>JAPQVY010000068.1:36352568-38841252 GCA_028535165.1 Quercus tomentella | reverse complement strand
ATATAAACATTGGTCCACTTAACAATATATTAGGTTCTTACAAACAAGAAGAAAAAGTCCAAAAAACATTTATTTAACTAATATTTTGAAATAGATGTAGCTGGATTAATAATGAGACTATCATGCAATATTTTTAAAATTTAAAAAAGAAAAAAAAACAAATCTTAGAAGGAAATCGCAAGACTTTATGTATTTGCATTTTTTTTTTTTTTTTTTTGGTATGGTCAATATATGAAGTTCTCTTTTTATTAGATTTTGTGTAATTTAATTTTCTTAATGATCACTTTGGAAAAAAACTCCTAGAGTCGCCACTGTTTTTCTTCATTTTTTTTTTTTTTTTACCCCAAATAAACCAGAGCAATATAAATAGTTATTGGTTCAATCATGACCAACTAAAAGTAATAGAATTAAACATGAAATTTGATGAAAACTTGTATTAGTCATTGGCCTGATTTTTTTTTTTTTTTTTTTTTTTTTTTTTTTTTTTTTGAGAAACAGTCTTTGGCCTGATTAGCGTCTCCTCTACCCACGTGTCAACCCCTCTTTGTACGAAAACAAATAAATCGGAAGAAGCGAGGCGTATGTAACAGGATACATATTTTTATTAAATTGACAAGGAATGTTGGTCAAAATTATATATCATATTTGAACAATTTGACTATCCTTTAATTAAAACGGCAACGCAATGAACTTTGTGAGGCTATGAATTGAAATAAGGAGATTACGTGGTCGAACTGTCACCCTTTGTATCAATGCAATATAATAAATTTTTTTTTGATAATCCAATGTAATATAATAAATGTTGGACAAAATGGGCTTCTGCCCTTTTCAAGCAAATTAATTAGCCTTTTGCCCTTATTCCCAAACTAAATAGGGAAATGCCCCTTTTTTGAAAATCGAGTTTTTCAAAATCGAGTTAAGCCCTATAGTGACGTTTTCAAAGACCTATAGTGGCGTTTTGTAACTTGATATCTATGAAATCGAGTTATAGGCAATTTTATTATCTATAACTCGATTTCATGGATATCAAGTTACAAAACATCACTATAGGTTTTTAAAACATCACTATAGGCCCTTAAAAACGTCACTATAGGGCTCTAGAAATTTTTTTTTTTTTTTAACTCGATTTTGAGAAACTCGATTTTCAAAAAATGGGCATTTCCCTATTTAATTTGGGAAGAAGGGCAAAAGGCTAATTAATTTGCCCAAAAAGGGCAGAAGCCCATTTTGTCCAATAAATGTTTGACAAACATTACTACGTACAAGAATATAAGCTAAGCTAAGCTAGAATAGAGTTATGTGCCTATTTTCCACGCACACCTCCTGTGTACACTTTGATACAAATTACAAAGGGTGACATGAGACCCTACTCTCATGCCATGTGGAATTTACATGTCTGTAAATCTTACATGCAATAAAAGAGTAGCTTTATAAAAGCATTTCATTAACGGTTAATTAAATAGAAAAGAATCTGGGTAAGGTGCAGTCAGCTGAGATGGCTGAAGCATTGGCGGCTCGAAGGGCTATGATTTTCGCACGGGAGGAGCTGAGTTTATTTAACATTATTGTTGAAGGTGACTGTCTTCATGTAATTCAGGCCTTGAAGCGTAGTGGCCCCTGTCCTTTGTTGTTTGGCCATATCATTGATGAGACTCAAAGGCTTGGATGAGTGTTAAGAAGTTGTATGTTCCAACATGTTAGGCAGGATGGGAATAGATTAGCTCATAGTTTAGCTAAAAAAACAATTTTATTTGCAGATCTTGAGGTTTGGGTAGAAGATTTACCCGAGGATATGGATGTTGTTTTCCAGTCGGATCTTCCCTGAGTTTGGTTTTTTGTTTTGCTTTGTAGTTTGTTTTTTTCTTTAATAAAAATTTTGCTTACCTTCTCAAAAAAATATAAAAGAATCAAATAATATATGTACCCAAAAAAAAAAAAAAAAAAAAAAATCAAGTTATATATGAGAGCTGTTTGCAAAAATTATATTCAAGAGATGCACAACAAGTCAAATCAAGGCTTTTTGGAATTGTAATTTGAGCCAAATATATAAATAATTTGTCCGACACAAATGGAAGGTATATATACATGAAAAAAAATATTATTGTATGAAACGGTCTCATGAGATATTCTCATATATGCATAGACCATGTAAAATTTTCTTGATCCCATCAACCACTTGAACTTAGTAGTATGTTTAGTTGGATTGAAAGGTGGATTGAAGGAAAGCAAATGAAGGAAAATGGAATGGAAAATTTGAGTTTTTCACTATTTGGTAGAAAATTGGAGATGCATAATCTCTCTAAATTGGAGAGAAAATGAGAAAGAAAAAGGGGTGTGGATGGTGGACGACTCATCTACCATTTTTTTTATACTAATACTACTGATTAACCTGCTTGTTTCCACACTCCACGGTTTTACTTCTTTACATCTTTTTTTTTCCCCCTAGTAGACATGGAAAATGTAACTAACACAGCATAGTTTTTTCTCCCTATTCATTGTTAAACTAATAACGTTAGGGTTGTAAAGTATAATAGTTGTTTTGTCTTATAAATAACTAAAAATATGTTTGGTACAGTGTAATAGATTCTATGATAGAATGGTTATTCACAAGGAATAGTCATTGATCGTTTGGTTGGATTTTAATTACATGGAGTTGTTATCATTAGGAATAGCTATTCCTTAAATTGAGGAATATATATTCCTCCCTACAATGGATATAATAGTCATTCTTTAATATATGTAATAAATTTTGAAATTATTATATTTTGAAAATATAATTTATCTCTATGCACAATAATTAGAAAATTACTATGTTTAAAAAAAAATATAGATTTGTAGCTTTATTTCTATTTCACAACCAAACCTATTAATAGGAATAGTTATTCTATTACTTTACCTTATATTTCCAATGATAAAGATTATCATTCCTAACGCAATTATCATTCAATGTGTCGAACATACCCTAAATGTTGTTTAAGTCTTTTTTAGCTTAATAATTAAAAATATATATATATTATTAGTTGTTTTTGGCATAATTATTAAAAGTATTAAAAATTAATTTTTATATAACAAGGGCATAATAGTAAATTCATGCAAATTACAATTTTCATCCTCTCATGTTTTCTTTTCAACCAAACAACGAAAAATTATATTTAGGAGAAACCACCTCCCCCCCCCCCCCCCCCCTTCTCCCTAAACTATAAAATTGAGCAATATCCCCCCATAACTATTGAGAATGAGTAAATACATTGTTGGAATATTACAAAACAAAATTAGTAAAATACCCTTGAGAAGTGCAAATGACTCCATTGTTAATAGGGGCAAAGTGCAAATAACCGAATATTGAAGAAAAAATTAATTCAAAAGATGTTTATTTATTGAAGAAAAATTACTTAATTTATTAAACAAAGTATTTGATTAAAATGTTTTATGTATGCCTTGATTTAAAAAAAATGTTATATGACATTTTTATTTTGAATTAACTTCAAAGTATCAATGTATGTATTTTCCATCTTAGATTTCATTTTTAACTATCAAAGGATTAGTTGATAGTAAATGAACTTAAAAAGTATATAGCATTGTAAATTATATATATATATATATATATATATAATTTTTTTTTTGTGAAAAAACAATATATTAAATCCAACACATTGATTAGGAGATATTACTATAATACATCATGTTAAGATTTTTTTTCTTGACTAAATTAGGAAAGTTAAAATTTATTTTTAATAAAAAAGTTTTGAATTTGAAATTGTGAAATTTAGAATTTGAAATATTAATAAAATATGACACATTTAGTTGTAACTCCCCCCCCCCCCTCCCTTAATTATTATGTCATTTGCTTCCCCTTTAACTATTGGGTCATTTGCATTTTTATGCTCAAGGGTATTTTAGTAATCTCACTGTGGAATATTCCAGGAATAACTTGATTGACCCTAAAGGTACTATAGCATTCAACTAACTATACTATGACTACTATGTGAGTGTTTGGATAGAATTATGTTGCGTCTACGTTTGCGTTTTGCTTCTCAAATATTTTTTTTCACGCGTTTCCAACTTCTAGAGACAAAATTTACTGTTCATGCACTGTAGTAGCACTGTTCATGGGACCCACAGCCACTTTATTCAGAAAAAAATATTAAAAATGGGTCCCACGATACTATTCACACATTTTAAAATTATTTTGCTACAGTGTTTTCAGTTTTCAGTTTCAGTAAAAATAAGTTGTATCCAAAGGGATCCTATGTGCTGGAAAGTCCTCACAGGGTTTTATCGTTATGGTTCCAAAAGAACCCATGTGGACTCACCTTAAACACATGATTGTTGATTTTTTTTTTTTCTTTTCTCAGAGATTACATTCTTAGTCAAATGGACTAAAGGTAGAAGGTTTAGGAGTCACCACCTAGTTTAACTCTAAGAACCAATTTTAACCCGTAAAAAAGATTTACACACCAAATACTAGATTTGGGGACTTAACACAAAAAGAAACTAAATAATACTTCTGAATTTTAATAATTTGAAGAGAAAAAATTACACAACACTATTTGGACTGAGGTGCGGCACTCACTCTCTTTAAGGAGATTCAAGTCCTTAGTTGGCTAAACTTTGTAACTGGTGTAGACCTTCTCTGACTTATCTCTCTCATGATACAACAGCCCAACAAATGTCGTATAGCTAGAACAACCTCTACACAAAGTGTTCAAGCCCAAAACTCCACCAGAAAGAACGAATGTTACAAGATCAATTGCTGGATATTAATCTGATGGGTTAGACCTCCTCCCTTCACCTTCCCCTTGCGCATGTATCTAGCCCAATTTATATCAGCCCATTAATCACCACAATTAAAAATAATAAAATAGTCTCTTTCATTTTCAATGTGGGATTAAACATTTTCACTAACTCCTCATCTTCCATATTGACTCCCATATTTTTACATTTATGTTGTAATATAAATCAATTTTAATTAATTAATATTAAAATGTTCCAACACTAGGCTTATTGACATGTGGTTCATAAGACTAAATTTATTAGAGACAGGACTACTCAAGTCAACAACAAATTTCTTAGCGTATGAATAGACTTCTTGATATGTGGTGCATAAGATGTTGGGCTTTCTTAAGCTTCACATCAACTGAAAATAAAGAGTAGTAAGTTTCAAATGACTTGTTCCAACTTGAAAATGACCTATAGCAATCTCAAATAACTTAGTTCCAACTTGAAAATGACTCGGCTAATTTACCTTTCTCTAGAATAAAAATAAAAAAGAAGGAGGAGGAAAGAAAGACTTTGCTAAAGATGAATTTTGTCAATTAAAATCCCCAAGCCCGAGTTTCTATTGTACAATAGAAAGAAAAGGAATAACACAGTTTTGAAGGTGAAAGGAATTTTATACACTTGTTTAAGGAATTATTTTAAAATATTTCATTCACTCTCTTGTTTAAGAGTTTTAATGAAATGAATGGTAAGATCATTCTTTTATTTGAAAATTTAATAAGTGAGAGGAAATGAAACTGGTAAGAGGAAAAATGTATTTTTTTTTCCCCTTAAAACCTTAAATTTTTATTATTCTTCCAAAAGGGAGAGGTTAAAAGTTTTTAAGGTTGGACCAAGGTTTAATCGAGGTCAAACCGTGATGACGTCAAAATTAATTTAATAGTAATAAAATACAAATGAAGGTATTAAAATGGTAAATATTAATAAAATTTTACTAAATATATGTTTAAAATAAAATCATTTTTAACATAAATTTATAGAGGGTCTTGTAAACAGGAACCCTTAGGGTATTTATTATTTTTAATACAATTTTTATAAGAAATATAAAAATCTGCCAAAAAAGTTATTCTTTTTTTCCATAAAAGTTTCTAAAAATAGTAACTGCTCATCTTACCTAAAAAATCCAAGAGCTACTTAGAAAATCATGATATGAACAATTTAATACTAGTACTATGCGAATCTCTGCAAAGGAAAATATTTACAACCGAACAAAAACCTCAATGGGCGGTATTCCTAGAACAAAGTTTAGTTACAAAACCAATTGTAGCCTAAATCTACAAACTGCTCTAATAAACTGAAATGTGTAAAAAATGGCATGTGCATTGCACATGATTACTTAAGTAAACCTAACCCAACTAACCCTAGTCAACTACACCACCTTTTAAAAAAATAAAAACTAAAAACCTAAACTAACAAAGTGTATAATCTCTCTCTCTCTTTCTCTTCTTCAAAGAAACCTAGCTCCTACCGGTCTCAAACTCCCCTGTCTCCACTGCTAGCCAGCCAACCTAAACCCTCTATCTCCACTGGCGGCAAACCTTAAATCCTGTAATGTCTCCATTGCCATCCCACTACCTCAAATCCTCATCTGTCTTCGTCGTCGGCAAAACCCAATGAATACCAAACAAACCAAAAACCATTGACCACACCTTTTGCACATATAATTAGTCTCTTTTGAAGATTGTCTGCAGTAAGGATCCTATCTAAGGAAGCAGACCAAGAAAAAAAATGCTATTAAGGGCAAGCATGGCATGTGTAAGCAAAGCGACGAATATGTAGATCACTTGTTACTCAATTGCATATGAATGATATTTGTTCTATATATGGTGTTTAGGTGACGTGTTTTGGCCTTGATGGAGTGTTGGACAGTGGGGATGGCATTGAAATGTGGATATTTGGGGTGCTCTATATTTATGTATTATATATATATATATATATATATATATATATGTGGAGTGGACTGAGGAGAGAGCGTAGTAATAATCGCCCTCATAAGTCAGATCTGAAGCTTCTGATCTGATCAGATCAGATGGCTGTTCAATTCTACTTCTAAGTCATCGTCTTTTTTTTGCTAGAATTCCAACAACACTTTCTATGTATACTAGATGTTTCTCAATTACTGCTTCCACGAAATAAGTGCATTCCTTAAAGATTGTAATTCAAGTTTTAAATCCATACACCAATTCCCAACTCTACCTTTGAGTCTACTACACAAACAAAACCACAGTATAGCAGCACCGGGAGGATTTGAGGTGGGCCGGCAGTAGAGACAGAGGAGAATTTAAGGTGGTGGGCCAACGGTGGAGACAAGAGAGTTTGAGACCGGTAGGAGCTAGGTTTCTTTGATGAAAGAGAGAGAGAGATTATATGCTTTTTTAGTTTAGGTATTTATTTTTATTAATAGGTGGTGTAGTTAACTAGGGTTAGTTGGATTAAGTTTACTTAAGTAATCATGTGCAATGCACATGCTTTTTTTTTACACATGTCAGTTTATTAGAGCAATTTGTAGCTTTAGGCTACAATCGGTTTTGTAGCTAAACTTTGTCGTCCGTATTCCTATTTCTATACATGCATGCAATAGTTTGTTGCAAGTCATTCAATAGCTTGTTAAATAAAATGTCTTGTTTTCGCTACAAACCAAAGACAATATCATTAGAAAGCAAAGATTATGGATAAAATTCATATCACACCCTGCATATATTTGGACTCTTGCTTCAGCATACTTGAATCAAGAAGAGAAAAAAGCACGCCAATCAAACCTCAGTTGATCCAACTCTTACTCACAATTATACAGGTTCTACACTAGGAATGTCTTCGACAACTTTATAGGGCAAGTTACAATCAGACATAACAAAACATCACATACTAGTATAACATGATTACTAACAGTTGCTCCTAGCTGGAATAGCAAAAAATCAATGTTTATTCCCAAATACCAATATGATAGGAATGACGAAAGAAAACTTGAAACAAAACTATATTTAAAAACTTGAAAATAGAAGATAAGGTCATCAAAAAAAAAAAAAAAACCTTGCAACCAATAAGAACAAAAAATAAGACCTGACGCAATTATTAAGTCTTAAACTTGTTCTCTCTAAGTTGAAAATGACAAGGCAAGGCAAGCAATTTTGAGGCAAAATTTGCCAAACGGTATGATTCTGAAAAAAATTTAGGCGGATGGCATGCGTTCAAAGTTTATTAGTTAGTTAGATTGTTTTTTGGAAATCGAGTATAGCAAAATCGAGTTCCAGCCAAAATCACCAAAATCGACTTTCATATACTCGACTTCCTACGAAAAATTAGCTCTGAGATGGATAAAAATGGAAGTCGAGTATAGTAAACTCAATTTTGGCTGGGATTTTGGCTGGAAGTCGATTTTGCTGTACTCGATTTCCAAAAAACAGTCCAACTAACTAATAAACTTTGAACGCATGCCATCCGCCTAAAATTTTCCCAATATTATACTGTTTGGCAAATTTTGCCCAATTTTGAGGAGCGCCTAAGTTGGTTCAAGTGTGAAGCAAAGGAACTATAAAATTTTGTTAAATAAGGCATGTAGTCAGAATAAAAGGAATTGATATGAAATGTTTTAGATCACATTTAGCAAGCTTGAAATATGACATTTAGCCCAAAAACAACCAAAACTCGTTAGTGTGGATAAAATGATCAAAACAATTAGAAGAAACACTTCAATAAATTTTATAAATTCAAATGGTATTTATGTCAATTTAGGCAACCATAATATTTGGCAAGAAAAATAGTGACGAAGAGAGAACAAAAAGGTTTTATCCAATCTCAAATTTTGTCCTAGTTACACCAAATAACTAATTCTTACTATTAGGGTCATATTTTTATGTAATTGGCATATTCTAAGACAAAATGCACTTTATTTGTAATTGTGTCTTAGTTTCTAGTGTGTTCAAGATGATCACTTAGTGTCCAACATTTGTTATTATTGAAGACATGAAGAATATTCAAAAAAAAAAATAAGCTCAATACTTGTCGATCTATTGAGCTTTAATGAACCTCAATATTAGGCTAGATACCTGTCAATCTATCAAGATTTGTGAATTTTGAATTTTAAGATCTATTTTTGACCCTTGATGACAATGCATTTCTAGGGTTTCATACACTAGGTTTCTAAAGCATATAAAAGCTATCTTTTACAACTGTCATCATATAGACAAGGACACATATTGAGATACATGCTTTACAAGAGCTGTTGCGACTTCTTGTGTACCTTAGGGTTATGTACCAAGCTGCTTCTAGATCTACAAGCGTTGATTGCAGAACTCTACATCTTACAACAACAATCAAGTTGTTATATTGTTAGGCGACTCCTATGTGGGATCCAACCACCTTATCTTTCAAAATTAATTCCTCCTAATCCAAAGGTGATATCGTCGAATCTTTTTTATGTGGAGTAGCTAACTCATTATACTTCAATATGGTCCAAGCGGTTTTCACCCATTATTTTTGTATTTGTAAATTTTATTGCACGAAAACACTCCAAAAACAACTCTTGTGCTTGAAAAAAGTATTTTTAATAGGGTTTTGGCATTTTCTTGACATTTCATCTGTTTCAACTCCAATTTTGGCTCATGAACTATCGTTTTGAAGAAAATTTTATAATCATTAAGATGGACAAAAATTTATCTCTATCAAACGGTCGGATTTTTTGGTCAAATTTTTTACTAATCCCAATTAGGGTTTAGTCAATGTTGGTCAAATTTAGCCAAAAGTGGCAAGTTTGGGATTTTAAACTCTTGAATCATTGAAATGATTTATCCAATGCCTGCAAGATGAAAAGATATTTTCCATGTAGTTCCTTATTTTCTTGCATCCAAAAATACTAATTTTGGCCTTTTAGGGCCCAAACAAGTGTTTTGACAAGCTAATCAAGGCTAGCCAAATACGGTATCAACAACTTCCCATTCTTTGTCTAATACTTATTGGAACGATAAATGTTGGAAAAAGAATTCAATGTTATATTTTGTCTCAACTTTCACCTTTTTTGTCAATTAAAGAAAAACTTTGCTAAAGATGGCTATTGTCAACTAAATCACCGAATGCAAGTTTCTGTTGTATAATAGAAAGAAAAGAAATAACATAGTTTTTATGTGCCTCTACAGGTGAAGACTGAAGATAATAGATCCAGAATGGAATGGAATAGAATAAAATGAACTATTTTGGAATATTTTTTCATTCCCTTGTTTGAGAGTTTTAATGAAGGGAATGAAAATGTTATTCTCTCATTTGAAAGCTTAATAAGTGAGAGAGAATGGAATGGGTAAGAGAAAACATTAATTCCTCTCTATTTCGTCCAAATCTCAAATTTTCATTTTCTCCAAAATTAGGAGGAATTGGAATGAAATGAATTAAGTTTAATAAAATTTTCACTAAAACTCTCAATATACCCCTATATATTTAGTCTTTAAAAAAAAATGAGTTTAATAATAATATTATCATAAAATGATTTCATTAATTTCCCTCTATGTTACTCCAAAAACAAAAATGTCACTTACCTTCAATTCCTTTATTTTAAAATATCCAAAAAAAATTATTTCATTTCATTTTATTCCATTACTTTCCACTTCTTTATAATTTACTCATTCCATTTCATTTTTAAATGGTGATGAAGATTAGGAAGCATTTATGTTGGCATTTTGAACATGGGACTCTATTTTCGGGGAAAGCATTACTCCATTTAAGAGCATTCTCATCAAACATGCTATATGATATAAATGCTATTTTTTAGCATCTCATTCCAAAAAAGCACTCAACATTAGGGACAGATCCACAAAGGGGCTGAGGGGGGCCATGGTATAAACTATGGGAAAATGAATTACAATATTTATATTTTTTTCAAAAGATAAAATGCTAAAATTCATTTAGAAGCCAATATTGATGACGTAGCATTGCCAACTCTTAATATTGATATCTCAATTTTTTAAAATTCTTAAACAAAGTTTTGAAAAATTTCGTTAGTGTGATTTTTAGTTGCATCCAAAAGTATGGGATTATCATATTGGTGAGTTGGTCAACATGATAAAATCAACATATTAATTCCAATTACCCAAAATCTGGAGATCTGAAGTCCTTTTCTTCTTCAAAAAAGGTTAGAATATCATGTTATAACTTTCAACTTTTTTGGTTCATATTATATCCTTCTTGACTTAAATATTTAGGTAATAAAGTGCAATTTTTTATCTACCATGATTTTTTTTTTTTTTTAATAAACCATGTCACATGAAATTTTTTTGGTTCATGCTTTGCTTTGGCCCCCCCTAGGTTCAAATCCTGGTTCCGTCCCTGCTCTACATTAAGAGCATTCGCATTAGGTTTCTTTAAACTATTTTATTTTACCATTTCAAAACCTATTTTATCATTTATACCATACCATTTTACATCACTCTCAACATCCCAACTTTTATTTTCCTATTCTACTCATTAAAATAATATTTCTACATAATAAAATAATATAATTTATGCTACCCAATAAATTACCCACACAGGCCACTGCCACCACCACCAAACCGCCACCACCACCACCATCAACCTAACCAAAATTAAAACTCTCATCCAACCACCACCATCAACACAGCCAAAACCACCACCATCAACTCACTACCCACACCATCATCAAATTACCCACCACCAACCCACAAAAACCACAACCACCAAACTAAGGAACAAAGAAATCCGGCCACCCACACCACCAAAAATGAAACCCATCCATTGATCCATGAAACCCATACCTCCAAAAATGAAACCCACATCGGGGATGATGAGACCAGCCACCGATCCATGAGTCCCACGCCACATCTCCACCATGGAAGGTTGATTCAAGGGAAGATAGAGAGAAAAAAATAAAAAAGAGGTGAGAGAGAAAGAAAGGGATGAGAGATCAGAGAAAGAGAGAGAGGAAGATGAAGAGGGCGACGAAGAGGGAAACCCACACCTATGCCTACCTCCACCGCTGCCACCACCATACAGGATTTTGGGTTTAAGAAAATGGGTTTTAGGCACCGGTCACGCCTTCCTCCCACGCCCACGCCTTCCTTTAAGCACCAGTCATAGCAAAAAAAAAAAAAAAAACCACAGAACCCGCTGATGGAGAAACAGAGAAGGAAGAGAGAAAAGAGAACAGAAATAATGAGAGAGAGGAGAGAGAAATTTCGGGGGAAAAGTAGAATGAAAAATATATATATATTTTTACAATACTGCTATAGTGTAATTCTACCTTAGAATTGCACTGTAGCAGTATTGTAAATTTTTTTACAATACTTGGTATATAGCATTCCGGATGTGGGAGGTTTTTGAGGAAAAAATGTTAAATACCATTTACATATGGTATTTACAATGCCAGGTGCGGATGCTCTAAACATGTTATATCCAATAAATTTTGACACCATGCTACAGTGAACTCACAGTAGCACGGTGTCAAAAAAAAAAAAAATCATTTGTTTATTTAGATCATTAATTAAAAAATTGTTTTCTTTCCCCACCGTCTCTCTTCCCAAGCTCTTTCTCTATTCTCCAACTGAACTTCACCCTCTCTCTTATTTTCTCTGTTCTCTCACTCTCTCGATTTTGCTATGGCCATGGGTGGTCTTTGTCTCTCTTCCCCAACGTCACATCTCTCACTGTGGTGGCTAATGGGTCTCCTTTCTCTCACTGTGGGTTTGGTGGGTCTCTGTTATATGGGTCATGATTTGTGGTTCGTGATTCGTGGGTCTCTGATTTTCTTTGCTCTCTCACCGATTGGTGGTTCGTCACTGTGTGTGTGAAAGTGTTTCTGGTGGAATCGCATTCTGGTACTCTGTTTTCAACTTTTTCTTTCTTCCTCTCTGCTTCATAATATTCATCTATGATTTTATCTCTGAGTTTCGTGGGTTTTCTGCTTTGATTTCGATGGGTGTGATTTGGTGGGCTCGTGGGTCTTTGTTGTGATTTGATTTTGGCTGGGTTTCGACAGTGGTGCGTGGTTGGAAGTGATGAGCTTGAAAAGCTCCGGCCATGGAGGTTTAGAAGGAGAGCTCAGTTTAAGAGGTAGGGCTCGAAGGGATGAGAAGGGTTTTAGGCCAAGAATATGGAGAGGGTGAGACTTAGGGTCGAACCACCGTGGATTGGTGGCGTTGATGTTCAGAGACGGAGCTTGGTGGTTAGCCATGGAGCACGGGTTTGAGAGCTGAAGATCAGAGAGAGAGAGAAGGTTCTAGATCTGTTGGGTTGAGAAAGAGAGAGAAACAGAGGGAGAGAGCGGAAGAATAAAAAATAAAAAATAAAAAATATTTAAATGAAGTGGAAAAAAGAATAGAAGTTTTGACGTGTAATGGGATGTATTAAATGTTATAAAGTTAGTTTTTTAGATGTCAAATGCTAAAATTTTTACAAATTTTGATGAGAATGCTTTAAGTTCTCCCATTCCCTCAAATTTTAAGCTAGAAGTATGACACGTAGCATTTATTTGCTTTTTAAACGTCACATATGTATCTTTCATCTAAATAAAGATTGGAAGGAATTGGCGTGGATTGCAAATTGCAATTGCTTAGATGTTTTTAAAATGTCTACCTGGCTTTTTTTTTTCTTTTCTTTTTTATTATTAATGCATCTTATTTTTATTGGATAAACCTCTTATATATGGCAGGATTGCATATACACCAGTGGTAGGTGATATGCTCCCCTAAATTTAGTAGGAACAGCTGGCAATTTTAATACTTTGTACCCGTTTGGATTCAAATTAATTTGGCGTTTGCGTTTTGTAATTTGCGTTTTTCTCTTCTTCTTTTTTTTTTCTTTTTTTTTGGTTTAGTGCGCAATTGTTGACAAGTCAATTGTGCACTGTTCACGGGTCTCACAAATTACGCAGCAACTTTTTCATTAAAAATGGGTCTCACAGCACTATTTACACATTTAAAAATTATTTCACTACAGTGTTTTCAATTTCAGTTTTCAGTTTCAGCAAAAATAAGCTGTATCCAAGCAGACCCTTTACTTCATATAAATTATGTCATGGACTAGGGCTAATAAACCAACCATCTAACTTTTGAAATTCAAATGTTTGTATAGCCGTTGAGACTAGGAAGTGAGAGAAAGAGATGGAAAGAGAAAGCAAATATGGGTTTGCAGCCTTTTCATGGGCAGATGAGGTAGAGAAAGAAGAAGAAGAAGAAGAAGCTTAAGCTCAGCCGCATCAAATTCAGAAGTAGAAAGCAAACCCATTTGGGTCTGCAAGACCTAGAGAAGTTGTTCTCCAAGAATGAGGCATTGACTAGAGAAAACTCGACCAACATTTAATACCCCTTTCCAATGTAAGGTGCCTTTTTCTATTAGCTTTTTTATTCAAATGCCATTATTAGGGGCTGTTTGGATTTCTGATTTCCATAACCCATAACTCTGTTTCCATAACTCATAACTCAAAAATGGTGGGACCCATGATGGAAACAAGTTATGAAGGTTGTTTGGATTTTGTTTTCAGTTGTTTCTAGTTTTTATTTCCATAACTCAATTCTCTGATTTTTGAGTGATGAGTTATGGAAACTGAAAAAACATTTTGGTTGTTTTCAGTTTCCATATCTCTGTTTTCAATGGCATTTTCGTAATTAAATCCACAACTTTCACACTATTCAGCCGCATTGTTGACTTTTTTGAGTTTTTTGTTTTTTGTTTTTTTTGAAACAATTCCCAGCCGCATCGTTTTACTTTTTTCTTTTTCTTTTTCTTTTTCTTTTTTTGAAACAAAAAGTAACTGGTAGAACTGAGTGATGAGTGCTGTTTGGGAAAATTGGGATATTTTAAGTGATGAGTGATGAGTGATGAGTGATGAGTAATGAGTGATGAGTGATAAGTGATGAGTAATGAGTGACGAAAATTGAGCGAGGAGTGATGAGTGATGACAAAAAAAAAATCCAAACAGGGGGTTAGTCACTGTCTGGTTATTTGAGAAAACGAAAAAAAAAAATGTTGGGTACTCCTATGTTTCACTGTCTTTATAGTGTTAAAAGTATAACTTTTAAGAAGATTATCAGTCTTTTCTTTTGATTTTTTTTTTTTCTTTGTGGGGTTGGGTTTTTTTCATTTTTTTTCATTTTTTATTTAATTATAAGTTAATTTGATAGTTGAGTGGGGAATTTTGAACTGGGGATTTATCGGTTAAAAAAAAAAAAACAAAAAAGATCCCAATTAAGCTACGAGTCTTTTAGCATGTTTTTTTTTTTTTTTTACTTGATTTAACAAATCGATGACAATTAAGCAATTAGTTGAACGAGGCTGAGTGTGTGGAATAATGAAAATTCAAGACATGTTCTTTCTTTTACTTTACTACATTTCCATATCTATAGGTTGTTTATATGTCTAATGTTTCAAAATTTCAAACTGTTAACCCAGCTGGTACAAATGGATTTTATTCTCTAATGCCACCTTATTTCTAATATAACCATTATATTACAAACACAATTTCTGACAGAAACAAGGCTCAGAGTGACAAGTCATGTAAAGAAAACATACCTGGCCAGCCGCACGTGTGTTCAGCATAATACAGTCAAATCCCCAAGTAGGAGCCTAGAACAGAAACCAGGGATACGAGATTTAGTTCTAAAAGAAGGGAAGTTCCATGGGTTCCCTTGGCTCACCAGAATCAGATTCCTCTAATAGTTTCTCCTCCTCTCAGATATCCGCCAAAGAATCATCCCCAGATTACTTGAGGAGTCCAGCATTTGTTGCAATCCCTGTGGCTTTGACAATTGGCAGCACAAGAATCACTTAGGGACAGAGAAAAAGAGAACGCATGCAATAAACCAAGGCTTCAAAAGGCTCACAGCTTAGACCCCAGAACCAACATTCATCCTCAACTTGATCAGAATATAATCTGGAGCAACAGCCAGTCCAGTGAGTTCAAGAACAATGGGACAGAATCCCAGCACTTGGTTTTGCAAATGGAGGCACAACACAGCGGCAAAAACTTAAGAAAATCAGCAGAATTTGGTAGGTACACCACAGGTAAATGAAAGGAGAGCACCCTTTCTTAGACAAGATAAATGGTGGTCATTGGCTCATGAGAGAGAATGGAAGCATTTACAAGATGACTATGCAAGAAGTGATAGTGGTTTTTCTTGACTATGAGTAGAACAGAAAGATCTTTTGCCGAAGAACTTGAGTGGGAAATTAGGGGATTTGACAATGTAAGGCCAAAAGTTGCTAGGAATGTCACTATGACAGTCAGAAACTGTAAGAGAGCAGTATCAGGACAAAATTTGAAGGCGAAAAGAGCATGTTGAGTACCCACCAAATCTTCATTTTCTCTCCTTTCTTTTTTCTTTTCTTTTTCTATCCTTTAATTTTGAGTTTATTTTATTTATTTATTATTAATTTTTGGGTGGAGAGGGAACAAAACTAATATGGGCATCTCACATTTTGACCGGATCTTTGACACTATTTTGATTGCTAGATCAATTACACCTTCATGGTAATAAATTGAGAGATTTGGATTCGTGTTTTCCTACAACTCCAGTAGCCAGTCTCTAGCTATTCTGGTTATCCTTCACAACCAACAGAGGAAGCGGTTGAGAAGAGTATAGAAATTTAAAGCTCCGGATTAATCTTGATGGTAATTGGCAAATTCCTGAAACAAACCAGAAATAAATATCTTATAGAAACTTAAATTGAAGGTGCTTTAATGATTTAGCCCTTGATGTTTTAAAGCAAGACCAAAGCGTAAGAGAACTTGGAAGATACCAATCTACTATTAACAGCCATTAAGCTTTTATCCATGATCACAGAATGTTTTAATTTTGAAGTTATCACATACAGCTTGTTGCTGTATGTGATAATAATCTCTTCACATCCCTGATGTACAATGTCCTACTGAGAAACTGACCTTTAACAGCCATCAACCAAAACCACCAATTGTTGGCAATTAAAAGTCATGAAAGTCCTACAAAAAAGCTTTGATGTGAACAATTTCTTCATCCATGAATTACAACAGAAATTTATGCTGCAACTCACTATATAATTAATCTCACAGCCATCAACCAAAACCTCTAATTGTTGGTAATTAAAAGTCATGATCATGAAGTCCTACAAAACAACTTTGATGTGACCAATTCCTTCATCCATGAATTACAACAGAAATTTATGCTGCAACTCACTATATAATTTATCTCATCTAATGCAAACGAAAACCAGCATATCTTTCACCAAAAAAAAAAAAAAAAACCAGCATACAACACTAATGATACGGCAATTTAATGGTAGCTCACTCACTCCTTCACCACTCATACCTCACCAATCCGGTATGCTTTATAAGCTCCATTTCCACTCTCAAGTATTCTATAAGATGCTTCCTTGCTCACAACTAGAACCATCCCAATGCCCATGTTAAAAGTCCACCTCATCTCAGCATCCTCGATTTTTCCCGCCTAATTAAAAAGTAAGAAAAGAAAATTATTTGTGTTTTCAAGAAAAATATATAGGTGGTTGAAGAAAACCAGACAAAGAAAGAAAAACTATATGGAAGACAGAAGTACTCTGCCAACAATCACTTCATCTTTTCTCAATATTTCCAACACAAAGAATACATTTTACCTCTTGAATCCACTTAAACACACTTGGTACTTCCCAAGAGTTATTATGGATGACAGCACCAAGCCCTTTTGGAAACACTCGAGGTATATTGTCTGTGAAACCACCTCCTGTGATGTGGGCAATCCCCTTTATCCCACCCTTGCTTATTAAGTCAAGTACCTAATTTTGAAGGAAAGGGGAAAACACATTGGTCAGACTAAGCAACAAGACAATATTGAACTGTATAATGTAAAATAGAGGGCAATAAGTAAACTGCTTAACATAGATAACAGTTGGAGCCATCAAAGCTTCGCCTAATGTGACATCTTCGCCAGGAAGTTTGTGCTCCAGAGAAAGGCCACTTCAAGTTAGAACCCAGTGAAAATATAGCAGTACATATCAGCAAGGAATTTGGCGGACTAAGCATCATACATTGAAATACCTCAGCAAATACTATTTCAAATATTTAACGAAGTCTTTCATTAGATGTTATCATTATAATGGCATAGTCAAGACTTTTAGAAAACAACACTAACTGTCTTACTAGAGAGAAACCATTAGAATGAATGCCGCTGGATGTCAGGCCAATAAGGACATCTCCAGCCGCAATGTCTCTCCCATCAATAACTGAATCTTTTTTTACAATGCCAACAGCAAAACCACTGAGATCATACCATCTGCATAAAAATCTGGCATCTCTGCAGTCTGAAAGGTATTAAAAACCCATGAAATGCACATTAGAGGTTAAAGAATATGCATAATCGTTCTAGGTGGCTAGTCCAATTATGCACATTTGTTTGTACCTTTTCAGCAAGGTCAACATCTAGGTGGCTACTGGCTAGTAGCAAAGTAATCAAGAAAAACAAGTGGTTTTGCTCCAGAAGTAATAATGTCATTGACACTCATTGCAACTTTGTTAGACATATTTTATATAATTGGCTAATCCTTTGACAAAATGCACTTTACTTGTAATTGAGTAGATTTAGGATGGGTTTAGGACTTTAAGAAACATGTTGTTCAAGTCAAGTGTTAAAGCCATGAAGATTGGACTAAGAAACAAGTGAAGAAAAGCTGTTCATTAAATCTCGATAGCAATCTCGATGGAAAGACTTCTATCGAGATTTAATGTTGAAACTCGATAGAAGCTCGACAAAAGCTGTTTTTGTCGAGACTTATGAAATCAGAACTTCCAGATTTGATTTTTGGCCCATGCTGAAATATTTGTATAGGGTTTCTTTTCTCACAATCCTAGACATATATAAAGACTATTTTAAAGGCCGTTGCGCATGCAAAAAGTGCCCTAGTTCATTATTCTCTCTGAAGAAGCTATTGCGTCTTTATGCCAAGGGTTTTTTGACCAAGGAGCTTCCTGATTTTCATTGTTGATGAACTGAAGAACTTTGCAGTCAACAACCTTTTCAAGTTGTTGGAGTTAGTCACGTACTGGGATCTGTGCATCATTGGTTAGTCACGTACTGGGATTCGTGCATTGAACGGAAAGATTGCCGCTACAATAGAAGTCCAATTGGGTATTGGGGTAAGGGTTCAACTGTAGATTGGTATTTCGGGATAGGCCAAAGGGTTTGGTAAGATTCTTTATACTTGTAACTGCTTGTGATTGATAATAGTGGATTTTAGTGAATGGTGACCTTAAAATCATCTGGTGGGGTTTTGCCTCGTTGGTTTTCTCTATTCGTAAACAAATCACCTGTGTCAAATTTATTTTCCGCTGTATTTAGTATAATTGGTGATTTGTTTGTGCTACCACGCTATTGCATGTAATTGAACCTAATTAATTAATTACCCTTGGGTAATTAATTAATTAATTGGAAGGACTGAATTCATTTTAACCCAACAAACCTGAAGCAAGAAAAAGTGCATTAGAAAAATACTAACAAAATAATTTAACAAAATTTGATATCAAATATTACCAGATCAATCCCAATGGTTTCATGAATTCCAGATTCAAATGCAAGTTTAAGTTTAGTTCCCACACCATTTGTACTAGCAACAAGGTATGAATTGCCTGTCCAGGGACACAAGATTAGCAAACTTTAAAAACTCAAAACAACCAGGCCCAACATGGAACAACAAGATTTTCTTATAAAAGAACACCAAATGAAGACAAAAATCAGCAACTATCCTCAAGTTTTCTTGGCTTGGATCTAGCAGGAACAAGAATGAGAGTTTACCTGGCTAAAATTGCCAAATGAATTACCTATTTGACTTGTAAGTTATCTATCTAAAAGACAGAAAAAATTCGTTCATTTGATAATTTATTAAACCCAAAAACTAAAAAACACAGATGCAAGCGGATAAAATTACAAGATAGAAAGAGGATGAATATTAGGAATCCTAGCCATGCTGCTTGAGATTACGAAGGACTTGGGGTCAAAACAAGATTGCCTACCGGTACACATCAGTACTCAATAATTAACTTAAGAAACCAAACACAAGTCGTAAAATTGAGTTGTCAATTACACCATAATTCATTCACACACACAAACACGCAAAATAGCTTTAATCCAAATTACATACTTCAAGTTTGGGTGAATCAATTTCTTCCCTCAAGTTTATTTTTTCACATTTTAATCCAGAAACTTTTGCAATGCTGTCAACTTAGTTCTCCCATCCATTGACATCTATGAAACTGCCACTCTTCACATACATTATGTGTTTAGACTACATAATAAGAAAATTTGAAGTTGAGACTACAAAGGACTTGGATCAAAACAGGATCACCCACTAGTACACATCAGTACATCACTACTCCATAATTAACTTAAGAAAGTAAACACAAGTAACAAAATCGAGATGTCAATCCTCCATAATTTATTTGCCCCAAAAGAAAAAAAAAATGGCTAAAATCCAAATTACACCCTTCAAGTTTAAGTTTAGGTGAAATATAAGTCCTTGAACTTTAACATTCCTGTCAATTTACTTAACTCGCCACGATATGTCACTGTTTTACTGGACTTGATGGGCGAAAATGGCCAAATACCACAATTTTCATAAATTTGTAGCAAAAAAACATTGTTTCGGAACTATATAGGGAAATACCACTTTTCTAGAACTCGAGTTTCATAAACTCGAGTTCCAAATGGTACTTGAGTTCCTCATCAATTTTGCCACCGTGGCACTGCTGAGGTGGAAATTGGTACGTTTATTTAATTTCTGAGGTACTCGAGTACCTTGTCAAATTTTTTTTTTTTTTGGGATAATCGACAAATAAAACATAAACATAAAAATACGTAGCTTTTTTATGTTTTTATTTATTTAAATACTTCATTGTAAAATATAGAGATTTTAAATCTAGACCAAAGAACCGCCAAAATAAAAAATTGAGCGGCATTGTTGCTGTACTTAAATAAGTTGTCACAAGCAACATAAATTGAGCGGCATTGTTACTATATATTTGAATCTGCTTACTGCATTCATAAAATCTGTTTTCTGCATTAACTAAAACTGTTCATTGTTTTCTCATAAAAATTGTTCGTTGTTTTCTGCATAAACTATTTTTAGCATTCTGTATAAAATTATTTTCTGTTCAGCATTATTTAAAAAATTGTTCACTCTCTTTTCTACATAAATTATTTTCTATTCACTATTTAAAAAAAATTTCACTACTTTCTCATAAAACACCCAGTGAAATCGTGTTTTCTAAATTTAAAAGCCAAATCTGAATGCTTTTTCATATTTGAATTTCACAATAATCGAATTTATTTCTCTGCATTGATAAAATTTGTTTCTACATTAATAAAATTTGCTCTCTGTACATCATGTTTACTATATATTCAAATCTGCTTACTGCATTCATAAAATCTGTTTTCTACATTAATTAAAACTATTCATTATTTTCTCATAAAAATTGTTCACTGTTTTCTACATAAACTGTTTCTAGCATTCTACATAAAATTATTTCTGTTCAGCATTATTTTAAAAAATTGTTCTCTCTCTTTTCTGCATAAATTATTCTCTATTCACAGAATAAATTGTTCACTGTTTTCTCATAAAACACCTAGTGAAATCATGTCTTCTAAATTTAAAAGCCAAATCTGAATGTTTTTTCATGTTTAAATTTCACAATAATCGAATCTATTTTTCTACATTGATAAAATCTATTTTGATACACTCTTTGTCAAAATTATCCAACAATGATAGACTGTGATTGGTTGTTTATGACTTTCTAATAAACTCACTATTTTTTCTACTTCACCTACAGTCTACCATGTAGAAGTATAGAACAAGTGTGACAAAATTAGTAGAAATTAGAGATGATTTGAATACAATGAATTGTAATGTATTGAAAATCTCCCTTTATTACATTTTATTATTATTATTACTCCTTATTTAGTTTATCTAAAAAGTTAAACATTTTTGGGTTTATCCAAAAATCTATGCCACTAAATACATGGCAGGAAATCTAGACCAAAGAACCGCCAAAATTAAAAACTGAGCGGCATTGTTGCTATACTTAAATAAGTTGTCATAAGCAACATAAATTACCAACCAACCAAAAAAAAAAAAAAAAAAAAAAAAAAAAAAAACAGAGACTACATCCACCTGATCAAATAAAGGTGGTAGCTTGGGTTTTAAGTTTTCACATACAACTTCAAAGCAGGTTCTTGACCAAATATTTTGTTTCTTTAAAGTCTTTCAATATCAGATTTATTATATACTTTCCCTCTTGACCAACTTCGAAGCATGTAATGTGGAAAATTGGGATAAAACAATAAGCCATTATTATGAGTGTATAACCATATGCACAATCTAAACTATATTTTCTCTTTGTGGGAAGGTAGGCATGGCACTGTGAGGGTGGCGCAGTGACACAAATCTCAAGGGGTCTAGAAGTAAGAAGAAAAAAATGGTTGACAATAGCGATTGGAGGCCATGGTCAGAGCTCCCTAAGGCTTTGTTTGATTGGATAACAAAGTTAGAGCTCCCTAATGGTTCATAAAATCTGTTTTCTGCATTAATTAAAACTGTTCATTGTGTTCTCTAAATTTAAAAGCCAAATCTGTATGCTTTTTCATGCTTAAATTTCACAATAATCGAATCTGTTTTTCTTCATTGATAAAATCTGTTTCTACATTATTAAAATTTGCTCTTTGCACATCATGTTTACTGTATATTCGAATTTGCTTACTGCATTCAAAAAATCTGTTTTCTGCATTAATTAAAACTGTTCATTGTTTTCTCATAAAAATTGTTCACTGTTTTTTGCATAAACTATTTCTAACATTCTGCATAAAATTATTTTATGTTCAACATTATTTAAAAAATTGTTCACTCTCTTTTCTGCATAAATTATTCTATGTTCACTGCATAAATTGTTCACTGTTTTCTTATAAAATCTGTTTTCTGCATTAATTAAAACTGTTCATTGTTTTCTCATAAAAATTGTTCATTGTTTTTTGCATAAACTATTTCTAGCATTCTGCATAAAATTATTTCCTGTTCAGCATTATTTAAAAAATTGTTCACTCTCTTTTTTGCATAAATTATTTTCTATTCACTATTTAAAAAATTGTTTGTTGTTTTCTCATAAAACACCTAGTGAAATCATGTTTTCTAAATTTAAACGTCAAATCTGAATGCTTTTTCATGTTTGAATTTCACAATAATCGAATCTATTTTTCTGCATTGATAAAATCTGTTTCTACATTAATAAAATTTGCTTTCTACACATAATGTTTACTATATATTCAAATCTGCTTACTACATTCATAAAATTTGTTTTCTGCATTAATTAAAACTATTCATTGTTTTCTCATAAAAATTGATCACCGTTTTCTGCATAAACTATTTCTACGATTTTGCATAAAATTATTTTCTATTTAACATTAATTAAAAAAATGTTCACTCTCTTTTCTGTACAAATTATTTTTTGTTCACTATTTAAAAAATAGTTCACTGTTTTCTCATAAAACACCTAGTGAAATCATGTTTTCTAAATTTAAAAGCCAAATTTGAATGCTTTTTCATGTTTAAATTTCACAATAATCGAATTTGTTTTTCTACATTGATAAAATCTACTTTTAGCCATACAGTCTACCTTTCTAGAGCATCAAGTTGCTGAATGATTGTGTCCGTCTATTTTCCTACTTTCAAGCTTTGCAAGTAGACAAATCTACTTTTATAGGGATGCATACACCTCCCATTGTAGTCTTTTAAAGCTGGCCAGCTTGCAGATTGTGCAGCCACTTCTTTCACACTCATGGCCTGGGTACCTAATCATTAGTATTGCACAACTGCATTGTACAAACACTAGGAATTGCACATTTTTAATTACATTATTATGCCATTCTCATAATTTTTTTAAAGTATTTTTCATGTGTATTATTTTCATACTAAGCTACATTGTATTTCTACAAAATTTAATGCAACACAAGTGCTAAATGTCTCTTTTAGATTTCTACTACCTATTGCTTCCATGCTTTAGAAACCTAAAGATTTTCTAGCTGATTGCTAAATGAGGAACAATACACAATATCTGGTCCAATCAGAGTCCACTCACATAGGCTTAATTTATGCAGTAATCTTCCAATCAAAAGTACGAATTGACATTAGAACGTAACCATTAGTAGAGGAAAGTCAATTAAATTTGAAACAAGAGGTATAGAAAAAGTCATGTTTCTTTAGCAATTTTATGAAACAAAGTCTAACAAGATACATAGCTACAGTTAACACTGAATTAAATAAACTGTCTATTACACGTGGAACAAGAACTTGGAGACAATGTCACTTTGCAAGAAATAGAAGTGGTATCAACTAAAAACATAACAAAAGTGAAATGTCCTATGATATTTAAAAGATTTTTGTTTCTCATAAAAAAAAAAAAAAAAACAAGATATTTGTTTTGTGATGCGTTTGGATAGCTATCAAACTATCTATCATTTTGCCATTTTGGAAGGAATGTAATAGAATGATTATATATATATATATATATATATATATATATATATATATATATATATAGAAGGATTAGTTCAAAATTTAAATTGAAAGAAATGAATCAAATGATACCCTTAAAGTGTGGATGAAATGTTTTATAATACTTAAATTTATAAAAGATACTAGTGAAAGTTCCATGTGTTGTATGGCTTTAATCCTGAATTTTCTTTATATATATTTTTGAGAAATTATAACTAAATGAGTTATTATTACATAATTTTAGAATTATTTTCTAACTAAATGAATGATTAATATAATATAACATGCATAATTTTGTATATTTGTCCTTATATATAATATTTGTAATTAAGATAATCAATAAAAACATTTCTAATTTTTTTTTATAACTCCTTATTTATTAATGAAGGAGATGATTTTAACTCAAGCAATTAAATCTTTTATAATACTTGCATATTATTGTTACTTGCATATGCGTAAGTTGCAACTTAAAAAAAAAAACAATAAACAAAAATGTGGGGTGCAAGAGAGATTCTATGGCAAGACTATTGGTAAATGTATATAAGTTTTAAAATTTTGATAGGGTGGTGGGTTACGGAATAGTAACGGAGTGAAACACAAGTGGGTTAAGTGTCAAAAATGAAACCATGGGTGGGTAAGTTAAATTTGAGACAAATCATAGGTGGGTAAAGTGTAATTCCCAAAAAAAAAAAAAAAAAAAAAAAAGAGTGGGTTCAAAGGACTAAAAAACCACAATCTATTAGTTCTACTAAGGTGAGTTTGGTTCAACTTTTTCAAACAGTTCTTTTGGAAAAAGTGGAAGTTTTAGAAAGTGCAATATGAAATTGAGTTTTTTTTTTTTTTTTTTTTTTTTTTTTTTTTTTTTTTAAGTAGTATGTTTGGTAAAAACTATCAAAAAATGCTTTTTGACAAAGTTGAATGTTTGGCTAATACTTATAAAAGTGGTAGTTTGAGTTGTAAATTACCAAAGACGACAAGATATATATAAATATATATGTTTTAATTACCTCTCTTAATGCAAGTTATGGACACAATATTTTTTCAAAAATTTCACAATAAAGTCTGCATGACAAGCTGGAATTCAGATTAGTTTATTTCCCAAAGTCATCCAAGAAGTAGCCGCCCAGATTGGAGAACTTAATTATATGAAGATCACTATCTGGAGTACTCTTTTAGCTTGGGATAGTAGTTATTATATGGAAACTCGGCCAGCACACATTTTGGTTCTTATTCATGATTAGGGTTGTATCCTTGAATACAACTGGTATACAGGAGATACTTATTTACCACTTGATGAGCCGGATGCTCTGGCTTAAGAATGGTCAAATTTCATGAGTAATAAGATTTATGAGATACAGAAAGAATTAGACAGAGGCTTCTACTTATATAGTTACACAAACAGGATAACCGTATATGGTCCAATACCTTCAGCAAGGAGGCTATTTGGGAAAAGAAAGATTGTTAAGGATCCTAGAATGATACAGATTGAAAGACAGACAAATAGATCACTATTCACTGGAGATAGATCACTATTCACTGGCGATAGATCACTATTCACTGGTGATAGATAACTATTGACTGGCGACAAATCACTATTCACTGGCGACAAATCACTATTCACTGGCGACAGATCACTATTCACCAGCACGCTTGAATAGCTTCCAGACAAATCAAGATAGTCCAGACTAATACAGACAGTCTAGACAGATACAGACAGATGTTCAAAAGTTACTACTGTTTACTAGTATATGTAAAAAGAGATCTGATAGATTCCCGAGATTAGAAAGATTCCCAGACAGGTGCAAATAGACTATTACTTATCAGTACTAATTTCCATACCACCGACTGATTAACTTGAGTTAAATTTACCTACTCAGGTTACTTTACCATGGTTCATTTCACCTATAAAAGAGACGGACTACGAAGACAGAAGACAAGTTTCAAAGTTTCTAAGAATCTAAGCTTTTAAGTTCCAAGTTTTAGAAAGCCTTTTGTAATAGCCTTCCCTCTCCCTCAGAAAGACTTTTGTACTCTCTCCCCATCTTGTAACCTTGTAACCTTTCTCTTCAGACAGTTTTATTTTCAAGCTTGTATTAAAGACAGCAGTTTGTTTTCAAGTTTATCAAAGACTGAAGTTTTTATTCAAGTAAGATTTTACTAGTTTCTTTTTTCATATTCCATACTTCATTTTAACCTTATTTTGAATATATCTATTTTTCTATTTACTTCTTTATTATCTATTTTATCATTGTTTATGCTTCCATATTATTGCTATGCTCTCTCCTAGGTAGTCAATGGTATTAGAGCATCCGGATCATAAAACACCTAATGAACAGTGAATAATTTATGCAGAAAAAATAGTGAACAATTTTTCAAGTAATGCTGAATAGAAAATAATTTTATGTAGAATGCTAAAAATAGTTTATACAGAAAATACTGAACAATTTTTATGAGAAAACAGTGAATAGTTTTAATTAATGCAGAAAACAAATTTTATGAATGCAGTAAGTAGATTTGAATATATAGTGATGGAGAAGTAGAAAATAATTCATCTCCAGTTCGTCCAAATGGTTCGTCCAGTATAAACAGAACAAGTTAGGCCAAGAATCATCCCAGAAGAGAGAAAGTCGTTCATAGACAATAATACTACTCTTGATCGGTGAAATCTCCCATGGACGACATGCTCGTCCATGATGGTCGTCCAGGGACAATCATCAAATATCCGTGGATGACCAAACCATCCTACACCAGACGGACGAATGCACAACACTTAGAACTCTCGACTCTATAGCGGTTGCCAAACCCACAACTATCTCAGCGAATCCAACAAATAAGTTAACTTCCATTAGCGGTTACAATTTTAGTAGCCGTTGAGGAAGTTAACTCCGAACTTGTTGGCTTCCACAAATCTTGGGGAGGTTATTGGACAAATAACCGTCCCCCAAGATCCCTATATAAAGAACCGGTCTGAACCCGACAGGGGTAAGATTTTCTCTAAGACATTACTTCAAAATACTTGAAACTCCTTTCTCTGCGAGACTAACTTCTTCATCGGAGAGGGTTTGGCCGGTATTCTTCGGTCTCCTCTTTAACTGTTTGTTTCTTGTAGGCCTTCCACCACAGAAGTAGCCCACCGAAGCCAGATCATCCACCTTACTGATCCGGAGCGATATCAGTTGGCGCCGTCTGTGGGAACAGAGATTGTTTTGCGACTTTCTTTTCCGCGACAAAGGGTTAGGATGGTCAGGACCAGGTCGAGGGCTACTAGCCCAGGCCGTCAGGGAAGCAGAGGCGCTTCAAGTGATCCCCAACGTGATCGCCAATCTGCGCCAGTCATGCAGACGTCATCTGTTCAACATGTGCAATCTATGGCGGCTGCGATGGCGGATTTGACTCGCCAAAACCAGGAGTTAAGAATGGAGATCAATCAAAGAAGGCAGACACGTGAGGAACACGAAGGAGGAGGACAAACACAAGGCCATGGTGATAGAGAGAATACTGAGATCGGAAGTCAGTTTAGAGGCACCACTTCACGAACGGTACCACATTTGAAAGAAGAAATGGACCAAATGAAGAAAGTCATGGAGGAAATGAAAGAGAACATGAGGAGGACGAATCCTATAGAAGATTTGGTCCATAGAACTGACTCTCCTTTTACGGCTTCCATCAACGGCCATCCTCTACCATCAAAGTTCAAATTGCCTTCCCTGGATTCGTACGATGGGACACGTGACCCATTTGATCACATTGCCACATTCAAAACAACGATGCACCTTCAAGGGGTCCCTGATGAAATCATGTGTCGAGCCTTCCCTACTACCCTTAAAGGCCCGGCACGAGTTTGGTTCAGCAAAATACCCCCAAGTTCTGTAGGTTCTTTCGAAGAGTTGAGCAAATTGTTTGTTAACAATTTCATCGGGGGACAGAGACACAAACGTTCTTCGTCCAGCTTGCTGACCATAGAGCAAGGGGAAAACGAAAGCTTGCGATCATTCATCACTCGCTTCAACAGAGAAGCCCTTAGTGTGGACGAGGTAGATGACAAACTTCTATTGGCGGCCTTCCACAACGGGATCAATTCTGACCTATTTATCCACAAGCTATATGAGAAGGAGCCTCAAACCATGGCTGAGCTCGTCCATTCGGCTCAGAACTTCATGAATGCAGAAGATGCGATCATAGCCAAGAAGAGAAAAAGAGCTGAAAGGATGGAAGCACACCCAGCACGCCACTCTGAACAAGCCCCTCGTCCAAAGAAGGGACGGACGGAAGATAAGAAGGAACGAGATAACAGGAAGACGGGTCCCTTGGGAAGAAGCCAGAATTACACGCCCTTGAACGCTCCACTTGATTAGGTGCTCATGCAAATCAAAGACGAGCCTTCTCTAAAATGGCCGGAGAAGATGAAGGGAGATCCCAATAAGCGCAATAAAAGTAAATATTGTCGCTTCCACAGGGACCATGGGCATGACACGGATGAATGTTATGATCTGAAACAGCAAATTGAGAATCTTATTAGACAAGGGAAGTTGAGACACTTCGTTGGAAGAGATCATAAAGATGAGAAGTTGAAAGGAAAAATGGAGGAATCGTCCCGGCCCCCACTAGGAGAGATAAGGATTATCATTGGAGGAAACTCGACAGGGCAATCTGCCAAGTCGAAGAAGACGTATCTCAAGTTGGTACAAAACGTCCAACTCTCTGGACGACCACAAAGGACGAGACTAATGGACGAGCCGGCCATTTCTTTCACCAACGAAGATGCTGAGAGGATCCATCACCCGCATGACGATGCGATTGTCATTACTCTGCTTATTGCAGATTATACGACCAGGAGAGTATTAGTTGACAATGGAAGCTCAGCAGATATATTGTACTACCCTGCCTTTCAACAGATGAGGCTTGGACGGGATCAACTTCGTCCAGTATGTTCACCATTGATAGGGTTCGGAGGAATAAAGGTGCAGCCCGTAGGCACCATTACATTACCAGTAGTGGTAGGGTCGTACCCGCAGCAGATAACTAGGGAAGTCAATTTCCTCGTGGTGGACTGTTCGTCTTCATACAATGCCATTATCGGAAGACCAACTCTAAACAGTTGGAAGGCGATAACATCTACCTATCATCTTTCAGTCAAATTCCCTACGGAGTACGGGATAGGGCAAGCACAAGGAGATCAGTTGGCAGCTAGAGAATGCTATTTAGCCATGATGGCCTTGGACGACCAGGTGCAGACAATGAGCATTGAGGAAAGAAGAGTCGTTGCAGAGCCCACGGAAATGTTGGAGGATGTTCTTTTGCAAGAAGATGATCCCGAGAAATTCACCAGAATTGGAACAGGTATGAAGGAGAAGGCAAGAAAAGACCTCATCCAGTTCCTGAGAAAGAGTATCGACGTTTTCGCATGGAGTCATGACGACATGCCAGGAATCGACCCAAGTGTGATCACTCATCGATTGAATGTGTACCCCTTTTTTAAGCCTGTTCGTCAGAAGAAGAGGGTATTCGCTCCCGAGCGGGATATGGCGATCAAGGAAGAGGTCCAAAAATTGACCATGGCACAGTTCATTAAGGAAGTCTATTACCCGGATTGGTTAGCCAATGTGGTAATGGTGAAAAAAGCGAATGGAAAGTGGAGAATGTGCGTAGATTTCACTGACTTGAACAAGGCGTGTCCCAAGGACAGTTATCCTTTGCCACGCATTGATCAATTGGTGGACTCTACGGCTGGCCATCAGTTGCTGAGCTTCATGGACGCCTTCTCAGGATATAATCAGATCAAGATGGATGAAACTGATCAGGAGAAAACTTCCTTCATTACCAGCCAAGGCTTGTTTTGCTACAAAGTGATGCCCTTCGGTTTGAAGAACGCAGGGGCAACTTATCAAAGGTTGGTAAATCACATGTTTCGTCCACAGGTAGGACGGAATGTGGAGGTTTATGTCGACGACATGCTTGTGAAGAGCATAGACGAGGGAAGCCATCTGGACGACCTACAGGAAACCTTTGAAACACTTCGGCGATATAAGATGAAGTTGAACCCAAGTAAATGTGCATTTGGAGTATCGTCAGGAAAGTTTCTGGGGTTCATGGTTTCGCAAAGAGGAATCGAGGCGAATCCAGACAAGATCCAAGCTATTTTAGACATGGAGCCACCGAAGAGTATCAAGGAAGTCCAATCCCTCACAGGACGAGTTGCCGCTTTGAACAGATTTGTTTCGAAAGCCACAGACAAATGTTTACCATTCTTCAAAGTCCTCAGGAAGGCATTTGAATGGACGGACGAATGTCAAAGGGCCTTCCAAGACCTGAAGGACTATCTCACTACAGCCCCGTTATTAAGTCCGTCCGTGCAAGGAGAAGAACTGTACCTATACTTAGCGGTGTCCCCACACGCCGTAAGTTCAGCTTTAATCAGAGAAGAAGGGAAAGTACAAAAACCTGTGTACTACACTAGCCGAGCGCTCAGAGGAGCAGAGGGAAGGTATCCGCTTATAGAGAAATTGGCTTTTGCACTGATAACAGCTTCTAGGAAGTTAAGACATTACTTCCAAGTTCATGTCATCAATGTCATGACGGACCATCCGCTTAAGAAGGCAATGAACAAGCTGGAAGCCGCAGGATGGCTGATTCAATGGGCAGTGGAACTCAGTGAATTCGACATTCGGTACCAACCGAGAAATGCAATAAAGGCTCAGGCCCTAGCAGATTTCATCGCAGAATTCACTCCGAGTTACGAGGATCTTTAGGAAGGAGAGTACAATAACAAATGGATCATCCATGTAGATGGATCGTCTACATTGTATGCCGGAGGAATAGGAATTGTTTTGCAGTCGCCAGAAGGCGATAAATTGAAGTACAAGGCCCGTTTGCAATACCAGACTACTAATAATGAAGTGGAGTATGAAGCCCTTTTAAAGGGGTTGGAGTTGGCCAAGTCTGTAGAAGCAGACTCAATACTTGTTTTGGGAGACTCTCAATTGGTCATAGGCCAAGTAAATGGGACATGCGAAGCCAAGGAAGACAGAATGAAGAAATATCTAAGGAAGGTAGTACGCCTTGTAAAGAAATTCAAAAAAGCTGATTTTATTCAAATCCCAAGGGAGGAGAATGTGGAAGCAGATATTCTGGCAAAGGAAGCATCTGCGAATGAAGCGTTGAATGAGTTGGACGAAGTACACTACATGCCAAGTATAGACCTTCCAGAAATGCTGCAGATAGAGGGTGACGAAAATTGGATGACCCCAATAGTGTCATACTTGAAGGACGGAAGACTTCCAGAAGAGAAGGACGAAGCTAGGAAGCTCAGGGTCAAATCAGCAAGGTACGTACTTATGGACGAAGTGTTATACAAAAGAGGTTTTTCCCAACCTCTCTTAAGATGTTTGGCTCCAGACGAGGCAAACTACATGTTGAGAGAGGTTCATGAAGGAGCATGTGGAAACCATTCGGGAGCCAGGTCACTCGTCCATAAAGTCATCCGCAGCGGATTCTATTGGCCAACCATCCAAGCTGATGCGAAGGCATATGTCAAAGTATGTGATCAATGTCAACGCTTCAGCAATATCCCCAGACAACCAGCAGAGTACCTAACGCCAATGACGGCCCCTTGGCCTTTCGCGCAATGGGGACTGGACATTTTGGGGCCCTTTCCAACTGGAACTCGGCAAATGAAATTTCTGGTGGTAGGAATAGACTACTTCACAAAATGGGTGGAAGCCGAACCCTTGGCAAAAATTACGCAGCAGAATGTCAAGAACTTCGTCTGGAAGAACATTGTATGCAGGTTTGGGGTACCTAGAGTACTAGTGTCTGACAATGGACGACAGTTTGACAACACACCTTTCAGAGAATTTTGTGAACAGCTTGGAATGAAGAACCATTACTCCTCACCCTCCCACCCACAGGCTAATGGCCAGGCAGAAGTAGCGAACCGATCCTTGTTGAAGATCATCAAGACTCGACTCGAAGGGGCAAAGGGAGTATGGCCGGATGAGTTACCAGGTGTCTTATGGGCTTATAGAACGACAGTAAGAACTCCAACAGGGGAAACTCCTTTTAAACTAGCCTATGGGAGTGAGGCAGTAATACCGGCAGAGATACACATGACGAGCCACAGGGTGAGGAAGTATCATACTGAAGAAAACGAAGAACAGCTCCGTCTTAACCTGGACCTTATGGACGAAGTCAGGATGGATGCAGAACAGAGGACAGCAAGGTACAAAAATCTCATGGCAAGACAATATGATGCCATGGTGAAGCCTAAGCGTTTCAACATTGGTGATCTCGTCTTGAAGAGGGTTACCTTGGCAACAAGAAACCCGGCCTACGGGAAACTTGGGCCAAATTGGGAAGGACCTTATAGGGTTATCAACTGCAAGAGGCAAGGATCCTACTATTTGGAAGCTTTGGATGGTCGGAGGCTAGAACACCCTTGGAATGTTGAGCACCTAAGGAAATACCATCAATAAGTGCCGACTCTTGACAAAAGTGGCCTTGGACGAGACCTCTGGACGAGTAGAAGTACATGTTTATTTACTACTATTATGTGTTCTAAGTATTTTAATAATCCCCTAGAAAGTACATTAGTGTTTTCACTTTTGTGCTATTCATGGACAAGTTGGTTTGTATTTTTAATTTAATAAGGCACCAGCTCATGAGCATGTGCCATGCCTGTGGACGAATGTTTACATAAGTTTGGATTTTCAAATATATATATGATGTATTTTCAAGTATAATATTGGAATCCTTCATCTTTGTATATTCATTCAGACTGATCCACACAAAAAATAATAAACACGGACGAATGAAATCCTTGGACGCAAGGATAAATCGTCCATAAACTCTCCTCAAAAAAAGAAAAATGAAGGTATATCCGTCTAAAGCTCAAAGACGAGATGAAACCTAAATTAAGGATATATCCGTCTAAAGCTCAAAGACGAGATGAAATTAAGGATATATTCGTCTAAAGCTCAAAGATGAGATTAAACCTGAATTAAGGATATATCCGTCTAAAGCTCAAAGACGAGATTAAACCTGAATTAAGGATATATCCGTCTAAAGCTCAAAGACGAGATTAAACCTGAATTAAGGATATATCCGTCTAAAGCTCAAGACGAGATGAAATCCGTAAAGTGATCGTCTAAATCACGGACGAGCAAAAACTAAAAAAAAACCAGCATATCAATCCATTGCGTTGGACGAGAAATTGCTGGGAAGTCTTATTAAGGACGAACAAAATGATTGTCCCTAAAATTTAAATGATGAATTAGATCTAATCATAAAGGAAGTCATTCATAGACGAGCTATACATCAGCTAAAAGGGATTCAATTCGCTCTATCTTGGTGATGTAATACAAATTCACCACCTTAATCAAGACGAAGCAAATTGAATTCCAGGGTGGACGAACCACACAACCACCAATGACATGATTAATGAGAATTAAAAATTCCATACATAAAGCTGAAAATATATGTATTCAAGCAAACACAATGGAAGGAAAGAAAAGGAAATATTCATTTTTCATGAAAGTAGGGTATGACCCACGTCCAAACCCCTTAAGTTGTGAAAATGAAACTGTATATAAAACTCGTCCACAATCCTGGACGAGATAATTGTACTTGCATGAACTTTAAAAAAAAAAAAGAAGTAAAAAAGCCCAAAACAACGGGCACTTCTATAAAAAGGCAAATAAAGGTAAATTTTCTAAGGAAAACGATTTCACTTAGGCAAGCTTGTCTTGGGGTTGTCCTGAGTGACTTCATTATAAGTATCGTCCATTATATTGACGTCCTCGGAACTCGTCTGCAGTAAGGAACTCTCTGTAGCAAGGGGAAGCTTGAAGGAATTGAAGTCCAAGTCAGGATATGCCTCCTTGGCGTCAGCACGGAAGTCTTCATAGCCAGCTGCATAATGGCTGTCTAGACGATTCTTATACTCGTCAGACTTCTTAAAGGCTACAATAGCTTCTTCGCGTGCCTTCTCCAAAGACGAGGCAAACTCTGAAACTTGCCCTTCGAGATGGACGATACGGGTATCCTTCTCTAAGTTGTCAGCTTTAAGCTCTTCCACCTCGTTCTTCAGCTTTGTTTCACTTCCTTGCAGACGATTAAAATCCTCAGTCAACCTGATGACCTCCCCCTTCTTGAGCACAACCTCATGGCTCAGCTCCTTAGCCTTGTCCTTAGCCGTCTTAGACTCTGTGGCAAGCTCCTTGGCTTGGCAGGTTGCTGTGTAAAATTTTGACATAGCCTGCATTTGGACGAAAGGGAGTTAGATAATTTATTCAATATAAAATTTTTACTCATAAGGACGAGAGAAAGACTTACCTTGAAAAGGTCATGTATGCCAGAACGTTCAAATTCCTTCACTGACATGTTGTAACATTCGTTAACTTCATGCTCAGTGACGATCCCTTTGAACGTCCTCCATGCATAACCCTCGTCCAGAACTAAATTGGATGGACGATCAGAGGGCTCAGACGGGCTAGGCTTGCGAGAAGCTTTTGGTAGAGGGGAAGGATTGGTCTGGACGGGATGGACTGTTTGGACGGGCTCCACATCCACCAGAGGTTCGTCCAAGTTCACTGTTGGTGGCACAAACTTGGGAACCTTTGGAAGGGAAGTCTTACTTGACTTTTGCTTCTTAGGGCCTCGACGACTTGGGAGGTCGTCCAGGTCCACAGCACTAGAAATGGGCTTAGATTTCCTCTTCCCAGCCTGGACGGAAGCCACTTTGCCAGTGGGAGCAGCAACATCCTCGTCCCCGCTAGTCACTGTTTTCTCTTTATTTTCCCTCATCGTACTTATCCCTATGACGAGGAAAATCAAATCAAAAAAAAAAAAAGAATAAAAATAATGAAATACAGTAGACGACACTTACTTCGACGAGTGAGCTCCTCGTGACTTAGGTTCTCAGCAGTAGGCACTGGACCAAGCCCCCAAGCTGCTAGACGACCGAGAGTAACCAAGTCATGGAAAGTCCTCTCAGGGAAGGTACGAACCACTTCTATCCGGTCCAAGTAAAATTTGTCCAAGCGTGGACGGGCAACAGCTGCATCACCAAGAGAAAGGGTTAGACGATTGAAAGATGTAAACAATTTTAAAACAAACGAGATAAAATGGAAAGAAAAACATACCCTCAAGACGAAGACGACCTAGAGGGCTGGTAAAAGGTGGGAAGGGGGGATTACCCACATCAGCTGGGTCCCCAGCCCAATTTCCAGAAATAATAAAAAATTCTTTTTTCCAAAGCCGGTCAGACGAGCTACGGCCCTTTATTAAACTGAAATAAGTACCTCTGGACGAAAAATGGTAGAAACCAGCAGATTTTTTGATCTCTGAGGGCTTATAACAGTAAAGGAACTCGTCCACTGTAATTGGACAGTTCCCTTCCAACGCCTCACGCCATAACACTTGCATGGCGACTATCGTCCTCCAACCATTGGGGTTGAGCTGGTTAGGTCCAATACCCAGCCTTTGAAGGAGGTCTCTGCAAAAAGAATTTAGGGGAAACCTAAGACCAGCTAAAAGATAAGAGGCGTATACCCCTAAGCCAGAGGAAGGAGAACAACACCATTCTCCGGCCTTGGGTAGACGAGGGTTAAGGCTTTTAGGAATTTGGTATCTATCTACAAGAGTTTTCAACTTAGCAGCGTCTAAGGTGGATGCTACCTCTGGGGCACAACTATAGATGACATCTTCTTCGTCCTCTTCCTCGTCCTGAGGAGGACTAGATGGCTGTCTGGACGAGCTAGCCCCAGATCCAGAAGCCGCCCTACGTCGTAGTTCCTGAAATTCCTCTAAGGGAATGCCAGGAACCCCAGACGAGTAATGCTCGTTTGAGGAGGCGCTATAGGACGAACTATCTACACTACCCTCACTCCCAGAGGAACCGTCCTGATACTCGTCTATCTCCTTCTCTAAACTACTAGACGAAGACATGGTCGAAATGTAGAAAAGACTTGAAGAACCTAAAAAAGAAAGAGGAAATACCTAATAAAACTAGGACGAGAGCTAGACGAATCTCTTGGACGAGATGGCAGAAGAGAAAATGTGGAAAAGTAAAGGGCATGAAAGAGAATGCACTATTTATAGGCCCCAGCAACAGGATCAATGAAACGACGCTCGCCACTTAGAAATTGACATGTGGCAGTTCCTTGGGGAAACGGGATCGACATGATTGGCCAACCAACGTCTTCACAACATGTGGCGTACAAAAAAATTAAATTTTGTTAAAATCACAACAATGTCCAGGACGACCCTTTGTACAAAGGGGCAACTGATGGAGAAGTAGAAAATAATTCATCTCCAGTTCGTCCAAATGGTTCGTCCAGTATAAACAGAACAAGTTAGGCCAAGAATCATCCCAGAAGAGAGAAAGTCGTTCATAGACAATAATACTACTCTTGATCGGTGAAATCTCCCATGGACGACATGCTCGTCCATGATGGTCGTCTAGGGACAATCATCAAATATCCGTGGACGACCAAACCATCCTACACCAGACGGACGAATGCACAACACTTAGAACTCTCGACTCTATAGCGGTTGCCAAACCCACAACTATCTCAGCGAATCCAACAAATAAGTTAACTTCCATTAGCGGTTACAATTTTAGTAGCCGTTGAGGAAGTTAACTCCGAACTTGTTGGCTTCCACAAATCTTGGGGAGGTTATTGGACAAATAACCATCCCCCAAGATCCCTATATAAAGAACCGGTCTGAACCCGACAGGGGTAAGATTTTCTCTAAGACATTACTTCAAAATACTTGAAACTCCTTTCTCTGCGAGACTAACTTCTTCATCGGAGAGGGTTTGGCCGGTATTCTCCGGTCTCCTCTTTAACTGTTTGTTTCTTGTAGGCCTTCCAACACAGAAGTAGCCCACCGAAGCCAGATCATCCACCTTACTGATTCGGAGCGATATCATATAGTAAACATGATGTAGCACCAACTGTGGCATGAGTAGTTTTTTGAAGACACATCACCAGCCCGCTGCTGTAGCACCAACTGTAGTCATACGAACCTCATGCGCCAACAGACGCCACTGTTTCACACGTGCTGCTCAACAGCTCGGCATGATTTCACACACTATCCAGTCATATCATTCACATTCATGAGAATACTTAAATATATGAATAATCGTACCCTGGTGCCAGGGACATAGCACTGTGTCAATTAAATATGATGCTCTGTTCAAGAACACTGCAACTACCGCCCACATCTTCAAATCTCACTGTGACATTGGGAACATTTAAAATCCTATTCATGTAGTGTTTTTCCAACCTGTATTGACATGACAAGCCCTAATAATTGAAATTATAATGCTTGGTACATGAATTGAGGTTATAAATGCACCACAATAATGATCTTATTTCTACCCCACTAACTTCATAGATTGACTAAGCTATGAGTCGCAACACCTCAACATCAAATCGTATAATGTGAAACAAGTTTGGATCTACTTCAACAAATGGATTATCACAAGTTCCAACAGATCAACAACTACAGACATACACAAACCACTATGGAGGGAAATGGGTTGGAAAGAAGAGAGATTTCCTTAATATGCCAATATACACATATGAGAGTCTTGGAAGCGTCGGGCACATCATGGTCGGCAAACCTACCAAACTAAGTACAGATACCACCGTAATAGAGTTCACCATAGTAGAACCACCATGGTCAACCCTATACGAGAAGAGGTGTGAGTTAGAGGTGTATTGTCGATGGCATGGGTTATGAGTTCCTAAGGCACGCTCAGCCGAGTTACCTAGAGATGAACTTGCCAACATACTTGCTCATCTTGAACAAGAGAACAATCAAATGCAAAGGTGATTAGACCGTTTTCATGCAATCCAAAAAGCTAGGAAGCATCTAAAGGGGAAGGCACAAAAGCGAGCCATCAAGTCTATTAATGAAGCTACTGCGTTAGATGATGAAAAAGATATTTCAGACTTCTTAAATTCAAGTAATGATGATTTCCAAAAATTTCTACCTACGAACATTAGACGTTGTTGTTAATGTCTACACGTTCTGTGCAATACAAAATGTTGTTGTTAATGTTTGACAATTGATGATTATGTACATTCAACTTTTGCAAATCTAAAGATTAACTGTTCATTAGTTTTGGCTAGGTTTATATGAAATCACTTGCTCATTTTTTCCCTGCTGTTCTTTGTTACTATATATGATTCTTGTGCTTTGGTTGGACAATGTCCTTTGCTTTGTAATGTTGGAAACACCTAAGGAAATGAAATGCCTCCAGTTAGATATGTTGATGTTTCCAATATTCTGTTTGTGTAATTTGAAATGTTACACATAATACTTATCACCCAAATTAGATTTATTGTACATTACTTGTTGAGCCTTGACCATAAGTACCCATCCACACTCACATGAATACACAGATATGCAACCCTTTGTAATGCACCGTTTTCAAGGATGCAAAGCATTCCTAGAAAGTTTATGCAGCAATTTTAGGGGTGAGCTATCCACTATTACTACACTGATGTTCGCAGTGTTGCATGTGCTGCTCAACGATTTGGTACGTTCTTTGATTTTCCATTGAGTTTACACGATTTTTTTCATTCAACAATTTTGAAATTTTCATCAAATCAAGATGATTAGTACATTAGTACACAGTTTTAAATTGAATTTTCACAATTCTGTACATTTGACGACTTCAAATTTGGAAACAAATTTGGACAATCTATACATCTAATGTAATTAATTTTCCATTGATTTTACTCAATTTGATATGTTCTTCAATTTTCATTTGAATTTTCACGATTTTACACACTCAACGAATTCGAATTTTTCAACAAATTCATACTATCTGTACATCTGATGTACACTGTTTTTCCTTGAGTTTTCACGGTTTTGTACATTCAACGAATTCAAATTTTTAAACAAATTCATACGATCTGTACATCTAACGTACATACTTTTCCATTGAATTTTCATTATTTTGTACTTTCAACGAAGTCAAATTTCTCAACAAGTCTAGACTATTTGTACATCTTATGTACACCTTCACGATTTGGTACGTTCATTGATTCTCCATCAATTTTTCCTGAATTTCTTCATTCTACTAATTCGAACATTTTTACAAATTCGAATTATTCGAGGCATTTACCATTAGGTGATTTATACGAATCATTCATTTTTCTTTCATGGAGTTTGTCCATTATTCATATGGTTACATATTTAAAAAAGCAAAAAAACCATTTAAATGCAATAATTGCGCCAATGCTAAAAGCAGTTTATGCAGAAAACAATGAACAATTTTTATGAGAAAACAATGAACAATTTTAATTAATGCAAAAAACAAATTTTATGAATGCAGTAAGCAGATTCGAATATACAGTAAACATGATGTGCAGAGAGAAAATTTTATTAATGTAGAAACAGATTTTATCAATGCAGAAAAATAGATTCAATTATTGTGAAATTCAAACATAAAAAAGCATTCAGATTTGGCTTTTAGATTTAGAAAGCACGATTTCACTAGGTGTATTATGAGAAAACAGTGAACAATTTTTTTAAATAGTGAACATAAAATAATTTACACGGAAAAGGGAGTGAACAACTTTTTAAATAATGCTGAACAGAAAATAATTTTATGCAGAATGCTAGAAATAGTTTATGTTGAAAACAGTGAACAATTTTTTTGAGAAAACAGTGAACAGTTTTACTTAATGTAGAAATTAAATTCATATTTTGAAATGAAAATCTCTATATTTTACAATGCTTCTATTTAAATAAATAAAAATATAAAAAAGCTACTTATTTTTATGTTTATGTTTATTTGTCGATAATCCAAAAAAAAAAATAAAAATTGACAAGGTACTCGAGCTTGGTGAGCTCGAGTACTATAGAAATTAAATACACACCATTTTATGTTTATGTTTATTTGTCAATAATCCCAAAAAAAATAAAAAAATTACAAGGTACTCAAGCTTGGTGAGCTCGAGTACCTTAGAAATTAAATAAACACACCAATTTCCACGGTGCAAAACCGATGAGGAACTCGAGTTTCATAAACTCGAGTACATTTGGAACACGAGTTTATGAAACTCGAGTTCTAGAAAAGTGGTATTTCCCTATATAGTTCCGAAACAGTGTTTTTTTGCTACAAATTTCTTAAAATGGTGGTATTTGGCCATTTTCGCCGGACTTGATGGCTATTGTACAATTTGCTGTGGACAGAAGGACCAACTTATGACTAAAAATATAATTTAGAAACAAAATTGACAATTCACTCAATATTTAAAGGGCTGTTGTAATATGGATTTTGGCCAAAAAAACAAATGTAAAATTAACGTACCACTCTCACCTATAATCTAATATAAGCAAATAAAAAATAAGAAAAATTGAAGATGAAGCGTATTATTTAAAAAAAAAAAAAAAAAAAAAAAAAAAAAAAAAAAAAAACAACAACAACAACAATTCATAAGCCTATGTTTCTGTCTTGATTGGCAACTAGCATACCAGAAGTCAGTTCATAATACAAAACAAACTGTTGGGTGCATAAAGCACGTGGTCTAGCCCACAAATTAAAAGCCCACATATGGGCTTGTATTATTATTCCGTGGCTAGCATGTAGTATTATAGGGGTAATTCTACCGTACCCCCCCTCAAAAAAAGGGGTATGGTACCCACTGGTAGATAACTTGCTATACCAGGTTACCTTTTTCTCACATTTGACGGTTCTATTCTTACATTGTATAGTTCTAACATCACATGTGACAGTTCTTTTGTCACATTCAGTGGTTCCCTTACTTTTTTTCTCATATTTGATAGTTCCATCCTCACATTGTACAGTTCTAATATCACATGTGACAGTTCTTTTATCACATTCAATGGTTCATTTACTTTTTTCTCATATTTAACAATTTCATCCTCATATTGTGCAATTCCAACATCACATGTTACAGTTCTTTTGCCACATTTAGTGGTTCTTTATTTTTTTTCTCACATTTGACGGTTTCATCCTCATACTATGTAGTTCCAACATCACATGTTACCGTTCTTTTGCCACATTCGGTGGTTCTTTATTTTTTCTCACATTTGACGGTTCCATCCTTGCATTATGCAGTTCTAACATCACATGTGATAGTTCTTTTGACACATTCAGTGGTTCCCTTCTTTTTTTTTTCCACACATTTGACGATTCCGTCCTCACATTGTGCAGTTCCAACATCACATGTGACAGTTCTTTTGCCACATTCTGTGGTTCCTTTATCTTTTTCTCATATTTGATGGTTTCATCCTCACATTGTACAATTCCAACATCGCAGTTGACAATACTTTTGTCACATTTGGTGGTTTTTGTTCTCACATTTGACGGTTTTATCCTTACATTGTGCAGTTCCAACATCACATGTGACTGTTCTTTTGTAACATTTGACGGTTCCTTTTTTTTTTTTTTTTTTTTTTTTTTTCTGACATTTGACAGTTCCATTGTCACATTCTGCAGTACTAACATCACATTTGATAATACTTTTGTCACATTTAGTGGTTCTTTTATTTTTTTTCTCACATTTGATGATTCCATTGTCACATTAGGCAATACCAACATCTCATCTAACTGTACTTTTGTCACATTCAGTGGTACCCTATTTTTTTTTCTCACATTTGACAATTCCATTATTACATTGGGTAGTACCAACATCACTTTTGACTGTACTTTTGTCACATTTGGTAGTACCCTATTTTTTTTTCTCACATTTGATGATTCCACTGTCACATGGGCAGTACCAATATCACTTCTGACCATACTTTTACATTTGGGTCCACCACTAAAGTCAATTTTTTACTTACTAATAAATGCTCATCACAATAGCAATTTTTTTAAAAATTTTGTAGCTCTTATATATGAAAGTGTGATAGCCTTGAGAAATGGTGGCCTTGGTCAAACTTTGATTATTTTAAAAAATTTTATCAAAATAATTGTCCTTCGTAATTTATCATTTCAACAATAATGATAAGTTTTAGCCCCTGGGGTCACAAGAGATGGCAAGGTTGAAATGCCACTACTCTAAATGGTGTCACATAAAGCACCACAACAAATTTAATTTTCCAGTTCTTCACAAACCTAACTATTAACTACATTGCATGTATGCACACAACACATACATTTGCAATCATGAATGATAAAAATTCAATCTCCCTTTCGCAAAAAAGAAAATTCACTAAATTGCAACATTTTCCAAATAATTCAGTCATCAATTTATACAAATCATTGTCATTTAAGTGACCAAAAATAATCATGTAGTGGATTTTTTCTAGCATTTTCTATAATTTTGGAACATTGTTCATTTTCTTTTGAAAGCGCTAGATTTGATGCCAACTTGTATCGCAAACATTCCGACCAATTCTCCTACAAAAAGTAGACACTTGATAAAGAAGCAATTTAAGCATATTATGTGAAAACTGTAAAATTTACTTCCAATAAATATATTACTTGAAATATGAAAACAGTTAAAACTTAAAAAATTTAAAGATTCACACAATAGTTATCCATACGTGCAAATACTAATTTAGTACATACCCATTATTTTGTATAGGGTTCGAGGTGGGTGATTTCAATGAAAATTTGGTAATACCATTAGTATAGTTGCCTTTCTCCAAATAACTCAATAACTCAATAAATGAAAGATTGATCTAATGTTTTAGTTGACATTGAAGATAAGAAGTACCACATACAGGTCCAATTGAAAGATTCACGCCTTTTGACAGCAAGTTTTTTTCCAACTAATTTGTTAATTTAATTTTTTGATAAGTAATTTTATTTAAAAGTTCAACTAGTTTATTATGTAGTTTCTTTTATAGGTAAGTTCTACACACGCCTCTAAAGAGCACCAAGTCAAGCACATCCATACTACACCATATTTCCAAAGGTCAAAGGTTTAGCATATTGTAACTGAAAGGCTACTTTAATGGTTTATAAAAAAAAATTTGTGATCAATAGTGGCGTTTCGCCAAAAAAGTTAACAATAAGTTTTTGCTCTCCAAATTAGTGCTTAACCATTGTCCTTCCTAAAGATCAAATATTTACAATATTTTAATAGTTGTAAGCCAGAACAATAACAGCCTAAATCTAAGAGTTAGCCATAGAGGACCAGGGCCATTAAGTTCAAAGCAATTTTTAACACTTTGCATAATGAAAGTACCATTGAGAACTTCAGGAAATGAAGAAAGGCATCAAATTTTGGAGGTACAATCATATTAATCAAGTCATCCAGGTTTAAGACAAAAATTTCATGTATCAAGCATTTTCATGTTAATAAATAATAAAAAAAGAAAAGTAACAAAAACAAATGAAGACATAATTTGATGTATCTTATTTATACCTTTAAACTTGTGAACCAGATCAATACCGTCAACAACCCGAATTCGTGAAGCTGTAGATGTGATGAGAACTTCTGATGAACTACCTGGAGCAAATTGTTTAGATAAATTGATCAGCAACTGAAAAGTATCAACCAAACTTGTCTCTCAAAGTAAGCATACAAACCATCTTTACAAGTGAAAATCAGCTGAACAAGGAGAGTATAAAGTAGAAAGAAATTAGCAAGGTAATTGTAGTTGAATTTATAATAATCTCATAAAAAGTACAAGATGGTAGAGCCACCAAATTACCTAGAAACTAGAGATTTTCTTGTGATGAGATTTCTCCTTCTTGTTCTACAGTTTGATTTGGCTTTTTTGTTGCAACTTATTCTCTAAAAGTATGAATAGATAAAGAAGTTATTAATAGTTAGTGCATAAAAAACTTGACTAAACCAACCATGCACGCACAGAGAGCTTTCTAAACTAGTACCAGATGTATTGTATAAATGGCAATTCCCCTTGTGTGAACCAACTAGTGCACCCTTCTAAAACCAACAAATTTCTTGAGCCAATTGAAGAATTATATTTTATATAACTTGAACTTTTGTCTTTGATATCAACAGAATTCATGATACCAATTTAGTGTAGAAGTCACCTGACTGTATTGGCAAACAGAGCAACTATTACTGCCATTTAATGAGAGGCAAATCTCATGGACATAAACCTCAAGAGTTCTTTTGCATTCTGCATAACTATCCTCATATTCTGAAGTCCTAGATGAAAATTACAGTGCAAACATTGTTGTACCCATCAATATCATATTTACTACAAAATGAAAACTATTTAAGCTCTCTACTTTTATGAATTACTACATCATTTTTTTTTTTTGCTAAATTACTATGTCTGTTAGGACAGCTTGTTTCTATTTTTTTATGGAAGAAAGATGTTGTAGTAAGTCTCTAGAATTGTTACTACTTTCATACCAAGGTTCCATAAGTTCTTATTTTGATTGTTTATTATCATTTTCAAAGATTTACATATGGAAACTATGATGATGATGATGATGATGATGATGATAATAGTCATCATAATAGTTTCCACATGTAGACCTTTGGACCAATCAAGGCTATTTCTCTAAAAAACACTAAGAACACGAGCAAATCATTAACATAGAATACTAGACATGGTTTTCTTTCTTTCCTGGAAGAATTAAGACATTATCCTTAGGCTCAAATGCAAAGGTCGGCCAAGCATGGCAAAGCATAGCTATTGTCATGACAAGAAGCTAACCGAATCCAAACACATCAAAAACATTACAATGGCCTATTAAATAACTAAGGAAGGGAAACATTATGTCCAAAGGAAAAAAATATAAAATAAATAAACAAAAGCCCTTTTTGGCATTTTTACAAACATGTATATGCATAAGCACTCTTATAAAATAAATAAAAAAAAACACAAACTTTAAATGCAAAAAATTCCTCCATCTTGAATCCTATTTACTAACTCAATCACAAGAAGAAAGAGAGGAAAAGAACCTTATGGCATGTACATGTCAAATATCAATTACATGGCATAAATTTCTATTACTAATTGAATTGAAAAAACCAAAGAATTTTTTTTTTCCAAATAGATACATGACCTACAAAGAATTAAAGAACCCATATTTTGCAAATCTAGAGGTAGGGATCTAGACTAAGAAATACCAACCTAAGGATGGTTAGAGTTGGAAATTTGTTCTACTGGATATGGATTTGTTTTCTTGAAGAAGGATTTTTTTGCCATGAAAATCATTGCTTGATCTCAGGTCCTATGATTTCTCCCTACTCAACAAGGTAAAAAATGACAGAATCGTATTGTAGAGACAAATTACTTGCAATAACCTATCTCTACTTCAAGCTGCTTTTGCTTTGCAGATTTGAAAAATTTGTAAAATTTTGTAGCTTTTTCTACCATACCTAGAATGATAGAAAAACAGGAATATAATGTGACCATGAATATAAGGAGATGCAGTGAATGCAAGAGCAAAGTCTAAGAAAGGAAGAAGAAAGAATCAAAGAACCAGAGGAAGAAGAAGAGAACGCAAGAGAAAAAGCTGAGATAAGAACCATTTGAAATTTTTTTGGTTTATATAGACTGACCCACTTTGCCAGTAACTGGTTTCCATTAAAATTAAATGAATGGTTAGGATTGAAACAATAATAAATTAATGGTTAGGATTAGGGAGGGTACTGTACCTCCCAAAACAAATAGGGGGTACCATAGAATGACCCGTATTATAGACTCCAAATTCAAGTGAATTAGAGCAACTGCATCAGTTGATGCAAAGTTTTGCAAAATAGAAAAAAAGTTGCTTATTTTACACATTTTGAGCAAAAAAACACTCACATCAATGGGTGTAAAATTGTGCATTTATGCATAATTGCTACAGTAACCGTGCATATATGCACGATTATTGTAGCAGTGCATATCATTATTTTATATTTTTTTTCTCTCACCTCTCTTCTTTCTCCATTTGACTTCTCTCTGCCTCTCCCTCTTCCTCTGTACCAGACAATTCTCAAAACCCAGAAAACACAAAAAACCTAGATCAATTCCTAGAAAAAAAACACCACTCTTCTTTCAATTCCACCCCCCAATTCCCAAATCAAAACCCAAAAAACAATTTTATTGCATAGGAGCAGTACACTCTCACTCTCAAACAACTCTCTTCTCCTCCATTTCAACTTCTTTAACATCTACCTTCTCGCCATATTGTGCAGATCTTCTCTCTGCAAGACAAGATTTAAGCAACTTTTCGCCTCCATTGACAAGATCAAGTGCATAGGAGTAGTAAAAAAGGTCACCTCCTTATTTCGGTCAGGAACAAGCATTTTGGCCGAAGAAATACTCCTTTTTCACCTACCCAAAGCCTTACAAAAAGAAAACCCAGAAAATCCAACCTTTTTCACTTAACCAAAACTCCAGAACAAACAAGCAACTGTAGAGCAACAACAACAATGGAGACATTGAGAATCAGCAAACAAAGACAATCACAAGCAACACCAAAGGTAGCAACTTCAACAAAAAATAAGAGCAAAGAAAGAGAACAGTGCAATGGCTATGCTTGATGATGGTGGATTGATCATTGATGGTGGCTTGGGTTGTGTGTGAGAGGATTTCAAGAGAAGAGAGAAGTTTGAAGGGTTAAGGAAATAATAAAAAATTGTAAAAGAATGAATATTTTATTGAATAAATGTGTAAAATAGACAAACTGATGTGGATGTTTTGTAAAAATAGGTGTGTAAAATAGAAAAAGTAGGTTTTTTTTTGCAAAATTTACAAAAATTTTGCATCAACTGATGCAGTTGCTCTTCGAATTTGTGTGCTACTAGGAGTGTAAGTCGGTTGGGTAATATATAAAGATAATATATATTATGTTTTTGAGGGTGCCGCATATTGAAGAATAGAGAAAAAGGATTACCGCACAAAGAGCAAAGGTGAGAGTAGCAACAAGGATTGCTGAAAAGGAAAAAAAGGAGAGGGTAAAGTGTTGCTACCTTTGAGAAAGATAATTAGTATGTGTGAGAGCAAAGAAAAGAAGAAAGATTTTTTCTTTAGCCGTGAGACATACACAAAAATTATTGCAATTGATTTGATAATAGTGAAATTATTCGGAGTTTGTCTCATGGTTTTTCCCTTAAAAGAGAAAAGGTTTTCCACGTAAATATTTGTGTTCTTCTGTGTGATTGTTATTTTAGATTGATAATATTACTGATAACATTATTTGGGACCCAACACAAACCTCCTTTTTCCAACAACCTATTCACAATACAAATAACCACGTTGTAACACATACATTCAATTCAAGTTAACCCCAAATTCACCCCCCCCCCCCCCCCCCAAAAAAAAAAAAACTTTACTAAATAGAGCATTTTACAAAAAAAAAAAAAAACAAGAACATGTTAATTTTAAGCGAAATAAAATCATACATACCGAGAGGGAAAAGACCACTGAAGCCGCTGATACCACATGTGTGACAATTGTGCACAATATTTGCCATATATACATTTTTCGTTATTGAGTTAACCGTAGGGACCAAATTAAGTATAAGTTGAAAATAATGGAGTCCTAATTTTTTTTATGAGAAATATGGAAATTTTATTAAGAAGAGGAAAGATACAAAGCATCTTGAAACATAAAGGATTCAATACACAATGGGGTTTCCTCTAACCAAGTAACAAAAGTATCAATCCCTTTGGCGTGATGTGCCAAAGTGCGTGTTGTTATGTTTCCATGTCACTTAACATGCAGTATTTGAGTTCTTCAAAAATCTTGCAAGCTGTGATGGGTGCCCCTAATGATGTCCTCAACAGTAGCTAGTGCTATGGATGTATCGGTGAGAGCACCTAAGATAGTTGATGAGTTCTCAAAAATAACATCTTGTAGTCCAATATCTCCAGCAAAGTAAACTGCTTCTTCCATGGCTTTGGCTTTAGCTTCAAGTGGTCCCAGTGGTAGTGGTATGCGCTTGCTCAAAGCTGCTAGCACCGAACCTTCATGGTCACGCACCACGACACCAATTCCCACGGCCTTGGTGTTTGAGAAGACAACCGCATCCACGTTGATTTTATACCATGGGTAATCTGGCGGGGTCCATCGTGTGTCTGCATGTTCCTTATGATGAGGCTTTCGGAGGCGAACAAGCCGGTAGTCCTCAAGTATGACTTAGGCCTTATGGATTATCTCTCTGCTGGATTGGCGTGGGGCCCAATGCCTTGTTTTATTTCTATTGTACCACATGCACCAAGAAATTGTGGCAATGAGCTCAAGCAGTTCTTTCCCCATGTGCTGTATAAAAATGAGGTGCTAGATAAGGTCTACAAACTCCCTGTAACGTATGCCTCTAATATCTAGTAGTAGTCCAGATGCTTCCCAAATCTCACGAGCTGCTGTGCAATCCCAGAAGAGGTGTCCACTGGTCTCTTCACCCGAGCCGTAAGCTTCACATGAGGCTTCATCTAGGACCCCACGATGGCAGAGGTTTGTTTTAGTGGGTAATATGTTGCGGCTAGCTCTCCAGGTAAATGTTTTTATTTTATTTGGAATGCTAAGACCCCAGATAGTGCTCCAGAAGTGAGTGTGGTTAGGCTCATTTGATGCCATGCATGAGTTTGCATAGGGAGATAGGGATAAGGCCACCTTGTACGCACTGTTGACTGTGAACAAACCTCTTGGAGTGTAGGCCCAGATTAGACGATCTTTGTCTCGAGTTCAGCTTCTTGGAATGCCCAGAATGGCATCAGCATCATCTGGTAGAAAGATTTGCCGTATCATGTCTTCTTTCGACTCCCTGGTTTCTTCATTTAGGAGAGTGCAAACCTGTCAATCAGCGGGTATTGTACTCGGTGGGGAGATGACTTGAAAGGTGGTTTGTTTTGGGAGCCACTTATCAAGCCAAATCTGAACAGAGCCATCCCCTACTTGCCATCTACTTCCGGCCTTAACTACATCTTGGGTAGCCATGATGCTTTGCCATGCAAAGGAAGGTTTTGAGCCCAACTCCGCATGTAGAAAATCATAGTGTGGAAAGTAGCAAGCTTTGAGGACACGGTATACTAGAGAGTTGGTATTAGTTTGTAATCTCCAGCCTTGCTTGGCGAGAAGTGCCAAGTTGAAAGCTTTTAGATTTCGAAAACCCAATTCACCCTCCTTCTTTTAGATCTCGAGACCTAATTGACTACTATGAAAATATATGGACCGAATTGAGCATGACCTCAAAATGTAAGGACCAAAATGGTGTTTTTGCTTTTATTAATACTAGCCTCATCACATATGTTTCATGCTTATGACGAGGCTCTTCTTTTTTTTTGGATTTATTGTCACAATTTTCCATTCATAACTAAAATTTTAATAACAACTTTCATATAGTTCATGATGATGTGCGAAAATTAGTAGGCTGAATGCTTTGGGCTTCAACGACGGTCAGACGACCTAAAGAGGAAGAAAGAGACTATTGACGATGACTGGGGTGAACCAGCCAAGGACCCTCTAATGGTTAAGTCTGTTTTTTCTCTAGAACACTAGTGTAGTGAGTGGATGAATAGTAATACGTACCTTGGCTGGATGAGGCTTTGTCCCTTTTATAGAAAGTTTGAAGTGGGTCTACTTGTTAGGTGCCACTAATATCGTGGAAAATGTGTGGACTTAAGGGGGAGAATGGAGTGAATTTCGGGGAATTCACCCCACGTTTCGATATGAGGGTTAGTGGTCTAACCATTTGAGATTGTGGAAAACACTTAGAAATTTACTAAGTGTTTATTGGTCTTCCATACCTTCTCGTGGTATGGATATCTTGGTTCTCCTTAGACAGCAAGTTTCTCTTTGGACGACTGGTGATATGTTTGGACGTCTATATTTTATGTTTGTGGTGCATATTTCTCATTTCTCATTTCTGAAGTTTTTTTTGGATGTTACTTGTCTTGGATGACCTTATGAATGAAGACTACTAGTTGTTGATCACCATCAGTTGCACCCTTGTTCATAGGTTGTCCGTGTTCTTGTCGTACTTGCCTTGTGTTGCTTTTTCTGGGTTTTTCTAAATTTTTATTACACGTGGCACTTTCTGATTCGTTGATGGGTCAAACACGTGGCATCCAAAGATTTGATGAAATCAATCAGCATAGATGTTGCTGTGTGGCTTGATCTGAGTGGCCAGGAGGTCGTGTCGCTTCGTTCTTGGGGAAAGTGGCCACATGGTGCCTTCTGGTTGGTTTGCGTCGCTTCAGTGACCCTGCTGGTCACCTATAAATAGCTCAAGACCTCTCTTACCCTCTCACTTTCTCAAATTTTCTCTTTTGACATTCTTATCTCGATTCGTCCTTCACCCCTCGTCTAGAAGTTCTTTTCTGTCCTTAGTCTTCTTCATCTAGCATCAGGTATTATCTCCTTTCTCGTCTAAGGTTTTCTTCTTTAAAGCTTTCTTATAAATGGCTGAGATTTTAGTTTCTTCATCTAGTTATAGGGATGATAGAGAAATAGACGAGTACCATGATGATAGTAGTAGTAGTGCATGCACAACCTCTAACTTGTGAACATTAGGGCAATTTTAAAAGCAAAGATCAAAACGCGGTTAGCCAAATAGGCCAGATACAATTTCTACTAGCTATATGCCTTGATGGTAGTGAAAGCATTGAAATTTCATGCAAGGAATGTTGATAATTTTGGAAATTTTGTTTTAAATGTGAGGGGCGTTAGTTTTTTAATGGTAGAGTAGTAGAAATACTGATTTGGCAAATGTGTGAAGTTCAAGGAGCAAATTGGCAAAAATAAAAGTCCAGGGGGTATGATGTCTACTACTCTAAAGTTGAGTGGGGTATCAGGGCTTTTTTTTTTTTTTTTTAATCTATAGAAAAGGGGTTCACTTGCTATTTTTTCATTCAATGGTTTATATGATTTATAGGAATACAACATCTAAAATTTGTCTCTTTATGGTAAAATAATTTTTAAAATTTAGTACACATCACATCAATAAGGCTAACTTATATATTCTACCGAGTCAAAACTACCAAATTTTCAACCAACCTACCAATGGTAGAGGTTGGTAGGTTGGTAATGGTTTGGTAGGTTGGTTTATAGGCTAAGAGCATTTATATTAATGTAATCACATGTTTAGCTAAATTAGGGTTAAAATTTTACTTTTTCTATTTTAGCCTTTCTATTTTTTAGGTGGGTCTCTACCTGCCTCTATATCATTTCCTTTTTCTTCTTCTTCTTCTTCTTCTTCTTCTTCTTCTTCTTCTTCTTATTATTATTTAATAGTTGTGGAGGAAAGATTTGAATCGTGAACATCTCAAAAAAAAATGTTGTTAAACTACAATGCAAGTGGCCTTATTTCCAGTTCAATATACTATTTTTATTCTACCCAACCACTTAAAAAATGCTATTTTAAACCACTGAATTCACCCAACAAACTCAATATTTGCCATAACAAAGCTTTCATAAATGATGGGAGACTTATTGGTGATGGGTTTTGTCACTTGGATTAAAATATAATTTTTAAATGGCTAGAATAATAAAAATAGTGTGTGATGGTGAGACACAGTTCTTGCAACTAGACTTAGTTAGCCCAATCAAAACTCGTCCAACAATTAAGAAACTATAATGACAATTAACTTTTAATCAGAGGAATGATTTTATTGAAAGTGCACTACCCTAGTTACTAGGTGCTGATTAAGACCCACAAATTTTAATTACGACTTGATTAATTTTAAGTTAAACACAATTAGTGGGGAACTAACATAATTAACCAATTAATCAACTAAATCTATATGCCAAAACATGGATAATCATATTTGAACAAAGCAATTAAGCTAAGGGTAATAAATAAAGGGATGCGAACCAAAGATAACACCGGATGTGTTAACGAAGTGGAATACTTGAGAACCTAACGGAAAACCTCTCTGCGGCCTGAGAAGTCAAATCGATCTGCTATGTGAATAAGTTGGAGTACAAGGATGACCCTCCAAACCTAATCTACCCACTGTACTCAAGCTCTCTAAGCTTTTGCTACCAATAGACTACACCAAGTTGTTTCTTCTCAACATTTTTGGATCCTGCAAAAACAATCGGTTGCACCACCAAGATTTGGCAAAGACCCAATGCTTCTCTCAATGCTTTGAAACACACTCAACACTCATTTATTGGGTGGGGTGTGTTGGTTTAGCTCTTCTCATGGTATGGAAATTAGAGAGGGAACAGAGTATAGAAAATCTAAGAGATTTGTGTAGTAGATTGTAGGCTCATAATCACCAGCTCTCCAATGGTGTTTCTAGGGTTTTCTCTCAAAAAATCTACTTATAATTTTGTGGGTGTAGACACTCAATTTTGTACCCATGATTTAATCAAAGAGAATGAATTGAATGACCATCCATGTACCCTAAAAATCGTAATTGCATTACATGCATCAATTTGTTCTTACATTACATGCATCATTTTGTCTTTGCATTACATGCATCAATTCATTCGTTGCATATCATCAAAATGATCTTGAGATTCTAACGGTCACAACGGTGTTTTCGGTTTTCAAATCGGACCATTGGATCGAAAGATATCGCATGATTAAATTTGCACGGTCAGCATGCATTGTGTTTAGGTAGAGTCGATCACACATGATTAGTTTAAATTAATTATTGTAAGGTTGAATTTATTCAACCATCTAATTGGCTTTATTCCGTGCCAAATTTGCTTGTATTTCAGCATTTAGTAACCCTGTATTTAGGTGGGCTTGTTGTAAGGGTAGTGAGTGAGATAGAGTGAAGATTGCTCAAGAGTGTGCAAGAAAACAGAGACTTGCGGCTGGATCTCGCGGGTGACTCGCGGCTGCAAGCCGCCAGACGCAGCACACGTGCCAAGCATGCCGGAAGGTGAACAGTCATGCTAGCTGGAGCACTACAGGACAAAACAGGACAACTGGCCATACGGTTATCTCGCGACTGGATCTCGCGACTCAGTCAAGTCGCGAGGCCAAGCCGCGAGCCAGCCCTGTTTTGAAAAACCAGACGTTTCACATTCTCCTCTTACCTCAGTATAAATACCCCTTATACCCACAAATGAGAGAGAGCTTCCAGAGAGAATTTTGAGAGAGAAACCCTAGAGCAAAACAAGATTGAACCATCTACAATCTTTACATTAGTGTCTCTTCAAATTCTTCAACTCTCTTCCTCTCCATTGCCAAATCCTTGAGAGGCCTTTTACCAAAACCTTGTTCTCACCATATCCATTACTGTGAGAGGGTTGTTTGGTGTTCTGGGAAGCAGTTAGGAAGGAACCAATCTTCATTGGTTGATGCTATGGTCTAGTAGCGGAATCTGGGAAGCTAGAAAAGAAAAAGGTTCGGCGCAACCTCGTTGGAGCAAGAAGCTTGGAGGGCTTAGGTGCACTGGGTAGATTAGGCTTGGAGGGTCTATTGCTATCCATGTATCCCAACTACATTTTCTAGTGGATTATTTACCGCTTGGAGGGCGGCGGAGAGGTTTTACGCCGAGGGCTTCGGTTTCCTCTTCAATAACACATCGCGTGTTGTCTTTGTGTTTGCATCTTCCTTCCCTTTATCTTTGCCTTTTATTTTCTGCTGTGGTTGTGATTTTAATTTGGCTTAGATAGTTTTGTCCAATTCTACATTTTAGCTTATGTTCATTTTCCGCACACTATTTGTTTGACATAAAGCTTGAATTGGTTAATTTGTTAATTTTGGGTCTAAACGTTCAAGGGTGTTTTTACACTATTTGAACTTTCAATTATGATTGGTTAAACCATTAAAATTAATTAAATAATTTTGTGATTGGTTGATAATTAGTGATTATAATAGAGATGCATGCATGAGAATAAAAGGGATGATTGGATAACAATAAAATTATGGATAATCTGAATTTTATCTAGATTTATTTTAAGAAATTTATCTTCAAGATAATTATTCTTAAATATCTTGAATTATCCAGAAAAGAGAAAAAAAAAAAATCATAGACGGAGGATGAAAATGCGTCTAGGTACAAGGACCGGCCAAAAAACCCTAGAAGAGGAGTCCAAACGATACCTGAACACGAAAGAGTGTTCAGAGCCATAGGGCCAATTCGGCACTTTTGGGTTCAGTACTCCAAAAGGGCCGAATTTTCCTTAGTTGGGCTTTGGCCCAACGGCCTTCGGGTGACAATAAGGTATACCCTTTTCGACCTTTTTGCAAAAGGATGTGTCCGGATTCAAACCCTAATCGTCCATACCTATTTTTTAGAGTCTTCTGGCCTCTAAAAATAGAGACTAAACCTCATAATTCAACACCTTTTTTTTACACTCTAAGATGCACACATTTTGGGCTCCCAAACAGCTCATATTTTCTGATCTCCTCTCTGATTTTCTGTTGAAGCTAGGGTTTTTAGGTTTCAAGGATAACTGAATAAGTTTTTTTGAACCCTAAAACATCCTCTTAGGAACAAAGTGTGCTCATGCAAGAGGTTGTTTCTTAACCCTTTTTCTTATGATGTGATGATGCATGTTATATCTCTTTCTTTTTCAAATATCCATAACATGAATTGTTAATTATTTTTTTGCTTACAGCATGATTGTTTTTTTATGTGATTGTTATAATCTCTTTCTTGAATGTCAATGTACGTTTTTAAACCCCTTAAAAAACACAACTAGATTAACCTAGTTAATTAGCCAACTGATTACTTAGTCAAATTAATCAGATCTAGGTTAACACAAATATATCATATCATTGACAAGTGCGGAAAATAAAGAACGCAATGATATGATAACCTAGAAAAACCAAACTGGTAAAAAACCTAGGAGATGATTTAACCTAGCTATCCTCAAGGTAAAAAGCAAATCCACTATGAAAGAATTGAAGTTTGTACAATAGAACTTAGACCACTAACATTCTATTGCTACCTCAAGTAGAAAACTTACTACCACGACCACGTGACAGCTCCAAGTTCACGGACTACTTTTTTTTGGATTCCTAGTAAGTACAAGCACCCCCGCTTGTGTATCTTTAAGCTTTTAATGCAGCAACTGAATCAATCACCAAGTTCTTGACATAATCTTGAATCTTGGAAACCCTAAGTATGTGTGAAGGCAACCACCTCTTGATCTCACAAAAGATTCACAAGCACAGCATAAGGAGCAACCTAAAACGTGGCTAGGGTTTTCCCTTTTATACTCAAGACAAAACATACAACCCTACACATCAAATGGGCTTGGGTTGAGTTGGAACATTCTACAAAAAAACAATTTGCACGAGCTTCGATCGATCGAGCCAGGCAGATTTACACAGTAAATTCTGCAGAACACTCGATTCCAACTTTACATATAAACACACTTTGAGCAAGTCTAAAACAAAGACAAAAACGTTTTGATCATGGTTTGCCAACATTACAAATTGAAGTTCTAATACATTTAAACCTAAAGTCTTAGAACCCAACAAACTCCCCCTTTGGTAATCCGTGACAAAACACAAACTAAACAAAATGCTCAAAGTTACATAAAAACAGCCCATTACAAAATTATTGCCCAACACAACAAATTCAACCTAACTACCATTTATCAGTTGTAAGTGTAGACAACAGCACAACTGAATTAACCTGTATATTTCCTAAAACACTCAACAAACGCATAAAAGCATGTGTGGAAAATACAAGTAAAACATAAATAACTTCTTAATTTCACATAACACAAAATAAAGACATATATCATGAATAACCTCATAAATATAAATCAATAAGCAATGTGAAACAAGAAACATATACAATCAATGTATCTCCCCCTATCATGAATAACCCAATCAAAACAAAGAATACATCATGAGCCAAAAATGTAAATACAAAATGAAGCACCTAGATACAATCTAATAGCTCCACAAGCTCAAAAACATCAAAAATCTCCCCTTAACTACAAAATCTCCCCTACATATGTACTCCCCCTTTTTGTAACGAAATGCCAAAGGACAATCATAATCCATCATCAAAAGGAGGTGGCGGAGGCGACTGTCTCAAATGCTCCAGATCCGCTCGCAAAGCATGAAGCTCATCAAGCATGTCCACCAAAATCTGACCATGAGCCGCCTGAACGGTCATGACAATCTCCAACATACGTTGAATGTCTGAATCATCCAAGGTAGAAGGTGGAGGAACATTAGCAGCAGCAGCAGGATCAACAGACTCCTCAGCCATAGTATCTCCTGCAGAAGAGGGAGGAGGACGTGCGACACCGAAAGGTTCAACCCTAGGACGTTTAGAGCTGGCTCTCATTTGAGCAACCTTCTGCCTAAGAAAGGTGGCACCTATAGGAGCTATGATATGAACAGGCTTAGAAGCTGGAAACTCAACTAATCCTAGATGCAAAAGAATTCGATGAATAAAAATGGGGAAGAAAAGAGCATGAGCAGTAGAACTACTCCTATGAACCTCAATCAAAGAGTGAATGAAAAGATGAGGAAAGCTCATAGGAGCATCAGAAACAAGAGCATACAAAAACGCACATCTCTCCAAAGGAATGATGTGCAAATGAGAGATAGGCCAAATCGAATGACAAGAAATCCGAAAGAAAAGATAGTGAATCTCGGTCAACTCGTGAGAGGTGATCCGAAGGTCAGAACCCCACTGGATAGAAGTACCAGTAATAAATGACATAATGTCATCAAGGGGCGGAGACTCATCGTAAGGATAAACCAGATGTTGGACCAATGGCACCCCAAGAGCATTAGCCACTACCGAAGGGGTAATGGTGTACCCTACACCTCATACCCAACTCCTCACTAGAGTGTTGGCATCATAGGAGTGGACAGAGAGGTTCGAATAGAACTCTCTAATCAAGGTAGCCGGAGGAGGATGAGAAATGTCCAGCAGAGGAAGCCAACCCCTACGCTCAAAGTTTCTCCTAATCTCACCATCTAGCTCATCTAATAGAACCTTTCTCTCAGCCTAAATGTTTCTCTTAAGGTTAAGCTTCTCATACGCTTCCTGGTTTTTCTCACTCAGGAACCCCTCACTATCAAAGGTGGGGGAAGGAGAAGAAGTGGAGGTCCTATTAGCTCTAGTCTTCCTAGGCACACTGCTAAAGATTAAAAGGATAGACACAAAAGAGACAGAGAGAGAAGAAAAGAAAAACCAAGGGCAGACTACAAGTTAGCACAGAAAAATATAGAAATAACAATTCTATATGATGCATGAACATTATTAACAAATGATGCATGCTTTAATGCAGTGAGAATTAGTTCAATTTTACTCCAAAATCACAAAATTGGCTTGAGCAGAGAGTTTACATCAAAAACCCCAAAATTTGAAAAACCCATTTTCACAAAACCCAACAAATTGATCAATTGATCATTACACAAGATAGGTAACACATTATAATGATCAAATGAGTCAATCTAACAAGCCAATTTCATCAATTTAAACAAATTGAACAAAAACCCCAAATCGGGTAGTTTCAAGCCCTAGAAATTTCAATTTTTCCCAATTCATCAAATTGATCAAATTAATTCACCAAGTACAGTTTTATATTGTCCCACAACAAAAACCCATTGATCAATTGCCAAAGCAAAAGCTTGAATCATCAAAAATCCCAATTTCCCTTAGGTTCGACATTCTCCTTAAAATGCATGAAAAAATGCATGAAACATGAAAATAAAAGAAAAAAGGAGGGGTATAAAGGTCTTACCGGTCTTAGATGACAAAAATCCTTAAAGAAATTTGGAGGAAAACGACAAAAATCTTGCTTTGACCCTTAGACCGATTGAATAGAGAGAGAAAGTGTTTTGAAAAAGGTTTGAATAGTGAAGAACACGTGAGAAACAAAGGTTTTTAAAAAACTCTCTATAAGATTTTCGATTGATCGAAAATTAGATTCGATCGATCGAAAATACCTTCGATTGATCCAATAGCAATCGAGAACCGATCGAAACACACAGAGCCAAACCAAAATTTTAATCGCAATTTCGATCGGTGGAGAAACAGGTTCGATCGATCGAAATTCTGGAAAAACCAATTTTTTTTGAAAAACAAAGCAATTTTATGCAGAAACTCCTCAAAGCATAGTATTTTATGAATAAAATGCATGAGTATGAAATGAAAAGTTTTTCAAAAATACTTGTTTTGAACCAAGTTTTTCCAAAATTAAGATTTTCAAACAATTCTCCTTAAATCCTCAAGCTTCAAACACATTTTGCATAAAATTCAAGGAATTCTCAAACTTGGTTGGCCAAAACAAAATCACACACAATAACATGTACAAAGTTTAGCAAAGAGTAACTTGTGTAGTATGTGTATCTAGCAAAAGCTTGAGCTACATGTGAGGTGATATGTAAATAGAAATCAATCACAATTTCTACAAAATTCATCACATAAATTTGAGAGTGACTATCACCTAAAGAGTTGCATCATATAACTCCCACGTCTCCTAGAAAACAAGCTTGCAATCATATAAGTTTCTTGATTTGCCTCTTATTATACACATCAATTTTATTTGATTAGAAGTTATTAAAGCCCAATAATGTACACACCAATTTTAGCATTTAAACCGAGGCTACACCTTATGTTCTTTTTGTGCATGTGCTACACTTTCTCGAGCACAAAATCTTACGATATGCACTAAGGTGTTCATGATTAGCTAGTAAACAGTGGTGAGATGGTTATTTATGCCTTTCTCTTAGGATTTTTTAGTCCTTACAATCAAAGACATGTGACTTGAAGATCAAGATCATGTGATCAAAAACTATAAACATCTTCCCACACAACATGCACTACAAGGCTTCAACTAGTCAAGTGCAATAAATAAGCACATCCAAGCTAAAAAAAGTACATAAACATGTTATGTAAAAATAAGTTTGCCAACCTTGATTTCAAATCCAAGAAAAATAATGCAAAACACATTTTGCTTCCTTTTTTTTGTTTTTGTTTTTGTTTTTATTTATTTATTTATTTTTATGAAAAGAAGAAACAAAAACAATCCTAGAATGAAAGGCATGAATGTTACAAAGAAAACAAAAACAACAAAGAACAATAGTCACAAAGAGTAAAGCGATGAAGCACAAGGACCATGTTAGAAAGACTCAATTAGATTGAGCCTTTTGCATCCAAAAATTTTTAGATACACCTTGAGCATTGGAGTTCTTATTCACATTAGAATGATTTCTAACTCTAGGATTGGAATAAAGGTTAAGAGCCTTTACCAATTCATCAATAAATACCATAGGATCTTGTGCTTGAGGCACATGTACTTTTGGTTTGTTTGCTCGTTTAGTAGCTTGCAGCATGAAACAGTTTGGATGTATGTGCCCAGACTTTCCACAAAATGACAAACCCATGTAGGCTTATCATGCAACTTTCCCTTAGGAGGGTTAGGAGCCTTAGGTTTAGATTCTTGAAGATCAACCCTAATCTTCCTAGGAGGTGTAACTTCTATAGTTTTAGTAGCCTCACTTACAGAGAGTTCAGAGGAAGAAGAAGGAACAAAGTTTGTGGAATGGGGAGTAGGCACAGAGATACTTTCTACAAAACCTAAGCCAGTTTTGTCAGAGGGAGACTTTTGAACACTCAGCATGTGATCAAGTTTGGAGCTTGCAGACCTATCAGTTTGTTCTTTAGCAACAGATAATTCAAGTTCCAAATTCTTAACTTTATCAAGCAAAAGCATGTTCTCAGTTTTCACATTATTCAACAATTCATTAGCATCAAACAGTTTCACAAGCAAAATTTTCTTTTCAAGTTCAAGAGATGCAATTTTTATTTAAGCCTAAATCAACACTCATAGCATCTTTTGCAGCAACTTTGCAAAGTTTATTGTAGGCTTCTTGTAAATCTGCATCCTCAGAGAGTTTCCCATCAGAAGGGTTCTCCTCAACAGCAACACTTTCATCAACTACAGCAGTAGCAGTGAAAGCAATGAAGTTTCCATCCTCATCACTACCAGATTCATTATCAGAAACTTCATCATCACTAAGGGTTACAGCCATAGCCTTACCCTTAGACCTCAAGAATGTTGGACATTTAGATTTCACATGATCATATCCTTGACACCCAAAACATTGTTGACCCATAGAATTATTAGAAGGTTGACCTACTTTCTCTTTAGGTTTTTCGGTGTTATTAACCTTAATGGGATCATTCCTTCTAAAATTTCTAGGTTTAGCAGTGTTCTTACCTCTTGCTCTTCTGTTGTTATTCCTAAGAAAATTTCTAAAGTTCTTGACAAGGTAAGCAATCTCTATAGCAGAAAGCTTATCATCAAATCCACTTGCATCAACATCATCAACAAACTTAAGAGCCATTGATTTGGATTTGTTGGTCTTAGGTAGGTCCAACTCATAGGACAGAAGAGATCCTACAAGTTCATCAACAGGGATGGAGTCCACATCCTTGCTCTCAGTGATGGCAGTCACTTTGGGTCTAAAATTCTCAGTTAAAGATCTAAAAATCTTCCTAACAATTTTAGGTTGATCATAGATTTCACCCAGATTATATGCAGAATTAACAATATCATTAAGCTTAGCATAGAATTCATCAAAAGATTCATCATCAAACATCCTAATGCTTTCAAATCTAGGAGTTAATTGCTGCAACTTATTAATTTTAACTGCCTTTGTGCCTTCATGCACAGTTTGGAGGATATTACAAGCAGTATGAGCAACCTCAACATTAGAGATTCTCTTAAATTCCTCCATAGAAACAGCATTAAAAATAGCATTCATAGCTTTTCTATTAAAAGTGGCTGCTTCTTTCTGAGAAGTTTGCCACTCACTAATAGGAGTAGTGGGCTTCTCCCATCCGTATTCAACGAAGTTCCAGACTCTCTCATCAATTGATTTCAGGAAAGCTTTCATCCTTACTTTCCAATAAGCATAATTATTCCCATCAAAGTGAGGTGGAATAACAAGAGAGTGTCCGTGTTCCATGACAACAGGGGTCAAGGATCAGTTCAGAGATCAAAAGATCTACAACAAGAGAGCTACCTGCTCTGATACCATTTGTACGTTTTTAGATCCCTTAAAAAACACAACCAGATTAACCTAGTTAATCAGCCAAGTGATTACTTAGTCAAATTAATCAGATCTAGGTTAACACAAATATATCATATCATTGACAAGTGCGGAAAATAAAGAACACAACAATATGATAACCCAGGAAAACCAAACCAGTAAAAAACCTGGGGAGGATTTAACCTAGCTATCCTCAAGGTAAAAAGCAAATCCACTATGAAAGAATTGAAGTTTGTACAATAGAACTTAGACCACTTACATTCTATTGCTACCTTGAGTAAAAAACTTACTACCACGACCACGTGATAGCTTCAAGTCCATGGACTACTTCTTTCTTGGATTCCCAACAAGTACAAGCACCCCTGCTTGTGTATCTTTAAGCTCTTAATGCAACAAGTGAATCGATCACCAAGTTTTTGACATAATCGTGAATCTTGGAAACCCTAAGTATGTGTGAAGGCAACCACCTCTTGATCTCACAAAAGATTCACACATGAGCAACCTAAAACGTGGCAGGGGTTTTCCCTTTTATACTTAAGAAAAAATATAAAACCCTACATGTCAAACAGGCTTGGGCTGAGTTGGAAAATTCTGCAAAAAAACAATCTGCACGAGTTTCGATCGATCGAGTCTAATTTTTGATTGATCGAGCCTGGCAGATTTACACAGTAAATCCTGTAAAGCACTCAATTCCAACTTTACATATAAACACACTTTGCACAAGTCTAAAACAAAGTCTAAAACTTTTTGATCATGGTTTGCCAACATTACAAATTGAAGTTCTAATACATTTAAACCTAAAGTCTTAAAACCCAACAGTCAATAATCTGCATGTGAATAATTTTTTTTTTATTAAAATAAAACAGATCTACATCTTTTCTAGATGTAGATTTGAATTTTTCTCAATATAAAAACAGATTTGCATCTTTTCTAGAGGTAGATCTAAATTTTTCTCAACATAAAAATAGATTTGCATCTTTTATAGATGTAGATCTAAATTTTTCTCAATATAATAAAATAGATCAACATCTTTATTAGATGTAGATCTAACATTTTCTCAATATAAAAACAGATCTACATCTTTCTTAGATGCAGATCTGAATTTTTCTCAATACAGATCTCCATCTTTCCTAGATGCAGATCTAAGTTTTTCTCAATACAAAAACAGATTTGCATCTTTCCTATATGTAGATCTGAGTTTTTCTCAATTATAAAAAGAGGTCTGCATCTTTATGAGATGTAGATCTAAAATTTTCTCAAATCAAAATTGATATGTATCTTTCTGAAGATACAAATCTGATTTTTTTATACATGCAAATTGTTGAAATAAAGAAAGAGATCATGTATTACTATGTTTATGTTTGTTTTGATTCATGATTGCGTAAATTCATATTATGAGTGAAACTCTCTTCTAAAAAAAATCTTTTTCATTATTTTAAAACATATAAAAAACAAATGGTTTTTTTATTGTCAAAAAACCCTTCTTCTTCTTTTTTTCACCATAAAACAGATCTGATTTTTCTGTTATAAAAAACCATTTTTTTTAGTTCTTCAAAATCAGATCTGATGTTTTTAAAATTAAAAGACTTCATTTTATGTAATAAAAACATATCTGAATTTTTATCTCCAAAAACCACTTTTTCTAAATACTACAAAACATATCTGATGTTTTGACAAATCAAAATCAATTTTTTTTAATCACCAAAACAGATTTGAATTTTTTTAAACAAAAGAAGAGACTTCATTCATAAGTAAATTTATGTGATCTAATTTTTTTTTTGTTTCACATGTTCAACATATCATTCATGACATGCATAAAATGGTACATTGGTCACAAGAGTCTAGAAGACCAAACTCTGTCTGGGCGGAATGAGTGCCTAACACCTTCCCATTCCATAACCAAGCCTCCGGATTTAGATCTTTGGATAAGTAGATCTAGCCTTGTCTTTATTTATTTTGGGTAGAACGTAACTAGGACAATAAGTCATTTAATTATTTTGGTAGATTGTAACTAGGACCCAAAACTATGTAAATTTTCAAGTTTATCAGATATGTAATTTATTATTCAATCAATGAAAAGAATAATTCAGTCATGTATTTAGTTTTTCTTATTTTTTGTATAAAAAATAAGTGGCGACTCCATACCACTTACCCAAAAAGAGAGATGCCCTAAAAAGCACTCCAAAAAAAAAATCTCTCTTTTTTGAGAGGCACCCAATTTCGGCAGTCTCTCACAGTGGGTATATATAGTGTAGGTGAATGGGAGAAAGTGTGCACTCAAAAAAATAGCTACCAGAGTGTCTCGCAACTCACTCGCTGGTTGGCCTACCCATGAGAAAGCTAGATGTAACCAACTTTTGAATCTTCAGTAGGTGCCCTTCACATGATCTCTCGTTGGTGCTGCAATCCAGAGTTACTCCCAAGGCAATCCTGAAATTCAATGATTTGAGCAAAACTTCACCAACTTTAGACTAAACTCATGTACATAAAATCCCACAAAAATAAAAGGAAATAGATGAAAGAATTAGAAAGCAAATTGACACGAATATAAAGCCAACAAAACCACATGGAAAATCACAACTTAACAATTTTATAATTTTGACAATCTGTAGAATATAATTTATATATGGTTGAATGAGAACTTGAGATGATATGCTGATAAGTTTTGATTAGCTGTGAAAGGGAAACACAACCTAGCTTTTAAGGTCTGTTTGGATACCGTTTATTTTGCTGAAACTGAAAACTTATTGCTGAAAGTACTGTAGATAAAGATAAAAGTTAGTTGAAACAGTACAATGGAGCCCATGAATAGTATCAAAAAGTGTAATGAGGCCCATGAATACTAGCAAAAATAAGTTGAATAGTGAAATAATTTTCATTTTTAAGTGGTATCCAAACGAAGGCTTAATCTTAGGGCACATTTGGTACATTGAATATAGATTACATTAGAAATAATAATCATTATTACTGAGAATAGAAGACATTGTAAGGGAATAACTATTACTAGCCATAAGTTTGGTTATTATATATGGAAAGCTTGTAAAAGATGACGTATAATGAAAATTTATATTTTTGGAAATATATTAATTCTAAAACCTATTATATGCACTAAGGAATAACTATTATATCCATTTAAAGATATAACTAAATGACAGAATTGCTATTACACATGAATAACTATTCTATTACAAAAGCTATTACATCATACCAAGCATACACCATGATACGTACATGTGCATGGAATTAGTACTATACTGGTGAAGGAATATGTAAGACAATTATGCATAGGAAATCTTAATATCTAAGACGACATTCAAATATTTTTGCTTCTTTTTAACAATCAAGAGTTTGTTGATAGAATGCATGGATATTCCATTTTTGCTCATGTACTTGTATCTAATACATACCGTACTAGTATGTACTTGATACTTCTAAGATACATAATTAGTCTTCTACTTTTCTTTACAAAAAATAAAAAAATAATAATAATAATTTAAGTGCCAATACATCTAGGATACAGCCATGATATGACTTGGATACTGTTGTAACCCAACCCTCAATAATGAGAGATAGCCTAAACTTGGAAATTTTTTTATTTATATGTTTTATATATTGGTTTCAATGTTGAACACATATAATAGCTACAGATTCTCTTTATTGTCTATTATTACTTTTAAATTGATATATGCTTAACAATATATATAAAATATAAATAAAATACATTTAATAAGTAATTAATACATATATCCCTGTGTATCATAGCCTAAGTTTTTCAAGAAATGTTAAATCCCCATATCTATATCCATGTCATATCCATACCCGTATCCGTACTATGCATCTTAGGTTTGGTAGCCTAAGTTTTTCAAGAAATGTTAAATCCCCATATCTGTATCCATGTCATATCCATACCCGTATCCGTACTATGCATCTTAGGTTTGTTGCATTTCAACTTCTACTGGGACTGGTGATGCTCTGAACTCTGGAGTGTCAAAAGTTGTACTTAATAACCGCATCAAGGAGTATTCATTTGCACCTGATGTGTCTGCCAGAGTTGGAGCTATTCTTGGATTTTTGATACAGAAGTATCTTACAAGTCTAACTGCCTTCTTCCAAGTACTCTCTTCCCCTGGAGTTATGCTTCCTTCGAAAGCATTGTGATGTTGCAGATGACTTATAAATAAGCGAACTAGGAATAATAAAAGACAAATGGTAGAAGTGACAAAAGATATTAGATAGAGAACCCCAAAGCTTTGGAGGCTCAAGCTTTCAGGTTCGCTAGAAGTTATGTTGGCTGAGCACTCATTTTGGGGAGTTAACCATTTTTTCTTTAGTGACAAGATAGTTCCAGCCTCCGACAACTTAAGAATTGCTTCAGAAAAATCCCCTGTAATTGGCGAGCCTCTCTGGAAGACCTGGGTGGGAAGAAAGGTAAAGATTTATATTAGATTCCTTCGTAGTAAAACTGAAGTTATTTATTAAAATAGATAAGAGCGACCGATTGTTTATTAAGCCAAGAGTTTCTTTATTTGCTCGGCTGGAAAGGAATAACTCTATTTACACAAAGACAACGTATCTTCTGTGCCTAGTATATGGAGTGGGTACATGAGATAATTATTGGTACAAAACATATTTGGTGTCATTTTATCACTTAATGACCCTAACCAGTTGTAATTAGTGGGTGAAAACCTTGATAAGTTGAGTAAAAAGTTGTGAAAGAAGTGCTCTAACATTCCTTACTTAGAATCTAAACAACAATATATACATGTGTAGAAAAGGAAAGGGGGTGCATGCGCACATGAACTCGTGTTTGTATTGGTAGATTCGTTTAATCAGTATCAGACATGAGACGTATATTTGTGCGTCCAATTATGTATCTCTCTTGCATCATTCTAAGCATAAGAATTAACTTGAACAGAAATCATAAAAACTAAACTAAGGATTAAATCAGTTAATACTCACAAAGCCCAATCCTCCAAATCCGTGAGTATTTAGTCTGGTACTAGTGTAATCCTTGCAATTCTTATTAAGGAAAATTTCCTCATATGGGAATTCAAGAAAGACAGCAAATATTTTCTCTTGTTTGAAAAGCTTGGAGTGCTTTATGTTTACGATCTTGATATTCTGTTCCTTGAACTCAAACGCGTTCACCAGGTATTTCTTTACTGACAAATTGATACAGCCAACTGGTAAGTTGTTCTTCTTTAACAACTCCATATAATTTGGTTCCAGCATTTGCACAGTGAGCATTGAAGATAGACTAGCGGTATAGCTCGATGTTAGGATCAATACGACAAAAAGCCACACTCCCATCACCAAACGTGTCAAGTTGTTATGGATATTCTCCCCTGCAACATGAAACCATGTGCTAGCTATGAGTACTTTCTATAAGAACTTGGCAACGGTATTGAATGAATGAATGCCCTGCTTGGCTCCTTTCATTGTATTGTATTTATAAGTGCAGATTACATGTGTCTATCCAATTTGTTTCTATCTAAATTTATTTAAGTCATCAAATAACAGAACATATCCTAACAGAATTTCAAAATACATAAAAACTTCTTCAACATAGCATTATCACTTGCAGTCTTTATCTTGTTACTGTAGGGATGTAGATAAGAGTTTGATTCAATACTACGCGTTTCTCCAAAAAAAAAAACTCAGGTAAAGTAATGTTTTCCCTTCAAAACATTGGAAACATTGAGTGGCACTCCGATTATCTTAGCTTCTAGATGGAATGGAAAATATGTTTCCGATGTTTGATTGACTGCTGCAGATAGCTAGGTTATAATAGCATTTCATGAGCTCTATTCTTAAGATTGATACTTACTATGTGCAAAAAACAGAGAGGAGAATGTGAACCAGAGTGCAGTGCTAATCTGATTCCTCCATGAGCCACTGAATGCTGGATTGGATTGGTGCTCCAACAACCAAACTATGAGCACTGTGTATATTAAGATGGCACTAGTCACCAACCACATGTCCCAGGTGAAAGGCTTTGTAAACATAAATGCTGACCCTACAGGTTTAGCCGGAGATATCATTGCCACACCTGACTCGATGTATGGAGCAGTGAAATCTACATATTGCAGCCGTTCGGCTGTTATAGTCAAGTCACCAATGGCAGCATCATAAGTCTTTTGTTGTATTCATTTGGACCACAGGACAAGCATAAGATCTTAATCAGAAATAAATTAATGTAACAAAATAAAAGAGGTGTAAGAAGAAGAAGAAAAAAAAAAGGACAGTTCTAGTCAAATATTCACTGCCTTTCGGCCCAGTTTCTAGTTATGCATTCCCTGCTCTTGCAAGAGGCCTCTCTCTCTCTCTCAGAGATAAGGACCTAACTAATTTCAAATAAGCTGTCAAAAAAGTCTTTCCCTCAAATTACAAGTTAAAAATGATATATTTTTGAATTACATGTGAGTAACATTTAGTAGTTTCAGGATTTGTACAAACCAACTTCAGAAGAGTTCCAACTAATGCTTTACTTGTTACAGTTTTGGAGGCCAGTTTGATATATTGTCTATCTTCTATGTAAGATTAACAAAAATGGGCAATTCAAAGGTTGAAGTAAATTTTCGATCAATTTTTTAAATATTCTGTTACATAGAATATTAAACGAAAAAGCACATGGGGGAATGCAGTTTTTAAGTAATGGTATTTTTTATTCCAGAATATGGTAAAATTCTGTAGATAAAACGTGCAAATATAAAACTCAGCAGAATAATTTTAGGCGTTTGTAGTGTATGCAGAGGCTTTTTATTATCAAGCGTTTCTCAAGGAATAAAAGGCAGAGAAGTTGTTACCTTATTGTGGACAAGGTGAACCAGATCATTGTAGGTGCAATTACAGGCCTCCAATTTATAAGGCAAAGGATATCCCAAAAGTTCTCGTGCCTTAAGGAAAATTTGAATGCAGAAACCAGAATAATTGTTCTCATTCAGTTTCACCCCGTAATCAACCTTCACAAAATTCACAAATGATGCTCTACCTGGAACTCCAATTTTCAATGGCTTTGCATCAGTAGGCATTTTCCAACCTTTCGGACTTTCTTGTAAGTTCCTCTGCAAAATTACGGGAGCAACCAAAGTATTTGGTTTTCCTATAGAAGGGATCATGGAGAACCCTAATTCTGGTGTCCAGAACTCTATTTCTTTGTATCTCTTTCCAAGCACGTGTACAATACTCAAAATTGAAGTGGCTGAGAGCTGGCCTGCTTTAAAATGTATTTTGCCACTAAAACCAGAGAAATTGCTTAATAACATACTATCTAACAACATCTTTGGACTACTGCTGTTATTTTTCATTCTTTCGATCGCTTGTATAACAATTCTAATGCTATCATATGCTCGCAGAGCATAAAAACCGGGGTTGGAGTTGTCTTCCTCCGGATATTCAGTTCTGAAAATTTTCCGAAACTGAGCATGAAAATAATGGTATTCTGAGGTAACTTCTTCAGAATAATGGGTTTTAATTCCAATTGCACCTTCCATAGAGGAAATAACCGAGTTGTTTACAGAGTCCAACAAACTTGTAATGCTATCTGGAATTATCCAAGTTGAATCTCTCCTTACAAGCCCCATATCCTTAGCTTCCCTGAACAAATGAATCGCCATTTCTAATGATGACTCAAGAACAATAAAATTTCTTAATTGTGTTTTCATTAACTTAACAAGCTCTTCATGAACAACCCATCCTGGATCAGACATAGAAGAAAATGGTGGAAGGACCAAACGGTACTCAATCTCCACACCCACATGTTGGAGAGCCTCAGTTAAAAGTGCCAACTTTCCGGAATCACCACCAAATGCTTCATCTTCATAAATCACTACAACCCTTTTCCAATTGTATGCATGAACAATATTTGCAATGCATTTTATTTGTTCGGAACTGTTTTTAGCCATTTGTATCAAGAACGGCCAGCGAAGTTGCATTAGAGGTGGATTGATGGCTGGTGCTGCAAACGAAATAACCGGAACAAGAGCTTGACTTCCAATATCAGCTACTAGAGCTGCTTCTTGCCATGTGTGCATGCCAATAATCACCTTAACCCTTTTTTCTCTGATCATCTCTTCTACTACAGCCAAAATTTACATATCCCATTAACATAGATGTTACTGATATTTTTATGTTAACAAATTGAGCAAGTGATAGAGACTACTTACCATCAGAAGTGACTCTAAAAGAGTCCTGGATATATAGAGAGAGTTTTTGAGTCTTTGAACTTGTGTTGTAGTTTTGAGCTGCAATTTCCATCGCTATTTTCTCTTCTTTTCCAATACGAGTATTATCATCAATGATTAAACCTACACATGTAACATTGTTGTTGTTGGCTTCAGCTCCATAGGAGTCAATGAGAAGAAACAATATTAGGACAGAAAAGAGAACCCAAGATCTCCGGACTGTGCTAACCATTATGAGTTGGGAAGGCATTTGGAAACACGTGTGGGGCTTTAGTGGCACTGCAGACAACATTATAAATACTGATTTAGTCTGTTAGAGAGATTTTAATAAATGAATGGTCTGGGAGTGGTAGTTTATGGTCAAAAAACGCGTTATTTCTATATCAGTGTGAAGTCTTGAATCTTTGGCTTTTTCTTCTTCACATTCCTCCCGACTTTGCTAACCAATAATGAAGGAAGGGCCCAGTCGGCTGGCCCATACCATTTAGTAAGAAGACAACATATACAAATCAAATCTTGGGAGCTAGTTTACTATCCCAAGGAAGGGCATAGTAAGAAGACATTCAGAATTCAAAACCACAAATATACTACTAGAAGCAATTGATGTATTGAAGTTCTTTGTTGGAGCTAGTTTTGATTTATTGAGTTTCTAGATTCATTTGTTAGCTAACACTAGAATTCATATTCCTCTGGAGCTTGTCCAGTAGATTTAGTGCTTTGAGTTTTTAATCACTTCAAATTTATCTGATCAAAGCAGCAGTCGGGATTTAGGAATCTTTGCATGCCTTTTACTTTGTGTATGCATGCGTGTGTATTTTAATGATAAATAACTTGCATTCAGAGGAATGATTTTATAATTCTGACAATTTGTAGATTATAAGTTATGGTTGGTTGAACGAGAACTTGAGATGGTACTATTCTGATAAGTTTAATTAACTGTGAAGAGGATGTTTGTAACACCCCGGTTGTTAAGTGTAGTTTGGAGGAAGCTTGAGGGGCAAATTGGTAATTTACTCACAAGATATTTTTGGGGTAAATTGGTAATTAAGCTTTTCAACTTAAGTCAACCCACCCCTCCCCCTTTTTCTTCCTCATTTTCACGTTGATATCTCTCTCCCAGTGGCGGAGCCAGGAATTTATCTTTGGGGGGGCCATCTATAAAAAATTTTGTTTGTGTATGAAATCTAAAATAGTAATGTACAATACTTCATAACTCAATATGTGCTATAAACAACAATTAAATACATGTTAATTTTTTTTGAAGTGCTAAATACATGTTAATATAATAGTATATACTTTATATTTTAATCAAACTAATCAAGTACATTTATAAATTACAATGTCATACAGTATATAATATATTGATTATTATAATAACAAATAATGTATTATAAGGAATATAAAAAAGAAAGCAAATGAAAAGTAAAGTAACACGTATATCAGCACTATATATGGGTGAGGGGCCTACGGAAGCTTCAAACTTGTCTTTCACTCTTTCTTATCTAGTTTAGTTACACTGAACTTTTACTTTTATGTTGTAAATACAAAACTGTAGTAGCATTAATATCACTTTTACATTTACCAATTACTACTCATCACATCAGCCATTTGTAATATTTTTTGTAAAATAGTTTGTATCTCTAGCATTATTTTTCTATTTAAATGAGAGTTATGTTTATTTTTAGACTTTCTTAAATATATATGTATATTATTGGGTATGGGGGCCAAAATGATAAGGTTTTATTTAAAAATTTTCAAATTATTTAGGATAATTCAAAAAAAAATATTCATTCATTTTTTTCAAAATTTTGGGGGGGCCAAGGCCCCCTTCAATCCTTGTGATGGTCCGCCATTGCTCTCTCCCTCTTGACCGGTTGCCCCTTCTTTCTATCTCTCTATCCTTCTATCTAAGGGTGTTCGCAGTGCGGTGCGGATTTGGGCCATTTTAGCACCGCATTTTGCAGTGCGGTTTAGCTAAAACCATAACTGCACCGCACCTTAATTTTGCGGTTACATATGCGGTGCGGTTTAAAGTTTAGCCAAAACCATAACCGCACCACATCTCATTTTTTCGGTCACATATGTGGTGCGGTATATAAGATGCGGTTTGAATGATTTGAAGTTGGTATTTTTTCAAATTTTGGGTTTTTTCTACCCAGCCTAAAACTAATTTTTCCCTTTGTTTTGGTCCAAGTTTTAAATTATTGAGCTAGTTTTTCTTTATTTTGGATTAGCTTTCCTAATCAACACTTGCTAGGATTATCAAACTTTTTTTTTTGAAAATTAGGGTTATTAAACTATTAATAATATATTTAATATTAAAAATAATTAAATATATTAATATATAGAGAGGGTGCGGTGTGGTTTTCTTATTATAAAATCGCAAACCGCATTGCACCATGCAGTATGGTGCGGTGCGGCACAATATTACTTGCAGTGCGATGCTATGCCATTTTGCGGGCGGTTTTGGTGCGGTTTTTGCAGTTTGTGCGGTTTGGTGAACACTCCTACTTCTATCTCACCCACCCAACGAAACACACAAACACACTGTAGCTCCCATCTCCTTCATCATTTCTTTCCCCTTTCTAGTCGAAATCTCCTTGTTAGGGAGGACTATGTTTCCATTGGTTTTTCTAGTAGCTAAAACTCCATGAGATTTTGGAGTGGATTAAACCCAAGGTAAAAATCTAAGCTTTTATCTCAATTTCTTCTATGAAGTCCTTTGGGTTTTGCTATTTAATGATTATTATGGTGAATATTTGATGGGTTTTGTTGAATAATAGAAGATTAGAGGGTTATGAGGATTTGGGTAGCAAGTGTTTTGTTTAAATCCAAAAATTTCAGTTCATTGGTGGGTTTTTGCTTTAATGGGATGATTTGGTTTTTACTATGAGTATTTATCCTATTTTGTTTGTATTACTCTTTGATGTTATGGGTTCTGTTTTGGGGGCTATTTTATTGAGTTGTTGGGACATTTAAGACTTTATTTGGAGGCTGTTAATTTAATGAGGTGAATTGGATGTTTTGTTTGGCAACCATGTGAGTTAGGTTTCTTAAGAAATCATATGGTTTTTGATTTATGTTGAGGATTGGTTTAGAAAATGAGTTCCTTCCATTTTGGGAAAGATTTTGACATATGAGATAGTTGATGGTATTGACCATGAAATTGTTTAATTGATATGTACATTATGCTCGTTGCATGCCAAGTGTTTGATAAATTGCCTATATGAGTTATGGGATTGAATTTCTTGACTTGTGTTGTGATGGTTATTATATTAGGTTATGGGTTGTAATTCTAGTTGTTTATGTGTGTTAACACATGTAGCTTTAAGGTTAATCAAGTCTCAAAGCTCTTGGAATAGTATCAAAATTATAGTAATTTTTCTTTTGGGACTGTAAATCTGTCCTCGGCAGATTTGAGTAAGCTGCATTACGAGATTTTTAATAAATTATAAAAAAATCAGTTTGAGCCGAATTTTTGATGGAACATACTAGACATATAAAGACTTCGCCCTATTTAATTTCGAGCTTTTTGGATAACACTAAGTGGACCAAACGAATTTTATAATAAGGACTGACCTGTTGGAAGTTATCTGAAAGTGTGATTAGGATGCTGAGACTTTAAGGAATTTACTCCAAGCTTTTGTGGTGGTTTAGCTTGTAAGTTCATACGTGCTTTCTTTGACAAATTTTTTACTTTGGCTAATTTCATCATGGATTGGTGATGACATGCTTTGTAATAAGTTGGTAAATGCACATTGTTTGCGAAAGGAAAATTAAAGGCTTTGGTTGTGTTGTAGTCCTATGAGTTTCTTGTATGCTTGTTTGGTTCCCTTTTGGGTAGGGGTACTTGTCTTATGATGGTCAAACTAGGCTATAGGGCCTTAGGTTTGATTTTTGAGGGAATCCTTTCCGATTTATGGAGACAAATTTGATAGTGTAATTTTGTAGTAGGCCATGTTATTAATAGGCTTGATACTTGTGTTTCTAGGTTCCAAGGTACTTGATGATGGACCTAGTGATGAGATTGGTTGAGTTCATGGTGACCGGTTGGGGTAAAATTGGTTGGCATCCTGAGGTAAGTAGCTTTTAATGGGATTTTTAGAAAATAACCATGTTGCATAAATGTTATTTTTGGGTCAAACGCATTTTGGAAAATTATTTGCGGGATTATGTTTCCTTAAAAAGTATTGTGTTGTGACCTTATTGTATATGACTATTTATGAAACATGCATCATGTTTGGTAATGCGAATGGGGAAATGATGATTTGTTAGATTGGAAATGATAAGCATCTTTTATAAAATTCTTGGGAATGGATTTTATGGATTTATTGCATTATTTGCAAATTCTAAAGATGTTTTTATCTTGACTTGTGATATTTGGGAAATTGATAGAAAATCTTATTGACAAGAAACGATTTTAGAAAACTTGAGAACCTTGTGAATATATTGGATACGTCAAAGATTTTTGTGAAACTACTTGGAAATGAACTGTGTTTTGAATTCATGTAATTTGTGAGCTCTGTATGTTTTACCCTTGTGCCGTGACATGTGATTACCCGGTGATTACCTAGCTAGATACTGTAGTCTATGTGACATTGGTATCTTAGCACCCGTCTTTGTGACGGTATATGAGTTCCTTCTTTGTGACGACGATGAGTTCCGTCTTTGTGACAGCATATGAGTTCCGCCTTTGTGACGGCAGATTAGTTCCGATTGTGTGTCGGCGATGAGTTTCGTCTTTGTGACGGCAGAGGAGTTCCGTCATTGTGATGGCGTTGTCATGTGGCCTTGGGTTGGATTTTCAGGTTTTAGAATGGTGTTTTGACTGCTCACAGTAAATAGTATGTAGTTTCATGTGAAAATATTTTGAGGAAGCTTGGTGCTACATCGTTTAAATCATTCTTTTCATTTTACCAATGAAAATGGATTTGCTTGATTTTCATGGAAATTCCCAAATTATAACATGTTTTGTAAAATGTTCATTATCATGAAACTGCATTTCCCCCACCCCCATTAATTATGCTACTTACTGGGTTTTATCTCATCCCACTCTCCAACAGTTTTACAAATAAATTAGTTACATGTTGGGCATGAAGCTTAATTTATTGGTGGTGATTGGAGTGCTATATTAAATTGGGAGACTTGGGCCATAAATGGTTGAAGACTCAATCTTGCGAAGTTCAACGAGATCATAATTAATTCTATTGGAGATTGGATACTTGAGGTTTGTTAGCCTTGGGTCTGGTAGGCGTAGATTTTCTGTTGAGGTTGCATACCTTAGAGAGGATCGTGACTTTGTGTTTATTTTTATTTGGAGTGTTGGATTGTTAAGGGTATTTAGAGACACATGATTTGTAGTTTGTATTGCTTGTAAATGTGTCATAGAACTCTGACTTGTATTGTGAAAAGATCAATATTACTTTATCAAATGAAAAAAAATAAAATAAATCCCATACAGTCTCTCTCGAAGGCTTGGTTTCTCATGCTTTGGACCCTTTTGGGTTTGGGCGTGACAATGCTATATATTTAGACCCCTGTAAACTCAAATTGTTTAACCTAATAATTTACCAAGTTTTTATTTAGGTTTATTAAATAGATCAAGGTTAAACACACATCAATCATATCATAAACAACGGAAAAGTAAAGAATATAAGCGATATAATGATTTAGGAAAGCCAATGAAACCGTCTAGTTTCAAGGTAAAAAATCCGGGGATGATTTAACATAAACAATCCACAAGGCAAAAATTCACTAATAGAATGGAAGTTTTACAATAGATTCAACCCTAAATCTAATGCTACCTCTTGTAGTACTTACTCATGTGATCACACATAGCAACGAATCCACGGACTCTTCTATTTTGTGACTCTAAGATCTCATTCAAAGGTTTAGATCATCAACTGTGATTGATCTTGTATGCAGCAACTTCAAATTTACCAGTTCTAATAATGTGTAGATGGAATTCCAATAGTGACTTTGAAATGAGAAGGCATAATACCTTTTAGATCTCAAAAGAGCACCTCCAAAGTCTCTTCAAAACTATATACAGCAAAATTGCAGTTTTCAAGGCCTAAATGAAAGAATTCGCCATTTTCAGGAGTACCTTGTGGCAAAACAATGACTATTGCTCAGAAGGTCGTTTCGCTTCAGTTTGCCAAATTTCATGCGATTCTAACTCCGAGGCCCTTGATTTGTACTGGTGTCTTTTTCCTTGTGTGTTGATTTCAGGCACACATGAGAGTCCATGAAGGCCATGGCGCTATGTTCTACATCATTTTTTGAGTCATTGAACTTGTGTTGTAGTTTTGAGCTGCAATTTCCATTACTGTTTTCTCTTCTTTTCCAATACGAGCATCAGCATCAATGATTAAACCTACTCGTGTAACGTTAATGTTTTTGGCTTCAGCTCCATGGTAAACAATGAGAAGAAAAAAGATTAGAACAGGAAACAGAAACCAAGATCTTGGAATCACGCTAACTGTCATGACTGGGAGCAGCATTTAGCAATTTGTATCGATGTGTGGAAATTGGAATATATTGGGACAATATACAATATATGGTGGAAAAGCATTACAAAAAGCCAAAAAGTGTTTGGATCGATCGGAAGATCCTAATATATGGCCCATCTTAGATGTGTGAACTTAAAAAACGCTTTATTTCTAGATGTCTTGGTGTGGAATCTTGCGTCTTTGATTTTGCTTTCTATAAAGTTGATTTTAGCAAACTTACGTGGAGATGTAGACCTGGTAAACTGGTCAAGGAAATCGGGTATGGGTTTGATTTCGCGAAGTTTGGGTCAGAAATGAGTTTTCCTAAACCGGTTATAAAACTTATGAAATGAGTCAGTCATATGACTAACATCTGTTTTTCTCGTGGCAAAAATGAAAAAAAAAAAAAATAGAAAAGAAATTTGGTAATATTGTGCTTATTTTCTTTCAATACAATTAAAAGAGCAAAGAAAGAAAAATACTTGAAAACAAAAGTTAAATAATACATAAAATTTAAAGTTTATGTAGTCCAAGGTCCACTAAATTGGAGTCTTCAAGTTTCAACCTCGTGAAAAAAGATATGAGTGACTGTGAGAAGAAAAAAAAAGGAAATTAGTAAAAAAAAAGGGGGGGCGGGGGGGAACCCTATAGGAAAAAGGGCCAACCCAACCTGACCTGTCAATTTAGAGGGTTAGGTTAGTATTATCTTATTATTTAATGGGTCCAAAAACCTCTGCCTATGCCTGCATTTTTCTTTCAAGTTCAGGCAAATTTTCACCCAATTTTGTCAGGTCTAGACAGATGAATAAGAAGTATAACATTTTTAGAATTAAAATTTCAAAGGACAAGCTCAGATTCTTCTGGGAGCTTTGAGAGTGACATCTTTGAAAGTCAATAATTAGTGGGAATGGGGAATGAGAAATGTAGAGTTCCCTGTAATTCCATCACTGTCTTGGTGGTTGAGGAAAAGTCTACTGATTTTTTATGAGAACAAAATTCTGCATATTAGTGACGGGATATTGCAATAGTTAACCATTTTATAATTATAAGATTGGTACATATAAGATACTTTTTTCATTGACTACATGGGGGAGAGTTAAAAATGTTTTCAATAAAAAATGGAGTCCCTGAAATATAGAGACAGTTTGTGAGTCTTTGAATTGGAGTGGCATTTTTTCAGCTAAAATTTCCTTCGCTATGATCTCTTCTTTTCCAATATTAGTATTAACATCAATGATTAAACCTACACATGTAACATTGTTGTCGTTGGCTTCAGCTCCATAGGAGACAATGAGAAGAGAAATAAAGATTACAGGAAAGAGCAACCATCAGTTATGAGTTGGGAAGGCATTTGCAAATCTAAGAAGTGTATGTGGGGCTTTAGTGGTATTGCAGATAACATTATAAATTACTGTTATAGAGATTCTAATGCATGCATCATCTCATAGAGATTCTATGAAGCCTGGCTTTGCTAACCAATAATAAAGAAATGATTAAGTGATGTCGTAGAAGCCTGAAGAAAGCACACACGATGCTTTTTTGATGGAACAGAAACTAAATTGTTATTTTATGGTAGTAAACCTTGAATCCACGAGGGATTTCCCTAAATCCACATGAGATTTCCTTGAATCCACAAGGTGATAAATGTTAGGATTAGTGCCCTTAAATCCTATTGTAAGATGCTATGTATGTTATTATGTATGACATTATGTATGACTTAATGTTGTGATTAACAAAGTTTCTTTATTATTATCTAAAATAATAGTAACATGAATATTTGGACATTATCATATAGTCCATGAGACGTATAGTATGTGATTTATGTGATTTAGTCACAGAAGATATAGATCACAAGTTCTTTGTAAACTCAGAATTTTGATTCGTAGTCGGTGATGAAATTGGGCATTTCATCTACGAAGACTATAACATATCAACTAAGATGATTTGTCTTGATCATGGAAATGGAGACTTCTAGTTGATATGTTGATATGTTTTAAGAGTTAAGACATATTGAACTGCACTACAACAAAATGTATTTTTAGTGACGAAAATTAGTGAGGAAATATTTTTCGTCACTAAAAATACAGCTTTAGTGACAAAATATGAATTTCGTCACTAATAATGAAAAAAATTATAACATTTAGTGACGAAAAATAAATTTCGTCACTATTGTGATCTGAAAAATGGGTGCCAATAGAGGGAAATTTTGGCACGAATTTAATTAATCTATAGTGACGAAATATTTCGTCACTAAAAGTTGAAATTTTCAGTGACGAAATATTTCGTCACTGTAGGTATTACTATGGATAGTATTAGTGACGAAAATCCTTTCGTCACTATAAGGAAGAATTAGTGACGAAAAATATTCGTCACTAAAAATAATAATAGTTGTGCACTTATATGTTTTTAGTGACGAAATCATAATTCATCACTAAAAATATAATTTAGTGACGAAATATGAATTTCGTCTCTAAAAATCTTCACAAAGCCCAGTCTTTAGTGACGAAACTGGAATTCGTCACTAAAGACTTCAAAGCCCAATTTCAATACCCAGCACATGCACCAAAAGTTTTTAGAGTTTTTTTTTTTTTTTCAACAGAGCCTCAAACTCTCTTCAAAGCATATTTCGGTCAAAAAAAACTCTAAAGTTTTTAGAGTTTAAACAAATAAAATAACTAAATCACACAGCATTACTTATAAAAAATAAAAATAAAAATAAAAAAACTCTTATAAAGTTCACTGTGACACTTTTTAGTGCTACAAAAACTAAAAAATTGCCATATAGAAAGTCAACAACCGTAAGAACACACCTGCCATATTTCAGTCAAAAAAAAAAAAAAAAAAAACAAAGAGCCAAACCGTTGCGATTAAGCTTAAGACCCACCGTCGCGATTAAGCTCCCACCATCGCCGTTGAGCTCCCACCGTCGCGATTAAGCTTAGCCGTCGCCGATGAAGCTCCGTTAAGAGCCAACCGTCGCCGATTAAGCTCAATGGCGACCCTTCGCATTCCTTCGAACCGGCGACCATTCGACTTCCCGGCGACGCTTCGCATTCCTTTGAAATGGCGACCCTTCGCCTTCCTTCGAATCGGCGACCATTCGACTTCCCGGCGATGCTTCGCATTCCTTTGAACCGGCGACCCTTCACCTTCCTTTGAATTGGTGACCATTCGACTTCCCGGCGACCCTTCGCATTCCTTTGAACCGGCGACCATTCGCATTCCTTTGAACCGGCGACCCTTTGCCTTCCTTCGAATCGGCGACTGTTCCCCTTCACAGCACTCTCTCCTTTCTCGGCGATTCGAATGTAAGTTTCATTTTCCACATTCAATCTTTCATTGAGTAAAAGACTGAGTAAAAGACTGATTGAGCATATTGAGTATTGTATTTTATTTGTATTGTATCTTGTGTGTATTGTATTTGTTTGCATATGAGCATTCTTTTGTCATTGTCTTATTATGTAGAGTTACAATCTTAGCAAATAATAGATGTGGTGGAAGGCATTTGGTTTTGACTGTGCTTTGCTACCAATTTTATTACATGCATCTTTCGCATGTGAAAAATTTAATGTCATTTTTATTTAGCAAATGCAATGATTTTTATTTTTATAAATGTTATATGTTTTTCTGTCCTGTAAAACGAAGGCTTGAGTATATATGAATTTGGGGCCTCTTGGCGTTGAGGAACCATGTTTGTAGGATACCTGAAGACTTCAAAATTGTTTCAACGTACAACTGAAATGGTTTGAAATGTGTATACTTTAGTGGGTAAAATTTTCATAACATTAGTAAGCATTATTTAGGTACCAAATGTCTCCAATCTTTGGTAAAGATCATACGGATTTCCTACATAAAATAAAAGACCAGCCATGAGGATTTGAGCGTGTAGTTGTTGAAGTCAAACTTCTAAGCTTGAATTTAAAAGATCTCCAATGGTAGAATTTTATAAACGGGCTCGTTTCTGGCTTTTAAGAATGAGAAAAGACTATTCTATGAAAACAAGAAAGGAATTAATGTACAGGACCACCTAAAAGATGAAGTGGGCACTACAGCTATAAAAAAAATATAGTTATTATATAACCTATACAAATTAAAGGCTTTAATGGCTTTAATGGTCTTGTTACTGTGTGTTGACAATACAATAGTGCAGCCAAATAATAAATTGTGTGAGTTCATGTGCTCTGGCAAAAGGAAATTGGGCCACATATCATATATAGTGTTGTTTGTTTGGCCAAAACTACTCAGACAAAACTCAATAAAACTGTATATGACCAGATGATTTATTGTATCATTTTCCTTTTTGCTTTATATGTAAGTGTTCTTTTTATTTTCAATTTCTTTTGTAAGTGATATTTCTCTTTATGGTATACCCACCAGGAACTAGTAGTAACTATTTTAGTAAATGGCCACAGTTTCTAGTTTAGTATACAGGTTTGCATGTTTTTGTAATTATTGTTGTTTATGCCATTCTTAATGTAGTAGTTATACTTGTATCAACTAATTGTCATAAACTAATTGTTGTTTATTTATAAATTGCTTTTTTAGATGAATTGTGTAAATGCGTGTGTGATGATATCTTCATATTGGGTTCATTTGACTAAAATTGCTTGCGAATGTGCCTGTGGCCATGGATAACCTTATTTGTTTTGGAGCTGGTGGGTGAGGTGGTTTAAGTTGCAGCTATGAGCCTGTGAGGGAGCAAGGTAGATAAAGGCAATCGTATTTTATGCATTGTGATTGTTTGATTAATTAAAAGTTAAACTTTCTTTTATCTCCAGCTCTCTTTCTCTTTGGTGGCTAAAGAAATTGTGAGGAACAAGGTGATGAACACAAGTTAACTTTGCATTTTTTCTGAAAGTTGTAAACTTAGCTTAAGCAAAGTAAGCATATTTTAGTTAAAAACTTATAAGCATTATAGTTGTGATATTGAAAATTTGTTTTGTGGTGGGTTGTTGTGTTAGAGCAAGCGGGTGGCTTGCATGGTGTTATATGGTAGTTTAAATTCATATTGGGAGTGTTTTTAATTTCTTGCAAATGTGAATGAAACTTGTTGATTAGTAGCAATTGTGTTCTTTTAATCAATTTCAATACTTGTAAGTATTATAGTTGTGATGTTGAAAATTTGTTTTGTGGTGGGTTGTTGTGTTGGAGCAAGCGGGTGGCTTGCATGGTGTTATAAGGTGGTTTAAATTCATATTGGGAGTGTTTTTAATTTCTTGCAAATGTGAATGAAACTTGTTGGTTAGTAGCAATTGTGTTCTTTTATTCAATTTCAATACTTGTAAGTATTATAGTTGTGATATTGAAAATTTGTTTTGTGGTGGGTTGTGTTGGAGCAAGCGGGTGGCTTGCATGGTGTTATAAGGTGGTTTAAATTCATATTGGGAGTGTTTTTAATTTCTTGCAAATATGAATGAAACTTGTTGATCAGTAGCAATTGTGTTCTTTTATTCAATTTCAATACTTGTAAGCATTATAGTTGTGATGTTTGTGATTGACTTTGTGGTGGGTTGTTGTGTTGGAGAAAGCGGGTGACTTGTGTGATGTTATAAGGTCGTTTAAATGCATATTGGGAGTGTATATTTGTGCGTGCAATGTATATTTGTTTAAATATTAATATAGACTTGTGCATTCATGAATAGGATGGAACTTTATCTAAGTAGCTTATGGATTTAGATGTTAGAATATATTATGCATGAGTTGTCTTTATTTTACTAAAATAACATTCATTTTGTAATTGTAGTCAAACATGGATAAAAGTTGGATGACAATGGGTAAGACACCCGATGGCAGATTAAGTTATCCATATATTGAAGGGGTCAATGCATTTATTAATTTTGCAAGAGTAGTTGTGGACGTGAGTGGTAATATTCTGTGCCCGTGTATTCATTATGGGAATTACTATCGACAATCTCCTAATACTATGCGTATTCATTTGCTTCATCGTGGGATTATGCAATCTTACATTAATTGGTATAATCATGGAGAACCTCATGTATTAAACGAGAATATTCATGATAATGAAATGTTGGATGGTGATCAGATGGATGGTATCGATGTCTTGGTAGGTGACCGAATTAGAGGGGAACTAAGAAATGTAACCGAAGATGAGGAGGTGCGTCATTTTGACAAACTTGAGGAAGATGCAAAGCGTGAGTTGTATCCGGGTTGCACTGATTATAGTATCTTGAAGTTTGTTATTGAGATGTTGAATGTAAAAGTAATGACCAACTTGAGTAATAAGGGACTTGATATGATGCTAGAATTGCTGACAAAGGTTTTATCGAAAGGTAACTTGGTTCCAAGGTCAACTTATGAAGCAAAGAAGATATTACGTGACTTGGGCATGTCATACGAGCATATAGATGCATGCAAAAATGATTGTGCACTATTTTGGAAGGAAAATGAAAACCTTGATAAATGTCCGGTGTGTGAAGCGCCTAGGTACAAGGATACACGTGCCCAAGATAAGATGATTCCTCATAAGGTATTACATTACTTCCCGTTGACACCGAGACTGAGGAGATTGTACATGTCGGGCCAAAGAACTAAGGACATGAGATGGTATATAGACAAACGTGTGGATGATGGAATAATGAGGCATCCGGCTAATAGTGAGGAGTGGAAGGAGTTTGATTTGCAATATCCTGATTTTGCCCTCGAACCTCGCAATGTAAGGCTGGGGTTGGCTACAAATGGATTTAACCCTTTTGGGAATATGAACAACAACTATAGTATGTGGCCTGTCATACTTATCCCCTATAACCTACCACCTTGGTTGGTTATGAAAGAGCCATATTTTATGTTGTCCTTACTTATTCCTGGTCCTCATCAACCAGGAAATGAGATTGATATTTACTTGAAACCATTAGTTGACAAGTTGAAGGAGTTGTGGGAAGAAGGTGTAGAAACTTATGATGCTTATAATAAAGAGCATTTTCAGATGTGTGCAACTTTGTTGTGGACAATACATGACTATCCTGGATTTGGTAACGTGTCTGGGTGGAGGACAAAGGGTTATCATTCTTGTTAAACTTGCAATGATGAACCATATTCAGAAGCTTTGGAAAGTAAAATTGGATTTATTAGTCATCGAGCTTATTTGCCTATGGAACATCGTTGGAGACATAGTCGGTTGCATAATGGTTTATCGGAGAAACGGAAGAGATCTTTAGAGTTACAAGTGGGAAAAATACAAGAGCAGTTAGATAGAATGCCAAATATAATTTTAGGAAAGCATCCAAGTAACAAGAAGAGACAACTCATTGGGGAGCCAAATTGGTCAAAGATAAGTATTTTGTACAAGCTTCCATATTGGAAGAATAAGAAGCTCAAGCACAACATTGATGTTATGCATGTGGAGAAGAATATTAGTGAAAGTACTTATGGTACTTTGTTGGGCATTGAGGGGAGAAATATGAACTTTAGGCACACGTTGCATTTGAAACAACGTCCTGATGGATCATATGACAAGCCTCGGGCTTTCTTTTCTTTAAGCCCAAATGAAAAGGATGGTTTTTATGACTTTTTAAAACCAGTCAAGTATCCGGATGGCTATGCAGCCAACATATCAAGGTCAGTGAATGCAAAAAATGGTAGATTATCTGGTTTGAAAAGCCACGACTGTCATGTGCTACTACAACGAATTCTTCCAATTGGGTTGCGAGGGTTTGCACATAAAGACATTAGTATTGTATTGTTTGAGTTAGGCAGTTTCTTCCAAGACTTATGCTCAAGAACCCTAAAGCGGAGTGAATTGGAGAAACTAGAAGAACGTATAGTTCTTATACTATGCAAGCTTGAGAGGTTCTTTCCTCCAGCATTCTTTGATGTTATGGTCCACCTTGCTGTTCACTTGCCTCGAGAAGCAATTCTAGGAGGCCCGGTACAATATCTAACATTTGAATGTTAATTAATTAGACCTTAGTATATTGCATGTTGTGATTAATTAAGTATATCTAATACTATATATAATAGCAGAAGCCTTTAAGGAGGTGTTGCCACGTTAGGAAAAAAGACCCCTTAAAATGCTGACACGTTTAAGTTAAAAAGCGATAAATTACATTGTTTACTAGCGCTACAACACCGTTTAAAAGCCCCTTATTATAAATAAGAAAATTAACCGATTAAAATTAGATGTACACCAAGATAGAAATAGAGAGAGGCGATGAAATCAAGAGAAAGGCGATGGAGACACGGAGAAAGAAATAGAAAAAGAGAGAGACGATCTTGGGACATGGAGAAAGAACACCTCTCTGTTTCTCTCACTAAGATCAGAGTTCATTCGCCATTTTGATTTTACCAGAGCAAGAATCAGAAGAAGGAAGATGATACCGACTTCAGCGTCAAGAACGAAAAAAGTCCCCTCTACCCACAAACAACGCCTCCGATGGGTTCTATTCTTTCTCTGACTTTTTTTAGGTAAATTAGATCTGTTATATGCTTTTAATTTTTTCAATTTGGTTCTAGATTTGGATTAAAAAATTAGGGCTAAGGAAATCAGGTTTTAATATGTGACTATTCTTTTTTCGGTAATAGATTTTTTTCAATCTGTCTATTTTGGAATTAAATCATTCAAATTCTGATATGTGACAATTTTATTAGATATTTTTAGTAATGGGTTTGTTTAAATTTGTCTCTTGGATGTAAAGCATTCAATTTCTTTCTCTACAGAGATGAAGTGGAATCTTTCTTCAATCTGGAGTCTCTAATTTCATCAAAGCAAAGGTATCAATTTTTTTTCCCAATATTCTCCTAACTTTACCTCTCTTACATGTTCTGTTATTCATAAGGGGGATTGAAATTGTGGGATTTTGAAATCTGAAAATATTTTGTTATTTTGTTTATACATTGTAGATTTTTTTTTTTTTTTTTTAAAGATACTTTTTAAGTCATGATTTTGTTATTTTTGATGTTGGGTTTTTCTGGGTTTTGCATGTTTTAAATTCTTAAATCTGAAAGAATGATGTTCTTTGTAAAAAATTTATTGCTTTGTATGTTATGGTAGAGAATAATTTTCTCAGAGATTTACTTATCAAAAAAAGATAATTTTCTCAGGGATAGTATGATTTATGTTTGGGTATTTGGTTGGATTTAGGCATTTGGGTTAGATTTGGTTTTGATTCAGGTATTTGGGTTAGAAAATTAGAATTTGTTTAGTATTTGTTTTTGTTTTGGATATTAGGAATTGAATTGGTTTTGGGGCTGTTCTGTAACTAAGGTTACAATCTGCATAGTGAGGGGATGAAAGAATTCAAAGCGTGGCCAATGTTGCCAATCATATCTTCTTTGCTGGATACCACTTCTCTGTCTATAATAATCTGTCACTAGACATGTATTTATACTTTTATGTCTTTCTTATAAGAGTTAATTTGTACTTTTTCCTCTTTATTTATAGGACATCTATTGGATGTTTCTTTACATATATCTTTTTCTTTTTTTAAAAAAATACAGTTGCTTAAGTGTATATTGACATGATCAACACAAAGATTAATTAATCTTTCAGATGACTCTTGGAAGTAGTGAATCCAACTCTTAATATTTGTGTTTCTCCTCAAGAAATCTAAACATGTGCACATTCTCAAGGATTGATTCATTTATCTACAATTTTGCCCAGTTTTGAAACTCACAGATATAGGACAAAAATAAGGATAAAGTAGAGTGTTTGGTGATAGATGATTTTATATAGTTCTTGACAATTTTTTTTTTTAGTTCAATTGAGTCTTATAATAGGATGAAAAATGAAATAGTTGGGTATATTTCTAATCAATTAGCTATAGGAAAGCAAATTTGATTAATTCTTTCCAGTTTAATTCTTTCATATAACTTTTAATTTTACTTCCATTGCTTCGGTCTTTCCCAGGAATTAAGGCTGTGATGACATGTAAGGAAAATTGCCCACTTAAAAACCTGCCACGCTTATAATTTGAAAGTTACAAAATACCGCACGTTGCACTGTTTGAGGCTTTAAGTTTTAACTGTTTACTGTGCAACCTACAAAGTTTAAAACAGAAAACACAGATTAAGAGAGAGAGAGAGAGAGAGAGAGAGAGAGAGAGAGAGAGAGAGAGAGAGAGAGAATGATTCTATTAGGCACAGAGAGTGGAGAGAGAAAAAAAACTGAGAAATTTGCCCCCAACTGCGTCAAGCGACAGTCCACGCCCCTGCCATCATCAAACCCATTCCCTCCACCTGTATAGTCTCTGTTTTTTGGTTTTTTACTTTTATTTTTATTTTTTAATTTGGGGTCAAATCTGATTTAGGTCGGGGTCTTTTCACTGGATTGGATTGCATTAAGTTTTTTGGCTTAGTTCACATATCACAGTGATTGTGTCAATTTTATTTTTAAATTGTATTTCGTTGGTATTCACACATTGTAATGTAGAATGAGGTTGGCCATATTTGATCAATTGGGCTAAGATTGCAGACTTTGCATCTGAATTGGATTTTTGTTCCTATTTATTGATAACAGATGAAAACAAATACATATAAGACAGCCCTGAAATCCAAATATAGAGGAAACAAGAAGCTGAATACAGTAGAGAAGTACAGAGCAATAGGTACGTGCAGAGAAATTCAGAGCAACAAGTATGCAGATTGCAGAAAATGCAGACCAACAGGTGCAGAGAAATACAGACCGTGACAAATATTTTTAGATGTCAAATATTTGAGCTTCAAGTCCCAATATTTATTTATTTCAAATATTTGTTAATTGATGTGCTCCTCCTATTTTTTAAAAGAATAGAATCAATAAATTTTTCAGAAATATGAACAATTTGAAGAACCCTTTACTCTTTCGCTATGGAATTGTTGTTTTAGATTTTAACGCATTATCCTTTCTTATTTATCCATTCATATGCATTTAGTTTTTTGCTCTTTTCTTGTTTGATGCATCTTAATTTGTTATAATATTTTGCTATCTTGGAGGGTTAGTCATGTTGTTCAAGTGTTTTCCACTAGAGTCACTAAAGTACATTCTCATGTTTGTAAGATTTCAATTTAATTTTTCAAAAGAATTTTAAAAATCTTTCATTGGGTGAATTCTTAAATGCTGCTTAATGACACTTTGTGTTTGTAAGGGCATTCAAAAATCAAACAAAGAGGTACTTAAGAAGATTTTTGAAAGCGTGAGAAGGATAGAAAAAATTCAGGTAATTTTAAATGAAATTAATTCACGTTGACAGAATTAGAAATTTCTTCTGTACTCATTGCACCTTACAACTTTCTCAAACTTACATGATGCATGTCTTTGAATTATTTTAATTTATGCATTTATTATATTTGAATTTGGTGATTATTCCTCTACAAATTAATTTTAATATAGATATTTTTTTGATCAATTAGTGTTAGGATATGAACGTTTTTTAGGTAAAATGGGTTATCCAGATTTAATATTGATCATCTTTGCTTTCTAATTTATAAATGCTGAATTATCAGTTTGAATTGGTACTAAATTCTTTCTAAGTGTGTTGAATAATTTTGACCGACGTTGTGATTTTCTGTAGCACTTTGAGAACTTGAATACTTTCACACTAAGTATCACCAAAGTACCGACCTATGATTTCATAGTACTTTGGAAAGCTGTGGTATTATGCAACAACCTGATTTAGCTATTCAAGGCTCATTTTTTCTTATTTTACAGTTTTCTTTTCATATTGAATAGTGAATTTAATTGGTATGAAATTTGACACGCGTGTTAAGAACATAAAGAATATGCAATCCAACAGTTCAATTTTCAATATATGTAATTATGTTAATTTTTTTAGTGGGAGTTGTAGACATTGGTTATAAGCGAGTTTGTAGTCTAACTTTTTGCTTCGTACTATATTTATTTTAAAATTTTATGAAAAAGGTTCTTGCAAACATGAAGATGATTTTACACTGGTTTATGGTGGCCTATTGTTTCAACAATTACATGTTGGTGCACACACATGTTTAAAAAAAATTGACTTATGTGGGTGTGTAACCATTAACCAATGTATATTGAAGATTGAATTATATAATAGATTGAAGCATGTGATTATCAAAGGCAATTGCAAATATTCTAAACTAATTGTTGTTACTAATTTTTTTTTTCTTTATAATTTACATGTATAAATATAACCAGGCTAAAATATTACTTTTACTTTTGTGTGTATAAACATAGCGAAGCTCTCTTAGAATTTTTATCATATCATGTTTGTTTTTACTTTGTTTTTCTTATTTATTGGATTTTCATTGGTCAAGATTAAACTTGCATTATGTAAGCTTTTCTAGGTTTAGGAATATTTTTTACATTGGCTGATGATATTTAGAGATGAAGTAGGAAGTCATTAAGCAAGGAATAAAGTATTTGAAAGATTTTAATAAGTAGAACTTCTTCTCTTTTTTTTTTTAATTAATTATTATTTTTGAACAAGTCCAAGGATGAGGCTTTAGGCCTTATTCTTTTGGAGTAACCTTTGAATTTCATAATTAATTGTTTTGTTTTGATGCTAAGCAAAAAAGTGAAGTTACCATGTCAGCTTTTCTGCTTATATAAATTGATAGTTTTGTTTGATTGAACTTGGATCATTTGAATTTTTTTTTTTTTTAATCCTTTTTTTTTGACAATTTTCTTTACTGGGATGTGTTATAATTCAAACTTAATGTATATTTCCCATTATCTCTGTTTTTATTTTTAAATATTTTAGGGCTGTATATGTGTTATACTCAATTTTCTTTACTAAATTTGCTGTGAAAAAAGTGATTTGACTTAATTTCGATTCAATTTATTTTTCATTTTTATAATTATTCAATCTTTGCTGTGAAGTGTCATAGTGTTTGGGTTTTTCCCCCCATTAATTTACATATAAGGGTTTGCTGTGGCTTGAGCAACATTGTCTAAGGAAGTTAAAACACTTTAGTGAGAGTTATGTTTTGTTTATGTGTCTGTATGTATGTTTTATTCTTTGGTTGATTTATTAATTATTTCCCTTGATGTGCTATATCATAATAGGTTGTTGGTGGTTGCATTTTCATCATGATCAGAAGATGAAGATAGAAATTACCCTAATATCTGTTGTGTCTTCATCATCATCACAAGATGTAGATAGATTTTTTTTTTTTTTTTTTTTTTCCTTCCCAAACCTTATCTTGCTTGACAAACCTAATATTTATCTATTTGTACCATATATATTTATCTTACATTTTAAATTGATTCTATAATTCATTATAACATTTGTATATGTTTATTGATTTCTTATGTATATAATTTTTATGTTAGGTTGTTCTATACAATTTTTTTAGAATTGTTATAAAACATTGTTTTCGTATTTAAAGTATAACAGTTTAACGTTGGTTTATTTTAACAATTAGTTAAATTATGCATGCCCCATAAGAATTTTAACGTATTTTATTGTCTTCTAATAAGTAAAATGACCCCGCGCATTGCGCGGGTTAAACGCTAGTTTATCTAACATTTGAATGTTAATTAATTAGACAAATAATAATGATGGTCAAGTTCCTGAATTGGCAAAAATCTTCAAAGATGTTCATTTCAATCCAAATACAAATATGTGGATACACCCTGAAGATGAAGCAACATATGTCTGTCTATCATTCCATCTCTATCATGTTTCTTTCTCTCTTTCAAATGATAGGAAAATATTCTCAAAGTGCAAGCGGATCATTGTCAAGATCCTAATGCTATTCCCCTTACACAAGAGGAGATCTCAAATTTGGTGTTTAAGAAGAAGTCTGGTATTGTAAAAGGACTTGGCATGAGACCTTCCTCTTCTCTAGTAACCACCGCCTCCTTTAATTCATCGGTGGAGTATATCCAACGGTTAGAAAATGAAATAATTGAGCTCAAAGCAGCAAGAGTTAGAGATCAAGAGGAGCGAGCTAAGGACCAAGATGCATGAACTAAACAAGATGAGGTCCAAAAGAATATTCTTAACTTTTTAAGGAGCAAGGGTTATGATGATACTCTTACTTATGGGGGTGGTTCAACTTCAAGTTAAAACACTTTTTGGTTAGTACTTTATTTGCTTTCTACAATTTATACATTAGGAGTTGTGATTTTAATTTATTGGTGTGGTTACTCTTAATGCATTATTAGAAATATTTCTTATAACAAAGTTAATGTTTTTACTTTACGGTTTTAACGAATTATTGTTTTTATATTTGTGCAAATTTCTTATTGGTGGCTTTTAGGGGATTTACTTTTGGCATTACTTGAAGACATATGAGAACATCTTCCATTAGTTCTAAAATAGGGTTTAGGTAGAGTTATTGTATGTATTGCAAACAATTACTGTATGGAAGAAGTTTGAATTAGATACTTATTTTATTTTTTACTTGTGGAATGTATGGATATTTTTTTATAAATGTGTTGTTGAAATAAATGTGTTATTTAAATGTGAGGTTTTAATAATGTAATGACAGGTTACAGGTTAATATCAAAACCATGAAAAAAATAAAAACAGAAAATAAGTTTTAGTGACAAATTTTTTCGTCACAAATATAGCAACAAAAAATTGTTTTAGTGACGAAAATTTCGTCACTAAATATATCAAAATTTTGTAAGAGATGGTTTTAGTGATGAAAATTTTCGTCACTATATGTGCCTGGATTTTCTTAAAAATAGTCTTAGTGACGAATTTTTTTGTCACTATTTGTACTCGAACATAGTTTTAGTGACGAAATTATTCGTCACTAAATATGATTTAGTAAACTAAAGTGTTTTTAGTGACGAAATATTTTCGTCACTGAATAGTGCTTTTAGTGAGGAAAACATTTAGTGACGAAACGTTTTCGTCACTAAAAGTTTTTTTAAAAAAAATCAAATCGGACTTTTAGTGACGAAATTTTTCGTCACTAGGACTTTTAGTGACGGGGCTACAGTGACAAAATGAGTTTCGTCACTAAAAGTCCAATTTCGTCACTAAAGGTCCTTAGTGACGAAAAATTGGACTTTTAGTGACGAATTTTTTCGTCACTAAAAATACATTTTGTTGTAGTGCTGGATCGCTGTGAGATTTATTATTCTCCTAATGACTGTCAAATGAATAATAAATCTCACGACTTCTATTTGCATGAACTCTTAATCCTGAGAGAATAATGGACCTAATCATGGAGTGTAGGTTGTTTTGATATATCAGGAGTGAGATCTAAAGTAACGATCAAAATCTCAGTATGTTGGGCAGCCACATTTAGTGTTGATGGAACATATATTCTCAAGATGGAATTCATAATCTCTTAATGGAGATATAAAATACTCCCTTGAGATAAGTTTAATGGGTTCAGTTATTCAGAGAATTAGGCCTAACCACTTTAGTAAGGAGTTACTAAAGTATATATTTATGAAATTGAATTTCATAAATATATGATGAATAACTTAAAGGATTAAACTGGGTACTCAAGGATTAAGATGTAGTAATTTTCAAAGTGACAGTTTATATTTATGACTTTGTATTACTACGAATATTTTATGAAGGGGTTGCATGTATAATAAAGTTTTGGGATATAATTTATTAATAAGGCTTAGAGTGCAATTATATTTATATATTGGTATTAAATATAATTAATGGTAACTTTGGACTTGTCAAGAGTTGACAGAAAAGCCCAAAGCCCATTGGAGCTAGTGTCTTATTGGTCCCTTTTGGTCCCACTCCAAGCCACACACTAAAGCCCAAGTGGAAAGGCCCAATAGGCCAGCCCAATTAGATAATCAGTTAAATATAAAGGGAGAAACATACATAATTTTTTATTTTAAAAAAAAGAAAAAAAAAAAAAAAAGAGACATCATTGTGAAATGGTGTGTATGTGTGGATGAAGCCATTCAATTATTCTCCCTTGGAAACTAATTGAGAGACCACACTTCTTGGGCGTAAATTGGAATTAGAGTGAAGATTAAAAGTATTCCCAAGTACTTCTAATCTTTTGTTTTGAATTTCACCACACTAAGGTACGCTATCTTGTTCTTAAATTCTGAAATTTACATAGTGCATGTTATCAATCATGAATGAAATAGATCCATATTTGTTGCTTCCGCTGTGTGTTTTGTATGAGATACAAAACCAGATTTACCAACAATTGGTATCAGAGCCAGGTTTTCATCTCATGATTGTATAGCCTCTGATTGGATTTTAGAATAAAAGAAAAATGGTTTCTTGATGATATCGGGTTCACACCAAGGATGCATATTCTCTTGGTTTGTTCGAAGTGGCCTATGATTATAAAGTAATGATGCCGTGTCTTTATATGTAATTTTTTGTTTCTAAAAGCTCGAAATGTATGAAAACACAAGAGCTTGTTTAGACCCCCAATTCAGATTATGGCTTGGTTGATTTTACACTAACTTAATACTAAGTGCGGAATAGCGTAAACACAAGCAAACAAACACGAGAGCTACTCTAATCCATATTTAAAGCAACACAACAGTAAAATGAAATGAACAAGAGTAGGAAAGAGAGACACAAACACAGATAACATCGAGACGTGTTATCGAAGAGGAAACTGAAGAACTCGGCGAAAAACCTCTCCACCACCCTCCAAGCGGTAATCGATCCACTAGACAATCAGTTGGGATACATGGGTAAGTAAGAGACCCACCAAGCCTAATCTATCCGCTGTACCTAAGCCCTCCAAGCTCCTACTCCAACAAGGCTTCTCGGAATCGTATATTGTCTAGCTCTCCAGATCCCGCAACAAACTCCATGTTGCATCTGCCATCCTTGGCTTCTTTCAATGCTTCCCAGTAGCACCAAAACCCTACTGGACACTCTCAAAGGGTGTGCTAAGTGTTTGGGCTATTAACCTCTCAATGGTATGGAAATGGAGAGGTAGGAGATGAGGAAATTCCACAAACAAATGTGTAGAGAATTGTTGGTATAACAATTTCTAACTCTCAAGTGTTTTAGCTAGGGTTTTCTATTAGAAACTCTCCTTCACATTTGTGGGTAATATGGGTATATATAGTGTGGGTACAGAAAGTGTGTATCAGACAGTATAGACTGGCAGAACAGAATGTCTCGCGGGTGTTTCGCGAGAGGGCCTTACCCGCGAGATACTCGCAAGACACAGCTGTCTCCATCTATACTGACTCTTCGCATTCCAGTCATGTACAAGGCACATGCTTCACTTCGCAGGAAGCTTAGTCGTGAGACACCCACGAGAGTCTTCTGGCTTCACTTGCTTGAGTCTTCACACTCTCTTTCTAACACACACAACCCTTACACTCAAATCCCACAATAAATACAGGGTACACAAGATTGAAAATAATTACAATCAAATTTGGCACGGAATAAAAGCCAACAAAATACAAATTTGTAAATCACAACTTTACAATCTCCCCCTTTGGCTATTCCGTGACAAAACCCCTAACACAGACTCTAGACTTAAACGTGAGTTTGGGAACAATGGCAAAACTCACTCACACCTAATCTAGAAACTGTGAAGCACTTGCAGTTTATACCTGTAACCTGAAACACTTGCATACAAACAAAACTTTCATTAAACTTATGACAAGTTGAACACAAGGTATGAACAAGAGCAAGCATAAAGTGACCAAGTTTGTAAACATTTGATAACATGTAAACAAAAAAATTGATCAGACAAGGGCAGTCATTAAAGAATGACTCCAATGAACATATAACAAGTAAATGTTCATCTGAACATGTACAACGAAGCAATCACTTATGATTACTTGCATGTCCAATCACACAACCAATGCAAAATACACAAACATATTCGCAATATCTAAAAGTACAGAGAAAATGCTACAAAAGCATAGAGATAAACACAAACAGATGCTACAAAGCAATAAGGTAAACATAACATAATATTTTAAATAGCTAAGCATAATCATAAACTATGAGCAAAGCAGACATAGTTAATGTAGCACAAAGCTCTTTCTCTTTTTCTCCCCCTATCATATCACTCCCCCTATCATGAATCTTAGGAGCTGTGATGAACTTGGAACATATATACCTGTAAGCTGAGACACTTGCACAAAACACATTAGACCCTCAAGGTAAAGCAAGTGATAAAAGAACAAGTATAATGTAACAAGTAAAATGCAATCAAGTAAACATATTGTGAAACATATGAGCAACTTGATCAAACACATGACAGTCATATGGAAATGACCACAATGATCATATAGCAAAGCAAATGATCATTCGAACAAGCATGAGGATGTATGCATGTTCAACACACAAGCACGATGCGATGAAAGCAACAAAGCATATCAAAGCACCATAAAGCAACGAGTAAACAAGCATAAAGCAAAACAAGGTTTTCTAAAAAAATGTCTTCTCTCCCTTGGTATATGCATCTTCCCTATGGCTTTCTCCCCCTACGAATGTGCATGAGATAGAATTTCTCCCCCTAAGAATGTGCACAAGAGTCATATAGAAATGACGAAAGTATACACTCTCCCTTTTTGTCACGAATAGACAAATAAATCAAGAGGAATGTGGGAAAGAAAAGAATATATGACAAGGGTAAAAGATGATGCATGAAGGGTGCAAGATGAATGAGAAAATGAAGCTAAAACATAAGACAACAACATCAAAAAAAATGCTATAAAGCATAAAGAACATGACATGCTAAAGATGATGGATCATGATATAAACCATGGCATGACATAGACACAAGAACATGTTACGTGTGCTAAAAGGTCTAAAAAGACTTAACTATCATGAGTGAAATGCAAAACATGTCAAGTGTTAGAGTGTGTGCAGCAAGGTGCATCTAGTGTGCATGTGAGATGCATGACCAATGCATGACCAATGCATGAATAAGCACTCACGGGGCAAAGTGCATAAAACACACCACCAATGATCAAAACATGATAAACATGAACAATTATGGCGATCCCCAAAGTTTGGTACTCATCGGAGTCCAAAACAACAACAAAATGCCATTTGAGCATTTTATCAAACACATAGAGTGCGCACACTACACATGTATGTTAAACAATGCATGAACATATGAAAATCTTGCCTAAATACATGTTATTTTTACCACAAGGGGCCAACAACCAAAGGAAATCATCATTTAAAACAAAGTTCAATAAAAAAGATTGACAAAAATTAAGTTTTCTAACTCCCATTTGAGAAAATCCCAACTATGAACATAAAACTCCCAAAAACATAATCTAAGGATCAAAATCAATGAAAAGAGTTAAAGATTACCTTAGAGATGTTAATGGAATGAAAAACACTTGAATTTAGTTGGGTTTTGATATAGAAACATTAAAATAGGGGTTTGGGAGAGGATGGGAGACGTTTAAAACAAATGACCCACGAAATGCCCTTTAAAAAGCTGATCTAGAAATTTTCGCTGGTATCTCGCTGGTATTTTGTTGGTAAGCCTTACTCGCAAAACAGTCGCAAAACAATCGCGAAACTCTCTGTGTAAAGCTGAAAAACTTGAGAATTAGATCATTTAACTCCCAGCTGAGCTTACACATGAAATGGGTCATGAAAACACCCAGAAAGCATGTTTTTCACACAAAAACAATTTGAAAAATTTTGAAAAACATGGGTGATACAAATCACTTCCAAAAGCAACAAAAAGAACAAAAATCTTTTTGGTTTGATCCACATATGGTTGAGCACACACACATCACATTTGAACATGTACAATCACACATGAAATAGATATTCATTGAACATTAACCTTGTGTGTTGGGTGTGTGAATCAAGTGTGGAATAGTCTTTAGACTAGAGTGAAGTTTCAATGATCAATTCAATCAAGTCATACACAGTTGATACGAAATCAAGTAGTCTATCTCAATTATAGAAATGAGCATATATGACCTCCAACAAGAGAATGATTACAAAATTTAGAAGCTTTTCATTTGGCTTCTGCATAATTCATGACATTTGATCCTTTTTGGATAATACATCTCTTTTTGAGATCGATGCTTGAAATTTTTGATATTTCAACATAGTGATTTAGCCTTTGTCTTTTTGAGCACCATACATTTCAATTTAAAAGGTCGCTTTCCCTTTTTCCTAGTCAAATACTAGTATGTGCGACAGGCTTTTGCAGCTCATAATCTCTTTTTCATTTTGAGATTTACATTTGGTGAGCTCTATTTGTAAAAACATAAAAATAAAAGTGGGAAGATATATAGGCACAAGTCTATGCAAGTATCAAGACAAAGAAGACTATTGACCAATCATTCATGACATGTTTGAAGATCTATTTACAACAATTTCACATAAATTTCAAGATTTCTCCCACAAAGATATATGTGCATACATAACAAGCTAAGCTCGTAAATGCACTACGCCATTTGTACGAAGGTACTAGGCCAAACTCACATGAGATATGTGCTCAAACATATACAATCAAACTTTTTGAATTTTTCACTTTTTATGTGGTTTTGGATTTTTTACTCACACAAAACTAAAACAAAAAAGTAAGATCAAAACAAAAGCAATGCAAAAAAAATGCAAGATGCACAAAATGCATGAAGATATGACATTTAATGCATGAAGGGTTCTACAAAGATCGAAAGAATTAGATCAAGGACCAAAAGAGCAAAAGTTCAACCATAGGAACCCTTCCTCATCCAAACAGAACGATTGTTTGAAATAAGTGTCTCAAGTGAAGTGAGACGAGGGTTGGAAGAATGTGAACCGGAGATGCACATAGACAAGGAGGTAAGAACATTAAAAACTTTCTTCAACAACTTACCATTTTCCCCCAAATCCGGTTTAGCTTTTATATCACAACTTCCAAAAAGCTTAAGTTTCTCTTTTCTTTTAATTCTTTTAAGAGTATGAAACTTAGAGCAATGAGGTCTTAGATGACCAAAAGCACCACAATGGTGACAAACAATGTGTTTAGGTCCACTAGGCCTTTTGGGAAGGAATCTAGCAACATGAGTTTGTTCTCTCTTTAACTTTGGACATTGAGATCTTATATGACTAATCACACCGCAATGGTGGCAAGTAGGAACAAACTTAGATCCACTCAATTCCCTAGGATGGGACCTAAACAGAGGCTTAGGTTCAAGAGCCTTTTTCTCCACTTTTTGATTTCTTTTGTGTGGAGGAATGTATACCGATTTGTCCTTTGAGGTAGAACACACAATAGACACAAAATCGGGTATCACAACATGATTGCAACATATATTTTCTTATGTTTTAGCAACAGGTTCAGCAATCAAACACTTGGCATGCATCTTAAGAGATTCATTTTCAAATTTAAGATCATCAACAAGTTTGTTAGACAAAACAAGTTTAGCATCCAAGCCCATATTCAAACATTCAAGCTCTTTTAGCTTTTCAAGAGAAATTTCAACAAGATTCTTATATCTTTCAACCAACTTGTTGGATTCATTGAGCTTAGCAATCAAATCATCATTTTCACAAAATAACTTGCTTAAATCCTTATGAAACTTCTTAGCCTTTTTCTTAAAGAGTTTGATTTTAGGAATATCAACAACACCCAAAGATTCATGTAACATGGCATCACAATCATGAGGATAAACACTCATAGAGGCATTTTTACAAACGCATGGCATGCTACAATCATCAACAACCATAGAGGCATACAAAGCATTATCCATGGCAAAACACGCAAGAGGTCAAGGATCACACTTAGGTAGTGAAACCAAAACAAGTGTACCCGCTCTGAAACCAAAACAAGTATACCCGCTCTGATACCAATTGAAAGCTCGAAATGTGTGAAAATACAAGAGCTTGTTTAGACCCCCAATTCAGATTACGGCTTGGTTGATTTTACACTAACTTAATACTAAGTGCGGAATAGCGTAAACATAAGCAAACAAACACGAGAGCTACTCTAATCCATATTTAAAGCAACACAGCAGTAAAATGAAATGAACAAGAGTAGGGAAGAGAGATGCAAACACAGATAACACTGAGATGTGTTATCGAAGAGGAAATCGAAGAACTCAACGAAAAACCTCTCTACCGCCCTCCAAGCAGTAATCGATCCACTAGACAATCAGTTGGGATACATGGGTAAGTAAGAGACCCTCCAAGCCTAATCTACCCGCTGTACCTAAGCCCTCCAAGCTCCTACTCCAACAAGGCTTCTTGGAACCGTGTCTTGTCTAGCTCTCCGGATCCCGCAACAAGCTTCATGTTGCATCTGCCATCCTTGGCTTCTTCCAATGCTTCCCAACAGTACCAAAACCTCACTGGACACTCTCAAAGGGTGTGGTAAGTGTTTGGGCTATTAACCTCTCAATGGTATGGAAATGGAGAGGTATGAGATGAGGAAATTCCACAAACAAATGTGTAGAGAATTGTTGGTATAACAATTTCTAACTCTCAAGTGTTTTAGCTAGGGTTTTCTATCAGAATCTCTCCTTCACATTTGTGGGCAATATGGGTATATATAGTGTGGGTACAAAAAGTGTGTATCAGACAGTACAGACTGGCAGAACAGAATGTCTCGCGGTGTCTCGCGGGAAGGCTTTACCCGCGAGATACTCACGAAACACAACTGTCTCCATCTATACTGACTCTTCGCATTCCAGTCATGTGCAAGGCACATGCTTCACTTCGCGGGAAGCTTAGTCGCGAGACACCTGCGAGAAGTCTTCTGGCTTCACTTGCTTGAGTCTTCACACTCTCTTTCTAACACACACAACTCTTACACTCAAATCCCACAATAAATACAGGGTACACAAGATTGAAAATAATTACAATCAAATTTAGCACAGAATAAAAGCCAACAAAATACAAATTTGTAAATCACAACTTTATAGTTTCGAAGTTTATTCCTTGGCCATAAACTTCTAGAAGATTTGTTGTTTGGATATAGTTATTCAAATAACCGTCATGATAAAAGTATAATACTTAATGGTATGGATTGAAAGGCACTGTATCATGGCCCACGGTTGATTTTGTTATCTTCAAGGATTCTCTTGAATCCTTGTTATATATTGTAGATCGAATATATAACAAGACCATTGATTGATATATAGTTGTTGAATGTAACAGTTATATAACTGTCATGTGTGTGCACTTTGTTTTGCACCGATTGCATATAGATATATATGGATTCATAAGCATTCGGATTATTGATATAAGGTAGTGATACAATGTTTCTAGCATGTGTTATATGCCTTGGATGTCTTGGATCCGTATATTAAAGTGTGTTTCATATGTTGCAATTTATATGGAGATACATGGATATATATGCTATCTTGTTAATGCTAGGATTATGAAATTTATTCCTAATGAGATTAGGATTATGTTTTCAAGGTTTCTAGCATTATTATGGTTCTTGATCTTAAAAACTTTTAATTTAAAATATCTAGTGGGAGAGAGATACAAGGGTTGGATCTCACAGCCTCCATTATCGGTTCATAGTAGTGTGGGGTAAGCACCTCGTCTTGGCGTATATGCCTCGTGATCCCAAAGGAGGGTGTTTACTTCATAGTACTACAAGATTGAACTTACTCGTTTAAAGTAGTGTGGACAAGCACCTCGTATTGGCGTATATGCCTCGCAATCCCAAAGGAGGGTGTTTTGTTCCATGGTACTACAAGTTTAAACACTATAAAGGGAGATGAAATGTGGCTACACATGATTCTAGATAATGGTGTACATTAGACTAAGTGTAATGTTAACCTCCCAAAGGAGCTATGTCATTATTACTTAGAGGCTAAAGGTAATACGACATATTATTAGTGTTTGATAAGAGTTATCATGATAGCACTAATAATGAGAATAGTTCTCAATCAATCATAGTGTTTATAATATACTTGCTACCAAGGAATTATAGACATCGGATTGGGTTGTCGTTGCATATTTTATATTATGGTTTTATTAAGGTTCCATACTATATGTTTATATGTTAAATTGATAATGTCTAATTTACTTATTATATTCATGTTTGTTATTTTCAGATTTAAAATCATGGCATCATTTAGCCCACTTGTTGCTATTCTTAATCAAAACAAACTGACTAGATCCAACTATGTTGACTGGAAAAGAAATTTGGATATTGTTCTTACTGCTAAAGATCACAAATATGTGCTTACTCAACCATGTCCTAGCTTTCCATCATTAGATGCTCCTCTTGAGGAAAACAGCGATATGATCGTTGGCAGAAATCTAATGAGATGGCTAAGTGCTATATCCTAGCATCTATTTCAAATGTTCTACAACATCAAATGCAAGATGTAGAACTAGCTTTGGACATAATGCTAAGTCTGAAGGAGATGTTTGGTGAGCAAGGCCATTCTGCAAGGCAAGAAACTATGAGGCAAATTTATAATACCAAAATGGCTGAAGGTACTTCAGTGAGGGAGCATTGTCTTAGGATGATCTCTAATCTGAATACATTGGAAGTTTTAGGTGCCAATATTGATGGAGAATCCCAAGTGGATATAATACTCCAACCACTACCAGAATCATTTAAGGAATTCAGACTTAACTATAATATGAACAAAAAGATTTATTCATTGTTTGAATTAATGAATGAGTTGGTAGCGGCGGAAGGCATCCTTGGTACTTCTAGTGTTGATGCCAATATGGTTGAAGCTTCTACTTCTCAACCTAAGTCGAAAGGCAAGGGTAAAAAGAAGAAGAAGAAGAAGGACTTCGCCAAGCAAGATGGTAAACAAGTTGCCTTAGGAGTTGCCAACAAAGGAAAGAAAACCAAAGGAAAGTGTTTCCATTGTGGTGAGAAAGGACATTGGAAGAGGAATTGTCCAATATTTAAGGTTGCCAAGAATAAAGGTATGAAAAGTACATTCCTTCTTGAAACATGTTTGGTACAAAATCCCACAGATTCCTGGTGTGTGGATTTAGGTTGTACTAATCATATCTGCAATTCTTTGTAGGGGTTCCAAGAGACCAGAAAGCTTAATGAAGGGGAATTGTTTCTTACGTTAGCTGATGGGAGTAGAATTCCGGTTGTAGCTGTTGGAGTGTTTAATTTATGCTTTGAGTCTAGGGTTTTAATATTAGAAGAATGTTTATATGTACCTAATGTTCGTAGGAATTTAATTTCTACAACTTATTTGGGTAAACATGGATATTGTGTTATCCTTAAAGACAATGTTGTAATAAAGAATGGTAAAGTGTTTATCTGTTCTGGCAATATTGTGGATGATCTTTATATTTTAACTCCTGATAAGCATGAATTATATAATTCTTAATTAGATCATAACTCTCATGTAAAATCATTAAAGAGAAAGTTTCCTTCTACTAATGAAGCATATCTTTGGCACTTACGTTTGGGTCATATTAATCCAAATAGAATTCAAAGACTGATCAAAGATGGACTCTTAGAGTCATTGGACTTTGATGAATTTCCAGTTTGTGAATCCTGTTTGGAAGGTAAAATGACCAAACAACTTTTTAATGCAAAAGGTAGAAGAGCCCAAGAATTGCTTGAATTAGTTCATACGGATGTATGTGGTCCTATGTCAACCCAAGCAAAAGGAGGTTATGAGTACTTCATCACTTTTACCGATGATTACTCAAGATATGGTTATGTGTACCTAATGAGACAAAAGTCCGAAGCCTTTGAAAAGTTCAAAGAGTTTAGGGCTGAAGTTGAGAATCAATTAGGTAAACGCATAAAGGCCATTTGATCCGATCGTGGTGGCGAATACCTTCTTGGGGATTTCAGGGATTACTTAACTCAAAATGGGATTGTATCCCAATTGACTGCACCTAGAACTCCCCAACAGAATGGTGTAGTAGAAAGAAGGAATAGGACTCTTTTAGAAATGGTTAGGTCCATGATGAGTTACTCAACTTTACCAATTTCTTTTTGGGGATATGCACTAAAAACTACTATGCATATTTTGAATTTAGTTCCATCAAAATTTGTTCCCAACACACCTAAGGAATTGTGGAGTGGGCGTAAGCCTAGTATGAAATATTTCCACATTTGGGGATGTCCAGCACATGTGTCGAAAAGGAAGTCTGATAAGTTGGAAGCTAAAACCGAAGAATGCATGTTTTTAGGGTATTCAAAGGAAACAAAGGGTTATTTATTCTATAATCATAAAGATAACAAAGTGTTTGTTAGCACACATGCCAAAATTTTGGAGGATGATTATGTGAATAATTTTAATCCTAGAAATAAAGTTGTTTTGGTTGAAATGAATGAACCTATAAATGAACAACCAATGGATGAAACTAGGGATGATGTGGCTGTATTAGATACCATAAGATATTACTCATGAGATGACTAGTACACAGGTGCCTCGTCGTAGTAGGAGAATTGTTCGGCCTCCTATAAGATTTATAGGTTTGGGAGAAACTTATGAAGCTATCCCAGAAGAGGCTGAATCGGATCCCTACACTTATGAAGAGGCAATGAATGATATAGATGCACATCATTGGGTCCAAGCTATGAAATCTAAATTGGATTCTATGTATTCCAATCAAGTATGGGATCTTGTAAAGGCGCCTAACGGCATTAAACCTGTTGGTTGCAAATAGGTTTACAAGAGGAAGAGAGGGATAGATGGAAAGGTTGAAACCTTTAAAGCAAGACTAGTGGCGAAAGGGTATACATAAAAAGAAGGTATTGACTATGATGAAACTTTTCGCCAGTAGCCATGCTTAAATCTATCAGAATTCTCTTATCCATTACTGCTCATTATGATTATGAGATTTGGCAAATGGATGTCAAGACTGCATTTCTTAATGGCAATCTTGAAGAAGAAATCTATATGATGCAACCAAAAGGTTTCATAGCAAAGAACCCAGAGCATATGGTATGCAAGTTGAAAAGGTCCATTTATGGACTTAAGCAAGCATCTAGGTCATGGAACATTAGATTTGATTAAGTAATCAAGTCATTTGGTTTTGAACAAAATCTTGATGAACCATGTGTGTACAAAAGACATCGAGATAAAGTAGTAATGTTCCTAGTGCTTTATGTTGATGATATCCTACTCATTGGAAATGATGTAGGGGTAATGTAATCAGTAAAAGTTTGGTTGTCAAGCCAATTTGATATGAAGGACTTAGGTGAAGCTAAATTTATTCTAGGGATCAAGCTTTGGCGAGATCGCAAGAATAAGATGTTAGATTTATCACAAATTGGGTATATAGATAAGGTTCTAGAACGGTTTAGCATGCAAAACTCCAAGAAAGGATTACTTCCTTTTAGACATGGAGTTCCTCTGTCTAATGACCAAAGGCCTAAGACTCTTGAGGAAGAAAATATGATGAGACAAGTTCCTTATGCTTTTGCAGTTGGAAGTTTCATGTATGCCATGCTTTGTACTAGACCAGATATCTACTATTCAGTTGGCATGGTCAGCCGATATCAATCAAATCCAGGACTAAAATATTGGCAAGCTGTAAAGCATATTCTCAAGTATCTAAGGAGAACGAGAGATTATATGCTTGTTTACCGGTGTGAGGATTTGATTCCCATTGGCTATACAGATTCAGACTTTCAGTCAGATCTAGATTTTAGAAAATCCACTTCAGGATGTGTATTCACCTTGGGAGGTGGAGCCATAAGTTGGAGTAGTACTAAGCAATCTTGTATTGCGGACTCCACCATGGAAGCTGAATATGTCGCTGCTTGTGAAGCGGCAAAAGAAGTTGTATGGCTCAAGAAATTCCTTTCTGATCTTGGTGTAATGAGAATGGAGTAAGTTCCCCTCACATTGTTTTACGACAATAGTGAAGCAGTTGCACAATCCAAAGATCCAAGAAATCATAAGAAAGGAAAGCACATTGAGAGAAAGTACCACATCATTCGAGACAATGTTGCTCGTGGAGATGTAGTGGTTGCAAAGATTGAAAGTGCAAATAATCTAGCAGATCCTTTTACCAAAGCCTTGCCTCAAAGGACTTTCGAGTCACATTTGGAGCGAATGGGAGTTAGATTAGTGCACAATAGTCTTTAGGGCAAGTGGGAGATTGTTAGGATTAGTGCCCTTAAATCCTCTTGTAAGATGCTATGTATGTTATTATGTATGACTTAATATTGTGATTAATAAAGTTTCTTCCTTATTATATAAAATAATGGTAACATGAATATTCAGACATCATCATATAGTCCATGAGATGCATAGTATGTTGAAAGTTCAATAAGTGTATAAAACACTATGAACGTTTAGACCCGCAATAATCAAATTACCAATTCAAGCTTAATATCAAACAATTGATGTGCGGAATATGAACATAAGCTTAATACAGAATTGATAGACAATCTAAATCAAATAAAATCACATCCACAACAGAAATTAAATGGCAAAGATTAAGGGAAGAGAGATGCAAACACAAGGACAACACACGATGTGTTATCGAAGAGGAAACCGAAGCCCTCGGTGTAAAACCTCTCCGCCGCCCTCCAAGCGGTAAATAATCCACTAAAGAATGTAGTTGGGATACATGAACAGTAGAAGACCCTCCAAACCTAATCTACTCAATGTACCTAAGCCCTCCAAGCTCCTACTCCAACGAGGTTTCGCCGAACCTATTTCTTCTTTAGCTTACCGGATTCCGCTACTTGACCATAGCATCTACCAATATGAAATTGGTCCTTTCTTAACTGCTTCCCAAAGCACCAAACAGCCTTCTCACAGATATGGGTATGGTGAGCAAAGGTTTTGGTAATGTATCTCTCAAGGATTTAACAATGGAGAGGAAGAGAGTAGAGGAATTTGAAGAGTCTCTAAGTGAAGATTGTGGATGAATCAATCTTGTTTTTCTCTAGGGTTTCTCTCTTAAAATTCTCTCTGGAAGCTCTCTACATTTCGTGGGTATAAGGGTCTATATATAGTAGGGTGAGAAAGGAATGTGAAGAGTCAGTTTTTCCCAAACAGGGTGGTCTGGCGACTTAACCTCGCGATTGGACTGAGTTGCGAGTTCAAGCCGTGAGCTAACGGCCTGGCCAGCCTAGGACTTTTGTCCTGTAGTGCAATAGTTGGCATGACTCTTCAGCTCCCTTGCATGCTTCACACGTGTGCCAACTTTGGCTGCTTGCCAGTCGCGAGTCACCCGCAAGTTCTAGCCGCGAGTCTTTGCATCATTGCACAATCTTGAGCATTTCTTCACACTCTCTCACTCACTACCCTTACATGATTCCCACCTAAATACAGGGTTACTAAATGCTAAAATACAAGCAAATTTGGCATGGAATAAAGCCAACAAGATGGTTGATAAAATTCAACCTTACATATGTGATTTATGTGATTTAGTCACAAAAGATATAGATCACAAGTTCTTTGTAAACTCAGAATTTTAGTTCGTAGTCAGTGATGAAATTGGGCATTTCATCTACGAAGACTATAACATATCAACTAAGATGATTTGTCTTGATCATGGAAGTGGAGACTTTTAGTTGATATGTTGATATGTTTTAAGAGTTAAGACATATTGAACTGGACCGCTGTGAGATTTATTATTCTTCTAACGACTGTCAAATGAATAATAAATCTCACGACTTCTATTTGCATGAACTCTTAATCTTGAGAGAATAATGGACCTAATCATGGAGTGTAGGTTACTTTGATATATCAGGAGTGAGATCTAAAGTAACGGTCAAAATCTCAGTATGTTGGGCAACCACATTTAGTGTTGATGGAACATATATTCTCAAGATGGAATTCATAGTCTCTTAACGGAGATATAAAATATTCCCTTGAGATAAGTTTAATGGGTTCAGTTATTCAGAGAGTTAGGCCTAACCACTTTAGTAAGGAGTTACTAAAGTATATATTTATGAAACTGGATTTCATAAATATATGATGAATAACTTAGAGGATTAAACCGGGTACTCAAGGATTAAGATGTAGTAATTTTCAAAGTGACAGTCTATATTTATGACTTTGTATTACTATGAATATTTTATGAAGGGGTTGCATGTATAATAAAGTCTTGGGATATAATTTATTAATAAGGCTTAGAGTGCAATTATATTTATATAGTGGTATTAAATATAATTAATGACAACTTTGGACTTGTCAAGAGTTGATAGAAAAGCCTAAGGCCCATTGGAGCTAGTATCTTATTGGTCCCAGCTAGTGTCTTATTGGTCCCTTTTGGTCCCACTCCAAGCCACACACTAAAACCCAATTGGAAAGGCCCAATAGGCCAGCCCAATTAGATAATCAGTTAAATATAAAGGGAGAAACCTCACATTTCTAAGGTAGACCAGCACTAAATCCCCAACACTAAAAATCTTCATCAGTTGCTTCCTTGTACTTGGCATTAGTAGCTTCCAGTTTCTGTCTCACTTCCTCTTGCATCGCCTGAATATGATCAACCATATTCTCTGCAGCTTGACTCACCCCTAAAAGCTTAGGTAAGGGTACCAAGTCCAAAGTGTGTTTAAGGGGCACATAGTAGACAATGGCAAATGGAGACTTACCAGTGCTTCTGTTGACCAAGCTGTTGTAAGAAAATTCTGCCTGGGATATTGCAAGATTCCATTGCTTGGGCTCCTCTCCTTAGATACACCGGATCATAATCCCCAAAGTGCAATTAACCACTTCTGTTTGGCCATCAGTTTGAGGATGACTGGTGCTGTTATAGTTTAAGGAAGTGTTAAAACCCTTCCATAAGGTCCGTCAGAAGTGACTGATGAACTTGGTATCTTGGTCAAAGGTGATGGACTTTGGTGCTCCATGCAAACGGACAGCTTCTTTAAAGAACAGATTGGCCACTCGAGTAGCATCTGAAGTCTTCTTGCATACTATGAAATGGGACATCTTCGAGTACCTATCAACCATAGCAAAAGTAGAATCCATACCTCGTTGGGTTCGAGGAAGACCTAGTATAAAGTCCATAGACAGATCCTCCTATGGCGCTTGTGGAACTGGCAAAGGCATGTATAAACCAGTATTTTGAGATTGGCCCTTGGCAGATTGGACACTTCCTTACATGATTGCCAATAATACCTCTCATCCACTAGTGCTATAGTTTTATCTTTGCCTATATGTCCACCCAAACCTCCACCATGCAGCTCCTAATAATCTGCTCCTTCAGTGAACTTTTAAGGGTGCATAATTGATTACCCCAAAAGAGGAAACCATCCTGGATGTACATACTACTGATAGTAGTATGAGTTTGTTGACACTTACCCCAAATATCACCAAAATCCTCATCATTCTCGTACAGCTCCTTGAGGCAATCAAACCCTACAACTTCAGTACGTACGGTGGTCAACAAAGATGCTCGCCTGCTGAGCGCATCCGCCACCTTATTAGTGACACCAAACTTATGCTTCAATGTGAAATGGAAGCGTTGTATATAAGCTACCCACTAAGCATGCATCTTGTTAATGATAACTTGATTGTTGATGTGCTTCAATGCTTGATGATCTCTATATAATACAAACTCCCTCTGAATTAGGCATTGCTCCCAATGCTTAAGGGTTTGTACTACAACAAAGAACCCCAGTTCATAGGCCGACCATTTACTTCGAGCTTCACAAACTTTGTCACTGAAGAATACTACTGGTCTGTTGTCTTGTGAAAGAACATCGCCTATCCTAACCACAGATGCATCACACTCCACTTGAAACACCTTATCGAAGTTGGGCAATGCCAAAACTGGAGCTGTGCTCAGCTTCTCCTTGGTTAAGGCAAAGTTCTGTTTTGCCTCCTTTCCCTATGAGAACCTTACCTTCTTCAGACACTTAGTGATAGGGGCTACAATGCTACTAAAATCTTGAACAAACCTTCGATAAAAGGTTACCAGCCCATGGAAGCTTCATACATCACTCATTATCTTTGGGGTTGGCCATTCTCTGCCTGCACAGACCTTGTCCTCATCAACATGAATTCTATCCACATTGATCACATACCCTAAGAACAGCAACTTATCATCAAGAAGCTACACTTCTTCAAGTTGATATACAACTCATTGACCTGCAACACCGCCAATACTTCTCGCACTTGATTATAGTGGGCCACTTCTGTTTTACTGTAAATTAGGATGTCGTCAAAATAAACTACCATAAACTTCCCTGAAAATTCAATTAGTGTAAAAACACCCTTGAACGTTTAGACCCCCAATTTACAAATTAACCAATTCAAGCTTAATGTCAAACAACTAGTGTGCGGAAAATGAACAAAAGCTATAATATAGAATTGGAAAAACTATCTAAGCCAAATTAAATTCACAACCCACAACAGATAATAAAAGGCAAAGATAAAAGGGAAGGAAGATGCAAACACAAAGACAACACGCGATGTGTTATCGAAGAGGAAACCGAAGCCCTCGGCGTAAAACCTCTCCGCTGCCCTCCAAGCGGTAAACAATCCACTAGAAAATGTAGTTGGGATACATGGACAGCAATAGACCTTCCAAGCCTAATCTACTATGTAGTTGGGATATCAATGAATGTTTTCTCCTTTAGCTCCATAAGAAAAATGGCTCTGGCATTATTGATTGTAGTGAGTTTCTTCACAGGATACAAGTTGTTCATCATGATGATAGTGAGGCACCTCATGTCAACTGGAAAAGCTGTGGTATTGAGACACTTTCCTTCTCTCTGTCCTCCAATGCGGTTTTGAACAGTTTCTAAAGACAACATTCTGTCTTTGTAGTTGGTAAACTCATGCTCCTCTAAACCCTCAAGACCAAGGACCCCATCAATATCATGGGCATCTAGAGTGAATTCATGCCCTCTTACCTAACAATTTAGCTCATCTTCCCTAATCTTCACATTAGAGTAAAATTCTCTTATCAGAGGCTCACACACACCTGGTAATCCAGTTAACAACTTTTCCCAGCCTCTGCCCTCAAAACATGTGGGAATAAATGTATCTTTTAGGTCCACTAAATCCACAAATCTCTCTTGAATTATGGTTCCCTTCATGAAAGAATCTTTGTATCTCTCAAAGTGTTGAACCGACCTAAACAGATTAGAATCCATTTTCAATCGTTTGTTAGCCTTCTTTGCAGGAGTTTTCTTCTTCGGAGTTGAGGGAGCCATCTGTGAACAATCAGAAGAGGCCACAACAGCATAGTACAATACATGTGTAGAGCAAATCAGAACTTTGTTAGTGACAAGGACAAAAATGCCACCACTCAGATGAACTAAAACAATTAAACCTCATGCTACTTAAAACAACCACACAGATGAACAAGCCTAAAAGTGGATACACAAGAACTACTGGTATAATGCATGGGAGTATTAATGCAACAGAAATTTTGAACACATCCAAAAACAAATATATGTCAATGAGACATACAAATTGATGTGAATGACTTGACTCAAAGAACAAAAGACAGATGTACACAATAGATGGACAGGCATATATTCACCACAGCAAACCACACAGCCAAAATAAGAACATTTTGAATCAACATATTATCAAAAGATCAGACAAGAAGAGAAACCAACAAAAAGCAAACCCTAGCTAAGCACATGAAGAAGAGCCAACCAACAACTAAGATAAAAACAAACTAAATCAATAGCTTCCACAAGCTGAGCAAGGACAAAGAGCAACAGCCGCAACAAAAACCCATATCAAAAACATAAACAAATGCGAGTAAACAACAGGGAAATGCACAGAATCAAGTGAAATAGGGTTCAAGAAAGAAAACCCATACCTGTTACTTGAAGATTTCGAGCTGAAAGGAAGCAACAATGGTGTTCGAAAATGGAGGCACGGTGCGTATGGGTAAGAGCAGTTTAGAAAGACAATGAACAGTCACAAAAAGTTCGAAGGAAAAACTGAAAGAGTTTTAAAAACTGCCCTTATTTTTGCCAAACACGCGTTTTTCGCGACTGAAGAGAGTTGCCAACAAGTCGCCAGGTTGAGCCACCAAAACACTCAAAGACAAAATTTTGAAAAATTCTCTAAGTGTTTTTCGCGACTGGAAGGTCTACCCGTGAGGGAGTCGCGAGCTGAACCGTGAAAATCTCTGAGTAACCCTCGCGACTGGTCCTTCCACTCGCGAACAAGTCGCCAAAATAGGCCCACGAACACGCGACTGAGGCCCGCAACTTGACTTACCCGCGATTGAGTCACCAAAACAGGGCAAAAAATTTTTTTTGAAATTTTCAGTTTTTAAGAACAAAATATTTTCCAAAAACACCTAAAATACTAAAAAATCTTTTTGTGCTTGAATTAACAAAGATTGAGCATGTGAAAACACATTTCATCAAGTACAATCACACAAATGATTATGGCATTTTATGAACATAAACTTGTGTGTTGTGTGTGGATATCAACAATGAGATAGTCCGTAGTCTAAAGTGAAGCTTCAATGATCAATTCAACCAAGGCATACACAATTAGCACTAGATTATGTGACCCATCTCAATTATAGAAATATGTATATATGACTTCCCACAAAACTTGATAACATATCTTGGAGCTTTACATTTGACTCCACTTTCAATCATAACATATGATCTTTTTGATCCTTTTGAGACAATCACCTCTCATTGTGAGAGTGATTTTGATAATTCACTTTAATGAACAAGCCTTTGGCTTTTTGAATAAACATTCACTTTAATTTTTTGGTCGCTTTCCCTTTTTCCTAGTCGAATACTAGTATGTGCGACAGGCTTTTGCAACTCAATATCTCGTTTCATTTGGAGATTTACATTTGGTGAGCTCTATTTAGCAAAAACAAAAATAAAGAGTGGGAAGATATACAAACACAAGCCTATGCAAGTCTCAAGATCAACATAACCATTCACTCCTCATTCATGACAAGTTTGAAGATCTATTTACAACAATCACATAGGTTTCAAGATTTCTCCCACAGTGATAAAAGTGCAAAGGAACAAGTTATGCTCGAAAATGCACAAAGCCATTAGCACAAAGGTACAAGGCAAAACCGGTTTTGAAACAAAAGCTCAACAATGTCAATCAAACTTTTTGATTTTCTAATTTTTTATGTGATTTTTGGATTTTTGACACTAGAAGAAAAAGATTGATAAAAAACAAAAACAAAATCAAAAGTATGCACAAGTAGACAAGCAAACAACCATCAGCAAAAACAACAGGCAAACAAACAAACATCGTCGCAAGGCATAGGAAGTATTAATGCATGGACATGTTGTAATGCTTATGCATGAGTACCCTTTTTCACCCACACGTCACTTGCGTTTGGGGTGATTTCCTTATAGGATTGGGTACGGGAGTTAGAGCTTTCAAACCTTCATGAGAAGCTTTCCAAGCAGTTGGTGAATGCACAAATCATCTTCATCACGTTCATCAGTCCGGGATCACCGTTTTGATCTCTTGAAGGTTCACCGGCCCAATTTCTTCTATCATTTCTAGGTCCTTGTGACCTTTGAGGAGTTGCACTATTCATTGCTCTCAGCTTTTGACAATTTGGTCGAGTATGCCCTTGAATTCCACAATGATGACACACATAATTTGATCTAGGACCTCTTTGTGGTTATGGACGAGACATGGCTCGAGATTCTGACCTGCCCACATATTGATTGCGGGGAATCAATAACCGTTGGTTCTCCAAATTCTTCTTCTCCTCTATCTTGGGCTTCTCAGCAGTAGGGTCAACTTCAACTGGATCTTTAGCCTTTACAAACTTCACTTCTTTAGTGACAGTTCCAGATGAGCCACTTCCTCCGGTATATCCCAATCCGGATTTGTCTGAAAAGCTCTTTTGAGATGAAATAACATCATCTAGCTTCTTGGTGGAGACCCTCTCTATCTTGGCATTAGCTTGCACAACCTCTTGCTCAAGAAATCTCACTTTTGAGTAAGCTTCTGACAGCTCACCATTCAAAGTTTCTATCTCACATTTGGCCTCCTTATAGCGAATTAGGAGACTTTTATAGTCCTCCTCTGCCTTCTTCATCTTTCTCACAGCTGCCTTGGCCATCCTTGTGTACTCACCCGACTTTTCTAGGAGTGAGTTATAATTCTCTTGAAGATTGGCTGTGCTTTCATCTTCTTCAACATCTGATTCCTTGACAACTCCCAATGATTCTTCATCACTATGTTCTCCAAGGTCTCGTACAAGCAGATTCAACTCGTCTGAAGACTCAACATGGGTAATAGTCATAAAAGCTAAATAGTTCCCCTTTCCATCACAGCTTTCTTCTGATTCTGAGTCGGATGAATCTGAGTCACTCAATGTCGTGGCATACACCTTGCCTTTCGATTTCAAATAATTCGGACATTCTTTCTTAAAGTGTCCATGGTCGTTGCATTCAAAACAAGTGACACCTTGTGTAGATTGGGATTCTTTTCCATCTTTCCTTTTGAATTCCCTTTTCTCCCTTCCTGAACTTTGGAATTTTCCTTTATCACCAAATTTTCCATTATTCTTGAATTTCAAGAATTTTCGGAAATTTTTTACAAGGTATGCAACATCTTTATCAACCACATCTTCTTCTGATGAGTTATGGACTTCTACCTTCTCATTAATGGTCTTAAGAGCAAGAGATTTACTCTTCCGTTGATTGGGCAGCGACATCTCATAAGTCTGAAGAGAACCAACCAGCTCCTGGACTTTGATGTCATCAAGGTCCTTGCTCTCTTCAATCGCTGTCACTTTAGCACGAAAACTTTCCAGCAATGATCGAAGGATCTTCCTTACGATTTTAGAATCCTCTGTTTTCTCCCCCAAATTGAACTTGCTGACAACCACCTCATTCAGCTTCCCATAAAAAGAGTTAAAGAACTCATCCTCACTCATTTTGAGCTCCTTAAACCGAGTGGTCAGCATTTGCAACTTGGTGTCTTTCACTTTCTTCGTGCCTTCGTAGGTGGTTTCCAATATCTCCCATGCTTCTTTGGCAACGGTAATGTGGGAGATCCTGTGAAATTCATCTGGAGACACACCACAGAAAATAGCATTGAGTGCTTTACTGTTAGAATTAGATGCAGCGAGTGCTGCCTTATCCCATGTGGATTTGGCTGCCTCAGGTCTGGTCCAACCAATCTCAACAGCATCCCAAACAGATTCATCAATGGAGCATAGAAAAGCTCTCATGCAAACCTTCCAAAAAGCATAATTACTACCATCAAAATATGGAGGTGCATTTAGGGATTAAGACCGATCCATCTCAAAAGGGAGTCAAGGATCACACAATGGTATTGAAACCAATAAAAGTGTACCTGCTCTGATACCAATTGAAAGTTCAATTAGTGTAAAAACACCCTTGAACGTTTAGACCCCCAATTTACAAATTAACCAATTCAATCTTAATGTCAAACAACTAGTGTACGGAAAATGAACAAAAGCTATAATATAGAATTGGAAAAACTATCTAAGCCAAATTAAAATCACAACCCACAACAGATAATAAAAGGCAAAGATAAAAGGGAAGGAAGATGCAAACACAAAGACAACACGCGATGTGTTATCGAAGAGGAAACCGAAGCCCTCGGCGTAAAACCTCTCCGCCGCCCTCCAAGCGGTAAACAATCCACTAGAAAATGTAGTTGGGATACATGGACAGCAATAGACCCTCCAAGCCTAATCTACCCAGTGCACCTAAGCCCTCCAAGCCCAACGAGGTTGCGCCGAACCTTTTTCTTTTCTAGTTTTCCGGATTCTGCTACTAGACCATAGCATCAACCAATGAAGATTGGTTCCTTCCTAACTGCTTCCCAGAACACCAAACAGCCCTCTCACAGTAATGGATATGGTGAGAACAAGGTTTTGGTAAAAAGCCTCTCAAGGGTTTGGCAATGGAGAGAAAGAGAGTTGAGGAATTTGAAGAGACACTTATGTAAAGATTGTAGATGAATCAATCTTGTTTTACTCTAGGGTTTCTCTCTCAAAATTTTCTCTGGAAGCTCTCTCTCATTTGTGGGTATAAGGGGTATTTATACTGAGGTGAGAGGAGAATGTGAAACGTCAGGTTTTTCAAAACAGGGTTGGCTCGCGGTTTGGCCTCGCGACTTGACTGAGTCGCGAGATCTAGTCGCGAGATAACCGTATGGCCAGTTGTCCTGTTTTGTCTTGTAGTGCTCCAGCTAGCATGACTGTTCACCTTCTGGCATGCTTGGCACGTGTGCTGCGTCTGGCAGCTTGCAGCCGCGAGTCACCCTCGAGATCAAGCCGTGAGTCTCTGTTTTCTTGCACACTCTTGAGCAATCTTCACTCTATCTCACTCACTACCCTTACAACAAGCCCACCTAAATACAGGGTTACTAAATGCTGAAATACAAGCAAATTTGGCACGTAATAAAGCCAATTAGATGGTTGAATAAATTCAACCTTACATTCCCAATAAATGGTTTCAATACCTGATTCATAGGCCTTATGAAAGTGCTGGGAGCATTGGACAATCTGAAAGGCATCACCATCCACTCATACAACCCCTCATTCGTCTTTAAAGCTGTCTTTCACTTATCTCTGGGATCCGAATCTAGTGATACCCATTCTTGAGATCCAACTTGGTGTAACACTTGGATCCACTCATCATATCCAACATGTCATCTAGTCGGGGAATAGGAAATCGATACCTGACTGTGATCTTGTTGATGGCTCAACTATCCACACACATACGCCAACTACCATCCTTCTTTGATGTTAACAATGCCGGTACTGCACATGGACTCATACTCTCCCTGATCTGCTCCTTGCTCAGAAGCTCATGTACCTGTCCCTATAAAATCTGACCCTCCTAAGGATTCATCCTATAATGTGGCAGATTTGGTAGACTAGCTCCAGAAGCTAAATCAATGCAATGCTAGATGTTGTGCATTGGTGTTAAACTTGCAGGCAGCTCTTCTAGAAAAAGCTCTTCAAACTCCTTGATCAATAGTTGAATTGCCTTAGGTACCTCAGCAACCTTCTTCGGCTCTCCATCCGTCACCACTACAACATATACCTGTTTCAACTCCTTACACTCTTTGTCAAACTCATCCTTATTGTTGACTATAAGAAGTGATGGCTTCCCCTCCACTTTAGAAGGTTTGGGTACACTGCATTCCTTAATAGGACCAAGGACAATTTTTTTGCCATTCTTAAAGAACACATACACATTATCCTTACACGTAATGGCACGCCTTCCTTATCTTCTTGGACCTTATTGGGAGTATAGGCATATGAATTAGCATCATTATACACCTCTTCACCCTCCTGTTCACTTTTTTCCTTGCCCTCTTCTGCCACTACCAAATTCACTACAGCTCACTTAAGGCAAGTACTAGATCGATGTCATGGTTCTCCACACCTAGAGCACTTATTCTCAACTGGCCTAGCATAGGGGTTGGCATTCGCTATCGGTTGGGCTGCAAAACCTATTACTGCCACTGTGGACTGGTTGACACCATTATTCTCCCTAACCACAGGTTGTGATCGTCGTATAAACATGGGTTGTTTGCCTTTGTTGGCAGTGGAACTAGATGACTCTAAACTGCAGTTGGAAAACTTTGAACTTGCCTTGAGATGCTGATATTCTATTTTCTTGAATGGGGTTACAGCCTCATTTAAAGTATATAGGGTTTGTAAGGATACCTGATCTCGGATGGAAACCTGTAACCCACGTACAAATCTGGATATTCGTTAATCTTTAGTTTCCTCCAAATCATTGCGATTAGCCATCCTGTCAAACTCCTCCATTTACTCATTAACTATCCGAGTACCTTGCCTGCAATCCTAGTACTGTATGAACAACTCCCTGGTAATTTGGTGGTAAGAACTAATTTTCCATTAATCTTTTCATCCTCCTCCATGATCGTATCAGAAGCTTTTGTTCACAGGTACGGTTTAATTGAACACGATCCTGCCAGGCAGATTCTCCTCCCTTTAATTTGTAAGCCACCAAACATACTTGTTTGTCATCTACAGTACCCATATAATCGAAAAACTTCTCCACCTCACTGACCCAATCCAAATACTTTTCATCTGATAGTCCCTCTACTCTTGATAATCTTAGTCATTATCCCTCATAGGACCACGATGATTCCCAAGGAATTTTTCTACGTACTCCTCGTCCTCACTGTTCTCTTCGTTGTAGTCTTGTTGCCTGTTCTGATTTGGACCGCGATAGGGAGGGCCACGCGCTCTATTATCACGTCACTCTTTATCATCATGATTAGGGTCTTGGTTAAGCAGGGTGGCAAGCGCGTCTTGAATCTGGTCCACAGTTTGTTGGGTTGAATCACGAAACTGTTAATTTTCATCACGAAAATCAAGGAACTCAGCCTTAGTGAGGACTGGGTTGTTGATGTCATCACCACCGTCATTGTTATGGTGGTCACCATCTCATTGGTTAGCCATTAAACCAGGGTAAGTCAAGGCTCTGATACCAACTGATGTCACAGAAGCCTAAAGAAAGTACACACGATGCTCTCTTGATGGAACAAAAACTAAACTATTAGTTTCTAATAGTAAACCTCGAATCTATGAGGGGTTTCCCTGAATCCACAAGGAGATAAAAACTGAAATTCACTAGAAGAAAATTTGACAAAATGTCTGCGTTTATTGATTATAGTCTGCCTTGCCTCTGACGGCTACAAAACATATAAATACTGAGAAAAAACGTCTAAAACTCTAATTCGCACTAATTACGCAATTAGGTGACAAAATACTGAAATTTACCAAAAATGACAAAATTGAGTTAAATGCAGAATCATAAACTTTTGACCTTAAGGGTCATCCCAAAACAGACGGGACCTTATTCTAACTTTTATACTAAAAGTTATTAAGGAAAAACAAATATTATTATAAATAGCAAAAACACTGTTTTGCGGCCTTAACGAAGGAATTCGCCTAAATTTAGCCGACGTTCGTGGCATTTGTCATGAATCTGGATCAAAATGCCGTTTCCCTTCAACCTGCCAAATTTCATACAATTCCGACATTGTTGCCCCGATGCCCTCTGTTGGCACCCCCTTTTGATCTTGCGTTATGACTTCCGGCGCCCCTGCTGCTTCAGGAAGGTATGTGCTATCTGTTCTACATCATTAAGATGGATTGGACATCTTTCATAACTTGAGTTTGGCGGGAATGGAAAGGGAAAATGCTTTGTTTCCTTCCCATCAAGAAAATTATTTTATTATTTAATATAGAAGATCATGATCTTCACTAGGGGTGGGCAGAATATCAACTTGACCCGCCACTAGGGGATCATGAACTTCACTAGCATTAGGTAACATTCCTTATTTTGCAATTTGTGTAGATGCATTTACATTTAAATACATACAGACATTTAATATATATACATATATGGAAAGAGTAATGCTACAGACACAAACTATTTTACAACATTTTTACAAACTGTTGATGTGGCCAACCTCTTATTAGTTTTCATTTAATCTCACCATTAATATCACTGTTTCATTTACCAATAAATACTCACCACATCAGCAGTTTATAAACTTTTTTGTAAAATAGTTTGTATCTCTAACATTATTCATGTGGAAAAGTGATAAGTAGTAAGCTAGATATATATACAGCTCTTTAGTTTAAATCTTCATTTAAATCAAATACATAAATACCATGCCAGGAAAATAAATAAGAATTAATTTTTCCTTAAAGTTAATTAATAAAAACTTATCATTTCATAGGAGCTTCCAAAGAATTATCATGATTCACATGCATGCTCCACTGTGAACTTCAAGTCGTTTTCTTAGAAAATGTATTGGGTCTTCTTTGCACTTTTGTGTAGATTCTGGATGAAGCACATGCAATTCTGTCATACAATCTAATTATACTAGGTTTATGATTAGTCTGGAAAAGTCGTTAGTAGCTGCATCATTTAGTAAGGAAGAAAAAAATAAAGATGGTACTAATGCCGTTATAATGTTTTTTGTTCATATTGGGTCTCATGTCTATAATTTAGTCAGAGCTTCGGCTCATGAGTCACGACTACTTATTAATGTGCCAAATTTTGCAGATTTTATCAGCATATATCCCTTACGTTTGCTTCATACTATATATTGGAAGGTACGTCTTATTTATTACTACCATGTTCAGATTTTAACGTTACAAGTAGCAATACAGTACCAGCATTTTCACAACCACAACAAATTTTAACATACATATAGTGAAAAGAGAAAGCGATACTAATAGGTAGGTGACTTGATCTATCACCTTTGGAGTACCTAAGCAACTGGATAGGAAGCTTGCATGGCAAGGCCACAAAGGCCTTTTGGAGCTTCACTATCTCTCTGAATCCTCATATAGCCGTTCTCACCCCAATTGGTGCCCCATGAATTCTCAATTAACCAGTACTTGGTACCATACTCGCTCGTTCCATACCCAATTACAAGAACACCATGATTTAAATCGGTCCCGCATTGTCCTGTGAAAACTCCGCTGGAATAGAACTGAAAGTCATAACCAGTGTTGAGGGAAATAGAAACTGGTTGGCTGGCCACTGCTTGAAGTAATGCCAACTCATCATTGGAAGGTAAGTCTTCAAATGCACTTATCGAAGCTGCATTAATAGATATCTTTGCTTGGTCACAAGTTCCATCCATAGCCTCGTATGGGTAACTTTCTTCACTGGCTAGTCCTTGGTTCTGTATTATATATGTAAAGGCATAATCCACAGCACCACCATTGCAGCCTCTATTTCCTTCCACGGCACAGTCCACTAGTTGTTGCTCCAAAAGGGAGATCAAGTTGCCAGTTTTGATTTGGTAGATTGCCTCTACTGCTGCCACTGCTGAAAAGGCCCAGCAACATCCTGAATAGGAATCAACCATAACAGAAATATTGTTAAGAAAAAAAATTAATGTAGCAAATTATGCAAAAGTAGTTTGAGTTTTGGACAATGATATTCTCTTACCACAGTTTGGGCCTTGGGCCTTAACAGGGGTAACAGCTCCTTTCTCTCTCCAATCCATAGTCATTGGAATTTCTGTTAGGTTTCCATATCTGAAATTTCTTTTAGAAGAACTTGGCAGGGTGGAAAACTTGTATCCAGTATGAGTGGCAACAAATTCTTCATTTGTTAAGTGATACGACCCCCTCCACGGCCGCGTGCCGAACCTCTTTTCCCTTGAGGGGCTATGGTTAGATCTAAGGATTTTCAGAAATAAAACAGTAGACAAGAGGAAATTTATGGTTATACTTCGAGGGATAACCGAGACCTCCTTAACAAGCAAAGCTTGATTTTTACTAAAATATTCTCATACCTCTTTATTAATCATAATAAGTCTTATATAGGCTTACAGCTGAACGTAAAAAACAAATCCAACACCTAAACGATAGAAACAATTCCTACAATCTAGCCTACTAATCTGATAAGGATAAAGGCAATTGTTATCCCAATAAATAACAAATACTTGAAATATTAGATAACAATCAATAGCTAAGATAAAGATAAACTCCTAAGCAAATTCAAAAGCAAGAACCAAATCTGATATGGCAGCTGGTACGTAACACAATCTGATATGGCAGTTGGTACGTAACACTCCCTTCCCCTTAAAATCATCCCTTGTCCTCAAGGGATCCTTCTCCATGCTCATCCGGCCAACCCACCTCAATAAAAAATAGCTTCTTACATTGATGTCCTGGTGCAAATTTTTCATCACAATTAAAGCACAAGCCCTTGTCTCGCCTCTCTTTGAGTTCAGTAGGTGTAAGTTTCTTGATAGTCTTAGTAGTAGGACTCACTTTGCTAAGAGATAGAGGCATAGGCTCTTCATTTTCTTTAGATGGCGGTTGTTGATGTTGAAATTGGGACTTGGCTTCATAGAGGCGAGCTAAGCCCACTGCAGCAGATAAGGAAGCTGGTTTGAGGGCTTGAACATCAATTCATAGATGTTCTTTAAGGCCACTAATGAAGCAACCCACTTGTTGTGCTGGTGGTAATTTTCCTACTCTGCTAAGCAATCTTTCAAATTGGCTTTGATACTCTCTCACAGATCCCATTTGCCTAAGCTTCGTTAGATCACCAAAGAAGTCATCAAACTCTGTTAGGCCATAACGTGTGTACAAGCCTTCTTTGAGGAGAGGCCAAGTGATCACTCTCTCTTCTTCCTTTAGTAATTGATACAATAATTGTGCTTCCCCCTCCAAATGGTAGGTAGCCAATGAAATTTTTTCTTCCTCAGCAATATTTTGGAATTCAAAAAATTGCTCTACACGGCAGATCCAACTAGTTGGATCTTCATTTCCATTGAAGCGTGGGAAATCTAGTTTTGTCACCCTTGGAATGACAGCACAATGTGAGCCGGATGGTCCAGAGTTGAATCTACCTGAAGACCTTTCCCCCTCACCACGCTTGTGAGAACTCTCACTGCTATGATTACTCGAAAGGTTGTCAAAACGAGTATGCATTGCAGCAAGCATTTCCTGTATCTCCTTCATCATCTTCTGTTGTTCCGAAACCATGGAAGTCAAGTTGTCAACCTCACCTTCCAATCTATCCACACGATCCTCAGCCATAACCTGCTCTGATACCAATTTGATACGACCCCCTCCACGGCCGCGTGCCGAACCTCTTTTCCCTTGAGGGGCTATGGTTAGATCTAAGGATTTTCAGAAATAAAACAGTAGACAAGAGGAAATTTATGGTTATACTTCGAGGGATAACCGAGACCTCCTTAACAAGCAAAGCTTGATTTTTACTAAAATATTCTCATACCTCTTTATTAATCATAATAGGCCTTATATAGGCTTACAACTGAACGTAAAAAACAAATCCAACACCTAAACGATAGAAACAATTCCTATAATCTAGCCTACTAATCTGATAAGGATAAAGGCAATTGTTATCCCAATAAATAACAAATACTTGAAATATTAGATAACAATCAATAGCTAATGATAAGGAAAAAAGAGATTGGTAAAGTAAGATGAGCCGATGGTTTATTAGTGACGGTATCTACTGGGTCGTCAGCCCCTGTTTAATGACTGACGGCGAGATAAAGTTGTAAGGAGAGGCACCATAGGCCAACGGGATAATAAAGCTGAAGGGTCATCCTGAAGCTAACGGTATGAAGACTGAAGGCATAATATAAGCTGACAGCACTAGTCAAAGAATGCTTGCTAACCACGTTTGCGTGTATAAGTAAATGACTTGCCCTCCACGTTTTGTGAAACCTAAGAGGGATTCCTATATGGAAAGGATCCCGCAAAATACGCCCAAAGAGACTCCTATAAGGAAAAGACTTCTACTCCAAGGAAAAGGGGTCAAGCCCTACTACTATAAAAACCAAAGCACCCTCACGAACCAAGGTACGCATAATTTACCCTCTCTAGCACTCTAGAGCAGTGAGAATAGTTCTGACTTGACCTTCGGAGGGTATTTGGCCGGTACCACACCGGTGCTCTCTGCCAGGTCCTTTCTTTTTGCTGTGCAGGTGCTATTTGGAGCGCACGAGGACCATGTGACTTACTGGTGGTATTTTCGGCATCATCAGCTAAGATAAAGATAAACTCCTAAGCAAATTCAAAAGCAAGAACCAAATCTGATATGGCAGCTGGTACGTAACACAATCTGATATGGCAGCTGGTACGTAACATTGAGTCTGCAAATTCATTGACACTTAACTTGTAAGTGCGATTCCCTTGATTATTGACTTTGTCTATATATTCTACATTGTCCTTGAATATCTTGAAACGTGTTTTCTTATCAACATCGTCTACGTAGTTGCGTCCATGTCTCTCAACAACGGAATCTTCAAGTAATGTGCGAGATAAGGATTGAGAAATCCAAGTCCCTAAAACCAACAACATGACTGTGATAAGTTTTTTTCCGAGTGGTAAAGCCATGTTTTTTTTACATACCAAAGAAAGGTCTTCCGCAATGGCTTTTTGTTATGTGCCAAATTGTTTGTTGGTTGCTTGGAAGAAACCAAGGGCTATATATATATATATATATATATATATATATATATATATATATATATAGGTACTTCTTGTGCGAGGGATTTGAGGGATTGGATTTCGATCCTCTCCATTTCCAAGTGTCTATTTAATTATTATGATTAATAGTGAAATAAATATGTGATTCAGATTTTTCCAACTCATTTAAATTTATTTAAGATTTAAATTAATAAGTTGACAAAATCTAGATCTAAATCTCTTCCATTTTGAATCATGACCATTAAATGGACATTTTCTACTTCCCTTAAAATGGAGATGATCTAGATTTGTGCGGAAGAGTATGAGGTTTTGGTATGTGTCGCAATATTTGAGAATTCTTTTATTTATGGCACATTTAGTACAATGAATTTGGATCACAACAAGATTGATAATCTTTATTACTGGAAATAAAATGTATTGTAATGAAACAACTAAACATATTCATAAGTTTGGTTGTGATTTGTTTTTTTTATTATTTATTTATTTTTATACAATATAGAAATTCCACTCTAGTCTGTTGTGATTTGTAATATTAGAATAAAACTTAAGATCTATTTTAGGAAATATTTTACTCATACAATTATATTTACTAGAAAATAATATATTTTAAATTTGAGAGACAAATGAGTTTTATTATTTTCATAATTGTTACGTGGATATGAAAAGTTTGTTTATTTTGGAAATATATCAATATTAGAAATTATTACACCTACTAAGAAATAGCTATTACAACCCTTTTAGAAATGAATAATTATTCCTCATTTAAAAAAAAAAGTTATTTATAAGGAATGACTATTCTCTATAATAAAAACATTACAAAAAACATGCTCCAGCAGTGGAGCTAAATCTATTTTTTTTTAGCTGCACTGCTACAGTGCACATCTATTTAAAAATAGATGTGCATTGTTCATGAGAGCTAAAAAAAAAAATTATTTTAATCAACCGGTGATTAAAATAATACACACTTGCCTCTCTCTCTCTCTCTCTCTCTCTCTCTCTCATTCACTCTCATCTCATCTCTGAACATCTCTCTCAAGCTCACTCTCTCACTCTAGTCTCTCACTCAGGCCTCTCACTCTCTCACTCCGGTCTCTCACTCTTTCAACTCCGATCTCTCACTCTCCCAACTCCGGTCTCCCAAGCCACCAATCAGCCTCAGACCCACACCCCCATCCGCCTCAGACCCAAGCCGCCGATCGGAGTGCTTGTTCGTGGATATTGGGTACCTAACTGGGAAACCCATGGAGCTCGCCGACCCACCCCTTTTGCCGACCCAGCTCACCGACGTGATCGGAGTGCTTGCTCGTGGTGGGTTTTTTTTTTTTTTTTTTTTTTTTTTTTTTTTTTTTTTTTTTTTTTTCTGCTGTGGACTGGTGGTGGTGTTGGTGGTGGTTGTGGCTGTGGTTGTGGCCATGGTTGAGGAAAAAGATTGGAGATTTGGGTTTTTTTTTTTTTTTTTTTTTTTTTTTTTTTTTTTTTTCTGCTGTGGACTAGTGGTGGTGGTGGTGGTTGTGGCTGTGGTTGTGGCCATGGTTGAGGAAAAAGATTGAAGATTTGGGTTTTTTTATTTTTTATTTTTTTTCCTACTGTGGACTGCTATTGGTGGTGGTGGTGGTGTTGGTTATGACTGTGGCTGTGGCTGTGGCTGAGGAAAAAGATTGAAGATTTGAGTTTTATTTTTTATTTTTTATTTTTTTTTCCTACTGTGGATTGCTAATGGTGGTGGTGGTGGTGGTGGTTATGGCTGTGGCTGTGGCTGAGGAAAAAGATTGGAGATTGGAGATTTGAGTTTTTTTTTTCCTCTGTTGTGGACTGGTAGTGGTGGTGTTGGTGTTGGTGGTGGTTGTGGCTGTGACTGATGGTAGAGGTGGTTGTGGTTGGTGCTGTGGATGTTTTTTTGGGTAGTGGGATATATTATTTTATTGTAATGGTTATAATATTTTATTATGATGTTTATATTATTTTATTGTGTTGAAAACTAAAATAGATCCACTGCTGCAGCATGTGTGTAAGTAAAATAGATAAAGTAACTTTTGGTGGAGTTAAATAGCTAAATAGCTAAATATTTAGTTCCACTGCTGTGGATGCTCTAATGAATATCTAAACTACCAAACATGCTCTTAGCCTTTCACCTAATCTTTTAGTAAGCATTCCACCTCATCCTTTAATTAATGCTCTTTTTTGAGAAAACTATTGCTCATTTTTTAATTAGTGTTAGACTGTTAGTTGTCATTCTTCTTTGAAAGGAAAATAAGTATCTATTTGTTTAACCTTCCACCTAAGCAAAGGTTTTAATGAATTGATTTCATTTAATTTTTCAACTAAATAATGGTTTTAATGAAATATTTAATTAATATTCATCTTTTAATTAGTGTCATGTGACATTCTTCTTTGAAAGGAACATATATACTAATTCATTTAACCTTTTACTTAAGAGAAATGCTATGTCCATAGTATTTTCACAATACTTTCATAACAAATTTTATGTGGCAGATTGTTACTTGATATTACTGATGGACAAAAAAGTAACTTCAGTAGTAAATTCAAATTAAAAACCTGTAACAATTTGCCAACTAAGATTTGTTATGAAAATATTGTGCATATAACACTTTTCTTCACTTAATTAAAGGTTTTGACGAAATATATATTTAATTTTTATTATTTAATTGAATCCAACAATAAATTATTTTATTTCTATAGCATTTAAACTTTTATAAAAATTGTAGGATATATATATATAGCATTTTTTAAGAAACCATATAGCATGTAAACTAACGTACGTATTGATTGATAAATTTTACAAAATAAAAGTCAACTAGCATATATTATTTTTTGGATAGGAAGACCGAAGACTAAAAATTCATTAATGTTCTCTCATGTGCGTAAACAAGGCAATAAACCAGGTCACATTTTAGCCAAACATGTTGTTGGTATTTTTTGATTTTCTGTTTGGTTGGAAGTGAATCCTTGTTTTCTAATATGTTATTCTCATATTTCAACTAATAATTTTATTCCATATGTTTTAATCCAAGAATTTAAACATGGTTCATCATATCCCGCATGATACTAGTAATTATACTCGCTAACCATCTCATTAAACCTAAGTTGTAAAAAGGGGGTTCGTTTTCAAATTGATAATTTATCTTTTGGAGAAGTTAACTTATGATTGTCAAGAGTCTTACAGTTTAATTAACACATTTGCATATATAAAGTTCTTGAGAGTCTAATGGGGGAACTTTGAAAGCTGTGGTGTTAGCTATTGTTGCAACAATTAAGAAAGAAACCATTAAATAGAAAAAGAAAATTTTAAACACTTACAATAAATAAATATAAAATTAAATTAATTTAAATAATTAAATATTTGAAAATTCAATAAAATAATATATTCAAATATGTAATTATGTTATTCTTAAATAATTATATTTCCTATATCCTTTTAATGATATATAAACTACAGTTTACCTAATCTGTGCTATGTAATTAAATATTAGTATTAATTATAGGGTAAATGCAATAATTGTTATATATATATATATATATATATATATATATATAGTGTTGAATTCAAGTTACACATGATGTAACTTTAAGTAATGTTACATGACTTATTTTTTTATGTTTGTATACAAATTTTGACAAATCCACTGTTAGATTATATTAACTTCATATATTCTCCATGTTTAAAAAAATTCAAGGTCATTAAAGATCAATAACTATGTTAATTAACTGTTTAAATTCAGGTTTTTGTAGTTTAAAATAACGCATTGACATAAAAATTGGCATGCATATTGGAAACGTATAGAACATTTAATCTAACGGCAAGATTTTGAAAATATTAATTCAATTACAAGTTATTAAATAATATATTATTGTTTAGAATTATGTTAGGTGTAAAATGGTGTAACTTTACAAGAAATACATTTTTTGGTCTATTAATCTCTTTAAAATTTAAGGTTGAAAAAACAACCTTGGTTATGTCATCATTTATTGCTTTTCATCTCAACTTACATAACTAATAATATATTTTTCTCTCTTATTCTATAACTCTACAATATCTTTCTTTCAATTAAAAAAAATATATATATATCTTAAGATTTCTTAACGTTTAGATAGATATAATTATAAAAGTAAAAAACTTCAAAATCTTAGAAATGGAGGGTGTAAAACCTTGTTAAAGCAAGAGTTCCTTACGTAATTAACCTAGGCCATGGTTACTATTCTTTGTTTCTTTAGTATAACATTCGTATAAAACTTTTTTTTTTTTTTTTATAAAACATTCATATAACACATTGTTCACTAATGTAGGATTGAATTCGTTGGATTAACTAAACTGGAGTTGGATTAGATAGAAGTCATCCAATCTTGTGTTTTTTTAATTATTTTTGAACTACAATATCATGTTTTATGTTTAATATAAACTGAGGATAAACCCTGGCCTAATCCTTTTTTTATTCTTAGAGAAGGATAAATTCTGATCCTAAGATAGTGTTTTTCTCCACAGTTTAAGTTCGGATAAGCCTTGATAAAGGAATAAAAAAAATTATTAGACCCTGATAAAGAATTAAAAATATATACTTATGACAATGTAACAATAAATATAAATATAATCATCTGAAATATTATTTTTTTAATACATATCTAAAATATATTAACATTGCAATTTATGAGGGGCAAAGCATTGAATCTTTGCCTGCTCTTGGGTTAGTCGGTTAGAAAAGAGAGCAACTGAACACCAAACTAACATAGAAAGGAGATCATGCCAAAAACTTTAGGCAATTGCACTCATGGTCTTCCACTACTGCAAGTCATGTTTTGCCATATAAACACAATAACATCAATCCAACACCTCGTGATTAGTTAAATCAACCATCTTTGAGAGCCAGCTGCCTCTCACTTCTCAAAATCTTCTCAGAAGAAATTTTTTTGAACTGTGGTTAAAATCTTTGAGAGCTAGTCTTTCTGTCTATTCTAGCAGAAATGAGATGTTACCCTGTTAAAGTTCTTCAATCTGCCCTGGTTAAAAAAGCAATTAGTCCATGAAAACGATACGCATCCTTGAGGAGAATTAAGGCCTCATAATGACCCTGAGATATTGAGGCAATTTGAAATTGCTATTGCAAATCGTCTGAATGAAATTGTTGACGTTGATGAAGATGATGAGATTGGAGAGAAATGCTCTCATTTGTACTAAGAAGCAAGCAAAAGGTAGCCTTGGCCTAAGTGAATTACGTAAGGACCTTTTTGTTCTTAACCATGTTTTACATCCCTCACCATTTCTATGGTATTACAATTTATCTCTCACCAAAGACCAAACATTAAGATGTTGTAATGTAGAGTAGTAAATATGAGAGAGATCGAGAAAAAAAATGCTATTAATTAGGTAAGTTGTTATGGAATTCATTTATGTTCCCTTTGTAGGGAATTTAACCAAAATCCCAATCTGTGAGAAACAAAAAAAATAGAAAAAACACACGCCAAAGAAAAAACAATCACACGCACAAGACAATATTTACGTAGTTCGGCAATTTGCCTACGTCCACGGAGTTGCAGGGATTTCACTATTATCAGGGAAGAAGAAAAAAATACAAGAATGCGGCTACAGTTATTCCTCACCATAAAAACACGGCCACAACATCCACAATAAAACCCTAATCACCAAAGTCGGTTTCTACATACAAAACGGGCCCCCGAACCCCCAGAAAGCTTGTCCATGAGCGCTCCGGCTTAGGAACGCACATTAAAAATCATGCAACATTATTCGGGTCGGGTCGGGTCGTTAAACCAGATCAAACAAAACTACGCTCCACAAAGCCCAACACCCTTTGCATACTCAGTTTGTTGAAGTTATAGTCACTCCCATCCATCATAAACTACAACCTCCTGAATGTGAAATTTTTTGTGTGGCTTTGTCAATTATATGGAATTGCCGTAACAAACTGATCTTTGAAGTCAAAGTGCTCAGCTCTGTTGGTCTATGGTCTAGAGCAGCTACCTGCATAATGGAATTCATGGAGGTTAACAAGAGTTGCCTCGGCTGGATCTTTGGTTGCTAAATGGTCACCACTTTCGTCTAACACTTTCTTTAAATTGAATATTGCTATTTCTCAATCTAAATCCTCTTGTTCTACTAGCTTGGGTTTGATCATTCGGAATTTAAAGGGTAAAGTTGTGGCAGCATCATGTGAAATTGTGAACGTATAATGAAGGAACTTCATGCACTCTGGACAGCAGCTTCAGTTGTGCGGATTGGGCAATTGTTTTTTCAAAACACCAGCTTTTCAAATGTTATTGTGGAATGCAATTTTGCTCAATTGGTAGATCTCTTAAATTCATAGAATTTTTTCTTTAGAATTGGCTTGAATTTTGGAGGATTTTAAGCTGATTTGTGAACAAATTGTCAATATATCCTCTGTTTTTGTTACTTTCAGATGTAATCATGCTGCTCTAACTTTTGCTAGTGCTGCAAAAGAAGATGAGAAGACCATTGTTTGGATAAAAGAATGACCATCTTTTTCCTTTCCCATTGTCTAGCATGACATCGAATGAATAAAGTTTACATACTATCATTTCTCCTAAACAAAGATGGAAAGTAATAAATGATGGAAAGTAATAAGATTTTTAGAGACGAAATTCATATTTCGTCGCTAAAGCATACTTTTAGTGACGAATTGTGATTTCATCACTAAAAACATATAAGTGCAAAACTATTTTTATTTTTAGTGACAAATATTTTTCATCGCTAATTCTTCCTTATAGCAATGAAAGGATTTTCATCACTAAAGAGCCCAGACTTTGTTAAGATTTTTAGAGACGAAATTCATATTTCGTTGCTAAAGTATACTTTTAGTGACGAATTGTGATTTCGTCACTAAAAACATATAAGTGCAAAACTATTATTATTTTTAGTGACGAATTTTTTTCGTTGCTAATTCTTCCTTATAGCGACGAAATGATTTTCGTCACTAATACTATCCACAGCAATACCTACAGTGATGATATATTTCGTCACTAGAAATTTCAACTTTTAGCGACGAAATATTTCGTCACTATAGATTAATTAAACACGCGCCAAAGTTTCCCTCCACTGGTGCCCATTTTTCAGATCACAATAGCGATGAAATTTATTTTTCGTCGCTAAATGTTATAATTTTTTTCATTATTAGTGACGAAATTCATATTTCATCACTAAAGCTGTATTTTTAGCGATGAAAAATATTTCCTCACTAATTTTCGTCGTTAAAAATACATTTTGTTGTAGTGTGACATGGTCATGAGTGTTTTTTAACCCTTAAATTTAAAAGAATTTAAGAGTCTAGAAAATGTGTAACTTTTGTAAAAACTTACAATAGGTATAACCGAAACTTTTCTCATAATAACATATACATTTTGCCCTTCCAAGACACCATTTTATCTATTTTACATTTCTATGCAACAATACTACATTCCATTTTTTATTTTAAAATACATCCATTAAAATAATATATTTTCTAGTTGTAGCTATGTACATTTGGACACTTCCCAAGAAAAAAACAATGACCACTTAAATTAAGACACTTGGACACATTACAACAAATATTTTCACCTAACCCCCTTTGACCAGCCATTTGCATGCAAACAATCCCATCTCATTTTTCACTTCTCACTATGTTAAAACGTAAATTGTATTGTGAATTGATTTTTTTTTTTTTTAATTTTTTTTCTATCGCATACCATAAGATACAAAAACAACTAAAAAAATTTATAAATAAAAATTATAAATAAACATATAAAAAATATATTTATTATAAATTTGAAATATATTCAACTAATAACTAATTTATTCATTACTTATGTAACGATATTTAACAAAACTAACTAAATAAATCAAATTAACATGTGTTTACACTACAACAAAATGTATTTTCAGTGACAAAAAAATTCGTCACTAAAAGTCCAGTTTTTCGTCACTAAGGACCTTTAGTGACGAAATTGGACTTTTAGTGACGAAACTCATTTCGTCACTGTAGCCCCATCACTAAAAGTCCTGGTGACGAAAAATTTCGTCACTAAAAGTCTGATTTGATTTAAAAAAAAAAAAAAAAAAAAAAACTTTTAGTGACGAAAACGTTTCGTCACTAAATGTTTTCCTCACTAAAAACACTATTCAGTGACGAAAATATTTCGTCACTAAAAACACTTTAGTTTACTAAATCATATTTAGTGACGAATAATTTCGTCACTAAAACTATGTTCGGGTACATATAGTGACGAAAAAATTCGTCACTAAAACTATTTTTAAGAAAATCCAAGCACATATAGTGACGAAAATTTTCGTTACTAAAACCATTTCTTACAAAATTTTGCTATATTTAGTGACGAAATTTTCGTCACTAAAACAATTTTTTGTTGCTGTATTTGTAACGAAAAAATTCGTCACTAAAACTTATTTTCTGTTTTTATTTTTTTCATGGCTTTGATATTAACCTATAACCTGTCATTACATTATTAAAACCTCACATTTGAATAACACATTTATTTCAACAACACATTTATAAAAAAAGATCCATACATTCCATAAGTAAAAAAATAAAACAAGTATCCAATTCAAACTCCTTCCATACAAGTATACAATAATTGTTTGCAACACATACAATAACTCAAGATATTTTATAACAATACAAAAAGTATAGCATAATATAATTAGAACTAACGGAAGATGTCCTCATGCCTCTTGCTTAGCTCATGCCTCTTGGTCTCTAGCTCGCTCCTCTTGGTACAATTGAAGCCTTCTAAAACTTCATGTACTATTGGAATCACTGCTTGATCATAAAGATCTCTTGTTGAGCTGAGGGACCAAAAACCTACATATTACCACAATTTTCACCAATCTCAAAAATCCAACATAACCCACTTTATAACACCATGCAAGCCACCCGCTTGCTCCAACACAATAACCCACCACAAAACTGATGAACCCTGGGATATCAGTGGACTGAAAAAGCCGGGACTTGATAAACTTGCGACTGGATCCTGAGAAAACAAGCAAAAAACTCAGAGGAGACCGGTGGAAGCCGGCCAAGAACCCTCCGATGGTGAAGTTAGTCTCTGACTGAAAATGTAAACTCAGTCTCTGACTGAAAATGTAAACTTAGTCTCTCAAAAACAGAATCCCTTACTCTTTCATTGGCGTGTGCTTATATAGTATACGGGAAGCGGTTACTTGTTTGGTAACCGTTCCTATAGTTGAGGAATCCAACAGGCTCGGAAGTAACTTCCGTAACTGACGTAGAAGTTTGCATTTCACAACGGTTGGGCTTGATTGGCAACGGTACGTTCTTCCACTCGGCGGAGACGCAGTAACCTCCCTTGTCCTTTATGGACGAGGGGATGGTAGTAAGCTCGTCCGTCCTTTACGGACGGACGGTAGAAAGCTCGTCTGTCCTCAAGGACATACGGACGATAGTGAGCTCGTCTGTCCTTAAGGACAGACGGACAAGTTGGCAAAGATTCACCTCGTCTATCCTTTGGACGACGCATATGGACGGGAGATGACCTAGCGAATTTTCGTTGCACATCAGTTGCCCCCTCGTTCATATGGGTCGTCTAAGAAGGCGAACAACCAGGCGTTGTACCTAGAAAGCCCATACATCGAGATGCCATGTGTCATATTCTCATTGGTGATGAATCCCGTCGATTCATTTTTCGAGATGAATGTCACGTGTCACTTCCTGATTGGTTGTGTCGTTTTGTATGCCCAGGTCAATTTTCTATAAATAGGGGAATTCCTCCGTTGCCCTTTGCATTTCAAAGATTTTCGTTCTTTGACATTCCTCGTCTAGATCCTCGTCTAGGAATTTCCTCGCGTCCGTAGCCTTCACTCGTCTTAGAGCCAGGTATTCCCTCTTCTCTCGTCTTTTAGGTTTTTTGATCTTTTCTAAAAAAAAATGTCGTCTAGCGACAGTCTAGAAAAGGCCATTGATGAGTACCAATCCGTGTCCAGTACAAGTTCTAGTGGTTCTAGTAGTAGTGATGGGGGGAACTCTACGGACGAGGAATATGTTTCCGGCGTCCTTGGGTTTCCTTTAGAGGCTATACAACAAGAAATTAGGAAGGCCTCAGGGTCCCAGGCAGGTACCTCGTCCAGGATTTCCCCGTCCGTCCCTCCGTCTATCCCTTTGGACGAGGAGGAAACCGTGTTTAGTTGTGCAATAGACATACCTTCTAAAACAGACGAACAAAGGTTAGATAATTTGAGGGCATGGTACCAGATCCCAGACGAGCTTAACCCTAGGTTGCCCGTCCGTGGAGAATGGTGTTGTGACCCTCGTTTTGGGATAGGCGTCTATGAGGCCTATCTTCTTGGGGGTTTGAGATTTCCTTTAAACACTTTCATTAGGGAACTACTAGTTAGGTTAGGTTTGGGGATATGTCAGTTTAATCCAAACGCATGGAGACTGGTCATCTCCATGCAAGTCCTATGGAGAGAGGTGTTTGGGGGGGACCGTCCTCTTACGGTGGACGAGTTCCTCTACTGTTATAAGCCCTCTGAAATTCATCAATCCCTTGGCTTTTACAAGTTTACTGCTAGGGGCAAAGATTGTAGAATGATTAGGTCCCTACCCTCGTCTGACAGAAAGTGGAAGACGGAGTTTTTCTTCGTCTCCGGGAATTGGGCTGGAAACCCTTCAGACGTTGGACGGGACACTTTTGGCAGTTATACTGGGGACCTAGGGAACCTTCGTCCTCAGGGTAAGTTTTTTTTTTTTTTTTTTTTTTTTTTTTTTTTTTTTTTGTATTCTAACTCATTCCTTTACAGTTGTTGGGCGTCCTTCCCTTAGCAAGTTTCACCGCGATCGCGTCCACAGAGCTCGTCTATACGCAGACAGGAGTTTTCACTTCCTAGTGACGCTTAGACGACTTGCTAAGTGGGGACTTGGTCCTAATCCTTCTGACGAAGCACTCGCGCACGAGATAACAGTAAGGAGAAGTAAGCCTCTAACTCAGGACGTCTTTTACCCTTTCTTTTTATGTTAGCTCTAAAAGAAAACCTTTTTTTTTTTTTTTTTTTTTTTTTTTTTTTTTTTTTTAGGAATGGCAACAATGAAAGGTAACAAGGGAAAAGAAGTTGCTGGCGAGGGGGATCGTCCTGAGGCTGGGGACGCTCGTCCTGACACTATACCTCAGACTCGTCCGTCCGCTGGGGACAAAAGGAAGTCCCTATTGAGGAATTTGGACTTAGGGAGCCTCCCCAGCCATCGTGACAAAACAGTGAAACAGTCATCGTCTAAGGTGGCCAAGCCAATCCTGCCTCAGCCCAATCTCTTCGTCCAAACAATTGATGTGGATGTATCTCCACCTGTGGAGACGACCTCGTCCAAGACCCCTCCTAGGACGATTACGTCTGTCTCGTCTCAGCCCCCGCCGAGGGTATCTTCGAACATAGTTGAAAACGAAGATTTGGCTTGGCAACGTTTCCAAGAAGCTGTTAAGGACGAGGACATACATGCCTGTTATGACATGTCTTTAAAAGATTTTGAACATTCTGGTGTTCATGATCTTTTTAAGGTAAATTTCCTTTCCTTTTGCCTTTATTATTTCACTATCTTTTGGTCGTCTTAACCAAGCATTTCTTTTTTGCAGGTTATGTCCAAGTTCATCGCAGCGTCTAGGCAAGCCACTGAGTTGGACAAGACGAGGATTTTGCTAGAGACGACCATAAAAAACGTGAGGGACGAGAGTAAGAAATGGGCTGGGGTTGCTGCTGAGGCTAAGGAGAAGAAAGCGGAGCAGCAAAATTTGATCGCGGAGTTGAAGGCCGCTGTGGTGGAGAAAGATTCTCGTCTTGACCACCTTCAAGCGAAGAATGACGAGCTGAATACTTCTCTTTCCAAGGCTAAGGACGATGCCATTGCGGAGTTCAAAGCGTCCAAGGAATTCACGGACTTACTGGACCGCAACTATGCAGCGGGTTTTGAAGATTTCAGGATGGACGCTGTTGAAAACTTCCCTGAGGTGGACTTCAGCTCTATCAAACTTAACTTGAATGCTGCTACCAGCTCTCTTCTCCAAACCAGCTCTGAGGACGCTAATATTGAAGACGATGCATCCACCCAGCCACCCACTGCTCCTGTTTAAGAACAAGTTTTTTTTTTTTTTTTTTTTTTTTTTTTTTTTTTTTTTTTTTTAATGTTTGATCCTTTGTTTTGGGATCTTTTGATGTAATTCAAGTACACTAAACTCGTCCACAGTTTTTAGGACGAGGTATTGAAACTAGTTCTTCGCAAGGGTGTTTGGACGTTGGTTGTCCGCCCTTCAAACAGTTGGATTTTATTTTTCTTTCGTGTATGGACAAGATTTTTCATTTCGTATGCATGGCTTCATACTTTACTCGTCCATATTTGGTACATTTAAACCATTTATTAAAACTTCAATGGTTGTTTCTCGTCCTTAGACTAAAATTTCTTTTATGCACCCTGATCGTCCACAGATTTACGGACCTTGCTCGTCCATGTACGGGGCTGTCTCAAAAACCTCGTCTATGGGCCTTTCTGTTTAGGGCCTGGACGTGCATTATGCCTCATCTTTTATCCAAATTGTTTTAAGGCTTGGACGCACATTTTGCCTTGTGTACAGACAAGTTTGCCAAGTTGGGTTCTCCCTCGTCCTTTGATCTGGACGAGGATACCTCATCTTTGCTTTACCCTTATGGACGAATACTCCTTCGGGCTTATTATAGGCTCTACCTCGTCCTTTAATTAGGATGGGGTGCCTTGATCTTGCTTTTCCTTCAGGAAAGCTTTAGACGTTACATCTTCGCGTCCAGAGAATTTATTCGTCCTATTAACAGTTGAAAAATATTTCGTTCCTAGCCACCTTTGTAGGTTAGCTTTGCACGAAAGTAGCATGGAGAGCTCGAATTTCACACAAACATTTTGTACATTACACATATCGTTTACAGATAGGGCACATACATGCTTGTGCCTTTTATTTAGTTAACTTTATAGCTTCGTCCAGAATCATGATAAAAAACCACAACATAAATAACAAAGCGATAGTATCAAACATATAATTAAACATAAGTAAAATATAAAGAGTAGCAAGCTCCAAGCTCGTCGACAGTGATATTTGTTCTGGCTCATTTTTACTGGTAGTACTTCCTCAAGTGCTCCACGTTCCAAGGATGCTCTAGCTTTCTCCCGTCCAGGGCCTCCAAATAATAGGATCCTTGTCTTTTAAAGTTGATGACTCTATAGGGTCCCTCCCAATTGGGGCTCAGTTTCCCATGAGCTGGATTTTTGGTTGCCAAGGAGACCTTTCTCAGGACGAGATCTCCTATGTTAAAGCGCCTTGGTTTCACCATTGCATCATATCGCCTAGCCATGAGGTTCTTGTACTTCACTGCTCTATGCTCTGCTTCTATCCTTACTTCGTCTATAAGATCGAGGTTCAGACGGAGTTGCTCCTCATTATCCTTGTCGTGATACGACATCACCCTATGGTTGGCCATGTGCACTTCCGCAGGTATAACTGCATCGCTCCCATAGGCTAGGTTAAAAGGGGTCTCCCCTGTAGGGGCCCTCACCGTCGTCCTGTATGCCCATAGGACACCAGGTAAATCATCTGGCCATACCCCTTTTGCCCCCTCAAGACGAGTCTTGATGATTTTCAGCAAGGATCGGTTTGTAACCTCAGCCTGACCGTTTGCTTGTGGGTGGGCGGGGGAGGAATAATGATTTTGAATTCCGAAGTGTTGACAAAAGTCCCTGAAAAGGGTGTTGTCAAACTGTCGTCCGTTGTCGGAAACTAGTATCTTGGGTACTCCAAACCTGCACACTATATTCTTCCAGACGAAGTTCTTTACATTCTGTTGTGTGATGTGTGCCAATGGTTCTGCTTCCACCCACTTAGTGAAATAGTCAATTCCTACCACTAAGAATTTCATCTGTCTAGTTCCAAGTGGAAAAGGGCCCAGGATATCCAGGCCCCATTGAGCAAAGGGCCAAGGGGCCATCATTGGGGTGAGATACTCTGATGGTTGTCTGGGGATATTACTGAATCGTTGGCATTTGTCACACGCCTTGACATAAGCTTTTGCATCCACTTGGACAGTTGGCCAATAGTACCCTACACGGACGACTTTGTGGATGAGCGACCTGGCTCCTGAATGGTTTCCACAGGCTCCTTCATGAACTTCCCTCAACACATAGTTCGCCTCATCTGGGGCCAGACACCTGAGATAAGGTTGCGAAAAGCCCCTCTTGTAAAGAACTTCGTCCACAAGGACATACTTGGCTGCTCTTATCCTGAGTTTTCTAGCTTCATCTTTTGTTTCCGGAAGTTTTCCGTCCTTCAGGTACGACACGATTAGGGTCATCCAATTTTCTTCATTTCCTATTTGCTGCACTTCCGGGAGATCTACACTTGGGACGTACTGAATTTCATCATACTCGTCCGTTGTTCCGGTTGCTGAGGCTTCCTTCGCTAAGGTATCTGCTTCTGCATTCTCTTCCCTAGGGATTTGAATGAAGTTAGCTTTCTTGAATTTCTTCACAAGCCGTAACACCCTCTCCAAGTACTTTTTCATTCGTTCTTCCTTCGCCTCATATGTCCCATTTATTTGGCCCATTACCAACAGAGAGTCTCCCAGAACGAGCACTGACTTCGCTTCTACAGACTTGGCCAATTCTAGCCCTTTAAGCAGAGCTTCATACTCAACTTCATTGTTAGTCGGTCAATATTGTAGACGGACTCTATGCTTCAACTTGTCTCCTTCAGGGGATTGCAAAACCACCCCTATTCCTCCTGCATGCTGTGTGGACGAGCCATCTACATGGACCACCCAATTTTTATCCTCCTACACTTCTTCATCATCGTATCTTGGCGTAAACTCCGCGACAAAGTCTGCCAGGGCTTGAGCCTTAATAGCATGTCTTGGTTGGTATCGGATATCAAACTCGCTGAGTTCGACCGCCCATTGGATCAGACGTCCTGCGGCTTCCAGCTTGTTCATGGCTTTCTTAAGTGGGTGATCTGTCATAACGTTGATTACATGGGCTTGGAAGTAGTGTCTTAACTTCCTGACAGCCGTGATGAGTGCGAAGGCCAACTTTTCCATTAGCGGATATCGTCCTTCCGCCCCCCTCAATGCCCTACTGGTGTAGTACATTGGCTTTTGCATTTTTGCTTCCTCTCTTATCAGTGCTGAGCTCACGGCATGTGGGGTCACCGCCAGGTATAAAAAAAATTCTTCTCCCACCACAGACGGACTCAGCAGCGGGGGAGTAACAAGATACGTCTTCAAATCTTTGAAGGCTCTTTGGCACTCGTCTGTCCACTCGAATGCTTTCTTTAGAACCTTGAAAAATGGTAAACACTTGTCAGTAGCTTTAGAGACAAACCTGTTGAGGGCGGCAACTCGCCCGGTGAGAGATTGAACTTCTTTAATATTCTGCGGAGGCTTCATTTCTAGGATTGCCTTGATCTTTTCCGGGTTTGCCTTGATCCCTCTGTGTGAGACCATGAATCCAAGAAATTTTCCCGATGCTACCCCGAAAGCACATTTGCTGGGGTTCAACTTCATATTGTATCGCCTGAGTGTGTTGAAGGTTTCTTGTAAGTCGTCCAGATGTTTACACTCTTCCAAACTTTTCACTAACATATCATCCACATACACTTCGACATTTCGCCCAATCTGAGGACGGAACATGTGATTGACCAGTCGTTGATACGTTGCTCCTGCGTTTTTCAAGCCGAAGGGCATTACTTCGTAACAGAACAAGCCCTGACTAGTAACAAATGAGGTTTTTTCCTGGTCAACCTCGTCCATCCGTATCTGGTTGTATCCTGAGAAAGCGTCCATAAAACTAAGCAATTTATGGCCCGCTGTTGAGTCCACCAGCTGATCAATGCGTGGTAATGGATAGCTATCTTTGGGACAAGCCTTGTTCAGATCAGTAAAATCCACACACATCCTCCACTTACCGTTCGCCTTTTTGACCATCACTGCATTGGCCAACCAATCTGGATAGTACACCTCTCGTATAAACTTTGCTGCCATCAACTTTTGAACTTCGTCTTTAATAGCATTATCTCTCTCGGGAGCAAACACTCTTTTCTTTTGTCGTACTGGCTTTGAGGATGGACATATGTTCAGACGATGGGTGATGACATTAGGATCTATTCCAGGCATATCCTTATGACTCCAAGCAAATACATCTATGTTCTTCCTCAAAAATTGGACGAGGTCTTCTTTAATCCTTCCTTCTAAATCTGCCCCAACCCTGGTACACCTCTCAGGGTTTTTTTGGTCTAAGGAAATTTCTTCCAACACTTCAATGGGTTCTACCACGACCCTCTTTTCTTCAATAGTCATGGTCTGCACTTGCTCGTCCGTGGCCAACATAGCTAAGTAACATTCCCTCGCTGCCAGTTGATCCCCCTGTACCTGTCCTACTCCATAGTCTGTTGGAAACTTGACCGATAGGTGGTAGGTGGATGTAACTGCTTTCCAACTATTTAAAGTTGGCCTCCCGATTATGGCATTATAGGAGGACGAACAGTCTACCACTAGAAAATTCACGTCCTTGGTGATTTGCTGTGGATATGCCCCCACTACCACTGGTAATGTAATAGTACCCACTGGGTGTACCTTCATTCCACCGAAGCCTACTAGTGGAGAATTCACCGGACGAAGACGGTCTCGTCCTATCCTCATTTGCTGAAAAGCTGGAGGATACAAAATATCTGCCGAGCTTCCATTATCAACTAGTACCCTTCTGGTTGAGTAATCAGCGATGAGCAAGGTTATGACTATAGCATCGTCATGAGGATGGTGGATTCTTTCTGCTTCTTCTTCAGTGAACGTGATTGCCTGTTCATCCGTGTTCCTATCTCTGGGTGGTCGTCCAGAGAGTTGGACGCTCTGCACCACCTTCAGGTATGTTTTCCTGGACCTGGACGACTGAACTGTAGAGCTCCCTCCGATAATAACTCTGATTTCTCCAAGAGGTGGCCGTGACGACTCTTCAGCTTTTCCCTTGAGTTTTTCGTCCTTGTGGTCTCGTCCTAGGAAACTTCTTAGCTTTCCCTGCCTTATAAGATTCTCAACCTGCTGCTTTAAATCAAAACATTCGTCCGTATCATGCCCATGGTCTCTATGGAAGCGACAATACTTGTTTCTATTGCGCTTATTTGGATCTCCCTTCAGTTTTTCTGGCCACTTCAAGGAAGGATCATCCTTGATCTGCATTAGGACTTGATCGAGTGGCATGTTCAATGGCGTATACTGCTGACTTCGTGCTGAGGGGCCTGCCTTCCTGTCACGATCTTTCTTGTCTTCCATTCGTCCTTTTTTGAGACGAGGACCTTGTTCTGAATGGCGAGTGGGGTTAGCATCCATTTTCTCAATTCTCTTCCTCTTCTTGGCTATGATAGCATCCTCCGCATTCATAAAATTCTGGGCTGAATGGACGAGTTCGGCCATGGTCTGAGGCTCTTGCTCATATAGCTTGTGGATGAACAAGTCAGAGTGAACCCCATTGTGGAAAGCCGCCAGGAGGAGCTTGTCATCCATCTCGTCCACTGCTAAAGCTTCCCTATTAAACCGCGTAATGAACGACCGCAAACTTTCATTCTCCCCTTGTTCTATGGTCAGCAAACTAGACGAGGAACACTTGTGCCTCTGTCCTCCGATGAAATTGTTGACAAACAACTTGCTTAATTCTTCGAAGGACGTTACCGTGCTCGGAGGTATTTTGCTAAACCACACTCGTGCGGGCCCTTTAAGGGTAGTAGGGAAAGCTCTGCACATTATTTCATCCGGAACCCCTTGAAGATGCATAGTAGTTTTGAAGGTGGCAATGTGATCAAATGGATCTCGCGTCCCATCATATGAATCTAAGGAAGGCATCTTGAACTTCGGTGGCAAAGGGTGAGCATTGATGGAAGGCACAAAAGGGGAGTCAGTCCTGTGAACCAAGTCCTCTACGGGGTTGGTCCTCTTCATATTTTCCTTCATCTCATCCATAGTTCTTCTCATTTGGTCCATCTCCCTTTCCAAGTGAGGCACCCTCCTTGATGGGGTACCCCTTGACTGGCTTTCAAACTCGACATTCCTCTCATCTTGGCTCTGGGCCTGTCTTCCAATGTTCTCATCGCGATGATGCCTCCTCATGTTAAGTTCTCTAACCAACTCCTGGTTCTGACGGGTCAATTCTGCCATAGTAGCAGCCATGGATTGCACGTGTTGGACAGAAGGCGGTTGTACGGTAGGCACCGATTGACGGTCGCCTCTGCTTTCTTGAGGGCCCGGGCTAGTAGCCCTTGACCTTGTCCGGACCATTTCAGCCCTTATGTCCAAGAAAGAAATCGCAGAATCCAATAATGGAATTCAAACGTTATTTTTCCCACAGACGGCGCCAACTGATGAACCCTGGGATATTAGTGGACTGAAAATGCCGGGACTTGATAAACTTGTGACTGGATCCTGAGAAAACAAGCAAAAAACTCAGAGGAGACCAGTGGAAGCCGGCCAAGAACCCTCCGATGGTGAAGTTAGTCTCTGACTGAAAATGTAAACTCAGTCTCTGACTGAAAATGTAAACTTAGTCTCTCAAAAACAGAATCCCTTACTCTTTCATTGGCGTGTGCTTATATAGTATACGGGAAGCGGTTACTTGTTTGGTAACCGTTCCTATAGTTGAGGAATCCAACAGGCTCGGAAGTAACTTCCGTAACTGACGTAGAAGTTTGCATTTCACAACGGTTGGGCTTGACTGGCGACGGTACGTTCTTCCACTCGGCGGAGACGCAGTAACCTCCCTTGTCCTTTATGGACGAGGGGATGGTAGTAAGCTCGTCCGTCCTTTACGGACGGATGGTAGAAAGCCCGTCTGTCCTCAAGGACATACGGACGATAGTGAGCTCGTCTATCCTTAAGGACAGACGGACAAGTTGGCAAAGATTCACCTCGTCTATCCTTTGGACGACGCATATGGACGGGAGATGACCTAGCGAATTTTCGTTGCACATCAAAAACCAATCACAAACATCACAAATATAGAGTGTTTACAAGTATTGAAATCAATTAAAGTAATATTCATCACATCTAATCAACAAGGTCCATTCACATTTGCAAGAAATTAAAAACACTCCCAATATAAATTTAAACCACCTTATAACATCATGCAAGCCACTCGCTTGCTCCAACACAACATACCACCGCAAATCCAATTTCCAACATCACAAGTATAGAGTTTTATAAGTTTTTAACTAGAATTTACTTACTTTGCTCAAGCTAAGTTTACAACTTTCAGAAAAAATCCAAAGTTACTGCAAACAATGTGTATTTAGTCTGCAAAAGAAAAGTTAAATTTATAAGTACAAAAGTTAAAGAAAAGTTAAACAAGCAAATAAGACAATAATTAGAACTGCCAATAAAGAAAGATATTTACAGGGGAATGAAAAGCTTGTAAACAACCAAATGTCAGCACAAATATCTAATTCTTCAAAATCACTACCCCACATGAAAACTAGCAAACAAAAGCCACAATCCAGAAACAACAGTACTTGTACTATAATAGAAAATTCATGTTCAAAAATTAACCATTCAACTGAACAACTCTTTAGAGAAACAACACCAACCATTCACCTAATTGTGAAGATTCACCCAATTCAACACCAACATAAAGATGGTGCAACTAACACTGTTTAACTAGAGATTTCCCCCTATTCAACAACCATTATCAACATACCAACTATTAATACAAAAACTTTCACCAAAAATCCCACATTTATATCACTAAAACTTGCAAAAGAGTAACACACATTATTATTATTATATCATAGAGTCCAGAATGAATCCAAATCCTATAAAACACTGCCTTAAGTTTCTACTAAAAAGCAAGCAATTGTTTATCATAAGTAATCTTTCCCTTATTTTGGAGCAAACACATAACTAATCACTCATTGCTGTTTCAAAAACTAAGTGTTGTATATTTACTTCCATACTATTGTAACACTGTCAGGTACTACATTATTGTATTGCTAGGCTAACTTCCCTTTTATATACAAGCCCCATGCATAGTTTCTCTATGTGATTCAGTAATACATTCCTGATTCCATCAAAGTTAAAACAAATTACTACTCACATAAGCAATTGAAAACCAATACAAGCATCAACTAGAAAGAATCCAGGCAAAAGAAAATATCTAATAACTTAGTTACCATATCTTTCTCCCAACAAAACCAATCCATCCCAAGTAATACTGGATCCTACAAGTACATCAAATAATATTGAAACTGAACATGCTACACAGATTTAACCCACTGAAGGAGTTTAGTACTCACCATCATCCTCCACTTTCACATAACACGTGCCAACCCCTACATAAACTGATACCTAAAACCACAACATCAACAAAAAAAATTATCAATTCTCAGAATTTCAATAAAAAATTAAAGAAACAAAAACAAAAACAAAAACAAATTATGTATTTCCAACATGGAAAAACAAACTCAAATTTGGATCATTAAACAAAAATTAACAAAAAAAATTAAACAAAAATTAACAAAAAAATTAACTCAAAAGAAAAAAAAAATGTAAAAAATACCCATTACACGAACTGATGCGTCGCCGGTTGTGGTGGGAGGCGAAGGGTTGCCGGATGGTGCGAACTGAAGCGTCACGAACGTTTTGCGAGCTGAAGCATCGCGATCGGCGCCAACGGTGAGCTGAAGCGTCGCTATTGGTGCCAACGGCGATGGTTAAGCGTCGTGATCGGCGCCAACGGCGAGCTAAAGCATCGCCCTCGGTGCCAACGGCGACGCTTAAGCATCGCGATCAGCGTCGATCGCCAACGGCGACGCTCAAACGATGCGATCGGAGTCAATCACCAACGGCGACGCTCAAGCGTCGCGATCGGAGTCGATCGCCAACGGCGACGCTCAAGCGTTGGTGATCGACGCCGATCCGTTGGCAATCGACGCCAATCGTGACGCTTAAGCGTTGGCGATCGACGCTGATCGCGACGCTTGAGCGTCACGATCGATGTGGGTTGGAGTTGTCGGCGTCGCCGTTGAGCTTCATCGGCGATGGCTAAGCTCAACGGCGACGGTGGTTTGTGTTTTTTTTTTTTTTAACCGAAATGGCTATTGAAATGTTTGTGGCTCTTGGTTTCTTTTTGGTGTGCTGGGTATTGAAATTAGGCTTATAAGTCTTTAGTGACAAATTCCAGTTTTGTCACTAAAGACCGAGCTTTGTTAAGATTTTTAGAGACGAAAATCATATTTCGTCACTAAATCATACTTTTAGTGACGAATTGTGATTTCGTCACTAAAAACTTATTAGTGCAAAACTATTATTATTTTTAGTGACGAAAGGATTTTCGTCACTAATACTATCCATAGTAATACCTACAGTGACGAAATATTTCGTCACTAAAAATTTTAACTTTTAGCGACGAAATATTTCATCACTATAGATTAATTAAACTCGCGCCAAAGTTTCCCTCCACTGGCGCCCATTTTCAGATTACAATAGTGACGAAATTTATTTTTCGTCACTAAAGCTGTATTTTTAGCGACGAAAAATATTTCCTCACTAATTTTCGTCACTAAAAATACATTTTGTTGTAGTGTTACTAAAAAAAATTCAAATTTATTAAACCTAAAAGTGATCAAACATGACGATGAGCCAAAATGATAATAATATTTCATCATATTCATCATCTTGCATAATCAATTTCATCTAAGTCATTTTTATCATAATGTTCATCATCTAGCAAAATTATTTATTCGTTAACTATTTTCTCCATCGTTATCACTTTATCAGCATTTACTAAATCTTCTTATTCTTTTATTTTAATAACTTTCTTTATAATTTTTTCTTGGTATCTTAGTTTCTTAGACTTATAGCAAAAGTAACAACAATAAATATATTGTCAATTAATACCTTATTCATAGTATAGAAAATAAATTTGCAAATATGAAATGTTAAGTGTAAAGTGTGTAGTCCAAATTTTTTAGGAGAAAGAGAGAAGAGAGGGGGGAAAAAAATCATGGACAAGTTATTTTATTAGGCTCAATTAAGAAGCCCAATAATTTTGTATTAAAAACAAGTCTAACAACTTGTTGGACTCAAATAAAAGCACAAATTTTAACATAAAAATTCATTTGAGCCCATTTGTCTATGTATCATACGATATGTATGATTCTACGATATGATACAAATTAAACAATATATATTATAAGATTCATGAACTTCAATTCTATAAAATTGTAAACTCCGGCCCAAAAGTTTACTTTAAAATTCGCTTGCCAAGTCGCTTGCCTCCCCCCCCCCCCCCCCCCCCTCCTTCTCTCACTCTTCCTCTTTGTCTAAGAGGTTCAATGTAGAGTGATATTCAACTTTTGTAAAAGCAATCCAAATCAAATGGAGCAAGAACAAAATATTTCGAAAAAGGGGATCAATGACACACTAGAAATGCAATCCAAGGAAATAATAAGTGCAATTGAAGTGGAGCATCATGAAAAGTACTTAGATCTACCCTTATTTGTAGGTAAAGTATTCAATCTTTACAGACATTAAGGATCGATTATGGAAGAAGCTTCAAGGGTAGAAGGGAAAATTACTCTCAACGAAGGAAAAGGAAGTGCTTCTTAAGGTAGTAGCACAATCCTTACATATATACTTACTCAGTTACTCTATGAATTTTTTTTTTTCTTTGCCAAAGAAATTATAGTGCGAGCTTAACTCATTGTATGATGGGTTCTGGTGGGGTGATGAGGATGATAAAAGGAAGGTACAATGGTTGAAATGGGAGAGATTCTGCTTACCAATGAAAGATGAAGGGCAAGGGTTTAGGGTCTTCTATACATTCATCTGGCAATGCTTTTCAAGCAAGGGTGGTGGTTATGCAATAATAGTATAATACCATTTCACTTGTTGCAAATATTATGAAAGCCAAATACAACCCCAAATCAACATTTATGGAAGCAATACCAAAAGGTAGATATCTCTATATTTGGCATAGTCCCCAAGCTACAAAACCAATTCTAAAGAGGTGGATAATGTGGATAGTTGGTTCAGGGAATCAAATTAGAACATGGAGTTAGTACCAAGACCAAACTCTGTCAAGTTTTACAGTCTTTAAATAGGCCTAAGTCTTTAAACATTTTTTAAAAATTACTTAGATTAATAAAAATTCAGACTTTTGTCTATTGTTTTCTCTAATGGATTCTAGACCCCTTTCTCCTTATAGAGTCAAGGAATACTTGTGGATTCGAGGAACCCTCATGAATTGGAAGTTATCTTTTAGTTCTGCTTCTTGTTTCCTTTGCATCCCGCATTTGTTTTCTTTATTATCTTGCGTTTGCTTCTTCTTTACCTACTACCCTTTCCATAATTGCACTGTTCATTTATGTTTATTCATGCAATTGTTGAGTTCCATGCTTAGCTAATTAGGTTAGTCACGTAAATTTTTCTTTAATAGTGATTAACCTAAATTGATTAAGCCGTAATTAAAATTTGGGGTCTAAATTGTATGTAGGAATGTTGGTGCAGGAGATTTATTCTTGCTCAATTAAATTCCCAAGTGGCTAGGATGCTGGTGCATATGTTAATGGATTTACCAATGCGGGCATTTTTAATTTTTTTTTTTTTAATAGGACCAATGCGGGCTTGACTATTGATGTGGTCGTTTTCATAAGCAATATTATTAAGATGAAACGAGTTTCGATCATTATGACATTTTTTTGTACTCTTTACTAGATTCGTGTTGCTGTGGTTTAGTGCCTTGAGTTCTTCTAATCACTTCAAACTTAGCAGCTCTTATTAAGCAAAAATAGAGGTTGATTTAGGATTCTTTTCATGCCTGTTACTTTGGGAATGCATCCATGTGTATTTTAATGACAATTTATTTGCATTCAGAGGAATGGTTTTATAATAATTCTGGTAATTTGTATAATATATCATATATTGTTCGGCTAAATGAGAACTTATTACAAAGTCTAGGGTAGGCCGCACCCCAAGCATCAGCCAATAGTTGGTACAAAACAGGGGGAGGGAGGTGAGAATACAAAAGGAAATTCTCTCTAATGGAGCAGCCTTCTTTAGCAAGTAGATCAGCACAATGGTTTCCTTCATGGTAGGTGTGGCACACAAGCACTTCCTCAAAGGTTTGGATGAGTAACCTACAATCAGAGATTAAGGCATTGCAAGGATGGTTAGCCATGGTATTTTAGGCAGTGACGAAGTCAGTGACTACTTTGGCATCAAGCTCAATGTGAAGTTTCTTAATGTTAAGATTTTTGGCTAATGTGAGACCGTCTCTTAATCCCCAAAGCTCAGCAGCAAGGGAGTGGGTGAAGCCTACGTTCCTAGAGAAACCTCCAATCCAGCTGCCTCTACAGTCTTTGATAAGACCACCAGCACCTGTCATGCCTGGATTGCTTCTTGTGGAGCCATCAGTATTGAGTTTAAAGAAACCAATGGGCAGTGGCTTCCACCCGACTGAAATTACATTGCAATGCTATTTTAGAGTTCAGAGAGGAAGTGCAATGAAGAGCTCAATGGATAAGGGTTGAATTTTCTTGAGGATGTCATCCGATGAGAAAGGTTTGCTGATCTCCATGACCAACTTATTCCTAGCGGTCCAGATTGCCCAAATAGAAATAGGGAATAAGGTTTGCCAAGGTAAGTCCGAGAAGAGGCTTGAGGGGATGCTTTTGGAAGACATGGTTTTGATCCAAGATGCCGTGCTATTTGAAGAGTAGAAAAAAGGTGGACGGTGTGGGATGATTTTGGACCAAATGGGGTGACAATGCAGTCACGGAGAATGTGCAGTAAGGTTTCAAGGGTAGTGTGGCATAAGGGGCATAAGGAATCCATGATGATTTTCCAGTTATGGAGCAAGGATTTAGTGGGTAGGCTATTATGGCAGGAGAGCCATATGAAGGTACTGATTCTTGGGAGAGTAGGGAGTTTCCAAATCCATTTCCATTTGCTGTTAGGAGCTTCGGAAGTGAGACCACAAGCAAGGTGGTACGCAGACTTAATGCTAAACTCACCATTCGGTGAAGGAAACCAGTAGGTGGCATCATCGTGTAAGGGAGTGTGGGGCTTGGGAGTAGCACGAATTAAGTCTTTGATGAGGGTGGGGAGGTGGAAAGATATTCTGTGAAGACACCAGTTACCCGAAATGTCCCATAGCTCACCCACTTTTAGAAGCTCTTTATTTTTGTTTAGCGGACCGTGGATCATGCTTCTCAAAGGGCCTCTACCCGACCAGTTATCAACCCAAAAATTTGCCAAGGAGCCATTGCCCAGTCTCCAACTTGTGCCTAGAGTGCAAATATGGTCAGCCTTGAGTAGACCAGTCCATGTAGTAGACATATTTTTAGAAGCCGAATGGTTGGGTGGGTATTTAAGTGTCAATGTTTTGGCCCAAATGTCCATTGAGTTATTGCAAAGGGCCCACACCCTTTTAGCTAGAATGGCTAAATTTCTTGCATAAGCTCTTTTGATTCCTAGCCCATCAAGGAATTTTGGGCTTGTCACTGTGCTCCAATTTTTGAGGTGGATTTTCTTGCAAGCTTCGGTATCACCCCAAAGGAAGTTTCTATTGATTTTATCAATATCCTTGCAGACTTGTTGGGGCAAAGGGTGCTTTGCATGATGTACGTGGGGATGGCGAAAGTGACGGAGTTGATAAGAGTGAGGCGACCTGCAAGGGAGAGAGTTTTGGCTTTCCAAGAGGCCATTTTGTCATGGATCTTGTCAATGATAAAATTAAAAGCTCTTTTGTCTCTCTTGTTTGTGAGAATGGATACTCCAAGGTATTTTCCAAAATTTCTAGAGGAGGAAATTCCAAGCTCATCCATGTTCACCATATTGGAGGGTGAGGTGTGAAGGGAGAAGAAAATCTTAGACTTGGCAAGATTTATTTTTTGACCCTAAAGCTTGCAAAAAGTGTCAAGAACTTTCATGATGGTAGAGCAATTTTTCTTGGTGGCTTTGGCAAACAAAATGAGATCATCGGCAAAAAATAGGTGGGAGAAGGGAAGGCTATTTCTTGCTGTTTTGATACCTTTCCAGTTACCCAATGAGACTTCCTTGAGAATGAGCCATGCAAGGTGCTCCATGCATAGGATGAAGATGTAAGGGGAGAGAGGGTTGCCTTGACGGATGCCCCTAGTGGGAGTGAATTGGGTGAGGCATTCCCCATTAAGAAGAACGAAGAGATTGGAGGAGGTAATGCAGGACATTATGAGTTCAATCCAAGTAGGGGGAAAATTGAAGTGATCAAGGGTGTGCTTGATAAAACTCCATTCAAGCCTATCAAAAGCTTTTTCAAGGTCAATCTTAATAGCCATGGAGCCAATTTTACTTTTGGAAGTAGTCATTGAGTGTATGATCTCTTGGGCAATAATGATGTTGTCGCTAGTCTCTCTACCCGAAATAAAGCTAGCTTGGAAGGGATGAATAAGGTCACCAAGGTGTGGTTTTAGCCTGCTCACTAGAATTTTTGTAATGGTTTTGTACAAAGTGTTGCAAAGACCAATGGGGTGAAGTTGATGGACAGTTTCATGTTTAGGGGTCTTGGAGATAAGGCAAAGAAAGGCGGAGTTTAACTCAGAGGGGATATTTCTATTAGCGAAGACATTTCTGATAAAGGAGTAGATGGAGTTGCCTAAGGTGTGCCAGAAATGTTGGAAGAAAATGGGGTGGAAACCATCGGGACCTGGTGCCTTGTGAGGTTTGAAAGAGTTAATGGCAGCATGAATTTCTTGTGTGGTGATGTTTTGGAGAAGGGGGTCTTCCACATGGAGTAGAGGTGCATCAATATTTGGGAATAGGATGGTAGGGAGTGAGCAAGTGGATTCTGTAGTTTAGAGGGAAATGAAGTGTGAGGTGATAAGATTTTCAATGTCTCTAGGGGAGTAAGTCTAGTTACCCGTGCTATCCTTAAGGCACCAAATTTTGTTATGGTGCCTTCTGCGTACGGTGGAGATATGGAAGAATTTTGTGTTCTAATCCCTCAACATGTTCCACTCTGTTCTGGATTTAAGTGCCTAAAAATCTTCTTCAAAAATCTTCTTCAAGCTTTAGGATGTGATGGAATTCAGCAATGAGTTCTTTTTCTAGCTTGAGGAGGAAGTGAGAGGGGTTAGAGCAGATGGCTGTTTGCATGCCCTTAAGTCTAGCTAGCACTCTATTTTTTCAATGAAAAATGTTTCCAAAGTATTCTTTATTCCAAATCTTGACCCTGGTGGTGAAGTTATTGAGAGTTTGCATGATATCGCCGGGGTGGGCCTAAGAAACTTCTTGGACAATATCATTGAAGGAGGGGTCATTGAACCACATTGTCTTCAGGCGAAAGGGTCGATTGTTGGGGTTTGGTGGTGGTCGGTCAGTGTTGACAAGTAAAAGGTGATGGTCTGAAGAAGTTTTTGGGAGATGGGAAACAGTGGTGTCTTCGAAAAGGAGCTGGCATGAGGGGGAGCAGAGAGCTTAATTAAGCCGTTTCATGACGAGGTTTGAGTCCCTTTTATTCGACCAAGTGAAACGTGGTCCGTTGTAGCCTAGATCAAGGAGGTTGCAATTATGTAGGAAGTCGTTAAAATGGGCTATGCGGCTACGATTGGATGGAGTGCAACTGAAACTTTCATTATTGCTAGCAATGTCATTGAAATCTCCTGCAATGAACCAAGGCAGAGAGAGAAAGGATGCAAAGGAAGAAAGGTTCTCCCAGAGTTGTAGTCTAGTGCTTAGATTGGGGTTAGCATAAATGGCAGTAAATATCCAATTAGATGAGGGATTAGAGGGGCATGCCTAAACAACAGCATGAATTGCTTGGTCTGTAACAGAGAGTATGTCAAGATCGGTGTCCTGAGCATTCCAGAGAATCCATATGCTACCACTGAAACCCGAGGCATCTGAGCGGCAAACATTGTTGAAGCCAAGAGAAGAGCTGACTTCCTCAGCTTTGGTGTTCGATATGCGAGTTTCCATTATAACAGCAATTGCGGGTCTAAGACGCCTTGTCATATCTAGGAAGTTTCGACGGAACGAAGTGCTTCCAACACCCCTACAATTCTAGACCAGAATCTTCATCTCAGACGGATTGGAGGGGATGGTTTGGTGGACGGGGCCCAATCCAAGGTCACTTGGAGTTGGGGTTGTGCGTTCCTGTGCAAGTGGGTTCAACAGGAAAAGGAAGGTGCGGGGTGTTGGGTGTCTGTGCTGATGGAAACGAATTGTCATTCTGAAGTAAGATACCCATGGAAGGATTTGAATGAGGGAGGTGTTCTCCTCTGTTCCTTGAAAGGGAAGGCTGATGCGGGAGCTTTCGAGGGAAAGGAGTGTTGTCAAACATTCTTGGGCTTCGGCAACGCTCGGCACAGGCTCTGTCCTCAGGTGTAGGTGAACGGTCTCTATCTGGATAGCGGGGAGGAGAGTGGTGGTCAGGGAGACTATGGCGAGGTCTGGCGAGAGAGGACTGACGACACGGCCGAAAGGAAAGTTCCGAGGTGATAGGGAAGATTAGCTTTGTAACGTCCTCATGACTTCCTCTTCGATGTGCTCCCAAAACCTGTTGGGGCAAGTTTGTATCCATCGGAGAAGGTTGGTCCAAATGGGTTGAAGGCGGTTTTGGCTGAGGAGTGCCCAATGGTTTCGGGTCAGAGGATCAAAGAAGTCAATTTGGGGTGTTGCCAAGAGATTGGGATTTCGAGACATTTTTTGTGGAGTTTTCTTGCAAAGCCAAGTTTAGAGGGGTCATGGCGAGGTTGGTTTGAACGTCCATGGTGATGTCGTTGCTTAAGGGGCAGTTGGGTGATGTTTCCAAGGGTGTGATGGGCTGTTCAGTGGGTTTTGAGGCTAGGCTAGCCATTGGATGTGGCTTATCGGTGTGAGAAGTGTGGATACCTGATGAGGAAATAGCAGAGCTCTCAGTAGTGAGGGAGGCAAAGACAGGAGCAAGGTTTGGGATAGATTTTGAATTAAAGCTGGAATTCTCGGGCAGAGAAAGAGCAAGGACAATATTGACCTTTGTGTTGGTGGGTATCCAATGTGTAGAAGTGGCTTTGGCAGATGCTTTTTTAGAATTCTAACCCGATGTGACAGCATGTGGGTGTGGTTCATTAGCAGCAGAGCTATTGGGGATAGGGGTTGATGCCACGTTTAGATGCACTAGGGTAGTGTTAATGGGCTGGGTATTGGGGATGTTATGGGGCGAAGCTCTATGCATGGGAATGGGCTTGGATTTGGGCTCATGTGGTTGAGAAGTTTCATCGCGAGACTTGGCGTTTGAATGGCCGGGGTTGTGTGCATGGTGCTGCAACGTTGTCGTTGACCGGATTTTGGTGTTGGGATTTTTTTGTTTAGAAGATTTTTTACGTTGGACCAGCATCCATTCCCCAAACTTGTTGGTGGCAAAGTCCAGCGAAGGTTGTGAAGGTGGTGCAGTGGAGTAAGGCGCGGGGTCGGGGCGAATGATGGATGGACACAAAGAGGCTTTATGCCCAACCCGTCCACATTCGAAACATATGGCTGAGATGCCTTCCTACTGGATGGGCTGAAGAAGAGAGTCGATCCTTACTTTGGAGGTGAGAGGTGAGTCCAAGTCTATTTGAATGCAGAGGCGTGCGTATCTTCCTCGAATGTTGTCTGTGGTACGCAAATCTATTTTCAATAGCATGCCGAGCTAGTTACCTATTCTACGAAGTATGGACTCATCATATAGTTCGATGGGGAGCTCTAAGAGCCGAGCCTAGATTGCCTTGGTGGTGAGCCTTGCTACTGAAGGTCTGAAGCCTGGTGACCATCTCTGAATGGATAGGAATTGCTGTCCGATGAACCAGGGACCGTCACTAAGAACTTTCCAATAGTCTTCTTTAAGTTTAAAACGGATAAGGAAGTAATCCAGTCCTAGGTCGATGATATGAATATCTTCGGCCAGTTTCCAGATAGTTCTAATTTTGAAGTTGAAGTATTTGAATCCTAGCGACTTACCAAAAGCTTTGACGATGAGCGTAGACCACCATGGTGTTCTGGTTCAAATCTTTTCTTCTCGGGATAGAAGGATTGTTGGGTATGGGTCGTAGTTGTCAAGTTCGATGTCCGAGTGTGCATCGTCATCATCAAAGGGAAGGTTTTGGGCTGAGAGGTCTTCCCAGTCTAAGGAGGGACGCAAAATAGAGTCTTTGTAAGATAGGATAGGTCTTTGGGGTGAGAAAGGCTTAGATGAAGCCTTCTGTTTCTTTGTACTACGGACAAGGTGATCAGTTTCTTCTGTGGAGAGAGCTGCTTCTTCAGCGGACATGATAGCTTTTTTCTGCTTACTTTTCTTACATGTTTCATTAACAGTGAATAGGAACAGAAATAGACAAATGGTAGAAGTGGCAAAAAATATTAGGTTTGGTGGAAGTAGGTTTGGTGGAAGTTGTGTTGGTTGAGCATTGACGGAGTCAACCATTGAAGAAGATTAATCATGTGTAATTCTTACAATTGTGAAAAACAATTTAAGGAAAAGTTAAGAACATTCGACATCCTTATAGTTTGGAGGCATTGACCCAATATTATCCATCACACATGAGATCTGATCTTAAGTAACTGAACAATATGATTTGAAGAAGATTAGTCATTTAATTCTTACAATTGCGAAAAAAACAATTCAAGGAAAGATTAAAGAACACAGCAAAGTTAACAATGACAATAAACTAAAATTTGTAAAGTGAATTAAGCATCCCACGTAAAGTACCTCTAGACCAAGAATTTTCACTTCTTTTCACGAAGACTTTTGTTCCTTCAATTATGACTAGATTATCGATATGATTGACCTGCCGAGTGCCAACCCATGAACTAAAATGACAGAAGCTAGCAAAAATAAATAAATAAATAAAGATGATAATATAATCACCCCTAGACCAAGAATTTTTACTTCTTTTCACGAAGACTTTTGTTCCTTCAATTGTGACTAGACTATCAATATGATTGACCACCTCTATCGGGGGTACAAAATTTTTCCCCATAGGATAAAAGTAATTAATATCATGAGGAGGCTTTCTCTTTCGAAGATCATAAAGGTACATTGTTGAGGAATCTGCAAAGAAAAGTTCTTCATTCTTGCCACATCCAACCAAGCTCCATTCTAGGAGAGCTCCAATACTCAACTGTTTTGTCCAAGTTTCCTTGAGCCCATATTCATTCATCACCCATATATCAAATCCAGGTTCATATTGTTGTCTTGAACTAACAACAATGAGACAAAGTAATTCAATCCTTACAAAAGGGTACCAATCTTTGTCTTTAAAGTCAATTCCAGCCGGCAACTTTATGTACCCACACACTTCATCTCTAATATTAAACGATATGATAATGTCACGAATCACCTTATTTTTCCGAATTGCACCCTTCCAATGTAAAACACCATTTAAGTCCCCCTTGGAAAAAGAATTATCCACAATAGTTCCATGCACAAGCCTATCCTTTCTTCTCCAAGAATTTGTACTCAATGAGTACACATCAACTCCAGAATAAAATGACTCTCTCATCTTCTTAGATTAAGATATTCTTACCAATCTGTAGTCATTGGTTTTTGGATCGCGACCAAATCCGAGACCAATATGTACAACTATTTTATCTTCACCAAGTTCGTCTACTGGATAATCAGGTTTTGGGAGATCTTTGAATTCACTAGTGACAGGATTAAACAAAAAATTCATGTCCCCGATTTTAGAACCATTTAGACACAAGACACCATTACATGAACCTACAATTCTAAAAGGTGCCTTAGCATGTTCCTCCATACATGGAGTATTTATGCTAAATATTTCATGAAATGTTTGATCCGAGAACAAGGATATGTAGCACTTACCATGAAAAGTGTCATCACGACATGTGACAGCCACATAGCCATTGTTGCTATGATTAGATCGGTTAACATGCTTGGTGATGAAGATGGGATCTTTGATAATATCATACCACGATTTGCAAACTGACTTGAATTGTAGGAGTGTCTGAACAGGTAATCTTGAAAATATGTCCATTAATACATCTTCAGAAAGATCATTCAACATTGCTTTTGACATCTCTCTATTTAGTTGTTTAGGAATTTAATTTGAGGAAAAATAAATTGACAGAAGAATATTGCAGGGTTTTATATAAATAGGCCTACGTGTTGGGGGTTTGTTAGTTTTTGCATTGCAATACTAAAAAGTATGATCCAGTTTAGTCAAAATTTTGACTTGGTCTGCGGAAAATTTTTGGCCTATTCTAATGGCAAGAACATTTCATAGCTCAACTAGTGGCAGTTGGGGCCTTCTCAAAAACTAAAAAGTTTTTTAACAAGAAATTTTGGCATTTTTTATTTGGGGTTTCTTTTGTTAATCTCCCTTTTGTCTTTTCCTCATATCAAATTTATGTTTTTTTTTTTCTTTGTTAACTACTTAACTCCATTTATCATGAAAAATAGATTATACTTTCTCCGCATATTTGTAAGTATACATAGTGACATATGTACGTTTTTAGATCCCTTAGCACAAGTTGTTTAACCTAAATATTTAGTCAAGTTATTACTTAGATAAATTATTCAATTCTAGGTTAACACAATAAAATCATATCATGTAAATAATGCGAAAATATAAAGAACACAACAATATTATAACCTAGGAAAACCAAACCGGTAAAAAACCTAGGAAGGATTTAACCTAGTTATCCTCAAGGTAAACTAGATCCACTATGAAAGAATTGAAGTTTGTACAATAAGACTTAGACCACTAACATCCTATTGCTACCTCGAGTAGAAAACTTACTACCATGACCACGTGACAACTCCGAGTCCACGAATTACTTCTTTCCTTGATCTACTAAAAACACAAGTTCTCCCACTTGTGACTTTGAGACTCAACTCAAAGGTTTCAAATCTTCTTTAAAGTTCTTTATGCAGCAATTAAAGAGATCACCAAGTTCTTGACATGAATCTTGATCTTGATAACCCTAAGTGTGTATGAAGGTAAACACATCTAAATCTCACAAAAGATTCAACACACAACCATCAAAAGACCTCTAAAACATAGCTAGGATTTTTCCTTTTATACTTGGAGTAACACACAAAACCCTACACGTCAAACAGGCTTGGGCAAAATTAGAATTTCTGCAGAAAAATAAATATGCATGTGGTTCAATCGATCGAGCCTTGCAGATTTTGTCCAATAATTTTTGCAATCACTCGATTCCAATTTTACAAATAAACACACTTTGAGCAAGCCTAAACCTAGACTCTATGTTTTGATCATGGTTTGCCAATATAATACAAATTGAAGTTCTAATACATTAGTTTATAAAGTCTTAGAACCTAACAAACTCCCCCTTTGGCAATCCATGACAAAACTCATCACAAAAGTAAAATGCTCAAAGTTAAAAATAGCCCATTCAAATTAAAATGCCCTAAATACAATTCAACCTAACTACTATCTATCAGTTGCCAATGTAGACAGTAGTCACGACTGAATTAACATGTAAATTCCTGAAACACCCAATAAACACATAAACGCATTTGTGGAAAATACAAGTAAATCAAAATAAACTTCTTGATTTCACAAAAACATAAAATAAAAGACATATATCATGAATGACCTCATAAATATAAATCAATAATCAAATGTACCATATGTGAAACAAGAAACAATAAAAGAAACAAAACACAAAGCATAATGTCTCCCCCTATCATATACAACCCATAAAAAAGAAATACATCAAAGCCAAAAAGAAATACATCATAAAGCTCCTAGATAAAATCTATAATCTCCAATCTCCCCCTATCATCTCCATATGTACTCCCCCTTTTTGTGACGAATTGCCAAAGGGCAATCAAGAATCATCATCAAAAGGTGGAGGCGGTGGAGTAGAACCTCTAGCACTTGCCAAATTTGCTCATAAAGCCTGAAGCTCAATGAGCACATCTAACAAAATTTGTCCATGCACTGTCTGAACGGTCATAACGGTATCTAGCATGCTCCGCAAGGACGAGTTGCTCGATGAAAAAAGTGGAGGATCCACAGCAGCAGTATGGTCTACATACTCCTCAACAATAGGGTCACCAGAAGTAGGTGGCCTAAATGCATCACTTGTAGAAGACTCAACTCTAGGGCGTTTAGAGCTAGCTTTCAACTGAGCTACTCTTTGCCTAAGAAAGGTGGCACCTATAGGAGTTATGATATGGACAGGCTCGGATGCAAGAAAATCTTCTAAACCTAAGTCTAAAAGAATCCTATGAATAAAAACTAGAAAGAAAAGACCATGAGATTTTGCACTACTCCTACGAACCTCAACAAGAAAGCAAATGAAAAGAGTGGGAAAACTCATAGGAGCATCGGTGACAAGAGCATACAAAAACGCACATCTCTCAATGGGAATAGTACGAAGGTGAGAGATAGGTCATATATTATGACAAGAAATCCGGAAAAACAAATAGTTGAGCTCAGTAAGCTCATGGGAAGTGAAACGAGGATTAGTACCCCAACTAATGGAAGTATCGGTGATGGAAGACATGATGTCATCAAGAGAAGGGGTCTTAGTGTAAGGGCACGCAGGCTGCCGTACCAAAGGTATACCAAGAGCAGAGGCCACTACAGCAGGAGTAATGACATACTCTTCACCCTTATCCAACTCTTCACAAACTGAATGTTGGAATCATTAGAGTGGACAAAGAGGTTCGAGTAGAACTCTTTAATCAAAGCAGCCGGAGGAGGATGCTCAACCTCTAAAAGTGGTAACCAACCCCTACTCTCAAAATTCCTACGTATCTTCAGATCAAGCTCATCTAAGATGACCTTACGCTCAGCCCAAACCGACCTAAAGATATTCAGCTTCTCATAGTTTTCTTGGTTTTTCAAGGTTCTAAACCTATCACTCTGGAACTCAAGGATAAAAGGGGAGGTGGTTTTCTTGGCTCTAGTCTTCCTAACCATGATGTTAAGAGTTTAAAGAAAGGGAAGATAGAAACAAAGAAAGAAAACCAAGGGCAGACTGCATTAGAGAGGGTTAGAGCACAAAAATCTCAATAAATAACAATCTATATGATGCTTGTGATGAATGCACATATGATGCATGCTCTAATGCATTGAAATTTGTTCAATTTTGCTTCATAAACCATCAATTGACTTGAACATAGAGTTTTAGTCCAAAAACCCCAAATTTTAAAAAACCCAATTTCAACATTAAACCAAATTGATCAATTAATCATCATACTAGTTAGGAAACATCATATAATGATTAAATGTAACAATAACACAAGTCAATTTCATCAATTTTAGCCCAATTGAACAAAATCCCCAATTTCACAAAGTTCCAAGCCCTAGAAATTTCAATTTTTCTCAAATCACAAAATTGACCAAATTAATGCATGAGGATCATGTTTATGTTATCTAAGAACAAAAACCCATTGATTAAAAATGATTAAAAAAAATGAAATAAACAAAAATCCCTAAAATGCTTGGTTCGAAATTTTCAACAAAATTGCGTGAAAATGCATGAATCATGTGATTTAATTGAAAAAGAAAGGGTAAAAGAGACTTACTAGTGCTTGAGGATAAAAACCTTTCACAAATTTGTGGAAGAAAACGACAACAAATGCTTAGATTGGATCAGTCGAAGAAAAGGAGTGAGAAAACTATTGAAAAGGTTTGAAAAGTATGAAGAACACATGAGAAAGACCTTTTCAAAACACTCACTGTTCAAATTTTGGTTAGTCGAAATTGAGTTTCGATCGATCGAAAAATAGATTCGATCGATCGAGCATCAATTGAGCACCGATCAAGCCAAGCAGATTCAAACCAAATTTTTTATCGCAATTTCGATCGGTCAAGCAACAGCTTCGATTGATCGAAAATCTAGAAAAATGAGATTTTTGAAAAACAAAGCAAGTTTATGCAAAAACCACTCAAAACACAATATTTCATGAATGAAATGCATGAGTATGAGTTTAAAAGTTTTTCAAAAACACTTGAATTCAACCTAGATCTTGCAAAAACAATATTTTCAACCTTTTTGTCCCCAAAACTCAAACATTAAACACATTTTGCATCAAAATCAAGGAACATATAATCTTGAATGGCCAAAACAATTCACACACAATATTATGTACTAAGTTTAGCAAAGAATAATTTGTGTAGTGTGTGCAACTAGCAATAGCATGAAATACATGTAAGGTGATATGTAGATAGTAATCGATTACAATTTTTACAAAATTCATCACATAAGTTTGAAAGAGACTATGATCTAAAGAGTTACTCATATAACTCTCACATTTCCTAAAAAACAAGCTTGCAATCATGTAAATTTTTTTGTTTTGTTTTGCCTTATAAGGTACACACTAATTTTATTTCATTGTGAAATTATTAGATTAGCTAGATAATGTACACACCAATTTTATTTCATTGTGTCATCTTTATTATAGTCCAATAATGTACACACCAATTTTAGTATTAATTTGAGGCTACACCTTATGTTCTTTTTGTGCATGCGTTACACTTTCTCGAGTACAAAATCTTATGATATGCATTAAGGTGTTCATGATTGGCTAGTAAATAGTGGTGAGATGGTTATTTATGCCTTTCTCATTAAGTTCAAGTCCTAACAATCAAAAGCATGTGACTTCAAAATCAAGATCATGTGATCAAAAACTATAAACAACTCCCACACAACATGCATTCCATAGCTAAAACTAGCAAAGTGCAGTAAAAATAAGTTCATCCAAGCTACACAAGGTACACAAGCATGTTATGTAAAGATAATAGGCTAACCTTGATTACAAATCCAAGATATATAATACAAAACATATTTCTCTTTCCTCTTTTTATTTTTTTATTTTTTTTATTTTTATTTAAGGAATAGCAAAAACAACCTATCATGAAAGGCATGAATGTTATGCAATGCAAATTCTAAAAGCACAAAAGAAAACAAAACAGCAAAAGAAGAATGGTCACAAAGAGTAATGAGATGAAACACAAGGACCATATCAAAAAGACTCAATTAGATTAAGCCTTTTGCATCCAAAACTTTTTAGATGCAACTCTAGTATTGGAGTTATTATTCATATTAGAATGATGAGCAACTCCAGGATTGGTATAAAGGTTTAAAACCTTTACCAATTCACCAATAAGTACCCTAGGATCTTGTGCTTGAGACACAAGTACTTTTGGCTTATTTGCTCGCTTTGCAGCTTGCAACTTGAAACAGTTTGGGTGAATATGCCCAGCCCTTCCACAAAAATGACAAACCCACAAAGGCATATCATGCAACTTGTCCTTAGGGAGGTTAGGATTCTTAGGCTTAGACTCTTTAAGATCAACTCTAATCTTCCTAGAAGGTGGTGTAGCTTCTATTATTTTGACAATCTCACTCTTGGGGGGCTGAGAAGAAGAAACAAAGTTTGTGGAATGAGTTTCAAACATCGAGATGCTATCTACAAAACCTAGACCAGATTTGTCTAAGGGAGACTTTTGAACACTCAACATGTGATCAAGTTTAGAACTAGCAGACCTATTTGTTTATTCTCTAGCAACAGATAATTCTAGTTCCAAGTTATTAATCTTATCAAGCAACAACATGTTTTCAGTCTTTACCTTATTAATCAATTCATTAGCATCAAGTAATTTCAACAACAAGTTTTTCTTATCAAGTTCAAGGAAGGCAATCTTCTTTAAACCTAAGTCAACACTTATTGCATCCTTTGCAACAACCTTGCATAGCTTATTAAAAGCTTCTTGCAAATCAGCACACTTAGAGAGTTCCCCATCAGAAAGATTCTCTTCAACCACAACACTTTCATCAACTACAGTAGTAGCTGTGAAAGCAATGAAGTTTCCATCCTCATCACTTCCAGACTCATGATCAGAAACTTCATCATCACTAAGGGTTACAGCCATAGTTTTACCCTTTGATCTCAAGAATGTAGGACATTCTAATTTAACATGAACGTACCCTTGACAACCAAAACATTGTTGACCTAAAGAGTTACTAGAAGTTTGACCAACTTTCTCTTTTGATTTCTCAAAATTATTAACCTTAGGTGGTTCATTCATCTTAAAATTTCTAGGTTCAACATTGTTTTTACCTCTTGCCCTTCTGTTGTTGTTCCTAAGAAAGTTTCTAAAGTTCTTGGTAAGATAAGAAATCTCTGTAGAAGAGAGTTCATCATCAAATCCATTCCCATCAACATCATCAACTGACTTAAGAGCCATTGATTTGGATTTGTTTGTCTTGGGTAGGTCTAACTCATAGGACTGGAGAGATCCTACAATCTCATCAACAGGGATGGAGTCCACATCCTTGCTTTCAGTAATAGCAGTCACTTTGGGTCTAAAGTCCTCAGTCAATGATTTAAGTATCTTCCTAACAATCTTAGGTTAATCATAGATTTCATCCAAATTATAAGCAGAGTTAACAATATCATTAAGTTTAGCGTAGAATTCATCAAAACACTCATCATCAGACATTCTAATGCTTTCAAATCTAGTAGTTAACTGTTGCAATTTATTAATCTTAACTACCTTTGTGCCTTCATGCACAATTTGGAGAATATTCCATGCAGTATGAGCAACCTCAACATTCGAGATTCTCTTGAATTCCTCCATAGAAACAGCATTAAAAATGGCATTTATGGCTTTGCTCTTAAAAGCGGCTGCCTCTTTTTGAGAAGCTGACCACTCACTTATAAGAGTAGTCAATTTCTCCCATCTGTATTCAATGGAATTCCAAACTTTCTCATCAATAGATTTCAAGAATGCTTTCATCCTTACTTTCCAGTAAGCATAGTTATTCCCATCAAAGTGAGATGGGATCACAAGAGAGTGACTGTATTCCATGACAATAGGGGTTAAGGATCAATTCTTAGATCAAAAGATCTAAAAAACACAAGAACTAACCTGCTTTAATACCACTTGTACATTTTTAGACCCCTTCACACAAGTTGTTTAACCTAGATATTTGGCCAAGTGATTACTTAGATAAATTATTCAGTTCTAGGTTAATACAATAAAATCATATCATGTAAATAATGCAGAAATATAAAGAACACAACGATATGATAATCCAGAAAAACCAAACCGGTAAAAAACCTGGGGAGGATTTAACCTAGCTATCCTCAAGATAAACTAGATCCACTATGAAAGAATTGAAGTTTGTACAATAAGACTTAAACTACTAACATCCTATTACTACCTCGAGTAGAAAACTTACTACCACAACCACGTGACAGCTCCGAGTCCACGGACTACTTTTTTCCTTGATCTACTGCAAACACAAGTTTTCCCACTTGTAACTTTAAGACTACACTCAAAGGTTTCAGATCTTCTTTAAAATTCTTTATGCAGCAATTGAAGAGATCACCAAGTTCTTGACATAAATCTTAATCTTGATAACCCTAAGTGTGTATGAAGGTAAACACCTCTAGATCTCACAAAAGATTCAACACATAACCATCAAAAGACCTCTAAAACGTAGCTAGGGTTTTTCCTTTTATACTTAGAGTAAAACACAAAACACTACACGTTAAACGGGCTTGGGTTGAATTGGAATTTTTGCAAAAAAATAAATCTGCACGTGGTTTGATCGATCGTGTCTAATTTTCGATTGATCGAGCCTTGCGGATTTTGTCCTATAATTTCTGTAATCACTCGATTCCAATTTTACAAATAAACACACTTTGAGCAATTCTAAACCTAGACTCTATGTTTTAATCTTGGTTTGCCAACATATATGTGGTACTCATAGGTTAAGAATTTGGAATTTTAATCTATGGGAAAGTAGGTCAAATGTTATGGTTTTATTCAATGGTTTACAAGATATTAAGGAAATAAAATGTCTAAAATTTATTTTTATGTGGTAAAATAATTTGTTAAGTTTAATATACAACACATAAGTAAAACTAACCTATACAATTTTCTGAGTCAAAACTGCCCAAAATTTCAATTAATCAACCAATTGTAGAGGTTAGTGAGTTGGCAACAATTTGGAATTTTTCCAACCCGCCAATGGCTGTTTGGTTGAAAAAACTTCCCTCAACCCATCCAATCTAACCTAATCATAGTCCTAAAGACTAGGTTGCTGGTTTATAGGTTAATAACATTTGCATTTAGCCCAATCACATGCATGTATATCTAAACTAAAGTTGAAAATCCACTTTTTCGATTTTAGCCAATCTATTTTTTAGGTTGGCCACCACTTGCACTAGCGTACCCTAGTTCTAAAGAATTTTATCCTCTTCATTTTGTATGAACTAGTATTGATTAGAGTTGGAAAGAAATTAGTAAACATTTTTAACTCCCAATCATGAGCATATTGCACAAAATGTAAAAATCTAGAGGATTTCTCAACTTTAAGCAGTCAGACATCATGAGCATATTGCAGAAAAGGTGAAAATCTCAACTCTAAGCAGTCAGACACCTCTGTGTTTACAGCTAAGCTAAAACATCAAGGGGACTAAAGAAGTTAAAAACCTATCAGAACACCACACATGTATCCTCCCCTTAACTTACACTTGTAAACCAGAACTGCATCCTGCTCGTAGTTTTTTGATACAATTTAACTTTGATAGCATTGCCTTTTCCCAAAATAAGAGTCCATCCACCGTTGTATTCTCTCTCTTTCTTCTCTTTTACATTTTCCCAATTACCATATTATTATCTTGGTGGATATGAATGTTTATTGATATCCTTACATACATATATTGGGAAATGGAGTGGGCGCAGGGACCCAAGAGTTGTTCTTGTTGTTTCCTGCTCCCTCCTTTCATATATAAAGGGGAACCCAAACCAATTTCTGGGTTCCCATTTCTTCTGCGTCTTAACTCTTTCTCTCACATTTCTCCATTTCTTCAAGAGAGCCCATTCAATCCTAAAAGGTTTGAGCTTCCTGGGGTGACCCACTCCTTTCCTTGTCCATCCTAGTAAGTTTTCCTGATCTTTCTCCCCTTCTCCATTTTGGTTTCATCATTTCATTCTCCTTGGGTAGGCAAAAATGAGTTGATTTAAGTCTATGGTAGATACTCCCAAGAGATTAGATGTTTTTAGGGCCACTTACAGCATTCCAGATGACATTGGGGTTAGGCATATCCCAGATGCTGACATTGAGGTGTATTTACTTATTTTCGCACTTTTATTCTAGTAGCTCGTTTTGCTTATAGGTTCATTTTTGTTTGTGTTGCTTTCAGAGGACTTCCTGTTTCGGCCCAACATGCAACTAATAAACTCTACTATGGACACAACAAAGGAGTCACCACCTAGTTTTTACAACAGTTTAAACTTTTGGTTCTAGAATATCTGTACTTCCCCCCCCCCCCCCCTCCTTCAAGAAATTGACAAATTGACCTTTGAAACTCCAAAAAAAAAAAAAAAAAATTATTATTATTATTATCAAACCATTTGTTTTATCATCTCTCATCTCATAGATCTCTTTCTCTTTACTCTACGATGTGTCGTGGTGTGTGAGAAAATCGGTAGCTCTTTAACTCCACTCAGGCTATGGTTCTTGCTTTCTATATAGATAAATAAATAATAATAATAATAATAATAATGGTAGAATTTATTGATTTGCAATGTTTGTACAACCTCTCAAACCAAGAAAGTACAACGCGGAGAACCCAAGTCATATGTTATCTATTCTCACCTCTTTTTTTCAATCTCACAATAAATGTTGTAAGGTTGAATTTAGTCAACCATGTGTTGGCTTTATTCCGTGACAAATTTGCTTGTAATACAGCACTTAGAAACCTGTATTTAGGTGGGTATCATGTAAGGGTAGTGTGTGAGAGAGTGTGAAGAAATGCTCAAGATTGTGCAGTGAAGTAGGGACTCGCGGCTGGATCTCGCGGGAGGCTCGCGGCTTGCAAGCCGCCAAAAGTCGCACACGCGCAGAGCATGCAGGGGAGCTGAACAGTCATGCCAACTGGAGCACTACAGGACAAAAATCCAGACTGGCCATTTTGTTAGCTCGCGGCTTGAACTCGCGACTCAGTTAAGTCACAAGGTCAAGTCGCCAGCCAACCCTGTTTTTGGAAAAACTGACTCTTTGCATTCTATTCTCACACCAGTATAAATACCCCTCATTCCCACAAGATATGTGTGGCTATTCAGAAAGAAAAACCCTAAGAGAGGTTTCTTCAAAACACCCACCTAATTAGAGAGAGCTACTCATTCTTAGAGAGAAATCTTTGTAGTCTCTTCTCATTCCCTCTCTCATTGTCATACCTATTGAGAGGAGATTTCTATCCAAACACTACCCACACCCATTTAGAGTGTTGAGTGTTTTTGGAGCTTTGGGAAGCATTGGAAGATGCCAAGGATGGCGGATGCTATGGATTATAGCGGAATCCGGTAAGCTAGAAAAGAAAAAGGTTCGGCGCAACCTCGTTGGAGCAAGAAGCTTGGAGGGCTTAGGTACATCGGGTAGATTAGGCTTGGAGGGTCTATTGCTGTTCATGTATCCCAACTACATTTTCTAGTCGATTATTGACCGCTTGGAGGGCGGCGGAAAGGTTTTACGCCGAAGGCTTCGGTTTCCTCTTCGATAACACATCGTGTGTTGTCCTTGTGTTTGCATCTCTCTTCCCTTTATCTTTGCCTTTTATTTTCTGCTGTGGATGTGATTTATAATTGGCTTAGATTGATTTCCAATTCTGTTTATAGCTTGTTCATTTTCCGCACACTTGTTGTTTGTCATAAAGTTTGAATTGGTTATTTTGTATTTGGGGGTCTAAATGTTCAAGGGTGTTTTTACACATAATTGAACTTTCAATTGGTATCAGAGCGGGTACACTTGTTGTGGTTTAAATACCTAAGTGTGATCCTTGACCCCTTGTGTTTATTTGCCATGGATTGTGCTTTGTATGCCTCTTTGCATGATTTGGTTGGTGATGAATGTAACATGCCACGTGTTTGTGAAAATGCCTCTATGAGTGTTAATCCTCATAAGTGTGATGACATGTTATTTGAATCTATGGGTGTTGTTGACAAACTCTTGAAGAAAAATGCTAAGAAGTTTCAAAAGAATTTGAGCAAGTTATTTTGTGAAAAGGATGATTTGATTGCTACGCTCAATGAATCCAACAAATTGGTTGAGAAATATAAAAAACTTGCTGAAATTTCTCTTGAAAAGCTGAAAGAGTTTGAATGTTTGAATATGGACTTAGATGCTAAACTTGTTTTGTCTAACAAACTTGTTGATGATCTTAAATGTGAAAATGAATCTCTTAAGATGCATGCCAAGTGTTTGATTGTTGAACCTATTGTTAAAAAGGATTAAAATATTTGTTGCAATCATGTTGTGGTACCCGATTTTGTGCCTAGTGTGTGTTCTACCTTAAAGGACAAATCGGTGTATATTCCTCCACATAAAAGAAATCAAAAGGTGGAGAGAAAGGCTGTTAAGTCAAAGCCTTCATTTAGGTCTCAACCTAAGGTTTTGAATGGATCTAAGTTTGTTCCAACTTGCCACCATTGCGGTGTGATTGGTCATATAAGACCTCAATGTCATAAGTTGAAGAGGGAACAAAACCATGTTACTAGATCCCTTCCCAAAAAGCCTAGTGGACCTAAACACATTGTTTGTCACCATTGTGGTGCCTTTGGTCATCTAAGACCTCAATGCTCTAAGTTTCATGCTTTTAAAAGAATCAAAAGAAAAGAAAAACTTGAGCTTTTTGGAAGTTGTGCTAAAAAGAGTAAACCGGTTTTGAGTGAAAATAGCATGTTGTTAAAGAAAATGTTTAATGCTCTTAACTCCTTGACTTTGTGCATCTTCGGCTCTTATTCTTCCAACCCTCGTCTCACTTCTCTTGAGACACTCATTCCAAACAATCGTTCCGTTTGGATGAGGAAGGGTTCCTATGGTTGAGCTTTTGCTCTTTTGGACCTTGATCTAATTCTTTCGATCTTTGTAGGACCCTTCATGCATTAAATGTCATATCTTCATGCATTTTGTGCATCTTGCATTTATTTGTATGCATTGTTTTGTTTTTTATCTTACTTTTATATTTCAGTTTTGTGTGAGTAAAAAATCCAAAATCACATAAAAAGTGAAAAATTCAAAAAGTTTGATCGTATATGTTTGAGCACATATCACATATGAGTTTGGCCTTGTACCTTTGTACAAATGGCTTTGTGCATTTACGAGCTTAGCTTGTTATTTTTGCACTTATATCTTTGTGGGAAAAATCTTGACATCTTTGTGTGATTGTTGTAAATCGATCTTCAAGCTTGTCATGAATGATTAGTCAATAGTCATGTTGGTTTTGATACATGCGTAGACTTGTGCTTATATCTCTTCCCACTATTTTATTTTTATTGCTTAAAGAGCTCAATAAATGTAAATCTCAAAATGAAAAGAGATAATGAGCTGCAAAAGCCGTCGCATATACTAGTATTTGACTAGGAAAAAGGGAAAGCGACTTGTATTGAAAATATTTGATGCCCAAAAGCCATAGGCTTGTTCATCAAATTGAAATATCAAAAATTTCAGGCATCAATCTCAAAAATGAGATGTATTGCTCAAAATGAGTTGTATTGATTCAAAATGATCAAATGATATGAATTGTAAGAAGCCAAATGAAAAGCTTCAATCTTATGTAATCATTTTCTTGTGGGAGGTCATATATGTTCACTTCTATAATTGAGATAGACCTCTTGACTTAGTACTAGTTGTGTATGACTTGATTGAATTGATCATTGAAGCTTCACTCTAGACTAAGGACTATTCCACATTTGATACACACACACAACACACATGCCTAATGTTCAATGAATGTCTTATTCATTTGTTAGATTGTACTTGTCTAAATGTGATGTGTGTGTGCTCAATCATATATGGTTCAATCCAAAAAGATTTTTGATCATTTTATATGTTTTTGGAAGTGATTTTTATCACTCTTTGTGTTCATGTTTAGTGTTTACTTTGTTTTTCATTGTTTAAACATGTTCTGTATTGAAAAACAGGTGTCAGATTTTTTCGCGGCTCAGCTGGCGACTCGCCAGTCGCAAAACCCCAGTCGCGAGTTCATCCGGAAGCTTTTGGCGACTCACTCGTGGCTTGCTCACGACTCACTCGCGACTTGCGAAAATTTTCGCGACTGAACCTCGCGACTCGCCCAGTCGCGAAATGCCTAAAATCAGCTTTTTAAAGGGCTTTTTGTGGAAAACCTGTTTTAAACCTCTCCCATCCTTTCTAAAACCCCTATTTCAATATTTTTACATCAAAACCCAACCAATTTGAATGGTTTTTCATTCCATTATCAATTCTAAGGTAATTACAAACTCTTTTCATTAATTTTGATCCTTAGATTATGTTTTGGAGAATTTTGTGCTCTTGGTTGGGATTTTTATCATAGGGGTTGGGAAAACTTAATTTTTGTCAAATTTCTTCATGGGATTGGTTTCTTTTGTTGATTTGCATTGGATGTTGGCCCCTTGTGGCAGAAAGAACATGTATTAAGGGTGGATTTCATGATGTTCATGCATTGTTTCACATTATTGTTCATAGTGTGCATGCTAGGTGTTTGATAAAATGTTTTTTAGGCATTTTCTTGTTTGTTTGAACTCCGATGAGTACCAAACTTTGGGGTTTCTCATGTTTCCTAATTAGGAACATGTTTGGTTCATTAGTTGTGTATTTAACACACCTTGCCCCACATGTGCATTTTTCATGCATTGGTCATGCATTGCACATAGCCACCTCTTGCACACACCTTTGCTACCACTGTCATGCATTGGTCTATACCTTACTTCTTCATCCTAGCATGTCATGTTTTCCTTATGCTTTGTAGCATTTTAATTTGTCTTAGGTTTGAGCTTCTTTTTCTCATTCTTCTCGCAACCCTCATGCATCATTAGCATTGTTCGTTCCTTCATCTCTTGCCCTCATTTCTCCTTGACCCTTTGTCTATTCCTGACAAAAAGGAGGAGAGTATACTTTAGAAAGTATACCGGAGTGTTTTGTCATTTATATATGACTCTTGTGCACATCCTTAGGGGGAGAAATTCTATTTCTCATGCACATTTGTAGGGGGAGAGATATTCCATAGGGGAGATGCATATACCAAGGGGGAGAAGACATTGAGATCATAAGAAAACATTGTTCTGTTTGTTTTCTTGTTGTCTTTATGGTGCTTTAAGTTATGCTTTGGACATGCATATATCCCTATGTTATTGTGCTCCATTGAATGCATGTTCGGATGATCATTTGCTTTGCTATGTGATCATTGTAGTCATTTCTATATGACTGTTTTGGTGTATAATCAAGTTGCTCACATGTTTCACATCATGTTTACTTGATCGCAATTTACTTGTTACATTATACTTGTCCTTTTATTACTTGCTTTACCTTGAGGGTCTAATGTGTTTTGTGCAAGTGTTTCAGGTTACAAGTATATATGTTCCAAGTGCATCACAGCTTCTCATCACTTTGAAGGGGAGAAACTTTATGCACTTTTAGTTTATATTGTTTAAGTTTATATTCAGTATTTTGTGTTTTGTACCAATGTTGCTTTTGTAAGCTTTTAGGGTTTCTTGTAGGCTTTATGGTTTGTACCATGCTTTATGCAGCCTTTATGTTTTTGTTAAATCAGTACTTCTATCTAAATGTCATGCATTTTCTTGTTAAGTATTGTCACTCTTGTGCCCTTGTAGGATTGTTCTTAGATGCATATACCTAGTGTTTTATGCATTGGTTAAGTGTTGGGCATACAAGTAACTTGCATTGTTCTTGTTAGCTTGTATGTTCAAGTGTTCATTCCAAGTGTGAATGAGCATTGTGATCACTACCTTGTAGTGATTATTTGTTTGATCAAGCCATGATTTGTTTCTTAACTCCATCTTTGCTTGATCACATCATGCCTGCTTCATATGCATTTCATACTTTTCTGCATACAATGATCATGGTGTATTGTTGTGTTTCAGGAGATTCATGTTCATATGATTCAAGAGCTTCACAGCTTCTAGATTTAGGTGTGAGTGAGTTTTGCCATTGTTCCCAAACTCACGTTTAAGTCTAGAGTCTGTTTTAGGGTGTTTTGTCACGGAATAGCCAAAGGGGGAGATTGTAAGGTTGAATTTAATCAACCATGTGTTGGCTTTATTCCGTGACAAATTTGCTTGTAATACAGCACTTAGAAACCCTGTATTTAGGTGGGTATCATGTAAGGGTAGTGTGTGAGAGAGTGTGAAGAAATGCTCAAGACTGTGCAGTGAAGCAGGGACTCGTAGCTGGATCTCGCGGGAGGCTCGCGGCTTGCAAGCCACCAAAAGTCGCACACGCGCAGAGCATGCAGGGGAGCTGAACAGTTATGCCAGCTAGAGAGCACTACAGGACAAAAATCCAGACTGGCCATTTTGTTAGCTCGCGGCTTGAACTCGCGACTCAGTTAAGTCGCGAGGTCAAGTCGCCAGCCAACCCTGTTTTTGGAAAAACTGACTCTTTGCATTCTATTCTCACACCAGTATAAATACCCCTCATTCCCACAAGATATGTGTGGCTATTCAGAAAGAAAAACCCTAAGAGAGGTTTCTTCAAAACACCCACCTAATTAGAGAGAGCTACTCATTCTTAGAGAGAAATCTTTGTAGTCTCTTCTCATTCCCTCTCTCATTGTCATACCTATTGAGAGGAGATTTCTTGAATGGGGTTGCGCCGAACCTTTTTCTTTTCTAGTTTTCCGGATTCCGCTACTAGACCATAGCATCAACCAATGAAGATTGGTTCCTTCCTAACTGCTTCCCAGAACACCAAACAGCCCTCTCACAGTAATGGATATGGTGAGAACAAGGTTTTGGTAAAAAGCCTCTCAAGGGTTTGGCAATGGAGAGGAAGAGAGTTGAGGAATTTGAAGAGACACTTATGTAAAGATTGTAGATGAATCAATCTTGTTTTACTCTAGGGTTTCTCTCTCAAAATTTTCTCTGGAAGCTCTCTCTCATTTGTGGGTATAAGGGGTATTTATACTGAGGTGAGAGGAGAATGTGAAACGTCAGGTTTTTCAAAACAGGGTTGGCTCGCGGTTTGGCCTCGCAACTTGACTGAGTCGCGAGATCTAGTCGCGAGATAACCGTATGGCCAGTTGTCCTGTTTTGTCTTGTAGTGCTCCAGCTAGCATGACTGTTCACCTTCTGGCATGCTTGGCACGTGTGCTGCGTCTGGCGGCTTGCAGCCGCGAGTCACCCGCGAGATCAAGCCGTGAGTCTCTGTTTTCTTGCACACTCTTGAGCAATCTTCACTCTATCTCACTCACTACCCTTACAACAAGCCCACCTAAATACAGGGTTACTAAATGCTGAAATACAAGCAAATTTGGCACGGAATAAAGCCAATTAGATAGTTGAATAAATTCAACCTTACATTCCCAATAAATGGTTTCAATACCTGATTCATAAGCCTTATGAAAGTGCTGGGAGCATTGGACAATCTGAAAGGCATCACCATCCACTCATACAACCCCTCATTCGTCTTTAAAGCTGTCTTTCACTTATCTCTCGGATCCAAATCTAGTGATACCCATTCTTGAGATCCAACTTGGTGTAACACTTGGATCCACTCATCATATCCAACATGTCATCTAGTCGGGGAATAGGAAATCGATACCTGACTGTGATCTTGTTGATGGCTCAACTATCCACACACATATGCCAACTACCATCCTTCTTTGATGTTAACAATGCCGGTACTGCACATGGACTCATACTCTCCCTGATCTGCTCCTTGCTCAGAAGCTCATGTACCTGTCCCTATAAAATCTGACCCTCCTAAGGATTCATCCTATAATGTGGCAGATTTGGTAGACTAGCTCCAGAAGCTAAATCAATGCAATGCTAGATGTTGTGCATTGGTGGTAAACTTGCAGGCAGCTCTTCTAGAAAAAGCTCTTCAAACTCCTTGATCAATAGTTGAATTGCCTTAGGTACCTCAGCAACCTTCTTCGGCTCTCCATCCGTCACCACTACAACATATACCTGTTTCAACTCCTTACACTCTTTGTCAAACTCATCCTTATTGTTGACTATAAGAAGTGATGGCTTCCCCTCCACTTTAGAAGGTTTGGGTACACTGCATTCCTTAATAGGACCAAGGACAATTTTTTTGCCATTCTTAAAGAACACATACACATTATCCTTACACGTAATGGCACGCCTTCCTCATCTTCTTGGACCTTATTGGGAGTATAGGCATATGAATCAGCATCATTATACACCTCTTCACCCTCCTGTTCACTTTTTTCCTTGCCCTCTTCTGCCACTACCAAATTCACTACAGCTCACTTAAGGCAAGTACTAGATCGATGTCATGGTTTTCCACACCTAGAGCACTTATTCTCAGTTGGCCTAGCATAGGGGTTGGCATTCGCTATCGGTTGGGCTGCAAAACCTATTACTGCCACTGTGGACTGGTTGACACCATTATTCTCCCTAACCACAGGTTGTGATCGTCGTGTAAACATGGGTTGTTTGCCTTTGTTGGCAGTGGAACTAGATGACTCTAAACTGCAGTTGGAAAACTTTGAACTTGCCTTGAGATGCTGATATTCTATTTTCTTGAATGGGGTTACAGCCTCATTTAAAGTATATAGGGTTTGTAAGGATACCTGATCTCGGATGGAAACCTGTAACCCACGTACAAATCTGGATATTCGTTAATCTTTAGTTTCCTCCAAATCATTGCGATTAGCCATCCTGTCAAACTCCTCCATTTACTCATTAACTATCCGAGTACCTTGCCTGCAATCCTAGTACTGTATGAACAACTCCCTGGTAATTTGGTGGTAAGAACTAATTTTCCATTAATCTTTTCATCCTCCTCCATGATCGTATCAGAAGCTTTTGTTCACAGGTATGGTTTAATTGAACACGATCCTGCCAGGCAGATTCTCCTCCCTTTAATTTGTAAGCCACCAAACATACTTGTTTGTCATCTACAGTACCCATATAATCGAAAAACTTCTCCACCTCACTGACCCAATCCAAATACTTTTCATCTGATAGTCCCTCTACTCTTGATAATCTTAGTCATTATCCCTCATAGGACCACGATGATTCCCAAGGAATTTTTCTACGTACTCCTCGTCCTCACTGTTCTCTTCGTTGTAGTCTTGTTGCCTGTTCTGATTTGGACCGCGATGGGGAGGGCCACGCGCTCTATTATCACGTCACTCTTTATCATCATGATTAGGGTCTTGGTTAAGCAGGGTGGCAAGCGCGTCTTGAATCTGGTCCACAGTTTGTTGGGTTGAATCACGAAACTGTTAATTTTCATCACGAAAATCAAGGAACTCAGCCTTAGTGAGGACTGGGTTGTTGATGTCATCACCACCGTCATTGTTATGGTGGTCACCATCTCGTTGGTTAGCCATTAAACCAGGGTAAGTCAAGGCTCTGATACCAACTGATGTCACAGAAGCCTAAAGAAAGTACACACGATGCTCTCTTGATGGAACAAAAACTAAACTATTAGTTTCTAATAGTAAACCTCGAATCTATGAGGGGTTTCCCTGAATCCACAAGGAGATAAAAACTGGAATTCACTAGAAGAAAATTTGACAAAATGTCTGCGTTTATTAATTATAGTCTGCCTTGCCTCTGACGGCTACAAAACATATAAATACTGAGAAAAAACGTCTAAAACTCTAATTCGCACTAATTACGCAATTAGGTGACAAAATACTGAAATTTACCAAAAATGACAAAATTGAGTTAAATGCAGAATCATAAACTTTTGACCTTAAGGGTCATCCCAAAACAGACGGGACCTTATTCTAACTTTTATACTAAAAGTTATTAAGGAAAAACAAATATTATTATAAATAGCAAAAACACTGTTTTGCGGCCTTAACGAAGGAATTCGCCTAAATTTAGCCGACGTTCGTGGCATTTGTCATGAATCTGGATCAAAATGCCGTTTCCCTTCAACCTGCCAAATTTCATACAATTCCGACATTGTTGCCCCGATGCCCTCTGCTGGCACCCCCTTTTGATCTTGCGTTATGACTTTCGGCGCCCCTGCTGCTTCAGGAAGGTATGTGCTATCTGTTCTACATCATTAAGATGGATTGGACATCTTTCATAACTTGAGTTTGGCGGGAATGGAAAGGGAAAATGCTTTGTTTCCTTCCCATCAAGAAAATTATTTTATTATTTAATATAGAAGATCATGATCTTCACTAGGGGTGGGCAGAATATCAACTTGACCCGCCACTAGGGGATCATGAACTTCACTAGCATTAGGTAACATTCCTTATTTTGCAATTTGTGTAGATGCATTTACATTTACATACATACAGACATTTAATATATATACATATATGGAAAGAGTAATGCTACAGGCACAAACTATTTTACAACATTTTTACAAACTGTTGATGTGGCCAACCTCTTATTAGTTTTCATTTAATCTCACCATTAATATCACTTTTTCATTTACCAATAAATACTCACCACATCAGCAGTTTATAAACTTTTTTGTAAAATAGTTTGTATCTCTAACATTATTCATGTGGAAAAGTGATAAGTAGTAAGCTAGATATATATACAGCTCTTTAGTTTAAATCTTCATTTAAATCAAATACATAAATACCATGCCAGGAAAATAAATAAGAATTAATTTTTCCTTAAAGTTAATTAATAAACACTTATCATTTCATAGGAGCTTCCAAAGAATTATCATGATTCACATGCATGCTCCACTGTGAACTTCAAGTCGTTTTCTTAGAAAATGTATTGGGTCTTCTTTGCACTTTTGTGTAGATTCTGGATGAAGCACATGCAATTCTGTCATACAATCTAATTATACTAGGTTTATGATTAGTCTGGAAAAGTCGTTAGTAGCTGCATCATTTAGTAAGGAAGAAAAAAATAAAGATGGTACTAATGCCGTTATAATGTTTTTTGTTCATATTGGGTCTCATGTCTATAATTTAGTCAGAGCTTCGGCTCATGAGTCACGACTACTTATTAATGTGCCAAATTTTGCAGATTTTATCAGCATATATTCCTTACGTTTGCTTCATACTATATATTGGAAGGTACGTCTTATTTATTACTACCATGTTCAGATTTTAACGTTACAAGTAGCAATACAGTACCAGCATTTTCACAACCACAACAAATTTTAACATACATATAGTGAAAAGAGAAAGCGATACTAATAGGTAGGTGACTTGATCTATCACCTTTGGAGTACCTAAGCAACTGGATAGGAAGCTTGCATGGCAAGGCCACAAAGGCCTTTTGGAGCTTCACTATCTCTCTGAATCCTCATATAGCCGTTCTCACCCCAATTGGTGCCCCATGAATTCTCAATTAACCAGTACTTGGTACCATACTCGCTCGTTCCATACCCAATTACAAGAACACCATGATTTAAATCGGTCCCGCATTGTCCTGTGAAAACTCCGCTGGAATAGAACTGAAAGTCATAACCAGTGTTGAGGGAAATAGAAACTGGTTGGCTGGCCACTGCTTGAAGTAATGCCAACTCATCATTGGAAGGTAAGTCTTCAAATGCACTTATCGAAGCTGCATTAATAGATATCTTTGCTTGGTCACAAGTTCCATCCATAGCCTCGTATGGGTAACTTTCTTCACTGGCTAGTCCTTGGTTCTGTATTATATATGTAAAGGCATAATCCACAGCACCACCATTGCAGCCTCTATTTCCTTCCACGGCACAGTCCACTAGTTGTTGCTCCAAAAGGGAGATCAAGTTGCCAGTTTTGATTTGGTAGATTGCCTCTACTGCTGCCACTGCTGAAAAGGCCCAGCAACATCCTGAATAGGAATCAACCATAACAGAAATATTGTTAAGAAAAAAAATTAATGTAGCAAATTATGCAAAAGTAGTTTGAGTTTTGGACAATGATATTCTCTTACCACAGTTTGGGCCTTGGGCCTTAACAGGGGTAACAGCTCCTTTCTCTCTCCAATCCATAGTCATTGGAATTTCTGTTAGGTTTCCATATCTGAAATTTCTTTTAGAAGAACTTGGGAGGGTGGAAAACTTGTATCCAGTATGAGTGGCAACAAATTCTTCATTTGTTAAGTGATACGACCCCCTCCACGGCCGCGTGCCGAACCTCTTTTCCCTTGAGGGGCTATGGTTAGATCTAAGGATTTTCAGAAATAAAACAGTAGACAAGAGGAAATTTATGGTTATACTTCGAGGGATAACCGAGACCTCCTTAACAAGCAAAGCTTGATTTTTACTAAAATATTCTCATACCTCTTTATTAATCATAATAAGTCTTATATAGGCTTACAGCTGAACGTAAAAAACAAATCCAACACCTAAACGATAGAAACAATTCCTACAATCTAGCCTACTAATCTGATAAGGATAAAGGCAATTGTTATCCCAATAAATAACAAATACTTGAAATATTAGATAACAATCAATAGCTAAGATAAAGATAAACTCCTAAGCAAATTCAAAAGCAAGAACCAAATCTGATATGGCAGCTGGTACGTAACACAATCTGATATGGCAGTTGGTACGTAACACTCCCTTCCCCTTAAAATCATCCCTTGTCCTCAAGGGATCCTTCTCCATGCTCATCCGGCCAACCCACCTCAATAAAAAATAGCTTCTTACATTGATGTCCTGGTGCAAATTTTTCATCACAATTAAAGCACAAGCCCTTGTCTCGCCTCTCTTTGAGTTCAGTAGGTGTAAGTTTCTTGATAGTCTTAGTAGTAGGACTCACTTTGCTAAGAGATAGAGGCATAGGCTCTTCATTTTCTTTAGATGGCGGTTGTTGATGTTGAAATTGGGACTTGGCTTCATAGAGGCGAGCTAAGCCCACTGCAGCAGATAAGGAAGCTGGTTTGAGGGCTTGAACATCAATTCATAGATGTTCTTTAAGGCCACTAATGAAGCAACCCACTTGTTGTGCTGGTGGTAATTTTCCTACTCTGCTAAGCAATCTTTCAAATTGGCTTTGATACTCTCTCACAGATCCCATTTGCCTAAGCTTCGTTAGATCACCAAAGAAGTCATCAAACTCTGTTGGGCCATAACGTGTGTACAAGCCTTCTTTGAGGAGAGGCCAAGTGATCACTCTCTCTTCTTCCTTTAGTAATTGATACAATAATTGTGCTTCCCCCTCCAAATGGTAGGTAGCCAATGAAATTTTTTCTTCCTCAGCAATATTTTGGAATTCAAAAAACTGCTCTACACGGCAGATCCAACTAGTTGGATCTTCATTTCCATTGAAGCGTGGGAAATCTAGTTTTGTCACCCTTGGAATGACAGCACAATGTGAGCCGGATGGTCCAGAGTTGAATCTACCTAAAGACCTTTCCCCCTCACCACGCTTGTGAGAACTCTCACTGCTATGATTACTCGAAAGGTTGTCAAAACGAGTATGCATTGCAGCAAGCATTTCCTGTATCTCCTTCATCATCTTCTATTGTTCCGAAACCATGGAAGTCAAGTTGTCAACCTCACCTTCCAATCTATCCACACGATCCTCAGCCATAACCTGCTCTGATACCAATTTGATACGACCCCCTCCACGGCCGCGTGCCGAACCTCTTTTCCCTTGAGGGGCTATGGTTAGATCTAAGGATTTTCAGAAATAAAACAGTAGACAAGAGGAAATTTATGGTTATACTTCGAGGGATAACCGAGACCTCCTTAACAAGCAAAGCTTGATTTTTACTAAAATATTCTCATACCTCTTTATTAATCATAATAGGCCTTATATAGGCTTACAACTGAACGTAAAAAACAAATCCAACACCTAAACGATAGAAACAATTCCTATAATCTAGCCTACTAATCTGATAAGGATAAAGGCAATTGTTATCCCAATAAATAACAAATACTTGAAATATTAGATAACAATCAATAGCTAATTATAAGGAAAAAAGAGATTGGTAAAGTAAGATGAGCCGATGGTTTATTAGTGACGGTATCTACTGGGTCGTCAGCCCCTGTTTAATGACTGACGGCGAGATAAAGTTGTAAGGAGAGGCACCATAGGCCAACGGGATAATAAAGCTGAAGGGTCATCCTGAAGCTAACGGTATGAAGACTGAAGGCATAATATAAGCTAACAGCACTAGTCAAAGAATGCTTGCTAACCACGTTTGCGTGTATAAGTAAATGACTTGCCCTCCACGTTTTGTGAAACCTAAGAGGGATTCCTATATGGAAAGGATCCCGCAAAATACGCCCAAAGAGACTCCTATAAGGAAAAGACTTCTACTCCAAGGAAAAGGGGTCAAGCCCTACTACTATAAAAACCAAAGCACCCTCACGAACCAAGGTACGCATAATTTACCCTCTCTAGCACTCTAGAGCAGTGAGAATAGTTCTGACTTGACCTTCGGAGGGTATTTGGCCGGTACCACACCGGTGCTCTCTGCCAGGTCCTTTCTTTTTGCTGTGCAGGTGCTATTTGGAGCGCACGAGGACCATGTGACTTACTGGTGGTATTTTCGGCATCATCAGCTAAGATAAAGATAAACTCCTAAGCAAATTCAAAAGCAAGAACCAAATCTGATATGGCAGCTGGTACGTAACACAATCTGATATGGCAGCTGGTACGTAACATTGAGTCTGCAAATTCATTGACACTTAACTTGTAAGTGCGATTCCCTTGATTATTGACTTTGTCTATATATTCTACATTGTCCTTGAATATCTTGAAACGTGTTTTCTTATCAACATCGTCTACGTAGTTGCGTCCATGTCTCTCAACAACGGAATCTTCAAGTAATGTGCGAGATAAGGATTGAGAAATCCAAGTCCCTAAAACCAACAACATGACTGTGATAAGTTTTTTTCCGAGTGGTAAAGCCATGTTTTTTTTACATACCAAAGAAAGGTCTTCCGCAATGGCTTTTTGTTATGTGCCAAATTGTTTGTTGGTTGCTTGGAAGAAACCAAGGGCTATATATATATATATATATATATATATATAGGTACTTCTTGTGCGAGGGATTTGAGGGATTGGATTTCGATCCTCTCCATTTCCAAGTGTCTATTTAATTATTATGATTAATAGTGAAATAAATATGTGATTCAGATTTTTCCAACTCATTTAAATTTATTTAAGATTTAAATTAATAAGTTGACAAAATCTAGATCTAAATCTCTTCCATTTTGAATCATGACCATTAAATGGACATTTTCTACTTCCCTTAAAATGGAGATGATCTAGATTTGTGCGGAAGAGTATGAGGTTTTGGTATGTGTCGCAATATTTGAGAATTCTTTTATTTATGGCACATTTAGTACAATGAATTTGGATCACAACAAGATTGATAATCTTTATTACTGGAAATAAAATGTATTGTAATGAAACAACTAAACATATTCATAAGTTTGGTTGTGATTTGTTTTTTTTTATTATTTATTTATTTTTATACAATATAGAAATTCCACTCTAGTCTGTTGTGATTTGTAATATTAGAATAAAACTTAAGATCTATTTTAGGAAATATTTTACTCATACAATTATATTTACTAGAAAATAATATATTTTAAATTTGAGAGACAAATGAGTTTTATTATTTTCATAATTGTTACGTGGATATGAAAAGTTTGTTTATTTTGGAAATATATCAATATTAGAAATTATTACACCTACTAAGAAATAGCTATTACAACCCTTTTAGAAATGAATAATTATTCCTCATTTAAAAAAAAAAGTTATTTATAAGGAATGACTATTCTCTATAATAAAAACATTACAAAAAACATGCTCCAGCAGTGGAGCTAAATCTATTTTTTTTTAGCTCCACTGCTACAGTGCACATCTATTTAAAAATAGATGTGCATTGTTCATGAGAGCTAAAAAAAAAAAAATTATTTTAATCAACCGGTGATTAAAATAATCATCCAATCTTGTGTTTTTTTAATTATTTTTGAACTACAATATCATGTTTTATGTTTAATATAAACTGAGGATAAACCCTGGCCTAATCCTTTTTTTATTCTTAGAGAAGGATAAATTCTGATCCTAAGATAGTGTTTTTCTCCACGGTTTAAGTTCGGATAAGCCTTGATAAAGGAATAAAAAAAATTATTAGACCCTGATAAAGAATTAAAAATATATACTTATGACAATGTAACAATAAATATAAATATAATCATCTGAAATATTATTTTTTTAATACATATCTAAAATATATTAACATTGCAATTTATGAGGGGCAAAGCATTGAATCTTTGCCTGCTCTTGGGTTAGTCGGTTAGAAAAGAGAGCAACTGAACACCAAACTAACATAGAAAGGAGATCATGCCAAAAACTTTAGGCAATTGCACTCATGGTCTTCCACTACTGCAAGTCATGTTTTGCCATATAAACACAATAACATCAATCCAACACCTCGTGATTAGTTAAATCAACCATCTTTGAGAGCCAGCTGCCTCTCACTTCTCAAAATCTTCTCAGAAGAAATTTTTTCGAACTGTGGTTAAAATCTTTGAGAGCTAGTCTTTCTGTCTATTCTAGCAGAAATGAGATGTTACCCTGTTAAAGTTCTTCAATCTGCCCTGGTTAAAAAAGCAATTAGTCCATGAAAACGATACGCATCCTTGAGGAGAATTAAGGCCTCATAATGACCCTGAGATATTGAGGCAATTTGAAATTGCTATTGCAAATCGTCTGAATGAAATTGTTGACGTTGATGAAGATGATGAGGCTGGAGAGAAATGCTCTCATTTGTACTAAGAAGCAAGCAAAAGGTAGCCTTGGCCTAAGTGAATTACGTAAGGACCTTTTTGTTCTTAACCATGTTTTACATCCCTCACCATTTCTATGGTATTACAATTTATCTCTCACCAAAGACCAAACATTAAGATGTTGTAATGTAGAGTAGTAAATATGAGAGAGATCGAGAAAAAAAATGCTATTAATTAGGTAAGTTGTTATGGAATTCATTTATGTTCCCTTTGTAGGGAATTTAACCAAAATCCCAATCTGTGAGAAACAAAAAAAATAGAAAAAACACACGCCAAAGAAAAAACAATCACACGCACAAGACAATATTTACGTAGTTCGGCAATTTGCCTACGTCCACGGAGTTGCAGGGATTTCACTATTATCAGGGAAGAAGAAAAAAATACAAGAATGCGGCTACAGTTATTCCTCACCATAAAAACACGGCCACAACATCCACAATAAAACCCTAATCACCAAAGTCGGTTTCTACATACAAAACGGGCCCCCAGACCCCCAGAAAGCTTGTCCATGAGCGCTCCGGCTTAGGAACGCACATTAAAAATCATGCAACATTATTCGGGTCGGGTCGGGTCGTTAAACCAGATCAAACAAAACTACGCTCCACAAAGCCCAACACCCTTTGCATACTCAGTTTGTTGAAGTTATAGTCACTCCCATCCATCATAAACTACAACCTCCTGAATGTGAAATTTTTTGTGTGGCTTTGTCAATTATATGGAATTGCCGTAACAAACTGATCTTTGAAGTCAAAGTGCTCAGCTCTGTTGGTCTATGGTCTAGAGCAGCTACCTGCATAATGGAATTCATGGAGGTTAACAAGAGTTGCCTCGGCTGGATCTTTGGTTGCTAAATGGTCACCACTTTCGTCTAACACTTTCTTTAAATTGAATATTGCTATTTCTCAATCTAAATCCTTTTGTTCTACTAGCTTGGGTTTGATCATTCGGAATTTAAAGGGTAAAGTTGTGGCAGCATCATGTGAAATTGTGAACGTATAATGAAGGAACTTCATGCACTCTGGACAGCAGCTTCAGTTGTGCGGATTGGGCAATTGTTTTTTCAAAACACCAGCTTTTCAAATGTTATTGTGGAATGCAATTTTGCTCAATTGGTAGATCTCTTAAATTCATAGAATTTTTTCTTTAGAATTGGCTTGAATTTTGGAGGATTTTAAGCTGATTTGTGAACAAATTGTCAATATATCCTCTGTTTTTGTTACTTTCAGATGTAATCATGCTGCTCTAACTTTTGCTAGTGCTGCAAAAGAAGATGAGAAGACCATTGTTTGGATAAAAGAATGACCATCTTTTTCCTTTCCCATTGTCCAGCATGACATCGAATGAATAAAGTTTACATACTATCATTTCTCCTAAACAAAGATGGAAAGTAATAAATGATGGAAAGTAATAAGATTTTTAGAGACGAAATTCATATTTCGTCGCTAAAGCATACTTTTAGTGACGAATTGTGATTTCATCACTAAAAACATATAAGTGCAAAACTATTTTTATTTTTAGTGACAAATATTTTTCATCGCTAATTCTTCCTTATAGCAACGAAAGGATTTTCATCACTAAAGAGCCCAGACTTTGTTAAGATTTTTAGAGACGAAATTCATATTTCGTTGCTAAAGTATACTTTTAGTGACGAATTGTGATTTCGTCACTAAAAACATATAAGTGCAAAACTATTATTATTTTTAGTGACGAATTTTTTTCGTTGCTAATTCTTCCTTATAGCGACGAAATGATTTTCGTCACTAATACTATCCACAGCAATACCTACAGTGATGATATATTTCGTCACTAGAAATTTCAACTTTTAGCGACGAAATATTTCGTCACTATAGATTAATTAAACACGCGCCAAAGTTTCCCTCCACTGGTGCCCATTTTTCAGATCACAATAGCGATGAAATTTATTTTTCGTCGCTAAATGTTATAATTTTTTTCATTATTAGTGACGAAATTCATATTTCATCACTAAAGCTGTATTTTTAGCGATGAAAAATATTTCCTCACTAATTTTCGTCGTTAAAAATACATTTTGTTGTAGTGTGACATGGTCATGAGTGTTTTTTAACCCTTAAATTTAAAAGAATTTAAGAGTCTAGAAAATGTGTAACTTTTGTAAAAACTTACAATAGGTATAACCGAAACTTTTCTCATAATAACATATACATTTTGCCCTTCCAAGACACCATTTTATCTATTTTACATTTCTACGCAACAATACTACATTCCATTTTTTATTTTAAAATACATCCATTAAAATAATATATTTTCTAGTTGTAGCTATGTACATTTGGACACTTCCCAAGAAAAAAACAATGACCACTTAAATTAAGACACTTGGACACATTACAACAAATATTTTCACCTAACCCCCTTTGACCAGCCATTTGCATGCAAACAATCCCATCTCATTTTTCACTTCTCACTATGTTAAAACGTAAATTGTATTGTGAATTGATTTTTTTTTTTTTTTTAATTTTTTTCTATCGCATACCATAAGATACAAAAACAACTAAAAAAATTTATAAATAAAAATTATAAATAAACATATAAAAAATATATTTATTATAAATTTGAAATATATTCAACTAATAACTAATTTATTCATTACTTATGTAACGATATTTAACAAAACTAACTAAATAAATCAAATTAACATGTGTTTACACTACAACAAAATGTATTTTCAGTGACGAAAAAATTCGTCACTAAAAGTCCAGTTTTTCGTCACTAAGGACCTTTAGTGACGAAATTGGACTTTTAGTGACGAAACTCATTTCGTCACTGTAGCCCCATCACTAAAAGTCCTGGTGACGAAAAATTTCGTCACTAAAAGTCTGATTTGATTTAAAAAAAAAAAAAAAAACTTTTAGTGACGAAAACGTTTCGTCACTAAATGTTTTCCTCACTAAAAACACTATTCAGTGACGAAAATATTTCGTCACTAAAAACACTTTAGTTTACTAAATCATATTTAGTGACGAATAATTTCGTCACTAAAACTATGTTCGGGTACATATAGTGACGAAAAAATTCGTCACTAAAACTATTTTTAAGAAAATCCAAGCACATATAGTGACGAAAATTTTCGTTACTAAAACCATTTCTTAAAAAAATTTGCTATATTTAGTGACGAAATTTTCGTCACTAAAACAATTTTTTTGTTGCTATATTTGTAACGAAAAAATTCGTCACTAAAACTTATTTTCTGTTTTTATTTTTTTCATGGCTTTGATATTAACCTATAACCTGTCATTACATTATTAAAACCTCACATTTGAATAACACATTTATTTCAACAACACATTTATAAAAAAAGATCCATACATTCCATAAGTAAAAAAATAAAACAAGTATCCAATTCAAACTCCTTCCATACAAGTATACAATAATTGTTTGCAACACATACAATAACTCAAGATATTTTATAACAATACAAAAAGTATAGCATAATATAATTAGAACTAACGGAAGATGTCCTCATGCCTCTTGCTTAGCTCATGCCTCTTGGTCTCTAGCTCGCTCCTCTTGGTACAATTGAAGCCTTCTAAAACTTCATGTACTATTGGAATCACTGCTTGATCATAAAGATCTCTTGTTGAGCTGAGGGACCAAAAACCTACATATTACCACAATTTTCACCAATCTCAAAAATCCAACATAACCCACTTTATAACACCATGCAAGCCACCCGCTTGCTCCAACACAATAACCCACCACAAAACTGATGAACCCTGGGATATCAGTGGACTGAAAATGCCGGGACTTGATAAACTTGCGACTGGATCCTGAGAAAACAAGCAAAAAACTCAGAGGAGACCGGTGGAAGCCGGCCAAGAACCCTCCGATGGTGAAGTTAGTCTCTGACTGAAAATGTAAACTCAGTCTCTGACTGAAAATGTAAACTTAGTCTCTCAAAAACAGAATCCCTTACTCTTTCATTGGCGTGTGCTTATATAGTATACGGGAAGCGATTACTTGTTTGGTAACCGTTCCTATAGTTGAGGAATCCAACAGGCTCGGAAGTAACTTCCGTAACTGACGTAGAAGTTTGCATTTCACAACGGTTGGGCTTGACTGGCAACGGTACGTTCTTCCACTCGGCGGAGACGCAGTAACCTCCCTTGTCCTTTATGGATGAGGGGATGGTAGTAAGCTCGTCCGTCCTTTACGGACGAACGGTAGAAAGCTCGTCTGTCCTCAAGGACATACGGACGATAGTGAGCTCGTCTGTCCTTAAGGACAGACGGACAAGTTGGCAAAGATTCACCTCGTCTATCCTTTGGACGACGCATATGGACGGGAGATGACCTAGCGAATTTTCGTTGCACATCAGTTGCCCCCTCGTTCATATGGGTCGTCTAAGAAGGCGAACAACCAGGCGTTGTACCTAGAAAGCCCATACATCGAGATGCCATGTGTCATATTCTCATTGGTGATGAATCTCGTCGATTCATTTTTCGAGATGAATGTCACGTGTCACTTCCTGATTGGTTGTGTCGTTTTGTATGCCCAGGTCAATTTTCTATAAATAGGGGAATTCCTCCGTTGCCCTTTGCATTTCAAAGATTTTCGTTCTTTGACATTCCTCGTCTAGATCCTCGTCTAGGAATTTCCTCGCGTCCGTAGCCTTCACTCGTCTTAGAGCCAGGTATTCCCTCTTCTCTCGTCTTTTAGGTTTTTTGATCTTTTCTAAAAAAAAATGTCGTCTAGCGACAGTCTAGAAAAGGCCATTGACGAGTACCAATCCGTGTCCAGTACAAGTTCTAGTGGTTCTAGTAGTAGTGATGGGGGGAACTCTACGGACGAGGAATATGTTTCCGGCGTCCCTGGGTTTCCTTTAGAGGCTATACAACAAGAAATTAGGAAGGCCTCAGGGTCCCAGGCAGGTACCTCGTCCAGGATTTCCCCGTCCGTCCCTCCGTCTATCCCTTTGGACGAGGAGGAAACCGTGTTTAGTTGTGCAATAGACATACCTTCTAAAACAGACGAACAAAGGTTAGATAATTTGAGGGCATAGTACCAGATCCCAGACGAGCTTAACCCTAGGTTGCCCGTCTGTGGAGAATGGTGTTGTGACCCTCGTTTTGGGATAGGCGTCTATGAGGCCTATCTTCTTGGGGGTTTGAGATTTCCTTTAAACGCTTTCATTAGGGAACTACTAGTTAGGTTAGGTTTGGGGATATGTCAGTTTAATCCAAACGCATGGAGACTGGTCATCTCCATGCAAGTCCTATGGAGAGAGGTGTTTAGGGGGGACCGTCCTCTTACGGTGGACGAGTTCCTCTACTGTTATAAGCCCTCTGAAATTCATCAATCCCTTGGCTTTTACCAGTTTACTGCTAGGGGCAAAGATTGTAGAATGATTAGGTCCCTACCCTCGTCTGACAGAAAGTGGAAGACGGAGTTTTTCTTCGTCTCCGGGAATTGGGCTGGAAACCCTTCAGACGTTGGACGGGACACTTTTGGCAGTTATACTGGGGACCTAGGGAACCTTCGTCCTCAGGGTAAGTTTTTTTTTTTTTTTTTTTTTTTTTTTTTTTTTTTTTTTTTTTTTTTTTGTGTATTCTAACTCATTCCTTTACAGCTGTTGGGCGTCCTTCCCTTAGCAAGTTTCACCGCGATCGCGTCCACAGAGCTCGTCTATACGCAGACAGGAGTTTTCACTTCCTAGTGACGCTTAGACGACTTGCTAAGTGGGGACTTGGTCCTAATCCTTCTGACGAAGCACTCGCGCACGAGATAACAGTAAGGAGAAGTAAGCCTCTAACTTAGGACGTCTTTTACCCTTTCTTTTTATGTTAGCTCTAAAAGAAAACCTCTTTTTTTTTTTTTTTTTTTTTTTTTTTTTTTTTTTTTTTTTTTTTTTTTTTTTTTAGGAATGGCAACAATGAAAGGTAACAAGGGAAAAGAAGTTGCTGGCGAGGGGGATCGTCCTGAGGCTGGGGACGCTCGTCCTGACACTGTACCTCAGACTCGTCCGTCCGCTGGGGACAAAAGGAAGTCCCTATTGAGGAATTTGGACTTAGGGAGCCTCCCCAGCCGTCGTGACAAAAGAGTGAAACAGTCATCGTCTAAGGTGGCCAAGCCAATCCTGCCTCAGCCCAATCTCTTCGTCCAAACAATTGATGTGGATGTATCTCCACCTGTGGAGACGACCTCGTCCAAGACCCCTCCTAGGACGATTACGTCTGTCTCGTCTCAGCCCCCGCCGAGGGTATCTTCGAACATAGTTGAAAACGAAGATTTGGCTTGGCAACGTTTCCAAGAAGCTGTTAAGGACGAGGACATACATGCCTGTTATGACATGTCTTTAAAAGATTTTGAACATTCTGGTGTTCATGATCTTTTTAAGGTAAATTTCCTTTCCTTTTGCCTTTATTATTTCACTGTCTTTTGGTCGTCTTAACCAAGCATTTCTTTTTTGCAGGCTATGTCCAAGTTCATCGCAGCGTCTAGGCAAGCCACTGAGTTGGACAAGACGAGGATTTTGCTAGAGACGACCATAAAAAACGTGAGGGACGAGAGTAAGAAATGGGCTGGGGTTGCTGCTGAGGCTAAGGAGAAGGAAGCGGAGCAGCAAAATTTGATCGCGGAGTTGAAGGCCGCTGTGGTGGAGAAAGATTCTCGTCTTGACCACCTTCAAGTGAAGAATGACGAGCTGAATACTTCTCTTTCCAAGGCTAAGGACGATGCCATTGCGGAGTTCAAAGCGTCCAAGGAATTCACGGACTTACTGGACCGCAACTATGCAGCGGGTTTTGAAGATTTCAGGATGGACGCTGTTGAAAACTTCCCTGAGGTGGACTTCAGCTCTATCAAACTTAACTTGAATGCTGCTACCAGCTCTCTTCTGCAAACCAGCTCTGAGGACGCTAATATTGAAGACGATGCATCCACCCAGCCACCCACTGCTCCTGCTTAAGAACAAGTTTTTTTTTTTTTTTTTTTTTTTTTTTTTTTTTTTTTTTTTTATGTTTGATCCTTTGTTTTGGGATCTTTTGATGTAATTCAAGTACACTAAACTCATCCACAGTTTTTAGGACGAGGTATTGAAACTAGTTCTTCGCAAGGGTGTTTGGACGTTGGTTGTCCGCCCTTCAAACAGTTGGATTTTATTTTTCTTTCGTGTATGGACAAGATTTTTCATTTCGTATGCATGGCTTCATACTTTACTCGTCCATATTTGGTATGTTTAAACCATTTATTAAAACTTCAATGGTTGTTTCTCGTCCTTAGACTAAAATTTCTTTTATGCACCCTGATCGTCCACAGATTTACGGACCTTGCTCGTCCATGTACGGGGCTGTCTCAAAAACCTCGTCTATGGGCCTTTCTGTTTAGGGCCTGGACGTGCATTATGCCTCGTCTTTTATCCAAATTGTTTTAAGGCTTGGACGCACATTTTGCCTTGTGTACAGACAAGTTTGCCAAGTTGGGTTCTCCATCATCCTTTGATCTGGACGAGGATACCTCATCTTTGCTTTACCCTTATGGACGAATACTCCTTCGGGCTTATTATAGGCTCTACCTCATCCTTTAATTAGGATGGGGTGCCTTGATCTTGCTTTTCCTTCAGGAAAGCTTTAGACGTTACATCTTCGCGTCCAGAGAATTTATTCGTCCTATTAACAGTTGAAAAATATTTCGTTCCTAGCCACCTTTGTAGGTTAGCTTTGCACGAAAGTAGCATGGAGAGCTCGAATTTCACACAAACATTTTGTACATTACACATATCGTTTACAGATAGGGCACATACATGCTTGTGCCTTTTATTTAGTTAACTTTATAGCTTCGTCCAGAATCATGATAAAAAACCACAACATAAATAACAAAGCGATAGTATCAAACATATAATTAAACATAAGTAAAATATAAAGAGTAGCAAGCTCCAAGCTCGTCGACAGTGATATTTGTTCTGGCTCATTTTTACTGGTAGTACTTCCTCAAGTGCTCCACGTTCCAAGGATGCTCTAGCTTTCTCCCGTCCAGGGCCTCCAAATAATAGGATCCTTGTCTTTTAAAGTTGATGACTCTGTAGGGTCCCTCCCAATTGGGGCTTAGTTTCCCATGAGCTGGATTTTTGGTTGCCAAGGAGACCTTTCTCAGGACGAGATCTCCTATGTTAAAGCGCCTTGGTTTCACCATTGCATCATATCGCCTAGCCATGAGGTTCTTGTACTTCACTGCTCTATGCTCTGCTTCTGTCCTCACTTCGTCTATAAGATCGAGGTTCAGACGGAGTTGCTCCTCATTATCCTTGTCGTGATACGACATCACCCTATAGTTGGCCATGTGCACTTCCGCAGGTATAACTGCATCGCTCCCATAGGCTAGGTTAAAAGGGGTCTCCCCTGTAGGGGCCCTCACCGTCGTCCTGTATGCCCATAGGACACCAGGTAAATCATCTGGCCATACCCCTTTTGCCCCCTCAAGACGAGTCTTGATGATTTTCAGCAAGGATCGGTTTGTAACCTCAGCCTGACCGTTTGCTTGTGGGTGGGCGGGGGAGGAATAATGATTTTGAATTCCGAAGTGTTGACAGAAGTCCCTGAAAAGGGTGTTGTCAAACTGTCGTCCGTTGTCGGAAACTAGTATCTTGGGTACTCCAAACTTGCACACTATATTCTTCCAGACGAAGTTCTTTACATTCTGTTGTGTGATGTGTGCCAATGGTTCTGCTTCCACCTACTTAGTGAAATAGTCAATTCCTACCACTAAGAATTTCATCTGTCTAGTTCCAAGTGGAAAAGGGCCCAGGATATCCAGGCCCCATTGAGCAAAGGGCCAAGGGGCCATCATTGGGGTGAGATACTCTGATGGTTGTCTGGGGATATTACTGAATCGTTGGCATTTGTCACACGCCTTGACATAAGCTTTTGCATCCACTTGGACAGTTGGCCAATAGTACCCTGCACGGACGACTTTGTGGATGAGCGACCTGGCTCCTGAATGGTTTCCACAGGCTCCTTCATGAACTTCCCTCAACACATAGTTCGCCTCATCTGGGGCCAGACACCTGAGATAAGGTTGCGAAAAGCCCCTCTTGTAAAGAACTTCGTCCACAAGGACATACTTGGCTGCTCTTATCCTGAGTTTTCTAGCTTCATCTTTTGTTTCCGGAAGTTTTCCGTCCTTCAGGTACGACACGATTAGGGTCATCCAATTTTCTTCATTTCCTATTTGCTGCACTTCCGGGAGATCTACACTTGGGACGTACTGAATTTCATCATACTCGTCCGTTGTTCCGGTTGCTGAGGCTTCCTTCGCTAAGGTATCTGCTTCTGCATTCTCTTCCCTAGGGATTTGAATGAAGTTAGCTTTCTTGAATTTCTTCACAAGCCGTAACACCCTCTCCAAGTACTTTTTCATTCGTTCTTCCTTCGCCTCATATGTCCCATTTATTTGGCCCATTACCAACAGAGAGTCTCCCAGAACGAGCACTGACTTCGCTTCTACAGACTTGGCCAATTCTAGCCCTTTAAGCAGAGCTTCATACTCAACTTCATTGTTAGTCGGTCGATATTGTAGACGGACTCTATGCTTCAACTTGTCTCCTTCAGGGGATTGCAAAACCACCTCTATTCCTCCTGCATGCTGTGTGGATGAGCCATCTACATGGACCACCCACTTTTTATCCTCCTGCACTTCTTCATCATCGTATCTTGGCGTAAACTCCGCGACAAAGTCTGCCAGGGCTTGAGCCTTAATAGCATGTCTTGGCTGGTATCGGATATCAAACTCGCTGAGTTCGACCGCCCATTGGATCAGACGTCCTGCGGCTTCCAGCTTGTTCATGGCTTTCTTAAGTGGGTGATCTGTCATAACGTTGATTACATGGGCTTGGAAGTAGTGTCTTAACTTCCTGGCAGCCGTGATGAGTGCGAAGGCCAACTTTTCCATTAGCGGATATCGTCCTTCCGCCCCCCTCAATGCCCTACTGGTGTAGTACACTGGCTTTTGCATTTTTGCTTCCTCTCTTATCAGTGCTGAGCTCACGGCATGTGGGGTCACCGCCAGGTATAAAAAAAATTCTTCTCCCACCACAGACGGACTCAGCAGCGGGGGAGTAACAAGATACGTCTTCAAATCTTTGAAGGCTCTTTGGCACTCGTCTGTCCACTCGAATACTTTCTTTAGAACCTTGAAAAATGGTAAACACTTGTCAGTAGCTTTAGAGACAAACCTGTTGAGGGCGGCAACTCGCCCGGTGAGAGATTGAACTTCTTTAATATTCTGCGGAGGCTTCATTTCTAGGATTGCCTTGATCTTTTCCGGGTTTGCCTCGATCCCCCTGTGTGAGACCATGAATCCAAGAAATTTTCCCGATGCTACTCCAAAAGCACATTTGCTGGGGTTCAACTTCATATTGTATCGCCTGAGTGTGTTGAAGGTTTCTTATAAGTCGTCCAGATGTTTACACTCTTCCAAACTTTTCACTAACATATCATCCACATACACTTCGACATTTCGCCCAATCTGAGGACGGAACATGTGATTGACCAGTCGTTGATACGTTGCTCCTGCGTTTTTCAAGCCGAAGGGCATTACTTCGTAACAGAACAAGCCCTGACTAGTAACAAATGAGGTTTTTTCCTGGTCAACCTCGTCCATCCGTATCTGGTTGTATCCTGAGAAAGCGTCCATAAAACTAAGCAATTTATGGCCCGCTGTTGAGTCCACCAGCTGATCAATGTGTGGTAATGGATAGCTATCTTTGGGACAAGCCTTGTTCAGATCAGTAAAATCCACACACATCCTCCACTTGCCGTTCGCCTTTTTGACCATCACTACATTGGCCAACCAATCTGGATAGTACACCTCTCGTATAAACTTTGCTGCCATCAACTTTTGAACTTCGTCTTTAATAGCATTATCTCTCTCGGGAGCAAACACTCTTTTCTTTTGTCGTACTGGCTTTGAGGATGGACATATGTTCAGACGATGGGTGATGACATTAGGATCTATTCCAGGCATATCCTCATGACTCCAAGCAAATACATCTATGTTCTTCCTCAAAAATTGGACGAGGTCTTCTTTAATCCTTCCTTCTAAATCTGCCCCAACCCTGGTACACCTCTCAGGGTTTTTTTGGTCTAAGGAAATTTCTTCCAACACTTCAATGGGTTCTACCACGACCCTCTTTTCTTCAATAGTCATGGTCTGCACTTGCTCGTCCGTGGCCAACATAGCTAAGTAACATTCCCTCGCTGCCAGTTGATCCCCCTGTACCTGTCCTACTCCATAGTCTGTTGGAAACTTGACCGATAGGTGGTAGGTGGATGTAACTGCTTTCCAACTATTTAAAGTTGGCCTCCCGATTATGGCATTATAGGAGGACGAACAGTCTACCACTAGAAAATTCACGTCCTTGGTGATTTGCTGTGGATATGCCCCCACTACCACTGGTAATGTAATAGTACCCACTGGGTGTACCTTCATTCCACCGAAGCCTACTAGTGGAGAATTCACCGGACGAAGACGGTCTCGTCCTATCCTCATTTGCTGAAAAGCTGGAAGATACAAAATATCTGCCGAGCTTCCATTATCAACTAGTACCCTTCTGGTTGTGTAATCAGCGATGAGCAAGGTTATGACTATAGCATCGTCATGAGGATGGTGGATTCTTTCTGCTTCTTCTTCAGTGAACGTGATTACCTGTTCATCCGTGTTCCTATCTTTGGGTGGTCGTCCAGAGAGTTGGACGCTCTGCACCACCTTCAGGTATGTTTTCCTGGACCTGGACGACTGAACTGTAGAGCTCCCTCCGATAATAACTCTGATTTCTCCAAGAGGTGGCCGTGACGACTCTTCAGCTTTTCCCTTGAGTTTTTCGTCCTTGTGGTCTCGTCCTAGGAAACTTCTTAGCTTTCCCTGCCTTATAAGATTCTCAACCTGCTGCTTTAAATCAAAACATTCGTCCGTATCATGCCCATGGTCTCTATGGAAGCGACAATACTTGTTTCTATTGCGCTTATTTGGATCTCCCTTCATTTTTTCTGGCCACTTCAAGGAAGGATCATCCTTGATCTGCATTAGGACTTGATCGAGTGGCATGTTCAATGGCGTATACTGCTGACTTCGTGCTGAGGGGCCTGCCTTCCTGTCACGATCTTTCTTGTCTTCCATTCGTCCTTTTTTAAGACGAGGACCTTGTTCTGAATGGCGAGTGGGGTTAGCATCCATTTTCTCAATTCTCTTCCTCTTCTTGGCTATGATAGCATCCTCCGCATTCATAAAATTCTGGGCTGAATGGACGAGTTCGGCCATGGTCTGAGGCTCTTGCTCATATAGCTTGTGGATGAACAAGTCAGAGTGAACCCCATTGTGGAAAGCTGCCAGGAGGAGCTTGTCATCCATCTCGTCCACTGCTAAAGCTTCCCTATTAAACCGCGTAATGAACGACCGCAAACTTTCATTCTCCCCTTGTTCTATGGTCAGCAAACTAGACGAGGAACGCTTGTGCCTCTGTCCTCCGATGAAATTGTTGACAAACAACTTGCTTAATTCTTCGAAGGATGTTACCGTGCTCGGAGGTATTTTGCTAAACCACACTCGTGCGGGCCCTTTAAGGGTAGTAGGGAAAGCTCTGCACATTATTTCATCCGGAACCCCTTGAAGATGCATAGTAGTTTTGAAGGTGGCAATGTGATCAAATGGATCTCGCGTCCCATCATATGAATCTAAGGAAGGCATCTTGAACTTCGGTGGCAAAGGGTGAGCATTGATGGAAGGCACAAAAGGGGAGTCAGTCCTGTGAACCAAGTCCTCTACGGGGTTGGTCCTCTTCATATTTTCCTTCATCTCATCCATAGTTCTTCTCATTTGGTCCATCTCCCTTTCCAAGTGAGGCACCCTCCTTGATGGGGTACCCCTTGACTGGCTTTCAAACTCGACATTCCTCTCATCTTAGCTCTGGGCCTGTCTTCCAATGTTCTCATCGCGATGATGCCTCCTCATGTTAAGTTCTCTAACCAACTCCTGGTTCTGACGGGTCAATTCTGCCATAGTAGCAGCCATGGATTGCACGTGTTGGACAGAAGGCGGTTGTACGGTAGGCACCGATTGACGGTCACCTCTGCTTTCTTGAGGGCTCGGGCTAGTAGCCCTTGACCTTGTCCGGACCATTTCAGCCCTTATGTCCAAGAAAGAAATCGCAGAATCCAATAATGGAATTCAAACGTTATTTTTCCCACAGACGGCGCCAACTGATGAACCCTGGGATATCAGTGGACTGAAAATGCCGGGACTTGATAATCTTGCGACTGGATCCTGAGAAAACAAGCAAAAAACTCAGAGGAGACCAGTGGAAGCCGGCCAAGAACCCTCCGATGGTGAAGTTAGTCTCTGACTGAAAATGTAAACTCAGTCTCTGACTGAAAATGTAAACTTAGTCTCTCAAAAACAGAATCCCTTACTCTTTCATTGGCGTGTGCTTATATAGTATACGGGAAGCGGTTACTTGTTTGGTAACCGTTCCTATAGTTGAGGAATCCAACAGGCTCGGAAGTAACTTCCGTAACTGACGTAGAAGTTTGCATTTCACAACGGTTGGGCTTGACTGGCGACGGTATGTTCTTCCACTCGGCGGAGACGCAGTAACCTCCCTTGTCCTTTATGGACGAGGGGATGGTAGTAAGCTCGTCCGTCCTTTACGGACGGACGGTAGAAAGCCCGTCTGTCCTCAAGGACATACGGACAATAGTGAGCTCGTCTGTCCTTAAGGACAGACGGACAAGTTGGCAAAGATTCACCTCGTCTATCCTTTGGACGACGCATATGGACGGGAGATGACCTAGCAAATTTTCGTTGCACATCAAAAACCAATCACAAACATCACAAATATAGAGTGTTTACAAGTATTGAAATCAATTAAAGTAATATTCATCACATCTAATCAACAAGGTCCATTCACATTTGCAAGAAATTAAAAACACTCCCAATATAAATTTAAACCACCTTATAACATCATGCAAGCCACTCGCTTGCTCCAACACAACATACCACCGCAAATCCAATTTCCAACATCATAAGTATAGAGTTTTATAAGTTTTTAACTAGAATTTACTTACTTTGCTCAAGCTAAGTTTACAACTTTCAGAAAAAATCCAAAGTTACTGCAAACAATGTGTATTTAGTCTGCAAAAGAAAAGTTAAATTTATAAGTACAAAAGTTAAAGAAAAGTTAAACAAGCAAATAAGACAATAATTAGAACTGCCAATAAAGAAAGATATTTACAGGGGAATGAAAAGCTTGTAAACAACCAAATGTCAGCACAAATATCTAATTCTTCAAAATCACTACCCCACATGAAAACTAGCAAACAAAAGCCACAATCCAGAAACAACAGTACTTGTACTATAATAGAAAATTCATGTTCAAAAATTAACCATTCAACTGAACAACTCTTTAGAGAAACAACACCAACCATTCACCTAATTGTGAAGATTCACCCAATTCAACACCAACATAAAGATGGTGCAACTAACACTGTTTAACTAGAGATTTCCCCCTATTCAACAACCATTATCAACATACCAACTATTAATACAAAAACTTTCACCAAAAATCCCACATTTATATCACTAAAACTTGCAAAAGAGTAACAAACATTATTATTATTATATCATAGAGTCCAGAATGAATCCAAATCCTATAAAACACTGCCTTAAGTTTCTACTAAAAAGCAAGCAATTGTTTATCATAAGTAATCTTTCCCTTATTTTGGAGCAAACACATAACTAATCACTCATTGCTGTTTCAAAAACTAAGTGTTGTATATTTACTTCCATACTATTGTAACACTGTCAGGTACTACATTATTGTATTGCTAGGCTAACTTCCCTTTTATATACAAGCCCCATGCATAGTTTCTCTATGTGATTCAGTAATACATTCCTGATTCCATCAAAGTTAAAACAAATTACTACTCACATAAGCAATTGAAAACCAATACAAGCATCAACTAGAAAGAATCCAGGCAAAAGAAAATATCTAATAACTTAGTTACCATATCTTTCTCCCAACAAAACCAATCCATCCCAAGTAATACTGGATCCTGCAAGTACATCAAATAATATGGAAACTGAACATGCTACACAGATTTAACCCACTGAAGGAGTTTAGTACTCACCATCATCCTCCACTTTCACATAACACGTGCCAACCCCTACATAAACTGATACCTAAAACCACAACATCAACAAAAAAAATTATCAATTCTCAGAATTTCAATAAAAAATTAAAGAAACAAAAACAAAAACAAATTATGTATTTCCAACATGGAAAAACAAACTCAAATTTGGATCATTAAACAAAAATTAACAAAAAAAATTAAACAAAAATTAACAAAAAAATTAACTCAAAAGAAAAAAAAAATGTAAAAAATACCCATTACACGAACTGATGCGTCGCCGGTTGTGGTGGGAGGCGAAGGGTTGCCGGAAGCATTGCTAGATGGTACGAACTGAAGCATTGCCGGATGGTGCGAACTGAAGCGTCACGAACGTTTTGCGAGCTGAAGCATCGCGATCGGCGCCAACGGTGAGCTGAAGCGTCGCTATTGGTGCCAACGGCGATGGTTAAGCGTCGTGATCGGCGCCAACGGCGAGCTAAAGCATCGCCCTCGGTGCCAACGGCGACGCTTAAGCATCGCGATCAGCGTCGATCGCCAACGGCGACGCTCAAACGATGCGATCGGAGTCAATCACCAACGGCGACGCTCAAGCGTCGCGATCGGAGTCGATCGCCAACGGCGACGCTCAAGCGTTGGTGATCGACGCCGATCCGTTGGCAATCGACGCCGATCGCGACGCTTAAGCGTTGGCGATCGACGCTGATCGCGACGCTTGAGCGTCACGATCGATGTGGGTTGGAGTTGTCGGCGTCGCCGTTGAGCTTCATCGGCGATGGCTAAGCTCAACGGCGACGGTGGTTTGTGTTTTTTTTTTTTTTAACCGAAATGGCTATTGAAATGTTTGTGGCTCTTGGTTTCTTTTTGGTGTGCTGGGTATTGAAATTAGGCTTATAAGTCTTTAGTGACAAATTCCAGTTTTGTCACTAAAGACCGAGCTTTGTTAAGATTTTTAGAGACGAAAATCATATTTCGTCACTAAATCATACTTTTAGTGACGAATTGTGATTTCGTCACTAAAAACTTATTAGTGCAAAACTATTATTATTTTTAGTGACGAAAGGATTTTCGTCACTAATACTATCCATAGTAATACCTACAGTGACGAAATATTTCGTCACTAAAAATTTTAACTTTTAGCGACGAAATATTTCATCACTATAGATTAATTAAACTCGCGCCAAAGTTTCCCTCCACTGGCGCCCATTTTCAGATTACAATAGTGATGAAATTTATTTTTCGTCACTAAAGCTGTATTTTTAGCGACGAAAAATATTTCCTCACTAATTTTCGTCACTAAAAATACATTTTGTTGTAGTGTTACTAAAAAAAATTCAAATTTATTAAACCTAAAAGTGATCAAACATGACGATGAGCCAAAATGATAATAATATTTCATCATATTCATCATCTTGCATAATCAATTTCATCTAAGTCATTTTTATCATAATGTTCATCATCTAGCAAAATTATTTATTCGTTAACTATTTTCTCCATCGTTATCACTTTATCAGCATTTACTAAATCTTCTTATTCTTTTATTTTAATAACTTTCTTTATAATTTTTTCTTGGTATCTTAGTTTCTTAGACTTATAGCAAAAGTAACAACAATAAATATATTGTCAATTAATACCTTATTCATAGTATAGAAAATAAATTTGCAAATATGAAATGTTAAGTGTAAAGTGTGTAGTCCAAATTTTTTAGGAGAAAGAGAGAAGAGAGGGGGGAAAAAAATCATGGACAAGTTATTTTATTAGGCTCAATTAAGAAGCCCAATAATTTTGTATTAAAAACAAGTCTAACAACTTGTTGGACTCAAATAAAAGCACAAATTTTAACATAAAAATTCATTTGAGCCCATTTGTCTATGTATCATACGATATGTATGATTCTACGATATGATACAAATTAAACAATATATATTATAAGATTCATGAACTTCAATTCTATAAAATTGTAAACTCCGGCCCAAAAGTTTACTTTAAAATTCGCTTGCCAAGTCGCTTGCCTCCCCCCCCCCCCTCCTTCTCTCACTCTTCCTCTCTGTCTAAGAGGTTCAATGTAGAGTGATATTCAACTTTTGTAAAAGCAATCCAAATCAAATGGAGCAAGAACAAAATATTTCGAAAAAGGGGATCAATGACACACTAGAAATGCAATCCAAGGAAATAATAAGTGCAATTGAAGTGGAGCATCATGAAAAGTACTTAGATCTACCCTTATTTGTAGGTAAAGTATTCAATCTTTACAGACATTAAGGATCGATTATGGAAGAAGCTTCAAGGGTAGAAGGGAAAATTACTCTCAACGAAGGAAAAGGAAGTGCTTCTTAAGGTAGTAGCACAATCCTTACATATATACTTACTCAGTTACTCTATGAATTTTTTTTTTCTTTGCCAAAGAAATTATAGTGCGAGCTTAACTCATTGTATGATGGGTTCTGGTGGGGTGATGAGGATGATAAAAGGAAGGTACAATGGTTGAAATGGGAGAGATTCTGCTTACCAATGAAAGATGAAGGGCAAGGGTTTAGGGTCTTCTATACATTCATCTGGCAATGCTTTTCAAGCAAGGGTGGTGGTTATGCAATAATAGTATAATACCATTTCACTTGTTGCAAATATTATGAAAGCCAAATACAACCCCAAATCAACATTTATGGAAGCAATACCAAAAGGTAGATATCTCTATATTTGGCATAGTCCCCAAGCTACAAAACCAATTCTAAAGAGGTGGATAATGTGGATAGTTGGTTCAGGGAATCAAATTAGAACATGGAGTTAGTACCAAGACCAAACTCTGTCAAGTTTTACAGTCTTTAAATAGGCCTAAGTCTTTAAACATTTTTTAAAAATTACTTAGATTAATAAAAATTCAGACTTTTGTCTATTGTTTTCTCTAATGGATTCTAGACCCCTTTCTCCTTATAGAGTCAAGGAATACTTGTGGATTCGAGGAACCCTCATGAATTGGAAGTTATCTTTTAGTTCTGCTTCTTGTTTCCTTTGCATCCCGCATTTGTTTTCTTTATTATCTTGCGTTTGCTTCTTCTTTACCTACTACCCTTTCCATAATTGCACTGTTCATTTATGTTTATTCATGCAATTGTTGAGTTCCATGCTTAGCTAATTAGGTTAGTCACGTAAATTTTGCTTTAATAGTGATTAACCTAAATTGATTAAGCCATAATTAAAATTTGGGGTCTAAATTGTATGTAGGAATGTTGGTGCAGGAGATTTATTCTTGCTCAATTAAATTCCCAAGTGGCTAGGATGCTGGTGCATATGTTAATGGATTTACCAATGCGGGCATTTTTAATTTTTTTTTTTTTAATAGGACCAATGTGGGCTTGACTATTGATGTGGTCGTTTTCATAAGCAATATTATTAAGATGAAACGAGTTTCGATCATTATGACATTTTTTTGTACTCTTTACTAGATTCGTGTTGCTGTGGTTTAGTGCCTTGAGTTCTTCTAATCACTTCAAACTTAGCAGCTCTTATTAAGCAGAAATAGAGGTTGATTTAGGAGCCTTTTCATGCCTGTTACTTTGGGAATGCATCCATGTGTATTTTAATGACAATTTATTTGCATTCAGAGGAATGGTTTTATAATAATTCTGGTAATTTGTATAATATATCATATATTGTTCGGCTAAATGAGAACTTATTACAAAGTCTAGGGTAGGCCGCACCCCAAGCATCAGCCAATAGTTGGTACAAAACAGGGGGAGGGAGGTGAGAATACAAAAGGAAATTCTCTCTAATGGAGCAGCCTTCTTTAGCAAGTAGATCAGCACAATGGTTTCCTTCACGGTAGGTGTGGCACACAAGCACTTCCTCAAAGGTTTGGATGAGTAACCTACAATCAGAGATTAAGGCATTGCAAGGATGGTTAGCCATGGTATTTTAGGCAGTGACGAAGTCAGTGACTACTTTGGCATCAAGCTCAATGTGAAGTTTCTTAATGTTAAGATTTTTGGCTAATGTGAGACCGTCTCTTAATCCCCAAAGCTCAGCAGCAAGGGAGTGGGTGAAGCCTACGTTCCTAGAGAAACCTCCAATCCAGCTGCCTCTACAGTCTTTGATAAGACCACCAGCACCTGTCATGCCTGGATTGCTTCTTGTGGAGCCATCAGTATTGAGTTTAAAGAAACCAATGGGCAGTGGCTTCCACCCGACTGAAATTACATTGCAATGCTATTTTAGAGTTCAGAGAGGAAGTGCAATGAAGAGCTCAATGGATAAGGGTTGAATTTTCTTGAGGATGTCATCCGATGAGAAAGGTTTGCTCTCACTACAAAAAAAGAGTCTAATAGAGAGGGTAAAATGCCCTCGCAAAAATTCAAATATCGTCGCAAAAGGCTATTAGCGAGGGCATGTGGCCCTCGAAGGCCATCGTATTTGCTCTTGTTGTTAAAAGAGATTTCGCGACCATGCCTTCGCAAATAGATAATTTACGAGGGCAATTTACTGTCGTTACTAAACAAATTCGCCTTCGCAAATATATTACCAAATAACGAGAAAAATCGACGACTTATTTTTAGCCAGAGGGAGTAGTCGTCGTTAACAACTATTTGTGAGGACTTTTATACCCTCACAATTAGTTATTTGTGAATTTCAAATTAACGACATACTTTTTAGAGACAAATAATACCGTCGCTAAAATTTATTTGTGAGGGTTTTTAACACCTCGCAATTAATTAAGAATAATAGTGATGACATTAAGCTGTCGCTTAAAATGTTTTTGCAAAGGGTTAAGTGGCATCACAATTCTATAAATTACGAGGGACTTTGTCGTCACTATAAAATTATTTATGACCAAATTTTATGTCATCGATGATAATATTTTATATAATTTTTGAAATATTTTATTATTTATTTATTTTTAATTATTTTATATCATTTTTTTTAACTATCATGTTACGATAGTACAATAATTACTAAAAATTGATCAATTGAAAGATAAAATTTCATATAAGTTCAAACTTTAAAATATAGAATATACAAAGAAATCCTGAAATTAAACCTTGTTTTAAACTTAAACAACTAGAATTATGACAAAATCTATACTAGTTTTCCTCTGAGTTACCCTCCAAGCTGTTTTCAACCTCCCTCATGTTATTGATTGAGTTGTCCTCTTCATCTCTACTAGTACCATCCTTAAAAAAACAAAAAAACAAAAAAACAAAAACAAAACAAAAAACAAAATGGATCTCCAAGAACTGCAAAATGGAATTGGGGAACTAAAAGTCTGGAAGTATTTAAGATGCAGTAGATTGCTTCAAATATGAAATGAGGTCAGCCCGATCCTGTGGCTTCTTCAGCCCAGGGAATACCATCTTAGTCCCAGGAATGTACTGCACAAACAAAAACAAAAAACAAAAAACAAAAGAATTAGGCCATGTTTGGTTTATCAAAGTTACAACAAAACACTTCAATGCATATGCTCACACCAAAAGAATTTATCACACACAAATGCATATACTTGCACCAATGAAAAACCGCTCTCTAAAACATGCAAGGCGATATTCCCAAAGTAAGATAAACTGTCTTCAGTTTACTCTCTCTATTGCATACACACACATGCAAGGTGATCATTGCATTTTCTAACATTATGGCAGTGTCTTTTATATTGAGTTGATTCATACCTTTTTGGGGTTCAGCAAGTAATCATACAATGTCTTTTCCTCCCAATTGACAGCCATGTTCTTGTTAGCAGCTGAATAGGAGTACCCAAAGTTGTACCAAACTGCCTTCCGAACAATCCATTCAAATTGGGACCTAAAAATTTAGAACAGTTTTATACACAACTCCAAAACTTTCAAGAGAGTAGCGATCACAACAGCTTTCAAAAAGAAGCAAGCACAAAAAATTCTAAAGCATATTTACAAAACTTATTAATAAACTAACAAGTGCATCTGCATGAAGTTATATCCATAAGACACGTTACTTTTCTCAGAGCATTCATCGAAAGAAAGAAAAAGCCAAAGATAGTTTGTTTTTGTACAATTTAAATCAGTGCCCAACCTAGTAATGAAATCCTTGAAATACCAAAATATTGTGAATTTTAGCAAACTTAAAACATGTTCTCCACAACACCCATCACAACGTCCAATAATGCAATGTCCAACAATCTTAGCTCGGACAAGAAATTTCTCATTAAACAACAAATCAGAGAACAACTTAAAAATCCAAATAACATACAAAATAGTTTCATAATTCATTTCTACTTATAAATAAAAACAAATATGGAAAACAGTCCATATCTTTTAAAATCGGCATCTAAAGTCTTACACACCCACCAACGAGTAAGTTTTGCGGGTAAGAATCACTCCAAATCTAAAGTCTTACACATCCATAAAGTGACATATACTTAAGTTATAACATAAAATATGTATAACAACAAAACACAATGAGTTTAATCATTAATCTCATGTCCAAAGATCAATAAACATCCCGCATCAACAAGCAAAAGTGGCCACCTTTAAGCTACCTATTTTTGTTGGGTCTTCATAATATACACAATAATCCTTTCTCATGTTACAAAAAATCAATCTTACTTTTTTTTTTTTTTCAAAATTATATTTTTATTTCTCCAACTCTTTCAAAATTATATTTTTAAGACTGCTTGACAATTCCCATATCACTAAACAACCTTCAAAAATAAATTCCAGCTCAAAAAACTGTTTCTATTCAGAGAATAACATAACAGAAATAAAAATTTCTTCTTTTTTATTTTATTTCTTCTTTTTACTGTTAAGTTGCACTGTTGCAAACGCACTAGTGAGTCTAGAATACATGACCTCACCCTCCACCTAGCTCTTACGAGGGAAGTCCATGCCATTTTAGCTCCCTTTGTTATGTTCAAAAAAACCAAAAACAAAAAAACAAAACAAAACAAAAAAACAAAAAACAAAACACTACAGAATTTGCTTTCACACTTTGTTTAAAGATCTGGGTGCATCCCAAATTTACACAAGGGGTTCCTATTAATTAATTGCAAACTTCCCTAACAATTTGTTACCCAAGACAAGAAACCCAACAAAACAACATAAGCAAAAACTTGCAATGCAGCTAACGAAACTAAAAGACATTCTTCAGTTCTACTTGGAGAAGAATATGGATAAGCCCAGAAACATAAACAACATAACTCTTCTCAAGGTAACCAAAATCACAACTTCAGTAGCACCCATTATCAAAATTCAAAATTTTCAATGAAAATAATAAACAATCAAACAAGTTAGGAACAAAAAACAAGTAGTAAGTGGTAAAGTTTGTGAAAAAAAAAGAAAAAAAGAATACCAGCAAGAAGGGTGCCACAGCGATTGAAAGCAATGCACTTCATGACCCCATGTTCCAAATACTCTTCTATTACCTCCGGAAAATCTCCTTGCAGTGGATCTTTACACAAAAAACACATATATACAAAAAAAAAAAAAAAAAAAAAAAAAAAAAAAAAATTATTATTATGATTTCAAGACTAAATTTCGGGCCAAAATCAAAAATATTTTAGAGAGAGAGAGAGAGAGAGAGAGTGGGGACTCACCGATTATGGGTGCGTTCATGGTGTTGATTATTGTATTTTAGAGCAAGGGGTTTAATTACACAATTCCTCAGGTATAATATCAGTATATCACAAACTTAAATAAAATCAAAGCAAATAAAAATCACTTTAAATTCTTTTTAAAAAACCCCATGGCTAGCGATGGTTAGTATCGAGATAAAATAAAAATCTCAATGTTTTCCTTATCTCAATCACGTTTTAAGGTGGGGGAGTCATAATCATTGCAATGGGATTTTTGAAAAAATGGAAAACCTTTTCATTGAGTTTTAAAAAAAAAAAAAAAATTGAAGGAAGTGCTTTGCGTTAACTACCCTATCACTCTCATATTTTGAAAACCCAACTGTTGGATTACATATTCTATATGATCTTAACGTATATGCCAATTTTCATGTCAATCGGATGTAATTTACCATTTGATTTATAAACTCATCTTCTATACATTATTTTAAACTACAAAAACTTGAATTTAAATAATTGATTGATGACATGACTATTAATCTTTGATTACCTTAAAACTTTGTAAGCATGAAGAACATATGAAGATAATGTAATCTAACGGTAGATTTATCAAAATTCACTTCGAATTAAGAAATATAAGGTTGGGTTCAAGTTACACCTGACGTAACTCTAAAAATTGTTACACCACCCAATAACTTATTATTGAATTCATATTTCGAAAATCCAACCGTTGAATTACATGTTCTATATGTTCTTAAGATGCATGCCAATTTTCATGCCAACCGGATGTAATTTACCATTTCATCTTTAAAATCATATTTTATGCAATATTTTAAATTACAAAAACTTGAATTTAAATAATTGATTGATGACGTGGCTATTAATCTTTGATCACCATAAAATTTTGTAAGCATGAAAAATATATGAAGATAATGTAATCTAACAGTAAATTTGTCAAAATTCACATCGAATTAAGAAATATAGATTTGGGTTCAAGTTACACCAGATGTAACTCAAAAATATGTTACACCACTCAATAACTTATTATTGAATTCATATTTTGAAAATCCAACCGTTGGATTACATGTTCTATATGGTCTTAACATGCATGCCAATTTTCATGCTAATCGAATGTAATTTACCATTAGATCTATAAACTTATCTTTTATGCATTATTTAAAACTACAAAAACTTAAATTTAGACAATTGATTGATGACATGCCTATTAATTTTTGATCACCTTGAAATTTTGTATCCATGAAGAATGTGTGAAGATAATGTAATCTAACGGTAGATTTGTCAAAATTTACATCAAATTGAGAAATATAGGATTGGGTTCAAGTTACACCAGATGTAACTCAAAAAAAATATTACACCACCCAATAACTTATTATTGAATTCATATTTTGAAAATCCAACTGTTGGATTACATGTTCTATATGGTCTTAACATGCATACCAATTTTCATGCCAATCGGATGTAATTTACCATTTGATTTAGAAACTCATCTTTTATGCATTATTTAAAACTACTAAAACTTGAATCTAGACAATTGATTGATGACATGCCTATTAATCTTTAATCACCTTGAAATTTTGTAACCATGAAGAATGTATGAAGATAATGTAATCTAACGGTAGATTTGTCAAAATTCACTTTGAATTAAGAATTATAGGGTTGGGTTCAAGTTACACCTGATGTAACTTTAAAAAATGTTACACCATCTAATAACTTATTATTGAATTCATATTTTGAAAATTCAACCATTGGATTACATGTTCTATATGGTCTTAACATGCATTCCAATTTTTATGCCAATCGGATGTAATTTACCATTAGATCTATAAACTCATCTTTTATGCATTATTTAAAACTACAAAAATTTTAATTTAGACAATTGATTGATGACATGCCTATTAATCTTTAATCACATTAAAATTTTGTAAGCATGAAAAATATATGAAGATAATATAATCTAACGGTAGATTTGTCAAAATTCACATCAAATTAAGAAATATAGGAATAGGTTCAAGTTATACCAGATGTAACTCTAAAAAATGTTACACCACCCAATAACTTATTATTGAATTCATATTTTGAAAATCCAACTGTTGGATTACATGTTTTATATTATCTTAATGTCCATGCCAATTTTCATGCCAATCGGATGTAATTTACCATTTGATTTATAAACTCATCTTCTATGCATTATTTTGAACTACAAAAACTTGAATTTAAACAATTAATTGATGACATGACTATTAATCTTTGATCACCTTGAAATTTTGTAAGCATGAAAAATATATGAAGATAATGTAATATTACGGTAGATTTGTCAAAATTCACATTGAATTAAGAAATATAGAGTTGAGTTCGAATTACACCTAACGTAACTCTTAAAAATGTTACTTCACCCAAGAACTTATTATTGAATTCATATTTTGAAAATCCAACCGTTGGATTACATGTTTTATATTTTCTTAAGATGCATGCCAATTTTCATGCCAATCGGGTGTAATTTACCATTTGATCTTTAAAATCATCTTTTATGCAATATTTTAAACTACAAAAACTTGAATTTAAACAATTGATTGATGACGTGACTAGTAATCTTTGATCACCATGAAATTTTGTAAGCATGAAAAATATATGAAAATAATGTAATCTAACAGTAAATTTGTCAAAATTCACATCGAATTAAGAAATATAGGGTTGGGTTCAAGTTACACCAGATGTAACTCAAAAAAATGTTACACCACCCAATAACTTATTATTGAATTCATATTTTGAAAATCCAACCGTTGGATTACATGTTCTATATGGTCTTAACATGCATGTCAATTTTCATGCCAATCGGATGTAATTTACCATTTGATCTATAAACTCATCTTTTATGTATTATTTAAAACTACAAAAACTTGAATTTAGACAATTGATTAATGACATGCCTATTAATCTTTGATCACTTTGAAATTTTGCAACCATGAAGAATATATGAAGATAATGTAATCTAACGGTAGATTTGTCAAAATTCACATCGAATTAAGAAATATAGGGTTGAGTTCAAGTTACACCTGACGTAACTCTAAAAAATGTTATACCATCCAGTAACTTATTATTGAATTCATATTTTAAAATTCCAACCGTTGGATTACATGTTCTATATAGTCTTAAGATGCATGCCAATTTTCATGCCAATCGGATATAATTTACCATTATATATAAACTCATACTTTATACATTATTTTAAATTACTAAAACTTGAATCTAGACATTTGATTGATGTCATGGCTATTAATGATTGATGACATGACTATGAATTTTTGATCACCTTGAAATTTTGTAAGCATGAAAAATATATAAAGATAATGTAATCTAACGGTAGATTTGTTAAAATTCACATTGAATTAAGAAATATAGAGTTGGGTTCGAATTACACCTAACGTAACTCTAAAAAATGTTACGCCACCTAATAACTTATTATTGAATTCATATTTTGAAAATCCAACTGTTGGATTACATGTTCTATATGGTCTTAACATGCATGCCAATTTTCATGCCAATCGGATGTAATTTACCTTTGATCTAGAAACTCATCTTTTATGCATTATTTAAAACTACTAAAACTTAAATCTAGATAATTGATTGATGACATGACTATTAATCTTTAATTACCTTGAAATTTTGTAAGCATAAAAAATATATGAAGATAATATAATCTCATGGTAGATTTGTCAAAATTCACATCGAATTAAGAAATATAGGGTTGGGTTCAAGTTACACCTGACGTAATTCTTAAAAATGGTACACCACCCAATAACTAATTATTGATTTCGTGTTTTGAAAATCCAACCGTTGCATTTCATGCTCTATATGTTATTAACGTGCATGCCAATTTTCATGCCAATCGAATGTAATTAACCATTTGATCTATAAATTCATATTTTATGCATTATTTTAAACTACAAAAACTTGAATCTAAACAATTGATTGATAACATGGTAATTAATATTTGATCACCTTGAAATTTTATAAGCATAAAAAATATATGAAGATAATGTAATCTAACGGTTGATTTGTCAAAATTCACATCGAATTAAGAAATATAGAATTGGGTTCAAGTTACACGTGATGTAACTCTAAAAGATGTTACATCATCCAATAAGTTATTATTGAATTCATATTTTGAAAATCTAACCTTTGGATTACATGGTCTATATGTTCTTAACATGCATGCCAATTTTCATACCAATCGGATGTAATTTACCATTTGATCTATAAACTCATCTTTTATGCATTATTTTAATGGGAAGAAATTTTTATTCACTTTTAAGAGAGAGGGAGAGAGAGAGTACAAAAGACTAAAATTCTTGAATTTTAGGCTACCATTTTGAAGTTGAAAGTGCTATCATTTTTTTATGGGTACAATTGTTTAGAAAATAAGGACATACCTTTCTTATATAGGATGTATATAAAGGTTTTTTTTTAGACTGTAAACAAAAGGTTCATCTAAAGAATACAAAGTGCTATATATTTATAAATTTCTTTTTATTTTTCTTTGAATTTTAGAATAAATTTTATCTCCAAAAAAAAATAATAATAATAATAATATTTTAATGATTTTTTGCGAGGGTCAATGGTGGCCCTCGCAAATAACTTAGTGTTAGCAAGGGCATATTTTTATCCCACACAAAAAATAAACTTTTTGCAAGGGATTTTTATTGTCCCTCGGAAATAATTTGGTGGGAACATTTCCCTCCAAAAATTTTGACATTTTAATGATTATTTGTGAAGGTCGATCCTAACCCTCGCAAATAATTTAGTATTAGTGACGGCTTTTTTTTAACCGTCACAAATAATACACTTTTTGTGAGAGATTTTTAATTGTCCCTCGCAAATAATATGGAGGGAAAATTTCCCTCCAAAATATTTGTATTTGTGACGGCTATAACACATAATTGCGACAACTTTTCTTGTTGGTCACAAATATTTCACATTTTATCAAGTATTTGCGAGGGCTTTATTTTGTCATCACAAATAAGATTTTTTGAGAGGACTTTTTGGGTCCGTCAAAAATTCTTGGTCACTAATAGGCATTTTTCTTGTAGTGTCTCCATGACCAACTTATTCCTAGTGGTCTAGATTGCCCAAATAGAAATAGGGAATAAGGTTTGCCAAGGTAAGTCCGAGAAGAGGCTTGAGGGGATGCTTTTGGAAGACATGGTTTTGATCCAAGATGCCGTGCTATTTGAAGAGTAGAAAAAAGGTGGACGGTGTGGGATGATTTTGGACCAAATGGGGTGACAGTGCAGTCACGGAGAATGTGCAGTAAGGTTTCAAGGGTAGTGTGGCATAAGGGGCATAAGGAATCCATGATGATTTTCCAGTTATGGAGCAAGGATTTAGTGGGTAGGCTATTATGGCAGGAGAGCCATATGAAGGTACTGATTCTTGGGAGAGTAGGGAGTTTCCAAATCCATTTCCATTTGCTGTTAGGAGCTTCGGAAGTGAGACCACAAGCAAGGTGGTACGCAGACTTAATGCTAAACTCACCATTCGGTGAAGGAAACCAGTAGGTGGCATCATCGTGTAAGGGAGTGTGGGGCTTGGGAGTAGCACGAATTAAGTCTTTGATGAGGGTGGGGAGGTGGAAAGATATTCTGTGAAGACACCAGTTACCCGAAATGTCCCATAGCTCACCCACTTTTAGAAGCTCTTTATTTTTGTTTAGCGGACCGTGGATCATGCTTCTCAAAGGGCCTCTACCCGACCAGTTATCAACCCAAAAATTTGCCAAGGAGCCATTGCCCAGTCTCCAACTTATGCCTAGAGGGCAAATATGGTCAGCCTTGAGTAGACCAGTCCATGTAGTAGACATATTTTTAGAAGCCGAATGGTTGGGTGGGTATTTAAGTGTCAATGTTTTGGCCCAAATGTCCATTGAGTTATTGCAAAGGGCCCACACCCTTTTAGCTAGAATGGCTAAATTTCTTGCATAAGCTCTTTCGATTCCTAGCCCATCAAGGAATTTTGGGCTTGTCACTGTGCTCCAATTTTTGAGGTGGATTTTCTTGCAAGCTTCGGTATCACCCCAAAGGAAGTTTCTATTGATTTTATCAATATCCTTGCAGACTTGTTGGGGCAAAGGGTGCTTTGCATGATGTACGTGGGGATGGCGAAAGTGACGGAGTTGATAAGAGTGAGGCGACCTGCAAGGGAGAGAGTTTTGGCTTTCCAAGAGGCCATTTTGTCATGGATCTTGTCAATGATAAAATTAAAAGCTCTTTTGTCTCTCTTGTTTGTGAGAATGGATACTCCAAGGTATTTTCCGAAATTTCTAGAGGAGGAAATTCCAAGCTCATCCATGTTCACCATATTGGAGGGTGAGGTGTGAAGGGAGAAGAAAATCTTAGACTTGGCAAGATTTATTTTTTGACTCGAAAGCTTGCAAAAAGTGTCAAGAACTTTCATGATGGTAGAGCAATTTTTCTTGGTGGCTTTGGCAAACAAAATGAGATCATCGGCAAAAAATAGGTGGGAGAAGGGAAGGCTATTTCTTGCTGTTTTGATACCTTTCCAGTTACCCAATGAGACTTCCTTGAGAATGAGCCATGCAAGGTGCTCCATGCATAGGATGAAGATGTAAGGGGAGAGAGGGTTGCCTTGACGGATGCCCCTAGTGGGAGTGAATTGGGTGAGGCGTTCCCCATTAAGAAGAACGAAGAGATTGGAGGAGGTAATGCAGGACATTATGAGCTCAATCCAAGTAGGGGGAAAATTGAAGTGATCAAGGGTGTGCTTGATAAAACTCCATTCAAGCCTATCAAAAGCTTTTTCAAGGTCAATCTTAATAGCCATGGAGCCAATTTTAGTTTTGGAAGTAGTCATTGAGTGTATGATCTCTTGGGCAATAATGATGTTGTCGCTAGTCTCTCTACCCGAAATAAAGCTAGCTTGGAAGGGATGAATAAGGTCACCAAGGTGTGGTTTCAGCCTGCTCACTAGAATTTTTGTAATGGTTTTGTACAAAGTGTTGCAAAGACCAATGGGGTGAAGTTGATGGACAGTTTCATGTTTGGGGGTCTTGGAGATAAGGCAAAGAAAGGCGGAGTTTAACTCAGAGGGGATATTTCTATTAGCGAAGACATTTCTGATAAAGGAGTAGATGGAGTTGCCTAAGGTGTGCCAGAAATGTTGGAAGAAAATGGGATGGAAACCATCGGGACCTGGTGCCTTGTGAGGTTTGAAAGAGTTAATGGCAGCATGAATTTCTTGTGTGGTGATGTTTTGGAGAAGGGGGTCTTCCACATGGAGTAGAGGTGCATCAATATTTGGGAATAGGATGGTAGGGAGTGAGCAAGTGGATTCTGTAGTTTAGAGGGAAATGAAGTGTGAGGTGATAAGATTTTCAATGTCTCTAGGGGAGTAAGTCTAGTTACCCGTGCTATCCTTAAGGCACCAAATTTTGTTATGGTGCCTTCTGCGTACGGTGGAGATATGGAAGAATTTTGTGTTCTAATCCCTCAACATGTTCCACTCTGTTCTGGATTTAAGTGCCTAAAAATCTTCTTCAAGCTTTAGGATGTGATGGAATTCAGCAATGAGTTCTTTTTCTAGCTTAAGGAGGAAGTGAGAGGGGTTAGAGCAGATGGCTGTTTGCATGCCCTTAAGTCTAGCTAGCACTCTATTTTTTCAGTGAAAAATGTTTCCAAAGTATTCTTTATTCCAAATCTTGACCCTGGTGGTGAAGTTATTGAGAGTTTGCATGATATCGCCGGGGTGGGCCTAAGAAACTTCTTGGACAATATCATTGAAGGAGGGGTCATTGAACCACATTGTCTTCAGGCGAAAGGGTCGATTGTTGGGGTTTGGTGGTGGTCGGTCAGTGTTGACAAGTAAAAGGTGATGGTCTGAAGAAGTTTTTGGGAGATGGGAAACAGTGGTGTCTTCGAAAAGGAGCTGGCATGAGGGGGAGCAGAGAGCTTAATTAAGCCGTTTCATGACGAGGTTTGAGTCCCTTTTATTCGACCAAGTGAAACGTGGTCCGTTGTAGCCTAGATCAAGGAGGTTGCAATTATGTAGGAAGTCGTTAAAATGGGCTATGCGGCTACGATTGGATGGAGTGCAACTGAAACTTTCATTATTGCTAGCAATGTCATTGAAATCTCCTGCAATGAACCAAGGCAGAGAGAGAAAGGATGCAAAGGAAGAAAGGTTCTCCCAGAGTTGTAGTCTAGTGCTTAGATTGGGGTTAGCATAAATGGCAGTAAATATCCAATTAGATGAGGGATTAGAGGGGCATGCCTAAACAACAGCATGAATTGCTTGGTCTGTAACAGAGAGTATGTCAAGATCGGTGTCCTGAGCATTCCAGAGAATCCATATGCTACCACTGAAACCCGAGGCATCTGAGCGGCAAACATTGTTGAAGCCAAGAGAAGAGCTGACTTCCTCAGCTTTGGTGTTCGATATGCGAGTTTCCATTATAACAGCAATTGCGGGTCTAAGACGCCTTGTCATATCTAGGAAGTTTCGACGGAACGAAGTGCTTCCAACACCCCTACAATTCTAGACCAGAATCTTCATCTCAGACGGATTGGAGGGGATGGTTTGGTGGACGGGGCCCAATCCAAGGTCACTTGGAGTTGGGGTTGTGCGTTCCTGTGCAAGTGGGTTCAACAGGAAAAGGAAGGTGCGGGGTGTTGGGTGTCTGTGCTGATGGAAACGAATTGTCATTCTGAAGTAAGATACCCATGGAAGGATTTGAATGAGGGAGGTGTTCTCCTCTGTTCCTTGAAAGGGAAGGCTGATGCGGGAGCTTTCGAGGGAAAGGAGTGTTGTCAAACATTCTTGGGCTTCGGCAACGCTCGGCACAGGCTCTGTCCTCAGGTGTAGGTGAACGGTCTCTATCTGGATAGCGGGGAGGAGAGTGGTGGTCAGGGAGACTATGGCGAGGTCTGGCGAGAGAGGACTGACGACACGGCCGAAAGGAAAGTTCCGAGGTGATAGGGAAGATTAGCTTTGTAACGTCCTCATGACTTCCTCTTCGATGTGCTCCCAAAACCTGTTGGGGCAAGTTTGTATCCATCGGAGAAGGTTGGTCCAAATGGGTTGAAGGCGGTTTTGGCTGAGGAGTGCCCAATGGTTTCAGGTCAGAGGATCAAAGAAGTCAATTTGGGGTGTTGCCAAGAGATTGGGATTTCGAGACATTTTTTGTGGAGTTTTCTTGCAAAGCCAAGTTTAGAGGGGTCATGGCGAGGTTGGTTTGAACGTCCATGGTGATGTCGTTGCTTAAGGGGCAGTTGGGTGATGTTTCCAAGGGTGTGATGGGCTGTTCAGTGGGTTTTGAGGCTAGGCTAGCCATTGGATGTGGCTTATCGGTGTGAGAAGTGTGGATACCTGATGAGGAAATAGCAGAGCTCTCAGTAGTGAGGGAGGCAAAGACAGGAGCAAGGTTTGGGATAGATTTTGAATTAAAGCTGGAATTCTCGGGCAGAGAAAGGGCAAGGACAATATTGACCTTTGTGTTGGTGGGTATCCAATGTGTAGAAGTGGCTTTGGCAGATGTTTTTTTAGAATTCTAACCCGATGTGACAGCATGTGGGTGTGGTTCATTAGCAGCAGAGCTATTGGGGATAGGGGTTGATGCCACGTTTAGATGCACTAGGGTAGTGTTAATGGGCTGGGTATTGGGGATGTTATGGGGCGAAGCTCTATGCATGGGAATGGGCTTGGATTTGGGCTCATGTGGTTGAGAAGTTTCATCGCGAGACTTGGCGTTTGAATGGCCGGGGTTGTGTGCATGGTGCTGCAACGTTGTCGTTGACCGGATTTTGGTGTTGGGATTTTTTTGTTTAGAAGATTTTTTACGTTGGACCAGCATCCATTCCCCAAACTTGTTGGTGGCAAAGTCCAGCGAAGGTTGTGAAGGTGGTGCAGTGGAGTAAGGCGCGGGGTCGGGGCGAATGATGGATGGACACAAAGAGGCTTTATGCCCAACCCGTCCACATTCGAAACATATGGCTGAGATGCCTTCCTACTGGATGGGCTGAAGAAGAGAGTCGATCCTTACTTTGGAGGTGAGAGGTGAGTCCAAGTCTATTTGAATGCAGAGGCGTGCGTATCTTCCTCGAATGTTGTCTGTGGTACGCAAATCTATTTTCAATAGCATGCCGAGCTAGTTACCTATTCTACGAAGTATGGACTCATCATATAGTTCGATGGGGAGCTCTAAGAGCCGAGCCTAGATTGCCTTGGTGGTGAGCCTTGCTACTGAAGGTCTGAAGCCTGGTGACCATCTCTGAATGGATAGGAATTGCTGTCCGATGAACCAGGGACCGTCACTAAGAACTTTCCAATAGTCTTCTTTAAGTTTAAAACGGATAAGGAAGTAATCCAGTCCTAGGTCGATGATATGAATATCTTCGGCCAGTTTCCAGATAGTTCTAATTTTGAAGTTGAAGTATTTGAATCCTAGCGACTTACCAAAAGCTTTGACGATGAGCGTAGACCACCATGGTGTTCTGGTTCAAATCTTTTCTTCTCGGGATAGAAGGATTGTTGGGTATGGGTCGTAGTTGTCAAGTTCGATGTCCGAGTGTGCATCGTCATCATCAAAGGGAAGGTTTTGGGCTGAGAGGTCTTCCCAGTCTAAGGAGGGACGCAAAATAGAGTCTTTGTAAGATAGGATAGGTCTTTGGGGTGAGAAAGGCTTAGATGAAGCCTTCTGTTTCTTTGTACTACGGACAAGGTGATCAGTTTCTTCTGTGGAGAGAGCTGCTTCTTCAGCGGACATGATAGCTTTTTTCTGCTTACTTTTCTTACATGTTTCATTAACAGTGAATAGGAACAGAAATAGACAAATGGTAGAAGTGGCAAAAAATATTAGGTTTGGTGGAAGTAGGTTTGGTGGAAGTTGTGTTGGTTGAGCATTGACGGAGTCAACCATTGAAGAAGATTAATCATGTGTAATTCTTACAATTGTGAAAAACAATTTAAGGAAAAGTTAAGAACATTCGACATCCTTATAGTTTGGAGGCATTGACCCAATATTATCCATCACACATGAGATCTGATCTTAAGTAACTGAACAATATGATTTGAAGAAGATTAGTCATTTAATTCTTACAATTGCGAAAAAAACAATTCAAGGAAAGATTAAAGAACACAGCAAAGTTAACAATGACAATAAACTAAAATTTGTAAAGTGAATTAAGCATCCCACGTAAAGTACCTCTAGACCAAGAATTTTCACTTCTTTTCACGAAGACTTTTGTTCCTTCAATTATGACTAGATTATCGATATGATTGACCTGCCGAGTGCCAACCCATGAACTAAAATGACAGAAGCTAGCAAAAATAAATAAATAAATAAATATGATAATATAATCATCCCTAGACCAAGAATTTTTATTTCTTTTCACGAAGACTTTTGTTCCTTCAATTGTGACTAGACTATCAATATGATTGACCACCTCTATCGGGGTACAAAATTTTTCCCCATAGGATAAAAGTAATTAATATCATGAGGAGGCTTTCTCTTTCGAAGATCATAAAGGTACATTGTTGAGGAATCTGCAAAGAAAAGTTCTTCATTCTTGCCACATCCAACCAAGCTCCATTCTAGGAGAGCTCCAATACTCAACTGTTTTGTCCAAGTTTCCTTGAGCCCATATTCATTCATCACCCATATATCAAATCCAGGTTCATATTGTTGTCTTGAACTAACAACAATGAGACAAAGTAATTCAATCCTTACAAAAGGGTACCAATCTTTGTCTTTAAAGTCAATTCCAGCCGGCAACTTTATGTACCCACACACTTCATCTCTAATATTAAACGATATGATAATGTCACGAATCACCTTATTTTTCCCAATTGCACCCTTCCAATGTAAAACACCATTTAAGTCCCCCTTGGAAAAAGAATTATCCACAATAGTTCCATGCACAAGCCTATCCTTTCTTCTCCAAGAATTTGTACTCAATGAGTACACATCAACTCCAGAATAAAATGACTCTCTCATCTTCTTAGATTAAGATATTCTTACCAATTTGTAGTCATTGGTTTTTGGATCGCGACCAAATCCGAGACCAATATGTACAACTATTTTATCTTCACCAAGTTCGTTTACTAGATAATCAGGTTTTGGGAGATCTTTGAATTCACTAGTGACAGGATTAAACAAAAAATTCATGTCCCCGATTTTAGAACCATTTAGACACAAGACACCATTACATGAACCTACAATTCTAAAAGGTGCCTTAGCATGTTCCTCCATACATGGAATATTTATGCTAAATATTTCATGAAATGTTTGATCCGAGAACAAGGATATGTAGCACTTACCATGAAAAGTGTCATCACGACATGTGACAGCCACATAGCCATTGTTGCTATGATTAGATCGGTTAACATGCTTGGTGATGAAGATGGGATCTTTGATAATATCATACCACGATTTGCAAACTGACTTGAATTGCAGGAGTGTCTTAACAGGTAATCTTGAAAATATGTCCATTAATACATCTTCAGAAAGATCGTTCAACATTGCTTTTGACATCTCTCTATTTAGTTGTTTAGGAATTTAATTTGAGGAAAAATAAATTGACAGAAGAATATTGCAGGGTTTTATATAAATAGGCCTACGTGTTGGGGGTTTGTTAGTTTTTGCATTGCAATACTAAAAAGTATGATCCAGTTTAGTCAAAATTTTGACTTGGTCTGCGGAAAATTTTTGGCCTATTCTAATGGCAAGAACATTTCATAGCTCAACTAGTGGCAGTTGGGGCCTTCTCAAAATCTAAAAAGTTTTTTAACAAGAAATTTTGGCATTTTTTATTTGGGGTTTCTTTTGTTAATCTCCCTTTTGTCTTTTCCTCCTATCAAATTTATGTTTTTTTTTTCTTTGTTAACTACTTAACTCCATTTATCATGAAAAATAGATTATACTTTCTCTGCATATTTGTAAGTATACATAGTGACATATGTACGTTTTTAGATCCCTTAACACAAGTTGTTTAACCTAAATATTTAGCCAAGTCATTACTTAGATAAATTATTCAATTCTAGGTTAACACAATAAAATCATATCATGTAAATAATGCAGAAATATAAAGAACACAACAATATTATAACTTAGGAAAACCAAACCGGTAAAAAACCTAGGGAGGATTTAACCTAGTTATCCTCAAGGTAAACCAGATCCACTATGAAAGAATTGAAGTTTGTACAATAAGACTTAGACCACTAACATCCTATTGTTACCTCGAGTAGAAAACTTACTACCATGACCACGTGACAGCTCCGAGTCCACGAATTACTTCTTTCCTTGATTTACTACAAACACAAGTTCTCCCACTTGTGACTTTGAGACTAAACTCAAAGGTTTCAAATCTTCTTTAAAGTTCTTTATGCAGCAATTAAAGAGATCACCAAGTTCTTGACATGAATCTTGATCTTGATAACCCTAAGTGTGTATGAAGGTAAACACATCTAAATCTCACAAAAGATTCAACACACAACCATCAAAAGACCTCTAAAACATAGCTAGGATTTTTCCTTTTATACTTGGAGTAACACACAAAACCCTACACGTCAAACGGGCTTGGGCAAAATTAGAATTTCTGCAGAAAAATAAATATGCATGTGGTTCGATCGATCGAGCCTTGCAGATTTTGTCTAATAATTTTTGCAATCACTCGATTCCAATTTTACAAATAAACACACTTTGAGCAAGTCTAAACCTAGACTCTATGTTTTGATCATGGTTTGCCAATATAATACAAATTGAAGTTCTAATACATTAGTTTATAAAGTCTTAGAACCTAACAAACTCCCCATTTGGCAATCCATGACAAAACTCATCAAAAAAGTAAAATACTCAAAGTTAAAAATAGCCCATTCAAATTAAAATGCCCTAAATACAATTCAACCTAACTACTATCTATCAGTTGCCAATGTAGACAGCAGTCACGACTGAATTAACATGTAAATTCCTGAAACACCCAACAAACACATAAACGCATTTGTGGAAAATACAAGTAAATCAAAATAAACTTCTTGATTTCACAAAAACATAAATAAAAGACATATATCATGAATGACCTCATAAATATAAATCAATAATCAAATGTACCATATGTGAAACAAGAAAAAATAAAAGAAACAAAACACAAAGCATAATGTCTCCCCCTATCATATACAACCCATAAAAAAGAAATACATCAAAGCCAAAAAGAAATACATCATAAAGCTCCTAGATAAAATCTATAATCTCCAATCTCCCCCTATCATCTCCATATGTACTCCCCCTTTTTGTGACGAATTGCCAAAGGGCAATCAAGAATCATCATCAAAAGGTGGAGGCGGTGGAGTAGAACCTCTAGCACTTGCCAAATTTGCTCGTAAAGCCTGAAGCTCAGTGAGCACATCTAACAAAATTTGTCCATGCGCTGTCTGAACGGTCATAACGATATCTAGCATGCTCCGCAAGGACGAGTTGCTTGATGAAAAATGTTGAGGATCCACAGCAGCAGTATGGTCTACATACTCCTCAACAATAGGGTCACCAGAAGTAGGTGGCCTAGATGCATCACTTGTAGAAGACTCAACTCTAGGGCGTTTAGAGCTAGCTTTCAACTGAGCTACTCTTTGCCTAAGAAAGGTGGCACCTATAGGAGTTATGATATGGACAGGCTCGGATGCAGGAAAATCCTCTAAACCTAAGTCTAAAAGAATCCTATGAATAAAAACTAGAAAGAAAAGACCATGAGATTTTGCACTACTCCTACGAACCTCAACAAGAAAGCAAATGAAAAGAGTGGGAAAACTCATAGGAGCATCGGTGACAAGAGCATACAAAAACACACATCTCTCAATGGGAATAGTATGAAGGTGAGAGATAGGTCATATACTATGACAAGAAATCCGGAAAAACAAATAGTTGAGCTCAGTAAGCTCATGGGAAGTGAAATGAGGATTAGTACCCCAACTAATGGAAGTATTGGTGATGGAAGACATGATGTCATCAAGAGAAGGGGTCTTAGTGTAAGGGCACGCAGGCTGCCGTACCAAAGGTATACCAAGAGCAGAGGCCACTACAGCAGGAGTAATGACATACTCTTCACCCTTATCCAACTCTTCACAAACTGAATGTTGGAATCATCAGAGTGGACAAAGAGGTTCGAGTAGAACTCTCTAATCAAAGCAGCCGGAGGAGGATGCTCAACCTCTAAAAGTGGTAACCAACCCCTACTCTCAAAATTCCTACGTATCTCCGGATCAAGCTCATTTAAGATGACCTTACGCTCAGCCCAAACCGACCTAAAGATATTCAGCTTCTCATAGTTTTCTTGGTTTTTCAAGGTTCTAAACCTATCACTCTGGAACTCAAGGATAAAAGGGGAGGTGGTTTTCTTGGCTCTAGTCTTCCTAACCATGATGTTAAGAGTTTAAAGAAAGGGAAGACAGAAACAAAGAAAGAAAACCAAGGGCAGACTGCATTAGAGAGGGTTAGAGCACAAAAAATCTCAATAAATAACAACCTATATGATGCTTGTGATGAATGCACATATGATGCATGCTCTAATGCATTGAAATTTGTTCAATTTTACTTCATAAACCATCAATTGACTTGAACATAGAGTTTTAGTCCAAAAACCCCAAATTTTGAAAAACCCAATTTCAACATTAAACCAAATTGATCAATTAATCATCATACTAGTTAGGAAACATCATATAATGATTAAATGTAACAATAACACAAGTCAATTTCATCAATTTTAGCCCAATTGAACAAAATCCCCAATTTCACAAAGTTCCAAGCCCTAGAAATTTCAATTTTTCTCAAATCACAAAATTGACCAAATTAATGCATGAGGATCATGTTTATGTTATCTAAGAACAAAAACCCATTGATTAAAAATGATTAAAAAAAATGAAATAAACAAAAATCCCTAAAATGCTTGGTTCGAAATTTTCAACAAAATTGCGTGAAAATGCATGAATCATGTGATTTAATTAAAAAAGAAAGGGTAAAAGAGACTTACTAGTGCTTGAGGATAAAAACCTTTCACAAATTTGTGGAAGAAAACGACAACAAATGCTTAGATTGGATCGGTCGAAGAAAAGGAGTGAGAAAACTTTTGAAAAGGTTTGAAAAGTATGAAGAACACATGAGAAAGACCTTTTCAAAACACTCACTGTTCGAATTTTGGTCAGTCGAAATTGAGTTTCGATCGATCGAAAAATAGATTCGATCGATCGAGCATCAATCGAGCACCAATCAAGCCAGGCAGATTCAAACCAAATTTTTTATTGCAATTTCGATCGGTCAAGCAACAGCTTCGATTGATCGAAAATCTAGGAAAATGAGATTTTTGAAAAACATAGCAAGTTTATGCAGAAACCACTCAAAACACAATATTTCATGAATGAAATGCATGAGTATGAGTTTAAAAGTTTTTCAAAAACACTTGAATTCAACCTAGATCTTGCAAAAACAATATTTTCAACCTTTTTGTCCCCAAAACTCAAACATTAAACACATTTTGCATCAAAATCAAGGAACATATAATCTTGAATGGCCAAAACAATTCACACACAATATTATGTACTAAGTTTAGCAAAGAATAATTTGTGTAGTGTGTGCAACTAGCAATAGCATGAGATACATGTAAGGTGATATGTAGATAGTAATCGATTACAATTTTTACAAAATTCATCACATAAGTTTGAAAGAGACTATGATCTAAAGAGTTACTCATATAACTCTCACATTTCCTAAAAAACAAGCTTGCAATCATGTAAATTTTTTTGTTTTGTTTTGCCTCATAAGGTACACACTAATTTTATTTCATTGTGAAATTATTAGATTAGCTAGATAATGTACACACCAATTTTATTTCATTGTGTCATCTTTATTATAGCCCAATAATGTACACACCAATTTTAGTATTAATTCGAGGCTACACCTTATGTTCTTTTTGTGCATGCGTTACACTTTCTCGAGCACAAAATCTTATGATATGCACTAAGGTGTTCATGATTGGCTAGTAAACAGTGGTGAGATGGTTATTTATGCCTTTCTCATTAAGTTCAAGTCCTAACAATCAAAAGCATGTGACTTTAAAATCAAGATCATGTGATCAAAAACTATAAACAACTCCCACACAACATGCATTCCATAGCTAAAACTAGCAAAGTGCAGTAAAAATAAATTCATCCAAGCTACACAAGGTACACAAGCATGTTATGTAAAGATAATAGGCTAACCTTGATTAAAAATCTAAGATATATAATACAAAACATATTTCTCTTTCCTCTTTTTTTTTTTATTTTTATTTTATTTTATTTAAGGAATAGCAAAAACAACCTATCATGAAAGGCATGAATGTTATGCAATGCAAATTCTAAAAGCACAAAAGAAAACAAAACAACAAAAGAAGAATGGTCACAAAGAGTAATGAGATGAAACACAAGGACCATGTCAAAAAGACTCAATTAGATTAAGCCTTTTGCATCCAAAACTTTTTAGATGCAACTCTAGTATTGGAGTTATTATTCATATTAGAATGATGAGCAACTCCAGGATTGGTATAAAGGTTTAAAGCCTTTACCAATTCACCAATAAGTATCATAGGATCTTGTGTTTGAGACACAAGTACTTTTGGCTTATTTGCTCGCTTTGCAGCTTGCAACTTGAAACAGTTTGGGTGAATATGCCCAGCCCTTCCACAAAAAATGACAAACCCACAAAGGCATATCATGCAACTTGTCCTTAGGGAGGTTAGGATTCTTAGGCTTAGACTCTTTAAGATCAACTCTAATCTTCCTAGAAGGTGGTGTAGCTTCTATTATTTTGACAATCTCACTCTTGGGGGGCTGAGAAGAAGAAACAAAGTTTGTGGAATGAGTTTCAAACATCGAGATGCTATCTACAAAACCTAGACCAGATTTGTCTAAGGGAGACTTCTGAACACTCAACATGTGATCAAGTTTAGAACTAGCAGACCTATTTAATTATTCTCTAGCAACATATAATTCTAGTTCCAAGTTCTTAATCTTATCAAGCAATAACATGTTTTCAGTCTTTACCTTATTAATCAATTCATTAGCATCAAGTAATTTCAACAACAAGTTTTTCTTATCAAGTTCAAGGAAGGCAATCTTCTTTAAACCTAAGCCAACACTTATTGCATCCTTTGCAACAACCTTGCATAGCTTATTAAAAGCTTCTTGCAAATCAGCACACTTAGAGAGTTCCCCATCAGAAAGGTTCTCTTCAACCACAACACTTTCATCAACTACAGCAGTAGCTGTGAAAGCAATGAAGTTTCCATCCTCATCACTTCCAGACTCATGATCAGAAACTTCATTATCACTAAGGGTTACAGTCATAACTTTACCCTTTGATTTCAAGAATGTAGGATATTCTAATTTCACATGACCGTATCCTTGACAACCAAAACATTGTTGACCTAAAGAGTTACTAGATGTTTGACCAACTTTCTCTTTTGATTTCTCAAAATTATTAACCTTAGGTGGTTCATTCATCTTAAAATTTCTAGGTTCAACATTGTTTTTACCTCTTGCCCTTCTGTTGTTGTTCCTAAGAAAGTTTCTAAAGTTCTTGGCAAGATAAGCAATCTCTGTAGAAGAGAGTTCATCATCAAATCCATTCCTATCAACATCATCAACTGACTTAAGAGCCATTGATTTGGATTTGTTTGTCTTGGGTAGGTCTAACTCATAGGACTGGAGAGATCCTACAATCTCATCAACAAGGATGGAGTTCACATCCTTGCTTTCAGTAATGGCAGTCACTTTGGGTCTAAAATCCTCAGTCAATGATCTAAATATCTTCCTAACAATCTTAGGTTAATCATAGATTTCACCCAAATTATAAGCAGAGTTAACAATATCATTAAGTTTAGCATAGAATTCATCAAAACACTCATCATCAGACATTCTAATGCTTTCAAATCTAGTAGTTAACTATTGCAATTTATTAATCTTAACTATCTTTGTGCCTTCATGCACAATTTGAAGAATATTCCATGCAGTATGAGCAACCTCAACATTCGAGATTCTCTTGAATTCCTCCATAGAAACAGCATTAAAAATGGCATTTATGACTTTACTCTTAAAAGCGGTTGCCTCTTTTTGAGAAGCTGACCACTCGCTTACAAGAGTAGTCAATTTCTCCCATCCGTATTCAATGGAATTCCAAACTCTCTCATCAATAGATTTCAAGAATGCTTTCATCCTTACTTTTCAGTAAGCATAGTTGTTTTCATCAAAGTAGGTGGGATCACAAGAGAGTGACTGTGTTCCATGACAATAGGGGTCAAGGATCAATTCTTAGATCTAAAAAACACAAGAGCTAACCTGCTTTAATACCACTTGTACGTTTTTAGACCCCTTCACACAAGTTGTTTAACCTAGATATTTGGCCAAGTGATTACTTAGATAAATTATTCAGTTCTAGGTTAATACAATAAAATCATATCATGTAAATAATGCAGAAATATAAAGAACACAACGATATGATAATCCAGAAAAACCAAACCAGTAAAAAACCTGGGGAGGATTTAACCTAGCTATCCTCAAGGTAAACTAGATCCACTATGAAAGAATTGAAGTTTGTACAATAAGACTTAAACCACTAACATCCTATTACTACCTCGAGTAGAAAACTTACTACCACAACCACGTGACAGCTCCGAGTCCACGGACTACTTTTTTCCTTGATCTACTGCAAACACAAGTTTTCCCACTTGTGACTTTAAGACTACACTCAAAGGTTTCAGATCTTCTTTAAAATTCTTTATGCAGCAATTGAAGAGATCACCAAGTTCTTGACATAAATCTTAATCTTGATAACCCTAAATGTGTATGAAGGTAAACACCTCTAGATCTCACAAAAGATTCAACACATAACCATCAAAAGACCTCTAAAACGTAGCTAGGATTTTTCCTTTTATACTTAGAGTAAAACACAAAACATTACACGTCAAACGGGCTTGGGCTGAATTGGAATTTTTGCAAAAAAAAAAATCTGCATGTGGTTCGATCGATCGAGTCTAATTTTCGATCGATCAAGCCTTGTGGATTTTGTCCTATAATTTTTGCAATCACTCGATTCCAATTTTACAAATAAACACACTTTGAGCAATCCTAAACCTAGACTCTATGTTTTAATCTTGGTTTGCCAACATACATGTGGTACTCATAGGTTAAGAATTTGGAATTTTAATCTATGGGAAAGTAGGTCAAATGTTATGGTTTTATTCAATGGTTTACAGGATATTAAGGAAATAAAATGTCTAAAATTTATTTTTACGTGGTAAAATAATTTGTTAAGTTTAATATACAACACATAAGTAAAACTAACCTATACAATTTTCTGAGTCAAAACTGCCCAAAATTTCAATTAATCAACCAATTGTAGAGGTTAGTGAGTTGGCAACAATTTGGAATTTTTCCAACCCGCCAATGGCTGTTTGGTTGAAAAAATTTCCCTCAACCCATCCAATCTAACCTGATCATAGTCCTAAAGACTAGGTTGCTGGTTTATAGGTTAATAACATTTGCATTTAGCCCAATCACATGCATGTATATCTAAACTAAAGTTGAAAATCCACTTTTTCGATTTTAGCCAATCTATTTTTTAGGTTGGCCACCACTTGCACTAGCGTACCCTAGTTCTAAAGAATTTTATCCTCTTCATTTTGTATGAACTAGTATTGATTAGAGTTGGAAAGAAATTAGTAAACATTTTTAACTCCCAATCATGAGCATATTGCACAAAATGTAAAAATCTAGAGGATTTCTCAACTTTAAGCAGTCAGACATCATGAGCATATTGCAGAAAAGGTGAAAATCTCAACTCTAAGCAGTCAGACACCTCTGTGTTTACAGCTAAGCTAAAACATCAGGGGGACTAAAGAAGTTAAAAACCTATCAGAACACCACACGTGTATCCTCCCCTTAACTTACACTTGTAAACCAGAACTACATCCTGCTCTTAGTTTTTTGATACAATTTAACTTTGATAGCATTGCCTTTTCCCAAAATAAGAGTCCATCCACCGTTGTATTCTCTCTCTTTCTTCTCTTTTACATTTTCCCAATTACCATATTATTATCTTGGTGGATATGAATGTTTATTGATATCCTTACATACATATATACAGTGTTGAGCACCATTAAAGAATGTCCTAGTTGTTAATAAAAGTTGCTTGCTATAAATTTAACAATAAAATATGCAAAACTCACCCAATAAGTTTCACCACTTTTCATTTCAATCCTCTAAGTTTGCTTTTTGTCATTTCAATCCTCTAAATTTCAAATTTCCTCAATTCTGTCATCTGTAATTCACCATCCATATATACTATTAGTTTTGGCCAAAATTTAATATTTAATATTCATTATATTATTTATTTATTAATTTAAAACAACATTTTCTTAAAAAAAAAAAAACACAAAAAAAAAAAAAAAAAAACACAAAACAAAACAAAACCAGAAATTAAAATAATCCCAATTTCCCCCAACCTGTCTCATCTGAAGAACACGAAATCCCTAGCCTAATCCGATATGTGAGAGATTGAGAGGGAGAAAGAGAGAAATATTTATAGCTCAATAGCCTAAGATAATGGGGTTTTTAAAATAAAAATTTTAAAAGAGCAAGAAAGAAGAAAAAAAAGTCAAAGAAATGAGAATAAAAAAAGGACCTAGAAACCCGTAGCAGTTGTGAGGAACAACAAAGCTTGGAGACACCAACCAATCCACAAGAACACAAACTTCTCCAAACTAGACACATTCCGATCCCAAGACTTCCCAGATACAACAACACAAAGCCTCACTTTTCATCCAAACTTTTGGTAAATACATATAATACAATTAAACAACATCAATACCAATAGTTAAGATAAAATAAAGAAGACCCACAAAAGAAAAAAATTGTTCTTTGAGGAAAATATAAAAAGAAAGATGATAATTCAAAAAGTTATGATTTTTTTTTTTTTTTTTATCACTTTAAAGCTCTCTTCTTCTTCTTTTTTTTTTTTTTTTTTCCTAATCATATATTCTCCCATCTATTGCTTCTCCTTCTTCTTAACTGGCGTTGTCGAGTAGACCTTCTGGAGTGGAGCTAAGCCACCAAGAAACCCTGGAGCAGAGCCACCAAAAACACCTCCTTCTCCCTCTCGATCTCTCTTTCTCTATTTCACCCTCTTTTAGTCTCTCACATTTGGGTTAGGCTAGGGATTTTTTTTGTTCCCATGGGGTAAATGGGTTATTTTAATTTCATGTTTCTTTTAATTAATATTTTTTAAAATCAAGAATTAAATAATTAAATATTAAATTATAGCCAAATCGACGCCGTTTTGGGTAAGTTAATAGCAAATATGGATGTGAGTTAACAGAGAACTTAATTGAGGAGATTTGAAACTTAAAGGCCTGAAATGACAAAATGCAAACTTAAAAAACTGAAATGAAAAGTGGTGAAACTTAGAGGGTGAGTTTTATATTTTGGCCTAAAATTTTATTGCTTCAAACAAGACCATTCTTTTATCATTTCGATGCATGATGCGTGTCCAATTGGACGACCAAATGGTATTTTGGGAAATGGAGTGGGCACGGGAACCCAAGAGTTGTTCTTGTTGTTTCCCACTCCCTCCTTTCATATATAAAGGGGAACCCAAACCAATTTCTGGGTTCCCATTTCTTCTGCGTCTTAACTCTTTCTCTCACATTTCTCCATTTCTTTAAGAGAGCCCATTCAATCCTAAAAGGTTTGAGCTTCTTGGGGTGACCCACTCCTTTCCTTGTCCATCCTAGTAAGTTTTCCTGATCTTTCTCCCCTTCTCCATTTTGGTTTCATCATTTCATTCTCCTTGGGTAGGCAAAAATGAGTAGATTTAAGTCTATGGTAGATACTCCCAAGAGATTAGATGTTTTTAGGGCCACTTACAGCATTCCAGATGACATTGGGGTTAGGCATATCCCAGATGCTGACATTGAGGTGTATTTACTTATTTTCGCACTTTTATTCTAGTAGCTCGTTTTGCTTATAGGTTCATTTTTGTTTGTGTTGCTTTCAGAGGACTTCCCGTTTCGGCCCAACATGCAACTAATAAACTCTACTATGGACACAACAAAGGAGTCACCACCTAGTTTTTACAACAGTTTAAACTCCCCCCCCCCTCCTTCAAGAAATTGACAAATTGACCTTTGAAACTCCAAAAAAAAAAAAAAAAAAAAAATTATTATCAGACCATTTGTTTTATCATCTCTCATCTCATAGATCTCTTTCTCTTCACTCTAGGATGTGTCGTGGTGTGTGAGAAAATCGGTAGCTCTTTAACTCCACTCAGGCTATGGTTCTTGCTTTCTATATAGATAAATAAATAATAAAAAAAAAATGATAGAATTTATAGATTTGCAATGTTTGTACAACCTCTAAAACCAAGAAAGTACAACGCGGAGAACCCAAGTCATATGTTATCTATTCTCACCTCTTTTTTTCAATCTCACAATAAATGTTTGTCACAATAAATTATAATTACTAGCCGTTGCACGTGTCTTTGATATAAACCCAAAATGAAATGCTGATTATCAAAAACCAAATATTGATTTTTCTTTCTACTTATTTTCAAATATTTTTTAGTGAATAAAAAATCAGTGTTCTTTTTTTCACCCCTTTCTTCTTTGTGCTTTCAAAATACCAATTGATGGAAGAACCATTTAAAATTTCTTTTGGAAAGTAATGAAAATAATTCATTAAAAAATTAAAAGGATTGGTTTATTTGTTTGTGTGGTTTTCCTCTCAATGATATTATCATCTAGCCTACAAAAAGAAAAAAAAAATCGTTTTATTTTTGAGTCTCAATATCTCATATATTTGTATTGGTGTTTTAATTTATTAGGTCTTTTTTCAGGATTGTATGTGTGGAGACACACTTAACCCAATGCATGGATACAATTAAAAAAAATCATAGTTAATACACACACACACATATATATATATATATAATATGTATGTTTATACCTAATTAGTAACGGACCACACATATTCATAGTATTACATAAATGACTTGCAAATTTAAATTATTTTTAGTTACACAAAAAAAAAAAAAAAAAAAAAAAAAAAAAAAAAAAAGCTCATAAAAGTAAAATAATTCAAAATTTCTTATTTTAATTTTATATATAGAGTTAGATATATTATTAGGTTTTTTATGATTTATTTATATTGGACTTCTTGTTCTCTACAATAAATTAACTAATTTGACACAAAATTTAAAAACTTTATGAGTTGAAATATGATGGGGAATGTTAATGAGACTGTTATGTTTGAAGAAGAGTGTGAAATCACAAAGAGCCATGTGTTGAACATAAGAAGAATGGAGAGTATAGGAAGATGTTGGTGTAGCAATTTATTCTTCCACCATTAAATATCCCAAGGTGGTGGGCACGGCGGTGCATATATTGATAGATTTCTTGGGTGATAGAATACCAATTTGGGCTGACTATTGATGTGGTCGTTTTCATGCACACGATTGTTGAGATGATACGGGTTTTGATCATAATGAAATTTGCGTATACTTTTTACTAGATTCATGTTGCAATGATTTAGTTCTTTGAATTCTTTTAATCAATTCAAATTTAGCTGCTCTAATCAGCAGTTGAAATTGATTTAGTAGACTTTATATGCGTCTTAGTTTGGGAATGCATCTGTTTGTGTTAATGACAACTTTTTTGCATTCAGCGGAATTGTTTTATAATTCTGACAATTTGTAAAAAATATATCATATATCAGAATATGAGAAAAGCTACTACTTGCAAGACAGTTATGCACACAAAATCTTAATATCTAAGATAGTTTTTTCAAATCTGTGTTTCTTTATCATGATCAGGAGTTTAATTGCATTTCAATTCGTACAGGCATGGAGGACTCAAGCTCAAGGTGCTCTGGAGTGTCAAAAGTGCTACTGAATTCCCATCTCGAAGAGCAGTCATTTACATCCGTTGTGTCTTGAGTTGTATCTGATGTGTTTGCCAGAGTTGCGGCTCTTCCTGGATTTCTAATATAAAAGTCTCTAACCAGTTTAATTGCCTCCTTCCAAGCAATCTCTTCATCAGGAGTTGCATTTCTTTCGGTAGCATCTTGATGTTGCTGACGACTTATGGTTAAGCGAATTAGGGATAGAAATAGACAAATGGTAGAAGTGGCAAAAGATATTATATAGAGAACCCCAAAGCTCTGGAGGCCTAAGCTTTCTGGTTCACTGGAAGTTATGTTAGTTGAGCACTCATGTGAGGGAGTCAACCATTCATCCTCAAGTAACTTTGTCTCTCCATTCTCTGATAGCTTTAAAACTGCTTCAGAAAAATCCCTTGCAATTGGTGAGCCTTTTGGGAAGACCTGGATAGGAAGCAGGATAAGATATCTATTAGACTCTTTAGTAGTAGAAACAGGTTAATTTCTAAGAACGTTCCTAAAAACAGGAAAAAGTAGAAAGGATTTAGTTTTAAACCTTACGGGCTATCTTATTGGCTATACTGGAAACTCAAATAATCGTATATGTATGAATTATGAAACACACACAGAACCACATATAAAAAGTTATTAGGGGTGTAAATTTAAGGGTATATATCTATACGTGTCTGTGCTTTGTAGAAAACTTTACATTTGTTTTAAGATGGTCAAAGCAAAAGTATATTTAAATACATGAGGTTTGGCATAATGTTTGAGTTAATACTCACAAAGCCCAATCCTCCAAATCTGTTGGTGCGTATGGTAGCAGTGTAACCCTTGCAATTCTTATTAAGGAAAACTTTCTCGTAGGGGAGTTCAAGAAAGGCAGCAGCTATGTTGTTGCTTTTGAATTCACTAGTGTATTGGTCTTCACTGCTGACGTTCACAATATTTTCTGGCTTGAACTGAAGCACATTCTCTAAATAATTCCTTACAAATGAGTCACCATCGCAACCAATTTTCAAGTTGTTCATCTTTAACCACTCGATATCTGTGACATTTGGTCGTAGTTTTTGCACTGTGAGCATAGAAGACAAACTAGCAGTATAGCTTGAGGTTAGGATCAATACGACAAACAGCCACACTACAATCACCAAACGTGTTAAGTTGTTATTGATTTTTTCCCCTGCAACACAAAACAATGTGATATGAGTTCATTCTGCTAGTAAGCATAATTTCATTTAGAAGCACTCTAATTAAATTTGACCATATCTCTGTGGTGATTAACATGTTGAATCTATTAATGATAAATAAAGCGCAGCCAAGAGAATATTATACATTCAGCCAATTTAAATGCACTTTCCAATACAAATTTTTCAATGGTGGACTGACTACTGCACATAGTTGGGCTTCTACAAACGTAATTGCATGTCATGGGCTCTATAGATCAAATTGATACTTACTATGTGCAAAGAACAAAGAGGAGAAGGTAAACCAAAGTGCAGTGCTAAGCTGATTCTTCCATGGGCCACTAAATTCTGGATTGGATTGGCGCTCCAGGAACCAAACAATGAGCATTGTGTATATCATGATGGCAGCAGTCACCAACCACATGTCCCTGGTGAAAGGCTTCGTAAACATCAATCGTGACCCCACAAGTTTTGCTGGAACTATCATGGCCAAGCCTGACTCAGCATATGGAAGGGAAGAGACAAGAAAACAAAGAAAATAAAAAGACAAAAAAGCATAAGAACGTTGCATGTTGCATAAGGACATTCTTGTCCAAATTATGTGGTCCCATTTTCTGTTTAGTTTTCCCCCTGATTTTTAAAGATTGCATCGAGTCCCACCAATTTTCCTCCCTATTTACTCTCCTAAGTTCTAACCAATCATCCAAAAATACCACTTACTCTCCACTTTTCTTTCCCCTTTTTCGTCCTGCTAAAATCACCCAACCAAATGGGGCTTATGTATGGTTAATCTTCTAATTGCTGACTTGGTGTATCAAAAGCACATATGGGTAATGGTTTTAGATTATGGGGTTGCTTGTTTACGTTAAAAACAATAGAAATTGTGCACATGGAAAATTCAACGGGCAGAATTGTTATGTTTGTAGTGTATGCACCTGGAGTTTATAAATAATGACTTATCAATAATGAAAGGCAGAGAAGAATTTAGGATTGCTTGTTTGTGTTAATAACAACACATAAACAAGAGAGAAGAAGTGTTGTCTTTTAATGTTAATAACAATACATAAAATGTGCATCTACAATACTTGATGGGAAGAATAATTTAAGTGGTATGTTTGTAGTATATGAACCAGATATTTATTAACTCTAAATTATCAATGAATGAAAGACTGAAGAAGTGTTACCTTATTATAGACATGATGAACAAGGTCATCGTAGGTGCCATTATAGGCCTCAAATTTGTAAGGCAAATCATATCCTAATAGTTTTAACGCCTTTCGGAACATTTGAATGCAGAAACCATCATAATTGTTTTTATTGGGTTCGACCTTCACAAACTTATCAAATGTTGTTCTGCCTGGAACTCCAATTTTCAATGGCTTTGCTGCAGTAGGCATTTCCCAACCTTTTGGAGTTGGATTTAAGTTCCCTGGCCAAATTACTGGACCAACCAATGTATTTGTGGTATCATTAACATTTCCACTTCTATTTCTCTCTTCAATTTTTTCTTTTAAAGGGTTCACAGAGAACCCAAAGCCTGGTGTCCAGAAGTCTATTTCTTTGTATCTCTTCCCAACCACATTTACAATCCTCAAAACAGGAGGTTCTGATAGCTGGCTTTCATCAAAATATATTTTGCCACTCAAACCAGAGAAATTGCTTGATAACATATTGTGTAGCAACATCTCTGGGCTACTAGTGTTACTAGTCATTCTTTCTATTGCTTGTATAACAATTCCAATGCTATCATATGTTCGCAGAGCAAAAAATCCAGGTTCGGAATTATCTTCCTCTGGATATTCAGTTCTGAAAATTTTCTGGAATTGCGCACGAAAATCTTGGTACTTTGAGCTGCCTTCAATATAGTGGGTTTTGATTCCTAAAGCACCTTCCATAGAGGAAATAACTGAATTGCTAACAGAGCCCAACAAACTTGTAATGGTATCTGGAATTATCCAAACGGATTCTGCTTTTACAAGTCCCGTCTCCTTAGCTTGTTTGAACAAGTGAATCACCATTTCTAGTGATGAATCAAGAACAATAAAAACCCGAGATTGTGTTTTCAGAAGCTTAACCATCTCTTCATGAACAAACCCTTCTGGATCAGACAAAGAAGAAAATGGTGGAAGAACCAAACGGTACTCAATCTCTGAACCAACATTTTGAAGAGACTCAGATAAGAGTGATAACTTCCCAGAATCACCACCATATGCTTCATCTTCATAAATCACTACGACCCTTTGCCAATTGTATGCATGAACAATATCTGCAATGCATTTTATTTGTTCGGAACCATTTGTAGACATTTGTACCAAGAAAGGCCAGCGAAGTGGCATTAGTGGTGGAGTGATGGCTGGAGCAGCAAAGGAAATAACTGGAATATTAGCTTGACCTCCAAGATTGGCTACTAGAGCTGCTTCATGCCATGTGTGCATGCCAATAATAACTTTCACCTTTTTGTCTTTAATCATCTCTTCCGCTGCAACCAAAAAATAAATATTTTATCAACTACATTGTTAAAAATCTATCTTGTAAATTGTGATATGGAATGGAGTGGGCTTGTGTTTTAAAGCTTGTCCCACAATAAAATTTTACTGTTAAATTAAAGGGTTAAGGGAGAGAGAGAGAGAGACAAGAGTAATATTGTTCGGCCTACATCTACTAAGGAAGTCTTTAGTTATATTTTTATTATACTCAAGTGTTTACAATGAATTCCCAAAGCAGGGTCTTTCTAGGGAGTTATGGTCTGTTAGGTTGGGAAGATAGAAAAGTAGAAAATGAAAAGGAGGTGGAAAAGTAGGAGGATAGAAAAGATTTTAATTTCCCTCATCGGTTGGAAGGGTGGAAAAGCGGAGGGATGAAAATTTTTTTTAATTGATTAAGAAGAAAAAATGAATGATAGAAAATGTGGTCTGTATAAATTTTTTCTTATGCCCTCACATAAAACATTATAAATTTTTATATTATATTACTCATTAACATATTTTTTTTACTTATTCAAATTATTATTAAAATCTCACTTAGCAATGGCGTTGGTACCTATTTTTGGGTGGGTCTGGTACTGAACCTTTTTAAGGAAAAAAAAAAAAAACAACATTGATTCTGGTAAGTTTTTTTTTATTCAAATTAATTCTGGTAAGTTGGTAGTTGTTAAGACAAAAGGAGAAAAAAAGATAAAGAAAAAAAAAAGAATGATGTTAAAGAGTTGTGTTGCTTTTACTAAGAGAGTGAACTAAAGGGCAAAAAAGTCAAAAGCGAACTAAAGGGCAAAAAAGTCTTTTTGAAGTGTGAACAAAAAGCACAAATTTTCTTCTTTGCTTTCTCCATGATTTGGGGAGATTTATTGTTGGTGAGCCCGGGTGGAAAACACCCGAGCCCCACCAATTTTCTCTCCTTCCTCCCCTTCTAACCAAATACCCTTCCCAACTATTTTCTCCCATATTTTCTTCCTGATTTTTTTTCCATCCTCTCTAAAATTACCCGAACCAAACATATCCTTAAAATTAGCCCTAGTGCCCTACAATATATTTGACCTCATAGGCCACTACATACCAAGCCCATAAATTCATATCTTTAACATTCTTCCTTAAACTCAAAGGTTGAACTCAAAGGTTGAAGTCTGATGATACCAAATTATAAGCTTGTGAAATTGGAATCTATATATAAAAAATAATAATAATAATAGGAGGAAAGACCCAATTGGAACAAGTCAACCTTGGTCAACTTTGCAAAATCTACAAAAAGTTGAAGGTTAAAGACCAAGACACCAAGTGAACATAGTCAAAAGTTATGGATCAATGTAGAGGGTTGGATTCCGTTCGGATTCATAGCCCAATAAAGACTCTGTTTGAGTTTCAGACTGAGCCAAGTGAGCCCGAAAGAATGGATGTTGTTGACATGGCAAGTGATGTGTCAATTCTAATGTAATGTGGCACTAGTGCGGTAGAGGCTGTTGACGCCGCATACACGCTAACAATGGTGCTACCGTGGTTAACTTAAGGCGGATAATAATGACTTAGGATATGAAATTTGGCAAGATGATGTCTCGAATAACATCACAGATTGGAACCAATATGTGTGGCATCACTGGCATGTGACAAGCATCGAGATGCATGCAATGAGATGAGAGATCTTGCTTCAGCGCGTGGAAAATTTTGGTGGTGCATCGGAGTACATGAAGAGCATGGATTCATGCACCGATCCTTTGGTGCCTTCCTTCTGGTTGATTTTTGCACTTTTGTGTTGATTGGCTTGAGGTCTTTCTTATGGTGGTGGTTGTAAGAATTCTAAATATGTGAAGACATATTTGGGTTGAAGAAGTTGGCGAAGCACAGATTTAATCATGGTAGTAACTAGGATTATATTGATTTTAAAAATAAATAAATAAAAGCTAGAAATTTTTCTATGAGCCAAGATTGACTGGTTTTGATACCATGTTAAAATAAATAGAAGCTTTAGAGCATTGATATGAGAAGAAAAAAGAGAGAGAATAAGAGAATATATATAAAAATTGTGTGGTTCAACTTGAGGATCAATATCTGCCAAATAAGTCCCTAGCAACTACATTTTTACTAAGCTCAATAGTGTGCGAACAACAAATGTAAGTAGGGTATTAATAAGAGTTAGGGTTAATCTTGGCTCACATTGGGTAATTTGGGTTATAAATTATTTCATGAATATCGTGAGTTGCATTTATAGTAAGATTTTATATTTTAATAATTAGTAGGAATATATATATATATATATATATATATAAAAGACTTAGGGTCTGTTTGGATTGAGCTTATTGTTGTTGAAACTGAAAACTGAAAACTAAAAACTGAAAACACTGTAGCAAAATAATTTTTAAATGTGTAAATAGTACCGTGAGACCCATTTTTAATATTTTTTAATACGTAAACAGTGATAAACAGTATTACTACAGTATTTTATGTCCCCTGGAACGCGTGAAGTGAAAAAAAAAAAAAAAAAAAAAGGAAAAACGCAGCTTTGGATTCAGCGGAAAACGCTGAATCCAAACGGCACCTTAATCATCAAATTTTTTTATTTAGCTTCTTTTAAAGAATAATTTTTGGTTCCACCACAGCTTAAAGAAAGTACTTAGTATTTTCTAGACGACTCAAAATCAGCATTATTATTCTGCTCATAATCGATTTCATCAGTAGTAACTGTTATTGATATATTAATGTTAACAAAATGTGCAAGTGATAGTGAGTTAGTGACAACATACCAGCAGAAGAGACTCTGAAGGGGTCCTCCATATAGAGAGACAGTTTGTGAGTCTTTGAACTGGCGTGGTAGTTTTGAGCTGCAATTTCCATTGCTATTCTCTCTTCTTTTCCAATACGGGTATTAACATCAATGATCAAACCTACTCGAGTAACATTAATGTTGTTAGCTTCAGCTCCATGGAAGACAATGAGAAGAAAAAAGATAAGCACAGGAAACAGAAACAAAGGTCTTGGTGTCGACATGAGTGGGAAACGTATTTGGGAATCTTGTTTTATGGTGTGGGATATAATGCCTGGAGCTTCATTTACTGGCTTGTGACTTGATATTTCATTGTATATATATAGCGGACAACATTTGTTTCAATACTATGGGATATTCTAATTAATACCTTAAATTGTCAAGTAAAAAACGCGTTTTTTCTAGATGAAAAGTGTTAGTGTGTGTTTGGATCTACTGAAACTGCTGCGTTTCATGTTTACGTTTCAGCTTTTTTTTTTTTTTTTTTTTTTTTTTTTTTTTTTTTTTTAACGCTAAAATGTTACTGTTCATCACTGTTATGAACAGTAATAGCAACCTTTGACCGTGAACAGTGTACGGATCTATAAATTACACTTTTCAGCAACTTTTTCATTAAAAATGGGTCTCACAGTATTATTCACATATTTAAAAATTATTTTGCTACAATGTTTTCAGTTTTCAATTTTCAGTTTCAGCAAAATAAGTTCTATCCAAATAGACTCTAAGCGTGGAATCTTCAATCTCGTGTTTGTGTATCTTTGACTTCGTCTTCTACCTCTCAAAAAAAAAAAACAAAAAAAGACTTCGTCTTCTATGAATTTGATTTTTCTAACCAGTGATAGAGAGACGATAGGCTCTGATTATTGCAGGAAAGAAAGGGATATCTTTGAAAGTCGTCGGTAAGAGTACAGTTCCCTTGAATTTCCATCAATGCCAAGGAAAAATGTACTCTTGCTGAGATGATGAATATTTCAAACTCTCTAGATTCGTGTCTTGGACTCCAAAAGAATGAAAAATCGGATTGAAGTTTATCAAACAATTAATGCACTCTCTAGATTCGTGTCTTGGACTCCAAAAGAATGAAAAATCGGATTGAAGTTTATCAAACAATTAATGCACAAGCTTTTACTGGAGCGCAAGTCTATTCATGTTGATCTGTATGTGAACAGACAAGAATTATCAAGGAAAACCATATGGTTGCACACATGTCACGTGTGCAACCATATGTCGCTGAATTTTTCTTTTCTTTTTTTGATTAAAAGGCATGATATATTAACACCAAAAGAAAGTTACAAACTGACCATAGAGGCCAAAGTAGTGGCTACCCCCCTATAATAGTACAGACCATTAACATCAAATATAAAAAATCTATCTAATTCAATAGAGGAGGAAGCTTCAAAAATAACAAAATCCTCTCTCATGTAGCATCCTTTCTTGGCCAAAAAATCAACACACCTGTTCACTTCTCTATATACATGAGCTACCTGAATCTGTGTGAATCTTGCTATGAGGGATCTGCAATCAAAAAGCAATGGAGAAAATTTAATATTAGCTCTGTTAGCATTTTTTAACATCTCCACAATAACCTTAGCATCAAGCTCCACTTACAAACATCCAATTCCCAACTGAATAGCAAGATTTAAACCATCTCTCAATGCCCATAATTCAGCCATTACACTTGTTGTGTGCCCAATAGACCTCAAATACCCCCTAATCCATCTCCTTTCACTGTCTCAGATCAGCCCTCCACTGCCTGCCTTACCTGGGTTCCCTAGAGAAGCTATATCAATGTTGAGCTTATGCCAACCCAAGAGAGGCTTGGACCATTTGATAGGAATAGCAATCCTAGGCATTATTTGCTTGGCCTTACTTACACAAAAATGAAATTCCTTAGCTTGACTTAAGCACACCTTATCAAGTGTTGGGTTTGGAACAGAATTTTCAAACACAACATAGTTTCTGTTTTTCCACAAAGGCCAGACAGTATAAAGGAATATCGTGCACCAAGGAATGGATCCTTTATGCATCACTACACTCAAACAATTGGTCTTTAACCAAGCCTCAAGACCATCAATAAAGCAGATCACATGAGTTGGAGGAACCTCCAATTTTTGCCATAGATCACGAGCATAAACACAATCACGGAGAAGATGAATAATGGTGTACATTTTTAAACCCCTTAAAACACAACCAGATTAATCTAAGTAGTTAGCCAAGTGATTACTTAGTCAAATTATCAAATATATGTTAACACACATATATCATATTATTGTAAAGTGCGGAAAATAAAGAACACTACAATATGATAACCCAGGAAAACCAAACCGGTAAAAAACTTAAGGGAAGATTTAACCTAGCTATCTTCAAGGTAAAACTGAATCCACTATGAAAGAATTAAAGTTTACATAATAGTGACTTAGACCACTAATATCCTATTACTACCTCGAGTGTAGGAAACTTATTATCACGACCACGTGATAGCTTCGAGTCCACAAACTACTTCTTTCTTGAATTCCCAGCAAGTACAAGCACTCCCACTTGTGTATCTTGAAAACTTTAAGTATGTGTGAAGGCAACCACCTCTTGAACTCATAAAAGATTGGCGAAAAGCACATTTTGGTCCCTACATTTTCGCACGATTCCTACTTTGGTCCCTAAATTTTATTTTTTACCGCTTTTAGTCCCTGTTTAGAAAAACGTCTTCTGTTTTAATCCTTTCCGTCAATGCCATTAGGGCACTGACCTACGTGGCAAACGGAATTATTAAAATAATAATAAAAAATTTTATTTTGTTATTAAAAAATGCTAAGTCAGCATTTAAATTTAAAAAAATAATTTATTAAATTTAACTAAACAAAAAAATAAAAAACAGAAAAAAAAAAAAAAAAATCACACTGTTAGTCCTGCCACCGCTCAACGGCGGCTTCGATTTGCCGAATCCGGTGCTCTCCTTCACGACCGGCGGGTTCCGCCAGGGTTTCCCTTCGGCCAGGGCCTGGATTCGGTCCCTATAAACCCCGGCGACGTTGGTGTTGTACTTGGTCACGATATCGGTCTCTTTAGCGATCCCGTACTGCGCGAAGAACGAGTTGAGCTGCTCGTTGCCGCCGGACTCCATTTTCTTGATCTAGATCTCGGACCAGGAGTCCATGGTGACGGATCGGACGAAGGAGATGTGGACGCCAAGGCCGCGGTGCTTGCCGGAGCACTCTAGGCACATGAACACGCTGTACGACACCGACGCCCATTGCGGATTCTTCTGCGAACAGTCCACGCAGACCTTGTTCCCCGCTTGCGATTGCAAATCCCATAGCCGCCTCGACGCCGCCATTCGGGTCCGATCTGTCCGTTCTCAAATCGGACTGTTGCTGTTGTTTCTACTGTTGTTGATGTTGTTGTTGTTGTTGTTGAAGTGCACCGACGGCGGCGAAAATTTTAATTTTTGAATTTTGATTTCTGGGTTTGTGTATGTGTTCTTGTTGTTCTTGCTCAAGACACACTTCAATCCTAATTAATATGAATTTTTATTTTTATTTCTGTTTTTTATTTTTTTATTTAGTTAAATTTAATTAATTATTTTTTTAAATTTAAATGCTGAGTTGGCATTTTTTAATGACAAAATAAAATTTTTTATTATTATTTTAATAATTCTGTTTGCCACGTAGGTCAGTGCCCTAACGGCACTGACTGAAAGGACTAAAACAGAAGGCGTTTTTCTAAACAGGGACTAAAAGCGGTAAAAATAAAATTTAGGGACCAAAGTAGGAATCGTGCGAAAATTTAGGGACCAAAATGTGCTTTTCGTCTAAAAGATTCACACACACAACATAAAGAGCAACAAAAAAATGTGGCCAGGGTTTTCCCTTTTATACTTAAGACAAAACATAAAATTGTACACATCAAACTAGCTTGGGCTGAGTTGGAAAATTTTACAGAAAAACAATTTGCACGAGTTTCGATCAATTGAGCCTAATTTTCGATCAATCGAGCTAGACAGATTTACACAATAAATCCTACAGCAACTCGATTCCAACTTTACATATAAACACACTTTGAGCAAGTCTAAAACAAAGACTAAAACATTTTGATCATGGTTTGTCAACATTACAAATTGAAGTTCTAATACATTTAAACCTAAAGTCTTAGAACCCAACAAATGGACTCATCTTGCTCTCTATATATCGAGCACAGCTTATCACAATTAATACCCCTACCCGTTAACACTTCCTTCATTGGGATGCTACCCTGCAAACACAGCCAAAGAAAGTTTGTAATTTTTGGGAAAATGTCCAATTTCCAAATCCACCAGCCATTGAACTGTGTGGCATTTTCTTCACCTTGATTTGCAAGTCTGTATGCTAAATTTGTAGTGAATTCCCCATTCTTGGAGAACTTCCACATCATCGTGTACCTCCCACTCCCATACATTTGGATTGGAATTGCCTTAATTTTTTCTTTAATGGACTAGGGTAGGTTGAAGGAAATAAGTTCCCATTTCCATTCTTGACAACAGCACAAGTCCGAGACCCTCAAATTTAGCTCTTCCTGCCTAAGAGGACCTACAATCATAACCCGTAATGAATCACCATTAATCCAATTATCCATCCATACACTCACCCCGGATCCATTACCAATGCCCCAAACAATCCCTTTTCTAAAGATAGGGAAACCTAAACTGATGGCTGTCCAATTATGGGATAAGGGGAGTTTTTCAGGATCTCTCGAGCTTACTCTCGAGTTGGCATAGTATTTTTTCAGTATAACCTTTGCCCACAAAGCATCCTGTTCATGATGCATCCTCCAATTCAGCTTGGATAACAAGGCTATGTTTTTAGCTCTTGCCTCTTGTATTCCCAATCCCCCTTCATCTTTGGATTTCACTATTTTACTCCAACCCACCATGTGCATCTTCCTTTCTCAATTGTGGACCCCCACAAAAAGTCTCAGTTGATTTTGTCCAACTTTCCACAAACATGCACAGGTAACACAGCCCCTTGCATTACATGATTTGGAATGGATGACATAATTGACTTAATAAGCACAGCCTGCCCTGCAAAGGAGAGGTACTTCACCTTCCATCCCACAAGCTTATTCATTACCTTCTCCATAATGAAATTATAGGGATTCCTAGGGACCCCTCGATGTTTAAGAGGAAACTCGAGATACTTCCCTATATTATTGGTCTCCCTGATGCCTAACCTTTCACTTATTTCCTCCTTTAACTCATCACTCACAATAGGAGAAAAATAAATTCTAGACTTGTCGAGGCTAATCTTTTGGCCAAATTCTCTACAAAATTTTTCAAGCAGATCTAAAATTGCTTCACATCCACACGCATTAGCTTTGCTAAATAGGATTATGTCGTCCGCAAAAAGGAGATGGGAAAAACCCAAATTGTCCTTCGAAGCCTTTAGAGGTGTCCAATCTCCCTTCACACATTTTTGTTCAATGAGATGCCCCAAATAATCCATACAAAGTATAAATATGTGTGGGGATAAAGGGTCCCCTTGCCTTATGCCCCTAGATGGCTCAAAACGCCTTATGCCCCTTGAGGACGTAACATAGCTCATGATGATCTTGGAGATTTTAGGGGGAAAATGAAAGGCTTGGAGCACTCTGTGGATAAAACTCCACTCTAATCTGTCGTAAGCCTTTTCCAAATCCAACTTCACAACCATAAAGCCCATTTTTACTTTCTTTTTATCCAAGACATGAAACAATTCTTGGGCAATCAGAACATTATCCATGCCTTTTCTGCCAGGAACAAAGGCGGTTTGCACAAGCGATATCAAACTACTAAGCAGTGGCCTAATCCGAGCCACCAAGATCTTTGACACAATCTTATACACTAAGTTACATAAGTTAATGGGCCTATAATTGTTCAGGGTTTCTAGATTTTGACATTTGGGGATCAAAGAAATCAAGGTCTCATTAAGGTAACTAGGCACACAACCCTTTTCAAAAATTCCTTTTACCTCATTGTACACAGAATTTTTTACCACCATCCAGAAGCGTTGATAGAAACCCATATGCAGCCCGTCTGGCCCTAGTGCTTTAAAAGGCTTAAAAGCCCATAAACTAGCTCTGACCTCCTCTTCAGTTACACCACCATCAATTCTAGCTCTATCCTCTTCCTCCAGAAAACAACAAGAGAATTCAAAGACATCTGAAATCATGGAGGACACATTCAGCTCAATCATATACAATTTCTTAAAGCCATTTCTGATGTAATCCTTAATTTCAACCTCATCAATCAGCCAATTGCCCTCCACATCCTTAAGGCGCCTAATCTTATTCCTATGCCTCTTAACTAATGTAGAGAAAGAAGGACGTGTTGCGATCTCCAAAAGTGGCAGTATTTAATCTAGATTTAAGAGCCCAATACTCCTCTTCCTGCATAAGGATTAGAGAATATTTTGAAATCAACTGCTACTCCAAATCCAAAAGGAAGTCATTAGGATTATTAGCTAGTGCCTTTTGAGCACCATGAAGTCTAGCTAATATTCTCCTCTTTTAGCAAACAAATTCCCAAACACCTCAAAATTTCACCTTTTAGCTTTATCAACAAACTCCAAAATTGCGTCCCGTAAAACTCTATCCTCAGTCCAAGCTTGCTGGACAACCCTTCGAAAATCTTGATGGAATTACCACATGGTTTGGAAACAAAGGGTTTATTCTGTTGATTCACATTAACTCTACATAACTCAATCAAAACTGGACAGTGATCTGAGAAGGTCCTAAGGAGGTGAGTCACTAAGGCTTCTGGATAAAGAATGCACCACACAGGATTAGCAAAACACCTGTCTATCCTTTCTTATATCAAACTTAAGATGGGTCTACGGTTTGTCCACGTGAACTTCGGACTTGCAAAACCCAAATCCAACATATTACATTCATCTAGACAATCCTTAAATTCTAGGGCTCTACTAAATTTACATGGTTGCCACCAAATTTATCATCATTACAAAGTACTTCATTAAAGTCTCCCAGCATCAGCCAAGGTAGATTATGGAGATGAGCTACAGTTTTTAAATTTTCCCATAAAATTCTTCTTTCAGCCAACCTAGAACTAGCATAAATAGCAGATAAAAGCCAGGTAATGTTGGATGAACGTACCTTAAGAGTAGAGTGTATTTCCTGCTCAGTGGATGATAAAGGAAGAATTTCCTCCTCCTCTGATTTCTAGAGAATCCACAATCCCCCAGCATAGCCAATTGTATCTATTGTAATAGACCCATCAAAAGGCAGCCCTTTAATAATTTTTTCTACCCTGTCTCCTCCCACTCTTGTTTCTATCACCACAAAGATAGTGGGCCAATGATTGATTGCCATTTCAAAAATCCTTCTCTTGAAATCCGAATTCAAAGCTCTTCTACAGTTCTAGAGTAACACATTCATTTTGACAAATTGACCTAACGACACCTCAATCTCCAGTGGATTAGTATTCATTGCAGCTGCTTCCACCATACTCCACCCCATCCTCCTCAAAAGATCCTTGGATGCCCCTTCATTTCGGCTTCCAAATTATCATGTGCTTCAGAATGCCTAGGATATCCTCTCTGCAATTCAAAGTACACTACATTTCTTCACCGAAGCCATAATTTGGATCAATTTTAGTGTTGGATGATTTCCCATGTGTGCCGTGGCCATCCCTCTGAAATCCACAAGCTTCCTCTCTTGAATGATCCACCAGGATTCGTCCCAATAGGGCACAACTGATGGCCTCCTTTGCTTGCTCAGCTCCTTCGCCATTTCCCACGAGACCTCCGAAACATCCATAAGGAATTTCCACCATAGATTGGACATGAGAAACCACACATTGTGCTCCAATGGAAGATTCCCCAGTTTGATGCTTTCTAGTGTTACGGGAAAAAGATGCTTCCAAGCCTACCCCAACTCTTTCTCGAACCATCCCGGAATCTCCGTTGGCGCCGCTCTTATTGAGATATTATCTCGTATAGAATGGCCATCACATGATTCTTGCATCAAATGGCCCATTCGGATTGTGGCAGAGGGGTTAACCCTATCAGAATCCTCTCCATACTCAACTAGATTACCACTCCCCAAACCTCTTGTTGATAAAATCAAGTCACTCTTATCCTTGATGCTGTGAGATAGCCATTTATGGCTTTTAGAATTTTTCGGACTTTTTGAATTTCTAATCCCCAGACCTTCACTTCCTTTGCCTTTATTTTTGGCTAAAGCTTTTCTTTTGTTTCCTGAAGCTTGCTTTGTATCTTGCTGGCACTCAGCATATGGATTCTCAATACAATCCTCCATCACACAATCCTTCCTCATCTCAAGGTTAATCTTCTTAATCTTCGGGTTTTGGGCCGCCACTACATGTGTAGTCTCTTCTCTGGAGTCTGCCAAGTCACTCTATGGGTTTTGGGCTGCCACAGCATGTGTGGTCACTTCTCTAGAGTCAATTTAATCACTTGGATTTGACTTGCCAAAATCCTCACCCGCTTCCACATGTGTTGAGACTTGGGAAAGGTCTGAATTACCCCTAGCTCTTACCTGGGATGGGTTATCAAACTTAGTTGGCCTACTAGCTTTTCCCATCCTAACCGGCGCATTTTTCCTTGGGACTACCATCCAAGGCCCATAGTTGGGCTCGGGTTGGACTTCGTCACTAATCTCGTTGGTTTTCAATGAGACTTGGGCTTCATCTTCTCCACTTGGTTTCCTCACTTTCAGTCCACAATTTTCCTGTTTATGTCCAAGCTTACCACAATAGAAACAAAGAGAAGAAATACCTTCATATAAAACTTTTTGAACTAACCTTCCCACCTGAATAGAGCTAATAAGAGGTTTATTTAAGTCAATCTGAACGCATAACCTCCTCTGGTCTCTGAGGCCGTGTAAGAGTTAATGAGTAGTACAGGACCAATGAAACTCCCAATTTCCTTTAGCACAGAAGCATCATAGAATTCAATTGGCAATTCAGGAAATCTAGCCCAAAGTGCCACCAATGTAAGCTTGGCCTCGAAAGCTTTAAAATAAGGTTCCCAAGGCTTGATTGCAAGAAAATGCTCCCTTATAAACCAAGGACCTCCCCGAAGAACCTTGTCAAAATCATCATTGCAACTAAAATGAATCAGGAAGAAACCTCCGCCCAAGGTTACATAGTCCATTTTTGCCATTGGTTTCCATAAAGCATTGATCTTGAAAGTGAGGTAGTGGAATCCAACAAACCTACCATACACTTTCACTATCAAGGCTTTCTACCAAGGCGCTCTGATACGGTCCTTTGTTTCTTTGGAAAGTTTCACCTCAGCCATACCTTCAGTTCAAGGCTCCATCTCAACTTCTGACTCATATCCTTCCTTCCAATCTTTGCTAAACTTAAATGCTTGCTCATACTAGGGATATCTCCCACGAGACTATCCTTGTAGCTCACTAATTTCCTAGGTTGCAAGAAGCTTCTTGCACCATTGCTTTCTTTGAATTTTTTCACGCAACAATGCAACTCATCTTCTTCTTCGCTTGTACGCTGGGCTGGTACAGAGAACTCAACTTCCATTGCTTTCTAATAATGTAAGGACCTACACACAAGTTTAATTATTCATTTTAAATCAATAGATAAGATATCATCGATTTTTTTTTTTTTTTTCTAACTTGGGTTGTTTTATATCATTATAAATCAATAGATAAAGAGGGGATGAATCTGTTAAAAATGCGAAGTGGTATTAATTAAACTACAATGTTCTTGATATATCATTATAATTTATTTATATGTATGGCATGAACACATATACATAAACATTGGTTTTTTTTTTTTTTTTAATTTTTTTATCGGGCGGCTCCACATTGGGCCTTAAAATAGAAAAAATTATTATTATTATATATAAAATTTAAAAATTTTATGATTTTTTTTATCCTTAAAAAAAATTTGTGTCCACCCTAAAATTTTCACAAATTTTTATAGACCCAATATAATTAAACTTTAAACAAAATTTGGTAACAAACTTGGTTATAGACTGATATTACAACTCTATTCAATATTTTTTTATTGGATGTGAATTTTGACAAATCTACCATTGGATTACATTTTCTTCATATATCCTCCATAATTGCAAAATTTCAAGAAAAAAAAAAATCAATAGCGGTGTCATGATCAATGATAGGCCACAAACTGAATGACCCATTGTGATAGAAATTAATTAATTAATTAGCCAAGTTATTAATTAATCAATTTATCATGCAAACGCGTGGTAGCACAAACAAATCACCAATAAACTAATAATGCAGCAAAAAATAAATAACACAGTGATTTGTTTACGAATGGGGAAAACCTAACGGCAGAAACCCCACCGGGTGATTTTCAGGTCACCACTCCCGAAACTCCACTATTATCACAACAAGTGGTTACAAGTAAAGGAATCCCAGTACCTTACCAACCTACAGTTGAACCCTTACCCCAATACCCAATTGGACTTGTTCTATAGTGACAGTTCCCCTTTCAGATGCACGACTCTCAGTACATGACTAACCAATTGCGCGGATCCCAGTATGCGACTTCAATCACCAACTAAGAAGGTTGTTGGTTGCAAAGTTCTTCAGTTCATCCACATGATGAAGATCAAGAAGATGCTTGGTCACAAAACCCTACGGTGCACATACACATCAACTTCTTCAAGAGAAAAAGATGAACTAGGGCAAGAACTTCGTCTCTGGTCACAATTTGCTTGAACAGAGTTTGCTCAAAGCTTGTGCAACTTGTGAACACTTTGACGGCCTTTAAACTGATCATTTTATATGTCTAGGGTTAGGAGAAAAGAAAGCCCAAAGACACATTCACGGATCCCAAGAAAATTAGATTGAAATTATGAAAATCTTAAACCTCGACAGATAGCAGGTGTCAAGTAGCTGTCGAGAAGGTGTCAAGCACACCGAATGAAGAACAGCTTCCTTAAGCTCGATAGATGTAGCTGTCGAGCTTTAACGATTTTGCACTCTGAACTTGTTTTCTTGAACAGACTTGAAAGTTTCAATACTTGATCTTGAAACAAGGTTTCTTGAAGTATTTAAAACATCCTAAATCTACCCAAATACAAGTAAAATGTGTTTTGTCAAAGGATAAGCTAATTACATAAAATCATGACATATGTTCTTAACAAGTGAAACACATATGTCCTAACAATCAATCAAATAATTAAATTTTGAGTTTTTGTATTCTAAAATTATACATAAAAAATAAGTTTATAGAACAAATAGTAAATAACATATGATTGACATGAAATTTGATATATATTTTAAGAACATAAAGAACATGAAATTTGACATGTATTTTAAGAACATAAAGAACATGAAATTCAACAGTTAGATTTTCAATATATATAGTCATGTTAATTTGTTAGTGAGAGTCGTAACCTTAAGCTACAACTAAGTTTGTAACCAAATTTTGAACATAAACGTTGGTCCACTAAACAATATATTAGGTTCTTACAAACAAGAAGAAAAAACCCAAAAAAAATTTATTTAACTAATATTTTGAAATAGATGTAGCTAGATTAATAATGAGACTATCATGCAATGCTTTTAAAATTATAACAAAAAAAAAAAACTTAGAACGAAATCACAAGACTTTATGTATTTGCATTTTTTTTTTTTTTTTTTTTTTTTGGTATGGTCAATAAATGAAGTTCTCTTTTTATTAGATTTTGTGTAATTTAATTTTCTTAATGACCACTTTGGAAAAAAAATCCTAAAGCCGCCATTGTTTTTAATCATTTTTTTTTTTACCCCAAATAAACCAGAGCAATATAATTAGTTATTGGTTCGATTGTGACCAACTAAAAGTAATAAAATTAAACATGAAATTTGAGGACAAAATTGCCTTATGCCCTTTTCACCCAAATTATATAGTTTTATGCCTCCCTTCCTAAACTAATTAGAGAAATGCCCATCTTTTAAAACTCGACTTTCTCGAAATCAAGTTAAGCTCTATAGTGACGTTTTTAAGGACCTATAGTGACGTTTTTAAAGACCTATAGTGGCGTTTCATTAACTGTTAATTACATATAAAAGAATCTGGGTAAGGTGTAGTTAGTTGAGATGGCTGAAGCTTTGGTGAGTCGAAGGGTTGTGATTTTCGCACGGGAGCTGAGTTTATTTAACATTATTGTTGAAGGTGACTGTCTTCATGTAATTTAGGCCTTGAAGCGTAGTGGCCCCTGTCCTCTATTGTTTGGCCATATCATTGATGAGACTAAAAGGCTTGGACGAGTGTTAAGAAGTTGTATGTTCCAACATGTTAGGCAGGGTGGGAATAGATTAGCTCATAGTTTAGCTAAAAAAGCAGTTTTATCTACAGATCTTGAGTTTTGGGTAGAAGATTTACCCGAGGATGTGGATGTTGTTTTCCAGTCAAATCTTCCCTAAGTTTGGTTTTTTGTTTTGCTTTGTAGTTCGTTTTTTTCTTTAATAAAATTTTGCTTACCTTCTTCTCAAAAAAATATAAAAGAATCAGATAATATATGTACCCATTAAAAAAAAAAAAATCAAGTTATATATGAGAGCTGTTTGCAAAAATTATATTCAAGAGGTGCACGACAAGTCAAATCAAGGCACAAGCATGTAGTACAAAAACTATTTCCTCTCTTTGTTCCATCTTCCATGGTAACTCTCTTTCCGAATATGGAGTACATGGCCTGCCTATTGATACTTGATTTAGTTATAAAATTGTAAAAGAATCATCATTATTCATTAATATAAATTTTAAACTCTATTGAACTCAAGTGATAATATAATAATAATGATACCTTTTGCAGTACTTATATTTGTGATTCAAATCTATATTGTCCTCTCTTGCTACCTACTTAGGAAAAATAAAAATTTGTTTATACTAAAAGCGTTTTTTTCCCCCGAAAAACTGACTTGTTTTGTTTGATTGTAATCTTGAAGTGATCCTAAAAACTTGTCATTAGGAATGCACTAAAAATCATTACAATGATGATGCTTATGATTGTGATGGCGCTGGGTGGAGGTGGCCACGGTTGTGGCAGTAGTGGTGATGATAAAATATGGCATGCACAAGAAATTGTTACAAAGGTGATGCATAGGTGGTAATGGTAGTGGGTGGAATTGGCATTGGTTGTGGTGTGGTGGTTATGGCAATGGCAATGGTGGCATTGCTGATGGCGACAATGGTGGTGGTGGCGATGATGATAATGGTAGCAACTATGGGGCAACAATTATTGTGGCATAACAATAGTGTGACAATGATGGAGGTGAGGTGGAAAACAATTTACATGTTTTTGTATTATCACAATCACAAGCATGTAGAGCACTTGGTACATGCACGTGTGATTAGGATTAAATGGTTATTTTTATTAAAAAATAATAATATAAATAAGATGAGATGTTCTATATCATGACTGGACGAAGTTACTTTGTGGTAAAACAAAATTGATTTTTAATCTTAAAAGAAAATTTTTAATTTTTTTTATTGTAGTTGGTAACTTTGTTATACTGATATAACCTGATGATGCCGTAAAATCACCAGTGAGCTACACGATCCTCGTACGCTTGAAATAGCGACCTGCAAGAAGAAAGAAGTGATCTAACAGAGGGCACCGGTGTGGTGCCGGCCAAACACCCTCCGAAGGTCAAGTTAGAACTATTCTCAACTCTAGAGTGCTAGAGATGGGTGAATTATGCGTACCTTGATTTGTGAGGGTATTGGGGCTTTTATAGTAGTAGAAGGTTGGCCTCTCTTCCTTGATGTAGAAGTCTTTTCCTTATAGGAATCCTCTTGAATAATCCCAAACGTGATGGACAAGACCTTTCCTTGTGGAGAGGGTCTTTCATTAACGCGCGTATCTTCTGGAATTCTTCTTGTACTAGGATTCCTATTTCCTTTGGGATTCTACCAAGATTCAGGCATGTATAGCAAGTATTTTAAGTCTGGGTTTCTGCTATGCCCTGGGCTCACCATGGGCTAGGATCCGTTAGGCCCAACATAATGAGGGTTTGTCATGCCAGTTTTTACCCCTTCATAACCTTTCCATTTTATATGAAAGATAGTATCTAAACAAAATTTACATGTTAAAAATCTATAATAAAAAATAATAATTAATTTAGATTTTTTTTTTTAACTATAGTTTAGCTATCTCCAATAAAATATAAAAAATTTTGCTCACCTTTTAAACAAAATAGAAAACAAAACATGTATATAGGCTATAGCTATGCATAAATGTTTGCCTATTTATATGTATTTACTTAAGTTTCATATAATTTCATTTTAGTCCTAGAAGTCGCCCCCCAATAACAAATTTTTGGCTCTATCCTTGGGTGAAATGCTCTTAACTCAACTAGAAACTCTTTCGAGCTTATCACATTAAAGCAATGGCGGAACTATTTTAGAGCGAAAAATTTTTCAAAAATTATTTTGTAAATAGAATAAAGGATATGGCCTCCAAATCCAAATTAATTTTTTTAAAATATATAATTTTTATAAGAAAGTTTAAAGTTCCCTATATTCATTTGGAAAAGTCACAATCTTATTTGTGATGCGTTTTATATATTTTAGTGTATTATCATTAACATAGACCAAACACTTAAATTACTTGGGTGTCCATAAATTTATAATGAACACATAGTTATCCTAATAATTCTTTTAAAAATTAAAGGAATAAAAAACTTTTTTTTCCTCTAGACTTTGAGAAATTATTAAGTCCACTAGGAGGACTGCTGACGTTGATGTGGTCTTCTTTGACTTCTCAACCAATAAAATACTGTTATTTATGCAAATGTGACATTACTTGGTAATTTTTATTTTTATTCCTTATGCTGATTAGGAAGCTCACTCATACATTTGCATAGATGACATTGTCTCATTAGTTGAGAGGACCACGTCAGCAATCCTCTTGGTGGATGTTAGGTTCTAAGGATTTAGGATCTAAATGTTTTAGAACTTCAATATGTAATGTTGGCAAACCATGATAAAAACTTAGAGTCTAGACTTAGGCTGCTCAAAGTATGTTAGTTGTAAAGTTGGAATCGAGTGATTGCAGAAAATTACTGTCCACTTTCTGCAAGGCTCAATCAATCAAAAATTAGACTCAATCGATCGAAACTCATGCAGAATGTTTTTTTGTAGATTTTTCCAACTCAAGCCCAAGCTCATATGACATGTAGAGTTTTATGTTTTTCCTTAAGTATAAAAGGAAAAACCCTAGCCACGTTTTCAGGTTGTTGTTTTTATGCTCTGTGTGTGAATCTCTTGTGAGATCTAGAGGTTTTTGCCTTCATACACACTTAGGGTTATCAAGATCAAGATTGATATCGAGAACTTGGTGATCATTCAGTTGTTGCATAAAGAGCGTAAAGAAGAACACAAGTGGGAGTACTTGTGGTTGCTATGAATCCAAGAAAGAAGTAGTCCATGGACTCGAAGCTGTCACGTGGTCGTGGTAGTAAGTTTTCTACTCGAGATAACAATAGGATGTTAGTGGTCTAAGTCACTATTGTAAAACTTCAATTCTTTCATAGTGAATCTGTTTTACCTTGAGGATAACTAGGTTAAATCCTCCCTAAGTTTTTTACCGATTTGGTTTTCTTGGGTTATCATATCGTTGTGGTCTTTATTTTCCACATTGTTTACTTAATATGATTTACTTGTGTTAACCTAGATTTGAATAATTTACCTAAGTTAATCACTTGACTAAAAAACTAGTTTAATCTGTTTGTGTTTAAAGGGTCTAAAAATCTACAGTGGACTTAATAATTTTTCCTAGCCTGTCTTCAAAATGATACTTGATTAAAGAAAAGTTGAAAATATATATCGAATCTTCTTGTTAATCTTGGCTCACATTGGGTTATAAATTACTTTATGAATTAATATCGTGAGTTGCATTTATAGTAAGATTTTCTATTTTAATAATTAGTTGGAATAATATATATACATAAAAGACTTAATCATCACATTTTTTATTTAACTTCTTTTAAAGAATAATTTTTATTTGCGCCACTACTTATACTTAGTATTTTCAAAATTTTTCTGCTCATAAAGCATTCACATCCAAGATTTTAAAAAAATACAGAGAAAATGGGCTTTTGCTCTTTTTTTTTAAAAAAAAATCTAGCATTTTGCTCCCTTTCCCAAACTAATTAGGAAAATGCCCCTGTTTTGAAACTCGATTTTCTAAAAATTGAGTTTTAATTTAAAACTTAATTTTTGGACAATTGAGTTATAACAAACTGAAAATTAAAAAAAATAAATAAATAAATTTGGAGCCCTATAGTGGCGTTTTAAGGAGCCCAATAGTGGCATTTTGGAAATCAAGCTCCATGAACTCGAGTTCCATGCAAGTTTTTTTTTTTTTTTTTTTTTTTTTTTTTTTTTTTTTAAGTTTGATTGCCTCATACCTACAGTGGCGTTTTAAGAAGCCCTATAGTGACGTTGAAACTCGATTGAGAAAATTGAGTTTCAAAACAGCAGCATTTCCCTAATTAGTTTGGGAAAGGAGGCAAAATGCTAGATTTTTTGCATGAAAGGGGCAAAGGCCAATTTTCTCCAAAAAAAATACATATTTTGCATTTAAAAAACTATTTTACATATTTTACTAGCTCACTTTACAATATAGTCATAATCTCATTTCTTATTTTACATACAACCTAATAAAATAATATAAACTACACAATCAAATAATATTAAAAAATCTATTTCTCCCTCTCCTACCAAATAATAAAATATGATATTTTAGTTTTACCGTCAAGCTACAATAATTACTATATTTAAGAACCTACTCTTCAAAGTTGCTAAATTGTTTTAACAATAGCCACCCGGCTAGTTGTGATATTAGGGGTATGTGGATCTAAAATAGCAAATTGGGGATTTTACACCCCCAATGCTCATGCTCTAATAAATTTCATCAGCCGTCATTGTTATTGATATATTAATGTTTACAAAATGTGTAAGTGATAGAGAGTTAGTGACCACTTACCAGCAGAAGAGACTCTAAGGAGTCCTGCATATAGAGAGACAGTTTGTGAGTCTTTGAACTGGTGTTGTAGTTTTAAGCCGCAATTTCCATTGCTATTTTCTCTTCTTTTCCAATACGAGTATTAACATTGTTGGGAAATTTAGACCCCGGTTGATAGAATTAACAAGTTTTAAACTCAAGTTATTAATTAGATTAATTATGAATAAACTTTGTTAAAACAAACAAACATCAATATCATGTCAAAATCATGCAGTGGAAAAATAAATAAGACAAGAAATGATGACCCAGGAAAACCAATGAAACAAACTAGTTTCACAGTAAAAAAACCTAGGGGGAAACCTTCCCGAAAAGCAATCCACTATAGTAAAGAGAAGTTTCAGATCTAGTACAAAACCTTTGTCCCTAGACTCTAGAATCCCCATAGATGAACTTACAGCAAAAACCTTTTACCGCTTCAGAATCTCTAAACTCTTCAATATATGAACGCCACTCTTTTTGCACAAATCCCAGTACGTGACTAACCAATGATGCACGACTCCCAATACATGACTAACAAACCAACTTGAAGAAGATTGTTGACTGCAAAGTTCTTCACTTCATCAACAATGAAGATCAAGAAGCACTTGGTTACAAAACCCTAAGGCGCAAAGACGCAGTAGCTTCTCTCAGAGAGAATAAGGCATCGATCACCTTTTGCATATGTTCTCCTTGTATTCTTTTATATGACGGCCTCTAAAATAAGCCTTATATATGTCTAGGGTTGTGAAAAAAGAAACCCTACACAAATACATAAGCATGGGCTGAAAATTAGATATGATAATCTAAATTCCCGTAACCTCGATAGATACCACGATAGATAGTATTTGTCAAGCCTCATTAAACCTCGATAAATAGCTATCTGTCGAGCAACTGTCGAGCTATCTGTCCGCAGGTGTCGAGCTATCTGTCCAGCTTTAGTGAATAATTTTTCTTCACTTGTTTCTTGGTTCAATCTTCATGGCTTTAATACTAGACTTGAACAACATGTTTCTTGAAGTATTATGTTAGGTTCTAAAGTCTTAGAATTTTATGTATTTAGAACTCTAATTTGTATTATTGGCAAACCATGATCAAAACAATGTTTTAGAAGTGTTTTAGTCTAGCTCAAAGTTGTGATTTTATGTAAAGTTGGAATCGAGTTAAAGCAGGAAGCATTGTGCCTTTCGGCCTGGCTCAATCGATCGAAAAACAGACTCGATCGATCGAAGCTCGGGCAGAATGTTTTTTTACAGATTCGTCCAACTCAACCCTAAGTGTTTTAAAACGTTTTTAGGGTTTCTTATTTGTCCTAAGTATAAAAGGCAAACCCTAGCCACGTTTTAGAGTTGTTCATAATTGCGGTCTGTGTAAATCTCTTGTGAGATCTAGAGGAGCTTTCCTTTACACAAACTTAGGGTTTTCAAGGAGAAGATTTATCTACGCCTTGATGATCAATTCAGTTACTGCCATTGAAGTTTAAAGAAAACACAAGCGGGTGTGCTTGTATCTGGTGGTGAATCCAAGAAAGAAGGAGTCCGTGGATTCGGAGCTTGCACGTGGTCGTGTCAGTAAGTTCTACTAATGGGTAGCAATAAGAAGTCGAGCGTGGGGGCTTGTAAGTCTTATTGTATGAACTTCGATTCTTTCAAGATAGTGGATTCAAGTTTACCTTGAGGATAGCTAGGTCAAATCCTCCCCAGGTTTTTACTGGTTTGGTTTCTTAGGTGATCATATCGTGTGTTATTTATTTTTCGCTGCTTTACATGATTTGATCTTTTATATTGTGATAACCTAGACTTGTTTAATTGGACTAAGTAACAACTTAGCTAATTACCTAGGTTAAATCAATTGTTTTAAGGGGTCTAAAAACTGTCATATTAAACACATTCTAGATCTACCCAAATACAAGTAAAGTGTGTTTTGTCAATGGATTAGCTAATTACATAAAATAGTGACATATGTTCCTAACAAGTGAATCACATATATCCTAATAAACATCAATGATCAAACCTACTCGAGTAACATTAATGTTGTTAGCTTCAGCTCCATAGAAGATAATGAGAAGAAAAAAGATTAGTACAGGAAACCGAAACCAAGGTCTTGGTGTCAATGTGTCATGAGTTGGAAAGGTATTTGGGAATCTTGTTTCATGGTGTGGGATATAATAGCTGGAGAGCCATGTACTGGTTGGTGACTTCATTGTATGTATATATAGCAGACAACATTTGTACTAATGCTGTGGGAGATTCTAATTAATACTTGGTCGGTTTGAATATCGTTTATTGCTGAAAACTGAAAACAGAAAACAGAAAACACTGTAGCAAAATAATTTTTAAATGTGTAAATAATGTAATGAGACCCATTTTTAATGAAAATTTTGCTAAAAAAAGACGTTTATGTTAGTACATTTTAAATTAAATATGTTGAAACTCAAAAAAACTGAAGATGAATAAAGAGATTAAAAAAAGAGTTACTTGTATGTAAGTTAGATTAAATAAATTAAGAGAAGTTTTCTAAATTAATAAATAACATGTAGGTTATGTGAAGGGTTGGAAGACTATATATACAGCTATGCTATGGACTAATTTCATATCAAGAGTGAATGAAGAAAATAGTTAAAAGCAAAGTGTATTGTGTGAGAGAGTGAATTCAATAATATTCCTAAATACTTGAGAAATTTCGGGCCAAAGAAAGGTTTTCTTCTGGTAGAGCTTTGGGCTTGAACACTTTGTGTAAAAGCTATTCTAGCCATACAACATTTGTTGGGCTGTTGTATCCTGGGGGAAACAAGTTAGAGAAGGTCTACACCGGTTACAAAGATTAACCAACCAAATGCTTGAATCTCCTTAAAGAGAGCGAGTGCCGCGCCTCAGTCCAAATAATGTTGTGTAATTTTTCTCATTGAATTAATAATATTCAGAAGTACTATTCAGTTTCTCATTGTGTTATTTCCATTATTATTGTGTTTGCATCAAAAATTTTAAGGAGATTTAACACATGAAGCCTACATAAGAGAAACCAAATGAGCCTGTTGGAGATCTCAACAAGCCCTTTCGCTTTAAGGGAGCCCACTTCAAGAGGTGGAAAGGAAAGGTCCTCTTTTACTTGAGTCTTCTCAAAGTCACCTACATCCTCGCTGACAAGAATCCATCAAAAGTTTCTACTGATGAGATGAGTGAGGAAGAATATAGTCTCTAATAGGCCACAAACTGAATGACCTCCTGTAATAAAAATTAATTAATTAATTAGCCAAGTTATTAATTAATTAATTTATCATGTAAACGTGTGGTAGCACAAACTAATCACCAATAAACTAATTATACAGCGGAAAATAAATAACACAGTGATTTGTTTACGAATGGGGAAAACCCAACGGCAAAAACCCCACCGGGTGATTTTTAGGTCACCACTCCCAAAACTCTACTATTATCACAACAAGAGGTTACAAGTAAAGGAATCCCAAGTACCTTACCAACCTACAGTTGAACCCTTACCCCAATACCCAATTGAACTTGTTCTGTAGTGACAATTCTCCTTTCTGATGCACGGCTCCCAAGTACGTGACTAACCAATCTGATGCGCAGATCCCAGTACGCGGCTTACTCCTTTGCACGAATCCAAGTACGTGACTAACTTCACAACAACCCTTTGATTGTTGTAGTTGATTTGCAGCAGCTTCACATAGAAACACCAATAAGATCTTCAATGTTGGTGCAAGAGACTTTTCTTGGTTACAGAACCCAAAGGCGTACAAGAAACGCAGCAAGAACTCTTTCTTCTATAGGAAGAGGCTAGGGTTTCAAAAAGAAAACCTTATGAAGCTCCCTGTATGTGTCAATGTGTCATGAGTTGGAAAGGCATTTGGGAATCTTGTTTCATGGTGTGGGATATAATAGCTGGAGAGCCATGTACTGGTTGGTGACTTCATTGTATGTATATATAGCGGACAACATTTGTACTAATGCTGTGGGAGATTCTAATTAATACTTGGTCGGTTTGAATATCGTTTATTGCTGAAAACTGAAAACAGAAAAAAAAAAAAAAACACTGTAGCAAAATAATTTTTAAATGTGTAAATAATGTAATGAGACCCATTTTTAATGAAAATTTTGCTAAAAAAAGACATTTATGTTAGTACATTTTAAATAAATATGTTGAAACTCAAAAAAATTGAAGATGAATAAGAAGATTAAAGAAAGAGTTACTTGTATGTAAGTTAGATTAAATAAATTAAGAGAAGTTTTCTAAATTAATAAATAACATGTAGGTTATGTGAAGGGTTGGAAGACTATATATACGGCTATGCTATAGACTAATTTCATATCAAGAGTGAATGAAGAAAATAGTTAAAAGCAAAGTGTATTGTGTGAGAGAGTGAATTCAATAATATTCCTAAATACTTGAGAAATTTCGAACCAAAGAAAGGTGTTCTTCTGGTGGAGCTTTGGGCTTGAATACTTTGTGCAGAAACTGTTCTAGCCATACAACATTTGTTGGGCTATTGTATCCTGAGGGAGATAAGTTAGAGAAGATCTGCATCGGTTACAAAGATTAGCCAACCAAGGGCTTGAATCTCCTTAAAGAGAGCAAGTGTCGTGTCTCAATCCAAATAATGTTGTGTAATTTTTCTTATTGAATTGATAATATTCAGAAGTACTATTCAGTTTCTTATTGTGTTGTTTCTATTATTATTATGTTTGTACAAACAATTTATGAGCCCCATAAATAATACACGAAACCCATTAATAGATATAAATGCGAAACACAAGTGTTGAAAAAAACTCCACCTTTTAGATTGTCAATTAAAAAATGCGTTATTTCCAGATGTACAGTATAAGGGCCAAAATGGCCAAATACCACGAATTTTTGAAATATTTTGTAAAAAAACACTGTTTCGGAACTATATAGGAAAATACCACTTTTTATGGAACTCGAGTTTCTTAAACTCGAGTTCCTAGGAGTTTTGCCACCGTGGCACTGCTGAGGTGGAAATTGGGCCATTAAAAAATGCTTTTTTTTTTTTTTTTCTAAGGTACTCGAGCTTGGTGAGCTCGAGTACCTTGTAAGGAACTCGAGTTCCTTATAAATTTTTTTTTTTTTTTTTTTTTTTTTTTTGTGGTTGTTGGGATTATTGACAAATAAACATAAACATAAAAATAAGTAGCTTTTTTTATGTTTTTATTTATTTAAATAGAAGCATTGTAAAATATAGAGATTTTAATTTCAAAATATGAATTTAATTTCTACATTAAGTAAAACTGTTCATTGTTTTCTCATAAAATTTTTCCCGGGGGCGTTGCCCCCGAACCCCCAAGAGGCTTGTCCATGAGCGCTCCGGCTTGGGCCTTTCGGCCTAAGCCTCCAAAAATCTCCCATTAAAAACCACACAATATTATTCAAATCGAGTCGGGTCATCAACATGAATCAAATGATACCCTTAAAGTGTGGATGAAATGTTTTATAATGCTTAAATTTATAAAAGATACTAGTGAAAGTTGCATGGCTTTAATCCTGAATTTTCTTTATATATTTTTTTGAGAAATTATAACTAAATGAGTTATTATTACATAATTTTAGAATTATTTTCTAACTATATATAAGACAACTGATGATTATGTACATTCAACTTTTACAAATCTAAAGATTAACTGTTCATTAGTTTTGGCTAAATTTATATGAAATCATTGTGTCATTTTTCCCCTGCTATTCTTTGTTGCTACATATGATTCTTGTGCTTTGGTTGGACAATGTCCTCTGCTTTGTAATGTAGGAAACACCTTAGGAAGTGAAATGCCTCCAGTTAGATATGTTGATGTTTCCAATATTTGTGTAATTTGAAATGTTAAACACATAACACTTATCACCCAAATTAGATTTATTGTACATTACTTGTAGCAAAAATTAATAAATTCAATACATACAGACTCATCCAAACCACATAGACCAGCCACTCTTTCACAAAAAAACCATATGGCTCCTAAAGTAAGGACTTGCCACGTGAATACACAGATATACAACCCTTTGTAATGCACCGTTTTCAAGGATGCAGAGCATCCCTGTAAAGTTTATGCATCAATTTTGGGGGTGAGCTGTCCACCATTACTACACTAATGTTCGTAATGCTGCATGTGCTGCTCAACAATTTGGTACGTTCTTTGGTTTTCCATTGAGCTTACACGATTTTCTTCATTCAACGATTTCGAATTTTTCAACAAATTCAGATGATCAATACATTAGTACACAGTTTTCCATTTAATTTTCACGATTTTGTACATTTAACGAATTCAAACTTTTCAACAAATTCAGACTATCTGTACATCTAATTTACACAATTTTATTTTGTACTTTCAAGATTTTATACAATCAACGAAATCAAATTCGAACGACCTATACATCTAAATTTTGTTTTTTACAAATTCAAATGATCTGTACATCTAATGTACACAATAACTAAATGAATTTTCACAATTTTGTACTTTCAATGAAATCAAATTTCTCAACAAGTCCAGAATATTTGTACATCTGTGCATCTATTCAAATCTACTTACTACATTCATAAAATTTGTTTTCTGCATTAATTAAAACTATTCATTGTTTTCTCATAAAAATTGTTCACTGTTTTCTACATAAACTATTTCTAGGATTTTGCATAAAATTATTTTCTATTCAGCATTATTTAAAAAATTGTTCACTCTCTTTTCTGCATAAATTATTCTCTGTTCACTGCATAAATTGTTCATTGTTTTCTCATAAAACACCTAGTGAAATCATGTTTTCTAAATTTAAACGCCAAATCTGAATGCTTTTTCTTGTTTGAATTTCACAATAATCGAATCTATTTTTCTGCATTGATAAAATCTATTTCTACATTAATATAATTTGCTCTCTGCACATCATGTTTACTGCATATTCAAATCTGCTTACTGCATTCATAAAATCTTTTTAAGGGGGAGAGAGTACAAAAGTCTTTTTGAGGGAGAGGGAAGGCTATTACAAAAGGCTTTCTAAAACTTGGAACTTAAACGCTTAGAATCTTAGAAACTTAGAAACTTGTCTTCTGTCTTTGTAGTCCGTCTCTTTTATAGGTGAAATGAACCATGGTAAAGTAGGTAAATTTAACTCAAGTTAATCTGTCGGTGGTATGGAAATTAGTACTGATGAGTAGTAGTCTGTCTGCGTCTGTCTGGGAATCTTTTAGATCTCGGGAATCTATCAGATCTCTTTTTACGCATGCTAGTAAACAGTAGTAAATTTTGAACACCTGTCTGTATCTGTCTGAACTGTCTGTATCTGTCTGGACTGTCTTGATTTGTCTGGAAGCTATTCATGCATGCTGGTGAATAGTGATCTGTCCCCAGTGAATAGTGATCTATCACTGCAGGAGAGCATTCTGTCTTGGCATATCTGTTTGTCTTTCAATCTGTATACGCGTAGTTATCATAACCTAGCGGATCGGAGTTATCCTCATACTGCTCATGCTCATGGACTACTCCATAATTACTACATAGAACGCAGTATGAAATAGGAAGATAAATAGGAACACGATCTTTTGCCGTCTCGTGGCAAGTCTCGTTTTTTGCTAAATCTTAGGGTGAAGCTTTGAAAAGCTTGTTCCCATAAGATAGCTTTTAGGAGACTGTGATTCTGTCTTTATGGAGCTTGAATCTCCAACCTCCTTGCCAGGGAGTTGACAACCAGATGCTTCAATAAATGCACTAGTGCTAAAAAGATAGGATTCCAAAACCTTTCTGTCAATGTCCTTTTGTAAAGTCCTTTTACAATGTTTTATAAGAAAATCATCTTTAAAATTTAAAGCATATATAATAAAACAAACTTTTTTCTGTACACCTTTGTGCTCTTGCTGAGTAGTGGTATAAGAGTAGCCATGATGATCAATTTTATGCAAAATCCTAGAAACAGTTTATGCAGAAAATAGTGAACAATTTTTATGAGAAAACAATAAATAGTTTTAATTAATGCAGAAAATAGATTTTATGAATGCAGTAAGCAGATTTGAATATGCAGTAAACATGATGTGCAGAGAGCATATTATATTAATGTAGAAACATATTTTATCAATGCAGAAAAATAGATTCAATTATTGTGAAATTCAAACATGAAAAAGCATTTAGATTTGGCTTTTAAATTTAGAAAACACGATTTCCCTGTACTTAGTTTTGGAGGTTTGCCGACCATGATGTGCTCGACGCTTCCAAGACTCTCGTACGTGTATATTGGCATATTAAGGAAGGCTATTACAAAAGGCTTTCTAAAACTTGGAACTTAAAAGCTTAGAAACTTAGAAACTTGTCTTCTGTCTTCGTAGTCTGTCTCTTTTATAGGTGAAATGAACCATGGTAAAGTAACTTGAGTAGGTAAATTTAACTTAAGTTAATCTGCCGGTGGTATGGAAATTAGTACTAATGAGTAATAGTCTGTCTGCATCTATTTGGGAATCTTTCAGATCTCGGGAATCTATCAGATCTCTTTTTACGCATGCTAGTAAACAGTAGTAACTTTTGAACATCTGTCTGGACTGTCTTGATTTGTCTGGAAGCTATTCACGCGTGCTGGTGAATAGTAATCTGTCATGGATGCCATCTTCGGTGGTTCTACCCAAGCCATTAAAGATGCAATGGCTGTCCTGAATCAAGAAATTATGTAACTGTGGTAGTCAATGTTGATGTGAATTTGGATTGATTCAGAACCTTAGGAACAAATACAACGAGTCCATGGCTTAGGAGATTATCTTGTTTTGTGTTTCATTCTCTTTTCCCTTTGCATACAAATTTCATTCTAGATATGATTCACATTATTTGTTCATTCTAATGATTTCTGCCTTTATATAAACTACAAAATGACAATTCTTTGTTTGGGTTCTTGATTTTGAATAAACAGAGTAATATTAATAACATTCTGGTGAATGATCATTATTGACAACTACCCTCTAGGAAGCTGTTTTATATTCAGGTATTTGTTATTTTGTTAGCTTTAACACATTATTAAATAATTTATGCAAAAAAGAGAGTAAACAATTTTTTAAATAATGCTAAACAGAAAATAATTTTATGCAGAATACTAGAAATAGTTTATGCAGAAAACAGATTTTATGAATGCAGTAAGCAGATTCGAATATACAGTAAACATGATGTGCAGAGAGGAAATTTTATTAATGTAGAAACATATTTTATCAATGCAAAGAAAAAGAGATTCGATTATTATGAAATTCAAACATGAAAAAGCATTCAGATTTGACTTTTAAATTTAGAAATCACGATTTTACTAGGTGTTTTATGAGAAAACAGTGAACTGTTTTTAAATAGTGAACAGAAAATAATTTACGCAGAAAAGAGAGTGAACAACTTGTTATAAAGTTTACACAGTAAGTTGTTATTAATTCTCATCTGGACCTATTAGTGACATTATATTTTTCCCTACCATTAACAATTTGTCATGCAGACTTTATTGTGAAATTTTTGAAAAAATATTGTGTCCATAACTTGCATAAAGAGAGGTAATTAAAACATATATATTTATATATATCTTGTCTTTTTTGGTAATTTACAAATCAAACTGCCACTTTTATAAGTATTAGCCAAACACTCAACTTTGTCAAAAAGCATTTTTTTGATAGTTTTTACCAAACATGCTACTTTAAAAAAAAAAAAAAAAAAAAAAAAAAAAACTCAGTTTCGTATTTTACTTTTTAAAACTTCCACTTTTTCCAAAAGAACTGTTTGAAAAAGCTGAACCAAACTCACCTTAGTAGAACTAATAGATTGTGGTTTTTTTTAGTTGCAACTTACGCATATGCAAGTAACAATAATATGCAAGTTTTATAAAAGATTTAATTGCTTGAGTTCAAATCATCTCCTTCATTAATAAATAAGGAGTTATAAAAAAAAATTAGAAAGGTTTTTTATTGATAATCTTAATTAAAGATATTATATATAAGGACAAATATACAAAATTATGCATGTGAATATTATAATAATCATTCATTTAGTTAGAAATTAATTCTAAAATTATGTAATAATAACTCATTTAGTTATAATTTCTCAAAAAAATATATAAAGAAAATTCAGGATTAAAGCCATGCAATGCATGGAACTTTCACTAGTATCTTTTATAAATTTAAGCATTATAAAACATTTCATCCACACTTTAAGGGTATCATTTGATTCATGTTGACGACCTGACTCGACTCGAATAATATTGTGTGGTTTTTAATGGGAGATTTTTATGAGAAAACAATGAACAGTTTTACTTAATGTAGAAATTAAATTCATATTTTGAAATTAAAATCTCTATATTTTACAATGCTTCTATTTAAATAAATAAAAACATAAAAAAAGCTACTTATTTTTATGTTTATGTTTATTTGTCAATAATCCCAACAACCACAAAAAAAAAAAAAAAAAAAAAAAAAAGCATTTTTTAATGGCCCAATTTCCACCTCAGCAGTGCCACGGTGGCAAAACTCCTAGGAACTCGAGTTTAAGAAACTCGAGTTCCATAAAAAGTGGTATTTTCCTATATAGTTCCGAAACAGTGTTTTTTTACAAAATATTTCAAAAATTCGTGGTATTTGGCCATTTTGACCGAGCCACGAGGCTTTGAAGATGCTTTGGAAGCAAAACAACAACAACAGCAACATGCATATAGACTTGCGCCCAAGCAAAAGCTTGTGCATTAATTGTTTGATAAACTACAATCCGATTTATCATTCTTTTTGGAGTACAAGACACGAATCTAGAGACTATGAAGTATTCATCATCTAAAAACTATCAAAATGCTTTTTGACAAAGTTGAGTGTTTGGCTAATACTTATAAAAGTGGCGGTTTGATTTGCAAATTACCAAAAAAGACAAGATATATATAAATATATATATGTTTTAATTACCTCTCTTTATGCAAGTTATGGACACAATATTTTTTCAAAAATTTCACAATAAAGTCTGCATGACAAGTTGTTAATGGTAGGGAAAAATATAATGTCACTAATAGGTCCAGATGAGAATTAATAACAACTTACTGTGTAAACTTTATAACAAGTTGTTCACTCTCTTTTCTGCGTAAATTATTTTCTGTTCACTATTTAAAAACTGTTCACTGTTTTCTCATAAAACACCTAGTGAAATCGTGATTTCTAAATTTAAAAGTCAAATCTGAATGCTTTTTCATGTTTGAATTTCACAATAATCGAATCTCTTTTTCTCTGCATTGATAAAATATGTTTCTACATTAATAAAATTTCCTCTCTGCACATCATGTTTACTGTATATTCGAATCTGCTTACTGCATTCATTAAATCTGTTTTCTGCATAAACTATTTCTAGTATTTTGCATAAAATTATTTTATGTTCAGCATTATTTAAAAAATTGTTTACTCTCTTTTTTGCGTAAATTATTTAATAATGTGTTAAAGCTAACAAAATAACAAATACCTAAATATAAAACAGCTTCCTAGAGGGTAGTTGTCAATAATGATCATTCACCAGAATGTTATTGATATTACTCTGTTTATTCAAAATCAAGAACCCAAACAAAGAATTGTCATTTTGTAGTTTATATAAAGGCAGAAATCATTAGAATGAACAAATAAATGTGAATCATATCTAGAATGAAATTTGTATGCAAAGGGAAAAGAGAATGAAACACAAAACAAGATAATCACCTAAGCCATGGACTCGTTGTATTTGTTCCTAAGGTTCTGAACCAATTCAAATTCACATCAACATTGACTACCACAGTTACATAATTTCTTGATTCAGGACAGCCATTGCATCTTTAATGGCTTGGGTAGAACCACCGAAGATGGCATCCATGACAGATTACTATTCACCAGCACGCGTGAATAGCTTCCAGACAAATCAAGACAGTCCAGACAGATGTTCAAAAGTTACTACTGTTTACTAGCATGCGTAAAAAGAGATCTGATAGATTCCCGAGATCTGAAAGATTCCCAAATAGATGCAGACAGACTATTACTCATTAGTACTAATTTGCATACCACCGAGTTTAACTTAAACTAAGATGAACTCCTTCGAGATAACTAGAGAAATCTTCCTATTCCCACAATAAAATATGGATAAAGCAAGTTTGACTAAACTAAGTTTAACTATGCGCTATTGTGAAGTTTGGTTCATAGAATGGATCACAGTAATTGTTGAATTGTTGATTATGGAAGAAAACTCAGAAGTGGCCAAAAGGGTATTGCGGTATTGTAAAAAGACTTAGAAAGAAAAGAATACAAGTTGCAATGGCACTTGTATCCTCCTTTTATTTTAAATGTAAGTTCACTACATTTTAAAGATTTTTTTGATTTTTTTTATGAGTCGGTTGCATTGCCGGGAGGGGGGTTTCTATGTTAATGGGAACATTTCTTGTGTCAAGCGGGAAAATTTATACTTCCCATATGGGTGACTACGACCTTCTGCATATGCATTAAGCTTCTTTTAGTTTGTTTTATAAAAGCAAATGAACATACCATTCACTTTATTTTGTTTCTATGTGAATGTAAATGATTGAATGATAACCCTTTCTAAGCCAAACAGCATCCAATAATCATCCAATGTAGGTTCATGATTCTTGTAATTACAAGAATCATGAACCTACATTGTTTCACTAACGCTGGCATGGCTTAAAGAAATTGTGGTGGGCAAAACTAAGTCAAGGCAAAAACATGTCAAACTTGCTACTTTTGCTCACACAATTAATTTGAAGAGGTGGGATGCCAATCAACCTTCAATACCCTTATTTAGATGAGAAGAACCAACAGGAATTGATAAAATTAACATTAAGTGTAACTATGCGAGTGTTGGTGAAAGATAGCCTCAAATGGCTTGTATTGAGCTCCTTGGGTTTAGTCTGAGATAGTGATTACAATTGTTCCTAGGCTACAAGAGTGAATCCCCCTCCCCCCCTAGGGCTTCTTTGCCTTATATAGTCATCTAAGTTGTATCTTAATCCTCCATTTGGAGGGTTAAGGTTCAATTCCCTTAATACTTGTCTCATCAGGATCTTTCTAGAAGGCTTCTATACTAAGCTATGAGCTGTGTTGACACTGTTCAAGGGTCATTTTCTCATTAATGCGGTTAGCTAAGTGAATTTAGAGTATTGAATGCAGAGGAGATGGATGTCTTATCTATCTTCTTCCCTTCCTAGCTCGACGACAAATCCTCCTTCTTATTCTTGGTTTGTACCCGATGGCCCTTAGAATTGGTTCTCAGCCCCCAAGGACATGTTGGTACCCTCGGGGTCCTCGGGCGTTATAGTCTCCCTATACCTACAGAGGGTTGCTCATATTTTCCCTAGAATTTACGATTAGTGCTTTTTGTGGTTCACACTCCTGACATTGTCCTTGGCCCATCTGTCCATATTCTTAGATTCTTGTCCTCCCACACAAAAGTGATTTGACAAAAAGTTTTTACCAAATCATTTTTTTGTACTTTTTAATTAGCTTTCTCTAAAGTGACAAAGCAACAACTTTGTCCAAGTGCATGCACAGCCTCTAACTTTAGAGAAAGCTAATTAAAAAGCACAAAAAATGATTTGGTAAAAACCTTTTGTCAAATCACTTTTGAACATTAGGGCAATATTAAAAGAAAAGATCAAAATGCAGTTAGTCAAACAGGGTAGATATAACTTTTACTAGCTGTATGCCTTGATAGCAGTGAAAGTATAGAAATTTCATGCAAGGAATTTTGGTTGTTCAACAGAACAAAGAGTCTGTAAATTTATTGTCAGAAGATACCAACAGAGACAATATATTTTTATGTTGTGCAAAAATATGTGTAGAAGGATAAAAAAGAAACATACATTATGTGCAACTCTCTCACTCCCTCTCTCTAAAGCCTCTTACTTCTCTGCAAGTCTCTCTAGAAATCTAGAGATTCTATATTGCTTTACTGTTACACCTTTGATCTTTTATCTTTATTCTGCACATGTATATGTCTGTATGGAAAGCCGTTTCACCTTTGGCGTGTATGTGAAACACGCCCACACAGAGGTCGTAATGGGCAACGATCAACCTAAAAAAATTTGAGCAAATTAAAGGTAAATAAATATATTTATAAACTCTTTTTTAAAGCGGAAAACATAACATAAAAAAAATCTTACAACAGAAGTACTATAGCAATTCAATTAAAGATAGCTTAAACAATGATTATCAAAAAAAAAAAAAAAAAGATAGCTTAAACAACTATGACATACAAAAGGTATACATACCATGGCAAAATAAGCAATGAGAGTTGTACTTGAAAACATGGCTGCTGAAAAATAGCGACTACTATAGAAACCCTATATTGAGCTTCTCAAAAACTGGATTTCAAAAAATTTGCATCATGCGTTAAATGACTAAATTTCTTGAAGCTCACGAAACTGAAGCTAGTTGGAGCAAACACTGATTGCAGAAGTTTTTGATCTCCTGCGAAATAAAGGACTAACTCATTAATGAACACTGGAATTGTGTAAAGCTAGAAATTGGTGTTTCTTCCTCTTGCCAGTAACTCAGCAGTTGTATTGACAACAAAGAACACACAATTTGGAAAATTGTGCCCCATAATACGTAACCGATCAAGAAAAGCTTCAACCCTTCAGCATTGTTTGAGAAAATTTCTCCAAGGTCTAGAATTTTGATCATGACTTCAACAACAAAAGTTGACAAGATCATGAAAAAGGCCCAGCAAAAGCTATGAGAATCATGTTCTTGATGTTGCATGTTACGATAATTAAGCCAGAATTCCAAAAATCCTTGCCTAGCGTTTTGAAGGAGATTGGAAAAAAAAAAACTTATTTGTATATGTGTTCTTTTGGAAGGGAATTGTGGAATCCTCTTCTGCAATTATAATATGACAAGTTTCCACACTCTATTTCTGCACACAATAGTCGGAAAACGATGTTTAATAATATTGTAAATGGTGTTTAATTTTGCTGCTCCATAAACGTAAAAATAGTATTTATTATTATATATGCTAGTCAAGTTCTTACATGATATGCGGAGAATTCGTTATTAATTACCTTCAATATTTTTCTAGTAAAAAATGGTAAATTTTAGTATTTTATTTTATAGACAAAAAAATAGGAAGATAATAAAAATAGTATAGTGATTTGATCATACTATATGTATTTACAAATTTGAAAATTACTTGATATAATTATTGATATATATATATATATATATATATAGTCATGTTTCATGCCTATTCAAGAATGTAATTATCATTTTGATTAAATAAAAATGCAAATATCCTTAAGTTATTTTATTCGGATAATGTTTGGCTATAATCAAGTTTGTAGCCAATGGTTACAACTCTACTCAATATATTTTTATTAAATGTGAATTTTGACAAATACACCATTGGATTACATTTTCTTCTTACATCCTCCTTGCTTGCAAAATTTTCAAAAGATCAAAGATCAATACCTATCTCATCAATCAAATATTTAAATTTCAAGTTTTTTTAGTCTAAAATTATTCATAAAAATAAGTTTATAGATCGAATAGTAAATAAAATCTTATTAGCACAAAAGTTGAGATGCATGTTAAGGACATGAAAAGCATATAATCCAATAGTTAGATTTTCAAAATATACAATTATGTTAAGTTTTATAGTGGAAGTTGTAGCCATTGGTTATAGCTAAGTTTGTAGCCAAACAATTTAAAGTATACACATCTGTCCGATAACTAATTTAGGGTTGCTGCGTCTTCCAATCATTGAAAAACCTAGGAGTGTGATGAGATTTATGTGCTTATGGGTGTGTTAAGTATTTTGTGCTACATCTCATCACACCTTTGAAGATAACAAGGAAAATAAATGGCGAATACTTATAAGAAGATAACAAGGAAAATAAATGGTGAATGTAAAGGCGTAATTTATAAACTTATAGCATTAAAGGAATGTAAATTCATAAAGCATAAAGGAAATTAAAGAAATTAAAAAAAGAAAAAAAAAAAAAAAAAAAAAACACACACACACACACACAAGGGAGAGAGAAAGGGATTTTAACATAAAGGCACACCACAAACTCTACTCAAAAGCCATGGTATAAAGGAATGTAAATACATATAGCAATAAAAGAATTTAAAGGCATAAAGCTATAAAGGAATGTAAATACATAAATCTATAAAAGAATTTAAAGACGATGCATGAATTTAAATGACTTTAAAGTAAATGAAATCTTTCTTGAGTAAATCTCTATACACATGAAAAATCAAATATAGTAGTGCACAATGCAAGTCCTCTACTCATCATATTGATTTAGGGTATACAGTTTAGACTAGGAAGACCCACCTTAATTAGACCCTTATGTCAGTATTGTACAATACATATCGTATCGTGTGTAAAAAGTTTCGTATTGTATTGGCATATCCAAAGTGTTTATGAATAATACAATATAGTGTGCGTATTGTATGAATCATATTGTACAATACATAGAAAAATGCTTTAAAATGAGATTTTTTTTGGTTAAAATTTGTACTTTTATTTGAATCTAACAAGTTGTTAGACTTGTTTTTAACACAAAATTATTAGGTTCCTCTCTTTCTCCTACAAAATTTGGACTACACAGTACACATTAACACTTCACTTTAATACTTACAAATTTATTTTCTATACTATGAATACGATATGAATTGACAATATAATTATTTTTTATTTTTGTCATTATTGTTATAAGTTTAAGAAACTAGAATGCCAAGAAGAAATATTTTTTTTTAAAAATTATTAAAATAAAAAGAACAAGAAGAGATAGTAAATGTTAATGACGATTAAAAAAAATTTAATGAAGAAATAAGTTTGCAAAATGATAAATGTAATAATAGCATTGACTTAAATGGAGTTGATTAGGCAATACGACGAATATGGTGAATGTAAGGACGCAATTTGAATACTAAGCCCAAATAATAAAAGGATTTAGGCTCAAAGAGCTCAATACAATGAATTTGTAGAGAATGGGTTGGAAAACTAGGTTCTAATAAGTTGGGTAGCAATTATAATGGATCTAGATGACAATAAAGTAAAAATAGACTGGATTTATCTAAAGAATCGGCATAGTCCAAGGAAATCAGTTCTTATATATATTACTTGAAGTTGGTTACAAATACAGTTCTAATTGCAACAGTGTTTTCTTTATTCTCTAATCCTTTTCTCTCAAGGTCTCCCTTCTATTTTATACTATCTTCCCCGTTCATCTCTACCCTTCACGTGCAGATTAGATTGTTGGTGTTGATCCTTATCCCATCAGCACCTTCCTGAAATCTTTGGGTAGTAGTTGTAAGGCTGAAAACTACTATTCAGGTATCACTTCCTTATTAATGCGGCCAGAGAGTTAGCTGCAGAGTATTCAATGCTGTGGTAGCAGCTTTCCCTTAGATATTTCATAACTTTCTTCTGTCCTGTTCCTTCCTGATACTTATCCTCATCCATGGAATGGTCCGGAACTTTGCTCTTGATGGCAGACCGCTCCTTCTGACCTCAGCTTTGCCCAGCCGAGGAAGCATTCCTCCTCGGACCGCCCTTTTGGATGATCATGATCAGACTTCACCTCTTCACTTACTAACACGGATTCTTGTGAAAGTGTTTACTCGTCCTCGGACTACTTAATGTTCTCGAATTGGGCCCCTGACCCAATATATACATAGATATGTACTCCTGGGCCTATCACCCCTATAATGAAAATATATTATTATTTTTTAAGTCATTTTTAATATATTATCACTTTTGAATTTAAGAAATTTAAATGTGTATTGTAGGGTGTTGGTTTTGAGCGCTTTTTCTATTGGACGAAAGGTCTCAAGCCTAACTAGCCCAATACAATGAATTTTTAGAGAGTGGGCCTAAGAACTAAGTGTTGGTCTGAACCACAATCACTACACATGGTTGGGTGTGGACGGATCAATGAGGAAATGGGTCCAAGCCTGAAATGTTCTCCCCTTGTGTTTCGTCCGAGGAGCTTGGTGTTCTTCTTCTTCTACCTTCAGTACTAGGTTCCCGTGGTTTTTCAAGACCATGCGGACTACTGTCTTTTTCTCCTTTTTCTCTCTTTCTGTCCCTTTTTCGCGATCCCCCATTCTTAGGGGGTCTTTCCCATTATATATTTCTTTTCAGTCGATCCTGACCCTCCATCTGTTGATTGTACAGGCCATTACTCGAGTGTTCGTCCCATCAGCCACCTTCCCAAACCCTCTGTGAGTTACGGCAACCAAGGTCATACTGTTCAGGGGTCCTTTCATCATTAATGCGACCAGGACGTTAGTTGGGCGCATTAAATGCGGAGGTGACAGCTTTTCCTTAAACTGCTCCTACTCCATATCCCCGTGTGCGTCCTGCTGTATTCGTCCTTTCTTCGAGGAACGCTCTGGGAGGCTGCCTTTGATAGTGTACCATTCTTTCCCACTGGAGTCTGGAATGCTGAGGACAGAATCGTCCTCGGCAACATCTCTAGACCATCCAGATTTTCATCGCATGTCCTCGGACATTTCTCCTCAGCGCGGGCCTTGGGCCCAGCGTAAAGTGGGCCAGGGTCACCAAGTTCTCTGGCCCCACAATAGCCCCTCAAAATCTTGCTGTCCAGATTCTTGGACGGAGAGGAGGGTTTTGGTAACATCAGGCTTCTGTCATGGCTTGTTCCTGTCCTTCGTTAATGCTAGAGTCTTTTCGTATGCCCGAGACACGTTCCTTGCACCTTGGTATATGAAGCGTGTCTTCAATGAATGCTGGTGGCTCCGTGCTCCCCACGTTCAATGGTGCGATGGCGATTTCGACAGTTGATATTTTCTCACCTTTATGGGCGAGAAAACTCGCGCGGTTATTTTTAATGGGAGGTATAAATTCCCATTTGAATGGACTTGTCTCTTTATCTTTGCACTTAAGAATTCCTGCGTATATATCCCGAGTTCAGTCAAACTTCTAGCCAAACTCAAGTTTCTTTCCAACATAAAGAGCCTGTTCGAGGAGATTTTCCTCATTTCTGTAAGTTTTCTTTGCCCTTCAACTTGTGCTTTCCCTCTTCTAGGTTTATCTTTCTCTTGCTCCTTTCCTTCTTTTGTCATCCCTCGGGTCTCTTTGGCGGTTTCTAGAGATGGGTAAATTAAAAAAGTTGGTTGAGACCGAAGAGGCGATGGAAAAATTCATCGCCGACTATAGGATACCCCCCAATGTGGGTCTGAGGTACTGTGAGGAAGGGGAGTGGCACTTTAGGAGGGAAACGGGTGAGGTAGTGATCCCCATACTTGCCTTTATAGAGGGGGGCGTGAGAATCCCCATGGGGCCAGTGATGAGGGATTATCTCAGGCACTTCCAGTTAGCCCCCACCTAGTGTGCCGCTAACATGTTTAGGATCTTGGGTTGTGTGGATGCCTTAAATGAAAAAATAGGACTAAGGCTAGCCCATCATGACGTAAATTGGTGCTACAACCTCCAACTCTTGAAAGGCAAGTCCTATTACTTGAAGACGAGGGAAGATAAGGTTCGGCTTATTCAGTGCCTCCCCGAGTCCAGCAAAGGGTTAAACAAGGACTTCCTCATCGTGTCTAGGGAGTGGCACGATGGCATTCCTTGCCCCACGGTGGAGGGGGAGCCAGGTGGGGTGTCTAGAGCGGGAAAGGGATGACCCCCCCCCCCTTTTTTTTTTTGCCATCACGTCTTGCACAATTTGTTTACTGATATGAACATGCCCTCCTTTTTGCAGATCCGCACGCCTTTCAACGGCACTTCCATCTGATCAACAAGGGAGATTTGGAAACTATCCTCAAGGTGGCGGTTTTTGTAAACGAGGCGGACAACCAAGTCAGGGCCGCTCACAAGATCTTAGGGTACGATCCTATCCAAAGCTCATTCGCCGACCTGAAGTACGTGATCAGAGCAAACGATCCATGGCTCAAGAGAATTATTGTAGTTGAGCATGGGTTTCTAATTCACGAGAGGTCTCCTGTTCCGAAGGGAATCCCATTGGTCGGCTCTTCTTCATCCCACCAAGCGGCGGAAGCCAAGAGTGATTCGGGTTTGCCCGAAGAAGGATTCGGTGCGTTTGACCAGACTAGTTCATTCGCGGATCCCGTTGGTGACTTGGGTGACCCTGACCTTTTCGAGTCAGATTTCTTCTTAGCGGGGACATCCTCTCAGGCGGAGATGGGTCTTAAGAGGAAACCCTAGACAAGCCTGTTTGACCTAATTGAAGGCCAAACCGGGAGGGAGGCACCAGAAAAGTCGCAGTCCAAACCTCCACCTCCTCCGCCACAGCCTCAACTTGTTCAAATCAGGTCTTAACCTGCTCGTTCGCGGACGCCGTCTCCCTGGCCCAAACACCCTACTTCCCCCCAATCAACTTTACCTCCTCGGCTTGAGCCCACCGACTCAAAGAGGAAGAGGAGTTCTAAGGGCAAAGAACTAATGGACGAGGGGAAGTCTCACACACCTCACGAGGAGGGCAAAGCCCTCCAAGCTCGAAAGCAGGTAAAGATTAGGCCACAGGGCCAAGGCAAGGAGATCGATGCTCAATCTGCGCCCAAGGCTTGGCTCCCTGCCCCAATGCTCCACGAGGAGCCATTAATGGAAAACGCCTCCCTAAGGGACTTTCGAGGCGGCGAAGGCGCTTACGTGGCCGACGCGTTGGAGAGGACCCTGCTCCTTCCCACTGACATGAAAGAGCTGAAGAACACGAGGAGGCAGGAGGTCTTCCTCAGTATGAAGAGGTACTTGGCCATGGTAAGGCTTCTGATACTTGTGACTCCGTCATTTTTTGTTCCTCAATTTCTCATTCATAGTGTGCTTGTTCTGATTGGCAAGCCGTCTAGGCCACTTATAGGTTGGAGGATGAGGCTAAGGAGCAGAGCAAGTCCTTGGAGACCGAACGTGATAAGCATGTGGACGCTGCTCGCACCCTTAAGAACTTCGAGGCTGACCTCACTAAGGCCAGGGAGGATCTAAAGGAGATGACCAAGCTGAGGGACAGCGTTGAAGCAAGCCTATCTAGTGCCCAAAAGCAGGCCGAGACCCAAATGAAGCGCCTACTTGAAGCTAAGGACCAGCTGAGGATTGCAAATGAGCAGATTGAAGATTTAAAGAAGAAGTGGTCCGAGGCAGAAATGGCTAGAGGCGTTGCGGAATGGGCCAGGGATGAAGCTCTAAGGGCCAAGACAGAGGCTGAGTTTGCCAAGACGGAGGCCGAGACCTCTAAGGACAAAGCTGAGGAAGAGGCCTATGATGCGAGGGTGGCTGATACCCAGGCCATCCTTAAGGCTCAAATCCTTGGGGTATGCCGGCTTTACTGCTTCCAGGTCTGGAACGAAGCCCTTAAACATGCTGGGGTGGAGGCTTCGTCTGATCTGTGGAAGACGGAAAGGGTGTACTATCCCTCGACCATTCGCGAGACTAACTCTGAGAAGACGAGTGCTCCGGAAAAGGCTGAGGTTGCCCAGCCTGAGGCTGACCTGACCGTGTCCCCCGCCGACGAGCCAACCAAGGGGGGCGAGCTTCCTAAGGTGACAGAAACGGGTGGGAGTTCTAACCTTGAAGCGCCCCAGGAGGCTGTCGAGTCCGAAGCCAGAGCTTAGGACCCTTACGTCGAGGAGCCACCTCTCTTGATTCAGCCCCTTCAGTCCATTTCCCCGGTTGGTGTCACTCAGGACCCCGAGGCCAATCCTGCTCAACTTCCCAAGGAAGGGGCAAAAATAAAGTTGAAGAAGTAAAAACTTAAGCCACCTTTTGTGTTGGTTTTCTTTTCAACTTAGTTTTAGTTAATTTGCTTCTATTTTAGGAGTCTTGGAATTCGTTTGTAACTGAATTTTTTGACTATATATATATGAAATTCCTTTCTTCATTCCCTTTTGAATCATGTGTTTATTGCCTTTACCGATATTACTATTACTGTAATTCTCGTGGCTTGTGAATTAATTATCCTAACGGGCACAAATGGTCGTGCACTTATTATATTTGAAGTTAGATCCCTCGGTACTATCTTACCAGTATCGAGGGCACGCTTAGCTTGCGTCTACCCATATTTCTAGGGGACTATGACATAATCCGAGGTGCCGCTCGTACGGTTGGGTCGTATCCACAGCTTTTACAAATCTTGAAGTAGCTAGTTTCCCCATAGGCTTGAGTCCGAGGACCATGCAAGGCCTTGGTTCTGTCTAGCACTTGGATTTTCTTGGAATGACTAGTTTCCCCATAGGCTTGAGTCCAAGGACCATGCAAGGCCTTGGTTCTGTCTAGCACTTAAATTTTCTTAGGGTGACTAGTTTCCCCATAGACTTGAGTCCGAGGACCATACAAGGCCTTGGTTCTGTCTAGCACTTGGATTTTCTTGGAGTGACTAGTTTCCCCATAGGTTTGAGTTTGAGGACCATGCAAGGCCTTGGTTCTATCTAGCACTTGGATTTTCTTGGAGTGACTAGTTTCCCCATAGGCTTGAGTCCGAGGACCATGCAAAGCCTTGATTCTGTCTAGCACTTGGATTTTCTTGGGGTGACTAGTTTCCTCATAGGCTTGAGTCCGAGGACCATGCAAGGCCTTGGTTCTGTCTAGCACTTGGATTTTCTTGGAGTGACTAGTTTCCCCATAGGCTTGAGTCTGAGGACCATGCAAGGCCTCGGTTCTGTCTAGCACTTAAATTTCCTTGGAGTGACTAGTTTCCCTATAGGCTTGAGTCCGAGGATCATGCAAGGCCTTGGTTTTGTCTAGCACTTAAATTTCCTTGGAGTGCCAGACGTGCAATCAAGATGGACTTAAAATCTACATTGGACAAGTGCTTTTATTAATAGTAATACCTTCTCAGGTTATTTACATTCCATGGATGGGGTATAGCTTTTTCATCTAAGTCTTCAAGGTAGTATACTCCTATCCCCGCAACTGAAGTGATCCGGTATGGTCCTTCCCAGTTGGGGCCGAGCTTTCCCCATGATAGGTTTCTTGCAGCACCCACAACTTTCCTCAGCATTAAGTCCCCTGGTGCCAGTGGTCTAAGCTTCACGTTGGCATCATATCCCTGTTTAAGCTTCTGGTGGTAATAGGCCAATTGGACCATTGCCTTTTCTCTTCGTTCGTCGATCAGATCTAGGTTCTTCCCTAGTAGTTCGTCTTTACTATCCGAGGTGAATGAACTCGTCCTCAGAGTTGGGAAGTTTGCCTCTATAAGGATAACGGCATCGGCCCCATAGGTCATGGCAAAAGGCGTTTCCCCTATTGACCGTCGTGGTGTAGTCCGATAGGTCCATAGGACGTGCGGCAGCTCTTCCACCCATCTTCCTTTGGCGTCATCCAGTCTCTTCTTAAGTCCGTTGACTATAACCTTGTTGACAGCCTCGGCTTGCCCGTTTCCCTGAGGATAGGCTGGGGTTGAGTACCTGTTAGTGATCCCCAACTCGCAACAGTATCTTCTAAAGGCCCTGCTGTCAAACTGTAGTCCATTGTCTGAGATGAGCGTGCGAGGGACTCCGAATCGTGTGACAATGTTTCTCCAGATGAATTTCTTAGCATCCACGTCTCTAATGTTGGCCAAAGGCTCGGCTTCGACCCATTTGGTGAAGTAATCCGTGCCGACTAGTAGGTATCTCTTATTTCCTACTACCTTTGGGAAGGGTCCTACGATATCCAGGCCCTACTAGGCGAAGGGCCACGGGCTGAACAGAGGGTTGAGGGCTCCGCCAGGTTGATGAATATTCGGGGCAAACCTTTGGCACTAGTCGCACTTTTTAACATACTCCAGGGCTTCCTTCTACATCCCCGGCCACCAGTATTCGTGGGTAATGGCTCGCTGTGACAGAGATCTTCCTCTTGTGTGACTCCCACAGATCCCTTCGTGCAGTTCTTCAAGCAGCAGTTCTGGTGCCTCAGGGTGGACGCATAGTAAGTATGGTCCGGAATATGAGCGTTTGTACAATTTATGGTCCTCGGACAACCAGAACCGATGAGCTCTTCTTCGTATTTTCTCCGCCTCTGAATTCTCCTCGGGCACGATGTCATCTTTAAGGAACTTCACAATAGGATCTATCCAGCTAGGGCCCACTCTGACCTCATGAACATGGACCACGCCTTTGGCTACTTCATTTGCTTTGTCCAGGTGCTCGACGAGAATAATTTGAGGCAGATCCCCTGCCGAGGAGGTGGCAAGCGTGGCCAGCGAATCTGCATGAGTGTTTCCACTTCTAGGACATGCGACAAGTTGAAAAAGTCGAAACCCAGTTGTAAGCATTTGACCTGGCTTAAGTACTCTTGCATCCTTGCATCTCTGACCTCTAATTCTCCCTTTACCTGGCCTACTACCAGTCTCGAATCCAAAAACATCTCCACTACCTTTCCTCCCATTTTTTGCACCATGGCAATTCCTTGTAGCAAGGCCTCATACTCGGCTTCGTTGTTCGTGGCTGAGAACCCAAGTCTCAGGGACTTCTCTATAATGGCTTCCTCGGGAGATATTAGGACTAGCCCCACTCCAGATCCTCTCTGATTTTCTGTGCCATCAACGTACACCTTCCAGCATGGGGGTCCTGGTGTAGAGATCATTTCAACCGATTTTCCACCCATGTTGTGCTCCTCTGCCATTGTTTCTACTGAGGGCTCAGCAAATTCGACCACTAAGTCTACCAAGACCTGGCCCTTTATAGAGGTCCAAGGCATGTATTTGATGTCAAAAGGTCCCAGAATTATGCTCCATATGACAATCCTTCCAGTGTAGTCGGCGGTTCGCAGTACAGACTTCAAGGGTAGTTGGGTTAAGACAACCACTGTGTGGGCCTGGAAATAGTGGGGAAGCTTTCGCGTGGCGTGGACCATAGCTAGTATGGCTTTCTCTAGGGGTTGTTATCTGACCTCGGCTTCATGCAATGACTTACTCACGTAATAGACTGGCTTTTGGATGCCATTGTCGTCCCGTATGAGCACCAAGCTCACAGCATGGGGGGCTACAACAATGTACGCGTACAGAACTTCATCGGCCTCGGGACTGGACATGATAGGTGGCCGGGATAGGTAATTTTTGAGTTGTTGGAAAGCCACCACACAATCCTCGGACCACTCAAATCCTTTCCACTTGTTGATCAAGAGATAGAACGGCCTACATCTATCCGCCGATCTGGAAATGAATCGATTGAGGGCTGTGATCATCCTAGTAAGCTTTTGGACCTCCTTCGCGTTTTGCGGTGGTTTCAGGTCGTTTATGGCCTTGATTTGGTCTGGGTTAATCTCGATTCCCCTATGGGTAACCATGTAGCCCAAAAACTTGCCTGACCTTATGCCAAATGAGCACTTGGAAGCATTTAGGCGCAGCTTATGTTTCCTCAAGACGCCAAAGGTGCTGCCGAGGTCCCTTAAATGCTCGGACATTACTTTACTCTTCACCACCATATCGTCAACGTAGATTTCGATGTTCTTGCCCAATTGTGGTTCGAACATTCTTGTCGTCATCCTTTAATAAGTTGATCCCGCATTTTTCAAGCCAAATGGCATTACTTTGTAGTGGTAATTTCCAATTGGTGTTACGAAGGCCGTTTTCTCCTGATCCCCCAACGCCAGTGGTATTTGGTGGTAGCCTTGAAAGGCGTCTAAGAAGCTCATCCGAGGATGGCCTGTTGTTGCGTCCACTAGCTGATCTATCCGAGACATTGGGAATGGGTTCTTAGGGCACGCCTTATTTAGGTCTGTGAAGTCCACGCAGACCTGCCATTTCCCACTTTTCTTCTTAACCACCACCGTGTTAGCCAGCCATTCGGGGTAAAAGACTTCTTTGATAGCCCCAGCACATTTAAGCTTCGCCATTTCGTCTCTAATCGCGTTGGCATGCTCATTTGACGGGTGACAAGGTGGTTGCTTCTTGGGAATGATGGCCGGGTTGACATTAAGGTGGTGGCAGATGAAGGTTGGGTTGATCCCGGGAGCGTCGCAGGCATCCCATGCAAATACGTCAATATTCCTTTTAAGGAACTCAATCAGTTTCTCTTTCTCCTGGAGAGGCAACCGAGCCCCTATTCGGAAAAACTTCTCCGGGTCGTCATCAATGACCACCTCTTCTAGGTCTTCTTATTTTGCCTCCTCGGCAGTTGCGTTAAGGGGAAAACCGGGGTCTTTAGCTGCTATAAGTTCTCTCCAGCGGAGGCCGAGGACTTCGCGTCAAGCCGATGCGAGACGGCTGCTATCACGCATTGCCTCGCTGTGGGTTGGCAACCGCGGATTTCCAAGACTTGGTCTCCTGACGGGAATTTCACCTTCTGGTGCAACGAGGAAGCAACAGCCCCTAGGATATGGAGCTAGGGCCTACCGACAATGGCTGTATAGGGAGAGTAGGTGTCTATCACGATAAAGTTCACCTCCACTATTTCTGGGCCGCTTTGGATGGGCAGCCTAATCATGCCCATTGGGATGACAAGCTTCCCGTCGAAGCTCATAAGAAGGGAGTTGTAGGGCATTAAGTCCTCCAACTTTAACCCCAGCCCCTTGTATAGGTCGGGGTACATAACCTCAGCCGTGCTGCCGCCATCCACCATTACTCTTTTCACATCGTAGTCCCCAATTCAGAGGGTGATTAGTAGGGCATCTTCGTGGGGTTGGATGGTCTCGATCTTGTCTTCCTTTGAAAAGCTCAAAACGGGATGAAAGCTCATCCTGGCCCTCTTCGGCCCTGGTTGGGACTCTTCGGTAGGCAGTAGAGCCACCGATAACACTCGTGTAGGGCGCGTGCCCGTTCTCCTTCGGGTAGCCACGATTATGCTGATCGTTCCTATAGGTGGCCTCAGAGCAGCATCTTTCCTGGCCTCCTGATGGCCTTGATGACCACTGGAATGATGCAGAAGGTGCTTCAGCCTCCCTTCCCGGACTAGCTGATCTAGGTGGTTCTAGAGGTTCTTGCAATTCTCCGTAGTGTGGCCATGGTCTTGGTGGTATTGGCAATAAAGATTCTGATTGGGCTTCGAGGGTTCCCCCACCATCTTATTCGGCTACCTAAAGTATGGCTCGTTCTTGATTTTCTCCAAAATCCAATGCACTGGTTTTCAAAATATGGCGTTGACAGTCTGTGCATTGGTTGTCCCGAGTTGCCCTACAAAGTCCCTCTTCGAGCAGTTGCTACCATATCAGTCCGACCTGAAATCCCTTCTCTCCTGAGGGATAACCTTCTCTTTTCTTCTTCCCTATAACTGGTTTTCCTCCACTAGCTTGTACTTGTCAATCCGATCCATCAGTTAACGTATACTGGTGGCAGGCTTACCAGTCAGAGACTACCGTAGGCCGTGATCTGCTGGGAGGCTGTTTTTGAAAGTGATAATGGCGACATAGTCAAAGTTGTCTTCCATTTCATTGTACGTCTCCCAATATCTGTCCGAGTAGGCCTTTAAGGTTTCTCCGTCATGCATGGATAACGACAACAGAGTGCTCAAAGGCCGAGAGGCTCTACGGTTCGTAACAAAGCGGGAGCCAAAAGCTTGGGTCAGCTGTCTATACAAGTCGATGGAGTTCGTCTTCAAACCATTAAACCACCTCATCACCACTGGTCCCAAGCTGGACAGGAAGACCTTGCACATCAACGCCTCGTTCCTAGAATGGACAGTCATCCTTTGTTTGAACTGGCTCATATGCTCCACCAAGTTTGTTCTACCGTTGTAAAGGGCGAAGGTTGGCTGCTGGAACCATTGAGGGAGTATGGCCCCTTCTATGTGGTGCATGAAAGGCGACTTGGAGAGTTGATCCAGTGCCTTGCTCATGACGTCGTTTCCCAAGCTCCTAGGAGATGGGCTTCTGTGCCTACGCCTCTAGTAATGTTCTTCTTCGTGGGAGAAGGTCTCGCTTGGGGGAGTCCTCGATTTTCGTCTATAGTCATCGTCATTTTCATCCTCAGAGGGCGCGTCAAGTCTGGAACGAGATTGCCTTTGCTATGCATGGTACAGCTTCCTTTTCAAATCGTCTATCTCTCGCTGCATGGACTGCCTATCGTTCTGTTTCTAAGACATATGGCTCCTAACTTCCTCCTGCTGCGGGGCCCGGCTGTTATTTCGTCTCTAAAGCACGTGGTTGTCCGCGCGAGAGTGGGTCCTGCTGGTTTGGGTGATGTTTACGCTTCCTTCTCGAAACCTTCCGTTCTCCTCGTTTCAAGCACGCTCGGGGTTGGGGGAGCTACCCTGTTGTTGGGATTTGGCTAGTTCGAGCTGATGGGAGCCTGCTTGATGAAGGCCTGACCCTACCATGCCAGATCGTTGTCCTTACTAACACCCAAGCTCTTTCCCATAGACGATGCCAATTGTAGGATGTTGGTTTTGAGCGCTTTTCCTATTGGACGAAAGGTCTCAAGCCCAACTGGCTTTACAATGAATTTTTAGAGAGTGGGCCTAAGAACTAAGTGTTGGTATGAACCACAATCACTACACATGGTTGGGTGTGGACGGATCAATGAGGAAATGGGTCCAAGCCTGAAATGTTATCCTTGAGTGTTTCGTTCGAAGAGCTTAGTGTTCTTCTTCTTCTTCTACCTTCAGTACCAAGTTCCCGTGGTTTTTCAAGACCATGCGGACTGCTGTCTTTTTCTCCTTTTTCTCTCTTTCTGTCCCTTATTCGCGATCCCCCATTCTTGGGGGGTCTTTCCCATTATATACTTCTTTCCAATCGATCCTGACCCTCCATCTGTTGATTGTGCAGGCCATTACTTGAGTGCTCGTCCCATCAGCCACCTTCCCAAACCCTCTGTGAGTTGCGGCAACCAAGGCCATACTGTTCAGGGGTCCTTTCATCATTAATGTGGCCAGGACGTTAGTTGGGCGCATTAAATGCGGAGGTGACAGGTTTTTCTTAAACTGCTCTACTCCATACCCCCGTGTGCGTCCTGCTGTACTCGTCCTTTCTTCGGGGAACGCTCTGGGAGGCTGCCTTTGATGGTGTGCCGTTCTTTCCCACTGGAGTCTGGAATGCTGAGGACAGAATCGTCCTCGGCAACATCTCTAGACCATCCGGATTTTCATCGCATGTCCTCGGACATTTCTCCTCGGCGTGGGCCTTCGGCCCAGCGTAAAGTGGGCCGGGGTCACCAAGTTCTCTGGCCCCACATGTATATTATAAACACATGCTAATTTGATTTATTTAGTTAGCTTGTTAAATATTATTACATAAGTGATGAATAAATTAGTCATTAGTTGAACATATTCAAAACTTATAATGAATATACCCTTTATATATGTATATTTATACTTTTTTATAAATTTGATTAAGTATTTGTGTATTTTATGATACACGATACAAAAAAAATCAAAAATCGATTCACGATACAATTCACGTTTTGACAACTATACTTATACCCATATTAAACCAAAATGGTGGTGCACAAGGACAAGCCTCCACTTACCATATTAAGGTTTCCATAGGTTTTTTTTTTTTTTTTTTTTTTTTTTTTTTTTTTTTTTAAATCAACTAGTAATTAGCCTATGCAATGCATGGAAAAATTTTATAGGGTCCTCCTTGGATTACATGACTAATACATTCCATAGTCATATAAAAGAATTCCAATGTTTAGGGTACCAAATTAATATTTAAATAGCAATTTCTATAGCCAAACGAAGCAGAAATAATGTTTTATTTATTCAATTCATATTCCATATGAAATTTATTAAGTTAAAAGTACCTTTTTGCTTAAATTTACAAGAATTTAATTAGCATTACGACTTATCGATAGAAGGAAGGTGTAAAGATTTATACCCTAAAATTGACATTGGTTCAAGTTCATCATATTCCCATGTTCTACACCTCACTCAAATAAATAAATAAATTTCAAAATACCGTTGGCATTGCAAAATTTTCATTGAGCTAAAGTGCAAGAGAGCATTATCTCTTGTTTATCTAAAAGCATCAATCTCAAGTTTCAAAACTCTAATGTCAAGCCTCTTGTTGATGTTGACGCCTGATCTACAAAAACTAAATATACAAAAGCATATATATATTTACAGTCATCCAATCCAATATCATTGAATACCTATACTCTTCCCCTTTCCTAAAGAAATTAAATAAATAAAAAATAACTGGTAATGATAATTCATTTAATCTTTTCAATCAAAACCTTACCTTTGGTTTCTACCATATTGTTCATTTTGATAGATTGCTTATTGCCTTCATAAGCCATAGCTGAATTTTTCTCTGCCCCTACAGATGTTGCTAGGGAAGACCAAGCCTCACTTGGCTGCTCATGGTAATTAAAATTCATATTAGCTTAATGTTCTAGTCCTCATAATAAGAATTATCAACATTCTAGAGATACCATTACTATGGTCTTGATAAAAACATTACACGGTAATGGTAATTCAAATTCATATTAGCCTAATAAATGTTCTTGTCCTCATAATGAGAATCGACAAGATTCTAAAGATACCATTAATATGGCCTCTTGATAAGAATTTGAGTTTACCAAATATTAGTTTTCTAGTGCACAATTCATTCTACTTAGTTACTGCAAAAAAATTGAAGGAAAGCTCGGTGTCGATAGTGAAGACAGCCAATGATGGTCGGCAAAAGAAAACAATATTTTTAGTTCAAGAATTTCTTTAAACACTTTGTGGGGAACTGGGAAACCAAAGGGACAAAATAGAGATAATCAATTTAGAAAACCTTATAATATAATCTATTAAATTATAAAACCCAAGAATACACGATCTCTTTGATTCTAAAACCACAAAATCATATGGCTGATTAAATGTGCAAACAATTCAAACTAACCACATATATAAATTTTATAAATGGTAAAACACAATGGCAACTTATTAAACGCAACACAAACGAAGTATAAAATCAATTCATTAACTGCCATAGAAAAATCAAAATGGGTCCATTCAAATTGATGTAGAAAACACATAACAAAAAGTAGTAATAGCTCAAATAAATTATTTTATTTGGTTGCATAATAGTAAAATCAAGTTTACTCACTACAAATAATCTTCCTATAAGCAGCTAAAAAGAAAAACAACATAATGATAATAATAGAAATAAACAAAGATAAATAAAACGAAAAAGAAGGGGAAAAAAATTAAGCATAATAGCAAAGTGAACCTGTTAGGAGCAACAGATGCAATTCAAACACACCAAGAAAGCTTCCCATGAGAACCACACTCTACCAATACAGTAACTGCAATTCCATCACCTTTTCATCGAATTTGAGAAAACCGTCAAATATACCTATTCCAATTCCATAATGGCATGTCAAATATTAACTAAAGAATCACAAACAACAAAACCATTTTGTTTCTTGCTTTCCTTTTTCTTTTTTTCTTTTTTTTCGAATGAATACAACACCACAAAAAACGCGCTTTGGAGCTGCGTTTTCGAAAAACGCAGCTTCAGGGTATTGTTTGAGCTGCGTTTTTCTCCACCACTGCAATGAACTAAAAATAAAAAGTAACACTTTTAATATTAGGCATGTCATCTTGAAGACCATACTAACATGGCCCAGTGCTTACATTGATTGAGGTTCAAACCTTCTGGAGATGGTTCATTGCTATTTGTCTTTGTTTCGGTTTTTATTTCTCTCTGTAAAACCCTTTGGCTATGGGATTGTGAATTTGCCGGGTTTCTGGGTTAAGGCACCATTTTTTTTCCCTATGTTTCTGGGTTAGGAAATGGGAATCCAGAGCAGGTAACTCTTTCCCTCATGCTACTAGTGTCAAATGGAGGAAATGGAAATTTTAATGGGCATGCCGTAGAAAGAATTCTTAAGAATATAAGAGGACCATTGGGTTTGATGTGTGGTAACGGTTTGATTGAAAATTGATTGAGAAGAGGCGGGAATCTGAAAGGCCGACCTCAATTATGAAGAAGAAGAAAAGAAAACCTTGAAATGTCCTTAGTTGTTTTACATCAAATCAAACCAAACGTTACTTTAAATCTTTCTTTTTCCCCATCAAAAAAAAAAAAAAAAAAAAAAAAAAAAAAAAAAAAAAGAAAGAAAACTTTCTTTTTGAGAACATGCCTTTTGGGTTAAAAAAAAAATAATGGTAGGGAAATAAGAAGGTAAAAATTAGCTTATAGTGGATATTTATTGAAATTGTGAAATTTACAATGCGCATTTAAGTTTTTTATTTATTTATTGGTGACTCATAACAAAAAGATAGACATGTACTAATAGTTGTCTACCAAAGATGAAGGAAGTTACAAAAATTGAGATGTATTATTGTTTTATGTATTGTTAGAGAGACACATGTCACCATTTTACACATCCTCTAGTTATAGAGATCCAATTTTTATAATATAATATTATGAGTTTTAGTATGTCTATATGTAAAAGAAGCCAAAAACCTTCACATAGCATATGCCCATATCAAGTATAAAGGAAAACACAACCTTTGAACAAGAAAAAAAATGCAATAATTTAAATGACATAAAAGTAAATAACTTGGAAAGTAAATAGCAAGGAAAGTAAATGACATAAGTTTAAAGTGCAAGTAAATGACATAAAGTAAAGAGCATACATTAAAGGTGTGAGGAAAAATAAACGAACATAGAAAATAAAGAATTTTATAGATTTAGAATGTTATTACAACCAAAAAGAAAAAGAGAAATGGAGCTAGGGTAGTACCTACATTACCGTAGCTCTAAGAAGAACTTTAGGAGGCTCACCTATTGGTTTTAACGGGTGAAAAGGGAGTACTTGACAAGCTAGAATTTCTAGATTTAGGGAGCTATTCTAGGGAGAATGAGAGAGACAACAGGTCTATAGAGAAATATTTTTGGAATTTTCTTCATGATTTTCCAAGAAGTGGGGGGAGGGGAGTATTTATACAGAAAAACGAAGGGGGTAGGATCTCTATAAGGCTGCCGCACCTGGGGGTAGGTGGCTCCCATGTGGGATCTTGCCACCTCATCTTTTTTTATACTTATCCACTCCTATTTTCCAAGGAAATTAGGGGGGAGTATTTATACCAACAAAAAAAAAAAAAGGGTAGGATCCCAAAGAGGCTGCCGCCCCTGGGGTCGGTGGCTCCTATTTGGGATCCTACCACCTCATCTTTTTTTATACTTATCCACTCCTTTTCCCATTCTTTTTTTATTTTCTGGTTTTTCTCTTTTTCGATCCTGATTTTGGGCTGCTATTTGGAAGGCTTCAGAAGCTCGTTTTTCTTAAAATTTAATATTATTAGAAATGTCTAGATGTCTAGTTCCCATAGGCTCTAGCCTTATGCAATTTGGAGCTACAATTATCGAGATTTTTGTAGCATTTTTCTTGGAAAATTATTCCTCCTAATCCAAAGGGGATATCCCCGAATCCATTTTATGTGGAGTAGCTAACCCATTATAATTCAATATAGTTCAAGCAATTTTCACCCGTTATGGTTGTTTTTGTAAATTTTATTACGTGAAAACACTCCAAAAATAGCACTTTTGCCTAGGAAAAAGATGTATTTTTAATCAAGATTTTGGCGTTTTCTTGATATTCCATCCATTTCAAATCCGATTTTGGCCCACGATATATCATCTTGAAGAAAATTTTATAATCTCTAAGATGAAAAAAAATTTATCTTGATCGAATGGTTGGATTTTTCAGTCAACCTTTTTACTAATCCTAGTTAAGGTTAGTCAATATTGGTCAAATTTAGCCAAAAATGGCAACTATAGGAATTTAAACTCTTGAATCTTTAAAATGACTTATCCAAGGCCCAATTAGGATTAAAAAAAAAAATTAAAAAGACATTTTCCATGAAGCTCCTTATGAGTTACATCCAAAAATACAAATTTTGGCCTTTTAGGGCTTTTTTTTTTTTTTTTGAGAAGAAATATAGAACCACTTTATTGATCAATGAAAAATTAAGAAGTTACATCAACATAAACTAAGTAGGAAATATCCGGTGGAACAGATTCCATCCAAACCGATAACGGGGAAGAATTTCTCGCTCTCCGAGCTAAAGCATGAGCTACACCATTGCTCTGCCGCCTAACATGAGAGAAAGTGCAGGTTTGAAACAAACCCATTAAAGACTTGCAGTCTTTTACAATATGTCCAATGCTGGACCGGACTGAAACATCACCCACTAAGGCTTTGACAACGAGTTCCGAATCTCCTTCAAAAATGGCCTGTCTCAAGCCCAGCTCCTCCATAAAAATCATTGCTCTTCGTGCAGCCAACGCCTCAAGAACTTCCACTGTTGAAGGCATTTCAATTTTTTCTGCTAGTGAGCCCATTACCTGGCCCAACTCGTTTCTTATCACAACTCCAATCCCAGCCTTTTCCTCTTCCACAAAATATGCTCCATCGTAGTTCGCCTTGTAAATGCCCTGTCCAGGTGGTGTCCAGCGCTGAGGCTGTATTTTTTTCCTCCCGGGTTTCACTTCAGTTCTTCCTTGAAATTCTGCTAGTAAAGCTACTGCTGCTTCATAAAGCTTCTCAGGTGACAAGCTTGGCTCGTTAAAATGGCATTTGTTTCTTCTGCCCCAGATGAACCACGCTAATACCGTGACCAGCTCAACATTCTCTTCTTGCTGCCTTACGAAGAACATCAAGTCTGCAAATGATCTGAACGGAAGGTGTTGGTCCCTTAATTTCTTAAAACCGAGATCCCAGCACTGTCTTACGTTATCACACTCCCAAATAGCATGAATGACCGTTTCGTTTGCTCTCCCACAACTGCTACACAGAGGTGAGTCAACAACTTTCCGCCGATATAAATTTGCTAAGGTTGGGAGGGACTCCGTGCAAGCTCTCCAGCTGAAATGCTTCACTTTATTCGGAATCCGCAAACTCCAAACTCCCTTCCAGAAGTTCTTCAACTCATTTCTGTTTGACCCCGATGCAACCCCACTATTCTCCACTTCACTAAGCAGCTGATAACCCGTTTTTACCGAGTAACAGCCATCTCGAGTTCGCGACCATACCAGGCAATCACTCTGCACCGTTCTGCATAAAGGAATGGCCTTGATTCTGTGAGTTATAAATGGAGCAATTTTTTGGTCAATCATTTGCTTATTCCATTCTTTTGTTGTCTGATCAATGAGTGAATAAACAGTTAAATCATCTTCAATGCCCTGTGTGTGTGGAACTGCCTTTGCTGGAAAATACCCGGGAATCCAGTTGTCATGGAACACCCTAATCTTGGACCCATCACCCACTCTCCACAACATCCCTTTCTCGATAACATGCCTTGCTTTGAGGATGCTCTGCCAAGCGAATGATCCCTTCTTGCTTCTTGCTTCAAACACCGAACCTGTGGGGAAGTATTTTGTGCTAAAAACTTTATACAATAGAGAAGTTTGGTCTGTTTGTAGCTTCCACACTTGTTTAGCAAGCATAGCGTCATTAAATCTCACCAAATCTTTAAAACCCATTCCGCCTTCTAACTTCGGTTTGCATAAAACTTCCCAACTCTTCCAATGGATTTTTCTTTGACTACCACGTTCACCCCACCAAAATTTTCTAATTTGCATTTCTATTTCCTTGCACAAACCCACTGGCAATTTGAAACAACTCATTGCAAATGTAGGGATTGCTTGAACCACCGCCTTGAGCAAGATCTCTCTCCCCGCTTGAGTTAGGATTTTTTCTTTCCAACCTTGGAGCTTGGCCCACACCCTTTCCTTAATAAAATTGAGGCTCTCTTTCTTCTTTTTTCCCACAACAGCCGGCAACCCAAGGTATTTTTCATACTCCTTAATTTCTTGAACCCCTAAGAAATTTAGAATCTCCTCCTTCTTGTCCTCCGTCACTGCTCTGCTAAAAAAGAGAGTTGTCTTTCCACGGTTTATTTGTTGACCGGATGCCCCTTCATACAGTGATAAAATGTGTTGGATAGCTTGCAAATCCTCCATCCTTGCCCGGCAAAATAATAAGCTATCATCTGCAAAAAATAGGTGAGTAATCTTTGGTCCGTTTTTGCATAAAGAAAAGCCCCGAATCAGATCATCCCTTGCAGCTTGTTGTAACATTCTATTCAATCCTTCCGAGCACAATAAGAAAAGATATGGTGACAATGGGTCCCCCTGACGGATTCCCCTAGTAGGTGAAATATCGCCTTTGGGTTCCCCATTTACTAAGATTGAATAGGACACCGTGCTAATGCAACTATGAATGAGAGCCAACCAAGTATCACAAAATCCCATTTTTTTCATAATTTCAATCAAAAATTGCCACTCAACCCGGTCATACGCCTTGCTCATGTCTAGCTTTAGGGTCATAAAGTTTGCTTTCTTTGATTTTTGAGTCTTCATGTGATGTAAAAGTTCAAAGGCCACCAAGATGTTATCTGAAATAGCTTTGTTAGACTGAAAAGCACTTTGTGACTCAGAAATAATACTTGGCAAAACTTTTTTGAGCCTATTAGCAACAACCTTTGATGCAATTTTATATATGACATTGCAAAGAGCTATAGGGCGAAAATCAGAGACTACATTAGGGCTTTTTACTTTGGGGATTAAAGTAATAAAAGTACGATTAATTGAGGGAGGAATAGAACCTGAATTTAGGCAACTTAGGATTGCACTTGAAACATCTTCCCCAATAGATGGCCAGAATTTTTGGTAAAACAGTGGAGGTAGCCCATCGGGGCCTGGTGCCTTCAGCGGTTCCATTTGCCCTAGTGCTTCATCAACCTCGGCCTTAACAAACTCTGTAGCTAACATGGCATTTTGCTCCTCAGTAATCATAGTAGGAACTGCCATTAAAACCTCCTCCACATGGGATGGTGGGGCTGAAGTGAAAAGATGTTGATAATAGTCAATCAAGATATTTGAGATCTCCCCTTCATCGGTGCAAAGTATTCCTGCTTCATTCTTCAACTCCTCAATTCTGTTTCTTTTGTATCTGTGGGATGCTCGATTATGGAAGAATTTTGAATTCTGGTCCCCTTCCTTCAGCCACAAAGTCCTTGATCTCTGCTTCCACATCTTTTCCTCCTTGATCAATAATCCGTTTATCTCCCATTTTAATTGGTTTACTGCTTCCATTGTGCCCCCCCTAGTTGCCCTAAATTCTGCTTGCTTCAACTGTTGTTTTTTTTCTTTCAAGGCACGGGTAATATTCCCAAATGAAACACGGCTCCATTGTTTTAATTTTGTTTGGCACTCCATTATTTTACCTTCCACTTGCATCATCGGGTTGCCTGAAAAATTTCGTCTCCAGGCTAGATCAACGACTTCACTACATCCAACATCCTCAAGCCACATCTGCTCAAATCTCCATGGTTTTCGTTGCTTGATTTGAATCCCTTTTAACCGGATAATTAAGGGCTTATGATCTGATGACCCACATTCTAGGTGCACAACCTTTGTAGCAGGGAACATATCTATCCAATCAGTAGTTGCAACAGCACGATCTAACCTCTCCCAAATGGTGTTGCCTCCACCTATCCCCCTATACCAAGTGTATTTTCCTCCCACAAAACCCAAATCTTTGAACTCACATTCGTCAAGTACATCCCGAAAGGCTTCCATTTGTCTCCTTGGTCGGAACCTACCTCCCAATTTTTCATCTGCCTTCGTAATTTCGTTAAAGTCTCCTGCACACAACCACGGAAGATTGAACTTTTCTTTTAATTTCCTCAATTTTGCCCAAGATTCATGTCGAAACCTTGAATCCGGCTCACCATAAAAACCAGTAAATCTCCATTCACCTTCTTTCCCCTTATTCACTATAGCATCAATATGGTTGGGGGAGTATGTATCTACAGAAAAATCACACTCCTTCTTCCAAAGAATAGCTACCCCTCCTCCTTTGCTTATAGGTGTTTTGTCGTGCTAATTGAGGCCGAACAAAATACTGCATCAACAATTGCCTATTCTTTATCTAATACTTATTGGAAAAAATAAATGTAGACAAAGAATTTGATGTTATATTTTTTGTCTCAATTTTCATCTTTTTTTGTCAAGTAAAGAAAAACTTTGCTAAAGATGGCTTTTGTCAATTAAAATTCTTAAGTGCAAATTTCTGTTGTACAATAAAAAGAAAAGGAATAACATAGTTTTCACATGCCTCTACATGTGAAGACTGAAGATACTAGATCCAGAATGGAATGGAGTAGAATAAAATGAGCTATTTTGGAATATTTTTTCATTCCCTTACTTGAAAGTTTTAATGAAGGGAATGGAAAGGTCATTATCTTATTTGAAAGTTTAATAAGTGAGAGGAAATGTATAAAAGAAAACATTCATTCCTCTCTATTCCTTCAAAACCTCCAATTTTCACTCTCCAAAATTTGGAGGAATTAGAGGAAAAAAATTAAGTTTAATAAAAATTTTAAGCTAAAATTGCGACACATAGGGTCCGTTTAGGATCCGCTTATTTTATTGAAATTGAAAACTTTTTACTGAAAGTACTGTAGATAAAAGTAAAAGTTAGCTGAAATTTATAGTGGGACACATAAATAGTACCAAAGAGTGCAATAAGACCCATGAATAATAGCAAAAATAAGTTGAATAATAAAATAAATTAGCAAAAATAATATTTGCCAAACGGACACATAGCATTTATTTGATTTTTGAATATCACATATCTTATGTCTAAATAAAGATTGGAACGAATTTGAAGATTGAATGGGAGGGCTATTTCGTTGTGCAAACAAAAGTACTACTATGACGTGTTTTTTTTTTTTTTGAGACAACCCGACCCGAAGGCCAAGAAATTTATTCAATAACTCAAAAAGATTACAACGAGTCTCGAGTTACTAGGGGAGCTATATCATCAGGAGAGGATTCAATCCAAACCTGTAGCTCATTGCCAGAAACAGATTTTTTGGCAAGAAAATGGGCAACTGAATTGCCTATGCGTTTTACATGAGAAAAAATACAACATCGAAAATCATTTGTTACAATCAAAATGTCACTTATCACGTGACCATACTCCGGATTGGCCATATCTCTTGCTAGGATAGCCTGGATAATGACCTCAGAGTCGCCCTCAACAGAAACTTCAAATATGCTTAATTCCTTCGCAAAATACAAAGCCCTCCTACATGCCAAAGCTTCAACCACTGCTGGAGAAGATGGCAGGTGAATTCTTTCTGCCAAGGCTCCAAGAACACTACCTGTATGGTCACGTACAACTACACCCAGCCTAGCAGCACCTAACTTAGTGAAGGTGGCCCCATCAAAGTTAACTTTATAAAGTGGAAATATAGGAGGGATCCACCGAACAACTCTTTCACTTGACAGAGAACGATGACCCTTGCTACATTGCACCTACTGAAAATCCTGGAGGTAAGCCATCGCTCTCTTTCGAATCTGCTGTACCTCAATGAACTGTTCCCCCACTCTTACCGAGTTTCTTCTAGACTAGATTAACCAGAAAATCATGGCCATAAGATTTACATCTAACCTTTCCTTCATCTTCAATAACATCTCCCACAAATCAGCAAACAAGAAAAACTTGTACTTGAGTAGTTTTGTTGTCACTTCATTTGACTCCCAAATGGGAATAAGGGAAACACAACTCCATAAAACATGCACAATGTCTTCATTGTCAGATTTACAACTGGAACAAAGAACTGATCTAACCACATTTCTTTGCCAAAGATTATAGAGAGAAGGGAGAGCATTATGTGTAGCCCGCCAAATCATGTGCTTGACTTTGTGTGGAACTTGTAAATTCCAGATGCTATTCCACATCAAGTGGTTTCGATCAAGACTTGAGCAAGATGGCAGCATCTGTCTGCTCACACTAGCAAGAAGTTTATAGGCACTACGAGTTGAGAAGGAACCTTGAGGGGTAGGGAACCAAACCTGCTTATCTGCAACACCCTGGAAACTCAGTGGGATGCCGAGAATAATACTAGCTTCCTGAGGGAGGAAGACTTGCTTAACCAAATCGACCTTCCAGGTGTGTGTCTCGGCATTAATTAGATCACAAACTCTAGATTCAAGGGGCAGAACTGATAGGGGAGAAACTATTCTAGAACACGAAGTTTTTGGCAACCACCTATCCCTTCGAATCTGTATAGACTGACCATCACCAACTCCCTTAGTTAGTGTGAGTTGCAAATTGCAATTGCTTAGATGGCTTTAAAATGTCTACTTGGCATTTTTGATTGATATGTCTTATTTATATTAGACCACCTCCTTATACATGGCAGGATTGCATATGCACCAGTGGCAGGTAATATGCTCTCCTAAATTTAGTAAAAACAGCTGTCAATTCGAATACTATTCATATAAATTCTGTCGCAGACAAGGGATAATAAACCAGCCTTTCTAACTTTTGAAATTCAAACGGTTATATAGCCGTTGAGACTAGGAAGAGAGAGAAAGACATGGAAAGAGAGAGCAAATATGGGTTTGCGGCCTTTTCATGGGCAGATGAGGTAGAGAAAGAAGAAGAAGCTCAAGCTCAGCCGCATCAGATTCAGAAGCAGAAAACAAACCCATTTGGTTCTGCAAGACCCAGAGAAGTTGTTCTCCAGGAACGAGGCATTGACTGGAGAAGACTCGACCAAGATTTAATACCCCTTTCCAACATAAGGTGCCCTTTTCTATTAGCTTTTATATTCAAATGCCATTATTAGTCAGTGTCTAGTTATAGACAAAATGAAAAAAAAATGTTGGGTACTCCTATCCTATGATTTATTGTCTTTAGAGTGTTGAAGTATAACTTTTAAGAAGGTTATCAGTTTTTCCTTTTATGTTTCTTTTTTCTTTATGGTTTTTTTTTTTTTTTTTTTTTTTAATAAGTTAATTTGATAGTTGAGGGGGAAATTTTGAACTGGGGATTTATCGGTTAAAAAAAAAAAAAGCAAAAACAAAAAATGCCAGTTAAGCTACGAGTCTTTTGACATGCTTCTCTTTTTACTTGATTTAACAAATGAATCACAATTATGTAATTAGTTGAACGAGGCTGAGTTGTGTGGAACAATGAAAATTAAAGCCATGTTCTCTCTTTTACTCTACTACATTTTCATATGTATAGGTTGTTTATATGTCTAGTTTTTCAAAATTTCAAACTGTTAACCCAGCTGGTACAAATGGATTTTATTCTCTAATGCCACCTTATTTCTAATATAACCATTTTATTACGAACACAATTTCTGACAGAAACAAGGCTCAGAGTGAGAAGTCGTGTAAAGAAAACATACCTGCACCAGCCACACACGTGTTCGACATAATACAGTCAGATCCTCCAAGTAGGAGCCTAGAACAGAAACCGGCGGGTACGAGATTTAGTTCTAAAAGAAGGGAAGTTCCATGGGTTCCCTTGGCTCACCAGTATCAGATTCCTCTAATAGTTTCTCCTCTCAGATATCCGCCAAAGAATCTCATCCCCAGATTACTTGAAGAGTCCAGCATTTGTTGCAATCCCTGTGGCTCGGACAACTGGCAGCAACATTTTCAGTGCAAGAATCGCTTAGGGACAGACAAAGAGAACGCACGCAATAAACAAAGGTTTCAAAAGGCTCACAGCTTAGACCCCAGAAGCCACATTCATCCTCAACTTGATCAGAATATAATCTGGAGCAACAGCCAGTCCAGTGAGTTCAAGAACAATGGGACAGAATCCCAGCACTTGGTTTTGCAAATGGAGGCACAACACAGCAGCAAAAACTTACGAAAATCAGCAGCTTGTATGAACCAGCAAGAAATGAAGATGTTCAATGCGCAGAATTTGGTAGGTACACCACTGGTAAATGAAAGGAGAGCACCCCTTCTTAGACAAGATAAATGGTGGCCATTGGCTCATGAGAGAGAATGATAGAATTTACAAGATGACCATGCAAGAAGTGATGGTAGTTTTTCCTGCCGAGGAGTTAATAACAGTAGAACAGAAAGATCTTTTGACGAAGAACTTGAGTGGGAAATTAGGGGATTTGACAATGAAAGGCCAAAAGTTGCTAGGAATGTCACAGGTTCTACTGTGACAGTCAGAAATGGTAAAAGAGCAGCATCAGGACAAAATTTGAAGATCAGGACAAAATTTGAAGGCGAAAAGAGCATGTTGAGTCAGAACCCGCAACCAACCCATGTGGAGCTTCGAATCGGCTAGATCAGGTCCTGTTGGTTTCAGGTGTCGGTTTCGGGTGCACATCGGTCGATTTTGGGTTCGCTACAGGGGGTCGAAATCTAGCCGGATTTTGGCCAAAATCTTGCTAGATCTCAACAGATTTGGTCGGATCTATCGTGATCTGGCCAATAATACTCCATATCCTTCGAGATTTGGCCGAGCTCTCGCTATATTTGTCGAGATTTAGCCGAGATCTCATTATATCAGCGAAGTTTTGAGTTTAGACTAACCAGTTTTTCGCCAGCACACGAGATTTGTGACTAGAAGAGAGATAGGCATCGGGCAGGTCAGGTTCTTCGGTTTCTCAGGCAGTCAAACCGAGACTTGAACCAATCGTATCGGGTCTTCACGCCAGCAACCCGCAGCCAACCGAACCACCACTCATATCAAGCGGTTATCGGGTTGGAGATCGTCGGGCCAGTCAGATTCTTCGGGCCGAGCGAGTGTTGGATTGCCCTATTGTTGACAACAAGGGCAACCATCCGAAGAGCACCACCAAGTCTTCATTTTCTCCTTTCTTTTTTCTTTTCTTTTTCTGTCCTTTAATTGTGAGTTTATTTTATTTATTTATTATTATTTTTTTGGGTGGGGAGGGAACAAAACTGGGCATCTCACATTTTGACACTATTTTGAATTGATTGCTAGATCAATTACACCTTCTTGGTAATAAATTGAGAGGTTTGGATTTGTGTTTTCCTACAAACTCTAGTAGCCAGTCTCTAGCTATTCTGGTTATCCTTCACAACCAACAGAGCAAGAGGTTGAGAAGAGTATAGAACTTTGAAGCTCCAGATTAATCTTAATGGTAATTGGCAAATTCCTGAAACAAACCAGAAATAAATATCTTATAGAAACTTAAGTTGAAAGAGCTTTAATGATTTACCCCTTGATGACTTAAAGCAAGACCAAAACGTAAGAGAACTTGGAAGATACCAATCTACTATTAACAGCCATTAAGCTTTTATCCATGATCACTGAATGTTTTAATTTTTAAGTAATCACATACAGCTTGTATGTGATAATAATCTCTTCACATCCTGATGTACAATGTCCTACTGAGAAACTGACCTTTAACAGCCATCAACCAGAACCACCAATTGTTGGTAATTAAAAGTTATGATGTCCTACAAAAACAGCATTGATGTGAACAATTCCTTCATCCATGAATTACAACAGAAATTTATGCTGCAACTCACTATATAATTCATCTCACAGCCATCAACCAAAACCACCAATTGTTGGTAATTAAAAGTCATGAAGTCCTACAAAAACAGCTTTAATGTGACCAATTCCTTCATCCATGAATTTCAACAGAAATTTATGCTGCAACTCAATATATTATTCATCTCATCTAATGCATACAAAAAACCAGCATACAACACTAATGATACAACAATTTAATGGTAGCTCACTCCTTCACCACTTACAACCTCACCAATCCGGTATGCTTTATAAGCTCCATTTCCACTCTCAAGTATTCTATAAGATGCTTCCTTGCTCACAACTAGAACCATCCCAATGCCCATGTTAAAAGTCCGCCTCATCTCAGCATCCTCAATTTTTCCCGCCTAATTAAAAAGTAAAAAAAAAAAAAATTATGTTTTCAAGAAAAAAATATAGGTAGTTGAAGAAAACTAGACAATGAAAAAAAACTATATGGATGACAGAAGAACTCTGCCAACAATCACTTCATCTTTTCTCAATATTTCCAACACGAAGAATACATTTTACCTCTTGAATCCACTTAAACACACTTGGGACTTCCCAGGAGTTATTATTGATGACAGCACCAAGCCCTTTTGGAAACACTCGAGGTATATTGTCTGTGAAACCACCACCTGTGATGTGGGCAATCCCCTTTATCCCACCCTTGCTTATTATGTCAAGTACCTAATTTTAAAAGAAAGGGGAAAACACATTGGTCAGACTAAGCAACAAGACAATATTGAACTGTATAATGTAAAATAGGGGGCAATAAGTTACCTGCTTAACATAGATAACAGTTGGGGCCATCAAAGCTTCACCTAATGTAACATCTTCACCGGGAAGTTTGTGCTCCAGAGAAAGGCCACTTCGAGTTAGAACCCTGTGAAAATATAGCAATACATATCAGCAATAATTTGGCAGGCTAAAGCATCATATATTGAAATACCTCAGCAAATACTATTTCAAATATTTAACGAAGTCTTTTCATTAGATGTTATCAAAATAATGGCATAGTAAAGACTTTTAGAAAAAAACACTAACCGTCTTACTAGAGAGAAACCATTAGAATGAACACCGCTGGATGGCAGGCCAATAAGGACATCTCCAGCCGCAATGTCTCTACCATCAATAACTGAATCTTTTTTTACAATGCCAACAGCAAAACCACTGAGATCATACTCACCATCTGCATAAAAATCTGGCATCTCTGCAGTCTGAAAGGTATTCAAAACCCATGAAATGCACATTAGAGGTTAAAGAATATGCATAATCGTTCTAAATTTAATCCAAATAGGAGGGAGGATGGAGAAGAGAAAAAGGGCAAAAAGACCACAATAGTTTTAAATGTAATCAAACTTCACTAAAACCACATAAGAAGCTAATTCTCTCCAGTCAGGACACACAGTCCAGTCAAATTGAATAAGCAGCATAAATGTTGAAACACATGATTTTCACAATCAACTAACTGTATAAGTGTGCCATGGCCACATCCATCATACTCTGAGAGGGATGGTATAACAAGATGAGTACACTCAAATTTGTTGTGTTATTAAGAAAAATACCTCCCCTAACCCCACCCCCCCCCCCCCCCCCCCCCCCACACACACACACACACACACAACCCCCTCTTTCCTCTCCATAACCAAGTACTTCAGCCCTGTACCTCTTGTACTACAATCATGAAGTAACCCACAAAGCAGAATAAGACGCTAGTTAGCTCTTTCACATACCGTACAATCTGCCAACATTAGATACTTGCAATATTCGAACTGATTAATTGCCAAGTACTATCTCATTTGAGACCCATTAATGTGAAAGGGACACAAACAGGATGTTAGATTAATATACTACTGTAATTTATAAGAGCAGTTAGATGCATGATTTGCCCTCCCATTATAATTCACAGCTTGTAGAAATTTGTCACAGTCAAAACACAAAATACTTAGACTGCTTTATCCTTGAGACCTATTGCCAAGGCAGGGTCCTTTGGACCTACCCCTGGGGAGTAAACCACATGATATATTAAATGGAGAGCACTCATTAACACAAACAAATTTTTCAAGATACTAAGAAGGTAAAAAAAAAAAAAATAAGCACGTACCTCTCCTCCTAAAAGAGCACAATCAGATTGTTGGCAACCATCTACAATGCCTTTTATAACCTAGATTAGAAAACAGAAAGATCAAATCAGCTTGAGCTTTAGTACATTTACAATTCTTGTGATCCATGCAACCTGGTCCAATTATGCACATTTGTTTGTACCTTTTCAGCAAGGTCAACATCTAGGTGGCTAGTAGCAAAGTAATCAAGAAAAAAAAGTGGTTTTGCTCCAGAAGTAATAATGTCATTGACACTCATTGCAACCTGAAGCAAGGAAAAGTGCATTAGAAAAATGCTAACAAAATAATTTAACAAAATTTGATATCAAATATTACCAGATCAATCCCAATGGTTTCATGAATTCCAGATTCAAATGCAAGTTTAAGCTTAGTTCCCACACCATCAGTACCAGCAACAAGGTATGAATCACCTGTCCATGGACAATAGATTAGCAAACTCTAAAAACTCAAAACAACCAAGCCCAACATGGAACAACAATATTTTCTTATAAAAGAACACCAAATGAAGACAAAAATTAGCAACTATCCTCAAGTTTTCTTGGCTTGGATCTAGCAGGAACAAGAATGAGAGTTTACCTGGCTAAAATTGCCAAATGAATTACCTAATTCATTCACACACACAAACACGCAAAATAGCTTTAATCCAAATTACATACTCCAAGTTTGGTTGAATCAATTTCTTCCCTCAAGTTTATTTTTTCACATTTTAATCCAGAAACTTTCGCATTCCTGTCAAGTTAGTTCTCCCATCCATTGACATCTATGAAACTGCCACTCTTCACATACATTATACAATGTAATTTAACTGAACTTAACGACGATTTTATAAAAAGCAATGGGCGGGATGACCAAAATGTTTAATTTCAACCACAAAAATCACAAAAATTAAACTTCAGGAACGAAAATAACAATTCACCCAATCACAAAATAAGATAATTTGAAGTTGAGACTACAAAGGACTTGGGTCAAAACAGGACCACCCACTAGTACACATCAGTACATCACTACTCCATAATTAACTTAAGAAAGTAAACACAAGTAACAAAATCAAGATGTCAATCCTCCATAATTTATTTGCCCCAAAAGGAAAAAAATGGCTAAAATCCAAATTACACCCTTCAAGTTTAAGTTTAGGTGAATTTTAAGTCCTAGAACTTTAACATTCCTGTCAATTTACTAAACTCGCCGCGATATGACACTGTTTTACTAGACTTAATGGCAATTTTACAGTCTGCAATGGACAGAAGGACCAACTTATGACTAAAACTATAATTTAGAAACGAAATTGACAATTTTCACTCAATATTAAAAGGGTTGTTGTAATCTGGATTTTGGCCAAAAAACAAAAGTAAAGTTACCGTACCACTCTCACCTATAATCTAATATTAACACATAAAAAAATTAGAAAATTTAAAGATTAAGCGAATTATTAAAAAATACTAATAGCCACGTTGCAACACATACATTCAATTCAAGTTAAACCCCCAAAAATAGATAAATAAATAAATAGAGCATTTCACAAAATACAAGAACATGCAAAATTTAAGTAAAATAAAGCAATACGTACATACCGAGAGGGAAAAGACCACCGAAACCGCCGATACCAGGTGCCATTTTGGCGATTCTACGAACGAGTTCGGAGCCAGCATCGATGTCCACACCTGCCTCCTTGTACGTTAGACTCTCACTCTCATTTGCACAGTTCTTCGTCGACATCAACAGCACACGCCGCCTGTGGTTCCTCGTACTCTGTCTTTGCGGCTGAGACCCATTAAAAACCCTATAAAACGCGCAGTTTATTCGCGTGGACCGTTGGATTGGGGTGGGATTCTGATCGGACGGTGGTCTGATTAGACCAGAGAAGCACCGTGATAACTCGGTGTTTGCGCCGAAGGCAGTGATGGGCATGGCGGTAGTGAAAGAATTAACAACAAAAAATATTTATGAAATTAAAAGTTTTAGCGAGTGGAGTGAGTAGTGAAGTAGGGAAAGCAAAACCTCTCTTTAAATCTGTATTATTTTTTTGGGCTGGGCTGGCTTAACTTGTAAGCCGTGTTGTTTTTTTTTTTTTTAAGAACTTGTAAGCCGTGTTTTATTTATTAACGGAAGTCTCCATAATATTTTCATAATTTTTTTTATAATAAATTATAAGTGTGAAGTTAATAATTTGTATAAATTGTAATTTGGGATTGATATATTTTTTAATCACAACAAAATGAAGAGGTTTGATGAGTGTTAAACATTTGGGGTAAAATAATTTTATGTGATGTGAGTAGTTACTCAAAGACTAGTGTTTTTTTAATTTTATGTGATGTGAATAGTTTTTTTAAAATCTTTTATGGAAGTTTTTTTTTTTATTATTGAAACCTTTGGTAGTTATTTATTTATTTATTTATTTATTTATATTTTATAGGAGAGGGTCGGCTTGAGATGTTGTGTGGCCTAAGGCGATAGTGTTCAATGTGGCCTCTTTTTATATAATTTAATAAGTCAACTGAAGCAATTTTCATTTATTGGTAAAAAAAATTAAAACTTGTTTTATCATAAAATCTAAACCATTTGTCAAAGTATCAGAATATTATATATATATATATATATATAGATATAAAATTGTATTTTAACCACTATCAACAACTAAATAAATAAGCAAATTTACACTCAAAATCACCATTTAATGATAAAAATGAAAAGAAAAAATTTAGCTCTCTCTAGTCTTCATCGTTCACATCACCCTAAAATTGTAGTAGCATTCACCTAGATAATCAATCAATCAATCAATCAATCAATATATTACTAAAAGCTGAAGCGTAGCATTTAATATTGCTACGCTCCCATTGAGCCACGTCAGCAGCTATGTCATTATCAATTCTTTCCCAATTTTTTTATACAATTTTTTAACATTTAAAGTGAATTAAAAACTCTATTATATTACAATCAAAATATCATACTAAATTTATCTTATTTTTAATTATTCTTATTTATTATTAAATTTTCAATTCCATTTTAACTTTTCATATCTCCACTACTCTCTGCCTTAACTTTCTTCAACCTTTCTCATTCCATTTCAACTTTTCATATCCCCACTACTCTCAATATTAATATTATTCTATCTTTTTATCTTCCTTTATTTTTGACTCTTCTTATTCTTATCCTCATGCTATAAAATTGTCATTCTCCCTTTTATTCCATGCATAATTTCTATTTTTCCACACACAAAAGCCCCTCTCTCTCTCTCTCTCTCTCTCTCTCTCTCTCTCTCTCTATATATATATATATATATATTTTCCTTCAATTTTTGGTATATATATATTTTTTAATTTTAGTGTAACATGTTGACCATCAAAACATACTAATGCAGTATTCAAAGCTCCACCAAATGCATCGCAGAAATCAGTTTTAAACTACTAGAAGTCAGTTAGTTTGCTAAAATTGGAATTGACAGGTAATCGAGCTTGATACGATTTAGTTTTATATTTTATGTTGTTATCTTTTTTATTCTCATTGGTTGTTAAATGTTATATTATTGCATTATAAAGATAGTATATAAAAATATAATATTATTTTATTACCTAGCATAACTAAAATAATATGGTGTTTATTGCTATACATTTCATTTTTATTATTTTATTCAACATTTAAATTTAGCAACATCCTCCATATCATAATTATTTATATTTTGTCTCATTTTTTTTTTAAATTAAACATATAATATTTTATTCAATAAATAAAAATTGTTCTTATAAAGTCAACAATGCATCAATGGAAAAATGAAATACAAAACAAATATCAATTTAGAAACACTCAATTTAAAAATAAAATAAAAAAAAGAATAAACAATTTTCTTATAAAGTATTCCCATAAAACGTTACAATGCATTAATAGGAAAAGAGAATACAAAACACATGCTAATAATAATAATAATAATAATAATATCAAAGCAAACATATCATAAAATAATAAACTAATAGTTATGGATGTACTAACTTCATGGCAGCAAAATGGAGTAAAATAAAAATAAAAATAAACGTTACAATATGCATATTTAGTACATTAGAATTATCATCAAATTTGGGAAAACAATAGGATGTTAACAAAGAGGGAGAGAAAGAGATTAGTAAAAGAAATCAAACGTCAATTAAATAAATTAATTAGTAACCGTTAATTGGAAAACAAAGAGACTAATGGCTAAAGGAGTAAAAAATTAATTAAAGATGACCCTATGAATCTTATTATAAACTTTACAATGCAAATAAATAAATCGTTAAATTCACTTAATAAAATCATATAATCAACAATTAAATAAAATCATACAAAATTTAAACTTGAAACTAATCAAACTTTAATCTAGAAAATCATATTTATTATCAAAACTAAAAGGAAAACGTCCTTCAGTAATAATAGAAATATATAAGAAATAAAGATGAAAATTTCCAAAATCTTTTTTTTGACATTTCATTTAACATTATTTAAAAATAATAAAATAAAAAAGTCCTTAAATGCTTATATTCTTCACACACCATGACTTTTTTTTTTTTTTTTTGATACAAGATAGAATTCTACTCTAACCTAATCTAAGTGTATATGTGTGTGAAGCTCCCTCCTGGAGACTTGAACCCCGGCCCTTGCCCCCCACACTCCACAAGCACTTAATGCCTCTATTATGAAAATCAACAGTCAGTAAAATATGATAATAGTAAGAAACGTTATAAATGAGTACATGAAAAAACTAATTAGCCACTATTATTATTGAATAGATGTCTTTTTTTTTATGCATCTAAGAAAATGAAATGTATAGGGTTTACTTATTAAGGTATATGTAAAGATTCACGTTAAAAAAATATGTAAAGGTTTTTTGAAAAAAAAAAAAAAGTAGATGTAAGGTTTTTATTAACTTAAAAGACAATGAAAAACCAATTTTTAATTACTACAACCGTCGCTACTCTATAAATCACACCCAACACTATATTCAATATCCCAAACAACATAGTTAGGCCCTTTTGGATATACATCACCATATTCAACTAATAAATTACAACCCAAATCAATCATACAATTACACAATCAAAGCATGAACATGTAACATGTATTACCTTCTGAATTATTACTTGGAATTTTCACAATTATTGAAAGAGAATCTCCAAATTTAATTTTTAGAAAACATCAAGACAAGGTGAATTTTATTCTTTTTAACTTCCATAGAAAAAAAATATTACACACATTATTTCAACCCTTATGGAAAAGAAGGTTTACATGTAGCATGCAAAACATGTTTAATTGACTTAGAGATGTAAAAATTAGTCAACCAACTATGGTAGAATTAAGGTTTCAAATTTTAAATAAAACAATTCTACAATAATAAAAAATTATTTTGTGATAAATATGATTATGAAATGCATTACTTTTCATTAAATTAGTTCAAATTACAAAATAATAATAATAATAATGAGATCACCATAAAAAATAATCATGCGCAATGCGCGGGTCTGTGACTAGTGTGATATAATAAAAGAGGAAAAGTAAAAAAGTAAAGCATTTTTTTCTATACATCACATGGGTCATTCAGTGACTGTGTGATAAGTTTAAAAAGAGAAATATTAAAAATAAGTGAATACACCATTTGGTCCTTACATTTTGGGGTTACGGTCAATTTGGTCCCTGTTATTTTTAAGTTGGAGTCAATTTGGTCCCTACCGTTAACTTACCAACGGAAAATGCCTACGTGACAAATGGTTTGTCTTGTTGGCGCACACGTGGCTAATATAATAATATATAATTATATATTTAAATATTTAAAAAGCCACCTAAGCATTTTAATTTTTAAAAAATCCATGTCAAAAAAAGAAAAGAAAAGATTAATTGAAAGAAAAAATATATTATTCTTTATAACAATCCTCAATTTCTTTTATTTTCTTTTGTATTCTTAAAAATTTTCTTAGCTTCCAAACACTATTCCCAACAACTCAACAATCTAAATCTAAACAAATTATTTAACCCCAAAAAAAAAAAAAAAAAAAAAAAAAAAAAAAAAAAATCGCACCATAGAACAAACGGTGAGGTAAAAGTAAAGTAAAATGGCAAAAACCAAAAGGTAGGCTTACCGCGAAAAAGTAGGATAACCCTTCATTGGCCCTTACCCATCGGCGGCAACATCTGAGTAATTCAAAAATGTAAAAAAAAAACATTGTCCAATCAAACATGGCCAACTCATATATAGATTTTTTCGGGTCCCTTTTTTGTTTTGTGAGTTGCCCATATATATAGGACACAAAAAAAAAGGCTGAACCAAACCATCTCTTTCGTTTTCAACACCTTTCCTTAACAGGCCTGTGTCTTGATAAACACTTTGCCTGCACTTTGCATTTGCTGGGAATAGTGTTTGGAAGCTAAGAAAAGTTTTAAGAATACAAAAGAAAATAAAAGAAATTGAGGATTGTAGGGTTAAGGGCCTAAATCATATATTGGGCCTTAGGTCTTGGTCGAGAGCATGAGTAGTCCGAGGACGAACGAATGGTAATGAACGGTTCAGGCTCAAGATTTAATGAGCAAGATGCAAATAGGAAGATTGTCCGAGTAGGAATATCTCCTCGGATACGATAAGTACAGCTCAAATATGTATTCTAATGATCAGAGTGACCTTCCATAAAATTCCAGTGATAAAGACGTGCATCATGAACATACAAGAAGGAGGGGAATCCAAAAATATCTAAGGAAAAGCTGCTACCACCCCATTGAATACACTACAGCTACTTTTCTGGCCACATTTATGTGGAGAAGACCTCTGAACAGTGTTGCCTTAACTACCACAACTCACAGAAAGCCAAAGAGAGTGTCTGATGGGACACGTACTCAAATAAGAGCTCAGATGATCAATAAGTATAGGATCAAGATAATCCAAAGGGAACTATATAATGTAAGAGACCCTCCATGAGGAAGGGATCAGAAAAATAGAGAAAGAATACTGTAGCAATCAAAATTGTACTTGTACCCAACCGTTATTGATTTATATGGAAAACCTCCCTCCTCGGATAGGGAATTGATTCAACTTTATGTTCCTTGTTTTTGCTTGATCATCCTCAAAAACTCATATTAGCCGTTGTCAAATTCATTAGGGTCTAGTTTTTTGACCCACTCTCTACAAATTTATTGTACTGGGCTCATTGGGCCAATATCCCATACGTCTTGGGCTTGGGTTACAAAACATGTCCTTACAATTGACGCCGTCTGTGGGAAGAACTTGTGTAATAGTGAGTGCGACATTTAACTATGGTAGAATCAAGTCCCCATTAACAAGAATCCATGGGTTCCCAACGACAAGATGATTTCCTTAACCTTGAACGCAAGCGGGATCGAGAAGGTAGCGTACACACCACACATACTAGAAAAAGTTACTCTCGAGTTGGGAGTCACATCTCTGAGGAGTAGAACAACATAGCCATGCAAAGGGAAATTGACCATCTAAAGAAGGAATTACGTCATGCACGATGAAGACGAACTCCCTCCCAGTCTAACTCTTCTTCTGGTGATGAGAAGGATGGTAGTTATCGACATAGATCAAGGACTCCTCCTAGTGAGTCTTTCTCATATGAAGAGGAATACTATCGTGAACACAGATACAAGAGCCCAACTCGCAGAGGACTGGGAAATGACGCTATGAGCAAAGCGTTGAACTAAATTTCCAAGTCGCCCTTCACGCACAGGATTGAAGGAGCAACTCTTCCTCAGCGTTTTCATCAGCCAACATTCACAATCTATAATGGACAAACGGACTTGATGGAGCATGTGAGCCATTTCAGTCAGAGAATGGCTGTCCATTCTAAGGACGAGGCCTTGATGTGCAAGGTGTTCCCATCCAGTCTAGGACCCGTTGCGATGAGATAGTTCGATGGCCTAAAAGCAGATTCCATAGATTCCTTCAAGGAGCTCACCCAAGCATTTGGATCTTGTTTTATTACGTGTACCAGGGTCCCTCGGCCCATAGATTCCCTACTGTCCTTATCCATGCAAGAAGGGGAGACTTTGAAGACGTACTCGGACAGATAGTGGGAAATGTTCAACGAGATTGATGGTGACTTTGATGACGTGGCCATCAGCACCTTCAAGGCCGGCCTCCCAACCGAGCATAATTTAAGGAAGTCTTTGACTGGCAAACCTATCACCAATGTGCGTCAACTCATGGACCGGATTGATAAATACAAGAGAGTTGAGGAAGACCAGCAGCTGGGAAAAGGAAAAGATAAGGTTATCCCTCAGGAGATAAGGGATTTCAAGTCGGACCGGTACAACAACAACAACGAGCCTTAGAGAGACTTTGCTGGGCAATCAAGGCCTGCTAATACTCAGGTGGTTAATGCAGTGTTCCGAGAATCGGTGCATCAGGTTTTGGAGAAGATTAAAAATGAACCATTCTTCAAATGGCCAAACAAGATGGTTGGAAACCCCATGAGGCGCAACCAGAGCCTTTATTGCCAGTACTATCAAGACCAGGGACACACTATAGAGGACTGTAGAAATTTGTGGGACCATTTGGACCAACTGGTCCGAGAAGGAAAGTTGAAGCAGCTTCTACACCATTCCAATGGCAGACGGGCTAGACAGGTTCGGATCCCTGGAGAGATGCTTCTTCTAGACCTCCTCTGGGAACGATCAATGTCATCTTTGCTGCTCCCGGGAGAACCGGTTCCTGTCCCTCTAGAGTGATGTCTGTGACTCGGCCTTCCGCCGAGGATGATTATCTAGAGCCGAAAAAGGCTAGAATGGATATTCAACCGGCAATAAATTTTTCGAACAAGGATAAGATTGGGACCATACAGTCCCATAATGATGGTATTCTTTGTTTCTCTCTTTATCTTCGGATTTCTATCTAATGATCTAGGACGGAATCCTGGACGTGAAGAGTGAAGAATAAAAAATAACAATAAAGTTTCTGTTTTCCTTGCTTGATTTTAAAATGTTCTTAGGATTTTATTTATTCCACATTTTTAACTATTAATTAAAATGAAAAAAAAAAAAAAAGACTCGTTGAAAGATAAAGAAAACATACCAAGTCATTGACTAAAGCGGAAAGAGAGGGATTCGAACCCTCGGTACGAAAAACCCATACAGCGGATTAGCAATCCGACGCTGTCACGCTCAGGATTGGTGGGTATGACGTGAAAAGGGTGATGGTGGACTAAGGTAGTGTTGCCGAAATTATGTACCCCGACTTATATAGGGGGCTGAATTTGAGACCCGAGGACTTGACGGCCTACAATTCTCCTTTGGTAAGTTTTGATGGGAAGGTAGTCATTCCGAGGGGTATGATAAGACTACCTGTGCAAGCTAGTTCAAAAGTGGTGGAGGTAAATTTCATCGTGGTGGATGCCTATTCCCCCTACACGGCCATTATAGCTAGACCCTAGCTTCATGTCCTGAAGGCTGTCTCTTCCACTCTGCACCAGAAGGTAAAATATCCGTCAGGGGGTCACATTGAAGAAATCGTGGGGAGTCAATCCATAGCTAGGCAATGCCTAATGGCTGCCATCTTACATCAGCTCGAAGCTGAGTCCTCAGCCTCTGTTGGAGGGGGCTTGCAGCAATCATAGGCTCCGACATTGCCTATAAATGGACCAGCCGAGGAGGCAAAATGTGAAGATTTAGAAACGGTTATGGTCGGTGATGACCCAGAGAAGTTCTTTCTAATCGGAGCTCAACTACCACCCTAGGAGAAGGAAGAGCTAGTAGAATTTCTTAGGAAAAATATTGACGTGTTTGTATGGAATGCTTACGAAGCACCAGGGGTAAACCCGAGCTTCATCTACCATCATTTAAATGTTAACCCATCCATCACCCCCAAAAAGCAATCACCTTGACGCCCATCCAAGGAGGATGTAGATGCTATCAGAGATGAGGTGATGAAGCTCAAACAGATAGAGGCTATCAAGGAAGTTTTCTACTCGAAATGGCTGGCAAATACTGTCGTGGTGAAAAAGAAGAACGGGAAGTATCAAGAGGCTCAGGTGCAGTTAGCTATACCGAGTTGGACTGAGATAGAGTAGACATGGACGCTACCTGCTGGGTTACACTACAAAATTAATTTCGATGTTGCGATGTTTGCTGACATTAAGGTTTAGGGCTTTAGGGTGGTCATTTGGAATGATAAGGGTGAAGTCATGGCGGCTTTGTTAGCCAAAGGGCCATTGGTGATGGACAGTGAGGAGGCTGAGGTGTTGGCAAGGCGTAAAGCATTGGAGTTTGCATTGGACGCAGGTTTCATGGAAGTGGTACTGGAAGGGGATAATATAGGAGTTATGTGGTCCATCCAATCTAATGGGGTGAATAACTCAAGTTTGGGTCACATCTATGGAGATATCCACTACCTAGCAACAAGTTTTAGAGCTTGGTCTATTAGCTATGTAAAACGTACTACTAATTTTGTTGTCCATTTATTGGCCAAATATGATAGACAAGTAGTTGAAGAACGGGTATGGTTGGAAGAGTCCCCACCACCTGCTCTAGAAGCATTGTACTTTGATTCTTGCTATTTTAATGAATGAAATCTGAGTTCACTTTCCAAAAAAAAAAAAAAAAAAAAAGTTCTAATCTACTGTCTTTCATCTATTTCTATGCCTTCTATTTTCTTTCCTTAGATTGTTCTCTTGGATTCATATGATATTATTGTAGAATTTCATTATATGTTTTTTGTAATATACAATTTTTAGTTTTACTATTTCATTCCCTACAATGAAAAGGTAATTATTATTCAAATTGTGATTATTTCAAAAACATGGAAAGCAAATTAGAGGAGTATTAGTGCACTAATATGAGGATTAATGCTTCAAAACATTGAAAGAGGAGAACATGCAACAATAGAGATTAAAAATAGGGAAACGCAATGGAGAGAAAGCTTAATAGATGGAAATGTTAAGGTGAAACAAAGTTAATTTAAAATTTAAACCATCACTTAGGCTTGCCAAACATGTTTGTAAATTCCAAAAAAAACTAATTGTTATTAATTAATTAGTGCACTAAAAAAGAATACCAAATGTTTAGAAATAGTAAATTACCAAATATGCAAATATAGATATATATATATATATATATCCCTTACAAATACTTGATAATAATATGGAAATTATATGGCAATGAAATTATTTCTTACTCCAATTAATGTTTTTAAGGAAAATTTTCTAATAACCCTTTAAAAATTAAAGTTAATTGAACAAATAAAAATTAATGCTCTCACCAAAAAGACAAAAAAAAAAAAAAAAAAAAAAAAAAAAAAACCCTTAAATTCCCCTTAGTTTGCCAAATGGTAGAGGGTGAATATATAATTATAGGATATTACGTATATTTTTTTAAAAAAAATGTATACAAAATATTTGGAAAAATAATTATAAGAAGGTGGACTGGGTAAAGAAGAAAGAGAATAGGAACAATTGAGTAGTTTGAATGCTATTATGGTAAGTTTCAAAATATTTAATATTTTAGTCATTCTAGGTATTTTTAGCGCTACTTTGTTCATTTTCAGTGTTTTTTATTTATTTATTTATTAATTTTGAAATTTTAAAAATGTATTTTAGTCATTTTATAGGTTAATGAAGGTATTTTGGTAATATTTTAAGCATTTGGGTATTTTAGTAATTTTATATATTTTTAGGACTATTTTTTGAAATCCTTAATTTCCAGGGTATTTTTGTTAATTTTCAAGTTTATAACTATTTTGGGAAAATTTCATGTTAACATTTTAATTATTACCAAGATTGTTATGAATTGACAAAAATACAATTATATGTAATGTTGGTATTACCCAATGTGATGATAAAACTGTAAAATGTGAGAAACAAATTATAGAAAATTAGGGTACCACGGAATATGACAAAAGTATGGTCACATGTAAAACTATTGTGACCATACTTTTAGGTATTTTTGTTATATATATTTGTCGATTATTAGGTAATTCAGTGGGGTTGGGTTGGGTTGGCTACGCCCATATGTAATGTTGGTTCTACTTAATGTGATGATAGAATTGTCAAATGTGAGTAAAAAAGAAGAGAACTATTGAATGTGACAAAACTACGGTCACATGTGATGTTGATATTACCCAATATGACAATAAAACTGTCAAATGTGAGAAAATAAATAAGGAACCACCAAATGTGACAAAAGTACAATCACATATGATGTAGGTACTGCATAATGTGAGGATGGAACTGTTAAATGTGAGAAAAAAAAAAAGGAAAAAAAAAAAAGGAAACTACCAAATGTAACAAAAGAATAGTTACATGTAATGTTGGATCTACACAATGTGAGGTTAGAACTGTCAAATATAAGAAAAAATAAAGGAACTACTAAATGTGACAAAAGTACAATCACATTTGATGTTGGAATTGCACAATGTGAGGATGGAACCGTCAAATGTAATAAAAAAAATACGGGAACCATCGAATGTGACAAAAGAATTGTCACATGTGATATTAAAACTGCGTAATGTGAGGATGAAACATTCAAATGTGAGAAAAAAGTAACAGAACCATCAAATGTGAGAAAATAATTGTCACATTTGATGTTGGAACTACACAATGTGAGGATAGAATCATCAAGTGTGAGAAAAAAGTAAGGGAACCACCCAATGTGACAAAAGAACTGTCATAGATGATATTGGAATCGCACAATGTGAGGATAGAACCGTCAAATGTGAGAAAAAAAGGTAAGGGAACCACCAAATGTGAGAAAAAAACTATCACATGTGATGTTGGAACTGCACAATGTGAAGATGGAACCGTCAAATATGAGAAAAAAGTAAGGGAACCACCAAATGTGACAAAAGAACTAACACATGTGATGTTAGAATTACACAATGTGAGGATGAAACCGTCAAATGTGAGAAAAAAGTAAGGGAACCACCAAATGTGAGAAAAGAACTGTCACATATGATGTTGGAACTGCACAATGTGAGGATGGAGCCATCAAATGTGAGAAAAAAGTAACTTGATGTAGCAGGTTACCTATTAGTGGATACCGAACCCCCCCTTTTTTTTTGGGGGTACCGTAGAATTACTCTTAATTTTCATAGATTTTAGAGTAGTTAGGGTTTTCGTGACTTTAAGTTAGGATATTTGGAAATAATTAAAGTCAGAAAATAATTTATTTGGAGAAGATTTAGCCTTTAAAAATGAATGAAATATCACATTTCCATAAGAGAGCTTTTTTTTTTTTTTTTGAGAATCAGTACAACGAAATATTATTAGAAAACTATAAATCTGAAACTACAACGGGAATCACGTCTAAAGGAACATGCTCCATCCAGACTAACAACGGAAAGGAAAATCTTGCTCTCTTGGCTAAGGCATGAGCCACACAATTACCCTGCCTCCTAATATGAGAAAAAGAGAAAGTTCGAAGCGAACCGGAAATAGACATGATGTCTTTCACATATTGACCGATTGAGGGATGGCCCACATCAACTGATTTCAATGCCTTGAAAACTACCTCTGAGTCTCCTTCAAACACTGATTATGACATGCCCAATTCCACAATGAACCGAACAGCCCTTCTTGCAGCTAGGACCTCCACCAAATCCACCGAGCCGGGGTAGGGAATTTTCTCTGAAAGTGTAGCTATCACTTCTCCATTAACATTATGCACAACCACACCGATCCCTGCCTCACCTGAGTCTTCAAACACTGCCCCATCATAGTTGGTTTTGTACAACTCGCCCAACGATGGACTCCATTTCGTCTTAATCGCTGGGGATTTAGCCACTTTCATCGGAAACTTCAACTGGAATTCCGAGAGGTATTGTGTTGCTGCACTGAATATTTTACTCTTATCAAACCTAGGTTCTTTGAGCCGCAGTTTATTCCTACGATTCCATACAAACCATGCCACTACCGCAAACAATTCCAGCCTCTGTTTTTGCATCCCAACCAGGTTAATCAACTCTTGAACCTCACTGATGTTCAGGTACTCTACTCTAACCCAGCTGAAACAAGGGAGCCAAATTTCTTTCAATTCTTCACAACTCCAGATAGCATAAAGGGTGGTCTCTTGAGCTAAAAGGTAGGCACCACATTGTGTGTCTTCAAGGATTTTCCTCTTCTTCAAGTTCACTTTTGTAGGTAGTGCATCAGAGCAGACTCACCAAAGGAATGTTTTAATTTTGTTTGGCACCTGGATCTTCCAAATGTGTTTCCAGAAAGCTTTCTAGAGTGAGCCATCCAAGGCTGATGCATTTGAACTGTTTTCCTCCTCACACAGCTGTTTGTAACCTGATTTGACTGAATACTCCCCATTGGAACAACCAGGCCAAATTAAAACATCCCTCTGGTTTGTTAGGCACAAAGGAATAGCCATGATACGTTGGGCTTCAAAAGTGAAAAAATGTTGAGGCAGCAAGGTTTGATCCCATGTACCTGTATCTTGGGATATAAGAGTTGAAACTTTTGCCCCTTCTAACTTAGGTACCCGTGGGGAAATTATTTTTGAGGACCCCCCACCTGGAAGCCAATTGTCACAGTAAAGATCAATGCTCTTGCCATCTCCAATCCTCCACCTCATTCCATTTGAGATTACCTTCCTAGCTTTCATAATACTTTGCCACGCATAGGACCCAGTTGCAGTTGTAGCTTCCAAGACCGAACCCCTTGGAAAATATTTGGCCTTGAAGACACGAAAGAAGAGAGAATTCTGATCCCTTAACAGCCTCCACACCTGTTTAGCCAACATAGCATCATTGAATTTTTCCAAGTCCTTGAATCCCATGCCTCCCTCTAACTTTGGTTTGCAAAGAGTTTCCCATTTTTTTCCAATGGATCTTTCTTTGCTCCCCCTTCTACCCCCAATAGAATTTTCGAATCATAGCCTTAATCTCATTGCAAAGACTTACCGGTAATTTGAAGCAGCTCATGGCGAAGGATGAAATTGCTTGCACCACCGCCTTCAATAGAACTTCTCTACCTGCTTGAGATAAGAGTTTTTCTCTCCACCCTTGCATTTTATTCCATACCCTTTCCTTTATGTATCTTAAACTCTCTTTTTTATTCCTTCCAACCATTGCCGGCAAGCCAAGATATTTTTCATATTCTTTTACCTCCGGAACCCCCAAGAAGTCCGAAATCTCTTGCCTTCTTCCCTCATTTACTGCCTTGCTAAAAAAAATGGATGTTTTCTCCTAGTTGAGCTTTTGACCTGAAACATGTTCATATAAGGAGAGAATGGCTTGGATTTCATGTAAGTCAGACATAGTACCTTGACAAAATACCAAGCTATCATCTGTAAAAAATAGATGTGAGATTTTTGGGCCATTTTTACATAAAGAAAAATCCCTTATTTTGTCATTATAAGCTGCCCTTTGAAGCAACCTATTTAACCCCTCCAAGCATAGCAAAAAAGGTAGGGTGACAAAGGGTCACCTTGTCTAATCCCTCTTGAAGGTCTAATGTCTCCCTTAGGCTCACCATTCACCAAAATCGAATAAGACACAGTGCTAATACACTAAAAAATAAGAGACTTCCATTTTTCGCAAAAGCCCATTTTCTCCATAATCTTTATCAGAAACTTCCATTCAACTCTATCATACGCCTTGCTCATATCTAACTTCATAGACATAAAACCAGTCGTCTTAGATTTTTGTGATTTCATATGATGTAGAGTTTCAAATGCCACCAAAATATTATCAGAAATAGTTTTACTAGATTGAAAGGCAGTTTGAGATTTCGAAATAACACAAGGTAATATTTTCTTAAGTCTATTTGCAAGGACTTTAGAAATAATCTTGTAAAGAGTATTACAAAGTGCTATAGGGCGGAATTCATAAACTTTTACCGGGTTTTTTACCTTTGGAATGAGTGTAATGAAGGTTCGATTGATGGAAGGAGGGATTGTACCAGAATTGAGGCAGGTTAGGATTGCCTCTGTCACATCTTCCCCTACGGTTGCCCAAAATTGTTGGAAGAATAATGGAGGCATCCCGTCCAGACCGGATGCTTTTAGAGGATCCATCTGTTTCATAGCTAATTCCACTTCAATTCTTTGAAAAGGGGCAGCAAGTTCATCATTCATCTCTTCTGTAATCACCAATGGAGTGGCTTCTAAAGCTTCCTTGATCTGATCTGGAGAGGACGAGAAAAATAAATTGGTGTAGAATTCTATCAATATATTTGCTATCTCCCCCTCTTCCTCACACCTTTCCCCCACCAAATTTTCTAGCACCTCAATTCTATTTCTCCGATATCTATGCGTAGCTTGACTATGGAAAAATCTAGTGTTTCCATCCCCTTCATGTAGCCATAGAGTACGTGATCTTTGCCTCCACATTTTTTCCTCCTTGGAAAGAAGGTCATTTATCTCCCTCTTAAGCCGAAATACCCTACTCATGGATTTCCCACCTACAGCTGCATCTTCTACCTTGCGTAGCTGTTCCTTTTTTTTCCTTTAATTGCCGAGTAATATTTCCAATAGCCATCCTACTCCACCATTTCAATTTTGATTGGCAACGCCCTATCTTGTCTTCTACCCGAGCCATGGCATGCCCATTGGCTTCAAATCCCCATGCTTCTTCAACTGTTTCCTTACATCCTTCTTCCTCCAGCCACATGTGTTCAAAACGCCATGGTTTTTGTCAGATTTTTGGTATCCCATTCAGGCAAATAAGGATTGGTTTATGGTTCGATGAACCACACTCCAAGTGCACCACTTTAGTGGCAGGAAATTTTTCAATCCACTCCATGGTTGCAACTGCTCTATCTAGCCTTTCCCAAATAGTGAAGCCGTCCAGATGGCCATTACACCATGTGAATTTTCCTCCCACAAAACCAAGATCTCTGAATCCACACTCATCAAGGACATCTCTAAATTCAACCATTTTTCTTTCAGGCCTCAATCTTCCTCCTTTTTTTTCATGACTACGAGTAATCTCGTTGAAATCACCTGCACACAACCAAGGGATCGAATTCCTAATCTTAAGTCTCCAAAGACAGGTCCATGATAAATGATGATTCTGTGTTTCTGGCTCCCCATAAAACCCCGTAAACCTCCATTCATCCTCCTTCCCTTTGTTCAAAATGCCATCAATATGGTTTGGAGAAAAGTTGCCTAAAGAAAAATCGACATCCTTTTTCCAAAAGATTACAATACCTCCTCCTCTTGTGTCACGACATACTTCAATCATACCACCAAGTTTCAACTTAACACGTATCTCTTCTAGCCTTGCTTTGTCAAGCCATGTTTCGACTAAGAACACGACTGAGGGATCTTGTGCCCGGATCAAATCCCTAAGCTCCTGCTCTGTCTGGAGATTCCCAAGCCCCCGACAATTCCAACAAAGGAGATTCATTACTCTTAGCGGGGCTGACACTCAGTCTCCGCCACTGGTAAATTCATTTTGCTATTGGAAGGAGCCAACCTTCTTTTCTTTTGAACCTCACACCCATCCACGTCCATGAAAGACCGTTTGATGCAATGGTCAATCCCTCCTTTTCCTCCATCTTTCAAGTCTTGTGCCTTCCTCATTATTGTAATCCATGTTCTGGTAGAAGTTTGCCCACTTCGTACACTGCCATAATTTTTTTCAAAGACCTCGGGTTGTAGAGTTTCCCTAATAAAATTAGGGTTTTCACTTAAGTTTGGCACGTGGTCAGCTCCCTTCTCAATTACAACCCTAGCGCCACTTTCATTCATTCCCTCATTATTTGGGAAGTCTGAATCTGCCTTTGTGTTAGTATCATTAACTCCCCTTATCGCATTCCCTAAAATTTTGATCCCATTTAATTCCCTGTCTATCTCCAATATCTACTTATCCAATAAATCTCCTTTAATTTTGTGATTGCCTCCCTTAGCCGTTTCAGTACTTAATGATTCCGGTGCAATCAATGAGTCCGTAATTTGCTCCTCTGTATCTACTGTAACCGTTTCCTTAACCTGCCCTGACTTTGTAATGTCTACCAGTTTTCCTGTTACAGGCGATGAATGTTTTCCAGTCACCGGTTTGGATGACTTTGGTGTCTTCCCTTTTTTATCCTCATAGAACCCCGACACAACCACCACTGCCTTACAACTCGCCGAAGTAAAGGATGCTCTAATCCACGCTCCATACACCCGATCGTTTTCTTTTAGCGTTCCTTCACTCTGTAACCATCTGTCGCAGTCTTTGTCCGAGTGATCCAAACACCCACACCAGTAGCATATATTAGGGAGAAGTTCATATTTGAATGTCACCCAATGCTCTTCACCGTCCTCTATGGATAGGACTCGTCCCCTGCAAAGAGGTAGAGAGATATCCACTCGCACTCGGACTTGGATAAAACTGCCTCTGTCAACCTCCATATCACTCGAATTGCGATCTACTATCCCCATTGTATCACATAAATCCTCAGCTACATCCTTGTTCAAGAAACCAACCGGAATGTTGTGGACTTGCACCCAAAGCGACATTGTGTTTAAGGACATTTCATGTATTGGAACTGCATTATTCAGTTTCTTAAGAACAACCAAATGCCTATCAAAACTCCTCGGTTCGCTTGCCAAGATTTTTTCGACCTCCTCCGGATTATCAAACACAAACAACAGAATGTGATCCTCTACGTTACAGACCTTGAACCCGTTCCTTGAGCGCCAAAGAGGACTGAAAGTTCTGATCACTGCATCAGTGTTTAAAGCTCTCTTCGTTAGGAATTTTACCACAATCGTATGCTCATGGGAGGCTCTATCCTTCTTCACTGCTAGTTTACCTCCTTCCCTATCGTTTAGCGATAAGTTTCGCCAATTCTTCATAAGATTTTCCATCCTAGCTATCAGTGTTTCCCAAACCCCACTAGCCCTACTGGTAACTCTGTTACCTTAGGGAACAAACGTCTACCAAAAAGGAACAACTACTTCTATTGACAAAGAGATGAGAGTTCAGAGTCTCCCTAAAAATTGGAATAGTTAATTTAGGACATGTCTTAAGGGGCACTAAAAATTAAAATCTTTCATAAACAGTGAGAATCAAATCATTTTAAAGTTATTTTCAAATTCAAAATTTGGAAAGATAATGGTTTTAAATAAATTAAATGCTAAAATATTTTTTAATAAAAGATATAGTCAATTAGGTTTTAATTTCAAATTTGATTCTAATTCATTTTAAGTCAATTTAAGTTTTGAACTTCTCTCTCTCTCTCTCTCTCTCTCTCACTCTACGTACTACGTAGTCTCTGACAGTAGAAGTTACGTACTCACCTTTCCTTGTGAGTTTTCAACCTCTCTAATCTGCTTTCTTATCAAATTAGAATCTCATGAAGTAGCTGTTTCTGAACAGCAGGCTCAGTTTAGCATTTTGTTCAGATAATTTGAAATCTTGGTTATCAAACCATTAATGTCTCATTATGTCAATCTTTCTAAAAAAATCGAGATCAATTCCTTCAACCATTGCAAGGTCAATGTTCTGATATCAAATGTAATGAAAAATTTATGAAGTTGGACTCTTAGGGAAATTAGTGGTAACTAGACCGATTTGAGGTAGTCGCCCTCCAAGAAAAGAGAATGAGAGAAACAAATAGGTTGAAAGGAAAGAATAAATGTATATGACTAGTTTCTTATTGAGGTTCAATAATATTGACACATATTTATACAGGCTGGTTTACATCGAGTTCTCTAGTTAGTTTACTCAAACTCGTAAAATTAATTGAGTGAGACAACTAGCTAACTCACCAGCCAACTAATTGTAACAAATTCTTAACAACCCTTTACAACACCCCTTACCCCTTCCAACAATTAGTAGTAAACAATTAGAAGTAAATATTACAACATTTGGGTTCATTAAAAAAATTCCTCTATAACCTACCTATCACACTTTGTGCATTCAACAAGGAGTTCTATCATCTATGACATTTCGATTTCTGAAGGTGGGGAGGCCCAAGTAATATCGTCAGGAATGTCGATAGTGTTCGTGTCTTCCCATCTTAAAGAAGTCCAACTATGTAAGTCTGGCGTAGATGAACTTGAAGCCCTCGGTGGAGTAATGATCTCTCCATTGTAAAAGTATTTTGCAAGTCCAACTGCCTTGTTCCAAACTCTTATAGGGCTAGGAGTTGCATTCTCTTCGTTTGGCTCTTGATGATGTTGATAATTCTTTATTAATCGAATAAATGATAGGAGTAAACAAGTAGTAGAAGTGGCAGCAGATATAAGGAAGAGACCCCAGAAGCTCTGGATGCTCAAAGGATCTGTATTACTGGATGTTTTGTCTGTTGAACACTCAGATGAGGGAATCAACCATTTTTTTTCTAGATCTGTTAGGCTACCATCTTCTGATAGTTCTAGTATGGCTTCTGAAAAATCCTTCGTTATTGGTGAGCCCTTCGGGAATACCTGGAGGGTAATTAGAATTTAGAAGTGATTCCTACTAGATAAAAAGATGATCCTCTCAATTTCACTTGAATTAAAGACAGTCTATTTCATCGTTAAAATTTTAGTTTCTGACAAAGTATAGATTGTCACGTTATTTAAAACTTTAAACAACATGGCACTAGATACAACTTTAAATTTATAATAATGTTTAATCTAAAGCATGAAAATGATACAATTCAAATGGCGAGGATGCTAACGCATTTGGAATGGAATTACTGAAACAAAAATCGTAGCATGTATGGAAAATTTTATTTAATCAATATTTATTGAGGATTTATGTCTTTAAAAGTCAGAACCAATGTCTGAAAATAAATGAAGACTTCTTAGGAATGATGAACTAGTTTTAGCCACCATCGAAAGCCTGTATAGAAACTCTCTACAAAATTGTTTCTTTCCATATTCAAACTGTCTGTAATTCAAATTTTCTGCCAAGAATTTATAAATACCTGAAATAATCTGAAAATGCATGAAAATTTTGAAATAAATTCTGTGATGGTCAGTGCTAATATGTAATATGCCTCTGTTTCTTTTCTGGAAAAATTTAGTATTGAGCTTTATTTGGAATGATCAACTTGAAGTTGTGTGGAAACTGAAAGGCCACAAGGAGTTTTCTTTTGTGTGTGTGTGTGGGTGGAGGAAAGAGAGCATGTAGAAGGAGTAGTTATTACTTACAAAGCCAAAACCTCCAAATCTATAGCTCTGTGTGGAGGTAGTGAATCCCTTGCAATACTTGTTGATGAAAACTTTCTCGTATGGAATTTCAAAAAAGGCTGCAGTTATGCTTTTGTTTCTGAAATGCTCTTGATAAGCAGATTCGGTTGCAACTTGAACGATGTTCGTTAACTTAAGCACTTCCTGCAGGTAAGTCATTACAAATGAATCACCATCACAACCAATTGGTGCATTGCTGCTCTTCAGCCACTCGATATCTCTAACTGGTTGCAGTCTTTGCACAGTGAGCATTGAAGACAGATTAGCAGTGTAGCTTGAGGTTAGGATCAACACAACAAAAAGCCAAACTACCACCACCACTCGAGTGAGGTTGCTATAAACTCTCTCCCCTGCAAATTAATGGATTCCATTCATTAGAAATCTCATCTTGGCTGTGTTTAGTCTTTCTCTGGTGGCTCCTATTGATTAGAAAGCAATTTCATTATAAGATGAACCTAATTGATCCTACAAGGGTTAATCCCTTTTTAATATTGGCATTATGTTGTAAGAAAAATCTTGCATCAAATGAAAGTTTCTATTTCACACACAATTATATTTTCCAGTCATATATGACCTGCAACCTTTCAGATATTCTAGCATTCTAAACCTTGAATATAAACCTACCTCTTTATCTCCCTCTAACTACTAAGTGCTAGGTTTCTCAAAATTAACTAATTGCACGTACAGAAATAAGAGAAGGATTTGTGCCATGGTAAATCAATTATATTACTTCACATCCTAGACAGCCATAAGTAATTATGAGTGGGTACAATGAGGCAGCCTTGAAGCTAATTAGAATCCATAAACAGTGTTGGAGACTTGATCTTTACCTTGTGCTAACTGCCATGCGTCACAGAGTACTTATCATAATCCCAACTATTGGTGTCCATTAAAAAATAATAATAAAAAAATAAAACAGATTATAGAAATTGGTACTTACTTTGAGCAAAGAACAGAGTGGAGAATGTGAACCAAAGTGTGGTACCAATCTGATTCTTCAATGTGCCATTAAATTTTGGATTATATCGATGCTCCAAGAACCAAACTATAAGCATTGTGTACATTAAGACAACACCAGTCATTAACCACATTTTCCAGGTGAGAGGCTTCATGAACATCCATGCTGATCCTTCAGGTTGTGCAGGAACTATCATGGACAACCCTGACTCGGCATATGGCTGAGTAAATTCCACATATTTTGTACGGTTGGCTAATATTGTCAAATCCCCAACAACAGCATCGAATGTCTTCCATTGTTTATGGTCCGTACAAAATAAGCATAGTTTTATCAGAAACGAGTTCATAACCGAGAAACTAAACAAAACAATAGACAAATGGAAAAAGTGCAGGTTATATACAACTTATTTTAGTCATAGATTCACTGCTCTTCCAAGGGCATTCTCTCTTTCATTCAAACTTAGAGTAACTATCACCAAAGTCATACTGGCAGTGTTTCTTGTTGTGTAAGTTAGAAATGAGAAGTTTCAAAGTTAAGAGAAACCATAAGAAGAAAATTCTGTACAAATTTATCTCCTCAATAGTCAAGACTCATTTTTCTTCCCACGGTAGCATCGTAGAAATTTGACCTATAGAGAATTTACACATCTCTTTTCTTCCCTTATAATATAATTGAAGTAAAAAAAAAAAGTTAGGACACATGATATACTGTGATTGGTAGAACATAAAGTGGAACACCTAGAGGGGGATAGAGGATTTCTATTCAAATTTGGTGGTCTATTGAATTGAATTTCATTTATACTAAATATTAATATATCCAATGGACCTTTTTGCTAGGTGAGTAAACAATGAGGAAAATTTTTGGGAAGTTCATAAATATAAGTGAACATATAAACAAATTGAGAAATTAATGGGGGAGTTTGTTTTGTGTCATGCAAGTATGAAACGCATGAAAATTAACGAAGAGATTCAAGAAATTGAATGGTAAATCTAGAGTTGTTACCTTGTTGTAGACACAATCAACCAGATCCTCATAGGTGCCATTCAAGGGTATGAATTTATAGGATAGAGAATAAGGCAATTTTTTAAGCACCTCTTTGAAAACATCAATGCACCAACCATCAAATTTGGAATTATCTAGGTTCCCGCTGTAGTCAACCTTTACAAACTTCTGAAATGAAGTTCTACCTGGAACTCCAATTTTCAATGGATTTTGTTCAGAAGGCATTGCCCAACCCTTTGGAACTTGAATTAGATATCCTGGCCAAGTTACTAGACCTGCAATTTTCTCTGTACAACTTTTCATCTCAATGCTTTCTGAGAACCCAGTCTCTGATGTCCAAAAGTCTAATTCTTCGTATCCTTTCTTTACAACATTTACTATCCTCAATATAGGAGTTTGCAGCAGCTTTCCCGCTTCGAAATGTATTTGGTCACTTAAACCAGAGAAATTGCTTGACAGTATATTTTCTAACATTATCTTTGGGCTAATAGAGTTATTAATCGTTCTCTCTATGGCCTGTGAAATTGTCATAATGCTATCATATGCTCTTAGAGCATAGATTCCAGGTTCGTGATTATATTCCTCAGGATACTTGGTCTCAAAGATTTTTGTGAACTGACCATAGAATTCTTTATAAGAATCACTACTATTAGAATAGTAGGTCTTGATTCCCAAAGCACCTTCCATAGAGGAAATAACAGAGTTTTTAACAGAGTCCAGTACACTTGCAACACTCTCAGGAATTATCCAAGCTGACTCTCTCCCTACAAGTCCTACTTTCTTAGCTTCTCTGAACAAATGAGATACCATTGGTATTGATGACTGAAGAACGATAAAAGCCCGAGATTGTGTTGTTAACTGTAGTTTCAAAAGCTCATCAAGAACAAACCCCCCTGCATTAGGGAGAGAAGAAACCGGTGGAAGAACCAATTGATACTCAATCTCTGAATCAACATCCTGAAGAGCCTCAGATAGAAGACCTAACATCCCTGAGTCACTGCCATATGCATCATCTTCATATATTGCTATAACCCTTCTCCAGTTATAGGCCCGAACAATTTCTGAAATGCATTCAATCTGAGCAGAATCATTGTTAGCCATTTGAATCAAGAAAGGCCAACGATGTTGCAGAATTGGTGAGGTTATAGCAGGAGCTGCAAATGAAAGAACTGGAACACTAGCTTTGTTTCCAATAGCTGCCACTAATGCTGCTTCCTCCCACTTGTTCATGCCAACAATCACTTGCACTTTCTTTTCTTTAATAAGCTCATCAGCTGAACCAAAAAAAAAAAAAAAGAAACAATATAATTAATATCAAATCAAGAATCTGTCATAATTATCCTAATAAGAAAATAACTGACCAGCAGAAACAACTTGAAGGGGGCCTTTCCCGGGGTCTTGGAAATAGAGAGACAGCTTGTGACTCTTTGAATGGTGGTGGTTGAAGTTTTCAGCAGCAATTTCCATAGCTATTTTCTCTTCTTTCCCGATTCGGGAACTGACATCAATGATGGCACCGATATTTGTAACTTCGTTAGTCGTATTAGCAGCTTCACCTCCATGAGAGAGTGAGAGAAGAAAGGAGATTAGTATGAGAAAGAGGAGGCAAAACTTTATCACTGTTTTACCGGTAATGAAAGGGAAAGCCATTCTGAGATTTTGATAATTACGTTCACCCAAAAAGGAAATAAAAGAACACAGAAACAAGTCTCTCTTAAATCTTAATGACAGCAACTATTATACATGGACATGGTTGAATACTATTCAGTTCACGCAAACGTGTATGATAAAAAACGACAAACGAAATCGAAGGCTGGCTGGTTTTAACATTATTCAAAATGTCGGAATCGAATTTTTTTTTTTAACGTATCTTTGACTTGGTGCCTTAGTTAGACTTGACTGATTCAATCGAACAAATAAAAACGAAAAATAACAAACTCGATTGTGTGCAGGGAAAGTTGGCTTCTGATGGTCAAATTCAGGCAACTTTTTGCGTGGCATTGTGGAAGATGTTGTTTTTGACTTGTGATGTTAAGAAAGTACATTACAAAATAAGTAGTTTAATTGCTTCTAAATACGACCAATGATACATATATCTGCGATGTCAACGTTAAGAGAGGATACGAAATTTCATGCCAGTTGCCACCCCCATATTATGATATTCAATACTCAATAATTTTTCTAATAATAAATTATTCATTTAATATTCTCCTATAATATATGAATAAATGGGTCAACTTATCTAAAAAATTTTTGGTTAAATTTTAGCTTACAAGAGCATTCACAATAAGAAAGTTAAAAAAATATATATATAGTTTTTAATAACTCAAAACATTACTTTATTTATTTTAACACTCTACTTTATAATACACTCAACATCAAAAGTTTTATTTTAATGTTCAATACATTAAAATAATATAAACAACACAATAAATAACAATTGCAATTATCAACATATTAAAATACTAATTTTTTTTAACCCTGCCATTAAAAAATTAATTTTTTTAAAAAAAGTTTTAAGCTCCAGTGAGCTGCTATCTAATATTTATAACAACTTACTGGTGGTTGATACTAAAATTTTTTTACATTTTCCTTCTTTGCTAAAGAAACACATTTTAAGGTTATTGGTGGCTAAATTAACTTTTTAGTCAATTTAGCAACTATATGATTGCACTGATTTATTTATTTATTTATTTTTACCCCACTTTTTAAATATAACTAAGTCAAATTTACTCCCCCCACCTCTCCTAGTTTTGCAATTAAGTAGTCCTTTTATGTTCTTTTATTATTTTTCTTCTCTCCAAAAATTTTCCTTTTTTATTTTTTATTTATTTATCTCTCTTTCCATCCTTCTCCGCCTTATCGAGCTTCCCATCTGAGCACCATCCTTTCACCAACAAAAATTCCCAATTTTCATTAACAAATAACAAAATTTTCCCCAAAAACTTTCCACTTTTCACCAACATATCACAAACTTGTTTTGTAGCCCCTTCGTACTCTTGAAAAATAACATCACATCGCTCAGACCAACCTATCAATTCCTACCCACAAAATTCTTCTTGCATGAGAAAAACCAAGCGTTTCTAAACATGAAAAAGAAGTCTTCACACACCTGGTTTACTAAAAGAAAGAAGAAAATTCACACACATAGTTACATTGACTAATAAAATACCACCAATATTATCTTTTTCGAGAATAATTAAATTCAATGTTGTCTTTTTTAAGAACAATTAAATTCAATACAACTGTGTGTTTAAATTTAATTAGGGAGCTTAATACATCCCAAGCCTTGGTCCGTGGTGGATTATTCAGCAAAAAAAAGAATTATACTGTGGATTGGGCTTTTGTATTTGTCAAAACTGGGCTTCGTGAGGAAACCCATATGCTTTATCGAGATACCCAGAAAAACACCCAGAATACCAGAATTTGCAAAAACAAAATATAGCCTAAAATACAGTGAAAACCCAGAAAAACAAACAGAACCAAAATTCCACTGCTTTAATTGTACTCAAAAACCTAAGAAAGCAGATTCAGAGAAAAGAACAATAAAAAAAGGGGTAAATTTTTTTCTCATTTTTTCAAAATAAAATCTGTGTACATGTTCAGAGTTCATACATTATGGCTATGCTATATATACACTTCTCTGTACTCTGTACACAATCTCACACGCTCAGAAGTAGAAAATTGCACAAAGACTCAATAATAACACTTCAACCCCATAACACAGAATATCCAACACGACTTTCACGCGCCAACACATAACCCTCATTCATCCACCCTCGATCCATAATCTTTAGAATTTCCAATCCTTGAATCCATTACCCACGCGCCGTCCATAGGAACCAGATCGAAGAGAGGGAGTGCGAGCCTTGGGGTTTGAAATTTTCGAATAGGGAGAGATAGGGGGGTTTGTACTAGGATGATTGAAGAGGAAACCACCGCCTTTTGTGGCTGTGGCGTTTAGAGTGGAGGAGCTCGACACATTTGGGTCTGGGTTTGATCGAAATCGAGAGTGGGTCGGTCAGAGAAAGAAAAGAAAGCACCACCGCCGTCGGTGGCGGTGGCGTTGGTGGTGGCGATGAGAGGAGGAGGCAGAGCTCGAAGCTTTTGGCCATGGAGTTTTGGAAGAGAGAGAGATAGAGAGAGGAGTGTTTGAGAACGTTCAAGAAGAAGGATTGGGTAACCGGGTTGATAAGGAAGTAGTGGGTCGGGTTAGCCTGACCCGGTTGGCTGAGAGCTTTTGAAAAGTGAAAAGCCATATAATAAGCCTAACCCAAAGTAAAAATAAACAAATTCACGCCCAAATGACAAGCACAGTCCACCGAATATGTGACTTAAGCCCATCAGCCGCCAAACTTCTAAAGTTTCACACACAAAGTTTGGTTACAAATTTGGTTATAACCTAAAATTACAATTTTAGTCAATATCTTTTTATTGAATGTAAATTATGAGAAATACATTATTGGATTACATTTTCTTCTTACACCCTTTATACTTGCAAAATTTCCAAAAGATCAAAAATCAATAACTATGTCATCAATCAATTGTTAAAATTACAAGTTTTTGTAATCTTAAATTATGCATCATCCATTTTTCACTGAATGTACACAATTTTATTACATCAATGCACTTAAATTTTTCTACAAATCTAGACAATCTGTACATCATATGTACTCAATCTATAATAGAATTTATAAAATTCTATACATTCAACTTATCCATTTTTCCCAGAATTGTGTTCTATACATTCAACTTATCCATTTTTCTCAAAATGTACACAATTCTGTGTGATCAATGCACTCAAATTTCTCTAAGAATCTAGACAATCTGTATATCAAATGTACACAAATTTTCATTGAATTTACTCAATTTTGTACATTCATCATATCCATTTTTCACTAAATGTACACAATTTTTTGTTGAATTTATAGAATTTTGTACATTTAGCGTATCCATTTTTTACAATTCTGTACAAAGAATGCATTCATTTTTTATAAGAATCCATGAAAAATTTGTACATCAAATGTACACAGTTTTTTCTGTTGAATTTACTCAATTATATACATTTAAAGTATCCATTTTCATTGAATGTATACAATTCTGTACCATGAACGCTCTAAATTTTTTTTAAGAACACATCAAATGTATAAAACTTTTAATTGAATTTATATATTTAACAGATCCATTTTTTATTGAATGTACACAATGCTCTACATGAACGCAATTAATTTTTTTTAAGAATCTAGAAAATCTGTATATTAAATGTACAAATTTTTGTTGTTGAATCTACATGATTTTGTATGATGAACCCACTCAAATTTTTCTTAGAATCCAAAAAATCTATACATCAAATCTATACTATTTTTTGTTGAATTTTAAAAATTTTGTACATTCAACCTATCCATTTGTCACTAATGTTCACAATTCTGTTACATCAATGCACTTAAATATTTTCTAAGAATCTAAAGAATCTGCACATGAAAAGTACAATTTTTTTTGATGAATTTATACTATTCTTTACATTCAACATATCCATTTTCCACCAAATGTACATAGCTAGGGTGTTCATATGCTTGAATGCTCACATGATTTGGATGCTCACATGTTGGATTGATGCACACCTGATCTATGACCATAATGTTTGGGTGATTAATTTTCGACACTTCTCCCTTTGCTTGTTTGCCTCTTTGTTCATTTCTTGCTTATTTAGATTCTAGGGTTAGGGTGCGTGTATATGCCTAAGGACCTACCTAGCAAACTCCATTTAAGTAATCTAGTAATACAAATGAGGGCCACTTCTAGCTACGCAGCATGGGGTGCTTAACCCCATCCAGCGATCATACCCTAGCTCTGAACTCAATTTGTTGTGTAAACCTTCATCATGGAGTTATTAAATGTTACCTGAACCTATAATCAGACAACGACTCCTTCCATGCCTCTATTTTAGAGGCATTTGCATACTCTCGGGCTTGTTGCCGATGATGAACTCAAATTGTAGTGAGGGAGAACAAGCAAAATACATACCCCACCTACACGACAGCGGGAGTTGAAAGGTAGAAAAAGGGAGTGTGGCCTACAACGCTTATAGTGACCACTCCACTGAAAATAGCGAGTTAGACTTCAATTATTGCTGAATTATAGATAAATGGAACTTTACTTAGTAGGGTTACCATGCACACATGTGCACCCATTTCTAGGTAACCCTTTTTTTTTAATGGTAACAGGACTTGCAAACCTGTGATACATTAAGTCCCCACTTCAAAAACACACACCTTATAAAAAAGAAAAAGAACTCAACGTTGCTAATGTCAAGTTCCAGTCAAAACTCGACATTAGCAATGTCAAGTTCTAAAAGAATGGTATTTTATTAAATAGTTTGAAAAAATGGCTAATTGGCTACATCGTTCAAAAATTAAGATTATTATGCAATTTTTTCCAATAAACTGTAAAAAATTGAAGATGTGATTTTTTGTACGTTATTTTTACACCTGTGACCTGTCTACAGAGAACAAGGAAACCAATGTTTTCCAACTGATGTTCTGTTCTTTGTCAGAAACAAAATCCCTGAAACCCTGTGGCTCCCATTAAAATCAAGAAACTTGATACACTTCCTTTGCCAATTGAAGTCACAATGACCGACGAAACGAACAAAACCCAACTACCAAATGGTCACAAAGAAAAAGATTGAGCAACGAAAATTAGATTTGTTTGTTAGCATGTTTTTATGTCGCGGGCTAGGATAGTAATTGTCTTAAGAATTTAATAAAACATGTATTAGTTAGAGTGTATTTTAGTGAGCATTCGTTAGATAGTGAATAGTGATCACCACATATTGTTAATATTGAACAATTTTTAGTGCACCTTACTATTAATGGTATGAATTTAATATTGTGTAATTTATTTGGTTAAAGGCAGTCTTTAATAGGATAGGCTTGCATTTTAAGTACTCACGATGGAAAGGTCCCCAGTCTTATGCTGGCGCATGGCTATTATTGTCACTCCAAAGCTAGTGCCATTGCCTATATTAGGTTATGAGCATGTCCAACAGACAACTTTCGACTGGTATGGTTCCAAGCTTCATGTCAGGATGACCCATTCGGACCCGAGCTAAGGAGAATGATGCGAGAGATGCAAGAAAATTATTATTTAATATTATTTATATTTGCAAGTCAATTGTATTTTTATGTTTTAGGTCGTAGTTTATTGGGCTATTAGTATTTTAATTTGGGAAGCAAGATTATTTTTGTAATAAGGCAATTAAGGTTTCCTATTGTATTCCTTGAGGAGATAGTTGATATTTTGATGAATGAAAAAATGGTCGTTTGGTCTTTCTTTGGTCTGGTGCTGACTCCAAGTCTACACTAGATGTTGACTCCTAGTGGTTTCCCCGCTTGGTGCTGACTCCAAGCAAGGCCTAGGTGCTGACTCCTAGGTCATACCTTTTATTTTTCCGTTATTTCAATTTTGTTTTGGTTGTCCTGCATCAGTGAATCGTTGTATTTCAACGATTTGGAGGAACAAGATTGGAAGCTCTCAATGTCACCTTTGCACACTTTGAGCTTATCTTTCTGTGCTTGTTTGTTCTTTTTCATTTCTTTTATGAATAAAAAAAATTAAAAAAAATTCCAAAAATAATAATATAATGTGATAAAAAAAATAATTATAAATGAAAAATTATAAAAATATACTTAGTCTGATTATGTTCAAGTTCAAAGATTTTCCCCTCCATGATCGGGAAAGTCTAGTTTCAATGCCTTTTGAAAGTCGCCTCCATTACCTGCTGGAAGCTCTATTGTCTTTTTGGATTCTACACTCCCTGTTATGTTTTAGTTAGGGCTTTAAGGCTTTCAAAGAGCTAGTAAAACTGTTGCGATAGCCCTTGCAAGGCCTTTTATTGATAATCTTTTTTTTTTTTTTTTTTGGTTAGAAGGCAGATATATTAACAACAAAGAAACTTACAGACTGGCCACAGAGGCCAAAGTAGTGGCAACCCGCCTATAAGAGTACAGCCCATTCACATCAGATATAATAAGTCTATCTAATTCAACAGAGGGGGAAACCATGGATTAAATTAACAAGAAAATTGAGTACCTTTAACCATTCCAAGTCGATTGATAGGAGCTGATTGGGACTAACTAGTTCATTTAGTTGGGTGAACAGCGCAGTGACCAAGAGATTGAGTTGCTGAGTTTCTTAGCTATCTGAGCTAGCAATTAGTTGAGATTGGTTTTTGAGCTGGCATTTAGTTAGTTATGATGTTAGTTAGTGACAGTTAGAATTAGTTAGATCTTAGCAACTTGTAACATAATGCATAACTGTAATTGATAGTTGATTAGCTACTATAAAGGGCTATGGTTACTTGTAATTCACCATCTTAGGAAATAATAAGCAAAAGTACATTCTTCTCTCTCTAAGTTCTTCCTCTTCTCTCTGTGTTCTAATTCTTTAGGAGGCCTAGTTCCCTCAAAAAACTACTCATAATCTTCTTAATTCCATAAGGACCAGTGGGTTCTTATCATCAATGCTCTGATATCAAATGTAATGAACGATTTGTAAAGTTGGACTCTTAGGGAAATTAGTTAAACCTGACCAATTCAAGGTAGTCACCCTCCAAGAAGAGAGAATGAGTGAAAGAAATTGATTGAAAGGAAAGAGGAAAACTGTGACAAATTTCTTATTGATGTTCAATACTATTGACATTTGACAAGTATTTATACAGGTTGGTTCACTTTAAGTTCTCTAGTTTGTTGACTCTTAAACTCATGTAACTAATTGAGTGAGACAACTGACTTACCAGCCAACTAATTGCAACAAACTCTTAACAGTCATTTCTTTCATACAATAAACAATTAGTAGTAGACAATTAGATGTAAATATTACAACATTTAGGCTCATTACAAAAAATTCTTTACGTAAAACTTACCTATTTTACTCTGTGCATTTAATAAGGAGTTCTATGACATCTCAATTTCAGAAGGTGGGGAGGCTTGAACAATATTGTCCAGAACATTGATAGTGCTCACGTCTTCTCGTCTTAAAGAAGTCCAGTTATCTAAGTATGGTGTGCAAGATGAACTTGAAGCTCTCTCTGGAGTATTGACCTCTCCATTATAAAAGTATTTTGCTAATCCAACTGCCTTGTTCCAAACACTTCCAGAGCTAGCAGTTGCATTGCCTTGATATGCCTCTTGATCATGTTGATAATTCTTTAGTAATGGAATTAATGATAGTAGGAAACAAATTGTAGAAATGGCCACCGATATAAGGTAGAGACCCCAGAAGCTCTGGATGCTCTAAGGATCAGTATCATTGGATGTTTGATCTGTTGAACACTGACGTGAGGGAGTCAACCGTCTTTCTTCTAGATCTGTTAGGGTACCATCTTCTGATAGCTTTAGAATAGCTTCTGAAAAATCCTTCACTATTGGCGAGCCTTTTTGGAATGCCTGCATGGAGGGTAATTAGAAGTCATTCCTATTAGATAAAAAGATTGTACTCTTCGTTTCACATGAAGTAAATACTATCTATTTCAAAGTAACAATTTTATTTCATGACAATGTATGAAGGGTCATGTCATTTAATATTCTAAATGACATGACACTCGTTACCCTTTAAACTTATAATTTTTAATCTAAAACATGAAATTGATACATCTCAAACAGTGAAAATCCTAATACATTTGGGTGCGGTTTGGATAGATGGCGTTTGCGTTGCGTTTTGCTCCTTTTGTTTGTTTTTTTTTCCATGCGTTTTTAGCTGAAACGGCTACTGTTTATGTACTGTGCATGAACAGTAGTCAAAATTTTTGACTTTTCATCACATCAGTGGGTCCCGTGCACCGTTCACGGGACCCACAAACTTCATTTTTCAGCAACTTTTTCATTAAAAATGGGTCCCACGGCACTATTTACCCATTTAAAAATTATTTTGCTACAGTATTTTCAGTTTTCAATTTCAGCAAAATAAGTTCTATCCAAACAGACCCTTGGAATGGAATTACTAAAACAAAAAATCATAGCATGTTTGGACAAAATACATGTCATATTTCATAGCATGTTTATACGCTTAGAACATCTCTTAAGCTTTAAAACCATTGTATGAAAATACATGAAGACTTCTTTGAAATAATGAGTTTTACCCAACATAGAAAACTTGCAGAAACTCTCTACAAAATTGTTTCTTTCCATATTCAAACAGTCTGGAATCCACATTTCCTGCCAAGAATTCAAAAAGACCAATGTAATCTAAAATTTTAGTTTCTGACAAAGTAGAGATTGTCACGTTATTTAAAACTTTAAACAACATTGCACTATATACAACTTTAAATATATAATAATATTTAATCTAAAGCATGAAATTGATACAATTCAAATGGCGAGAATGCTAATACATTTGGAATGGAATTACTAAAACAAAATTATAGCATGTATGGAAAATTTTATTTAATCTATATTTATTGAGGATTTATGTCTTTAGAAGTCAGAACCAATGTCTGAAAATAAATGAAGACTTCTTAGAAATGATGAACTAGTTTTAGCCACCATCGAAAGCTTGTATAGAAACTCTCTACAAAATTGTTTCTTTCCATATTCAAACTGTCTGGAATTCAAATTTTCTGCAAAGAATTTATAAATACCTGAAATAATCTAAAAATGCATGAAAATTTTGAAATAAATTCTGTGACGGCCAGTGCTAATACGTAGTATGCTTCTGCTTCTTTTCTGGAAAAATTCAGTATTGAGCTTTATTTGGAATGATCAACTTGAAGTTATGTGGAAACTGAAAGGCTATAAGGAGTGTTTTTGTGTGTGTGTGTGTGTGTGTGGAGGAAAGAGAGCATGTAGAAGGAATAGTTATTACTTACAAAGCCAAAACCTCCAAATCTATAGGTCTGTGCGGAGGTAGTGAATCCCTTGCAATACTTGTTGATGAAAAATTTCTCATATGGAATTTCAAAAAAGGCTGCAGTTATGCTTTTGTTTCTGAAATGCTCTTGATAAGCAGATTCGGTTGAAACTTGAATGATGTTCGTTAACTTAAGCACTTCCTGCAGGTAAGTCATTACAAATGAATCACCATCACAACCAATCGGTGCATTGCTTCTCTTCAGCCACTTGATATCTCTAACTGGTTGCAGTCGTTGCACAGTGAGCATTGAAGACAGATTAGCAGTGTAGCTTGAGGTTAGGATCAACACAACAAAAAGCCAAACTATCACCATCACTCGAGTGAGGTTGCTGTAAACTCTCTCCCCTGCAAATTAATGGATTCCATTCATTAGAAATCTCATCTTGGCTGTGTTTAGTCTTTTCTCTGGGGGCTCCTATTGATTAGAAAGCAATTTCATTGCAAGATGAACCTGATTGATCCTACAAGGGTTAATCCCTTTTTAATATTGGCATTATGTTGTAAGAAAAATCTTGCATCAAATGAAAGTTTCTATTTCACACACAATTATATTTTCCAGTCATATATGACCTTTACCTTTACCTTTTGTTAACTGCTATGCGTCACAGAGTACTTATCATAATCCCAAATATTGGTGTCCATTAAAAAAATAATAATAATAAAATAAAACAGATTATAGAAATTGGTACTTACTTTGAACAAAGAACAGAGTGGAGAATGTGAACCAAAGTGTGGTACCAATCTGATTCTTCAATGTGCCATTAAATTCTGGATTATATTGATGCTCCAAGAACCAAACTATAAGCATTGTGTACATTAAGACGACACCAGTCATTAGCCACATTTTCCAGGTGAGAGGCTTCAAGAATATCCATGCTGATCCTTCAGGTTGTGCAGGAACTACCATGGACAACCCTGACTCGGCATATGGCTGAGTAAATTTCACATATTTTGTACGGTTGGCTAATATTGTCAAATCCCCAACAACAGCATCAAATGTCTTCCATTGTTTATGGTCCGTACAAAACCAGCATAGTTTTTATCAGAAACGAGTTCATAACCGAGAAACTAAACAAAACAATAGACAAATGAAAAAAGTGCAGGTTATATACAACTTATTTTAGTCATAGATTCACTGCTCTTCCAAGGGCATTCTCTCTTTCATTCAAACTTAGACTAACTATCACCGAAGTCATACTAGCAGTGTTTCTTGTTGTATAAGTTAGAAATGAGAAGTTTCAAAGTTACGAGAAACCATAAGAAGAAAATTCTGTGTAAATTTATCTCGTAGAAATGAGAAGTGTTTCTTGTTGTGTAAGTTAGAAATGAGAAGTTTCAAGGTTACGAGAAACCATAAGAAGAAAATTCTGTATAAATTTATCTCGTAGAAATTTGACCTATAGAAACTTTGACTCGAAGGCTCTGTTCTTCGCAAGATCAAGACTGTAGAGTATTTACACATCTCTTTTTCTTCCTTTATAAGATAATTGAAGTTAAAAAAAAAAAAAAAAAAAAAAAAAAAAAAGGCGAAAATGCACTTTTGGTCCCTACATTTTGGGTCTTGTTACAATTTGGTCCCTAAATTGATTTAGGTCTTAGGTCAGTCCCTGATTTTCAAAAATCGTTTTTAAAATAGTCCCTACTGTCAACCCAGTGACAGAAAATGCTGAGGTGGTAAACGGCATGTCCTACTTGCTGACATGGCGCTGACGTAGATATTAAAATATTATTAAAAAAACTTATTTGGCATTTTTGAAATGCCACGTCAGATTTAAATTAATAAAAAATTAAAACAAAATCCAGGTCAGAAATTTTAAAATAAATAAATAAATAAACATTAATTTAATAAATACATTAAAACAAAATAAATTAATTGAATGTCTTTTTTTTTTTTTTAATTCCTTTCAGTATTTTTTCTAAAGTTCTTGTTCTTTGTGTTCTTCCCCATAATCAATCTCCAGAGCAAAGAACCAAACCCCAAACCCAGATCTCAACCAAACCCCAAATCCATATCTCCAGCACAACACAGCACACTCGCCACCCAAATCGACTCACCACCTTAACCGACTCCACTGCCTCCATTGAGAGAGCTATTTTTGGATTCTCCAGGAAACCCAAAAACTCAGTGGCTCCAAACCTAAAAGCTCGACTGCTTCAAGAAACCCAGAAACTCAAAAACTCCAAAAAACCCAAAAACTCAGTTTCTCCAGGATTCGGATTCTCTAGGAAAGCCAAAAACTCAATTTAAATTAAAAAAAAAAAAAAAAAAAAAGCTTTTTCAGTTTAAATCTGGGTTTCGTTTGGATCTGTGATTGACCGAAGCTCCAGCGGTGTTGGCGTTTTGTTTGGAGCATCTTGCTTCAACGGAATCATCAATCGATTGGGTTGTGGTGGTGGCATGGCCATGGGTCTTCGCAGCATATGGGTTGCAGGTTGTGGGTTAGGTGTGTTATGGGTTTTGTGGCTGAGGTTTCTGCTAGGTTGTGGCGCGTTGGTGGCCCGATGGTTGTGGTGTGATGGTGGGTCGTGGTAGCATGGAGGCTGTAAGCTATGGGTTTTTATGTAGATCGACGGTTATGGCAGAGGATTTGGGTGGAGGTGGTCTGCTTCGATGTGTTTGTGTGGGTAGGGATGAGTTTATTGTTTTCTCCGATGGGTTTGTGTGGGTAAGAATGGGTTTGTTATTTTGGATTTGTGGTGGGTGATTTGGATTTGTGACAGATTCCGGTGGATTTGTGGTTGTTACTTTTCCCAATTATCCCAAAAATTAGATTTAAGATTATAAAAAAAAATTAGATTTAATTTTTTTTTTTGGATAGGAACTCAATTTTTTAAACTGAAAAAGCTTTTTTTTTTCTTCTTAATTTAATTAAATTAATGTTTATTTATTTATTTATTTTAAAATTTATGACCTGAATTTTTGTTTTAATTTTTTATTAATTTAAATCTGACGTGGCATTTCAAAAATGCCAAATAAGTTTTTTTAATAATATTTTAATATCCACGTCAGCGCCATGTCAGCAAGTAGGACATGCCGTTTGCCACCTCAGCTTTTTCCGTAATTGGATTGACGGTAAGGACTATTTTAAAAACGATTTTAAAAAGTCAGGGACTGACCTAGGACCTAAATCAATTTAGGGACCAAATTGTAACAAGGCCCAAAATATAGGGACCAAAAGTGCATTTTCGTCAAAAAAAAAAAAAAAGAAAAAGAAAAAAGAAAAATGATGTATTGTGATTAGTAGAACATAAAGTGGAACACCTACTCAAATTTGGTGGTCTATTGAATTTCATTTCATTTATACTAAATATTAATATATCCAAAGGAACTTTTTCCTAGGTGAGTATAAACACTGAGGAAAATTTTTGGGATGTTCATAAATATAAGTGAACATATAAACAAATTGAGAAATTAATGGGGGAGTTTGTTTGTTTTGTGTCATGCAAGTATGAAAAGCATGAAAATTAAAGAAGAGATTCAAGAAACTGAATGGTAAATCACTAGTTGTTACCTTGTTGTAGACACAATCAACCAGATCCTCATAGGTGCCATTCAAGGGTATGAATTTATAGGGCAGAGAATAAGGCAATTTTGTAAGCACCTCTTTGAAAACATCAATGCACCAACCTTCAAATTTGGAATTATCTAGGGTCCCCGCTATAGTGAACCTTTACAAACTTCTGAAATGAAGTTCTACTTGGAACTCCAATTTTCAATGGATTTTGTTCAGTAGGCATTGCCCAACCCTTTGGAACTTGAATTGGGTATTCTGGCCAAGTTACTGGACCTGCAATTTTCTCTATACAACTTTTCATCTCAACACTTTCTGAGAACCCAAACACTGATGTCCAAAAGTCTAATTCTTCGTATCCTTTCTTTACAACATTTACTATCCTCAACATAGGAGTTTGCAGCAGCTTTCCCTCTTCAAAATGTATTTGGTCACTTAAACCAGAGAAATTGCTTGATAGGATATTTTCTAACATTATCTTTGGGCTAATTGAGTTATTAATCGTTCTCTCTATGGCCTGTGAAATTGTCATAATGCTATCATATGCTCTCAGAGCATAAATTCTAGGTTCGTGATTATGTTCCTTGGGATACTTGGTTTCACAGATTTTTGTGAACTGACCATAGAAATCTTTATAAGAATTACTACTACTAGGATAGTAGGTCTTGATTCCTAAAGCACCTTCCATAGAGGAAATAACAGAGTCCAGTACACTTGCAACACTCTTGGGAATTATCCAAGCTGACTCTCTCCCTACGAGTTTTACTTTCTTAGCTTCTCTGAACAAATGAGTTACCATTGGTATTGATGACTGAAGAACGTTAAAAACCCGAGATTGTGTTGTTAACTGTAGTTTCAAAAGCTCATCAAGAACAAAACCCCTGCATTAGGGAGAGAAGAAACTGGCGGAAGAACCAATTGGTACTCAATCTCTGAATCAACCTTCTGAAGAGCCTCAGATAGAAGACCTAACATCCCTGAGTCACTACCGTATGCATCATCTTCATATATTGCTATAACCCTTCTCTAGTTATAGGCTCGAACAATTTCTGAAATGCATTCAGTCTGAGTAGAATCATTGTTAGCCATTTGAATCAAGAAAGGCCAACAATGTTGTAGAATTGGTGAGGTTATAGCAGGAGCTGCAAATGAAAGAACTGGAACATTAGCTTTGTTTCCAATAGCAGCTACTAATGCTGCTTCCTCCCACTTGTTCCTGCCAACAATCACTTGCACTTTCTTTTCTTTAATAAGCTCATCAGTTGAAACCAAAAAAAAAAAGTTAAGAAATGTTAAATATTAGCTATGATATACTCCATGTTGAATATGCTTGAATAGATGCAGAAAAAGGAAGCATAAAATAGGAATATAAGAACACAAGGACTTAAGGGCTACATCTTTATTATATAAGAGTGTAGTACAAAACCTGTGTTACAATGAACCATAACGTGAGTATATATAGTAGACCAAACCCTATACTAATAGATTTCTAGTACAAGTAAAAGACTTGGCTTGCACACAAAGTTGTATTAGGCTTGAATCTATGCTAATTGGCTAATATATCTCTAACACCTCCTCTTAAACTCAAGATGAAAGCTTGATGAAACCCTGAGATTTGATAAGGTTGAGAAGATCCCTTTAATGAAGTTTGGCTCTATGACGGTGGTTTGATGGCAATGGTCTTACAGTGTTGATGCGACTTCTAACAGTGTCACTGTGTCATGACTATATTGGAGAGTTTTGGCGGCAGCAGTGGGAAGTTAAAGAAGATGAACATAGAGAAGAAACATCAAGGATGACAAAGATTGCTTTTAAACACACCGTAAGGACTAAAAACCATGGCCACAGAAATGTGGCTCTGATACCATGTTAAATATTAGCTATTGAGCTAATATTAGCTAATGGGCCCATAACCCACAGGTCCCAAGATCGAAACCTGGCTTTGATACTATATTAAATTACCTATTATCCTAAAAGTTTAAACTTTTGGGACAATCGGTAATATAGCAAGGTATTAGGGTATGAGATCTTAAGTTCGAACCTTGTCTTTTCCACTCTACTTCCCATTTAAATTCCCATGTGTTGGGCCTTACCTATTAAAAGGTAGTTTCGGCCCACACATGAGAGGGAGTGTTGGAATTATGTGGTTAAATGATTAAATTTAGGGTAAAATACTATTTTGGTCCCTAAATTTTACCAAAAGTTTGTTTTTCGTCTCTAAACTTTAAGAAGTTCATTTTTCATCCCTAAACTATTAAAAAGTTCATATTTCATCCCTAAAATATTGAAAATGTTTTATCTATGTCCTTAAACTTTACTAGAAGTTTGTTTTTCATCCCTAAATATTGAAAAAGTTTTTTTTTTTTTTTTCATCCTTATTTTTGTCTCTATACTATTCAAAAAACTCTTTATAAAGTTTAGGGATGAAAAAAGAATTTTTTAAAGTTTAGGGATGAAAAACAAAATTTTAATAAAGTTTAGAGACCAAAATAGTATTTTACCCTTAAATTTACCATATCCCAATAGTAGAGACGAACTTAGGATTTTAAGCTAGAAATGGCCTGAGTATAGGCCTGAGTATAAAGAAAAAAAAAAAAAAAAAAAAAAAAAAAAAACTCCAAATAGGTGTCCATATAGTATTAAAAAATTATAAATACACAAAATCGTTATTTTTAAATACATTAAGATACAATCATTTACTAACAAAACAAAAACAAAATAATTTTCTTTTAATACTAGGCTGGCTAGGATTTTTTATTTATATTTTATTGAAGTTAGAGCATTCACGATGGTATTGTTAAAAGCTACTTTATCTATTTTACCACCTCACTTTATAATACAACCAATATCAAATATTATATTTTTTTATCACTTCATTTAAAATAATATAAACTCATTAAAATAATAAAGGAAAAGAGAGAATTTGAGTTTTTTAATTGAAGGAAGAGATATAATCTTAACAAAATATTGTATTTAATTTTTAACTACTTGCTACAGTCAACTGATATTTATACCAAATTACTATAGTTGCAAAAAATTTAGTTTTAGCTTGTCCGCGGCGGCTGGTTCCTAGCCCCGCCAACAATTATGAATCTTTTATGTTGAAACTGTCGGGAGCTTGGGAACTAGCAAACAGTTCAAGAGCTCGGTGACATAGTCTGGGTACAAGATCCCTCAGTAGTGTTTTTAGCCGAAACATGGCTGGATGAAGCTAGGCTAGTTGGAATTTGTGATACTTTGCAATTTGGTCATTACCACGGTGTTTTAAGAGCCTCTAGTGGTGGTGGTTTGGTACTATTTTAGAAGAAGGATTTCGACTTAAACATAGAATCCTCCTCTCAAAATCACATTGTCGTAGTAATAAACAAAGGGAAAGATAATGTTTGGCATTTCACAGGCTTTTATGGGGCTTCGGAAACTCATCTCAGAACTGAATTCTAGTTTTTGTTAAAGGATCTCCATAAACAGTTTGACTTACCATGGTTGTGTGCAGGTGATTTCAATGAGTTACTAAAATCACATGAAAAATTAGGCGGGCATCAGCAACCATATTGGCAAATGCAAAAGTTTAGGGAGGCTTTCGATGAATGCAGATTGTTGGACTTGGGGTTTATGGGACACAAATACACCTGAGTGAAAATTTTTACTAATGGAGAGGTCATGTGGGAATGGTTAGACAGAGCTGTGAGCATAGCTAGTTGGTTTGATTTTTTTCCAACAACAAAGGTTCTGAGTTTAGTTTGCGATTCTTCTGACCATAGACCTTTATTGATTCTGCCTGAGGGGTTGACTGTGAAGCCCCAAAGACCTTGGCAGTTTGAGAACTTGTGGCTTGAGAATGAAGGCTACCACACTACTATGAATGAAGCATGGAGGACAGTACCCTCGGGTTCACCTATGGCCCAAGCAAAGGGGAAAATTGAAAATTGCCAAGTACAACTAAGACGATGGAGTAAGAACTTAGTATGCAACATAACAAGGACTTTGGTGGGGAAGAAAAAATCATTGCACAAGGTTGAGGCAGTAGCTGTTCAGGGGGGCAGTGTGGATTTTTTTCTGCAGCTAAAAAACAAGGTAAATGACTTACTTCGATTGGAGGAAAAACTATTGCAGCAATGCAGCCATACTCATTGGATGGTCTCGGGTGATAGAAATACAGCTTATTTCCATAATCGGGCTTCGCAAAGATTTAGAAGGAATAATATTTCAGAGCTTCGGGCTTTGGATGGGAGAATTGTTTCGGGTGATTAGAATATAGCATCCATGATTGTGGATTACTACCAGCACCTCTTCACCTCTTCAAATCCGAGTGATATTGAGGAGGTTGTGTAGCACACAAGCAGAAAGGTGGATGATTATATGAATTCAAATCTGATTGGGGAATTTACCAAGGCCGAAGTGGAAGTGGCTTTGAAACAAATGGCCTCCTTAAAGGCTCCTAATCCAAACGACATGCCTCCTATTTTTTTCTAGCATTATTAGGATAACATTGGAGATGATATTGCTAGGGCAGTCCTTTCTTGCCTAAATTCCAAAACAATTTTACGAGGTTTGAACCATACTTTCATCACTCTTATTCCTAAAGTCAAAAGTCCCGAATATGTTACTGAGTTTCACCCTATAGCTTTGTGTAATATTCTTTATAAACTTGTTTCTAAAGTTTTAGCTAATAGATTAAAAAGAGTGTTACCTTAGATTATTTCCAAATATCAAAGTGCTTTCCAATCCGATAAAGCTATTTCAGACAACATTTTGGTGGCCTTTGAGACTCTACATCATATGAAGATGAAGAAAACTGGGAAGATAGGACATATGGCGCTAAAGCTAGATATGAGTAAGGCATATGACAGATTGGAATGGACTTTTCTCCAACAAATTATGGAAAAAATGGGTTTTCATCCTACTTGGATTGGCTGTATTATGGAATGCATTAGTTCAGTGACTTACTGCATTTTGGTAAATGGGGAACCTAAGGGTCACATTACACCAACAAGAGGTATTCATCAGGGGGATCCTCTCTCTCCATACCTTTTTCTATTATGCTCGGAGGGGTGGAGGGGTTAAGTGGTTTAATCCAAAATGCTGTTGATGATAGGTATATTGATGGTTTTTCTCTTTGTAGAAATGGCCCAAAGATATCTCACTTATGCTTTGTAGATGACAACCTCCTTTTTTGTCGAGCCAGAGTGGGTGATGTAAGGAAAATTCAAGAAATTTTGGGCAAGTATGAAAAGGCTTTGGGTCAAAAAATAAATAATGACAAAACAACTCTTTTCTTTAGTTTGAATGTGGCTAATTCTTCAAAAGAGATTGTGAAAAATCTGCTAGGAGTGCTTGAGATAAAAGAGTATGAAAAGTATATGGGTTTGCCCACGGTGGTAGGGAGAAATAAAAAGGCTAGTTTGAACTATATTAAAGACAGAGTGTGGGGTAAGCTATAGGGATGGGAGGAGAAGCTACTTTCTCAAGCTGGAAAAGAGGTCTTGTTGAAAGCAGTGGTGCAAGCCATCCCTACCTTTGCCATGAGTTGTTTTAGGCTTCCGGTTGGTTTATGCCAAGACATTGAGATGTTGATACGAAAATTTTGGTGGGGACAGCAAGGTGATTGAAGAAAAATTCATTGGAAAAAGTGGGAATTGTTGTGTCAACCAAAGATGGAAGGGGGTTTGGGTTTTAAAGATTTGTGTAAATTCAATGAAGCAATGTTGGCAAAGCAGATGTGGAGGTTGATTCATGACACAAGCTCTTTGTTCTATAGTGTTTTTAAAGCTAAATACTTCCCTAATTGCTCTATTTTTGAAGCAAGTTCCTCTTGGGGATCTTTTGCTTGGAAGAGTATTCTAAGGTCTAGGAAATTGATCGCTCTAGGTTCTAGATGGAGGATTGGGGATGGGAGGAATATTTGGATTTTTGAGGATGCATGGTTGCTGAACTCAGAGGAAGGCAGAGTTCTTACTCCACCGACGATCCTGTCGCTAGAGGCTACTGTGGATACTATCATTGATCCCCATTCAGGTTGGTGGAATACTCACCTGATAGATTTGTGTTTCTATCCACCTGAAGCCAAGCTCATTAAGGCGCTGCTGGTATGCTCAACAATTCAACCTGATACTCTCATATGGCCGAAGGAAAAATCTGGAATTTACTCTGTGAAGACAGGTTACAAGACTCTTTGTGACACACCTACTGATGATCTGCTTAATATTGATGCTGCCGAGACTCAAAGACACTTCTGGAAGAGCATTTGGAAGCTAAAAATTCCTGGGAAAATAAAGCACTTCCTTTGGAAATGCTGTACCAACTCCTTACCCACAAAGAAGAATCTGGTAAAGCGTACCATTCTTGCCGAATCAGTTTGTCATCTGTGTTCCTGCAGTTCTGAAAGTGTTGTTCATGCGTTATGGGGCTGTGAAAAGGTGCAGCAGGTGTGGGCAATTAATTTTGGCTGGATTGACAAAAACAGAGCAGCTTCGGGTTCCTTCTCAAAGTTGCTTCGACTGGTCCAAGAAAGGCAGCACCTTGTTCTACTTTTTGCTGCAATAGCATGGTCCATTTGGCACCATAGAAATAAGTCTCGGCTTCACCAAAGTTGCTTGCCATTGGATAGAATTGCAGGATATGCAAAGGACAACATTCGGGGTTTCAAGAGTCTGCAGCAGCAGCATCCAGTTAGTTGAAGAAGTCTACATCAGAAATGGAGTCCTCTGAATGAGGGTATTATGAAGATAAATTTCGACGGAGCGATGTTTGGGGAGTCGGATGAGGTAGGCCTTGGTGTGGTGATCCGCAACACTGAAGGACAGGTTATGGCAGCCCTTTCTGAAAAAAAAAAAAAAAAAAAAAAAAAAAAAACCTCACTCAGTTCAGGCCGTGGAGCTGTTGGCAGCGAGGACAGCAGTCAAATTTAGCATCGAAACAGGTTTTCTTCATGCAGTTTTTGAAGTCAACTCTGAGGTAGTTATCAAATCCATTCAGGGAAATGGTATGCTGAATTCTATGGATGGTCATATTATAAAGGACATTTTGTCTTATGCAAACTCGCTTCAAAGTTCCTCTTTCTCTCATGTTTGTCGGCGAGGTAATGCAGTTGCACATTCTTTAAAGCAAGATTGTTTTTTCCTTTACAAGTCTGGATAGAGTCTGTCCCTCCAGACATTACTTCTTTTGTTTTGTTGGATTTACCTTTAAATGAATAAAAACTTCTCTCTCTCTCTGACTCTACGTGCTACGTAGTCTCTGACAGTAGAAGTTACGTACTCACCTTTCCTTGTGAGTTTTCAACTTCTCTAATCTGCTTTCTTATCAGATTAGAATCTCATGAAGTAGCTGTTTCTGAACAGCAGGCTCAGTTTAGCATTTTGTTCAGATAATTTGAAATCTTGGTTATCAAACCATTAATGTCTCATTATGTCAATCTATATAAGTTTAAACATTACGCTCTGTTACTGATAATGGGCTCAAATCCTAACAAAAGAGATCTAATGAACCACGTACCCTGCCCACGCGACCTGTCATGGATTGGAAGCTCTCAATGTCGCATGCAGTTGCACACTTAGAGCTTATCTTTTAGGGCGCTCCCATTAGCAATTTCAAATGTTTTTTTTTTTCCTTTTTCCAGGAGTAAAAAATATATTTTTTGAAGTGAAAAAATAAAAAAACACTGATTAGCCTTTTATATTCAAGTTGAAAGATTTTCCCCTCCGTACTTGGGAAAGTCAAGTTTCAATGTTTGCCCCTATTACCTCCAAGAAGCTTTAGGGTATGTTTGGTTGGAGGTGAAATAGAGAGGATGAAAAAAAAAAAAAAAAAAAAGAGAGAGAGAAAAATGAAGAGATGATGTTTAAGTTCTATCTTCTTATTGGATTCTTGACCCCTTATGTTTTAGAAAGGGCTTTAGCCTCTAAGTCTTTCAAAGAGCAGGTTAAAACTGTTGTGCTGGCCCGAAGTTCCAAGGCATTTTGATGGTAATCTTCTTGTTACTTCGTGGAAACCATGGATTAAATTAACTAAGAAAATCAAGCTCAATTCCTCCAACCATTGCAAGGTCAATTTTCTGATATCAAATGTAATGAAAAATTTGTAAAGTTGGACTCTTAGGGAAATTAGTGGTAACTAGACCAATTTGAGGTAGTCGACTTCCAAGAAAAGAGAATGAGAGAAACAAATAGGTTGAAAGGAAAGAATAAATGTATATGACTAGTTTCTTATTGAGGTTCAATAATATTGACACATATTTATACAGGTTGGTTTACATCGAGTTCTCTAGTTAGTTTACTCAATCTCGTGAAATTAATTGAGTGAGACAACTAGCTAACTCGCCAGCCAACTAATTGTAACAAATTCTTAACAACCCTTTACAACACCCCTTACCCCTTCCAACAATTAGAAGTAAATATTACAACATTTGGAGTCATTAAAAAAATTCATCTATAACCTACCTATCCCACTTTGTGCATTCAACAAGGAGTTTATCATCTATGACATTTCAATTTCTGAAGGTGGGGAGGCCCGAGTAATATTGTCAGGAATGTCGATAGTGTTCGTGTCTTCCCATCTTAAAGAAGTCCAACTATGTAAGTCTGGCGTAGATGAACTTGAAGCCCTCGGTGGAGTAATGATCTCTCCATTATAAAAGTATTTTGCAAGTCCAACTGCCTTGTTCCAAACTCTTATAGGGCTAGGAGTTGCATTCTCTTCGTTTGGCTCTTGATGATGTTGATAATTCTTTATTAATCGAATAAATGATAGGAGTAAACAAGTAGTAGAAGTGGCAGCAGATATAAGGAAGAGACCCCAGAAGCTCTGGATGCTCAAAGGATCTGTATTACTGGATGTTTTGTCTGTTGAACAGTCAGATGAGGGAATCAACCATTTTTTTTCTAGCTCTGTTAGGCTACCATTTTCTGATAGTTTTAGTATGGCTTCTGAAAAATCCTTCGTTATTGGTGAGCCCTTCGGGAATACCTGGATAGAGGGTAGTTAGAATTTAGAAGTGAATCCTAGTAGATAAAAAGATGATCCTCTCAATTTCACTTGAATTAAAGATAGTGTATTTCATCGTTAAAATTTTAGTTTTTGACACAGTATAGATTTTCACGATATTTAAAACTGTAAACAACATGGCACTAGATACAACTTTAAATTTATAATAATATTTAATCTAAAGCATAAAATTGATACAATTCAAATGGCGAGGATGCTAATGCATTTGGAATGGAATTGCTAAAACAAAAATCATCGCATTTATGGAAAATTTTATTTAATCAATATTTATGTCTTTAGAAGTCAGAACCAATGTCTGAAAATAGATGAAGACTTCTTAGCCACCATCGAAAGCTTGTATAGAAACTCTCTACAAAATTGTTTCTTTCCATATTCAAACTGTCTGGAATTCAAATTTTCTGCAAAGAATATATAAATTCCTGAAATAATCTAAAAATGCATGAAAATTTTGAAATAAATTCTGTGATGGCCAGTGCTAATATGTAATATGCTTCTGTTTCTTTTCTGGAAAAATTCAGGATTGAGCTTTATTTGGAATGATCAACTTGAAGTTATGTGGAAACTGAAAGGCCATAAGGAGTTTTTGTGTGTGTGTGTGTGTGTGTGTGGAGGAAAGAGAGCATGTAGAAGGAGTAGTTATTACTTACAAAGCCAAAACCTCCAAATCTATAGGTCTGTGTGGAGGTAGTGAATCCCTTGCAATACTTGTTGATGAAAACTTTCTCATATGGAATTTCAAAAAAGGCTGCAGTTATGCTTTTGTCTCTGAAATGCTCTTGATAAGCAGCTTCGTTTGTAACTTGAATGATGTTCGTTAACTTAAGCACTTCCTGCAGGTAAGTCATTACAAATGAATCACCATCACAACCAATTGGTGCATTGCTGCTCTTCAGCCACTCGATATCTCTAACTGGTTGCAGTCGTTGCACAGTGAGCATTGAAGACAGATTAGCAGTGTAGCTTGAGGTTAGGATCAACACAACAAAAAGCCAGACTACTACCACCACTCGAGTGAGGTTGCTATAAACTCTCTCCCCTGCAAATTAATGGATCCCATGCGTTAGAAATCTCATCTTGGCTGTGCTTAGTCTTTTCTCTGGGGGCTCCTACTGATTAGAAAGCAATTTCATTATAAGATGAACCTAATTGATCCTACAAGGGTTAATCCCTTTTTAATATTGGCATTATGTTGCAAGAAAAATCTTGCATCAAATGAAAGTTTCTATTTCACACACAAGTATATTTTCCAGTCATATATGACCTGCAACCTTTCAGATATTCTAGCATTCTAAACCTTGAACATAAACCTACCTCTTTATCTCCCTCTAACTACTAAGTGCTAGGTTTCTCAAAATTAACTAATTACACGTACAGAAATAAGAGAAGAATTTGTGCCATGGTAAATCAATTATATTACTTTACATCCTAGACAGCCATAAGTTACTAGGGGTGGGTACAATGAGGCAGCCTTGAAGCTAATTAGACTCCATAAACAGTGTTGGAGACTTGATCTTTACCTTGTGCTAACTGCCATGCGTCACAGAGTACTTATCATAATCCCAAATATTGGTGTCCATTAAAAAATAATAATAATAAAATAAAACAGATTATAGAAATTGGTACTTACTTTGTGCAAAGAACAGAGTGGAGAATGTGAACCAAAGTGTGGTGCCAATCTGATTCTTCAATGTGCCATTAAATTCTGGATTATATTGATGCTCCAAGAACCAAACTATAAGCATTGTGTACATTAAGACGACACCAGTCATTATCCACATTTTCCAGGTGAGAGGCTTCATGAACATCCATGCTGATCTTTCAGGTTGTGCAGGAACTACCATGGACAACCCTGACTCGGCATATGGCTGAGTAAATTCCACATATTTTGTGCGGTTGGCTAATATTGTCAAATCCCCAACAACAGCATCAAATGTCTTCCATGGTTTATGGTCCGTACAAAACAAGCACAGTCTTTATCAGGAACGAGTTCATAATGGAGAAAAAAAAAAAATGAAAAAAGTGCAGGTTATACACAACTTATTTTAGATATAGATTCACTGCTCTTCCAAGGGCTTTCGCTTTCTGAAGTCAAACTGGTAGTTTTCTTGAAGTGCAAGTTAGAAATGAGGAGTTTGAAAGTTATGAGAAACCATAAGGAGAAAATTCTGTATGAATTTATCTCCTCAATATTCAATACTCATTTTTCTTTTCATGGTAGCATGTAGAAACTTGACCTATAGAAAATTTGACTTGTAGGCTCTCTTCTATGTAAGATCAAGATTGGAGAGAATTTACATTTATTGCTTAATTACTTGCTCTTGAAAGCAACCAGTGTTGGACAGTGTTCCACTTTGTATTATATCAATTACAGCCTGCCACATGTCTCTTTTTCTTTCTTTATAAAATAATCAAAGTTAAAAAAATAAAAATAAAGTTAGGACACATGATATACTATGATTGGTAAAACATAAAGTGGAACACCTAGAGGGGGACAGAGGATTTCTATTCAAATTTGTTGGTCTATTGAATTGAATTTCATTATACTAAATAATGTATATCCAAAGAAACTTTTTGCTAGGTGAGTAGAAACAATGAGGAAGTGTTTTTGGTAAGTCCATAAATATAAGTGAACATATAACAATTTGAGAAATTAATGTGGGAGTTTGTTTGTTTTGTGTCATGCAAGTATGAAACGCATGAAAATTAACGAAGAGGTTCAAGAAACTAAATGGTAAATCTAGAGTTGTTACCTTGTTGTAGACACAATCAACCAAATCCTCATAGGTGCCATTCAAGGGTATGAATTTATAGGGCAGATAATAAGGCAAATTTTTATGCACCTCATTGAAAACCTCAATGCACCAACCATCAAATTTGGAATTATCTAGGTTCCCGCTGTAGTCAACCTTTATAAACTTCGGAAATGAAGTTCTACCTGGAACACCAATGTTTAGTGGATTTTGTTTAGTAGGCATTGCCCAACCCTTTGGAACTTGAATTAGATTTCCTGGCCAAGTTACTGGACCTGAAATTTTCTCTGTACTATTTTTCATCTTAACACTTTCTGAGAATCCAGACTCTGGTGTCCAAAAGTCTAGTTCTTCATATCCCTTCTTTACAATGTTTACTATCCTCAATATAGGAGTTTGCAGCAGCTTTCCTACTTCAAAATGTATTTGGCCACTTAAACTAGAGAAATTGCTTGATAGTATATTTTCTAAAATCATCTTTTGGCTAATTGAGTTACTAATCGTTCTCTCTATGGCTTGTGAAATTGTCATAATGCTATCATATGCTCTTAGAGCATAAATTCCAGGTTCGTGATTATGTTCCTCAGGATACTTGGTCTCAAAGATTTTTATGAACTGACCATAGAAATCTTTATAAGAATCACTACTATTAGAATAGTAGGTCTTGATTCCCAAAGCACCTTCCATAGAGGAAATAACAGAGTTGTTAACAGAGTCCAGTACACTTGTAACACTCTCAGGAATTATCCAAGCTGACTCTCTCCCTACAAGTCCTACTTTCTTAGCTTCTCTGAACAAATGAGATACCATTGGCATTGATGACTGAAGAATGATAAAAGCCCGAGATTGTGTTGCTAACTGTAGTTTCAAAAGCTCATCAAGAACAAATCCCCCTGCATTAGGGAGAGAAGAAACCGGTGGAAGAACCAATTGGTACTCAATCTCTGAATCAACCTTCTGAAGAGCCTCAGATAGAAGACCTAACATCCCTGAGTCACTGCCATATGCATCATCTTCATATATTGCTATAACCCTTCTCCAGTTATAGGCCCGAACAATTTCTGAAATGCATGCAATCTGAGCAGAATCATTGTTAGCCATTTGAATCAAGAAAGGCCAACGATGTTGCAGAATTGGTGAGGTTATAGCAGGAGCTGCAAATGAAAGAACCGGAACATTAGCTTTGTTTCCAATAGCAGCTACTAATGCTGCTTCCTCCCACTTGTTCATGCCAACAATCACTTGCACTTTCTTTTCTTTAATAAGCTCATCAGCTGAACCAAAAAAAAAGTTAAGAAACAATATAATTAATATCAAATCAAGAATCTGTCATAATCATCCTAATAAGAAAATAACTGACCAGCAGAAACAACTTGAATTGGGCCTTTCCCGGGGTCTTGGAAATAGAGAGACAGCTTGTGACTCTTTGAATGGTGGTTGTTGAAGTTTTCAGCAGCAATTTCCATAGCTATTTTCTCTTCTTTCCCGATTCGGGAACTGACATCAATGATGGCACCGATATTTGTAACTTCGTTAGTCGTATTAGCAGCTTCACCACCATGAGAGAGTGAGAGAAGAAAGGAGATTAGTATGAGAAAGAGGAGGCAAAGTTTTATGACTGTTTTACCGGTAATGAAAGGGAAAGCCATCCTGAGAATTTGATAATTATGTTCACCCAAAAAGAAAATAAAAGAACACAGAAACAAAAGTCTCTCTTAAATCTTAATTACAGCAACTTTTATTTATGAACGTGGTTGAATACTATTCAATTTACGTAAACGTGTATGATAGTCATTGATAGAAAACGACTAACGAAATCGAAGGCTGGCTATTTTTAACATTATTCAAAAAGTCGGAATAGAATTTTTGTTTTTCAGTATCTTTAACTTAGATCCTTAGACTTGACTGCTTCAATCGAACAATTTAAAAAAAATAATAATAATAATAAAAAAATTGATTGTTTGCAGGGAATGTTGGCTTCTGATGGTCAAATCCAAGCAACTATTACGAGGCATCATGGAAGATGATATTTTGACTTGTGATGCTAAGAAAGTTCATTACAAAATAATAACTGCTTCTAAGCGATGTCAACGTCTAGAGAGGATACGAAAATTCATGCAAGTTGCGACCCCAATATTATGCTATGCAGTATGCAATTAATACGCAATCATTTTTCTAATAATAAATTAATCATATAATATATAATATGAATGGGTTAGAGCATTCACACCAATTTATCTAAAATTTTTGTTAAATTTTAGCTTATAATTATTTTCTTTTTCTTTTTCTTTTTTACCCCATTTTTTATATATGACTAAATCCAATTTGCTTCTTCTCAATAAATAAATAAAAAGAACGTAGAAGAAGTCAAATTACTTTTTTTTTTCTCCCTATATTTCTAGGAAGCATGGTGCGGATTCGGGTTTGCACTACAAGAAAAAGGGGCTATTGCGGCGGTCCAGAACCGCCGCTAAAGGTACATGCGACCTATAGTGGCGGGTGCTATTGCGGCGGTCCGTCCCGTCGGCGCTGCAGTGCCGCTATAGGTATTTTGCGGCGGTCGCTTCAAGCGCCGCTATAGATGCACCTTTTAACGGCGGGTCAATGTTTATTGCGGCAGGCATAAAACCGCCGCAATACGTCCTTAGAATTCGCGAAATTGACTTTTAGCGGCGGGATAATGCCCGCCGCTATTGGTCCCTACCTTTAGCGGCGGGCAAACATCGCCGCTATAGACAATCAATCAGAACAGCTACATGTGCTTTTAGGGGCGGGTGCATGCCCGCCGCTATATGTTTTAACCTTTAGCGGCAGGCGATAAGCGCCGCTATAGGTTTTTTTTTTTTTTTTTTTTTTTTTTTTTTTTTTTTCAGTGGGATTTAAAACTGCTGTTTGCTAATAAATAAATGGTTCACAAACCTGTTACAAAAGACCTGTAATAGTTTTAGCTCTACTAACACAATACCACAAATGTAATTAATTAACAACACCACAAATGGCTATTGGCCCGCCGCAATAGATCTCCTGTACAGCGGCTGGCCCAATTCGCGCCGCAATAAGGCTACCTATAGCGGCGGTTTTGGCACCCGCCGCAACTGCTCGATTTTCTTGTAGTGTTGGGTGCAGGTGCGGGTGCACTGCGACGACACAGCAATTTTTGAAAAAGTAAGATATGAGTGTGGTGAGATACATTTATTAATAAAATATTAAATATATTTTTATTTATATTTTCTATACATTGCAAAGCATTTTATTTCATATAATGGTAAACATATAACAATTTAAGAGCATTAGTAGATAATAAAATGAGAGATGGAGGGAGTCTAAGGGAGAGATGGACTACTGAAGTCGTGGGTTAGAGAAAGAGAGAGGAGATAGAGAGAACGAGAGAGACTTTGAGATGATTTTAGGGTTATTTCTTTAAATTAGGTTGTCAAAATGGTGTGTTTTGATGTAATATTTTACGTTTTTATTTATTTATTTATTTAAACAATGACTTCTTCTCATATCAGACTGATTCGAGGCTTGTTTCGGCCCGTTTTGAACCGAATTGGCCCGAATTATAAAAAAAAAAAAAAAAGGTTTGGCCACAGATGTGCGTGCAGCCGTCCATGGCCGCACGACGCGTCCATGCGTATCCGACTTGGGTGCACCGGCCCAATCATTTAAGTAATCATTTTATTTTCTTTTATTATTTTTTCTTCTCTCCAAAAATCTTCCTTTTTATTTTTTATTTTTATATTTATATCTCTTTCCATTCTTCTCCACTATTTTAGCCTCATCAAGCTTCCCATCTGAGCACCATCCTTTTACCAACAAAAATCCCCAATTTTCATTAACAAATGACAAAATTTTCACCAACAAATCACAAACTTGTTGGTGGCCCCTCTCCATACTGTTGAAAAATAACACCACATTGCTCAGACCAACCTATCAATTCCTACCTATAAAATTCTTCTCGCAACCTCCCTATCAATCCTCATTAGGGTCTATGATTCCTAAAATCACGCCCCAAACCCACTAGGTTCTAGTGCATGAGAAAAACCAAGAGTTTCTAAAAATGAAAGAGAAGTTTTCACACACATGGTTAATTAAAAATAAAAAATAAAAAGAAGAAGAAGAAGAAGAAAAATCACGCACATGGTTGCATCGACTAATAAAGTATAAACAATATTATCTCTTTTAAGAACAATTAAATTCAATACAACTATGTGTTCAAATTTACTTTAGAAACTTAATACAGTAGACCTAAGGAATTGTAAATATATTTTATCAGTAGTAGGTTCCAGTTAGCTTAGTTAGTAAAGTCTTGTTGTCAAATAAGAAATTTAGAATTTGAATTATGCCTACACCAAAAACTGATTGGTATCTTAGTTTAATGATAAAAACTAATCATTGTGAAGCGGATGTCATGGTCCATAGGTTAAAATTCTATTGTATTTATCTAAATATAAAATTTTACCAATAAATTATTATGACTAGTATTATTCATGTTTGATGTGTGGATTAATTGGCCATGTGTCATTTGATATGAAATCTAATGGACGTAAACAAAGGATGCTTATGCATTGGTGCATGTGCTTATTGTTCTAATTGATTCTAGAACTGTGAACCTATAATTGCAATTAACATGAGAACCAAAGTAGAAAGCCACATAACAACAATGAAAGCCAATCAGTACATCTCTCACTTGTAATCAACATTTTCTCTATAATGTTGTTAGCATATTAACTTTCATGTAATCTTAATTGTTTTTACAAGATTTGAGGATGCAGCCATTGGCCGTGCACCTCCTTGTCAGGTACTCCCAAACCTGTAAATGATATCACACAAATAGCCATGACTCCTGAACATCTAAATAGATTAAGGGTCATGCTAACAAGTGCTCTTAAGGCATTGATTAACAATCCATTTTAGGAAAGTTTTGACACTACTTTTATGGGAAATAAAAAAAAAAAAACTGTCAAAACATAAGCATATAGGAAGAACAGAAGAAAATATTAGAGAGTAGAGAAGTGATGACCTTCATCAAAATATGCTGAGTTTAATGAAAGGTATATACCCAAATTCTTTTCATTGGGGTATGTTATCAAACAACTGGAGTGCAAATAAATTGAACTCAAGTTGTGAAATGAAATCCAGCGGCCATGAGTTCCTAAACACTCAATACAAAAATCATTCAAGATACATCATCCCATCAAGACCAACCATAATCATCAAAGAGCTCAACATGGGTATCAAAGAAAAGCAACCAAAAAAAAAAAAAAAATCAAGTACACATATGGCAGAAAATTTTATGGGCCAAAAAAATCAGGGAATTTAATCTGAGTAAAAGAAAGATGGTCGCAAGCAAATTAATTTAGAAGTTAGAACATGTTGCCATTAAAATGAACGCAAAAATTGGTTAAACTATGAAACTTTAGGGCACACCAACCTTCAATATTACATCAACGGAATGCAGCAACAATGACCACAATTCAGTAAATTCCAAATTATTTTTAATTGAGAAATTTAAATAAATAATAAACCACTAAAAGATATGGAGAATAGACTTGATTTGAATAACTTTTTCAGAGCAGGATTTCCATTAGATTAGTATTAGATATGCTTCCCCCAGCCTTAGCAATGTACCAATGCCAAGTGACGAGGTCAATGGAGGCACTAATTTCTGAATCAACAGCCAATCCAAAGTATCCAAGGAGAGGAGAATTGGAGTAAGTGGAAAATCGACAATAAAGCCGGGCCTTGTTCCGTGGTGAACTATACTATGGATTGGGCTTTTGTATTTGTCCAAAAACTGGGCTACATGAGACTTATCTTTTGGAATGCTTTTTCGAAATAGCCAGAAAAACACCCAGAAAGAATACCAGAAAAACTTGGCGAAAATAACACAATACTATTATTTAGTAAAAAAATTAGCAATAAAAATTAGCAATTTATCACTGTTTTGAAAATATGTAAACATCTACCATTTTTTAAAATTCGAGTCTCTGAAACTCGAGCTCCAAAATCTCGAGTTCTTTGAAAAAATATAAAAATTTTTCATGGTACTTAAGTTCCATAAACTCGATTACCATAACAAACTCGATTTTGCCAAACTCGAAATATATTTCTGAAAAAGTGGAAGATTGCAATATAAGTTGCAAAAATGTGCTGTTTGGCTATTTTCGCCAGAAAAACCCACTGCAAAAACCGAGAACAGAAAACAGAGTAAAAAATACAGTGAAAACCCAGAAAAACAAACAGACCCAAAAATCTCACCACTTTAATTGTACTCTGAAACCCAAGAAAGTAGATTCAGATTTAGAGAACAGAATAATAAAAAAAGGGGTAAATTCCTTTCTCATTCCTCAAAATAAAATCTCTATGTACATGTTCATAGTTCATACATTATGTCTATGCTATATATACACTTCTCTGTACTTGGAAAATTGCACAATGACTGGATAAGACTTCAAACCCCATAACACAAGAATATCCAACACGACTTTCACACGCCAACACATAACCCACCATCAATCTACAATCTTCAGAACTTCCATTCCTTGAATCCATTACCCACGCATCATCTAGAGGCACCAGATCGAAGAGAGGGAGTGAGAGCCTTAGGGTTTGAAATTTTCGAATAGGGAGAGAGAGATGGGTTTGTACTAGGATGATTGCAGAGGAAACTGCTGCCTTTGGTGGCGGTGGCGTTTAGAGTGGAGGAGCTCAACACATTTAGGTCTGGGTTTGAGCGAAATCGAGAGTGGGTCGATCGAGAAAGAAAAGAAAGCACCACCGCCGGCGGTGGCGGTGGTGGTGGCGATGAGCGTAGGAGTCAGCGCTCGAACCTTTCGACCATGGAGTTGGAGAGAGAGAAGGGTTGGGAAACCGGTTTGATAAGGAAGTAGTGGGTCGGGTTAGTCTGATCCGGTTGTTTGAGAGTATTTGAAAAGTTAAAAGCCATATATAATAAGCCTAACCCAAAGTAAAAAGAAACAATTTCACGCCCAAATAACAAGCCCAGTCCACCGAATATGCGACTTAAGCCCATCAGCCGCCAAACTTCCAAAATTTCACAAAGGCCCTTCAAGTCATAAAAATGTATATTTGGTCCCAAACCTTATCAAAATAAAAAGATTTTCTTTAAAATTAATAAAAATTTTAAATGACATTATTTTCACATTTTATTGAATTTAAGCCCTTGAGTTTCTTGTTGTTTCTTTGTCTTTTTGCATGAAAAAAAATGCTTGGACAGGGCTGGCTATACTATCCAATGCTATGGAATGGGGTAAGCCTCATCAAATTTTTGTCATGCAATTTGCTTTCCTAGTAAATGCAATGCAATCGCATGCTTATTTATGCTTTCTAGTCGTGTTTTCTAGAATAAATTGTTCATGTGTTCATGCATTCATGCATTTTGCATATGCTTGCATGCTTATGCATTTGCCATGTCATCTCATTGAATAAATTTATGTGTTTATATAATCACATGCTCATGCATTTTCCCATGCCATTGTCTAGGGTAGATTGTACAAGTTTCACATGGTTAATAATGAACCAAATGCCAAATTCTTTAGCTATCCTTTAAATGTTGAATCTTTGGATTAATTTTGAAACGATGTGCTATCCTTTGGGATAGGTGTGTAGTAGGGTGTCTAACCAAGATTTTGAATTCTATTAATTATGGAGATTGTTTCAAATTGTCAATTGAAATAGAATATTTTGATACCGATATATATTGATGCATCATTTCGAGATTACATGCTATACACACACACACACAAAAGTTTGGCTACAAACTTGGTTGGAGCCTAAGACTACAATTTTACTCAATATCTTTTTATTGAATGTGAATTTTGACAAATCCATCATTGGATTACATTTTCTTCTTACATCCTTTATACTTGCAAAATTTCCAAAAGATAAAAAATCAATAACTATGTCATCAATCAATTGTTAAAATTGCAAGTTTTTGTAGTGTTAAATTATGCATCATCCATTTTTCACTGAGTGTACACAATTTTATTACATCAATGCACTTAAATTTTTCTACGAATCTAGACAATCTGTACATCATATGTACTCAATCTATAATAGAATTTATAAAATTCTATACATTCAACTTATCCATTTTTCCCAAAATGTACACAATTTTGTGTGATCAATGCACTCAAATTTCTCTAAGAATCTATACAATCTGTATATCAAATGTACACAATTTTTTGTTGAATTTACTCAATTTTGTACATTCATCATATCCATTTTTCACTAAATGTACACAATTTTTTGTTGAATTTACAGTATTTTGTACATTTAGTATATCCATTTTTTACAATTTTGTAAAAATAACACATTCATTTTTAATAAGAATCCATGAAAAATTTGTACATCAAATGTACACAATTTTGTTGTTGTTGAATTTACTCAATTATATACATTTAAAGTATCCATTTTCACTAAATGTATACAATTCTGTACTATGAACACTCTCAATTTTTTTTTCAGAACACATCAAATGTATAAAATTTTAATTGAATTTATATTTTTAATGGATCCATTTTTTACTGAATGTACACAATGCTTTACTTGAACGCACTTAATTTTTTTTAAGAATCTAGAAAATTTGTATATCAATTGTACAAATTTTTGTTTTGAATCTACACAATTCTGTATGATGAACCCACTCAAATTTTTCTTAGAATCCAAAAAATTTATACATCAAATCTATACTATTTTTTGTTGAATTTACAAAATTTTGTACATTGAACCTATCCATTTTTCACTGAATGTTCACAATTCTGTTACATCAATGCACTTAAATTTTTCTAAGAATCTAAAGAATCTATAGATGAAATGTACAATTTTTTTTGATGAATTTGCACTATTCTTTACATTCAACATATCCATTTTCCACCAAATGTACATAGCTTGGATGTTCATATGCTTGAATGCTCACATGTTGGATTGATGCTCACGTGATCTATGACCATAATGTTTGGGTGATTAATTTTCGACACTTCTCCCTTTGTTTGTGTGCCTCTTTGTTCGTTTCATGCTTATTTAGATTCTAGGGTTAGGGTGCGTGTATATGCATAAGGACCTACCTAGTAAACTCCATTTAAGTAATCTAGTAATACAAGTGAGGGCCACTTATAGCTACGCAGCCTTGGGTGCTTAATCCCATCCTGCAATCATACCCTAACTCTGAACTCAATTGTGTAAACCTTCATCATGGAGTTATTAAATGTTACCTGAACCTATAATCAGACGACAACTCCTTCCATGCCTCTATTTTAGGGGCATTTGCATACTCTCAGGCTTGTTGCCGATGATGAACTCAAACTGTTGTGAGGGAGAAGAAGCAAAATGCATACCCCACCTACACGACAGGGGGAGCTGAAAGGTAGAAAAAGGGAGTGTGGCCTACAGCGCTTATAGTGACCACTCCACTGAAACTAGTGAGTTAGACTTCAATTATTGTTGGATTATGGATAAATGGAACTTTACTTAGTAGGGTCACCATGCACACAAGTGCACCCATTTCTAGGTAATCCTTTTTTTTTTAATGGTAACAGGACTTGCAAACCTGTGATACATTAAGTCCCCACTTCAAAAACACACACCTCATAAAATAGAAAAAGAACTCAACATTGTGAATATCGAGTTCAAGTCAAAACTCGACATCAGCAATGTCAAGTTCTAAAAGAATGGTATTTTATTAGATAGTTTGAAAAAATGGCTAATTGGCTACATCGTTTAAAAATTAAGATTATTATGCCATTTTTTTCCAATAAACTGTAAAAAATTAAAGATGTGATTTTTTGTATGTTATTTTTACACCTGTGACCTGTCTACAGAGAACAAGGAAACCAATGTTTTCCAACTGCTGTTCTGTTCTTTGTCAGAAACAAAATCTATGAAACCCTGTGGCTCCCATTACAATCAAGAAACCTGATACACTTCTTTTGCCAGTTGAAGTCACAATGACCAATGAAACGAACAAGACCCAACTACGTACCAAATGATCACAAAGAAAAAGATTGAGGAACGAAAATTAGATTTGTTTGTTAGCATGTTTTATGTCGTGGGCTAGGATAGTAATTGTCTTAAGTATTTAATAAAACATGTATTAATTGGAGTGTATTTTAGTGAGCATTTGTTCGATAGTGAATAGTGATCGCCGCATATTGTTAATATTGAACAATTTTTAGTGCACCTTACTATTAATGGTATGAATTTAATGTTGTGTAATTTATTTGGTTAAAGGCAGTCTTTAATAGGATAGGCTTGCATTTTAAGTACTCACGATGGAAAGGTCCCTATCCAAAGCTGGCGCATGGCTATTACTGTCACTCCAAAGCTAGTGCCATTGCCTATATTAGGTTATGAGCAAGTCCAACAGACAACCCCCGACTGGTATATGGTTCCAAGCTTCAAGTCAGGATGACCCATTGGGACCCGAGCTAAGGAGAATCGTTGTATTTGGAGCAACAAGGTTGGAAGCTCTCAATGTCACCTTTGCACACTTTAAGCTTATCTTTTAGGATCCGTTTGGTTGGGAGAATGGAAAAGTGGGAGGATAGAAAAGATTTAGTTTTTCCTCATTTGTGTTTGGTTGGAAGGGTGGAAAAGTCGAGAGATGAAAAACTTTTTTGTTTGGTTGAGATAAAAAATGAGAGGATGAAAAATAAAGTTAATATAAATTTACCATTATGTCCTTACTAAATATATAAACAAAAAGTAACACATTTATTATTAAAAAAAATTTGTACGGACACTTTAACTTTTTTATTTATAAAATAAGCAAATGCTAAAAAAAAAAAAAAAAAAGAAGAAGAAGAAGAAAAAGAAGAAGATGAAAACAAACAAAAAGAACCAACGTCTACTGTGCAAAATTTTATCCACAAAAAAAAAATAAAAATAAAAATAAAAATAAAAAACAACGGAAAGACAAAAGTAGAAGGCGTAAATGCTCTTTTCGTCCCTACATTTTGGGGTCATTTCTATTTTGGTCTCTATATTTCTATTTTACCATTTTTAGTCCCTAAACCAATTAACGTGTGTTATTTTAGTCCTTTCCGTCAGCCAACAAACGGAAATAGCTGACGGCACATTAAAATAATAATTAAAAAATCTATTTTGACATTAAAAAATGCCACGTCAACCTCTAAATTAATTTTAATTAAATAAAAAAAACTAAAAACAAAATTAAAAACAAAAAATTACAAATCTAAGAACATAAAAATCCAGCAACAACATCAAACCCAGAATCAAAGAGCAAACCCAGCAACAACATTTTCCTTTATTTGAAATCCAAATAAAAAACATTTTGGTCATTGGTCATCCACTGGATTCAACTTACTAAAGCTCTCTCTCGTCTAAAATGAAGCTCTCTTTCATCTAAAGCTCTCTCTCTCTCAAATCAAAATCTCTATCTCTATCTCTCTTTCGGCTTTCTCTTTGGATCTGGGTTTAGAGAAAGAGATGATGGGTGCTGGGTTCGACTGGGTTTGTTGGGATCTGGCCTTTCTCTTCGGCTTTGATCGGTGATCATTGGTGGGTTTGACTGGGTTTGATCGGATCTGGGTTTAGAGAAAGAGATGGCTTCTTTGCCTCTCTCATGCAAAGCGAAGCCGATACAATCGGCAAAAACCCCTCAATCCTCGCCGTGTTCGAGGACCGCCGTTGCAAGCTTCACACCACTCGGTCTCCTTAGTTTCTCGGCCTTAGGAACCAGCGTGGTCTCTGGTCTGATTCTAATTACGGCTCCGATGTCATTATCGGTCTTCTCAATACCGAAATCTGTCCAGAGCAGCGTAGCTTTTTCGATAGGAATCTCGGTTCGGTTCCGTCTGGGTGGAAGGGAGCTTGTTGGTGGGTGCTGGGTTCGTTGGTTGGGATTGCAGGGTTTGTTGTTGTTGTTGGTCTGATCAGTGATCGTTTCTAGACATTTGGGGTTTGGGGTTTGTTGGAGATTTGGTTTTAGCGTTTGTTGGGAATTTCGCATTTTGAAATTTCTTTTTGTTTTTTAAGTTATTAACTTGTTGTGGTATTCGAAATTTCTTTGATTATGGTTTGGTTTGGGAGTGGATGAGTTGGGTGCTTTGCTGGGTTTCTATTCTTTGGATGGTTTGGTTTGGGTGTGGTTTCGTGTGGGTTTTCCTGTGTTTGCTCTTGTTGATGCTCTTTGATTTGGTGATGTTCATGTTTTTTTTTTTTTTTTTTTTTTTTTTTTCCTGTTGGTTTGATGTTCATGTTCTTTGATGTTCATGCTCTTTGATTCTGGGTTTGATGTCGTTGCTGGGTTTATTTCTTGATTTAAGAAGAACATTGAAGAACAAGTTCTTATGTTCTTAAATCTGTAATTTTTTGTTTTTAATTTTTTTATTTAATTAAAATTAATTTAGATGCTGACGTGGCATTTTTTAATATCAAAATAGGTTTTTTTAATTATTATTTTAATGTGCAGTTAGCCACGTCAGCTATTTCCGTTTGTTGGCTGACGGAAAGGACTAAAATAACACACGTTAATTGGTTTAGGGACTAAAAGTGGTAAAATAGAAATGTAGGGACCAAAATAAAAATGATCCCAAAATGTAGGGACGAAAAGAGCATTTACACCAAAGTAGAAAAAGACAAAAAGTTGGCCATGGGATGGAGAAGGGCAATTTTGTCCAACACACTCTTCCTCCTTTTCTCCCCCATTTTCTCTCCATTTTGGAGAGATTGAATTGTGGTGGGCCCAGAGAGAAAATAGCTGGGCCCCATCACTTTTCTCTCCCCCTCCCCCTCTCATCCAAACACTCTTCCCACCCATTTTCTCTCCTATTTTCCACTCTTTTTTTTTCCATCCTCCCTAAAATCCACCCATCCAAACATAGTGTTAGGGTGGTCCCATTAGCACGTCTGTGCTTGTTTGTTCTTTTTCATTTCTTTCATGAGTTAAAAAATATAAAAAAATAAAAAAAAATCCAAAAATAATAATATAATGTGATAAAAAAAAATTATAAATGAAAAATTATAAAAATATACTTAGTCTGATTAGCCTTGTATGTTCAAGTTCAAAGATTTTCCCCTCCATGATCCGGAAAGTCTAGTTTCAATGCCTTTTGAAAGTCGCCTCCATTACCTGCTGGAAGCTCTATTGTCTTATTGGATTCTACACTCCCTGTAATGTTTTAGTTAGGGCTTTAAGGCTTTTAAAGAGCTAGTAAAACTGTTGCGATAGCCCTTGCAAGGCCTTTTATTGATAATCTTGTTGTTACTTCATGCAAACCATGGATTAAATTAACAAGAAAATTGAGTACCTTTAACCATTCCAAGTCCATTGATAGGAGCTGATTGGGACTAACTCATTCGTTTAGTTGGGTGAACAGCGCAGTGACTAAGAGATTGAGTTGCTGAGTTTCTTAGCTATCTGAGCTAGCAATTAGTTGAGATTGGTTTTTGAGCTGGCATTTAGTTAGTTATGATGTTAGTTAGTGATGGTTAGAATTATTTAGTTCCTAGCAACTTGTAACATAATGTATAACTGTAATTGATAGTTGATTAGCTACTATAAAGGGCTATGGTTACTTGTAATTCACCATCTTAGGAAATAATAAGCAAAAGTACATTCTTCTCTCTCTAAGTTCTTCCTCTTCTCTCTGTGTTCTAATTCTTTAGGAGGCCCAGTTCCCTCGAAAAACTACTCATAATCTTCTTAATTCCATAAGAACCAGTGGGTTCTTATCATCAATGATCTGATATCAAATGTAATGAATGATTTGCAAAGTTGGACTCTTAGGGAAATTAGTTAAACTTGACCAATTCAAGGTAGTCACCCTCCAAGAAAAGAGAATGAGTGAAAGAAATTGATTGAAAGGAAAGAGGAAAAACTATGACAAATTTCTTATTGATGTTCAACACTATTGACATTTGACAAAGTATTTATACAGGTTGGTTCACTTCAAGTTCTCTAGTTTGTTGACTCATGTAACTAATTGTGTGAGACAACTGACTCACCAGCCAACTAATTGCAACAAACTCTTAACAGTCCTTTCTTTCATACAATAAACAATTAGTAGTAGACAATTAGATGTAAATATTACAACATTTAGGCTCATTACAAAAATTCTTTATGTAAAGCCTACCTATTTTACTTTGTGCATTTAATAAGGAGTTCTATGACATCTCAATTTCAGAAGGTGGGGAGGCTTGAATAATTTTGTCCAGAACATTGATAGTGCTCACGTCTTCCCGTCTTAAAGAAGTCCAATTATCTAAGTCTGGTGTGCAAGATGAACTTGAAGCTCTCTCTGGAGTATTGACCTCTCCATTATAAAAGTATTTTGCTAATCCAACTGCCTTGTTCCAAACACTTCCAGAGCTAGCAGTTGCATTGCCTTGATATGCCTCTTGATCATGTTGATAATTCTTTAGTAATGGAATTAATGATAGTAGGAAACAAATTGTAGAAATGGCCACCGATATAAGGTAGAGACCCCAGAAGCTCTGGATGCTCTAAGGATCCGTATCATTGGATGCTTGGTCTGCTGAACACTCACGTGAGGGAGTCAACCATCTTTCTTCTAGACCTGTTAGGGTACCATCTTCTGATAGCTTTAGAATAGCTTCTGAAAAATCCTTCACTATTGGCGAGCCTTTTTGGAATGCCTGCATGGAGGGTAATTAGAAGTCATTCCTATTAGATAAAAAGATTGTCCTCTTCGTTTCACATGAAGTAAATACTATCTATTTCAGAGTAATAATTTTATTTCATGACAATGTATGAAGTGTCACATCATTTAATATTCTAAATGACATGACACTCGTTACCCTTTAAACTTATAATTTTTAATCTAAAACAAGAAATTGATACATCTCAAACAGTGAAAATTCTAATACATTTGGAATGGAATTACTAAAACAAAAAATCATAGCATGTTTGGACAATTTTCTATAATTAATATTTATTGAGGATTTATACGTTTAGAACATCACTTAAGCTTTAAAACCATTGTATGAAAATACATGAAGACTTCTTTGAAATAATGAGTTTTAGCCAACATAGAAAACTTGCAGAAACTCTCTACAAAATCGTTTCTTTCCATATTCAAACAGTCTGGAATCCACATTTTCTGCCAAGAATTCAAAAAGACCAATGTAATCTAAAAAAGTGCATGAATCTTTTTAATTTAATTCATTGATGGCCAATGCTAATGTGTAACACTATTGAACTTCTGGATGATCAATTTAAAATTATGTGGAAACTAAAAGATAGAAAGGAGTAATTACTACTCACAAAGCCAAATCCTCCAAATCTATAGGTCTGTGTGGAGCTAGTGAATCCCTTGCAATATTTATTGATGAAAATTTTCTCATGTGGAAGTTCAAAAAAGGCAGCAGCTATGCTTTTTTCTTTGAAATGTTCTTCATAATCAGATTCAGTTGTAACTGTAATGATGTTCTTTGAATTAAATTTAAGAACATTCTGCAGGTAATTCATTACAAATGAATCATTATCACAACCAATTTTTGCATTGGTGCTCCTCAGCCACTCGATATCTCTAACTGGTTGTAGTCGTTGGACAGTGAGCATGGAAGACAGACTAGCAGTGTAGCTTGAGGTTAAGATCAGTACAACAAAGAGCCAAACTACCACCACGGCTCGAGTGAGGTTGCTATAAACTCTTTCCCCTGCAAATGTAATTGATTCCATTCATTAGAAATTCCATCCTGGCTGATGTTTAGTCTTTATCTCTGGGGGCTTCTATTGATTAGAAAGAAATATCATAATAGGATGAACCTAATTGATCATAAAGGGATTATTCCATTTTGTAAAATTGGCATTACGTTGTAAGCAAATTATTGCATCAAGTGCACATTTATTTCAGACACGGTATATTTTCCAGTCAAATATGAGCTGCAACCTTGCAGTAATTCTATCATTCTAAACCTCAAACTTAAACCTACCTCTTTAACTCCCACTAACTGCAAAGTACTAGATCTCTTAAAATTATCTAATTACATGCACAGAAATAAGAGAATTTGTGCAATGGTAAGCTAATTATATTACTTTACATCCTAGACCCACAAGTTATTAGGGGTGGGCACAATGAGGCAGCCTTGTCGCTGTTTAGACTCCATAAACAGTATGGAAGACTTGATCATTAGCTTGTGCTAAGTGTCATAGAGCACTTATCATGATCATACACATTGGTGCTCACAAAAAATATTAAACATATCATAGACATTGGTACTTACTGTGGGCAAAGAACAGAGTGGAGAATGTGAACCAAAGTGAGGTACCAATCTGGTTCTTCAATGGGCCTTTAAATTCTGGATTATATTGATGCTCCAAGAACCATACTATAAGCATTGTGTAAATCAAGATGACACCGGTCACCAGCCACATTTTCCAGGTGAAAGGCTTCAAGAATATCCATGCTGATCCTTCGGGTTTTGCAGCAACAACCATGGACAACCCTGACTCTGCAAATGGCTGAGTAAATTCCACACATTTTGTACGGTTGGCTAATATGGTCACATCTCCAACAACAGCGTCATAAGTCTTCCATTGTTTTGAGATTATACCTGGCAAGCATAGTCTATCAGAAACAAGTTTGTATCTAAGAAATAAAAGAAAACAATAAGCAAATGAAAAAGTCCAACTTATGTCCAACTTATTTTAGTCATAGATTCACTGCTATTTTAAGGGCTTTCTGTCTCTTCCAGAAGGAGCCAATCAAACTTAGGCAAACTATCAGAAAAGTCTTACCCGAGTGTTCTTGAAGGGCAATTTAGAAATGAGTAGTTTCAAATTTTTGAGAAACCAATATCAGAAGACAAATCTGTATAAAATTTATCTCCTCAATACTCATTTTTCTTCCTACAGTAGCTTTGTACAAATTTGACCTATGGGAAATTTGACTCGTAGACTCCTCTTTGCAAGACGGAGACTGGAGAGAATCTACATTTATGCTTAATTACTTGCTCTTGAAAGCAGCCGAATGTTGGAGGTCTATTGAATTGAATTTCATTTATTCTACTATATATTAGTATATTCAAAGGAACTTTTTGCTAGGTGTGTATAAACAATGAGGCAAATTTATTTTTGATAAGTTCATTAACATAAGTGAACATATAAACAATTTGAGAAATTAATGTGAAAGTTTGTTTGTTTTGTGTCATGCAACACAGGAACATTAACAAAGCGATTCAAGAAACTGAATGGTAAATCTAGAGTTGTTACCTTGTCGTAGACACCCTCAACTAGTTCCTCATAGCTGCCATTCAAGGCCACAACTTCATAGGGAAGAGAATAAAGCAAAATGTTAAGCACCTCTTTGAAAACATCAATGCACCAACCATCATATTTGGAATTATCTAGGTAATTCCCACTGTAGCCAACCTTTACTAAATCCTCAAACGAAGTTCTACCGGGAACTACAATTTTCAATGGATTCTGTTCAGTAGGCATTGCCCAACCCTTTGGAACTCCATTTAGAAATCCAGGCCAAATTACTGGACCTGCAATTTTCTCTGTACTATTTTTCATCTCAATGCTTTCTGAGAACCCAGACTCTGGCATCCAAAAGTCTAATTCTTTGTATCCCTTACTCACAACATTTACTATCCTTAATATAGGAGTTTGCAGCAGCTTTCTTGCTTTGAAATGTATTTGGCTACTTAAACCAGAGAAATTGCTTGATAGTATATTTTCTAACATCATCTTTTGGCTAATTGTGTTATTAATCTTTCTCTCTATGGCCTGTGAAATTGTCATGATGCTATCATATGCTCTTAGAGCATAAATTCCTGGTTCATGATTATGTTCCTCGGGATACTTGGTTTCAAAATTTTTTGTGAATTGATCATAGAAATCCTTATAAGAATTACTACTATTAGAATAGTAGGTCTTGATTCCCAAAGCACCTTCCATAGAGGATACAACTGCTTTACTAACGGAGTCCAGGACACTAGCAACACTCTCCGGAATTATCCAAGCTGATTCTCTCCCGACAAGTCCTACTTTCTTAGCTTCTCTGAACAAATGAGATACCATCGGTATTGATGACTGAAGAACAATAAAAACCTGAGATTGTGCTGTTAATTGTAGTTTCAAAAGCTCATCAAGAACAAACCCCCCTGCATTAGGGAGAGAAGAAACTGGTGGAAGAACCAAATGGTACTCAATCTCTGAATCAACCTCCTGAAGTGCCTCAGATAGAAGGCCTAACATCCCTGAGTCACTGCCGTATGCATCATCTTCATATATTGCTATAACCTTTTTCCAGTTATATGCTCGAACAATTTCTGCAATGCATTTTATCTGAGCATAATCATTGTTAGCCATTTGAATCAAGAAAGGCCAGCGATGTTGCATAATTGGTGAGGTTATAGCAGGAGCTGCGAATGAAAGAACCGGAACATTAGCTTTGTTTCCAATATCAGCTACTAATGCTGCTTCCTCCCATTTGTTCATGCCAATAAGCACTTGCACTTTCTTTTCTTTAATAAGCTCATCAGCTGCACCAAAAATTGTTAAGAAACAACATAGTTAATATCAAATCAAGAACCTGTTAATCGTCATAATAAGAGAATAACTGACCAGCAGAAACAACTTGAAGGGGGCCTGTCCCGGGGTCCTGGAAATGGAGAAACAGCTTGTGATCAGTCTTTGAATGGTTGTTGAAGTTTCCAGCAGCAATTTCCATAGCTGTTTTTTCTTCTTTCCCAATCCGGGAACTAACATCAATGATGGCACCAATATTTGTAACTTCGCTAGTCGTATTAGCAGCTTCATCTCCATGAGCGAGCGAAAGAAGAAAGGATACTAGAATGAGAAAGAGGAGGCAAAACTTTGTAACTGTTTTACCGGTAATGAAAGGGAAGGCCATTCTAAGAACTTGATAACTGTGTTCACCCAAAAAGAACAAAAATAAATACTAAAATAAAGTACAACACACAAAAGTCTCTTTTAAATCTTAATTACAGCAACTATTATATACGAACATGGTTGGATAATATTCAATATACGAAAAAGCGTGTAAGAGAAAATGAAGACTGACTGGTTTTAATATTATTCAAAATATCAGCTACGAATGTCGGAATAGAATTTTTGTTTTTCAGTGTCTTGAACTTTGGTGCCTTTGACTGGACTAATTCAATCTTCAAAAAAAAAACTCGATTCTGTGCAGGGAAAGGTGGCATCATGGAAGATGTTATTTTGACTTGTGATGTCGAAGAAAGTATATTACAGAATAAATTGTTTAATTGCTCCTAATAGGACCAATGATACATGTCAACGTTTTATTTTTATTTTTATTTTATTTTTTGATTTCTTTATTACGAAAAACGAAAAGAAAGCAAACAACAGAGGGAAATTTATATGGTAAAAAACGAAGGAGAAAACAAACAACAGAAGGAAATTTAATCATTCCATATGAATGGGTTTTAGAGCATCCACATTTAGCTTATAACTTTTTTTTTTTTAGCCCACTTTCTATATTTAAGTCAAATTCTCTTTTTATTTATTTTTTTCAGAAAAGGAGTCAAATTCTCTAATTTTTTCTAGATTTCCATTTAAGTAAATTAAAACAAAAAAATATTTGGCAATAAATTTGGTTGTAACTTAAGGTTATAGCTCCAATCATTATCTTTTTATTGGATGTGATTTTGACAAATTTACATTTGAATCAGTGGTGGATGATCAAAGGGACTAGAGGGGGCCTAGGCCCCCCCAAATATTTTGAAAAATATCTATTTTAATATATGATGTAGTTATATTTACAAGTAGCTAATTGGGAAAATACAACTTGGCCCCCTTTATTTATTATTAAATTTCTAAATACTTTTTAGTGTAAGCATAGTCAACAAATAATTAAGTAATAATCTTCTCATAATATATGTCAAGAGTGATGATATATATATATATGTGTGTGTGTGTATTAGGTTGTGAATAGCATTAGTGTTTTTTTTTTTTTTTTTTGGTGTGTAAAATGTAATAATATCTTTCCAAATGTTTTTTTTTTTTACTCCATGTAATTTTCAATCGTTTTAACCACATATCTATAATTTATAATTGATTTAATTACAATACTTGGCTGCCAGCAAATTGTTAAAAAAATTGTGTTTTATTTAATATTCAGATAACTTATAAATTATAGGGTAAACAATATACAATGACATATTATGCTTTTACATCTAAATAAATAGAAACATAAAATATAAAATGAATTCTTCAAAGCATTTTAAATATAATGATAATGATACGAATTTTTTTCTTCTTCTTGAGTTTTTTGATGTTTAGATATATGGTTTATGTTAATTGTGGCCCCCCCAAATAAAACTTCTTGGCTCCGCCACTGATTTGAATTACATTTTCTTCTTATATCTTCCATGTCTATAAAATTTCCAAATGATCAAAGATTAATATTTATCTCATCAATTATTTGTTTAAATTTCAAGCTTTTGTGGTCTAAAATTATGCATAAAAAATAAGTTTGTAGGTCAAATAGTTAAATTATATCTAATTGGCATGAAATTTGAAGTGTGTACTAAGAACATAAAGATTATACAATCCAATGGTTAGATTTTAAAATTATGTAGTTATATTAATTTTTTTTAATGGAAATTGTAGTTTTAGGTTACAACTAAGTTTGTAGTCAAACTTTCTCTATCTTGTATTATATGTTATAAAATTTTATCTCTCCAATTTTTTTTTTTTTTTTTTTGGGGTTATCTCTTTTCATCCTTCTGCAATATTTTAGCCTCATCAAGCTTCCCATCAGAGCACCAACAAATCACAATATTTCACCTAAAAATATCACCAATTTTCACCAAAATTAATTTTATTTTCACCAACAAATCACAAATTTTTTGGTAGCCCCTCTCCGTCCTCTTGAAAAGTATCATCATGATTATATATTGTAAATAGTCTTATCATTTTTATTCTAAAATTAAATAAAATCTTACACGTTGTGCAGTTGTGCTTGCAACATGTGACCTTAATTTAAGTGTTACATATTGTACAACGTAATTTTTCCATGCGAGATTTTTTTTTTTTTGAGAAACTTTTCCATGCGAGACATTATAGGTATAAGTACATTAAAAAACTTTCTCAAAAAAAAAAAAAAAATACATCAAAAAAATGTTAACATAGTTTATTTTGAGTGAAAACCTAGTACCAATGTTTTTAAAAATTAAAATATTGGTCCAATTAGTAACTTAAAGTAATTTTTATTCAGAAACGATGAATTTTGATATGTAACTTAAAATATTTTTTTGTTCTCTTATCACTGTTATCTATTTTATTATTAAATTGAAATTATTTAATTGAAATTAATTCTCATTTTACATCAATTATTTAATTGTTTTCTTATTCTAATTTGTAACATAAATTATTTTTTGTTTTCTTATTCTATTATTTATATTATTTCTTATTTTAATTGAAAAAATGGGGAAAGTAAATGGAATAGAAAATAATGAAGTTCTCATTAATTTAGTGTAAAAGAAAAAGGGGACGATGGATATGGGCATGGGATGGTTTTTACCTCCTGAGTCACACATTTGCTTCCTTCAAAATGTGAAGAAAACTAAGGAGAAAATACAAATATAAAAGAGAGTTGTTATTTTTCCCTTTATGTCTCTCACTCTCCCCATCCTCAGCCGTATGCAAAATTAGGAGATTACTCACCAAAGTCTGAGTAATAAACCAATATCGCAAGATCTGAATGGCTTTTATGGCACGCTCAAATCAATTTTACCAAGATTTGAGCGCGCGGGGACGGACCTAGTAAGGGCTCGAGCCCCCCTGGCCTAAAAAAAAAAAAAAAAAAACAAATTAGTAATCATACTCCCCAAACCCCAACCCAGCCCTTATTGGCCCCCCAGCCCAACCTTTCCAGTCCTCCCAGTTAGAACAGCCCCAAGCCCAGCCCAACCCAAAAAAAAAAAAAAAAAAAAAAAAAAAAAAACCTTTTAACTCTTTTCCAGTCCCCCCAGTTAGAACAGCCCCCCCTTTTTTTTTTTTTTTTTTTTTTTTTTTTATTGTGAATTGAATTTGAATATGTGATTGTGTTTGGGACTTGCAAGTCTCTGTTTGTCTATATATATATATATATATATATATATATATATATGTGTTTGGGACTTGCAAGTCTCTGTTTGTCTATATATATATATATATATATATATATATATATTTTGCAGCTGTTGAGTGGGAGTGTTTGAGTTAAGAAAGTGAGATATGAGATGTGAAGTGATTATATATAAAGCATTTGACTGTTTGATGGTTTGTTGGTAGTGCTGGGGCAATAGGGAATAGGCATTAGACAAAGATGCCCAAAAAAATTGGTTAATGCATTATAAATTAGTAGTGGGGTAATAGCGCATTTGAGTGACAAAGATAAAGAGACAAAAGACCAAAAAGAGAGAGAGAGAGAGAGAGAGAGAGAGAGAGAGAGAGAGAAGGAAATACATACTATAATAAAAATGTGACACAAATTTATCAAAATAAAGGCTTGAACAAGATTAGATCTTATTTAGGAGAAATCTGTAAATATCTAATTTTTCCAATCAAGCTTTACTTTTCTTGTCATTTAAATTCCTAGCACATATCTCTCATAAAAAAAAATTCCTATCACTTTACTTTCCTTGTCATTTAAATTACAAGTCATTTACTTTCCCTTGTCATTTAAATTCCAAGCATTTATTTCTTGTATTTGTATTCCTTTACTTTTTTCTTTTGCCAAAGGCCTTGTAGCTAAATTGGCACCTCCCCATGTACAAAGTGCTTGGGGGTTTAGGGAGAAAAGGGATCGAGCTGCGAGGTTAGTAGCATATTGTAACATAGTTTTCACTTATTCATTATTGTTGCTCCTTATTCCTTCTCATAACATAGTTTTCACACATTAATAGCTCGGGCAAAACAAATCTCTAAAGTATGCTTTTCCAAAAGAAAATGATTTTTCAAAAAAACTTTACTCCTTTTCAAAAAAAAAAAAATATATATATATATATATATATATATATATATATATATCTTAAAAAAAATAAAATGATTTTCTTTTACTACGTTAGAAATTCTTTTCCCAAAAAAAGGAAATTTTTTGAATGAGCAAAGTTTCTAAAAGAGAATAATCTTTTACACCACATTTTCTCTAAATAAATCATAGGATTTTTGGAACCCAAACTTTTTATAAAAATAAAACCCATGAACACTCTCTTTGAAATACCTCTTTTCAATATAAGTTCCCTAAAAATCACAAAAAAAAAAAAATTAAATTCTTTTCTCCTTCTTTAAAAATAAAAACCCATGAAACTTTTCAAAAAAAGAAAAAAGAAAAAACTTTTATTCCTCCCTCTTTTCAGAACTACCCTTAAGAAAAAGGGATTTTCAAAACTAACCTATTTTCCTTTAAACTTTGTCATCAAAGAAAAAATCATGGAATTTTTTAAAAGTCAAACTCTTCTTCTTTAAAAACCTATAAAATTTTCCTACTAGCCCTCTCTTTCCAAAATTCCTTTTTGGTTTCTCAAAATTGGTGTTTGAAAACAAATGCTAGATGCCATGAAATTTTCAGGTTCCCCTTTAAAAAAAAAAACATTGGCATTTCTTTCCTCTCAATAAATTCTTTCCAAAACCCTTTCTTTTTCCAAAAAAGAAAATACAAAAACTTGTTTTTATAAAGGATTTTCCTATTTTTCTCATTCAAAAGTGATAAGGCTATTTTTTACTAAGAAAATTTTACAACTCTTCTTTACCGGTCGGGTCAAACATCTCCTTCAATCTCCTTGAGACTTGTTGGGTCAAACATCTCTTTCAGTCTCCTTGAGACCTATCAGGTCAAGCATCTCCTTCAGTCTCCTTAAGATCCTTCGGTCTCCTTTAGACCCAACGAGTCAACATCTCCTTCAAACCCAACTGAACATCACATGTATCTCCGTCCATAAGCCTAAGAACACCCATCAGGTTAACATACATACCGATGAGTGGAAACACCTAGTCCTATACAATTTTGAGTGTACTCCACTCATATCACCCTATATGGAAAAAACTTACACACCACGCCCAAAGACTCTACTACATATTTGTATCCTCCCAGTATGGGAAGTAAAGCCCTAAGATCTTGAGGCTTTAACTCCATATCTTCTCTACAAGGAAAGATCCTATATTTAAGAGATCTTGGTCAAATCTACACCACTATATAAACATCAAGTCTCTACTGCTCCAAGGTACATGAAATTTCCTAGCTCTCACACCTTTGAGTTCTTGGAGATTTTTCTATCAATGACTTAACCTTCGGAGAGTTTTTGGCTGGCACCCCACCGGTGCTCTTTGTGGGTTCTTTGTTCTCTTGTTCTTCAGGTATCCTAATTGGCGTGCGTGTGGACAATCAACTCACTGATGATTTTGTGCATCATCAAAAAGAATTTTTCTCTCTAAAAAAATTGATGAAAATAGTTTTCTAAAAAATCTTCCCTTTATTGAAAATAACAAAATCTTTTCCTCACCAATTTTTTTTTTTTTTTTAAAGCTTTCCTTTTCTCAAAAAGTTAAAATTTCAAAAGTAAAGAAAAACATTATTTTTCTTCAGGTACCCTAATTGGCGCGCATGTGGACAATCAACTCACTGATGATTTTGTGCATCATCAAAAAGAATTTTTCTCTCTAAAAAAATTGATGAAAATAGTTTTCTAAAAACTCTTCCCTTTATTGAAAATAACAAAATCTTTTCCTCACCAAATTTTTTTTTTAAAGCTTTCCTTTTCTCAAAAAGTTAAAATTTCAAAAGTAAAGAAAAACATTATTTTTACAAAATGTGCAAACTATTTAGAGAAAAACTCTTTTTTTCCAAAAAAAATTGAAAAAAAAATGCAAAATCATGAATTTTGATAGGCCAAGAATGTATTGACCCCTTTGATAACTTAATCAATTAATTAATCCAAGTGAAATTAATTAGATTCAATTACATGCAATAAGCGTGGCAGCATAAACAAATCACCAACTAAGTTAAATGCAGCGGAAAATAAATTTGACACAGGTGATTTGTTTACGAATGGGAAAAACCACCGAGACAAAACCCCACTGGCTGAATTTAAGGTTACCACTCCCGAGAATCCACTATTATTAAAACAAGTAGTTACAAGTAAAAGGAATCCCAGTACCTAATACCAACCTACAATTGAACCCTTACCCCAATACCTAATTGGACTTGTGATGTAGTGACAATCTCTTCTTTCAATGCACAGATCTAGGTATGTCACTAACACACCAACTTGAGGAAGATGTTGGCTACAAAGTTCTTCAGTTCATCCAACAATGAAGATCAAGAAGCTCCTTGGTTATAAAACTCTTGGCGTAAAGACGCAGCAGCTTCTACAAGGAATATGAAGAACTAGGGCAAATTCTGTCTCCGGTCACAATTTGCATGCACAATCAATTTTCATTGAGTTGCATCACTTTGCATCACCTTTGACGGCCCTTAAAATAATCCTTATATATGTCTAGGGTTGTGGGAAAAGAAGCCCTAAACAAATTCAGATCTGGAAATCTGAATTTCATAATTCTCGATAGATACAACTTCTGTCAAGCTACTGTCGAGCATCAGCATTAAACCTCGATGGATATGAATCTGTCAAGCTTTAATGAACAACATTATTTCACTTGTTTCTTGGATAGATTTGCATGGCTTCAATACTAAACTTGAACTCTTGTTCCTTGAAGTAATAAATCCATCTTAGATCTACCCAATTACAAGTAAAGTGCATTTTGTCAAAGGATTAGCCAATTTACATAACATATGCCTCTAACAATATCCACATATGTCCTAACAATCTCCCCCTTTGGCAATCCATGACAAAACCATAACAAAAAAATGAATTATGAGAGAAGTCTTAAATCACTAAACTCATAACCACTTGTTGAATGCAATAAACTCTAACCCTAACACAAACTCTTGAAAAACTTTGCAAGAAAAGAGTTCATGGCATGATAGATTTTGACAACCTATCTTTCTGAAACACTTTAAACAAAACTCATCAAGGCATCTTAGTGTGAAACAAAAATAAAGGATTGCATACATATAGAAACATGTGTATAAAGATAGAAAAGAAACAACACATGGAGAGATAAGTGAATACCAACACACATCATCATATATATAAAAGAGAAATAAATACAATGTATGTCATAAATAAATGGTCACAAGACCAATGTACAAGAGGATAATGTAACTAAAGATAAGGAAAAGAAAAGTACATAAAATCCTCACTACATCCCTCAAAATAGTCACTCCCCCTAACAAAAATGTCCTATGCTAACTCTCCCCCTAAATACATGACTACTTTCATCATCCCAAAACTACTTCCCCTTTTTGTCACAAATGACAAAAGGTAAGTCACTGAGAGACCGTCTCATCATCATTAGAAGAGCTAACATCCTCATCCTCATCATCATCATCACCATCAGCAGCATCCTCATCCTCAGAAGCCTCTAGAGAAGGAGATGGAGAAGCAATGAAGCCACCAAGGTGAGCTTGTCGTCGTGCAATACGACCAACACGGGTGTTCACTTGATACAACTCAGTATCAAAATAATCCTTATGCAGCCACCACTTTATTGCATGACTTGATCCATAAAGAAGTGGAAGTATATGTTGACGATATGATAGTGAAGTCCAAAGACCGTGAAGGACATATGCTAGCTTTATGGAAGTTCTTTGAAAGGATCCAATTCTACAAGTTGCAGTTGAATCCAAAGAAGTGCACTTTTGGTGTAACATCTGGAAAGCTATTGGGGTATATGGTAATCCAAAGAGAAATTGAAGTCGATCCAGACAAAATCAAGGTAATTGTAGAGATGAAACCTCCAAGAACTGAAAAGGAGATCCAAGGATTTCTAGGGAGGATACAATACACCAGCAAATTCATAGACCAGCTCACCATGACATGTGAACCAATCTTCTGACTACTCAAGGAGGAAGTTCCTACAGTGTGGAATGAACAATGCTAAGAAGCCTTTGAAAAGATCAAGAATTATCTAATGAAGCCACCAATACTTGTCCCATCGATACCTGAAAAGCCATTGTTGTTGTATCTCACCACTACAGATACAGCAATGGGGGCTTTACTTACTCAATACCTAGAGGAGACTAGAGAAGAGAATGCAATCTACCTACTACATCAACAAGAAGATGTTGCCTTATGAAGAAAAGTATTCGCCACTAGAGAAGACATGCATAGCACTTGTATGGGCAACCCACAAACTCAGACATTATATGCTTGCTTACAAGGTCTTGTTGATTGCCAGAATGGATCCTTTGAAGTACTTAATGGAAAAGCCTGTACAAGATGGGAAGACTACTAAGTGGGTTTTGCTTTTATCAAAATTTGATATTAAATATGTGACTCAGAAATTTGTGAAGGGGAGAGCAATTGCTGAATACTTAGCCCATTGTTCGCGAGAAGAGGCTGAAGAAATCCAAGGAGACTTTCCGGATGAAGATATCATGGGGATTGAAGTAGAATCATGGAAGATGTACTTCGATGGAGCAACAAATCAAAACGGAAAAGGAATTAGAGTTCTCTTAATTTCTCCAAAAGGGACACACGTCCCATTTTTTGGTAGGCTCAACTTTCCTGCCACCAATATTGCCACTGAATATGAAGCTTGCATCATGGGGTTACAAGTAGCCCTAGGCCTAGGAGTGAAAGAGTTGGAGGTTTATGGTGACTCAGCTTTGATAATCTCCTAGATTCAGAATAAATGAAAGATTAAAGAAGAAAGACTGATGCCTTATCATGAATGTCTTCAGAAGTGGGCCTCAAAATTCAGCAAGATCCAATACCAATATGTACCAAGGATGCAAAATCAGATTGCCGATACTTTAGCAACAATGGCATCCATGATGGATGGACTTAAAGAAGATGAAGCTAGACCAATAATGGTGGAACAAAAAAGAAGAACCAATCTATTGCATGACAATAGAAGAAAATGAGGGGGAGAATGGGGAAGGTGAATGGTATTTAGACATCTTACAATACCTCAAGGATGGGACATACCCACCATCTGCAGACAAGAATGATCAATTGACCATAAGGAGGTTGTCTACTAATTACATTATTTATGGTGAAAAGCTTTACAAAAGATCATATGATACAATTCATCTCCTTTGTATGACCGCTAAGGAAGCACAGCAGATAATTGAAGAGGTTCATAAGTCAAGCTATGGGCCACATATGAATGCACACATACTCTCACGGAAGATAATGAGACAAGGTTATTACTGGACTACTATGGAAGCCGATTGTGCAGTTCATGTCCGGAAGTGCCATCAATGCTAAGTCCATGGAGATCTAAAACACATGCTGCGCCTATGCCATTACATACCATGACATCACCCTAGCCATTCTTTACATGGGGGATAGACATCATTGGGAAGATTCACCCAGCAACATCTAATAGCTATGAATTCATACTTGTAGCCCTTGATTACTTCACTAAATGGGTAGAAGCTGTCTCATACAAAGTTCTAAACTCAAAGAAAGTTGCTCAATTCATCCAGACCAATATCATTTGTAGATAAAGGGTACCACATGAAATTATCTCTGATAATAAGCTACATTTCAAGGGAGAAAGCAAGAGGAGCTGCTACAACATTTCAACAGTCAACGCCACAAGTCTTCACCTTACCATCCTCAGACTAATGGAGCAGTTGAGGCTGAAAACAAGAACATAGAGTGAATTTTGAAGAAGAGCATGAAGAACTACAAGGACTGGCACCTACAATTATCCTATGCACTCTAGGGGTATAGGACAACAATTCGATCTTATACAAAAGCCATTCCTTATTCATTGGTGTATGGGATGGAAGTAGTTCTTCCCATTGAAATGGGCGTCCGTTCACTAATGATAGTATTGGAAAGTGAAATCTTTGAAGAAGATTCGTTGCAAGGCAGGTATGACCAATTATGCATGCTGGATGAAAAGAGAAAGCCTTGTATCATATTCAAGGTTACCAAAGGAGGCTTCAGAAAGCTTTTGACAAGAAAGTAAGAACTAGAGATTTGAAGTTAGGGGATTTAGTGTTGAAAGAGATTCAAGCCCTGGTTCAAGATGCAAACAGGAAGTTCAAGCAAAATTGGGCAAGTCCATACATTATCAAGCAGATATACTCTATGAGAGCAGTAAGGTTGATGGATTTAGATGCAAACCCTTTCACTGAGCCAACCAACATGTATCAATTAAAGAAATACCACGTCTGAGGTGGTAGTCTGAAAACACCACGTCTAAAGTGGTTGTAAATTATGTTATTTCCCTTTCTAGGCTTGATAAAAAAAAAAAAAAGAGGTAGGTTGAAAACCCGAAAAGGCAAACTACGCAAAAGGAGAGTGAAAAAAAAAAAGAGTGAGAGAGCCTGTTAGGTTGAAAACCCAAAAGGGCGGCCTAGGCATAAGTTAAGGCAAATAAAAATAAATGAACTATGTGATGACCTGATCCTTCTACAAAGGGGGTACATAGGCAACCATGCATTGGTTTAGTCACAATTTCCCCAAGCCCACCATTTACCCATTAAGCAAAATTTAATTTTTTTTTTCCAAAATTCAACCATTCCATTAAACCATGCCATTACACACACACACACACACAAAACACCAAACCCTAAGCCAAACCATAAAAAAAATAAAAAATAAAAAATAAAAAATTAAAATTAAAAAAAATTAAAATTAAAATTAAAAATTAAAAAATTAAAAAACCCCAAGAACCTGAACCTTAAACAGAATCCTTAACCTGCAAGTCCTAAATAATTCCTAAACATAAGAGTTTCACATCAACTTTTAAATTAAACATGTTCAAAGCCAAGAATAAGAAGGTCATTTTGTCTTCAGTCTTTTCTCTTTTAGTTGATCATTGATTTCTTCTATGCTAGGTACTTTGTCATCTTTGTCCCTTCTTTTAAATTCGTAGTTGTCATCATCGTGTCTTTCCCAATTGTCTCTAAGAAACTACTTTCTCATAGCAACCATGTCAGTAATCTTGTCCACCAACCAGTTAGAGTATTCTGTAGTCATCCTATGAAAGTGAACCTTGACAAAAGACTGATCCACTAGGTCAACCATCTCCAAGCCCAACAACATGTTCCTTATAGAAGTAGGATTTGTGTCCACAAGAGTGAAAGGTCTCCTTTTTCCACCGAGCATTCCTTGCTCATATTGGAATTGCCTCAAGAGTCTATCAGCTTTGTAGAAAGTCACTTTCCTTAAACCAACTAGGAAAATATGATCTGATCTTAGAGACCGTAACAAAGGGGGTGGGCACTTCTACCAATAGCAATTCCATTGAATTGAGGCACTGGACTTCTTGTTCAAGAATTTCACCCAGTCGCTCTCAGTTTGGCACTTTATTTTAATGACAATCCTAGTAAGAAAACTGTTAGGACCATAATTACTAGTTGTAGGCCTGGCAATCATATCTAATCGTTCCATCAACCATATCTTCAAAGTCAAGAGACTCCCAAGAAAGTTTAGAGACTCTCCACCATGAAATATAGAGTCCAATCCTAGAAGAGTTTCTGCCAAGATCAAAGAAATAGGATTATCACCATCCTTAATTTGACTCACAACACTTATGGCTCGGACATCCGCAAAACCGTGCCTTCTAGAGTAAAGCAAAAATTCTCCCACGAAGCATAGGGCCAAGCCAAAAATTTTCTGCACATTTTCGGTCACTTCATAAGTGCGTTTGTTAATCAACCTTGAAAGAATCGCACGAAGATTCACCATATGTCCTTCAACCATACTACTGGTAATGGAAGTAGGAAGACCGAGAGCATTAGAAAAAGATTCCCTATGCCTAGGATCACAAGAAACTGCTACAGATTTTTTGCTTGGATCATAGCCCAGAATAGTGGAAAATTCTTCAATTGTGGGACAAAGTTCAAAAGTTTCAAACCGGAACACATGATCTTCAGGATCCCAGAATTTCATAGTAGCATAAAGGAAGTCCCACTTGATTTTTCCGTTCCTCAAAGCCTTAGTCCCTCTAGTTTATAAGCTGTAAAATTGGTCTCGGTACTAAAATCAAAGCTACAAACCCGTCTGTTGATATCATGAATTGTTGAATGAGAAAAATTTTGGTTGCTAGCCATTGATGACTTTTGCTTATGGTTATTTTGTTTTGCTAACCTTGATGCAGAGATTTGTTGCAGGAAAGACCACTAATGTAAGCTACATCAATTCTTAATTAGGTTTAAATAGGTTTCAAAGAGTTTGTAGTTGAGTAGGAAAGTGTTTTATGGTCACACACAAAGAAAATATTTTTCAAAAAACTCGAAATCACAAAACATGCGTTGGAAAAGTGTGAGAAGTCAGCCCATCATAGTCTAAACCCGATAGTTTGACCAAGTGCCATTCAGCACTCTAAAAGTGCCGAACGGCACTCAACCCCACTGATGCTCATTTGCACTGTTTTGCGTTTTCAAGCATTTTTTAGGTCAATCTTTGACCCTGTTAAACACTCGAAAATATTTTTTTTTTGGTTAAACTAGGGCATTCAGACATGCCTTACTCATTTGTTTTCAAAAAAAAAAAAAATCATCACCTGCATCACTTTTTTCAAAAATTGATCAAATTAAGATTTTTCAAGATCATGAATACATCTCTCAAACTAGGGACATTCGACCATGCCTCCTTCATTTTCAAAAAATAATAAAAAAAGGGATCACCATCATCATTTTTCGAAAAAAAAAATCATCAAGATTCTAAGATTTCCAAAAAATCATTCATTTTTAAAATAAGGGCATTCTACTTCGACTCATTCAAGTAAGTGCAGAGATTCCATCAAAACCAATCAAGATAAGTTTAAATTGGTACTACAAGACCTTATCAGGTGAATTCTAAACTTGTCTCATTTAAAGTTTCTGCATGATCAAGGGCAATTCCAAGGACAAAGAAGCTAAACATGGAAATTAATACAAGATTGTCTAAGGAATACTTCCTTTTGTTTTGTAGGAAAAACTAAAAATACAAATCAAACATCATTGGGACTTCGTGTTCGCTTGCGTGAAGACCTCCTCAACCCACCTCTAGAGGAACCACCTTCAATATTTCCCTCTTGACTTGCGTAGAATCAAGGATCATATTGACAGTTCTCAAGTTCAAGGTTTCTAATCCTTTCCTCCAAAGTTCTTCTAGTGGAATCAGCCACTGCCATTCGACTCACCTAAAAGTCAACAAAGTCAAATGTTAGGTCCATTATCAAGAAAAGTTCAAGCAAAAGACACTTAGGAAGTATCATCACATACCCAGCTCGCCTCATTGATCACATATCGAGAAGATTGAGTTTGTGCTACCAATTGCAAGCCTTCGATCATTTGCATACTTTCCTCCACAAGATCAACATCAACCTAAAGCACAAATCTATCAGATCATGAGCCATTCAATAAGCCAAGAAGAAATAAGGACAAGGAACTAAAAAATTTCAAGAACACACCGGATTGGGCCAAGGGATGTTTGGGGTGTGCTCTGGCCTATCCAAAGGCATGGAACTATATGTTCCATTAGGATTCATCACTTTATATTGCCATGCCGGAAAATGGGGATAAGTCTCCATGAAAGAACTAGAAGAGCTACCAGCATGGTGAGGACAAGGAATCTCTTCTTCTTCTTCCACTCCCTCTTCCTCTCCTTTAGAAGATGGAGTCTGAAAGTCCAACATGCAAATATTGTCACCAAGCAGAAATATGGAAAAGGAGAATACAAGATGAAAATTTGACTTCAGAAAGGGAGGGAAATACTGATGTCACAGAAATGCCGGCCAAAAACCTTGCAATTGAGTTTGAATAAATTTAGATTAAGTCTCTGGTATTCCTGAAACAACATGGCCAACTCGAGCCCAAGCAATCTCTTCATTAGTCAAAAGATCAGCAAACCGGATGGAGGGACAAAGAGGCACCATAATTGTTGTAGGAGGGTACACATGTTGAACCTGAGGCAACACCCGATCACCAAGATATCAGTACCTCCCATGCCCACATTCAAACAATACCTGATGGCTATTCAGCTCCAAAACTTGCTCACACTCATCATACTCCTCACATCCAACCCAAGGATTCAAAGACATCTGAAAAATCACAAAAAAACCCAGAATGATAAAAAGACCAAACCATAATCAAACACCAACCCCCCCCCCCCCCACACACACACACATGCAAAAGAAAGAAAGACTTACATCATCAACAGTCAAATTGTCAATCACCATATGCCAAATTTCCAAAGAACACTTGGAGGGCGTTGACAAACGGTATTTGGGCAACCAATGGAGAAATCTAGGATAAATATCATCAACCTCCTCCCGAATTTGAGGACCAACTCCAAAGTACTCATACATCCAAACTTTAAAAAAAAAAAAAATTCAAAACACCATTACAACATAGCCAAAATAACTTTCCAAAACCCACACATAGTCAAAAATTCCAAACCTCACCTGCCAGACAAATGGAGCACCACCCAAGCTTGAGAGACTACGCCTAGAAAGTTGAATCATGAAGTGTAAAAGGGTAGCACAACCCATACCTCCCCAGTCATAATTTTTTATTTGCTTAATATTTCTCATGCTCCCGAAATAGCACAGGTTCACTATACTGCCTAAATCTAGGCACAAGAAAGTCCCAATGAAGAGAAGCATGAACATGCGTGTACCTATTGCCATAGTATCACATTTTTCAATGTTCTCATACAGCCACATCAAAGGGACATTTTTACTCCTCCTTTTTGAAGGCACTATGCCTAGAAGTTTCTTAATTTCCTTTGGAGTAAGGGAGTCATTGACCCAGATTCTTTCACCACCTAACCTCAAGCTGGTGATGACGAATAAGTCGTAAGGCATCAACATCACCTCACCAATACTTGGAAAATGGAAAGTACACGTGGTGTCCCAAAAGCGCTCTGACAAGACAAGGAGTAATTGAAGGTCCTTGTACTCATGAGTCTCTTGATTCAATAAAGCCTCAAAGAAAGTACCAAAGCCCGCATCATTGATGATATTCCTGATATTTGGAGACAATGCTTCCCATATGCCCTTCAACATTTGGAGGCTACCTTGACACTTGAGACTTTGTAACACAAAAATTTAGCCCATCATCAAGATGCCAAAAATTCTCATGCCTACAAAGATCTCATTCCGTACCAACAAAAATTTCCCATGACCAAAAATCATACACCTAAAAAAATCAATGTCCCACCAAAATTTTACCATGACCAACAACAACAAAAATTCCCATGTCCAAAATAACCAAAAATTTTCCTACATGTCCATGACCACAACCAAAAAAATTCCTACATGTCCAGAATAACCGTCAAAGATTTTCCTACATGTCCATGACCACAACCAAAAATCCCTACATGTCCAAAATAATCGTCAAAGTTTTTCCTACATGTCCAAAATCACAACAAAAAAATCCCCACATGTCCAAAATCATAACCACAAAAAATTTTCCCATGATTTAACATCACATACCCAACAAAAATATTTCCATACCCAAAATTTCATGCCAACAAAATTCTTCCATATCCACCAAAAAATTTTCCGTACCCACAAATTCTCCATACTCATACCCACAAAATTTTGCCATGTTCATGAAATAAAATTTACACATACCAACAAAATTTCCCACATGCACCATGAATATATTCATACAAGCATACAATACAAATTTTTTACAATGTCCATGCCCCCAAAATCCAAGCCAAAATTCACCCAACAATATCATAAATTACCAACATTACCAAAATTCAATGAGCTACCAACATTGTCCAAATTACACCATAACCAAATAAATACAACACTTGAAAAATGCTCCAAAGCCAAAATTACAACACAATCAATCATACAATGCCCTAAATTCCAACTAGAGCACACAACAAAATGACAATATCTCACCATCAATCTTTCAATGAAGCATGGAAACAACATTTTTCCAAACAAAGAAACCAAAGAAAAACTCACCTTGAAGTCCATGTGGGAATTTGGAGTATGGATCTTGGGGTCTTGAAGGAGCCTCTCCTCATCATTCCATTCAAATGATGGATGATATTTCTTTCCATGAAAAGTAAGAAATAGGGTCCATTGGAAGATGATGACATTTTTGTGCAAAGAAAAGAGGAGTTTGAAAATGGGTTTCACCAAAAAAAGGATATGTAGCAAAAGTGCTCAAGAACACAAGGATCTGAAGAAAAAAAATATTAAGGGAGATGTGGGATTTGATTGTAAGGGTTGTGTGATAGAGAGAGAGAGTGTGAAGACTCAAGCAATTGAAGCCAGAAGATTTCTCGCGGGTAGCTCGCGACTAAGCATCCCGCGAAGTGAAGCATGTGCCTTGCACATGACTGGAATGCGAAGAGTCAATACAGATGGAGAAAATTGTGTTTCACGAGTAGCTTGCGGGTAAGCGCGAGACACCCGTGAAACATTCTGTTCTGCCAGACTGTACTATCTGATACACACTTTCTGTACCCACACTATTTATACCCTCATTATCCACAAATGTTAAGGAGTGCTTTTAAGAGAAAAGCCTAGCCAAACACCTTGAGAGTTAGAGATTATCATACCCATATATCTCTACACATAAGCTTGTGGATTTTCTCAACTCTTACCTCTCCAATTCCATACCATTGCGAGGTTGATAGCCCAAACACTTAACACACCTTTTCAGAGTGTCTAGTGAGGTTTTGGTGCTGCTGGGAAGTATTGGAAGAAGCCAATGATGGCAGATGCAACATGGAGCTTGTTGCGGGATCTGGAGAGCTAGATAAGACACGGTTCCGAGAAGCCTTATTGGAGTAGGAGTTTGAGTTTGGAGGGGTCAGGTACAACGGGTAGATTAGGCTTGGAGGGTCTTTTGCTAATCCATGTATCCCAACTAATTGTCTAGTGGATCGATTACCACTTGGAGGGCGGCGAAGAGGTTTTTCGTCGAGTTCTTCGATTTCCTCTTCGATAACACATCGGCGTGTTATCTGTGTTTGCATTCTTCTTCCTTACTCTTTTACATTTTATTTTACTGCTATGATTATATGAATATGTGTTAGAGTAGCTTGTTTGTTTATCTACTCGCATTTACACTATTTTGCACTTAGTAATAAGTTATTGTAAAATTAATCATGCCGTAACTTTAATTTGAGGGTCTAAACAGCTCTTGTGTTTTCAACACATTTTCGAGCTTTCAATTGGTATCAGAGCGGGTACACTTGCTGTGGTTTAAATACCTAAGTGTGTTCCTTGACCCTTTGTGATGGACCGGTCACAATCTTTTAATGCCCCACCATTCTTTGATGGAGGAAACTATGCTTTTTGGAAGGTACGAATGAGGGATTTCTTGTGTGCTATAGATGAATCCGTATGGGACTCTATTGAGAATGGGTATATTAAACCCACTACTGCCAAGTCCGAATGGGACAAGACAGCTCTTGCATTAGCTGATGCGAATAGTAAAGCCATTAATGCTATATTCTATGGTGTGTCCCCTGATGAGTTTCACAGGATATCGCAAGTGAAGACAGCTAAGGAAGCTTGGACGATCCTTGAAACAACCTATGAGGGTACCAAGAAAGTCAAGGACACGAAGCTTCAAATGCTTACCACCAGATTTGAAGAACTTAAGATGGGAGATGATGAGACTTTCAACTCTTTCTATGGAAAGCTCAATGAAATAGTAATTGCCAAACTCAATCTCGGAGAGAAGATTGAAGATTCTAAGGTGGTGAGAAAGATTTTGAGGTCTTTACCGGAGAGTTTCTGAGCAAAAGTCACAGCTATAGAAGAGAGTAAAGACTTGGATGAGATAAAAATCCAAGAGCTGATTGGATCTCTCCAAACATATGAGCTAGGACTATCTTCTCATAAATCGAGCAAATCACTTACCCTTAAAACCATCATCGAGAGAATGGACAACTCCTTCGAAGAGGATGATGTGGAGAAGGAAGTATCATTCCTTGATAAGAACTTCTGGAAATTTCTGAAGATGAAAAATGGTGGGAAGCCTTTCAACAAAGGGAAGTTTTCTTCTCACAAGGGTGATAGGAAGTAATTCAGGAAGAAAGATGAGAAGGAGCCTCAATCTACTCAAGGAATCACTTGCTTCGAGTGTAATGGACATGGACATGTCAAGAGGGAATGTCCTAATTATTTGAGAATGAAGGGCAAGGCATATGCCACAACTCTCAGTGATTTTGATTCTTCCAATTCAGATTCAGAGGATAGCTATGATGAAGAAGGGAATTTCTTAGCATTTATGACTATTGCTCATGTTGAATCTTCAGAGGACTTGAATTTTCTTGTACAAGAACTTAGGGAGCATAGTGATAAGGAATCCATGGGAATTGTAGAAGAATCGGATGCTGAAGTAGATGAAGATACAGCCGATATTCGAGAGAATTACAACTCTCTACTTGAGAAGTAAGGAGAGTATGCAAAGGTGGCTAAGGCGGCCGTGAAGAAGATGAAGAAAGCAGAGGACTATAGAAGTCTCCTAGTAAGATATAAGGAGGCCAAGTGTGAGATTGAGACGTTGAATGGTGAGTTAACCGAGGCTTACACAAAGGTGAAATTTCTTGAGCTTGAAGTGGTTCAAGCCAATGCTAAAGTAGAGCGAGTCTCCTCCAAAAAGCTCGATGAAGTCCTTTCTCATCAAAAACCTTTTTTCGACAAAACCGGATTGGGATACACTGGAAAAAGTAGTTCAGCTGTGAATGTCTCCAAAGAAGTGAAGTTTGTAAAGGCCAAAGAGCCAGTTGTAGTTGCCCCTACTGTGGAGAAGGCAGAGGTTGAGAAAAAGAAGAATGTGGCTAATCAAAAGGTGTTGAACAAGCCTCGCAACAAATCAACGGTCAGGTCTAAAGCCAAAGGGAGATCACCTCCAAAATCACATAGAGGTCCGAGAATGAACCATGTATGCGATCATTGTGGTCTTCAAGGACACACCAGACCCAATTGTCATAAGTTGAGATCATTGAATAATGCTATGGATCAAAGGTCAAGAGGACCAAGAGATGACATGAGGAATTGGACTGTTAGGCAACCAAGAAGTCAAAATGGAGATTCTGATGTGATGGATGTAATGAAGATGATTGAGGCATTCACCACATGTTTGGCAAACTTCAACAGTAGGTTTGAAGGTCACAATTCACGTACCCAATCCTATAGGGATATCACCCCAAACGCATGTGACGTGTGGGTGAAGAGGGGTACTCATGCATGATTATCTCCTATGTCCATGCATCAATACTTCCAATGCTTAGGATCATAGGTTCATGCATCATATCATGCATTGCTTTTTGTTTATAGCATGTTTCTTTTTCAAGTTTTTTTTCTTGTTGTTATTGATCTTACTTTTCTTATTCTGCGTTTGACTGTGTTCAAAAATTCAAAACCCCATAAAAAATGAAAAATCTTCAAAAAGTTTGATCACTTGTTTTTGTGTGTATCACATGTGAGTTTGGCCTAATACCTTCGTACTACTGGCGTAGTGCATTTACGAGCCTAGCTTGTTCTGTATGCACATTTATCTTTGTGGGAGAAATCTTGAAATTTATGAGTGACTGTTGTGAATAGATCTTCAAGCTTGTCATGAATGATTGGTCAATAGTCTTGATGGTCTTGATACTTGCATGACTTGTGCTTATATCTCTTCCCACTTTATTTTTATGTTTTTGCTATAGAACTCTCCAAATGTAAATCTCCAAATGAAAAGAAATAATGAGTTGCAAAAGCCTGTCGCACATATTAGTATTTAACTAGGGAAAAGGGAAAGCGACTTTTGTATTAAAATGTATGGTGCTCAAAAAGCCAAAAGCTAACTCTACATGTTGAAATATCAAAAATTTCAAGCACCGATCTCAAAAAGAGATGTATTATCGAAAAAGGATTAATTGTTACAATTTATGTAGAAGCAAAATGAAAAGCTTCTAAGTTTTGTAATCTTTTTCTTGTGGGAGGTCATATATGTTCATTTCTATAATTAAGATTGACCACTTGATTTCGTATCAGTTGTGTATGACTTGATTGAATTGATCATTGAAACTTCACTCTAGTCTATAGACTATTCCACATTTGATACTCACACACAACACACAAGACTTTGTTTAGATAATGCTTATCTCATTTGTGTGATTGTACATGTTCAAATGTGATGTGTATGCTCAAATACTTGCTGATCAAGCCCAAAAATATTTTTGAGTGTTTTATATGTTTTTGAAAGTGATTTTATACTTTCGTGCTTTTAGTTTTTGTCAAAAATGCATTTTTGTGTTTTTCTTCAAAAACTGGTTCAAAGATGGTTTCACGAGAAGCTCGCGACTTAGAGCTTCTTGCGAAATGTGCTTGAGGGAAATTAAAAAGTCACATTTTCATACAGAGAATATCGCTACTGCCTCGCGAGTATTTCGCGACTACATTCTTCTCGCGAAATGTTTTAGGCAAAAACTAAATTTTTTCTCAAGTTCATATAGAGGCTATCGCGATTATCTCGCGCCTGTGTCGTGACTAAGGGCTTCTTGCGTAAGCCTCAATATGTCTCGCGACTTTCTCGTGACTGCATCACTACTATATAACAAGCGAAAAACACGTGTTTTCAATTTTTATGTAGCAGATGTGATAGTTTTTCAAACACTTAAACTTTCCCTCGCACTGCCTCTCTTCGAACCCTTCTCAACCCAAAATCATTTTTCACTCAAACCCCATCAATTTCAAGCAAAAATCTCTGCAAAATCACTTCAAGGTATGTTTTTTTAAACATTTCTTTTATTTTTCCTTCAATTTTGCAGATTTTAGCTTAGGGTTTTCAAAATTGGGGATTTTCGATAAAGGGTTGTGTTTCTCAATTTTGTGAAAATATTTCCAGAATTTTGACTGGGCTGAGTCCCATTTGATGTATTTGCATCTGTGTTGGCCCCTTGTGGCATTCTTCGCATGTATTGAGGCATATTTCATCATGTTCATGCATTATTCATAGTTGAAATGCATTGTTGCACGATAGGTGTCTGTTAAAATGTCCTAATGACATTTTTGTGCTAAATTGGATTCAAGTGAATTCCAATTTCTGGGTGTACACTTGTTTGATCTTATTTCACTTGTTTTGGTCATTGTGTATGTGTTTCACACACTTTGCCCATGTTGCACACACTAGGCACACATTAGGGCCCTCTAGGCACACCTCATGCATCTCATGATGCACACACATGCACCAGCATATGCACTGTCTAGACACACACAGACACAGTTACTTATTTCATGCATTGTGCTTATGTTTACTTGATTTAACTCCTTTAGCATGATATTTGAGTTTATTTACTCTGTTTTAGGTTGCTTTACCTCTGTTTTGAACTAACATGTTTCTAATCATGTTTTGTGTTTTGTCTTTGTGTCTGTGCACTTGTTTTTGTGCTCTGCTCTCTGTGATATTTGTGCAGATGTCTCCTACCAAACATTCTGCGACCAAGAAATCCACAAAACGCTCTCGCACTAATTCTGACAATTTCAAGTCTGTTGAGGCTGATATGAAATATAATGACTACTACAAAAGAGCAACCATTATTATGGAGAGGGTGGTCCAGCTAGAAACCCTTGAAGACACCTTCATCCCTGAGCAAAGAAAGGACTTGGACCAAACTGTTGAACCCGGTTAGGGTTGTCTACTCGGAGATCATACGAGAATTTTTCTCAAATGCTACTGTGGAAGAAGACCATATAGATTGCTGGGTAAGGCATAAAGAATTTGTGATTACAAAGGATAGCATTCAAGAATTTTTGGAAATTCGTCCTCCCTCTCAACCAATCTCAGTTCAATATAAAGACAGATTGGGATCAACTGAGGAGATGGTGGAAATACTTGGTGGTACATCAAAGAAGTCATCCATGCATACAATCCTATTTTCACCAGAGATAAGGGCTTTGGCATACGTGATGATCCATAACTTGTATCCGGTCACCAACCTCACTACACTATCAGCTCTAAGGACAAAGTTTTTGTACGATCTCTTTACTCACAAAGAGATTGATATATGTGGACATATCTTTAATCTGTTGAAGAAAAGCATTGAGAAGCAAAATTCCAAAACAGTTTTGCCTTTTTCCTCATTGATTATGGGCCTAATTGAGAAGACAAGGCTCAAACTCCCGAGTGGTCTGACAGTAGTTCAGAGGGACTATCCCATTGGTGCACACACAGTGACTAGAAGCACAGCTCACATCAAGGGTTCCAAGACAGGTGTGCATACCATACCTTAAGCACATGTTGAGGACGAGGGTGGAGATACAGAGGAGGGATTGATAGATTCACTTATGCTCCAAAGACTTTAGCACAACCATCCTCTTCTATGCCAGCACAAGGACCAGACAGACTTGATTGCCTCCTAGCTAAAATGGATCAGATGTTCACCATGCTAGACTCCCATGTGTAGCACACCGCGACCCAGTTTGCATATGTCCAGGGACAGATCACTGCATTGTCTTCATAGATCGAGGACTTGTCTATGGCGTAAGAATCAGATTCAGAGTCTGATCAGTTCTAGCCTATTTGGCCATTCCAGTCAAAAAGGGGGAGAAAATTTTGAGGGGGAGGAGAAGACAGTAATTACTGTTTGGTTTACCTATGTTTATTTTTAGCTTCTATAACTGTTGGTTTATGTTTATGCTTTTACTGCATTTGCTTAAAACTTCATTACAATTTGTTTTTAATTTCAGTTTATATTCAGTATCTTTATGATTATCTCAATGCTTTGTAGCATTTTTTGTGCTTTTAAGATATTGCCAATATGTCTTGAGTACTTCACACTTGTGCCCTAGTAGGATCTTGTTCCTAGATGCATATACTTCATGTATTTTGCATTGGTTGTGTGTTGGACATACAAGTGATCATAAGTGATTGCTCTTTGTTTGTATGTCCGGATGAACACTTACTTGCTAAATGTTCAGTGTAGTCATTCTTTAATGACTGAACTTGTTTGATCAAGTTTTTGTTTGCATGATATCTGATGTTTACATACTTGATCACACTATGCTTGCTCATGTTCATACCTTGTATTCAACTTGTCATAAGCTTAATGAAAATTTTGTTTATGTGCCAGTGTTTCAGGCTACAGGTATAAACGTGCAAGTGCTTCACAGTTTCTAGATAAGGTGTAAGTGAGTTTTTCCATTGTTCCCAAACTTACGTTTAAGTCTAGAGTCTGTTTTTAGGGATTTTGTCAGGGAATAGCCAAAGGGGGAGATTGTAAAGTTGTGATTTACAAATATGTATTTTGTTGGCTTTTATTCTGTGACAAATTTGATTGTAAGTTTATTCAATCTTTTGTACCCTGTATTTATTGTGGGATTTGATTGTAAGGGTTGTGTGATAGAGAGATTTCTTGCGGGTAGCTCGCGACTAAGAATCCCGCGAAGTGAAGCATGTGCCTTGCACATGACTGGAATGCGAAGAGTCAGTACAGATGGAGATAGCTGTGTTTCGCAAGTAGCTCGGGGGTAAGGCCTTCCTGCGAGACACCCACGAAACATTCTGTTTTGCCAGACTATACTATCTGATACACACTTTCTGTACCCACACTATTTATACCCTCATTACCCACAAATGTTAAGGAGTGCTGCTAAGAGAAAACCCTAGCCAAATACCTTGAGAGTTAGAGATTATCATACCCATATATCTCTACACATAAGCTTGTGGATTTCCTCAACTCCTACCTCTCCAATTCCATACCATTGAGAGGTTGATAGCCCAAACACTTAACACACCTTTTCAAAGTGTCCAGTGAGGTTTTGGTGCTGCTGGGAAGCATTAGAAGAAGCCAAGGATGGCAGATGCAACATGGACCTTGTTGCGGGATCCGGAGAGCTAGACAAGACACAGTTCCGAGAAGCCTTGTTGGAGTAGGAGCTTGGAGGGCTTAGGTACAGCGGGTAGATTAGGCTTGGAGGGTCTCTTACTAACCCATGTATCCCAACTGATTGTCTAGTGGATCGATTACCGCTTGGAGGGCGGCAGAGAGGTTTTTCACCGAGTTCTTTGGTTTCCTCTTCGATAACACATCGGCGTGTTATCTGTGTTTGCATTCTTCTTCCCTACTCTTTTACATTTCATTTTACTGCTGTGATTATATGAATATGTGTTAGAGTAGCTTGTTTGTTTATCCACTCGCATTTACACTATTCCGCACATAGTAATAAGTTAGTGTAAAATCAATCGAGCCGTAATTTTAATTTGATGGTCTAAATAGCTCTTGTGTTTTCAACACATTTTCGAGCTTTCAGAAATCATGAAAAGAAAAGAGTCATATCGATTTCCAAAAAAGAGAGAGAGAAAAGAACATTCTTGGAGCGGATTAAGGATAAAAGATTCACTTTCAAATTCCAAAATTTCAAATCCCAAATCCCAAATTTTCAATTCAAAATTTTCATTCCTGAGCTTAAAATTCCACATTCTAAATTTCAAATTCAATCCCAAGTTTCAAGTTTCAAAATTTCAAATTTCAAATTTTAAAATTTCAAGTTGCAAATTTCAAATCTCAAATTTCATGTTCCAAATTTCAAGATCTCAAGTTTCAAGCTTCAAGATCTCAAGTTTCAAAATTCCGAAGTTTCAATTTTCAAAATTTCAAGTTTCAAGTAACAAAGAAAAAATATCTTTTTCAAGGAACCACAATAATCCGCCAAGTTTTCGTGGTAATGAAAAAATTTAAATAAAAAAGGAATAAATGGAAATCACACATCTCAAAAACAATGGGACCACAAAGCCCTCATCATTTAAAGTCTAATCCTAAATTTTGACTTTTTGCAAGCCACAGCTAAGATCAAGGTTGAAAAGCCCCTTGGTCGCCACAGCTAGGATCGCGGTTGAAAAGCCCCTTGGTCACCACAACTCCAATTCTGAGGTTGAAAAGCCCCTTAGTTACCTTTCATCAAGATTGAGATTGAAAAGCTTCTTGGTTGCCACAGCTCATATTGAGGTTGAAAAGCCCCTTGGTTGCCACAGTTAAGATCGAGGTTGAAAAGCCCCTTGGTTGCCACAACTCAGATCGATGTGGAAAAGCCCTTTGGTCGCCACAGCTCTAGTTCCAAGGTTGAAAAGCCCCTTGGTTCCCTTTCGTCAAGATCAAGGTTGAAAAGCCCATTGGTCGCCACAGCTCCGGTTTTTAGGCTTTTTCTTCAAGATTAAGGTTGAAAAGCCCTTAGTCACCATAGCTCCGGTTCCAAGGTTGAAAAGCCCCTTGGTTACCTTTCTCCAAGATCAAGTTTGAAAAGCCCCTTAGTCGCCACAACTCCGGTTCCAAAGTTGAAAAGCCCCTTGGTTACCTTTTTTCAAGATCGAGGTTGAAAAGCCCCTTGATTGCCACATTTCCAGTTTCGAGGTAGAAAAGCCCATTGGTTACCATCCACATCTAGTCTGAGATAGAAAAGCCTCTCGGTCACCTCAATTATCAAGAATCATTTCAAAATTCATCAGCTATCAAGTAGGTCAAGTATTCACAATTTTCATTTTTGTCAAAAGGTAAAGCACTAGTTCTATGTTCTAAGATTTTAGGTTCAAGGGCTAGGTAATCTTTGAAAATTCAACCTCAATTAAGTCATGGCCACTAAAATCAATGTCTTTGTTTTACATTGACATTCGCTTTCCAAGATCTGTCAATGAGGGGCATTCTGTAGATACTCGATTTTGCACCCGTGATTTAATTAAGAAAGATGACTAGAATGACCACTCATGTACCCAAAATTCATGATTGCATTACATGCATTAATTTGTTCATTGCATATCATAAAAATAATCTTGAGGTTGTAACGGTCACGATGGCATGCCCGGTTTCCAAATCAATCCATCGGATTGAAAGATATCGCATGATCAAGTTTGCACGGTCAGCATGCATTGTGTCTAGGTAGAGTCAACCACGCGTGATTAATTTAAATTAATTCTAATTGGTTAAACAGTTAAAATTAATTAAATAATTTTGTGATTAGTTGATAGTTAGTGTCAAAAATAGGATTTTTTGCATGGGAATAAAGGGGATAATTGGATAACAATAAAATTGTGGATAATCTAGACTTTATCAAAAAAAAATTTAGAGTATTTATCTACAAGATAATTGCTGCTGAAAAGACCTGAATTATCTAGAAAAGAGTTTAATTCTTAGAATACAGATTAAAAATGTGTCTAAGTGCAAGTCTCAGCTCAAAAAAACCTAAAAAAAGGAGTCCAAAATGCACCCAAACTCAAAAGCGGGATTGGCACCATTCGGTACTTTTGGAATGCCGATCGGCACTTTCAAAGTGCCGAATGGCACAAATTTGGGTTTCGGCCCGAGGGCATTGGGATTATGTTAAAACACATCCTTTTCAATTTTTTAGCGATAAGGACACATCCCAATTCGTATTTTGATCATCTAAGCTATTTTTTCGAGCCTTCCGGCCTCTATAAATAGAGACTAGATCTCAAAATTGAGAACACTTTTTCACGCTCTCAGATTTTCCTCTTTTCTGACTCCCCTTTCTGGTATTTTCTCTCTTACGTTAAAGAGGTTTTGGAGGCTTTAGTCTTAAGAATTTCTTTTTTGTAAGCAAGGATTTTTAGGTTTCAAAGATAATTGCATAAATTTCTTTGAACCCTAAAATATTCTCTCAAGAAAAAGAGTACGTTCATGCAAGAGGTAGTTTTTCTTTACTTTTTCTTCTTCTATCTCTTTTAATTGGTGATGTATGAATAAATGTTTGTTTAGTTTTGATTTTTAAATACTCATATCATGTATTGTCGATATTTTCTCTATTGGAATATGTTTTTGACGTTTTTATTGTCAAGATCTATTTTTTTGTTTCAAAAATCTGCTTGTTATCAAATCTTTTTATATCAAAATAACTAATTTGCATCTTCATTAGATGTAGATCTGAATTTTTTTCAATCAAAAAAACTGATTTGCATCTTTCATTAGATGCAGATCTGAATTTTTTAAATCAAAAAACTGATTTGCATCTTCATTAGATGCAAATCTAAATTTTTGTCTATGTAAAAACTAATTTGCATCTTCATTAGATGCAGATCTGAATTTTTTTAATCAAAAAACTGATTTGTATCTTCCTTAGATACAAATCTAAATTTTTTTAAATCCAAAAAAAAACTGATCTATATCATCTTTAGGTATAGATCTGATTTTTTTTTTTTTTTTAACATAGCAGATTTTGAAAAAAAAAAAAAAAAAGAGGTTATGAATAGTTTTGTTTGTTTTGTCAAATGCATGTAGCATAGGTTTATTTCATGAATATAGTTCTCTTCTAAAAAATCTTATTTTTATTTTTATTTCATATAACAACACATATCTGATTTTTTCTAGCTCTCTACAAATCTATATTTTTTTGTTATAAAATAGATCTGATTTTTCTTAATACAAACCAAAAACCAATTTTTCTAGTTCTCAAAAACAAATTTGATATTTAAAAAAAAAAAAAAGACTTTGTTTTATTTAATAAACATAGGTCTAACTTTTCTATGCCAAAAACTTTTTTTTTTTACATGTACAAAAACAGATCTGATTTTTCTAAACCAAATCAATTTTTTTTTTTTTTTTTTATCACAACACTAATCTGATTTTTTTTTTTTTTTTAACAAAGAAGAGGATGCATTCGTAAATAGAATTATGTGATTTAGTTTTTCATATGTGCAACATATCATTCATGTCATGCATAAAAGGGGTACATTGGTCATGAGAGTCTAGAAGACCAAACTCTGTCTGGGCGAAATGGGTGTCTAACACCTTCCCATTCCGTAACCTAGCCTTCGAATTTAGTGTCTTTGGATAGGTAGACCTAGGCTTTATCTTTATTTTTATTTTATTTTTTGGGTAGATTGTAACTAGGACAAAAAGCCATGTATCTTTGGTAATTTGTAACTAGGACCCAAAGCCATGTAATACTCAATTTATCAAATATGTATTCTTTTTTATTTAATCAATGAGAAATGAACAATTAAGTCATGTAATTTGTACTTAATTTTTTTTTTTTTTTTTGTATAAAAAATAAGTGGCGACTCTACACCACTTACCTAAAAAGAAAGGTGCCCTAAAAAAGTACCCAAATCTCTTTTTTGAGAGCACCCCTAATTTTGGTGGTCTCTTACACAATGGTTGGTGGCAACTCCTAAAAAAAATAAGAAAAATGGACTCACATACACACAAGCACACAAGAGTCACGTCACCAAGGACCCAATGTGTGACCAAACCCAGAAAATTTCAAAAATTTGGGGGGCATCCACACCTCACACATGCTATGTAAATATATACTTCACATGCTTTGGTTGTAAATAAATCCTTGAAATAAATATTCACATGATACATTATACATAAGTTAATACTCACATGTGTGTGTGTGTGTGTAGTTTGTACAAAGTTTTTTCAAAAACAAAAATGCCAAGTGTATTATTTCATAACTAAAACAATTATGTTAGAAATAAATTAAAATTGGGTACTATCCTTTGGATAGGCGGTGTGGGGTGCCTAACACCTTCTCCACAGGTAACCAAACTTTTGAGTCCAAGATCTTTGGTTCGAGACTTTTGGTTTACTTTAATTAATAAACCCTTAAAATTGGTTTAGTTAATTAGGTAACTTAAAATAAATTAGACATATAAGTGACCAATCACACCTAATACAAAACCAATGGTTAGTGGTGACTCCTAAAATAAAAATAAGAAAAAGCAACTCACACACACACACACACCTCACCCTAGAAATGCATGCACACAAAGAATCACGTCACTAAGGACCCAATGTGCGATACTACACAAAAAATATTTTAAGAAAATTCTTTTTGGGGGTGTCCACACATAATTTTAAGGGCAAATTACAATAAACCCACCTATAGTTAAGCCAATTTTTACTTTGCCTACATGTGGTTTAAAACTATACACTTTACTAACTTGAGGTTGACTCCATTAACCTTATGTAACCCACCTCTCCATTGGTCATTAGAAAAAAAAAAACATTTTTAGGTGAAAACAAATATAACAAGAATAAAAAAGTTAAGGTTTTTAATTGCTCATGAACTTCAATGAGATCAAAGTGGAGGAACGACACACCAATCAAAGGGCTCAATGAAATTATTTTTAATCTATAATAATATCAACAATCTCACAACAACTCAAAATTTTGAACCAAATTTTACAAGAAGACCAACATCTCAAAACAACCAACAACATTATCAACAAAAGAAAGTGAGATAGTGATAAGCCAAAAAAGAGAGTGAGGTAGAGATAAGCCAACAACCGAAGAGTGAGGTAAAGAAAAATCCAGCTATGGGTTTGGATCATGGTTGATCAACCATGGTTTGGTGTCTTGGTGGTGGCTCCTAGGAGCTAGATTGGAGTGGGGTAAGATAGGGAGAGAAATCCAGCAACACTTTTTAAGGGTGGGTTTGGTTTGTTCTACCATGGATTGAGCTTGATCTTAGCTTGTCCCTCTCCTAATTTTCGGTCTTTTCTACACAACCAAACACCACCAAGGAAAGAAAGAAAGGAACCTTCAAACCTATTACCTGAATCTTAAAAAAAAAAATTAAATAAATAAATAATCCCAAAGCATATTTGCCTCGAGAAGGCGATGTCCTCCTAGATTTCTTCCCCAACCCCTATTGTCCCTCAATGCCCTTCTCTCTAACGAAAATCACAACCAGCTGACCTAATGCACTACCCTTCTTCTTCGTTACACATATTCACCCATCTGTATAGAAGGGCTGGAGGTTAAAGTCAAGTTTGGCACTTTACAAAGATATTGCATCTGAAAGTTGTTATTGTAATGTGTTTCTTTTGTCTTTTATTCATTGATTACATTTGTTATATGTTTATTTGATATTGTTAGGTTCTAAGGATTAGGAACTAATTTATTAGAACTCTAATTTGTATTGTTTGCAAACCATGATCAAAACAGGTTTTAGTCTTGTTTAGACTTGCTCAAAGTGTATGCGTTTTAGGTAAAGTTGGAATCAAGTTACTGCAGAATTTATTGTGCAATTCTGTCTAGCTCGATCAATCAAGAATTAGACTCGATCGATCAAAACTTGAGTAGAATGTTTTTTTGTAGAATTTTCCAACTCTGCCCAAGCCCGTTTAACGTGTAGGGTTTTATGTTTTGTCTTAAGTATAAAAGAGAAAATCCTAGCCACGTTTTGGTTGCTCCATATGCTGTGTGTGTGAATCTTTTGTGAGATCAAGAGGTAGTTGCCTTCACACATACTTAGGGTTTCCAAGATTCAAGACTATGTCAAGAACTTGGTGATCATTCAGTTGCTGCAATAAAAGCTTAAAGATATACAAGCAGGAGTGCTTGTACTTGCTGAAGAATCCAAGAAAGAAGGAGTTCGTGGTCTTAGAGCTTGCACGTGATCGTATCAGTAAGTTTCTACTGGTGGGTAGCAATAGGATGTTAGTGGTCTACGTCGCTATTGTAAAACTTTGATTCTTTCATAATGGATTCAGGTTTACCTTGAGGATAGCTAGGTTAAATCCTCCCCAGGTTTTTACCGGTGTGGTTTCCTGGGTCATCATATCTTTGTGTTCTTTATATTCTGCATTTTACATTGATATGATTATATGATTGTATTAACCTAGATCTGAAATTTGGACGAAGTAATCACTTGGTTAATTCACTAGGTTAATCCGATTGTGTTTTTAAGGGGTCTAAAAACAAACAAGTGGTATCAGAGCAGGTTGCTCTCTTGTTGTAGATCTTTTGATCTCTAAGCTGATCCTTGACCCCTGTTGTCATGGAACACAGACACTCTCTTGTTATTCCACCTCACTTTGATGGGAATAATTATGCTTATTGGAAAGTAAGGATGAAAGCTTTCCTGAAATCAATTGATGAAAGAGTTTGGAACTCCACTGAATACGAATGGAAAAAGCCCACTACTCTTGTTAGTGAGTGGCAAACTTCTCAAAAAGAAGCAGCCGCGTTTAATAGCAAAGCTATGAATGCTATATTTAACGCTGTTTCTATGGAGGAATTTAAGAGAATCTCTAATGTTGAGGTTGCTCATATTGCTTGGAATATCCTCTAGACTGTGCATGAAGGCAAAAAGCTGTTAAAATTAATAAGTTGTAGCAATTAACTTCTAAATTTGAAAGCATTAGGATATCTGATGATGAATCTTTTGATGAATTCTATGCTAAGCTTAATGATATTGTTAATTCTGCATATAATTTGGGTGAAATCTATGATCAACCTAAAATTGTTAGGAAGATTCTTAGATCTTTAACTGAAGATTTTAGACCCAAAGTGACTGCCATCACTGAGAGTAAGGATGTGGACTCCATCCCTGTTGATGAACTTGTAGGATTTCTTCAATCCTATAAGTTGGACCTACCTAAGACTAGCAAATCAAAATCAATGGCTCTCAAGTCTGTTGATGATGTTGAGGCGAGTGGATTTGATGATGATCTCTCTGCTACTGAGAATGCTTACCTTGCCAAGAACTTTAGAAATTTTCTTAGGAACAATAACAGAAGGGCAAGAGGTAATAACACTGCTGAACCTAGAAATTTTAGGAGGAATGATCCCACTAAGGTTAATAACACTGAAAAATCTAAAGAAAAAGTAGGTCAACCTTCTAATAATTCAATGGGTCCTCAATGTTTTGGATGTCAAGGGTATGGTCATATGAAATCTGAATGTCCTACATACTTGAGGTCTAAGGGTAAGGCTATGTCTGTAACCCTTAGTGATGATGAAGTTTCTGATGATGAGTCTGGTTATGACGATGATGGAAACTTCATTGCTTTCACTGCTACTGCTATAGTCAATGAAAGCTTGTGTGTTGAAGAGAACCCTTCTGATGGGGAGCTCTCTAAAGATGCAGATCTTCAAGAAGCCTATAATAAGCCTTGCAAAGTTGTTGCAAAGGATGCTATGAGTGTTGAATTAGGCTTAAAGAAAATTGCATCTCTTGAGCTTGATAAGAAAAATTTGCTTGTGAATTTATTTGATGCTACTAAACTTTTGAATAATGTGAAGACTGAGAATATGCTTTTGCTTGAAAAAGTCAAGAAATTGGAACATGAACTATCTGTTGCTAGAGAACAAACTGATATATCTGCAAGCTCCAAATTAGATCACGTGTTAAGTGTTCAAAAGTCTCCCTCTGACAAAACTGGCTTAGGTTTTGTAGAAAGCATCTCTGTGTCTGCACCCCATTCCACAAACTTTGCTCCTTCTTCTTCTTCTTCTTCTTCCAAACCCCCTGTGAATGAGATTGTCAAACCCTCTGTGAGTGAGGCTAAATGTGTAGAAGTTACACCACCTAGGAAGATTAGGGTTGATCTAAAAGAGTCTAAACCTAAGGAGTCTACCCTTACTAAGGACAAGTTGCATAGTAAGCCTGCTTGGGTTTGTCATTTTTGTAGAAAGTCTATGCACATTCATCCAAATTGTTACAAGCTGCTAAGAAAGCAAACAAACCAAAAGTGCCTGTACCTCAAGCACAAGATCCTATGATACTTATTGGTGAATTGGTAATGTTTTTAAACCTTTATTCCAATCCTGGAGTTGGTTTTCTCATATGAATAAAAACTCCAATGCTCGAGGTGCATCTACAAAGTTTTGGATGCAAAAAGCCCAATCTAAGTGAGTCTTTCTGACATGGTCCTTGTGCTTCATTGCTTTACTCTTTGTGACCATTGTTATTTGTTTTTTTTTTTTTTTGTTTGTTTCTAGGACTTGCATTGCATAACATTCATGCATTTTATTCTAGGACTGTTTTTGTTTCTTCTTTTCAAAATTAAAAAAAAAAATAAAAAAAAAGGAAAAAGGAAAAGGGAAGCAAATTGTGTTTTGCATTTTTTTTCTTGGATTTGAAATCAAGGTTGGCCAATTTAATATTTACATAACATGTCTATGTACTTTGTTTAGCTTGGATGAGCTTATTTATTGCATTTTACTAGTTGAAGCTTTGTAGTGCATGTTGTGTGGGAAGATGTTTATAGCTTTTGATCACATGATCTTGATCTTGAAGTCACATGTTTTTGATTGTCAGACTTGAACTTATAGAGAAAGGCATAAATAACCATCTCACCACTGTTTACTAGCCAATCATGAACACCTTAGTGCATATCATAAGATTTTGTGCTTGAAAAAGTGTAGCACATGCACAAAAAGAACATACGATGTAGCATCGGCTTAAATGATAAAATTGGTGTGTACATTATTGGACTTAATGTTAAATCAAACAAATAAAATTGGTGTGTACATTATCCTGACTATTTCAATAAGTTTCTAAACAAATAAAATTGGTGTGTACAATATGAGGCAATTCAAGAAACTTACATGATTGCAAGCTTGTTTTCTAGGAGATGTGAGAGTTATATGATGTAACTCTTTAGGTGATAGTCTCTTTCAAATTCAATGTGATGAATTTTGTAGAAATTGTGGTTGATTTCTATTTACATATCACCTCACATGTATCTCAAGTTTTTGCTAGTTGCACACACTACACAAGTTACTCTTTGCTAAACTTTGTACATGTTATTGTGTGATTTTGGTTTGGCCAACCAAGTTTGAAAATTCCTTGTATTTTATGCAAAATGTGTTTGAAGCCTGAGAATTTAAGGAGAATTGATTGAACACCTCAATTTTGGGAAAACTGGGTTCAAAACAAGTGTTTTTGAAAAGCATTTCATCTTATACTCATGCATTTTATTCATAAAATTCAATGCTTTGAGGAGTTTCTGCAATATTTTGCTTTCATTTTCAAAAAACTGTTTTTTCAAGAATTTCAACCGATCGAAATTGTGATTAAAAGTTTTGGCTTGGCTCTATGTATTTCGATCGATTGAATTTTTTTTTCGATCAATCGAAATTGCAATTAAAAATTCTTGGCTTGGTTCTGTGTGTTTTGATCGATCGAACCTATTTTTCGATCAATCGAAAATCGTATAGAGAGTTTTTTAAAACCTTTGTTCCTCATGTGTTCTTCACTGTTCAAACTTTCCCAAAACACATTCTCTCTCTATTCGATCAGTCCAAGAATCCTAGCAAGTTTTTTTTTGTCGTTTTCCTCCAAAAATTTTGCAAGGTTTTCCTTCTCCGATAAGACTATTTTACCCTTCTTTTTTCTTTTATTTTCATGTTTCATGCATTAAATCATGCATTTTGGGGAAAATTTTGGACCTTGAAAATTTTGGAGATTTTGATGTTTTAAGCTTTTTCTTTCACAATTGATCATTGGGTTTTTGTTGTGGGACACTATAAAACTGTTCTTGGTGAATTGATTTGATCAATTTGATGAATTTGGTGAAACTAAAATTTCTAGGGCTTGAAAGTACCCGATTTGGGGTTTTTGTTCAATTTGGTTTAAATTGATGAAATTGGCTTGTTTGGTTCATTGATTTGGTCATTATAAACTATTATCTATCATGCATAATGATCAATTTGGTCAATTTGTTGGTTTTGTGAAATTGGGTTTTTCAAATTTTGGGGTTTTTGATGTAAACTCTATGCTCAAGCCAATTTTGTGATTTTAAAGCTAAATTGAACTTATTCTCACTGCATTAGGGCATGCATCATGTGTTGATAATGTTCATGCATCATATAGAATTGTTATTTCTATTTTTTTATGCTAACTTGCAGTCTGCCTTAGGTTTTTCTTGTTTCTTTTTTGGTTCTTTTATGTGTGTCTTGTCCTTTCCTTAGCATCATGCCTAGGAAAACTAGAGCCAATAGGACCTCCACTTCTTCTCCTTCCCTCACCTTTGATAGTGATAGGTTCCTGAGTGAGAAAAATCAGGAAGCGTTTGAGAAGCTTAACCTTAGGAGAAACATTTGGGCTAAGAGAAAGGTTCTTTTAGATGAGCTAGATCCCAAGATTAGGCATAACTTTGAGCGTAGGGGCTAGTTACCTTTTTTGGATATTTCACATCCACCTCCGGCTACCTTGATTAGAGAGTTCTATTCGAACCTCTCTGTCCACTCCTATGATGCCAACACTCTCGTGAGGAGTTGGGTACGGGGTGTAGGGTACATCATTACCCCTTCAGTAGTAGTTGATGCCTTTGGGTGCCAGTGGTTCAGCATCTTGTCTACCCTTATGATGAGTCTCTTCTCTTGGATGACATCATGTCTTATATCATTGGGTCTTCTATCCAGTGGGGTTCTGATCCTCAGATCACCACTGCTGAGCTCATTGAGATTCATTATCTCTTCTTTAGGATTGCTTGTCATTCTTTTTGGCCTATCTCTCATCTGCACGCCATTCCTTTGGAGCGTTGTACATTTTTGTATGCCCTGGTTACTGATGGTTCTATTAGCTTTCCTCATCTTTTTATTCGTTCCTTGGTTGAGGTGCATAAGAGTAGTTCTACTACTCATGCTTTGTTCTTCCCCGTTTTTTTTCACCGGATTCTTTTGCATCTACGTTTAGTTGAGTTTCCCGCATCTGAGCCTATACACATAGTTGCTCCCATAGGTGCCACCTTTCTTAGGCAGAGGGCTACTCTGTTGAGAGCTAGCTCTAAACGTCCTAGGGTAGAGCCTCCCGGTGTCGCACCTCCTCCTCCCTCTTCTACAGGTGATACTACGGTTGAGGAGCCCGTTGATCATGCTACTAATGCTGCTGTTGCTGATGTTCCTCCACCTCCTACCTCGAATGATTCAGACATTCGACGTATGTTAGAGACTGTCATGACCGTTCAAACGGCTCATGGACAGATTTTGGTGGACATGCTTGATGAGCTTCGTGCTTTGTGAGCAGATCTGGATCATTTGAGATGATCGCCTCCACCACCTCCTTTTGATGATGTGTGATTGCCCTTTGGCATTCCGTCACAAAAAGGGGGAGTACACTTATAGAGGATTTTTGTAGTTAGGGGGAGATTTTTGTATTTGTGGAGCTTGTGGAGTTATTAGATTGTATCTAGGTGCTTCATTGTGTATTTACATTTTTTTTGGCTTATGATGTATTCTTTTTTTTGATTGGGTTTTTCATGATAGGGGGAGATACATTGATTGGTATATGTTTCTTGTTTCACATTGATTATTGATTTATATTTATGAGTTATTCATGATATATGTCTTTATTGTGTGTTATGTGAAATCAAGAAGTTATTTTTGTTTTACTTGATTTTTCCACATGCGTTTATGTGTTTGTTGAGTGTTTCAGGAAATATACAGGTTGTTTCAATCGTGCTGCTGTCTACACTTGCAACTGATAGATAGTAGTTAGGTTGAATTTGTTGTGTTGGGCTATGTTTTTATATTGGGCTATTTTTATGTTAACTTTGAGCAATTTTGTTTAGTTTTGTGTTTTGTCACGGATTACCAAAGGGGGAGTTTGTTAGGTTCTAAGGATTAAGAACTAATATATTAGAACTCTAATTTGTATTGTTGGCAAACCATGATCAAAACAGGTTTTAGTCTTGTTTAGACTTGCTTAAAGTGTATGCGTTTTATGTAAAGTTGGAATCAAGTTACTGCAGAATTTATTGTGCAATTTTGTCTGGCTCGATCAATCGAGAATTAGACTCGATCGATCAAAACTCGGGCAGAATTTTTTTCTGCAGAATTTTCCAACTCAGCCCAAGCCCGTTTGACGTGTAGAGTTTTATGTTTTGTCTTAAGTATAAAAGAGAAAACCCTAGCCATGTTTTGGTTGCTCCTTATGCTGTGTGTGTGAATCTTTTGTGAGATCAAGAGGTGGTTGCCTTCACATATACTTAGGGTTTCCAAGATTCAAGACCATGTCAAGAACTTGGTGATCCTTCAATTGGTGCAATAAAAGCTTAAATATATACAAGCGAGAGTGCTTGTACTTGCTGGAGAATCCAAGAAAGAAGGAGTCCATGGTCTCGAAGATTGCACGTGGTCGTGTCAGTAAGTTTCTACTGGTGGGTAGCAATAGGATGTTAGTGGTCTAAGTCACTATTGTTAAATTTCGATTCTTTCATAGTAGATTCAAGTTTACCTTGAAGATAGCTAGGTTAAATCCTCACTAGGTTTTTACCGGTGTGGTTTCCTAAGTCATCATATCTTTGTGTTCTTTATATTCCGCATTTTACATTGATATGATTATATGATTGTGTTAACCTAGATCTGAAATTTGGACTAAGTAATCACTTAGTTAATTCACTAGGTTAATTCGATTGTCTTTTTAAGGGGTCAAAAAACAAACAGATATATATATTAAAAAAGAAAAAGAAAAAAAGAATTAAGGAGAGATGAGAATAGAAGAATGAGAGAGCGAATTTACTAGTATACTAAGACTATGATGGGGAAGGGACCAGGCTCAGCTTGAAATTGTGTAAATTTGGTTGCCCAATTCATAATTTAAAACCCTAGCCTTTTGATTCTTGTTATGTTTATTTTTGCCTAAAATTATGTTTACCTAACGGCAAATAGAAGGTGGGTTATGGAAGAGTAACTGAGTTAATCTTAGGTGGGCAAAATGTCAAGTTTTAAACTACAAGTAGGCAAAGTAAAAACGGGTCTAACCACAGATAGGTTTATTATAATATACCATAATTTTAAATTACAAAAACTTGAAATTTAAACATTTGATTGATGCCATAGCAATTGATCTTTGATCTTTTAGAAATTTTGCAAGCACGAAGGATAAAAGAAGAAAATGTAATCCAATGGTAGATTTTTCAAAATTCTCCTCCAATAAACAGTTATTAAGTGAAGTTGTAGTTTTAGGCTATAATCAAGTTTGTTGCCAAATATTATCTTACTAAAATTTCGATATTATTTTTTAAAAATTTATATGAGATACAATTAATTTTAAAATATAAGGTTTTGTTCGGTAACAGTTTTTTTTTTTTTTTTCTATTTTCAAAAACTTGTTTTTGGGAATATAAAAAAAAAAAAAATTCTTGTCTTTTTGAAACCAAAAACATGTTTGGTTAGTTGAAATTAAAAAAATAGTTTTTTGAAGAAAAAAATAGCAAAAAACTAAAATATTAACTCATTAAATGAGACAGGTTCATTAAATTAAATGCGTATTTTTATTGACTTTTAAAAATTAAAAACTGAAAACAGTCTTTTGCATGTTTTTGGTTTCCTTTACAAATTGAGTTCTGAGAACAATTTTTGTTTTCTGTCCATTTTAGGTTGCCAAAAAAGGTTTTTAGTTTCAAAAATAGAAAGCTATTTTTGGAAATTGAAAAAAAGAGGAAAAAACAATTATCAAACATACCCTAAAATTCTTGTTCAAATTTATGGCTTGTTTGGAAGTTTAGAGAGGGAGGAGAGTAGAAGGGAGAAGAGTAAAGGAGAATAGTTATCATTTACCTTATTTGGATGTTTTTAAAATTAATAAGGGGGAAGGGAGTAATTAGCCCTTCCTCTTGTTTGGATATTTTAAAAATTAGGATAGAAATGAGAGGAAATGGTTTAAATAGACAAATTTACTCCTATTTGAAAATGGGCTTAACAACATTGAACCCATTGAGAATGCCTTGTCCATCTAATTAATAAAGCAAAATCTTTTTATTTATTTATTTGTTCTTTCGCTGTTTGGATGCCAAGAAAAAGAAAAAAGAAAACTAATTCAAATTTCACAGAGATCAAAACGAATTCACAAAGTCAACCAATGTCAAAACCAAGTCAAAGTCAAAACAACTCCTAAAAAACTCAGAAATCCACAACACAATCAAGATCCACAAGTTCAAGTATACAGGGAGTGTCTGCTTGAATGGTGCCCATGAGATCAGTGTGCCAGAGATTCTGGTAGTTCTAGCGGAGCTGCATCTTGTCCATGTACTCTTGAGAAGCTGCCATGTCTATACTCTCTCTCTCTCTCTCTCTCTGAGTTTGAGCTACAAGAAACGAAGCCCTAGATCTTGACGAAGAAGAAGAAGGAAGGTTTTAACAGGAGAGATTGAAGAGAGTGTTTATTTTGGTTTGTAATTTTGTTAATTTAGAAAAAGTAAATTGGGGAATTCATTTGATTAATAATTTATCTACTCTACTCTCCCTCTAAATCTCTGCAATTTGGGGGAATTAAAAATGAGGAGTTAGAGGTAGTTAAAACCCCTCCAAATCCCTCTAAACCCCTCCCTCTCCTTCCTTAAAAAACTTCCAAACAAGATAATTGAATTACTCTCCCTCCCTTTACTCTACTCCCCCTCCTTTTTTAAACATCCAAACAAGCCATTAGTTCCTTTTAAAACAGTTAAAAAATAAATAAATAAATAAATTGTTCAGAAGAAGCACAACAATCCAAAGCCTTGGGATGAGGACCCTAAACATGGATCGATAGAAGATTGAAAAGTTCAACCCTTCTTGGAATGAATCCGGAATTCTCCATTATCTTCCCTTAATACAGAGATAAAAATTTCAAAACCACCAATTATTTTTTAAATTAAAATTTTTTTTCTTTATGTTGTTTGATTGTTTGCTCTTGATTTTTTTTTTTTTTTTTTTTTTTTTTTTTTTTTTTTTTTTTTTTTTTTCAGAAAAGTACTTGCAAGAGGTTTGACCAACTGTTAAATCTGCTTGAAAGAGTATGGCGTTTCATGTGAACTTAGTAAGTTTAGTTATCAGATTCATCTCATATTACTAAAAACTACCTGAAGTTTCTATTTTTCATTGTTTTACATTTGAAAGATTAATTTCATGATTCTCTCTTCCTTGTGTGTCAGAAATATAGGACCTATGAAGCACGGGTGCGTTTCCGGATTCGGGTGCGGGTGTGGGACTCGGCAATTTTTGAAAAAGTGGGGTGTGACAATTAAAAAATTATTTAAAATATTTTTATTTATATTTTCTATATATTTTTACTATTAAAATATTCTTAAAAAACACATTACTATGCCTTGATTCACAAAACAAAGAAAGAAGAAGGCAAAAAACACAAAACAAAACACAAAACAAAAAAGAAAACATAAAAGAAGTAACAAATATTCAGAATAAAATTGAGGAAGGACAGATTTAGGATGTTTGGGCCTCATTCAAAGCCAATTTCTGGCATGATTTAAGGCCGATTTCGGCCTGTTTCAGTCACCGGTCGATATGACCCAATTCGGCTTGATTTTGGCCAAATCTTCCTGGTTCAGTGCAAATTGGCGAGAATGGAAGCTGATTCGGCACGAATCGAGCTGAGTCAACGTGAATCCATAAAAAAAAAAAAATTAAAAAAAAAAAATAAATAAAAAAGCTCAAACTTGACACCGATGTGCTGGCAGCCGCGTTAGACTCCGATTCGGCACCCTCCTAGCCACGTCCGTGCTTCATAGATAGGGACCCATATATTATGATCAAGGCTAGGGAACTCATTAGGATTTTGTCAAGAAGTGTCCCAGTTTATCGGTACAATTTTTGGTCTCTCCTTTTACTCTTGTTTTCTTGTTTGTATTGTATGAATTTTTTGTAGTGTTAGAAAGGTGTGAAATTGCTATCAAGATGTTGGGTTTGTTCTTACATTATATCATTGCCCAAGGGTTGCACAAAACAATATGTAAACTAATAACTTTGCTTGACTCTTTCCATCAAAACTATGTATCTGTTAAACTCTATTGTGACATAGCTGTACCATTTTGGCTGCTTTTCTTTAGTTTGTAATTTTGGTCATGTTGCAACTTTTTTATGGGAAAAAGAATATATTCAAGTAGAAAGATTTTACCCTGCAAACTTGGGAAAGTCCAGTTTCAATGCTTTAGTTCGGGCTTTAAGGCTTTCAAAGAGATGGTCAAATTGTTGTGCTAGCCCTTCCAAGGCCTGTTGTTGATTATCTTGTTATTACTTCATGCAAACCATAGTTTAAATTATGTAAGGTTGAATTTTATCAACCATCTTGTTGGCTTTATTCCGTGACAAATTTGCTTGTATTTTAGCAATTAGTAACCCTGTATTTAGGTGGGAATCATGTAAGGGTAGTGTGTGAGAGAGCGTGAAGAAATGCTCAAGATTGTGCAAAGAAGCAGGGACTCGCGACTAGATCAGGCGGGTGGCTCGCAGCTTGCAAGCCGCCAGAAAGTTGCACACGTGCCAAGCATGTCAGAAGCTTAAGAGTCGCGCGAGCTGTTGCACTACAGGACAAAAGTCCTAGGCTGGTCAGGCCGTTAGCTCGCGGCTTGAACTCGCGACTCAACACAGTCGCGAGGTCAAGTCACCAGAACACCCTGTTTGGGAAAAACTGACTTTTCACATTCCTTCTCACCCTACTCTATATATACCCTTATACCCACGATATTTAGAGAGCTTCCAAAGAGAATTTTGAGAGAGGAACCCTAGAGAAAAACAAGATTAATTCATCCACAATCTTCACATAGAGACTCTTCAAATTCCTCTACTCTCTTCCTCTCCATTGTTAAATTCTTGAGAGGTACATTACCAAAACCTTTTCTCACTATACCCATATCTGTGAGAAGGCTATTTGGTGTTTAGGAAACAGTTAAGAAAGGACCAATTTCATATTGGTAGATGCTATGGTCAAGTAACGGAATCCGGCAAGCCAAAGAAGAAATAGGTTCGGCATAACCTCGTTGAAGTAGGAGCTTGGAGGGCTTAGGTACATTGGGTAGATTAGGCTTGGAGGGTCTTTTGCTGTTCATGTATCCCAACTACATTCTTTAGTGGATTGTTTACCGCTTGGAGGGCGACGGAGAGGTTTTACGCCGAGGGCTTTGGTTTCCTCTTCGATAACACATCGAGTGTTGTCCTTGTGTTTGCATCTCTCTTCCCTTAATCTTTTCCATTTAATTTCTGCTGTGAATGTGATTTTATTTGGTTTAGATTGTTTATCAATTCTGTATTAAGCTTATGTTCATTTTTCGCACATTAATTGTTTGATATTAAGCTTGAATTGGTAATTTGTAAATTGAGGGTCTAAACATTCAAGGTGTTTTATACACTTATTGAACTTTCAAATTAAGTAAGAAAATCAAGTTCCTTCAAACTTGACAAGTATAATGAACAACTTGCAAACTTGGGCTCTTAGGGAAATTAGTGAAACTTGACCAATTCGAGGTAATCACCTTCCAAGAAAAGAGAATGTGTGAAAGAAATTAATTGGTTGAAAGGAAAGAGGAAAAATCTGACTAATTAATTTCTTATTGATATTCAACACTATTGACATTTGATAAATATTTATACAGTTGATTCACATCGAGTTTTCTACTTAGTTGACTCTTAACTCATGTAACTAATTGAGCGAGGCAACTTACTAACTCACCGGCCAACTATTTGTAACGAACCCTTTCTTCATCTAAAACCTACTTATCCTACTCTGTGCATTCAATAAGGAGTTCTATGACACTTCAATTTCAGAAGGTGGGGAGGCCTGGTTAATATCGTGGGGAATGTCGATAGTCCTCACGTCTTCCCATCTTAAAGAAGTCCAACTATGTAAGTCTGGCGTACGAGTTGAACTTGAAGCCCTCCCTGGATTAATGATCTCTCCATTATAGAAGTATTTTGCAAGTCCAACCGCCTTGTTCCAAACTCTTATTGGGCTAGGAGTTGCATTGTCTTCGTTTGCCTCTTGAGGATGTTGATAATTCTTTAGCAATCGAATTAACGACAGTAGGAAACAAATTGTAGAAATGGCAGCAGATATAAGGTAGAGACCCCAGAAGCTCTGGATGCTCAAAGGATCTGTATCACTGGATGTTTGGTCTGTTGAACACCCACGTGAGGGAGTCAACCATTTATCTTCCAGATTTGTTAGGGTACCATCTTCTGATAGCCTTAGTATGGCTTCTGAAAAGTCCTTCACTATTGGCGAGCCTTTCTGGAATACCTGCATGGAGGGTAAATTAGAAGTGATTCCTACCATAAAAAAGATGATTCTCTCAATTACAATGAAATGGAGACAGTTTATAATACTTAAAAACTTTAAATGACATGGCACTAGATACACCTTTAACCTTATAATTTCTTAATCTAAAGCATGAAATTGATACAACTCAAATGGCCAGAATGGTAACACATTGGAATGGAATTACTAACACAAAAATCATAGCATGTATGGAAAATTTTATTTAATAAATATTTATTGAGGATTTAGGTGCTTAAAACCATTATCTGAAAATAACTGAAGACTTCTTTATAATAATGAACTAGTTTTAGCCACCATAGAAAGCTTGCAGAAACTCTCTACAAAATTGCTTCTTTTCATATTTAAACTGTCTGGAAATCATATTTTCTGCAAAGAATTCTTTAAGACCCGAAATAATCTGAAAAAATAAATTCAGTGAATGCCAATGATAATATGTAACATGCTTTTTTGCTTCTTTTTTGAAAATATTCAGTTTTGAACTTTGGAATGATCAACTTGAAATTATGTGGAAACTGAAAGCTACAAGGTGTAGTAGTTATTACTTACAAAGCCAAATCCTCCAAATCTATACGTCTGTGTGGAGGTGGTGAATCCCTTGCGATACTTGTCGATGAAAACTTTCTCATATGGAAGTTCAAAAAAGGCAGCAGCTATGCTTTTGTTTCTAAAATGCTCTTCATAATCAGATTCAGTTTTAACTTTAATGATGTTCTTTAAATTAAACTAAAGCACTTCCTGCAGGTAAGTCATTACAAATGAATCGCCATCACAACCAATTTTTGCATTGCTGCTCTTCAGCCACTCGATATCTCTAACTGGTTGTAATCGTAGCACGGTGAGCATTGAAGACAGATTAGCAGTGTGGCTACTAGCTTGAGGTTAGGATCAACACAACAAAAAGCTAAACTACCACCACCACTCGAGTAAGGTTGCTATAAACTTTCTCCCCTGCAAATGCAATGGATTACATTCATTAGAAATTTCATCTTGGCTGTGTTTAGTTTTTATCTCTGGAGCTCCTATTGATTAGAAAACAATTTCATTATAAGATGAACTTAATTGATCCTACAGGGGTCAATCCATTTTGTAAAATTAGCATTAAGTTGTAAGCAAATTCTTGCATCAAAAGCAATTTTGTATTTCATACACAAGTATCTTTTCCAGTCATACATGATTTGCAACCTTTCAGATATTAGAGCATTCTAAACCTTGAACATAAACGAACCTCTTTAACTCCCACTAATAACAAAGAACTAGGTCTCTGAAAATTAGCTAATTATATGTAGAGGATTTGTGCCATGGTAAACCAATATTATTACTTTACATCCCAGACAGCCGTAACTTATTAGGGGCGGGCACAATGAGGCAGCCTTGAAGCTGGTTAGACTCGATAAACAGTGTGGAAGACTTGATCATTAGCTTGTGCTAAGTGTCATAGAGTACTTATAATAATAATAATAATAAAAACAGATTATAGACATTTGTACTTACTGTGAGCAAAGAATAGGGTGGAGAATGTGAACCAAATTGTGGTACCAATCTGATTCTTCAATGGGCCATTAAATTCTGGATTACACTGTTGCTCCAAGAACCAAACAATAAGCATTGTATAAATCAAGACAACACCGGTTGCCAGCCACATTTTCCAGGTGAAAGGCTTCAAGAACATCCATGCTGATCCTTCAGGTTTTGCAGGAACTACCATGGACAACCCTGACTCGGCAAATGGCTGAGTGAATTCCACATATTTTGTACGGTCTGCCAATATGGTCACATCTCCAACAACAGCATCGTAAGTCTTCCATTGTTTTTAGATCATGACAAGCATAGTCTTTATCAGAAACAAGTTTGTAACTAAGAAAACAATAAACAAATGAAAAAAAGCTAGGAAGCACCGATGCGGCTGGGAGGGTGCCTCACCAGAGTCCAATGCGGCCCGATGCAGGGTGCGTGTCTGAGTTTTTTTTTTTTTTTTTTTTTTTTTTTTTTTTTTTGGGGATTCGGATTCGCACCGACTCAGCTCCGATTCACGCCTAACAGGGCCGATTTGGCCGAATCGGATCATATCGACTAGCGGTCGAAACTGACCGAAGCGGTCAAAACTGACCGAAACGGCCAAAATCGGCCTTGAATCATATTGGAACAGCCGAAATCGGCTTTGAATGAGGCCCAAACATTCTAAATCTGTCCTTCCTCAATTTTATTTTGAATATTTATTGCTTCTTTTGTGTTTTCTTTTTTGTTTTGTGTTTCTTGTCTTCTTCTTTCTTTGCTCTATGAACCAAGGCCATAGTAATGTGTTTTTTAAGAATATTTTATTAGTAAAAATATATAGAAAATATAAATAAAAATATTTTAATAATTTTTTAATCACCGCACCCCGTCACTCCCGCACCTTATTTTTTCAAAAATTACTGAGTCCCATACCCGCACCTGCACACAAATCCGGAAACGCACCCATGCTTCATAGGAAAAAAGTTGTAAGTCATATACAACTTTTTTTAGTAACAGATTCACTGCTCTTCCAAGGGCTTTCTGTCTCTTTCAAAACGAGCCATTCAAAGTTTGGCAAACTATCAGAAAAGTCTAACTGGAAGTGCTCTTGACTTGCAATCTAGATTAGAAATAAGAAATTTCAAAGTTTTGAGAAACCAATATCAGAAGACAATATAAAATTGATCTACTCAATACTCATTTTTCTTCCCACAGTAACTTCTCACTATAGGAACTTTGACTTGAAGGCTCTCTTCTGTGAAAGATGGAGACTGGAGAGAATTTACATTTATTGCTTAATTACTTGCTCTAAAAGAAACCGAATGTTAGTGTTGGTGGTCTATTGATTTAAATTTCGTTTATACTAAATATTAGCATATCCAAAGGACCTTTTTTCTTGGTGGGTATGAACAACGAGGCAAATTTTTTATGAGTTCAAACATATAAGCGAACATATAAACAATTTGAGGAATTAATTTGAATGTTTATATTGTGTCATGCAACACATGAATGCTAAGTAGGGCCGGCCGTTCCACTAGACCAAATAGACCATTGCCTAAGGCCCCCAAGTGGAAGGGGGTCCAAAATTTTGAAAAAGAAGGGGTAGTAGCTAGGGAAAAAAAAATTAGTTACAGATGAAACTCCAAAAAATAAGATACATCTTTGTGACCAAAGAACAAAAAATCTGAAATATCTTTGTAAACATTGGTACCCAAAAAAATTTTTGGTCTAAAAAAATCAATTTCCCAAAAAAATCATCCTTAACCTCTAGACAAATCAAAAATCAATCGGATAAAATGCAAATCCAGTCTAAAAAAATTACCCACAAAACAATCTCAAATCAAAACAAAATAAAAATCTCAAATCCCTAAAATTTACTCATACCTTTATTTTCTCTCACTCTTGCTCTTCGCCTCTCTCTCTTAGCTAGATGATGATAGTTTACAAAAATACTATCTTAAACTTGAATCTTTTCTCAAACACGATGTTTATTATAATATTGATAGTTTATATTTATTTTCAAAGTTAAAAGTTTTAAAAGAAATTTTACAAATAAAAGAATATACTCCAATTGACATAATAAATTATATAAAAAAGTTAGATTCATTTCTAAATACATGCATTGCTTATAGAATTTTACTAACAATACCTATTACAGTTGCTTCTGCAGAAAGAAGTTTTTCAAAATTAAAATTAATAAAATCATATCTAAGATTGACAATATCTCAAGAAAGATTAAATAGATTAGCTATACTATTGATTGAAAATAAGATGTTAGAAGAACTTAAATATAAAAATTTAATTAATCAATTTGCATCTCAAAAGGCAAGAAAAATATATTTTAAATGAAGTATAATATAATATATAATAGTAAATAAATAAATATTAATTTAATTAATATATATATATATATATATATGTATATATATATATATATATATATATATACCTAAAGCCCTAAAATGTCTAGGGCCAACCCTGACGGCTGACGTTAAGGAAGATATTTAAGAAACTGAATGGTAAATCTAGAGTTGTTACCTTGTTGTAGACACCATGAACCAGCTCTTCATAGCTGACATTCAAGGCATTGAATTCATAGGGCAGAGAATAAGGCAAATTTTTAAGCACCTCTTTGAAAACATCAATGCACCAACCATCAAATTTGGAATTATCTAGCTTCTTCCCGCTGTAGTCAACCTTTACAAACTTTTGAAATGAAGTTCTACCAGGAACTACAATTTTCAATGGATTTTGTTCAGTAGGCATTGTCCAACCCTTTGGAACTTTGTTAGTCGTATTAGCAACTTCATCTCCATGAGAGAGTGAGAGAAGAAAGGAGACTAGTATGGCAAAAGAGAGGAAAAATTTTATGACTGTTTTACCGGTAATGAAAGGGAAAGCCATTCTAGGATTTGACATAGTTGTGTTCAACCAATAAGAAAAGAAAAATGCTGTCTTTATTTGATAAAAAATAAAAAGGTTTTCTTAAATCTTAATCACAGCAACTATTATATAGATAAGGACATGGTTGAATACCATTCAATATACGTTAAACGTGTGTGAGTGAAAACGATCAGCGAAAACAAAGACCGACTGGTTTTAGTGAGCTTTGTTCTCAAGTATCTTTAACTTGTGCCTTCGACTTGACTAAAAAATAAAAAAAAAACTCGATTTTGTTCAAGGAAAGGAGCTTTTGATATATGGTCAAATCCAAACAACATTTTACGAGGCATCATGGAAGATGTTATTTTTGACTTGTGATGTCGAAGAAAGTACATTACAAAATAATTGCTCCTAACAGGACCAATGATACATATATAGCTGTCATGTCAACGTTTAGAGAGGATATGAAAATTCATGCCAGTTGCAACCCTTGTTTGGTCATTCACACCAACTTATCTAAGATTCTAAAATTTTAGTTAAATTTTAGCTGATAGCTATTTTCTTTTTCTATTTTTACTCCCACTTTTTATATATAACCAAGTCAAATTCTCTTCTACTTAAAAAAAAAAAGTCAAATTTCCTCTTCGTTTTTTTTTTACTCGTTTTCCATTTAAGTAATCTTTTTATTATCTTTTATATTATTTTTTTCTTCTCTCCAAAAATATTCCTTTTTCTTTCTCTTTCCATCCTCCAATATTTTAGCCACATCAAGCTTCCCATCTAATCATCAACCTTTCACCAACAAAAATCCCCAATTTTCATTAACAATATAACAAAATTTTCATCAACAAATAACAAACTTGTTTGTAGCCCTAAACATGATCTTAATTTTAGAATTTCATAAAACTAGTTGTATCTCTAGATTCAATTCAAAAACTTGAGTAGGTAATACCCGGTTCTTAATGAGTAAAAGGTAATCAAGTAAGGTTTGGATATTACCGAATTTTTCAAGTAGGGTTTGGATATTACCCATTTAACTATTTACTTCTAACCCAAACCCAAATCAACCCAATTATTATAGGAAAATCCTTACCCACCCAATTACCCAATAATCAAAATTACCAATTGCCCCTAAAACTTCAAAATGACAAAGGTACTCCTAAAATCCTCTAAAATTTCTAAAGTACCCCCCCCCCCCCCAAAAAAAACCTAAATAATTACCGAAATGCCCCTAAAACCTGAAAAATTACCAAAATACCCCTAAACCTTAAAAATGACCAAAATACCCCCGAAACCTAAAACATGAACAAAATACCTCCGAACCTAAAAAATTACCAAAATACGTTCTTAACCTTAAAAGTAACAGAAATACTCACTAAAACCTAAAATTAGCAAAATGCCCCCTAAACCTAAAAATTACCAAAATACCCCAAAACCTAAAAAATGACCAAAATACCCTCGAAACCTAAAAAATGACTGAAATACCCCCAAAACAACCAAAATACCCCCCCTAAACCTAAAAAATGACTAATATACCCTCGAAACCTATAAAATGACCAGAATACCCCTAAAACGTATAAAATGACAAAATGCCCCTAAAACCTACAAGATGATAAAAATGCACCATAAACCTAAAAAATGACTGAAATACGCTCGAAACCTTAAAAAATTACCAAAAGACCCCGAAACCTAAAAAATGACAGAAATACCACCAAAACCTAAGAAAGCACTCATGGATATTGACTTTTTGAAATACCCCTGAAACCTATAAAATGACCAAAGTCCTTGAAACCAATAAAATGACAAAAATGCCCCTAAAAACTACAAGATGATAAAAATACACCCTAAACCTAAAAAATGACCGAAATACCATTAAAACCTTAAAAAATTACCAAAAGACCCTAAAACCTAAGAAGTGACAGAAATACCCCCAAAACCTAAGAAAGCACTCATGGATGTTGCCTTTTAGAAATACCCCTAAAACCTATAAAATGACAAAAATGCCCCTAAAACCTATAAGATGATAAAAATACACCCTAAACCTAAAAAATGACCAAAATACTCTCAAAACCTAAAAAAAATTACCAAAAGACCCTGAAACCTAAAAAATGACAAAAATTCCCCCAAAACCTTAAAAAGCACTCATGGATATTGAGTTTTTATGAACAAAGATGGAAGATGGCCATCAAGAGCTAAATCAAATCATAGTTAATGAAGAGTAATGTTGTGAGTTATTCTAGAATTATTTTGTTTTAATTTGGTCCTTTTTGTTTCATTGATGAGTAATGTAATATATTTTAATTATAGATGTAGGCTTGTAATGTAATGAGATATTTCTTAGATGGTTAGACCTATTGTTATGTAATGAGATATTATAAGTCTTCTTGATAAGTGATGTGATGATGATATTAGGTCATAAGAAGTAAGGATGATTCTAATCAAATTATTCAAGCTCAACGCCATTACACTCAAGCAGAGGTTAATGGTCGAATTCTTTAAAATCTTTATGATGATGCTCACGTTCAAGTAAGTTTTAATTTGAAGTGCTATGCTATTTATTGTATATTTTATTTTGATAGTCTAACTTGTTTTTTTGTTTGTTTGTTTGTTGTGTTTAAGATGCTAAAGGAAAGCCTAGTTATATTTGCAAGATTGTGGAGTTGTTTAAGGCTGTGAATGGAAGTTCTTATTTTACAACTCAATGTTATTATAGAGTCGAGGATATGGTATCATCTTAACACCATCTCTTAATTGATGTATGATTCCTTTGAATGTATGATTTCAAGTTCTTACTGTATCAACTAAGAGATGGTGTTGAGATGATACTTACTGTATCTTACTCGATAATACCATTGAGCTGTAAAATAATAACTTCCATTCATAACCTCAAACATCTCCACAATCTTGTAGATATAACTAGGCTTTTCTTCAGCATCCTAAACACAACAAACAAAAATAAATAAAAAAACGCAAGTTTGACTATCAATATAAAATATGCAATAAATAGAATAGCACTTCAAATTAAAACTTGCCTTCATGTAAGCATTCTCATAAAGATTATAATGAATTCGACCATCAACCTCTGCTTGAGTGTAATGGCGTCGAGCGTGAATAATTTGATCAAAATCATCCTTACTTCTTAAGACCTAACATCATCACCACATCACTTATCAAGAAGATTTATAATATCTCATTACATAACAGTAGATCTAACCATCTAAGAAATATCTCATTACAATACAAGCCTCCATCTATAATTAAAATATATTACATTACTCATCAATGAAACAAAAAAGGACCAAATTAAAACAACATAATTCTAGTTTAACTCACAACATTACTCTTCATTAACTATTATTTGAAATAAAGCTTGATGGCCATCTTCCATCTTTGTTCATAAAAAGTCAATATCCATGAGTGCTTTTTTAGGTTTTGGGGGAATTTCTGACATTTTTTAGTTTTCAGGGTCTTTTAGTCATTTTTTTAGGTTTTGAGGATATTTCAGTTATTTTTTAGGTTTAGAGTGTATTTTTATCATCTTATGGTTTTAGGGGCATTTTTGTTATTTTATAGGTTTCAAAGGTATTTTGGTAATTTTATAGGTTTCAGGGGTATTATCTTACTTGATTTCCCTACTATCCTCATGATCTCTTTCGACTTTTAAACATACATCGATGAATTTCTTGGAATCTAGTTCATGCTATCATTGTTATCTTGAATCACTATCTTAAGGGAGTACACCTCATAATCACTGTCAACAGGATCCTTGCTTTTATTGTTGCCTTTTTTGCCATATCAAAATGTTAAGGGAAAAATGCTCATACACTCACCTGAACTTTTAACTAGCCAAAACACTCCCTAAACTTTTTTATTACCCAATTTACTCCGTAAACTATACACAATTATCAAATCAATACCTTTGTTAGTTTGGTGTTAAAAAACTAACGATTAACTCACATGAGAGACATGTGAGATTTAAAATATGAACAAATTACTGTCTAGGTGAAGTAAAACAAAATTAACAATTATGCAAAAGTTTGTCTTTACCTCAAATCTATAAAATGAACAATAATATATTATATATTATAAGTTTTAAAGTTAATAAGAAATATATAATATCTAGCAATTCACATCCAGCCACATATTTCAATAGCTGTACAACACTAATATCCATTTCTCTCCACACACAACCCCAAAAAAAAAAAAAAAAAAAATTCACTAATATCCATTCACATTCAAAGTAACTACTTGCTATCTTCCACAGTAGAAAGTAAGTTTCAATAAATAAAAAATAAAAAAATAAAAGTAACAGCATAGCAAAGAGTGGCAACAAAAGGAGATGGGAAGAGATAGATACCAGTTTTGAGTCAACAGTGGAGCAAATGGCAGAGCAGTGGAATGGCTTGACGAGGTCGTGTTATGGGGCAGTATACCATGAGACAGGTTTTTTTGTTAAAAAAGAATGGTGATTTAGAATATTTTAATGTGACGTTTGGTACTAGGGAATCCACATTACTTTTGGCATCTAGATTTCTAGGAATGTGATTCCTTGCAATCTGGATGCCTACGAATGTAGTTATTCCTATATTTGGTTTCATTGAGAATCTCTTAAGATTTCTAGGAATGTGAGATGATAATGTTTGGTTTATTCCCAGGAATTTTAAATGAATTATTTATTTTTCCTATTCTATCCTTAGATTTGAATGTGAATTATCAAGTCCTTTAAAAAAAATCTTCCTCTAAATAAAAAAAATATATATATAAACTATTAATAATTTGTTGAGCAACACACACAACAGCAACAGTGAATACCTAGCAATAATAGAGGGTCCCCTTCAATTTTTTTTTTCCCCACACATGAAACCTAAATAGAACTTTGTTAAAGAATATATTAACAGAGTTGTCTATCTTGTTTATGTTATTTTGGAGGGAAAAGATAAAGACAAGGGAAAAGATATTGATGATTTGTTTTATATTTTATCTTAATTGCTTTAATGATAAGGAAAAAGGATTAAAATTGTCAATTTATAAATAATACAATTTCTTTTAAGTTTGGGAATCTGGATACCTACATGTTTTAAAGGGAATCCACATTCCTACTGAGAGGGATTTAAAGGGGGAATCCAAATTCTCCTGGCACCTGATTCCCTAGCGTGATTTGCAACCAAATATGGAAATTTTTAATTGAAAGCTCAAAAAGTGTGAAAACACAAGAGCTTGTTTAGACCCTCAATTCAAATTATGGCTTGGTTGATTTTACACTAACTTAATACTAAGTGCGGAATAGTGTAAACACAAGCATACAAACACGAGAGCTACTCTAATCCATATTTAAAGCAACACAGCAGTAAAATGAAATGAACAAGAGTAGGGAAGAGAGATGCAAACACAGATAACACCGAGACGTGTTATCGAAGAGGAAACCGAAGAACTCGATGAAAAATCTCTCCGCCGCCCTCCAAGTGGTAATCGATCAACTAGACAATCAGTTGGGATACATGGGTAAGCAAGAGACCCTCCAAGCCTAATCTACCCACTGTACCTAAGCCCTCCAAACTCCTACTCCAACAAGGCTTCTCGGAACCGTGTCTTGTCTAACTCTCCGTATCTCGCAACAAGCTCCATGTTGCATCTGCCATCCTTGGCTTCTTCCAATGTTTCCCAACAGCACCAAAACCTCACTGGACACTCTCAAAAGGTGTGGTAAGTGTTTGGGCTATTGACCTCTCAATGGTATGGAAATGGAAAGATAGGAGATGAGGAAATTCCACAAACAAATGTGTAGAGAATTGTTGGTATAACAATTTCTAACTCTCAAGTGTTTTAGCTAGGGTTTTCTCTCAGAAACTCTCCTTCACATTTGTGGGTAATATGGGTATATATAGTAAGGGTACAGAAAGTGTGTATCAGACAGTACAGACTGGCAGAATAGAATGTCTTGCGGGTGTCTCGCGGGAAGGCCTTACCTGCGAGATACTCGCGAGACACAGTTGTTTCCATCTGTACAAACTCTTCGCATTCCAGTCATGTGCAAGGCACATGCTTCACTTCAAGGTAAGCTTAGTCACGAGACACCCGCGAGAAGTCTTCTGGCTTCACTTGCTTGAGTCTTCACACTCTCTCTCTCTAACACACAACCCTTACAATCACATCCCACAATAAATACAGGGTACACAAGATTGAATATAATTACAATCAAATTTAGCACGGAATAAAAGCCAACAGAATACAAATTTGTAAATCACAACTTTACAATCTCCCCCTTTGGCTATTCCGTGACAAAACCCCTAACACAGACTCTAAACTTAAACATGAGTTTGGGAACAATGGCAAAACTCACTCACACCTAATCTAGAAACTGTGAAGCACTTGTAGTTTATACCTGTAACCTGAAACACTCGCACACAAACAAAACTTTCATTAAGCTTATGACAAGTTTAACACAAGGTATGAACAAGAGCAAGCATAAAGTGGCCAAGTTTGTAAACATTAGATAACATGTATACAAAAAATTGATCACACAAGGGCAGTCATTAAAGAATGACTCCAATGAATATATAACAAGTAAATGTTCATCTAGACATGTACAACGAAGCAATCACTTATGATTACTTGTATGTCCACTCACACGACCAATGCAAAATACACCAAGTCTAGGAACAATCCTACCAGGGCACAAGTGTGAAGTACTCAAGACATTTTAACAATATCTAAAAGTACAAAGAGAATGCTACACAAGCATTGAGATAGTCACAAATTTTTTAAATAGCTAAGCATAATCATGAACTATGAGCAAAGCAAACATAGTTAATATAGTACAAAGCTCTTTCTCTCCCTATCATATCACTCTCCCTATCATATCACTCCCCCTATCATGAATCATAGGAGCTATGATGAATTTGGAACATATATACCTGTAACCTGAAACACTTGCATAAAACACATTAGACCTTCAAGGTAAAGCAAGTAATAAAAAGACAAGTATAATGTAACAAGTAAATCGCGATCAAGTAACAAGTAAATCGCGATCAAGTAACCATGATGTGAAACATATGAGCAACTTGATCATACACCAAAAAAGTCATATAGAAATGACTACAATGATCACATAGCAAAGCAAATGATCATCCGAACAAGCATAAGGATGTATGCATGTTCAACATAAAAACACGATGCGATGAGAGCAATAAAGCATAGAACACAAAAGAATGTCTTCTCCCCCTTGATATATGCATCTCCCCTATGGATTTCTCCTCCTACGAATGTGCACAAGAGTCATATAGAAATGACGAAAGTATACACTCCCCCTTTTTGTCACGAATAGACAAATAAATCAAAAGGAAGGTGGGAAAGAAAAGAAGATATGAGAAGGATAAAAAATGATGCATGAGGGGTGCAAGATGAATGAGAAAATGAAGCTTAAACATAAGGAAAAAAAACATAAAAAAAATGCTACAAAGCATAAAGTAAACATGACATGCTAAGAATGATGGAACATGATATAAACCTAGGCACAACAAGGACATAAGAACATGTAATATGTGATAAAAGGTCTAAAAAGACTTAACTAGCATCAGTGAATGCAAAACATGTCAAGTGTTAGAGTGTGTGCAACAAAGGTGCAACTAGTGTGCATGTGAGATGTATGACCAATGCATGAATAAGCACTCACAAGGCAAAGTGTATAAAACACACCACCAATGATCAAAACATGATAAACATGAATAATTATGGTGATCCCTAAAGTTTGGTACTCATCGGAGTCCAAAACAGCGAGAAAATGTCATTTGGACATTTTATCAAACACTTAGAGTGCATACACTATACATGTATGATAAACAATGCAAGAACATATGAAAATCTTGCCTTAATACATGTTATTTTTGCCACAAGGGGCCAACATCCAAAGCAAATTATCATTTAAAACAAAGCCCAATCAAAAAGATTGACAAAAAATAAGTTTTCCAACTCCCATTTGAGAAAATCCCAACTATGAACATAAAACCCCCAAAAACATAATCTAAGGATCAAAATCAATGAAAAGTATTAAAGATTACCTTAGAGATGTTAATGGAATGAAAAACACTTGAATTTAGTTGGGTTTTGATGTAAAAACATTAAAACAGAGGTTTGGAAGAAGATGAGAGACGTTTAAAAAAAATGACCCATGAAATGCCCTTTAAAAAGCTGATTTGGAAATTTTCGCAGGAAGCTGACTCACGAAAGTACTCGCGAAATTTTTCACGGGTAAGCCTTACTCGCGAGCTACTCACGAAACAGTCGCAAAACTCTCTGTCCAAAGCTGAAAAAACTTTAAAATTGGACCATTTAACTCCCAGTTGAGCTTACATATGAAATGAGTCATGAAAACACCCAGAAAACATGTTTTTCACACAAAAACAACTTGAAAAACTTTGAAAAACATGGGTGATACAAATCACTTCCAAAAGCAAACAAAAAGAACAAAAATCTTTTTGGTTTGATCCACATATGGTTGAGCATATACACATCACATTTGAACATGTACAATCACACAAATGAAATAGATATTCATTGAACATTAAATTTGTGTGTTGTGTGTGTGAATCAAGTGTGGAATAGTCCATAGACCAGAGTGAAGTTTCAATGATCAATTCAAACAAATCATACACAACTGGTACTAAATCAAGTGGTCTATCCCAATTATAGAAATGAACATATATAACCTCCCACAAAAATGATTACAAAATCTTTGAAGCTTTTCATTTGGCTTCTTTACAAATTATAACATTTGATCATTTTTTGAACAATACATCTCTTTTTGAGATTGGTGCTTGAAATTTTTGATATTTCAACATTGAGAGATAGCCTTTGGCTTTTTTAGCACCATACATTTTAATATAAAAGTTGCTTTCCCTTTTTCCTAGTCAAATACTAGTATGTGCGACAGGCTTTTGCAGCTCATTATCTCTTTTCATTTGGAGATTTACATTTGGTGAGCTCTATAGCAAAAACATAAAAATAAAATGGGAAGAGATATAGGCACAAGTCTATGCAAATATTAAGACCATCAAGACTATTGACTAATCATTCATGACAATCTTGAAGATCTATTTACAACAATTACACATAGTTTTCAAGATTTCTTCCAGAAAGATATATGTGCATACATAACAAGCCAAATTCGTAAATGCACTACGCCATTAGTACGAAGGTACTAGGCCAAACTCATACGTGATATGTGCTCAAAACTTATACGATCAAACTTTTTGAATTTTTTACTTTTTATGTGGTTTTGGATTTTCACACACACAAAATAAAGACATAAAAGTAAGATCAAAAACAAAAACAGAACAATGCATATACTAGTATGTGCGACAGGCTTTTGCAGCTCATTATCTCTTTTCATTTGGAGATTTACATTTGGTGAGCTCTATAGCAAAAACATAAAAATAAAATGGGAAGAGATATAGGCACAAGTCTATGCAAGTATTAAGACCATCAAGACTATTGACTAATCATTCATGACAATCTTGAAGATCTATTTACAACAATCACACATAGTTTTCAAGATTTCTTCCACAAAGATATATGTGCATACATAACAAACTAAATTCGTAAATGCACTACGCCATTAGTACGAAGGTACTAGGCCAAACTCATACGTGATATGTGCTCAAAACTTATACGATCAAACTTTTTGAATTTTTCACTTTTTATGTGGTTTTGGATTTTCACACACACAAAATAAAGACATAAAAGTAAGATCAAAAACAAAAACAGAACAATGCATATAAAGAGATGTAAGATGTACAAATGCATGACAATAAAGCATCTAATGCATGAAGGGTCCTACAAAGATCGAAAGAATTAGATCAAAGACCAAAAGAGCACAATCTCAACCATAGGAACCCTTCCTCATCCAAACAGAATGATTATTTGGAATGAGTGTCTCAAAAGAAGTGGGACGAGAGTTGGAAGAATGAGAACCGGAGATGCACATAGACAAGGAGGTAAGAGCATTAACAACTTGTTTTAACAACATACAATTTTCCCCCAAATCCGGTTTTGCTTTCATAGCACACCTTCCAAACAGCTCAAGTTTCTCTTTTCTTATTATTCTTTTAAGAGCTTGAAACTTAGAGCAATGTGGTCTAAGATGACCAAAGGCACCACAATGGTAACAAACAATGTGTTTAGGTCCACTAGGCTTTTTAGAGAGGGATCTAGCACCATGGTTTTGTTCTTTCTTCAACATGGAGTATTGAGGTCTTATGTGACCGATCACACTGCAATGGTGGCAAGTAGGAACAAACTTAGATCCACTCAATTCCCTAGGATGGAACCTAAACAAAGGCTTAGGCTTAAGAGCATTTCCCTCCACTTTTTGATTTCTTTTGTGTGGAGGAATGTACACCAATAGGCACAAAATCAGGTACCACAACATGATTGCAACAAATATTTTCTTCTGTTTTAGCAACAGGTTCAGCAATCAAACACTTGGCATGCATCTTAAGAGATTCATTTTCAGATTTAAGATCATCAACAAGTTTGTTAGACAAAACAAGTTTAGCATCCAAGTCCATATTCAAACATTCAAACTCTTTCAGCTTTTCAAGAGAAATTTCAGCAAGATTCTTATATTTCTCAACCAATTTGTTGGATTCATTGAGCTTAACAATCAAATCATCATTTTCACAAAATAACTTGCTCAACTTCTTTTGAAACTTCTTAGCATCTTTCTTCAAGAGTTTGATGTTAGGAATATCAGCAACACTCATAGATTCATGTAACATGGCATCACAATCATGAGGATAAACACTCGTAGAGGCATTTTCATAAACACATAGCATGTTACAATCAATAACATCCATAGAAGCATACAAAGCATTATCCATAGCAAAACACACAAGGGGTCAAGGATCACACTTAGGTAATGAAACCGAATCAAGTGTACCCGCTCTGATACCAATTGAAAGCTTGAAAGTGTGAAAACACAAGAGCTTATTTAGACCCCCAATTCAAATTATGACTTGGTTGATTTTACACTAACTTAATACTAAGTGTAGAATAGTGTAAACACAAGCATACAAACACGAGAGCTACTCTAATCCATATTTAAAGTAATACAGCAGTAAAATGAAATGAACAAGAGTAGGGAAGAGAGATGCAAACACAGATAACACCGAGACGTGTTATCGAAGAGGAAACCGAAGAACTCGGGGAAAAACCTCTCCGTCGCCCTCCAAGCGGTAATTGATCCACTAGACAATCAGTTGGGATACATGGGTAAGCAAGAGACCCTCCAAGCTTAATCTACCCGCTGTACCTAAGCCCTCCAAGCTCCTACTCCAACAAGACTTCTCGGAACTGTGTCTTGTCTAGCTCTCCGGATCCCACAACAAGCTCCATGTTGCATCTGCCATCCTTGACTTCTTCCAATGTAGTAGCCTTAAAACCTCACTAGACACTCTCAAAAGGTGTGGTAAGTGTTTGGGCTATTGACCTCTCAATGGTATGGAAATGGAGAGGTAGGAGATGAGGAAATTCCACAAACAAATGTGTAGAGAATTGTTGGTATAACAATTTCTAACTCTCAAGTGTTTTAGCTAGTGTTTTCTCTCAGAGGCTCTCCTTCACATTTGTGGGTAATATGGGTATATATAGTGAGGGTACAAAAAGTGTGTATCAGATAGTACAGACTGGCAGAACAGAATGTCTCGCGGGTGTCTCGCGGGAAGGCCTTACCCGCGAGATATTCGCGAGACACAACTGTCTCCATCTGTACAAACTCTTCGCATTCCAGTCATGTGCAAGGCACATGCTTCACTTCGCGGGAAGCTTAGTTGCGAGACACCCGCGAGAAGTCTTCTGGCTTCACTTGCTTGAGTCTTTACACTCTCTCTCTCTAACACACAACCCTTACAATCACATCCCACAATAAATACAGGGTACACAAGATTGAATATAATTACAATCAAATTTGGCACGGAATAAAAGCCAACAAAATACAAATTTGTAAATCACAACTTTACATTAAACATTCTTGGGAATCCTAAAACATTACCCCATACTAAACGTCACATAAAGGAAAAATTAGGGTTTTGTTAGCATTTGGGAGAACCACGGGCTGAGGAGATGGGCCAAGTTAGGTTTTTTTATCATACCAAATTTATCATTTTTGGGTATTTTGTATAAGGTTTGCTGGATTGGGTTTGACTTTTATTGGATTAGTTAAAAATTTTGTGCAGCCCATTCTAAAATCTAAGGGCTTGTTGGTAATATTATTTGAACAATAGTTTTCGTTGTTTAAACAACGCAATACGTATTTCCACAACACTTTTTCACCCACACGTATTTCCACGACACTTAAATAACGTTATTAGAACAACATTACCAAACAGGTCCTAAATTTTCAAGCTAGCAGTGATAAAATTTATTTTTAATTTGCGATTTTTTTTCTTTACTAGTGTTAAAAGGAAATTTTAAAAAAGCAGGGGCCCAATTGGCTTCACCCAATCTCAAAAACCCAATTAAGCTCTACCTCCACATCGGTGGAAACACCCCAATAGCCAAATGGGTCCTCTCCGATAAACTCACTTCTTACTCTTTCATCAAGTCCTCTCAGATTGAAGAACAAGGCAATGGTGGTGATGATGATGATGAAGAAGGTGAAGATTCTTGGTGGGTTTTGAGAGTTGAGTGCAAGATTAGAGTCAGGGTTACTCCAGATATTCAACTGAAGACTTCTAGTACGAGATTGCTAATTTTTAAATCTCACGTGTCTCTCACGTTAACCGTTAGTTTATTAACAAGAAACTTACAGAGATATTGATTTGGCAGCTGTGTATAGTCTAGGGACTAAATTGGCCAATAAAAAAGTGCAGATTGTCTTGGCCAATGGTTGAAAGTTTAAGGAGTGTATGAACATTTTTCTCAAATGCTAAAAGTTACTGTAGCAATTGATGCAAAAGGAATTGTGCAGAAGGGTTAAATATAGTATTTTATTTTTTTTATCTTTATATAACATAAAAACTCTATTCTAACCTAATCCAAGCTGACTCTGTCTCTCCTCCAACGAGTCTCAATTTTTTAGCTTCTCTGAATAAGTTTGTCACCATCATTAATGATGACTGAAGAACAATAAAAACCCGACACGACGTTTCATTCTCTAGCTTCACCAGCTCTGTGTGTACAAGTCTTTCACTATTAGACACAGAAGAAAATGATGGAAGAACCAGACGATACTCAATCTCCACCTCAACGTTCTGAAGAGCTTCAGCTAAGAGAGCCGAAATTCTTGAATCACCACCATACGCATCCTCTTCGTAAATAACAATCACTCTTCTCCAATTGCATGCACGGACAATATCTGCTATGCATTTTACTTGTGCAGAACCATTGTTAGCCATCCGAATCAACAAAGGCCAACGAAGCTGAATCGTTGGTGAGGTTATGGCAGGTGATGCAAATGAAAGAACTGGGACTTGAGTCCTGTTTCCAACATCAGCAACTAAAGCTGTTTTCAGCCATGAGTGCATGCCAATGATAGCAATCAATTTCTTCTCTTTGATAAGATTTTCAGCTGCAATCAAAATGTAAGAAGTATTAACACAAACCACCACCATATATTGTCTTCATCATCATATAATTAAAGTAGGTGCTGGGATTAAACCCCCTGCGGAGTGTTGATTTTGGCTTGTCCAAGATTTTTTCCGCCACTACCTAGTACTATTGTGACCTAGTGTAAGACCATTGATGCTTGAGAAGTAGTGGCTGTATGTTGTGCACCTTGCACCTATGCCAACCAAACAAAACCATGGGCAGAAGAGGGAGTTATGCCATTTGCTATGCATGGTTGATTGAGGTAGCAGCTCATGGTAATACATGGCTACACAAATGGGCTTGATGGCAATGTGTTGGTGGCCATGTGCTTGTGAAGGACTCATGGTCAGGGCTTGGCAAACTGCAAGCTATTGATATGCCATGGGCAGCAAGTGCAGTGGGGGTTGAATCGTGACAGCAAGCTAGGCGATGGGCAAGTAGGTTGAACATAGATGATAGATGGGATCTTTTTTTTAGGTTCAAAAGAGAAGGGCACTCTTAGATTAACTTTAGTATGCTAACCTCCTTAATTGTCTTCAAAGTCGTGCCTCAAAGCCTATAGATAGGTAGGCTAAAGGTTAGGTTAAATCAATCTTCATGTAGAACTTGGAATTGAGGCAACGTTTCTACCTGGCTTTAATGATAGATCAAGCAAGTCCTAACTTTAAACTCCACCTAACCTTCCATTCTTCAATATTTTCAAGCAGTTCCTTACATTGGCTCTTGTCTAAGTTAATAACATTAAGTAAAACCCCATTGACACATTATTTGTTATATGGAATTTCGCGGTACTAATTCCTCACACATTTCATCCAAAAATCAAGTCTTTAAATTTTTAGTCGGTTTCACATGCATATTCCAGTCAAAATCTTGTTTTCAATTTGAAATCCTCACATTAATGTGGATGTAAACTATAACTTATTGTGGATCTGCTTCTAGAAAAACTTGATATAAAATAAAACCAATTCAAAATTGAACTTTTTTTTTGGTTCATCTAAGATATCTAAATAGAACTACTGTTGTGGTCTGCCAAACACTCTATAACATTAAGGGTATTTTTAATATTCTCTCACTCATGCCTCTCTCTCATTTTATTTGCCTAATATTCTATTTTCGGATACTCAAAATACCTATCTAATTAAAAAGTCAATTAATTTATTGACTTTCCAATATACACCTAGCCATTATTTTATTATCAGTTTAAATTCTGGAGGTTAATAGGGACACTTTTGAAAAATTATATATATATATATATATATATATTAATTGAAAATTAGAGTATTTTAAATTGGTATATATTATTCCACTTTCAATGTATATTTGTTTATATTTGTATATATGCTAAATTTCAATGGGATTTTAATATTTTAGATAAAAACACTAATTAAAGGTATTACTCATGAACTTCACGTTCAGTCTCAATTATAAATATTTTCAATCTTGGATCTACAGTACTACTAACATTGAGTAGTTTTTTTTATAAGTTCATTATAGGTTTTCTTCTAAATATTTACTTCTTTTTCTTTATTTAGCAAGTTTTATATATATATGTATATATATATATATATATATATATATATATGTTTTGAGAAGGAATTATATTATAATCTTAAAGCTCTATAAATTGATTAACTTTACTTCATGTTTAATGTATGACAAATAGCATTTTATTTTGTTGACTTAATGGACTAATAGACTATTGAAATTAATTATCATACATTATTGACACTTGTACATGACTATCATACAAAATTGGCATTGCCCATGGATGGGGTTATAAGATGGGGTTTTCTCTTTCAACCCCACTTCAGGAACCATTTAACCAGACTGGTGAAAACTGCGCTGAAACCTTAGCATTTCCTCTTATATGGTGCAGTAGCAGTTTGGGTTTCAGGGATCCCAACATTGACAACTTGGTGCAAAAACTCCAAAAACAAGTCGATCCAAATGATGAACGTAACACTCTTAGCCATTTGTGTGGGCCTTTTTTTGTGTTGTGCGTAGGGCTAGGCTGCCTTCTAGGTAATGGGCCCGAATGTTTCTGAGTAAGAGAGTTAAGACCGGTCCAATTGGAACTCAACTTGAGTCGGCTTGCGCACAAACTATGCCTCGTCTGCCAGGAGTGTGCTTACGGCAGACAGAACTGTTTCAGATGAGTTACGGCAGGCAGGTATAATAATAATAACAAAAAAAAAAAAAAAAAAGTATTCTAACTATTTAATGGAAAATGGCCAAGTAGTCCCTACTTCTAAAACATAACTACAGTTATAGCAATGTCATTTACGAAGGGAAGTAAAGGAAAAAAGGAGATAACATGAATCAATCAAAAAATGAACATAAAGTCAAGTTCAAGTTTGGCCCGTTGAAGCAAAACCAGAGAGGGGAGAACGCCTCGTCTCAATGCAAATAATCTCCGAGGAAAGATCCTGTTGTGGGGATTAATGGCTTTAAGGGAATCGGACCTGAATGGTTAATGCCCAAAAAGAAAGAATCTCCCTTACGTTTTGGAAGAGAGCAGGATTTAAAGGGGGAGAGAGGGAAATCGACCTACTGGTGCATGCCCATTGTATTACCTCTCTTTTTCCTTCTGTTTTCTCTCTTATCTTTTCTCTTTCTCTTGTTTTCTTTTTATTTTTTCCTATTACTCTGTATTACTCTGTTTTTCGATCCTTGTTTTAGGGCACGGCAAGGGTCCTTTTATAGTGCCTGCTATGACCAGATTTTACCACTTTGCCCCTTAACCGCCTTTGTCTGGTCTGAGCGTACTTGCCGACCACCAAAGGGTTCGTCTGTATGCCACTTACCCTTGTCAGGCGAGGGTAGGTTTGTTTCATTCGTTAGTCCACCATAGCACTCTTTCCTGCCATGGTGTAAATGCTTTCTCTCTCTTTCCCTCAAGGCATGCACCTAACTGTTCCCCCCTCAACCTTGCCTCTTTTGGGTGGTCTGTCATCCCAGCAGGACGTACCTCCCAAAAGAGCTTGGGCAGGAGCCGTAGAATAGGTCTTTTCCCCTCTCCCCACCACCAAACCATACCCCCTTACCTTTTACCTCTGACCCATGGCCCCACCACGTCCCATATTGACCGAGTATAGGCTGGTGGTGCCTGGGCCTTGCGCGTACTTTCCTTTCAGATATGTCCAAAAATCTGCCTGCTGCTTATGCGTTTGCTGCGGTTTGGAGCTTTGTTTGCACAGTCCGTCTCACCTCTTCGTTCTTTTACGTGGGCCATTCTTTGTTTTCCTGCTCCACTCACGAGCTGGGCTTTACTTGATTATGGGTCTTACATTTCTTTGGCCCACTACTTGGTTTCCTTTATTTCTTGCAATGTCATTCTGTTATTCCTGCCGTAACAACTTGATCCTGCTAGGCCTCTTTTAGGTCAGCCGTTCATTCCTTCTCTCAATGGCTTGGCATGGCCATTGGTTTGCTTTTATTTATGGGCTCCTATGTCCCTTTTGACCTTTCTTTGGGCATCCTCGGCTCGTTTGCTTTCTTTGGGCTTCCTCGGCCCTTTTGCTAGTTCTACATTCCCATAGGCCTTTTACTAACTTCATTGGGCTTCCCTGGCCCAATAACCTTATTCTCATCCTTGGGGTTTATGGACCTGCCATAAACCCCTTACTTTCTTAGTTTACATTACTTTGGGCCTGCGACGGCCCTTTCTCGCTTTTCTATCTCATACACTGCCCATGGGATGCTATTTTTCTCTTTTCGGGCTTCTTTAAGCCCACTTACCTCTTCAAGACCCATTTGTTTATTTCTTGGACCTGTGATCTATTATTCTTGCCGCTTGGGCCTAATGGTTTTGTTGTCTACTTTTGTCAATTCTTTGTTGCCCTTATTATTGGGCTTTCTTTCTTTTTCACCTGAATGCTCATAAATGGCCCTCAACACCATTATAATTCTTGTTTGCATATAGTAGAATTTGACAAAGTCACGTGATGCTAGCTCCGTCATAATAATATATAGTGTACACACATGGAGCGAGGACGCATGGAGTTAGGGCATGGTCTCCCAAGCGCAAACAAAAAGGGCGAGGATGTGAGCATCTGGATATAAGCTAAGCAGCTATGTTCAGTAGATTTAGGGGTCTAGCTTCTCCCATTTGGTTATGTACTCTTTTAAACCCCCTTCCTCCTCCCTCCTTTCTCTCTTAGATGGGTTGTATTAGGTATATCATGCCATGTACCATTCGTCCTCATCTCTAGAGTATGGCGACCCCTGTTTACTTTCCTGCACATATATTTTAGGTCATACTCTAGGGATGTAAGCATTTACTTTCCTACTCTATGTGCTTGCATTGTGCACGATGTATGTATATATATATCTACTCGCCCTCCCGGTGTGATTGTCACAGTCCATATCACCTAAGGCAAAGCGATGCCTAATTTTTGTCGCGAAAGTAAGGTGACGTTTCAGTGGATTTTCGCCATGGAAATCTGATACTTTACCCGAATGCTTTAGGAAAGCATAAATTGGGATCACACCCATTCAAAAGCCGAATCTCAAAGACCCATGCATGCAAAGCCCCAAAAGCCAATGCCAAAATCATGTTTTTTACTGTTAATCTCTGAAAATTAAGATTTTATCAAAACAAAGAACTGTCCTTGGACAGGAGTTGTGGGGTGCATAACACCTTCCCCACACGTAACTAAACTTCCAGACTCAAGAATCAATATTTTTGCCATCCACATTAGATTGGGAAAAATGCCATTTTCTTAGCCTAGGATTAGTAATAAAATCAACTAGAAATAGGTGACCAATCACACCTTAAAAAAAACTCAATGATTGGTGGCGACTTCACTTACCTTTGGTAATCACCTAAAATTTGGTCAAGATTCCTGCCACACCTCCAAAGGTAGACCTACCTTCCTCCCCCGAGAGAGAGAGAGAGAGAGCACCCAAAGCTCTACGCGAACAACTGCACAATCATCGAGAGGGGCCTCGAACGGGCCCCGCGCGTGTGGGAGCATCACCATGCCTAGTGGTCGAACGAAGGCCCACCACGACGACGATTTTCCGCTTCGATCGAGGCCAAGCATTAACAACTATCTTAAGGGAGTACACCATATAATCACTGTCAACAAGATGCTTGCTTTTATTGTTGCCTTTTTTGCCATATCAAAATGCTAAAGGAAACATGCTCATACACCCCCCTGAACTTTTAACTAGCCAAAACGCTCCTTGAACTTTTTTATTACCCAATTTACTCCCTAAACTATACACAGTTATCAAATCAACACCTCTATTAGTTTGGTATTAAAAAACTAACGATTAACTCAAGTGAGAGACATGTGAGATTTAAAATATGAACAAATTACTGTCTAGGTGAAGTAAAATAAAATGACAATTATACAAAAGTTTGTCTTTACCTCAAAATCTATAAAATGAACAATAATATATTATATATTATAATTTTTAAAGTTATAAGAGATATATAATATCTAGCAATTCACGTTCAGCCACATATTTCAATAGCTGTATAGCACTAATGTCCATTTCTCTCTCAAAAAAAAAAAGCACTAATATCCATTCACATTCAAAGTTACTATTTGCTAAGGCTGTCCAAGCAACTCAGAGACCCGGCCAAACTGACCAAATCCGACACCTCTGGCGGTTGGTGACGGGTTTTAGCTTCTGAAACCTAACTCCGGCAAGTCGAGTGGCGGGTTTCGGTCTCTAAAACCCGAGCCACCCGATCCAACTGAAAAATGCTAAAAAAAAAGGCCAAATTACCTAGATCCGATGACGTTTTGGTGTTCCTCAGCTCCGATCCAGCCACCCTTAGTCTTCCTTCGCTCAGATGCGGTGGTATTTGCTCAGATTCATTCAAATCTGACCAAGATCTACTCTCCTCCTTTGTCAGAATTGCTCAAATCCGACAATATTTGGTTAGATCTGACTTAGTTCTACTCAAATCCGGCTATTCTTGGTTAGATTGGGCTCTGATCTACTTAAATCTGGCGATATTCCGTTAGATCCAGCGCTTTCAACTCAAATCAACAAAGATAGATCTTCTCCTCCACCCGCCATTGTTCATCATCAAACTCGACTGAACCGACCGCTCGTTCCCCTGAGCATGGCCGACTCGACCTGTGGTGGTCGGCGGTTAGTTGCGGGTCTATTCTTGTTCCACCTGACCTGAGCAGGTCAAGTCTGGGTTGAGGCCAAAACTGACCCAGACTGACCCATGGACAGTCCTACTACTTACTATCTTCCATAGTAGAAAGTAAGTTACAATAAAAAATAAATAAAAAAATAAAAAGTAACAGCACAGCAATGAATGGCAACAAAGGGAGATGGGAAGAGATAGATACAAGTTATGAGTCAATAGTGGAGCAAATGGTAGAGCAGTGAATTGGCTTGATGAGGTGGTGCTATGGGGTAGTGCAGGTTTTTTTATTAAAAAATAATGGTGATTTAGAATATTTTGAAGGAAAAAATTAGGGTTTCATTAACATTTGGGAGAGCCATAAGTTGAGGAAATGGGCCAGATTAGGTTTTTTTTTATCATACCAAATTTATCATTTTTGGGTATTTTGTATCAAGTTTGCTAGATTGGGTTTGACTTTTATTGGATTAGTTAAAACTTTTGTGCAGCCAATTCTAAAATCTAAAGGGGGTAGTGATAAAATTATTGTTTAATTTGTGGTTTTTTTTACCAATGTTAAAAGGAAATTTCAAAAGGCTAGGGCCCCCTTGGCTTCGCCAAAACCTAAACCCCAAATCTCAAAAACTCAGTCAAGCTTTACCTCCACATTGGTGGAAACACCCCAATGGACAAATAGGTCCTCTCCGATAAACTCACTTCTTACTCTTTCATCAAGTCCTCTTAGATTGAAGAACAAGGCAATGATGATGATGATGATGATGAGCAAGAAGGTGAAGATTCTTGGTGGGTTTTGAAAGTTGAGTCCAAGATTAGAGTTAGGGTTACTCCAGAGATTCAATTGAAGACTTTTTGAACGAGATTGCTAATTTTTAATTCTCACATGTCTCTCACGTTAACCATTAGTTTTTTAACACAAAACTAATAGAGATATTGATTTAGCAGTTGTGTATAGTTTAGGAACTAAATTGGCCAATTAAAAAGTTCAGATTGTCTTGGCCAGTAGTTGAAAGTTTAAGGAGTGTATGAACATTTTTCCCAAATGCTAAAAGTTATTATAGCAATTGATGCAAAAGGAATTGTGCAGAAGGATTAAATATAGTTTTTTAACTTTTTATCTTTATATAACATAAAAACTCTACTCTAACATAATCTAAATGTGTGTATATATATATGTGTGTGTGTGTGTTCATGAAGTTCCCTCCTGGAGGCTTGAACCCTGACCCTTACCTCCCCCACACCCCACAAACACTTATACTTGTGGAGTGACCATCATGCTAAAGGTGTGTAGTGGTGGGTTAAATATAAATTTAGCTAGATGCAAACTTTTAAATTCAATGAGTCATTGAAGTCACAGTGAAGAACTTTGAAATCCATAAAGAAAGAAAATAAGTAAATTGCATTCCTATTCGAAGGCTTTAAAAAACTTATTTCCTAAAAATATTCTTAGATGGATTTTTTTTGTTTTTGTTTTTTTTTTTTTGAGATAGAATTATACTCTAACCTAATCTAAATACATATGTGTGTAAAACTTTCCCTTAGAGATTTGAACCTCAACCCTTACCCTCCACATCTCACAAGCATTTATCCTTGTGGAACAACCATCGTGTTTAGGGTGCGCGGTGGTAAATAGATTCTAATTAATACAATACCATAAAAAGAACACTAAATTATTTTTTTGGAAAGCATAATCCTAAAATTCCAAAAATTACATAAATATTTGTAAAAATTAATAAACAAAAGACTTAAACCCTATATTCTATCCTACATCACTTCCATGGCTATGAGGAGAAAGTATCCTTCTATTTAAAAAGGGTTCTATTTCATGTGTCGGATTAAATTTTATAAAGCTTATTCAGGTATTACACATGACACTTTGTACAATATCAAATTAAAAAAATAAAATCTTAACTTTACAATGAACTCTCAGTGTGGAACATGGATTAGCTTTGTATCATAACCAGATTCAGTTCGCTTGAAGATTGAGCTCTACTTAGCCCCATCTCTTTATCATAAAAGTATATTGCTATTCTAGCTGCCTTGTCCCAAACACTCCCACTCGGAGTTACACTACCTCGGGTTGCCTCTTCATAGCGTTGATAGTTCTTTATTAAATGAATCAAGGATAGCAAAAAACAAATGGTGGAAGTGGAGAAAGATATCAAGCAGAGACCCCAGAAACTTTTTAGGCCCAAGCTTCTGGTTTCATCGGAAGACACATTCATTGAACAATCATTCGGGGGAGTCAAATCATTTTCAAGTATCTTTAGATCTCCTTTCTCTGATAGTCTTAGAATTCCTTCCGAAAACTCTCTAGCAAATGGAGAGCCTTTTTGAAATGCCTGATTGGAAAGCAAGAAATTTTAACAATAATTACTATTTATTAAGGAAAAATACAAAGAGTCAATAGCCTTGTAGCTCAATTAGTTGGTATTTCCTAGTATTTCAAATGGAGACATCTAGGATTCAAATCCTCACTCCCCTAACTATCAAATTATCAAAAAATAAAATAAAATAAAAACCTCCAATGTTTTTACTAACTCCAATGTTTTTACTAACTTTCTAAATCAATATCATTGAATTTGATTATTTTATTGCTTGGAGTACATGATTTATTTATTAATACTTCACTTTTATTTAATTTAATTGAGTTGAAAGCCATTTCTATTTCTTTATTACCCACTTAATTAAATTTCCTTCTTTTCCATTCCTTTTAATTAAAATTTATATTCGCATGAATTTAAAAGATTATGTGCGCGTTTGGCATTGCTATAAAAAATATAATTTTATTGTAATTATCAAAGTGTTAATTGTAGAGCTCCGGGGTGTGTCTCCTAGTGCATTAACAGGTAACAAGTACTATATATACACACACACAAATCTAGCAATTTTGTTAGAGTTTTAAAAGAGTCTTAAAGCTGATAACAACTTTTAAGGTTAAAGTTGAAATTTGGAAGTTACAATTCAATATTCATAATTTATAAATTCAGAACTTTAGTGCACTATTATGTGGAATTTGTCAAATACCAAAAAACCTTTCGGTTAAAAGTTGTCAATAGCAAAAACTGTACAATTAAGGGTAAAGGGTTTATTTGGTATTAATGTAGAAAGTAGAGCTTTAGCTCTAATGAAAACATTGAATGATAGAAATTAAGCACAATGGGAGTAATTTTAGAAAGAGAAATGTCCCTTACAAACACCCATTAATTTACACACATTTTTTTTATACTGAAACCGTGACTCAAGTCACAATTTTTGTGCAAAAGTGGTGTATGTAACAAGCATATGTATAATATATATTGTTCGAAGTTTATTACACACACACAAGCAACGTCTATTACACACATCTTAAAATGTTTTTTTTTTCCTCTTCCAAAAACTCATATAAGCTAGAAGAGCTCTTTAGCATTGTTTGAAAATTGCAAGAGCTGGTTTTCTCTCTCTCTCTCTCTCTCTCTCTCTCTCTCTCTCTCTCTAAAGACAAAGTAGAAACTATCCCTAGGACCCTAGCATCATTGAAAGTGCAAGATCAGACAAAAAATAGAAACATCAAAGAGCTTTTGAAATCCATGGAAAAAATTGCATGAAACATTGAAGTGATTATTGGTGCCCAAAATGCAAAATTCATTTGTATGTACTTCTTTTTACTTTAATGAAAGAAAATTTACTAACTTTTTAAGAATGATCAAATGATGAAGAATGAAGGTTTTTGTATTTGTTAATGGTTACTCACAAACCCTACATATATAGGTGGCCGTGTATATGTGTATAAATATATATATATATATATATATATATATATAATATTAAGAAAAATGTTACTCACAAATCCAAAGCCTCCAAATCTGTAGGTGGCCGTATGACTGGTGTCAGAGATGTATCCCTTGCAGTATTTATGGAGGAAGACTTTCGCATATGGAGCTTCAAGAAAGGCAGCAGCTATACCTTTGCTTTCAAATTCCTTTATATATTTCTCTTCGCTATCAATTTCCTTGATGTTGGTAGAGCTGAAATTATGCACTTCCTCCAGGTATTTGCCTACAAAGGTACCCTTGTCATAACCAACGGTTAAGTTGTTCCTCTTAAGCAACTCCATAAATGTGACACTCGGTTCCATTTTCTGAATAGTGAGCATTGAAGAGAGATTGGCAGTGTAGCTTGCAGTTAACACAAACACTAGAAATAGCCACACTGCGATCACCACTCGTGTAAGGTGGTTGTAAATCCTCTCTCCTGAAAGATAAAACATGTGCTAATGAGTGTTTTAACTCCTAAATGAGGATTTGCCAAGATAATGAGGATTTGCCAAGATTGACATTACTAACTGCAGTATGCAATGGTTCTTGGGGTGATTTCATTAAACACATAATTATGGATTTCTTAAAATTCCATGATTGTCCTGACTACTCTTTATATTTAGTCATACACTCATACGCTACTTGCATTTTCAGGACAAGCCTAACAAAGAAAACTAGATCATCCACTAATTATAGAAGACTAAATTTAGAACATTCATCGGCTAAATTAAATACTCAGATACACGGGATATATAGTTGCTACTACAGTATAAAGTGGAATACTAAGAGTGGGACATAGGATTTATTCGTTGTTTTTGCTACTCCCTTGCTAATTGTTAGACCTGTCTAATGTGTATTATTCTAGAACTGTGGCTGCCTAATGCAGATTAGTTTTATCATGATCGTTGACATGATGAATTATATCTCTAACTAGAAACCCTGGGATGGGTTGCTTGTTTATGTGCCTAACATGATTATGTTATATTCATAAGCCGAGAAATGAAAGAGCATATGGAAACTGCAGGAACAATGAAACAATAATATATATATATATATATTTTTTTTTTTTTTTATTTGGTGGTAACAAAAAAAAATTAAACAATAATATAACTACAGATTGGTTGTTCGTGTGATCTGCCTAAGAGTGTGTGTAGGCTTATAATTATTGAGCTGACCAATGAACATAACTTTTTTTTTTCTCTTGAGAATCAATGAACATAACATTCTGAGTCCTATAATTGAACATTTATACTTACTGTGAGCAAAGAACAGAGAGCAGAAGGCAAACCACATGGCGGTCGCAATCTGATCCTTCAACGAGCCTTTAAATTCCGGATTGGATGGATGCTCCAAGAACCAAACTATGAACATGGTGTAAATCAAGATGAAAGCAACCACCAACCACACTCCCCAGGTAAAAGGCTTCATGAACATCCACGGTGACTCTTTAGACTTCGCTGGAACTACCATAGTCAACCCTGACTCTGTGTATGGCTGAGTAAATTCCACATCCTTTGACCTATTGGATAGTATGGTTATATCACCAACAACAGCATCACAAGTCTTCCTTATTTGGTCCAAATGAAGACCTTTGTCAGTATTTTGAAGCCACAAAATAATGATAATATTAATCAAAATTTGAAAATTTAAAATTGATCTAAAATTTCACATGTAATAGTTTAATACTAGTTATCCTATATTTGGACGCATATTCTCTAATCTACCCACTTACCTCCCTGCCTCTCTCAAAAGGAAATATCAATTCAATTACCAAAATTAAAAAAAGTCTTGAAAAGAAGACTTCTTATTCTTGAATTTTAGTATATACTGATTCTAGAATTTGTGCACTTACAAGAGTCCTCAATGTAAATTTAGGGCAGGTCAGTATCAATTCTTGAAGTTAATGGTTGTTATGACGACCACAAATTATTTTATAATATTTTTACAAACTATTATTATGACAAATTTTTACTGGTTTTCATTTGGAGTCACCGCTGATATCACTCTGTCATTTATCAATAATCACTCACCATATCAACAGTTTGTAAAAAAATGTTGTAAAATAGTTTGTATCTCTAACAATTTCATAAAATAAATACACATTAGACAAAAAATTGATGAATTGACTAATATAGCTATATATTCAGAGATAAAAAGTTAGTTACTTAGTTTACCTTGTTACGGACAAGTTCAACCAAGTCATCATAGGATCCATCTTTGGACTCAAATATGTATTGCAGAGTATCTGTATAATTCATTTGTTCCATCACCTTATGGAAGATTTCAATGCTGAAACCACCAAATATTTCGCCATTTGAGTTGTTTCTGTTCATGTCCTCCACAAATTCTTTGAACATGGCATGAGCTGGAACTACGATTCTCATTGGTTTTGCTTTTGAAGGCATTGCCCAGCCTTTGGGAACCTTATCTAGCCCTGGCCAAGCCTTTTCTTTTGTATTCTTATTCTTAACACCCCCATTATTATCTGGTGTCCAGATGTCTAACTCATTGCTTTTCTCCCCATCCACTTTCACAATCTTGAATTTGGGATTTTCTGAAAGCATTTTCCCTTCGAAACGTATTTCTCCACTTAAACCTGAGAAACTGTCTGATAATATATTTGTCGAAAGGCTACTAGAGACATCAGAACTACTCTTCATGGCCCGAGTAATGATTTTAATGCTATCATATGCACGTAGAGCATAAATTCCCGGCTTCGAGTTTTCTTCCTCTGAACGATTGGCTCTGAATCTTTTCTCAAACTTGACATTTTCTTTATTGTGATTGGAGTATTGTGTTTTGATTCCTATAGTGCCATTCATAGAGGAAATAATGGATTTGTCAACAGAGTCCAGCATGTTTGTAATGCTGTCTGGGATTATCCAAGCAGACTCTGTCTCTCCTCCAACAAGTCTCAATTTTTTAGCTTCTCTGAATAAGTTAGTCACCATCGTTAATGATGACTGAAGAACAATAAATACCCGACACAGCGTTTCATTCTCTAGCTTCACCAGCTCTTCTTGTACAAGTCCTTCAGCATTAGACACAGAGGAAAATGATGGAAGAACCAGACGATACTCAATCTCCACCCCAATGTTCTGAAGAGCTTCAGCCAAGAGAGCCGACATTCCTGAATCACCACCATATGCATCCTCTTCGTAAATAACAATCACTCTTCTCCAATTGCATGCACGGACAATATCTGCTATGCATTTTACTTGTGCAGAACCATCGTTAGCCATCCGAATCAACAAAGGCCAACGAAGTTGAATCGTTGGTGAGGTTATGGCAGGTGATGCAAATGAAAGAACTGGAACTTGAGTCCTGTTTCCAACATCAGCAACTAAAGCTGTTTTCTGCCATGAGTGCATGCCAATGATAGCAATCAATTTCTTCTCTTTGATAAGATTTTCAGCTGCAATCAAAATGTAAGTAGTATTAACACAAACCATCACCATGTATTGTCTTCATCATCATATAATTAAAGTGGGTGCTGGGATTAAACCCCCTCTGGAGTGATGATTTTGGCTTGTCCAAGATTTTTTCCGACACTACCTAGTACTATTGTGACCTGTGAGACCATTGGTGCTTGAGAAGTAGTGGCTGCATGTTGTGCACCTTGCACCTATGCCAACCAAACAAAACAATGGGCAGAAGAGGGAGTCATGGCATATGCTATGCATGGTGGATTGAGGTAGCAGGTCATGGAAATACATGACTACACGAATGGGCCTGAAGGCAATGTGTTGGTGGCCATATGCTTGTGAAGGACTCATGGTCACGGCTTGGCAAACTGCAAGCTATTGATATGCCATGGGCAGGAAGTGCAGTTGGGGTTAAATCGTGACAGCAAGCTAGGCGATGGGCAAGTAGGTTGAACATAGATGATGGATGGGATCTTTTTTTTAGGTTCAAGAGAGAAGGGTGCTCTTAGATTAACTTTGGGGTCTGTTTGGGATTCGCTTATTTTACTGAAACTGAAAACTTTTTATTGAAAATACTGTAGATAAAGGTAAAAGTTAGCTGAAATAGTACAGTGGGATCCATGAATAATACCAAAAAGTGTAGTGAAACCTATGAATAGTAACAAAAATAAGTTGGCAAAAATAATTTTGCTAAACAGACACTTAAGCCCAATTTGGATACAACGTTTGTGCGTCTGCGTTTTGCCTCTCTTTTTTTTTCTTTTTTTTTTCTTGGTTAGCCGTGTTTTTTGACTTTCGATCAGTGTACAGTGCACACCAGTGTACTGTTCAGCAACTTTTCAGCAACTTTTTTAGCAACTTTTCAACAACTTTTTATTAAAAATGGGTCTCACAGCACTATTCACACATTTAAAATTTATTTTGCTACAGTATTTTCAGTTTTCAGCAAAATAAGTTGTATCCAAAAGACCCTTAGGGTCCGTTTGGATTGAACTTATTGTTGCTGAAACTGAAAACTAAACACTGTAGTAAAATAATTTTTAAACGTGTAAATAGTACTGTGGGACCCATTTTTAATATTTTTTAATGTATGAACAATGCTGCTACAGTGATGAACAGTGCATGAACAGTGACGGAACAGTGCATGAATAGTAAAAATTGTCTCCTGAACAGTAAAATCACTGTTCATGCACAGAAAGGAAAAAAAAAAAAAAAAGGACTGAAAACGTGTTGCAAAACGTAGACGTAGGATTAAGTTGAATCCAAACGCCCTCTTAGTATGCTAACTTCCTTAATTGTCTTCAAAGTCGTGCCTCAAAGGGTATATATAGGTAGGCAAAAGATTAGGTTAAATCAATCTTCATGTAGAACTAGGAATTTAGGCAACGTTTCTACCTGGCTTTAATGATAGATCAAGCAAGTCCTAAATTTAAACTCAACCTAACCTTCCATTCTTCAATATTTTCAAGCAGTTCCCTACATTGGCTCTTGTCTAAGCTAATAACATTAAGTAAAACCCCATTGACACGTTATTTGTTATATGGAATTTTGATGTACTAATTCCTCACACATTTCATCCAAAAATCAAGTCTTTAAATTTTTAGTCCGTTTCACATGCATATTCCAGTCAAAATCTTGTTTTAAATTTGAAATTCTCACATTAATGTGGATGTAAACTATAATTTATTGTGGTCTGCTTAAAATTGAACCTTTTTTTTTTTTTTTTTTTTTGGGTTCATCTAAGATATCAAAATAGAACTACTGTTGACTGTAGTGGTTTGCCAAACACTCCATAACATTAAGGGTATTTGCCTAATATTCTATTTCTGGATACTCAAAATGCCTATCTAATTAAAAAGTCAATTAATTTAATGACTTTCCAATATACACCTAGCCATTATTTTATTATCAGTTTAAATTCTGGAAGTTAATAGGGACACTTTTGAAAAATTATCTATATATATATATATATATATATATTATTTTAAGCTAGATTATTTAATGCTTTTCAGCCTTATCTAATATTTGGGGAAAAATTGAGATTCTTATCATTCATATTGGGGAAAATTTGAGATTGGGAAAAAATAAAATCATCTCAATTCTTATTGTTTATATTTATTCTTTCTTTAAATTATCATTTTGTTCAATTATTAAAATTGTGTCTAAGCTTTTGTATATTATTTACATTTTATTTATCAACTTCCAATTTTCTTTTGTTAGTATTTTAGGTACATTATGATTTGTCTTGTTTTTTTAGATATGGAATCAAATACACTTAATTCTCAAGGTCCATTTAAACGAGAGTGGAATCCTGTTAAAGATTTGAAACTAGTGGAGGCTTTGGTAGAATATATATATGAAAGGGAAGATAACCCTGAGAATAAGTTTAAGCTCGGATATTTGAAAGTCTTGGAAGAAAATATTTCTACCAAATTACCTAATGTTGGGTTAAGAGCAAAACCAAGTATTGAATCAAGATTAACGACTTTGAAAAAATTGAGTAGTTTACCATTGTTCAAGTAAGATTGTAGTTTGTTGGTCAAATTTTACAACTGTGGGACACTTGGTTGAAGACCCTCAAGAATTTTAAAGACCAATTGATTACTTATGTCACTACTTCTATACAATGAAACGAAAGCAATTTTATTTGCAAAAAAGAAGAAGAAGAGAGATTGGATTTGTTGGAGGTCATCCATTCAAGATTGGGTTGGTTAAATTAATCCTTATCAAATGTATTTGTAATTTTATAATAAGGGTATTTTAGACAATTTAATTTAAAATTCTTTAATTCAATTATCCTCATGGTTTTATCACCAAACAAATGAATAGTAATAAGTATTACATTACAATATCTTATATTCTTTATAATACCATTCCTATTCATATGTAATCACCATTACAATTTATCAAACATGCCCTAATAGATTATTAAAATTAATTATCATACAATATTGACACACGTACATGACTATCATACAAAATTAATAAACAAAATGGGCATTGCCTTTCCTCCACAAAAAAATAAATAAATAAATGGGCATTGCCCATAGACAGGGTTATGAGCTGAGATTTTCTCTTTCAACCCCACTTCAAGAACCATTTAACTACACCGATGAAAATTGCCCCTGAAACCTTAGCATTTCCGCTTATATGGTGCAGTAGCAGTTTGGGTTTCAGGGATCCAAACATTGTCAACTTGGTGCAAAAACTCCAAAAACAAGCCGATCCAAATGATGAACGTAACACTCTTAGCCATTATAATTCTTGTTTGCATATAGTAGAATTTGACAAAGTCACATGGCGCTAGCTCCGTCATAATAATATATAGTGTGGTTACATTTTTTTGGACTTAAAAAATAAAAATAAAAAATCAAATTTCAATGACTGGAATACGAATTCAGTTAAATTTTAAGAATTAATTGTGTATTTTTCACCTATTTTTTTATAAGCTACACACTACCAAATGATTAAGCTTCACTCATTTTTGTACGAAGTGGAAACGTGTACTCAATGGAAAGAAACCACGTCAACATGTTATCCATCTCAAACAGCTTTATCATATCTCAAGCATACATAGACAAATCAAACAACAACAACCAAAAAAAAGAAGAAACAAGTAGTAAAACAAATTAACTCACCAGAAGAAGCAACTTGTTGGGGGTCTCTGTCAGAGTCCAGGAAATGGAGAGACACACTTCGACCCTTTGGAGCTTCATTCTGAGCTGCGATTTCCATCGCTGTTTGCTCTTCCTTCCCTATGCGGGAATTCACATCAATGATGACACCGATATTTATTTCTTTGTTCTTATAGGAATTAGCTTGGGCTCCATGATGACCATTGGGGAGGAGAAAGAGAATGAAAAGAAAGTAAACGAGCACAGGACTGAACAAAGGTCTCGAAACAGTACAAACAGTTATGAAAGGAATAGGCATTTGGGATCGACCTAACTTTCTAATTAAGCAAACTTTAATTTTTCGTCAGTCTAGTACATATCACATTACACTCAATTATTATACATATATATATATATATATATCATTTTGTTTTTCTCTATAAACCGTATCAATTTTTTTTTTTTTGGTAAACAGGAATTATATTAAAAACCCCTAACTGGGAAGGAAGTTTGAGGACTAGTCCTTTCATAATACCTGTCAATACTATTATAATACAAAAGCATTGAAATGTCCACCGGCGGACTATAAAAATGAAATGTTGCTGGCAAAAAGTTCCTTAATTTCCTGGCTAGTTCATACATGTTGGGTGCATGCACTTTTGGTTTTGCGTGTAGTATTAAGCAAAAAAGTATCATTTACAAGTGGGGTAATAAATATATATGATGCAAATTCATGACTTTGACTATATATACATATCATTTACAAGTGGGGAAATAAAAAGTGGACATAGTCGAAGACTCGAAGTCAAGAATTTGCATCTGACTGCGCGTGATTGCCGAAACGCACAGTTGTGGGAGCTTTTGCATGGACTTTTTAGGGTTTATTTGAATAGAACTTATTTTGCTGAAACTGAAAACTGAAAAAACTGTAGTAAAATAATTTTTAAATATGTTAATAGTGTTGTGAGACCTATTTTTAATGAAAAAGTGACTGAAAAGTGAAATTTGTGTATCCATAAACAGTGCATCCGTGCACTGTTTACGATTGATTTGGTCAAATAGTGCGGCTGAAAAAAAAAAAAAAAAAAAAAAAAAAAAAGAGTCAAAAAACGCAAACGCAGCCACTTATAATTGAATCCAAACTCCCTCTTAACATTCGGTGTTAGAATCTATGAGTCTCCAGTATCTTTGATCAAAGAAAAAACTCGTCCAGTAGTGTGAGTTTTCAGTATTTTTAAATTTCTTACTCTTTTTCTCTTTTTGAATTTTGGATTTATCATGACTTTGTGTCCTTGAATTGGTCATAATTAAATATTTTAGTAATCATTATATATAATTATTACTACTTTTCTTGTATGATATCTTTGAATTTTCCGTACCTGCATCATTAACATCTCATAGACTCACAAGGGCGGCTCGATGAATTTGGGGGTCTGAGACGAAAATTGATTATTTTGTTTTAAATGCAAAGTTACTACTAATTAACATAAACTATGTAGAATTTTTTTTTTTTTTTTAGAAATTTTATAAACAAAAAAAATTTGACAAAATTTTTCATACTTATTGATATGGTAGATTGATAATAGTAAGTAAAAGAGTGGTGTTAGTGGTTGACTTAGATGAGAACTAGTAAAAGTTTGCTAACTAAACTCTTATTATTTTTCTTATTTTTTTTAGAAGTAGAACATTCACAATATTTTTTTACAACAAATCCTAGGTTTTAAGTCGTTTTTTTTTTTTTCCTTTGAAAATATCATTATAATTATTTTTTTGCCATCAATAACAGGTTGTAACAACCTGCTACTTAGCATAATTGTAAAAGTGTTGTAAAAAATATTGTGGACGTTGCATTTTTCTCTATTTTTTATTTGTTTTTCATCTGGTAAAAAAATATTATTTTATTTATTGATTATAAATAACCCTATTGGTTAAAATTTTGGGGCCTTTTTTTTTACTTGGGGCCTTAGGCGACTGCCTCTCTTGCTCCACTATTCAGCCGGCATTGTAGACTCACTCAACTATCATTCAAGTTAGTTTCTTTCTTTCTAAAAAATAATAATACTGTAATAAAAAGAAGAAAGAGAAGGAAAATTACATTTTTTTTTCACCATAAATTATATCTCATTTTACATTTACCCTCCTAAATAACAAGAAATGTACAATCAACCCCCCTGAACTAAAACTCATGTAACAATTTATTGTCTTTGGCCACTTTCTTAATTAAGTCTAACGAAATGTAAGATCAAAAGAACAATTTACCCTCTACTATCAATTTTAGAGGGAGAGGTACATAAATTGGTCTTTTAATACTAAATTTTATTAAACTTAATCCCAAACAGATATGGCAAATGATTAAGTGTTACAGAGTTATAATTTTGGAAGGTCAATCTTGCATTTCGATAGTTCATGGGTCAAAATGTAAAATGAAGTATAGTTTATGATGTAATTGTGTAATTTTTCAAAAAAAAAAAAATTCAGGACTGGACCATGTTGGGCTCCTAACCCAATCCATGAACGACACAAGCCCTCAATATTTAAAAGGCAACAAGTCTATCAAAAAACCAAAAAAAAAAAACCTTCATTCTACAATTTATACATGCATGCACATGCATTACCTCACATGAAGAACTTAGCTGGTGGTGGATTATCTTTAAGGGTGGATGATTCCTTCCTGGAGTTGTTGCTACTAATTCTTCCACGAGCTTTTCCCGTACTCATAGCGAGGAAATATATTGTGTCTTCATCACATCATATGAGAATTTGGTAGAATATTGTTCTAGACCTAAAAAAGTGGCTATAGGTCAATTCAGCTTATAGCCGCGTTTTCAACCGTGGCCTAAAACCCGTAACTATAGGTCTGAGGGTTTATTAGACACTTTTTTACAAATGCAGCTATAGGCTAGGACCAATGGCCACATTTCTAAAAACGCGACTATAGGGGACAGCTATAGCCACATCTAAAAAACATGGCTATAACCTTCTTCTTTTTTCTTTTTTTTGAATTTGGCTATAGCCCCGTTTTTAAAATGAGGCTATAGTTTTTTTTTTTTTTTTTTCCCTGGCCAGATGACAAATGCATTGGATACATATGTATTTATGTATGTAATACAGCTTTTTTGAACTATAACAAAAGGAAGATTCCAAGTAAAACATAACCAAATGATGAGGGTTAAGTGCAAATATATTTTACTAATCCAGTGACATAAATGAACAGAGTAATCGTGACACTATCTCCAACTTCAACTCTTCTCTCAATTCCAAGATGATCCAAGGGAAACAATTAATATGTACAAATGAAATGACACTATCTAACTTTCCATTAAAGGAAATTATCTCCCAACATCTTGTTTTAAGCCTTGAGCAGATTTTACTAATGAAACAAAAAACCCTCAATTCCAAACAAAAAATCTTCATCACAATTCACAAAACAAATCATAGAAGTAGGAGAGTTATACAAGTTCCTTAAACAATGGCTCTGGTGTCCCAATTTTGTGACCAGCAAGTAGGATCTCCCAAGGTCAGCTTACCCTATCAATATCTCCTTTTTCAAGCAAAATTGGAGTATCAGGTGGCAAATTAAGTTACTTAAGTACCTTCAACACAACCAACAATACAAATATTGTCAGCATGCGCAACCATATTAGCTAACTCACGATAAAGAATACTAGCATTGCCCTAAGTGCCATTTTGAACTCTCTAAAATATAAATGCATTGCAAAAATAGGCTTTTTTTTATAGGTAAAGTTACTAGAGATTGAACCCCAAACATTGAACCACCAAAAAGGTGTACATGCCACTAAGCCGGAAGGCCATTAGTACACATAAAAATTGATGAGGCGTCATTATCTTTATTAGTGAGTAAAGAATAATAGGGACAATTCACGAAGCATATTAATGTCAAACAGATTAACATGGAATCCAAAAGAAGTAAAAATAGTATTAGTCAATTCATTTTGGCATTGACCCTTAAATTTGCAAATGACACCTTTGTATAATTATAGCCATATAACAATGATACGATGAACTAATATAAAATAAAGATGTAAATCAGTACGTTGATCATATTGTTACCAAACTAATCTAGTCTGACTCCCCTGAATTTGTAAAAAAATGGAACTTCCTATTATTTCAATTGTACAATAATGAAAAGACAGGAGAGAAATGTTACATAAGTGACCAAACTAATCTATTATCCTTAGTTGAGTATGGTTCCTAGGTGTTGAAGTAAAATCACCCTATCAATAATAGGGAAAATTCAGGGTCAAGTTGTAACACCTAACCAAGTATGGACCCAAAAAGAAACTATTGGAACAGTCCACCTTTTGTATCTAATTAAATAACTTTTTACAATTGTATGTTCATTTATCAGCCTTTTCCTCCCAATGGTCCAGGAACTAGGGTTCAAATTTCACCAGCCCCCCCTCCTATTATTTACCTATATGTATTTATCAGCATTTTCCTTCGTCTATCTTAAATACCAAATTTCTCTTCTCTGCCCCACATGGTTAAAATTATCTACTTGAAAATCCAGAATCTAAATAGCCACTTAAGGACCAACAATTGCAAATACAGGTCTTGGAAATATCCAAGCCAACAGGAATCAAAAGCAGTGAAAAACACAAAATCTGAGTGTAAATACAGATACCCAATCTCATTCTCATCAATCGAAGTATCTGCTTTCGGCTTCTCCACCCTCTAGTATCGATCCATCTTCTCCACCATCAAAAATTAAAAAAAAAAAAAAAATCACATCAACCATGCTATTCGAAACCCTAACTAAAGCAAATCCATTCAACAAAGAAACCACCAAAAAACGAAGAAAAACCAAAATATAACAATAAAGATCAAAACTTTATACCTTGGCAGGCCAAGCAAGGAAGACCTTGACTTAAGCTAGCACAAGATCACCGACCTTCCATTGCTAGCGAGCCGCCACCGCTGTTGCTTTACTCAAGCCTTTTCTCCGGCTCGGTGCCATCGGACTCGAAAACCTTACCCAATCAAAATCGAATCGGGTAGGCCAAACCGATAGCCAACACAACAACGAAGAAAAAGAAGAAGATTCTAGATTCACACTAGGGGACTAGGATTTTGGATAAGAGTTAGATAGAAAGAGAGAGATGGGGAGGAAGAGAATGACTGAGAGGGAAATGGGAGAATGGCTGCTGTTGAAGTGGAGAAATTATAGAGTCCTCTTGTGGACCATGTCACTTATCTGCCATCCCACTAAAAAACTTCCATTTGTTTAAAATTGCTGAGTCAGTAATTAATTTCTATTTAAAAATTTTTTCTAACTAACAATTTTAAACAGGTGGAAGTTTTTTAGTGGAATGGTGGACCACATCACTTATCCACCATGTGGATCTTATAATTTCTTGTTGAAGTGAGAGACAAATGCTAAAAAATAGGGTTAGTAGGGTTATAAAGCAAACCCAAAACGAAGTAGTTCTGGTAATAAGAAGAGAAAAAATAAAAAAGCTCTTACTATGGGTCCAACTTGGGCAGACTGGTGGGAATACGCGTGTCCTTGCCGCTAGGACACCTGGAACTTTCTTGATATAATTTGAACAAATTAATATTTAATATCTAATGTAGTGATTAAAAATTAAGATGTTTTTAGTGGGTTCGAACCTGGCCAAAATATTATCACATGCATGTCTTACCACTAAACTAGTGTAATTGTACATAAATATTTTATAAATAGTAATATTTTATATTTTATATTTTATAAACTTAGCCTATAGTTGCGTTTTCCAAATGCGGCTATAGGTCTTTTTAATTTTTTTTTTTTAAAGGAGAACCTATAACTGATTTTTAAAAATGCCGCTATAGCTAATCTATAGCCTCATTTTAAAAACATGGCTATAGACTTAACCTATAGCCTCGTTTTAAAAACGCAACTATAGGTTAGCTATAGCTGCATTTTTTAAATGTGGCTATAGGTCCTTCTTAAAAAATAAATAAATTATTTGCCTAGATCTATAACCACGTTTATAAATGCGGCTATAGACTGAACCTATAGCCTCATTTTAAAAATGTAGCTATAGGTTAGCTATAGCCGCATTTAAACGTGGCTATAGGTCCTCCTTTAAAAAAAATAATATTTTACTGGACCTATAGCCACGTTTATGAACACGGCTCTAAACTTAACCTATAGCCACATTTTAAAAACGCAGCTAGAGGTTAGCTATAGCCTCGTTTTTTGAATGTGGCAATAGGCCGTATCCAAAAAAACGTGACTAAAACCACTTACAAACGCAGCTATAGACTTAACCTATAGTCGCGTTTTAAGAACACAGCTATAGGTTAAGTCTATAGCCGCGTTTTTGTAAATGTGGCTAAAAAAACACAACTATAGCTTGCGTTTTTTGTAGTGTGTTGTACAATAGTGAGATGTCTTTAAGAATATGTACATGTGTTTGGTGGAGTTGAGCATTATTAGTCCTTCCGTTAATTGTTGTTAGTCTCCTTGCCTCTAATGTTGTTATGGGTTGTGGCTCACACGGCCGAGTGGTTGCATATATATGGGTGGTGATGCATTGCTGGGTTGCATTGGTGTTGGTGTTGGTGTTGTTGTTGTTGTTGTTGGAGCATGCTGGCCAGGTTTGGGAGGTGGCGCTGCATTGGCATGGGGTGACAATTACCCAGTAATTGTGGCTGTGGCTAATTTTGTGCATGTGTTGGATTTTTAAACAATGTATCCAAGGGGTCAATTACCCATGTTATGGCAGTAAACATAGAAACAGTTACTTGGCTAAGTAATTGCTCACGCCAATTTTTTCATGCAATTTAAAAACCTATTCTGTTGGGGATGTCAACAATAAGTGTTTATGGGAAAAATTTGTGTAAGTGTTAGGCAAAGAAAAACAAGGTTACTTTCTGTAGGATCATAGTATCTTTGTGTGGGTTATAGTCTAGGTGGTTGGATTTTAAACTAAGGCAGATTTTTTATGACGTAAAGCCTTGGCGTTCCTTTGTACTTTGAGATAAAGTAATAAAAGGTTGGAAGTTTTTCCATTTGTGTTGTGTATTTGCTCTGCTTGCTATGTGCTTGTTTAATTAATTCACAAAAATTGGTTTGGTGTTCCTTGTGTGCGAGTGGTGGCTATTGGCTGAGACTAAATGGGCTACCTAGTGTCATCACAAGGTAGAAAATTTGAAGCTAAAATCTGCCCTGTGACTCCTGGATATGTAGCTCAGTTTTCTTTCTTTTTTTTCTTTTTTTTTTGATGTAGCTCATTTTTCTTTATAAAAAAATTAAAAAAAATTAAAAAAAATTAAAAAAAAAAAAAGCCACTAAAATAAACAGTTGTTAGATCTAAAATCTTCTTTTATTACATTTGAATTTTATTTATCTCACTTAATTTTTTTTTTCATTAATTTTTATCTACTTTCCTCTGCAACCAAATGTAGGATTTGATTGCTTTGTTTCACATCTACCCAAGCTTCACGCATTTGTAAATGGTGCTACTATTTTGAAATAAGAGAATAATAGGAGGATCAAACCTTTGATTGTTGTTGTTGTTGTAGACGAAATGAATATATACTACAAAAAAATTTGTGCTTAATTACATAAAGAATTTCACTATCATCTCTGGTTGGATTTAATTCTCCCACTAAACTTATCTTTTTAAGTATATCACTTTTGGCATTATGGAAACAAAGGCATAGTGGGTGTGAGACCAACTTGAGGTTTCATCTCAAATTGCTGACTAAGAAAATCCTTGAGTTGTTGAATGCCACTGAAATCATCACCAGTTATGATCATATCATCCACATATAGGAGAAGCAAAATGGTGCCTTTGTCGGTGAGACGAAGAAATAAGGTAGAATCATAATGACTGACAATGTAACCCAAGTGAGAGATGGTAGAACTAAACTTGGCAAACCAAGCTCGTGGAGCTTGTTTAAGGGCATAAAGTGCACGTCAAAGGTGACAAACCTTGTTCGGTTCAATAGAGAGACCAGGAGGAGGTTGCATATAGACTTCTTCACTTAAATTCCCATTAAGGAAGGTATTTTTGACATCCATCTAAAAAATGTCTCATTTACTGGCAGCAGCAACAGCTAAGAGGGCACGAACAAATGAGATTCGAGCAACCGGAGCAAAGGTCTCTTCATAATCAATCCCATAATCCTGTGTAAATCCTTTTGCAACAAGACGAGCTCTTTATCACTCAATGAACCCATTAGAGTGAGTCTTGATCTTGTAAAACCATTTACAACCAACCACAGATTTCCTAAGGGGGAGAGTCACCAAATCCCAAGTATGGTTTTTAGATAATACATCAAGTTCCTCTTTCATTGCAATCTACCATAAAGGATCAATGGAGGCCTCACGATAGGTGTGAGGCTCTTGCAGTGTAGCAAGGGCAGTATAACAATAATAGTCAAGTAAATGTGCAGGAATGGACCTTACCTGAGTTGAGTGACGAGGTGGAATGTCTTATGCAAGATCTTCAGGCGGAGCAGGAGTAGGGGACCCAAGCTTAGGGTTGGGTGGCTCATCTTTGACCTGTTCATCTTCCACTTGTTCATTAAAGGGTGATCTAGAAGAGGCATAAAAAATATCTAGTGGTTAGATAAAGAAGTCTATAGGAGGATCAGGAGTAACTATAGAAGAAATATATGGCTCATCTGAAAAAAAGATCTAAGACAGAAGAGGTAGATAGGGAGGCACGAAAGTGAAAAAGCTCGACAAAGGAGCGATGTTCCTAAAAGACAACATTGCGGGAGATACGAAGACAATGAGAAATAGAATCATAGCACCGATACCCCTTTTTAGTTTCGCCATAGTTAAGAAAACAACAAAGTCTAGACCAAGGCTCAAGTTTGTTATGCTCATGCGGTTGAAGAAGAACAAAACAGGCAGAACCAAAGGAGTGAAGGTGGTGATAGTCTGGAGGTGACCCAAAAGGCGCTCATATGGAGTTTGATTTTATATGACAAGATTAGGAATACGATTAATAGTATGAACAGTATGAAGAGCAACTTTGCCCCAAAAAGGAGCAAGAGCTTTGGCAGAGATAAGGAGAGCATGAACAGTGTCAAGAATATGAAAAAGTTTTCATTCGGCTCTACCTTTTTGCTAAAAGGTACCTGGACAAGTTAGTTGATGAATAGTGCCATAGGAATGGAAAATAGCTTGGAAAGCATATTGAGTGTATTCAAGAGCATTATCATATTGAAAAATTTTGATTCGTTTGGAAAATTGAGTTTCAACCATTTTTACAAAATTAGAATATACTTGCAATAATAGAGAACGATGTTTCATATGAAAAATCCAGCTATAGAAGGAATAATCATCAATAAAGACAACAAAAAAATGAGATCCACCAATACCAGAGACAAAGGAAGACCCCCAAATATTAGAATGAATTAGGTCAAAGATATCAGTAGACATTGTTTCACTAGTATTGAAAGGTAAAACTGGTTATTTCCTAATTGACATGAAACACAATCAAAATTTTCTGTAGATATTGAACCTAACAAACCTCTAGAAGCCAAGTGTTGTACCCAAGAGGAAGATGCGTGACTAAGTCGAGCATGTCAAAGTGCAAGGGAAGGAATAGAAGAAACTACAGCAGCTGCAACAACAACAGCAATGAAAACTAGAGCAACAGGTGGAAGATGAAGGTTGTTCATGGGAAACATATGCCCAACTCTGGGATCGGTCCCAAGCTCCTATCTTGTCCTAGAATCTTGCATAATACACCTAGAATAATTGAAGGTAATGTGATAACCCAACTTAGTTAATTGTCCCACAGAAAATAAATTGTAAGAAAGGTTAGGAACATTAAAGACCCCAGAAACCGAGAGGTTGGAGGTCGAGATGGAACCTATATTATGACCAAACATTGTGGAACCATTAGCTATGTGAATATTAAGAGGGAGTGATACAGGTTCAAGTTGAGAAAATAAGGATGAGTGAGGTGTCATGTAATTGCATCAAGTAGAATCCATAAGCCAGGAGGAAGGAGACATACTAGATAGAACTGAGAGAGAAGAGGAATAAGATGTATTACCAACCATACAAATGGTATTAACAATGATGTTTTGAAGGTTGACTGTGGAAATGGTGATAGTGGATCCAGAAGACTTGGACTGTGCAGAGATGAGAGCCATTGGTTGGATACTCTCAATGTTAGCAACGGTAATAGCAACTAATTTATTGTAATGATAGCAAGTCTCAATATTATGGCCAAGACATTTGCAAAAATTGCAAAAACGTTTGTTGGATTGTCGACAATGATTGTTGCAATAAAACGAAGACTTATCGTTATTCTTCATTTAGAAGCAAAATATGCAAAAATGGACTCTACGCGAAAAACTGGGTAAGGAGCACTTGGATTGCAAAAAGTTAACTCGAAAAAGTCAATGGTCAAAGTCAAAGTCAACAACTAGTGTCAAAGTCAACAGTCCACAGTCAACGAGATGGCTATGACGTCAGCAGTTGATTGGGTGATGATGTGGCGAATGACGCAGTTAGGACTAATGTGGCAGGGTGACGTGGCAGAGTGACATCACAGATGATGTCAGCAAGCAGCAGGGTAGCGCTTGTAGCGCATGAAGCGCGTAGATGATGTTGAAGAATATTCAAGCGGCGCATAAGAGCGCCTGAGCGGTTCGATGAGGCCAATTCTTTTCTGACGATGTAGATCGGAGAAAGACGATTCCAATAATGGGGGCGGCAATAAGATCGAGGCAAAACTAATGGCACATGGAAGAATTTGACGAAACTTTAACCGGCGTGTGGTGGCGCGTGAATGGTCAGATGATGATGATTCCGGCGGCGTTGTGTAGAGGGGTTGAAAATCTACACAAAGATATGTCTTATGTCTTAATTGGAGGTCTGATGTGAAAGATCAACGGAGGCAATGATCTTGGTGGCAGAGATTGAGCTTCTGGTGGTGGAGATTCAACCATAAGTACCTTTGACGATAGTGGAGCAATTAGGAGAGGGAACCAAAAAGGTTTACTAACCGAAGAAGTCAAGGCAGCGGAAAATACCAACAAAAACAAGATTGCAAGACACAAGAAAGTTAGAGTAGTGGCTTTGATACCATTTTAGAAATACTGAATGAATAGTATTGTATTTCACAAGTAATAAAATATACAAGAGTACCTTTATATAAGAGGCAGAATGTGTAGTACAAGTATGTGTATAGTACAAGTAAACAAGGTGGGCCTAAAGCCCACAACCTATTACACGTTAATAGGGAAGACCCGTTAGAAACTAGTTTGGTCTTGGTCTTCCACTATTGAAGCAAGTCGTGTGTGTTATATGATGTATAAATGTTGCTATTTCACTTTAAAAAATACCGTGTCACTTAAAAATGCAATCTAATTACTTTGTTAGGATTAAATGAGAAAATGATTAGAAATTTAACCAACTATTGAATTCATTAGGTACCCATATGTTTTTTTCTTCTACATTGAGCCTTCTTTATTCTTTTTATGGGAGGGAGGGACCCAAACAAAAAATATAGCTCATAGGTCCAGTTCAAGGAAAGGCAAAGGCCCGTTCAAGCGCCAATCAAAGCCCGACACGTAAACGAAGTCCGAGGAAGTCGAACATGAAGACGACGCTAGTTCGAGCTAAATATGCAAGCAGAGGTCTAAGGACGGAATACGGGCGGACCCATTGTCCAGGAGCTCGAGGAAATATAGCACCTCGAGGTGCCTTAGCTGTCTGTCTACACCCACAAGCAAGACACCATGAAAGACATCAGAGATGTGCAAATGAAGAAGAGATGAAATATTTATAGAAAGCAAGGGTGTCAAATGGGTGGGTTTGGGGTGGGCATAATTGGGATGGGTATATAAAACTCATTCACCCATTAAAACCCATTTAACTAATTGCTTCTAACCCAAATCTAACGCAACCCAATTATAATGGGTAAACCCCAATCCACCCAATTACCCAATTATCAAAATTACCAAAATACCCCTAAATTGAAAATGACCAAAGTACCAAAATATTTTAGTTTGCATTTTTTAAATGACACATCAACATTTTAATTTTAAAAAAAAAGCCACGTCAAAAAATAAAAAATAAAATTATGAATTTATAATTTTTAAAAATTTAATTAAATTAATTTTTTAAATCTTAAAATCAAATATTTGTATCTGGGTTGAGACTTGAGAGAGAGAGAGAGAGAGAGAGAGAGAGAATGAATGATCTGGGTTTAGAGAGAGAGAGGGGGGGGGGGGGCTAAGATGCGACTGGCGATGATCAGGTGGTTCAGCTTTGGCTTCAACTTCTCTTCGAGTGGTTCGGTTTTGGCTTGAAGTTCATCACTGATGCCGAAATCTTCATCCATCAGAGGAGGTAGGTTTAGATCAAACGGCTAGACCCTTGTTGCTATGGCAATCATCGGATGCAATAGGGTTCATGATCTTGACCCTTGTGACCGGATTTGAAACGACCTTGGGCTCACTAAAATGCTTTAGGTCGAGGTTTTTTTCTAGGATCAGAGCTCGGAGAAGACATAGATGCACCATGGAGATTAAGGGTTCAAAGGAGGAGGAAGCGGTGGTGAAGGAGGTTTATGGTGGTTGTGGTGGTGCCAGTGAGCATGGGGTTTTGGGAGACTGGGTTTGAGTTCATGTGGTTCATAGAGTACGAGAGGAGCGAGTGTTTGATTTGATTTGGGAGTGGGATCAGTGGCTTGTGTTGCCATTTGATTTTGCACATCTAAGATTGAGGTTGATGAGGAAATTAAGGAATAGGAATTTGATCATGTGAAATTTAAGGGTTTGCTGGAGATGGATTGGTTACTGTGTTTATGAGTTTATTTCTTGGGTTGATTTATGGTTTGGTTTGGTTTTTTTTTTTTTTTTCTTGTTTTCTTGGATTTGATGGAGATTAAACTTTCTCAAAGACCAAACAATGCAAAGTGGTGATAGAAAGAAAGAAAAAAGATTGAAATTTGAAAATTACCGAGTGGGCTTTATGAGGAGATGAAGATTTGAGAGAAATGACAAAAATTTGAGGAATCTCCGAAGCTTTGAAGCTGTTGAAGCTGTAGGGTTTTCGACTAAAACATGAATGGAGGCTGAGAAAATGACGGAAAATGAAAACCCTCGTGAAACACTGAAATGTCTGAGGGTTGGGGTTTTTTTTTTTTTTTTTTTTTTTTTTTTTTTTTTATGTGAAGGGCTAGGTTGAATTTGGGTATATTGTTTTTGGGTTAAATGGGCTTCAATGAGTTTTTAGTTAAAACTCAATAATCACTGGGTCTAATTGGGTTGATGCCTATTTAACCCAACTAATAATTGGGTAGGTTTGGGTTCAATTAGAGTGGTTGGGTTTGGGTGGGCAAATGGGTTTAGACTTACTTTGCCACCCCTAATAGAAAGTAATCATCACCTCCACATTCAATACTTTGCACCTACTGAGCTAGCTGTATTTATGAGAAAAAGACACTTGAATAGTGATTCCACAGCTCACAACACTCTCTACCACCTCCAGAAGGGTCCTGATGGGACAAGCATCCAAATTATTCGCCTGAGATGTACATGTGGAGGGCTGAGATGCAATATAAAAGACTATATAAGGAAAGGAACCCCTCTAGAAAGTGGGACTTTTTTGGGAAGTAGAAACTTGAAAAGTAAGAATTAAATGTAAAATTATAGAGAAATAAGCTTTGACTGTTTATGAACAATCTATCCTCGCATGAGACCAAGGAAGTGTTTATGCCGAATTTGTGCTTCATCTGTTCATATTAAAAGTCTTATTCTTTTAAAAATCAAGCTTGGATCTTACTTGGCATTGCAATTGACACGAAAATCCCACTCTCTTACAAATTAATTGTGTTGGGCTTGAAATACTAAAAATACTGGGAACTACTATTCTAAGTGGGTCTGGGCCATTTCTTGAGTCTCTACCCTTTTTATTTATGTTTTTTTTATTTTATATATATATATATATATATATATATATATATATATATATATATATATATATATATTTTAGTTTTAAACACTTCTTCAACAAAATACTATGAGGTTGATTATGGCTGTGCAATGAAGCAAACATCGAGTGAGTCAAGTGAGATACATTCCAAATAATAGAAAGACATAATACTACTACCTCAAATCATAGAGAGGTTAGGTGTGAATATGCCAAAAGTTTATTAATTATGCATATAAATGAAGTAAAATAGTGTAAAAGATGCACCAAATGGCCATCGAGTACACCCTGTATGCCTTCTATGTCGTTAGCTAGTTGCCTAGTATCTGTACTATTATTTAAGGGGTTTTCTCTGTTTGGACTCCTATATTTTAATGCCTAAATTATTATCAAATTCATCTACTTAGGAGGTTTAAATAGTATGGTTACACATGTAAAATTACTAATTTAAAAACTCCTAAATTTTAGCAAAATTAAAAATAATTTTTTTTTTCCTAACTGCCTCCTTTTTCCCTCTCACTCTCTCTCACAAGAAATTGTTTTATTTTTTTAAACTCCTAAATTTTAGTTAAATAAATAAAAGAAAAATCAATTTTTCCTTTTTCTCTCACTATCTCTCATGTTATTTTATTTTTTATTTTTGATAAACTTTCTCACTCACGTTAGACATTTAGGAAAACAGTCATCTAAATTCAAAACTCAAAACTCCATCTCCAAATCCACTACTACAATTATTGGTTTAGTAAAAAACTTATTGTCTTCCCTGGGCTCCTCTGAAGCCTAGAGAAAGTAGAAGTCTCAAACTTGTGTCCATCTACAAGCTTGAAACCTCTCCAGTTTAGACAGGTAGAGGATTTTTCCATTCTTATTCTTCCTTTCTTTTCTTGCCATTCCCTAATCTCAATAGTAAAGATACCCTTTGAATACCTTTTGGCTTACACCCTGTTTTTCTCCCATGGAATTTGAAATGAAGGAAATGTGTAAGCGATTTAGGTTGTCGGTAAAGGAAGGGGGCGAGATGCTAATTAAATCTAAAAGGAGGTTACTTACTCTCAAAAGCGAGCCCAATTCAGTCTATTAGTGAAACTCCAGATCAACAAAGATTACAAATAAAGAAGCATTCATAGCTACATTACGTCAACTTTGGCGCTGCTCACATGGGGTTTCTATTAATGATGTTGGAAATAACTTATATCTAGCCATCTTTGAGAAGGAAAGCAATTTGGAAGAAATTATTGCCAAGAGTCCATGGTCTTTTGATAAACACCTCATTTTACTGAAGCGTTTCCATGGGGATATAAGTCCTTGTGATGTAAAGTTCAAGCATGCTTCATTCTAGATCCGTGCTTTTAATGTTCCAATAAGGAGCATGAATAAAGAAGTGGGAGGTAGATTAGCAAAGGAAATTGGTGAACTGGTCACAGTGGACGTTCCTCGAAATGGTTTGGCATGGGACATTTCCTTCGCATTTGTGTGAATATGGATATAACAAAACCACTAATGCGTGGAAAGATAATGTGGATCGAAGGATTGGAGGCTGGATGGATTTATTTCCAATATGAGAGGCTTCCAATATTCTGTTATAGGTGTGGTATTCTCGGTCACAATGATCGTGAGTGCCCCCAAAGACAAGTGGGTCGACTTTGTTTGGAAGAGGATGAATTACATTATGGTCATTGGTTGAGAGTGGTGGCTCCAAGAAAACAAAGTAAAGGCAATACTCAACACAACCATCAATCTCACTCATATGCACTGATTCCTGATGAACAAGCCCCTGAACCAGATGTGGATGACACTATCTACAATTTGGAACCTACTTCCCCTGCACCGGAGCTGAGTCTGTTGGAACCTAATGGGAATTCCTCTACAGCTGAACTCTTAATGGATTCCCAACGTTCGCAGAATAGGGGCGATGGTTGTGGACCAAGCAGAGAAACTGCATTTTCAGTGGATAACACAATACTCAATTCGAATGTGGGGGAACCCAATTTGAATTCAAAAAATGAAACAGCGCCAGAAGGATCTGTGAAGTTGAACGGGATACAAGAGAATAAGGGTGAGGTTGTGCAACAATGTGATACGGGAAAGAAGCAGCTGGACGAAGTTTTAAATTTGAATGATGATGGGGTTCGGGTTTTGACCAATAACAAGATAAGTACTGGGATGGATTTCACGGAAAAAGATGTCGACAATATGGAGGCAGAAGATTGTGAGGTAATTGTAATTGATAATGATCAAAGACCAAAATTTTCGGCTGGAATAAATAAACAATCTCTTGAGAAATTATTTGTTAGAAAAAGTCTGAGAAAGTGGAAAAAGCATCTTCGCGGGTCTAATGAAGCGGCTATTCCACAACCATCTGAAAACTCACAAATTTCTAATAAAAGATCATCTGTACATTATGGTAGTGTTGATGGTGAAGATCAAACTCTTGTAAAAAAGAGAGCTGTGGAAGTGCGTGTTGCCTCAGCTCAATGCTCCATAGTTGAGGTTGGTCTTTAGCCATTCCAAAGATTCAACCTTTACTCTTCTACCCTTGTAACTCATAAGAAAGACCCTCTCCAAAGTCCTCTATGAGTGTACACCAATTTTGATGAGTTTGGTAACTTACAGGGGTAATTAACTATATTTTTCTGAAAGAAAATAGATATTATTTTTTGATAGTTAAGAAATTTTTTCTGAAAAAAAGACTACTTCATGTGCAACGGACCTGAAGAATCATAAAGAATTGCAACAAGAAAAAATTGTATGAAAAAAATGTGGGAGCTCTATGAACAACACTATGGAATTACTATTCAGAAAACCCCACGTGCGAGACCAATAATATAAGGAACTAGTGAAGGTTGCTAACAACTGAACCCTTGTACTTTTCACCTCTTTGTAAGTGTGTTGATTGCATTCCATCCATATATAGTTCACATCAAACATAATAGAACAAGGCACCAAATATTTGGTGAATGATTACAAAATCAATTCCTCCATTTAAACATAAGGTCAATGACCTTTTTCAATAAAACCTTTTTGGTTTTTGATAAGTAAATTTTACTAATCAAAAAAAGAAACATCAAACTGTTCTCAGGCAGTGTACTAGCAGTGTATCAAGATTACAAAAAATTACAAGAATCCAAAAAATCTAGTAAACTAGAGAAGGGATGACCATTCAAAGTAGCCCACTCATATAAAGTGGAGAGGGGTCCTATTTAGTACTATAGATTTTTAGAGTACCTAGATAACTTTTGAGTTCTTGTTAACCTTTTCTTTTTTTCTTTTTTTTTTTTCCCTGCTTGGGTTTTTCCTTTGTATACTTCCTGTGTACTAGGGTTGTGCCCCTTTTGCACTTTTCTTTAATGGATATTATTGCTTATAAAAAAAGTTCCTGTGAGCTATAAGATTCTTTTTATTGTATTTTATTGGCTCTTGGCTTGTACAAAAAAGTTATTTAGTGAAAGTAAAAGTATGCTAGTTGTTACTGCCAAAGCATGCTTCCTATTGTTATTTTTCATATGCTTTCATTAATACAGGTTATCACCTTCATCATATTCTTGTATAGGTTCATATTTTTTTGTTCCAAAATTATCTTGATTTTCCTTTTTTTGTTGCCTCAACTTAGGTTGACCAACAGTAATTGTTTTCCTTAGTATTTGGCCAACAAACATATTGTCTTTTTTGACTATCTGAATTGAAAAAAATTATTATTATTATTTTTCTGTAACTAGTAAAAGGCGTCGAGGATTAGAAGGTGAGGAGCTTGGACCAAAGATGGAACCTGCGATCCTATAAGATGAGGTATACTGTATTGCCATTTTATCTCTCTTTCTCTGCCCACCCTCCTTCCTGGCTTTTCTAATTTGGAATGCCAATTCATTTAATCATTATTTTTGTTACAGAACTACAGTAGTTTTCTTCAGGTAACATTATGATTTCTTATGGATATAAAATTGATATATCATTGTAATCTGCTTAACTTTTAGGGTAGAGGGTTTAATGTACAAATTCATTTTGCTGAGGAGCCCGTTTCAGACTATGTTCAGGCTGTTGTTTCAACAGTATTGTCAATTCATAATCAGGAACTCATAATTTTCTTAAGGTCTCTCTCTCTCTCTCTCTCTGTCTTGCTATCTTTATATTTTGGATTGGTAAGTCACACATGCACCCAGTGAGTCTTGAACCTACAATCTCACCTATACCTGTTTTTATTGGGAGGAAGTGCAAATTTTATCTAGAGCTCATTAGCTTTAAGGATTTCTAGTACACTAGCTGCATACTAGGGTGTCCCTTTCAAAAAAAAAAAAAAAAGAAAGAAGGAAAAAAAGCAGAAAAAGTAAATGTTCCAATTTAGATGTCTAACCAGCTCTCTTTCCTTCTTAAAGATCCTTGATTCTTTGCATTTGCTAGTTTTTCCTCCTCTGGTGCCTTAGGTGCGCTCTTTGTGTAAGCTTCATGTCCTTTGGTGGTGCTGCCTTGGAATGATTGCTAATAAATTCCTAACTGAAATTGTATGGTGTAACCCCTTGCTACTTCATATATTAAGTTGTAGCATCGATTTGATCTACCATTACATCACATATGCAGCAGATCTACATTGAATCTGTGTTAGTGACGTATGCTTAGGGTGATGCTCCTACAGCAAGGAACTACATAAGAAAGGTCATAACTAAACTGTAAACGGGAGGAACCAAATTGTTTTCTCCCCACAGTGCATTAATCTTTAATTTTACAAATGAACTGTACTGTGGATTGACTTCCTTACCAAGGATTCATAAGTCCTTTGAACTTTTTTATTTATTTATTATTATTTTTATTGAATGAATTGTAAATTGATGTACCATGTTATGTTCCCTGAAAGCTTGTTTCTTCTTTATTGACCATAGTTATTTATCGGTGTCCATGTCCATGTGTTTCCCAGCTGCGACTATACATAGAACCTTGTAGGCAATGGTTTCATTTTTCTTAGTGGAAGTTACTAATAAAAAAATTATTGTGAAAGTTGATGAGAGGCTGCCCTTTTTTTTTCTTTTTTTTTTGAGGATTACCTTCTTAATATGTGTAGAGAGTGGTATATTGCTTCACGAATATTTATCGTCTAAATTATATTTGTTGCTTTTAGGAACCCATGGGTGATATTCTGGTATTTCTCACTGGTCAAGATGATATTGATACTGCTGTCAAGTTGCTTAATGAGGAAGCTCAAAGTAATGGAAAGAAATCTTCAGGTTCGAATGACAAAGAAGTTATGTCTAGACTTTGTAGTTTCTACATGTATACATCCTAAAGTAGTTGTAATTTGCTGAAATACACACACAAGCTATATTTATAATTTGTACATGTTTGTCTATATGCAATCATGCGGCCATGTGTATGTGTGCGTGTCTGTATGTTGTGATTTATTAGATTCTCCATGATTTGTAGATGGTTCTGTATTTATTTAATACAATTGAGGTTTTGTGTCATAATAGTGTAACTGATCCACATCCTTTGTTGGTATTGTCCATTTATTATTATTATTTTGCTTCCTCCCTCTTCCTTTGACCGGTATTCACATGATCATATTACAATACATGATACCGTGGTTCATGAACCACCGGAATTGACTTGTATTAACAAAGAACAGGGGAGCTTGCTCTCTGCACTGCATCACTGTTTTAAGTTTGATTTTATTGAGTTGGCAGTATTACATGTTTATCTTGTAGATTAGTATTTAAGATTATATTCTATTAGATGTAATCAAAATCATTATGAAAAGTTTTGTTGGACATAATCACGAGTCAATCTACATTTTCAAGATTAATTGTTTTGCCTCTGTACTCGGGACTCTGACGTGCGGAGCAGGTTAGTAATATATCAATATGGTATCTGGGTGCAATAAACTGATTTCTATGGAGTCTGTGTTTGTCAAATTTCTGATTCACTGACTATCTTTTTGCTGTCTATAAGGAGTTGATTTTTACTCCAACTCCTAGAGGGAAAAGGAAAGTAGTGATATCAACAAATATAGTAAAGACATCGTTAACTTTGGAGGTAACATCTCTGCCCTCTAGAGGAACCACCTTCAATATTTCCCTCTTGACTTGCATAGAATCAAGGATTATACTGACAGTTCTCTAGTTCAAGATTTCTAATCCTTTCCTCCAAAGTTCTTCTAGTGGAATCAGCCACTGCCATTCGACTCACCTAAAAGTCAACAAAGTCAAATGTTAGGTCCATTATCAAGAAAAGTTCAAGCAAAAGACACTCAGGAAGTATCATCACATACCTAGCTCGCCTCATTGATCACATATCGAGAAGATTGAGTTTGTGCTACCAATTGCAAGCCTCTGATCATTTGCATACTTTCCTCCACAAGATCAACATCAACCTAAAGCACAAATCTATCAGATCATGAGCCATTCAATAAGCCAAGAAGAAATAAGGACAAGGAACTAAAAAATTTCAAGAACACACCAAATCGGGCCAAGGGACGTTTGGGGTGTGCTCTGGCCTATCCAAAGGCATGGAACTATATGTTCCATCAGGATTCATCACTTTATATTGCCATGCTGAAAAATGGGGATAAGTCTCCATGAAAAAACTAGAAGAGCTACCAGCATGGTGAAGAGAAGGAATCTCTTCTCCCTCTTCCTTTCCTTTAGAAGATGGAGCCTGAAAGTCCAACATGCAAATATTTTCACCAAGCAGAAATATGGAAAAGGAGAATACATGATGAAAATTTGACTTCAGAAAGGGAGGGAAATACTGAAGTCACAGAAATGCTGGCCAAAAAACCTTGCAATTGAGTTTGAATAAATTCAGAATAAGTTCTTGGTATTCTTGAAACAACATGGCCAACACGAGCTCGAGCAATCTCTTCATTAGTCAAAACATCAGCCAACCGGATGGAGGGACAAAGAGGCACCATAATTGTTGTAGGAGGGTACACATGTTGAACCTAAGGCAACACCCAATCACCAAGATACCAGTACCTCCCATGCCCACATTCAAACAATACTTGACGACTATTCAGCTCCAAAGCTTGCTCACACTCGTCATACTCCTCACATCCAACCCAAGGATTCAAAGACATCTGAAAAATCACAAAAAAAAAAAAAAAACCCAGAATGAGAAAAAGACCAAACCATAATCAAACACCAAAAACCTCACACACACACACACAAAAATAAAATAAAAATAAAATAAAAAAGAAAAAAGAAAAAAGAAAGAAAGACTCACACCATCAACAGTCAAATTGTCAATCACCATATGCCAAATTTCCAAAGAACGCTTGGAGGGCGTTGACAAATGGTATTTGTGCAACCAATGGAGAAATTTAGGATAAATATCATCAACATCCTCCTGAATTTGAGGACCAACTCCAAAGTACTCATACATCCAAACCTGGAAAAAAATTAAAAAAATTTCAAAACACCATTACAACATAGCCAAAATACCTCACCTGCTAGACAAATGGAGCACCACCCAAGCTTGAGAGACTACGCTTAGAAAGTTGAATCATGAAGTGTAAAAGGGTAGCACAACCCATACCGCCCTAGTAATAATTTTTGATTTGCTCAATATTTCTCATGCTCTCCAAATAGCACAAGTTCACTGTACTGCCTAAATATGGGCACAAGAAAGTCCCAATGAAGAGAAGCATGAACATGCATGTACCCATTGCCACAGTATCACATTTTGCAATGTTTGCATACAGCCACATCAAAGGGACATTTTTACTCCTCATTTTGGAAGGTACTACGCCTAGAAGTTTCTTAATTTCCTTTGGAGTAAGGGAGTCATTGACCCAAATTCTTTCACCACCCAACCTCAAGCTAGTGATGACGAATAAGTCGTAAGGCATCAATATCACCTCACCAATACTCAGAAAATGGAAAGTACACATGGTGTCCCAAAAGCGCTCTGACAAGGCAAGGAGTAATTGAAGGTCCTTGTACTCATGAGTCTCTTGATTCAATAAAGCCTCAAAGAAAGTACCAAAACCCGCATCATTGATGATATTCCTAATATTTGGAGACAATGCTTCCCTTTTCTCCAAAAATACAATGTAATGTTCATACCCTCCATCTTCCTCTCCTTAGTTCCATACCTTGGATTTGAGGTTTAAGGGGTATGGATGTAGCTTTTTAGCTACTATTCATACCCCTTTTTCTTTAAAGCTTCATCTAGCTCTTATCTTGCTTTTTTTGCCTTAATAACATGATTTATTACTTTCTTTAGCATGTTTCTTGCTTTATTTGTGCTTCTAGCTTAAATCTCCTTGCTTTTTATTCCTCATGCCATGTTTTATGCTTAGATCTACATCCTTACATGCTTATATGTTTAGATCTACATGTTTTCATGCTTTATGCCATGCTTTCTATGCTTAGATCTTCTCTTTCCTATGTTTTTTATGTTAGATCCACATGCTTCCATGTCTCATACTATGTGTTTGTGCCTAGATCTACCTTTCCCATGTGTTGTTTGGCTAGATCCACATGTTTCTACACTTGTTTACATGTCTATTTGTCTTGTCTACATGCTTTATGCTTTATGCCATGTTTTCCTATACTTTGTTCCTCTTTTTGCTCTATGTTGATGTTAGGGTTACATGCTCACATGTTTGTATGATGTTGTTGGCTATGCCTTTCTTGGATCTATGTGTTCATGTATGTATTTCCATGCTATATGGTTAGATCCTAGTCTTCACATGCTTATATGCTTGGATTCATGTTCTTCCATGTTTATGTGCTAGGCTTGTACATGTTGATGTGTACGTTTCTATGCCTACTTGTCTTGACCTATGTTTTCACATACCTATGTGCTTGGATCTATGTTCTCTACATGCTTTATACTATCTTCCATGAGCTTGTGCACTCCATGCCATGTTTGTGTGCCTAGACCTAGGTTATGTTTGTCATGCTATGTGCTATTGTAGCCCTTTTGTCGTTGTTGTCTCTCTTTCTTGCGTTTTGGCCTAATGGTTAGAACCCAATCTAGACCCTATGGTCTTTGTCATCGTCCATACACCAAAGCCCACATAAAAGGGTTTGGATCACCCCTATTTGCATGTCTATGCTTGCTTGCTTCTATGCTTTATACTTGTGTTAACCTCTCTAGTTTTAGGCTTTGCCATGCTTGACACTCTTAGTGGGTTTGTGGTTGTGTGGTTGCATCTGATGCTCATGAGGCCTTGTTTGGATGTAACCACTTGGGATGCATCACCATGATGCCGGTTGCTTCGTGTATACCTTTCCCCTTTTCCGCTTCGTGCGATGATATGCTTGCCATGCTTGTTTATGCCACCTGTTGGCTTTCTATGCATCTTTACACATTTGCTTACATGTCCATGCATGAGTCTTGCTTGCTAGTGTGTCGTCCATGCTTCAACACAATGGAGCTATGGACATTCAATCCAAACCTATATTTGTCCATCGTGGACACCACCTTTGTTAGCCTTTTTACTTGTTTGTCTTCTTTCTTCTTTGCTTGCTTTCTTGTTTCTTTACTTGCCATGTCTATCACACTTATCTACTTTATGCCTCTTTCGTATGCTCTTTGCATCTTTTTCCTTCCATTACTTGTCTGCTGCTTTCTTGTCTTTGCCTTTGCATGTACACACATGAAGTGAGGACGCATGGAGCTAGGGCATGGTCTCCTTGGCGCAAGCAAAAAGGGCGAGGATGCGAGCATCTGGATATAAGCCAAGCGGCTATGTTCAGTAGATTTAGGGGCCTAGCTTCTCCCATTTGGTTATGTACTCTTTTAAACTTCCTTACTCCTCCCTCATTTCTCTCTTAGATGGGTTGTATTAGGTATATCATGCCGTGTACCATTCGTCCTCATCTCTAAAGTATGGTGACCCCTGTTTACTTTCCTAAACCTATATTTTAGGCCATGCTCTAGGGATGTAGGCATTTACTTTCCTGCTCTGTGAGCTTGCATTGTGCATGATATATGTATATATATACCTGCTCGCCCTTTCCAGTGTCATTGTCATAGTCCATGTCACTTAAGGTAAAGCGATGTCTAATTTTCACCGTAAAAATAAGGTGACTTGTCGCCGGATTTTCACTGTGGAAATCTGGTACTTTGCTCGAATGCCCTAGGAAAGCATAGATTGGGACCACACCCATTCAAAACCCGAACCTCAAAGCCCCCATGCATGCAAAGCCCCAAAAGCCAATGCCAAAATCATGTTTTTTACTACCAATCTCCGAAATTAAGATTTTATCAAGACAAAGGACTATCCTTGGACAGGCATTGTGGGGTGCCTAACACCTTCCCCACACATAACTAAACTTCCGGACTCAAAAATCAAGATTTTTTGCTATCCACATTAGATTAGGAAAAATGCAATTTTTCTTAGATTAGGAAAAATGATTGGTAATAAAATCAACTAGAAACAGGTGACCAATCACACCTTAGAAAAAACCCAATGATTGGTGGCGACTTCACTTACCTTTGATAATCACCTAAAATTTGGCCAAGATTCCTGCCACACCTCCAAAGTTAGACCTACCTTCCTCCCCCGAGAGAGAGAGCACCCAAAACTCCGCGCGAACAACCGCAGAATCATCGAGAAGGGCCTCTAACAGGCCCCGCGTTCGTGGGAGCATCGCCACAGTGGGTGATCGAACAAGGGCCCACCACGATGGCGGTTTTCCACTCCAATCGAGGTCGGGCATCGACAACTATCTTAAGGGAGTACACCTTATTATCACTATCAACAGGATGCTTGCTTTTATTGTTGCCTTTTTTGCCATATCAAAATGCTAAAGGAAAAATGCTCATACACCCCCCCTGAACTTTTAACTAGCCAAAACACGCCTTGAACTTTTTTATTAGCCAATTTAATCCCTAAACTGTACACAGTTATCAAAACCTCTATTAGTTTGGTATTAAAAAACTAACAATTAACTCATGTGAGAGACATGTGAGATTTAAAATATGAACAAATTACAGTCTAGGTGAAGTAAAATAAAATGACAATTATGCAAAAGTTTGTCTTTACCTCAAAATCTATAAAATGAACAATAATATATTATATATTATAATTTTTAAAGTTATAAGAAATATATAATATCTAGCAATTCACGATCAACCACATATTTCAATAGCTGTACAGCACTAATATCCATTTCTCTCTCCAAAAAAAAAAAAAAAAAAAAAGAAGCACTAATATCCATTCACATTCAAAGTTACTATTTGCTAGGGTTGTCCAAGCAACTTGGATACTCGACCAAACTGACCAAATCCGACACCTTCGGCAGTCGGTGACAAGTCTTGACCTCTGAAACCCAACTCCAGCGAGTTAAGTGGCGAGTTTCGATCTCTAAAACCCAAGCCACCTGATCCAACCAACAAATGCTAAAAAAAAACCCAAAAATTACCTATATCTAGTGACATTCTAGTGTTCCTCAGCTCCGATCAGGCCACCCTTAGTCTTCCTTCACTCAAATCCGATGGTATTTGCTCAAATTCACTCAAATCCGGCCAAGATCTACTCTCCTCCTTTGTCAGATTTGCTCAAATCTGACGATATTTGGTTAGATCTGACTCAGATCTACTCAAATCCGGCTATTCTTAGTTAGATTGGGCTTTGATCTACTTAAATCTAGCGATATTTCTTTAGATCCAGTGCCTTCAACTCAAATCGACGAAGATAGATCTTCTCCTCCGCCCACCGTCGCTCATCATCGGACTCTACTGAACCGACCGTTCGCTCCCCTGAGCCGAATCGACTCAACCCGTGGTGGTTGACGGTTGGTTGCGAGTCTATTCTTGTTCCACACAACTTGAGCAGGTCGAATCTGGGTTAAGGCCAAAACTGACCCGGACTAACCTGTGGACAGTCCTACTACTTGCTATCTTCCACAATAGAAAGTAAGTTGCAAAATATAAATAAATAAATAAATAAAAAGGTAACAGCACAGCAAAGAATGGCAACAAAGGGAGATGGGAAGAGATAGATACCAGTTACGAGTCAATAGTGGAGCAAATGGCAAAGCAGTGAATTGGCTTGACGAGGTGGTACTATGAGGTAGTGCAGGTTTTTTTGTTAAAAAATAATGGTGATTTAGAATATTTTGAAGGAAAAAATTAGGGTTTTGTTAACATTTGGGAGAGCCATGGGTTGAGGAAATGGGCCAAATTAGGTTTTTTTATCATGCCAAATTTATCATTTTTTGGGTATTTTGTATCAAGTTTGCTGGATTGGGTTTGACTTTTATTGGATTAGTTAAAAGTTTTGTGCAACCAATTCTAAAATCTAAAGGGGATAGTGATAAAATTATTGTTCAATTTGTGATTTTTTTTACCAATGTTAAAAGGAAATTTCACAAGGCTAGGGCCCCCCTTAGCTTCGCCAGAACCCAAACCCCAAATCTCAAAAACCCAGTCAAGCTTTACCTCCACATTGGTGGAAACACCCCAATGGACAAATGGGTCCTCTCCGATAAACTCACTTCTTACTCTTTCATCAAGTTCTCTTAGATTGAAGAACAAGGCAATGATGATGATGATGATGATGACGATGATGATGATGAAGAGCAAGAAGGTGAAGATTCTTGGTGGGTTTTGAAAGTTGAGTCCAAGATTAGAGTCAAGGTTACTCCAGAGATTCAATTGAAGACTTTTTGTACGAGATTGCTAATTTTTAAATCTCACATGTCTCTCACGTTAATCGTTAGTTTTTTAATACGAAACTAATAGAGATATTGATTTAGCAATTGTGTATAGTTTAGGAACTAAATTGGCCAATAAAAAGTTCAGATTGTCTTGGCCAATAGTTGAAAGTTTAAGGAGTGTATGAACATTTTTCCCAACTGCTAAAAGTTATTATAGCAATTGATGCAAAAGGAATTGTGCAAAAGGATTAAATATAATTTTTATCTTTTTATCTTTTTATCTTTATATAACATAAAAACTCTACTTTAGCATAATCTAAATTTATATGTGTGTGAAGTTCCTTCCTTGAGGCTTAAACCCTGGCCCTTGCCTCCCCCACACTCCACAAACACTTATACTTGTAGACTGACCATCGCGCTAAAGGTGCGCAGTGGTGGGTTGAATATAAATTTAGCTAGATGCAAACTTTTAAATTTAATGATTCATTGAAGTCACAGTGAAGAACTTTGAAATCCATAAAGAAAGAAAATAAGTAAATTGCATTCCTATTCGAAGGCTTTAAAAAACTTATTTTCCTAAAAATATTCTTAAATGGATTTTTTTTTTTTAATTTTTTTTTTTAAGATGGAATTCTACTCTAACCTAATCTAAGTATATATGCGTGTAAAACTTTCTTCTAGAGACTTGAATCTCAGTCCTTACCCTCCACATCCTACAAGCACTTATACTTGTGGAACAACCATCGCGTTAAGGGTGTACAATGGTAAATGGATTCTAATTAATACAATACCATAAAAGAACACTAAATTATTTTTTTGGAAAGCATAATCCTAAAATTCCAAAAATTACATAAATATTTGTAAAAATTAATAAACAAAAAAATTAAACCCTATATTCTATCCTACATCACTTCCATGGCTATGACGGAGAAAGTATCCTTCTATTTAAAAGGGGTTCTATTTCATGTTTCGGATTAAATTTTATAAAGCTTATTCAGGTATTACACATGACACATTGTACAATATCAAATTAAAAAAAAATAAAATCTTAACTTTACAATGAACTCTCTTCATTTCAAGTGAAATGCGAAATCCTTTTCGGCATATTTGCCAGTGTGGAACATGGATTAGCTTTGTATCATAACCAGACTCAGTTCGCTTGAAGATTGAGCTCTACTTAGCCCCATCTCCTTATCATAAAAGTACATTGCTATTCTAGCTGCCTTGTACCAAACACTCCCACTCGGAGTTACACTACCTCGGTTTGCCTCTTCATAGCGTTGATAGTTCTTTATTAAATGAATCAAGGATAGCAGAAAACAAATGGTGGAAGTGGAGAAAGATATCAAGCAGAGACCCCAAAAACTTTTTAGGCCCAAGCTTCTGGTTTCATCGGAAGACACATTCATTGAACACTCATTCGGGGGAGTCAAATCATTTTCAAGTTTCATTAGATCTCCTTTCTCTGATAGTGTCAGAATTCCTACCGAAAACTCTCTAGCAAACGGAGAGCCTTTTTGAAATGCCTGCTTGGAAAGCAAGAAATTTTAACAATAATTACTATTTATTAAGGAAAAATACAAAAAGTCAATAGTCTTGTAGCTCAATTGATTAGTACTTCCTAATATTTCAAATGGAGATATATAGGATTCAAATCTCCACTCCCCTAACTAGCAAATTATCAAAAAATAAAATAAAATAAAAACCTCCAATGTTTTTACTAACTTTCTAAATCAATATCATTGAATTTGATTATTTTATTGCTTGGAGTACATGATTTATTTATTAATACTTCACTTTTTTTTTTTGTTGAGAAATTAATACTTCACTTTTATTTTATTTAATTGAGTTGAAAGCCATTTCTATTTCTTTATTACCCACTTAATTAAATTTCCTTATTTTCCTTTCCTTTTAATTAAAATTTATATTCGCATGAATTTAAAAGATTATGTGCGCGTTTGGCATTACTATAGAAAATATAATTTTATTGTAATTATCAAATAGTTAATTGTAGAGCTCCGGGGTGTCTCCTAGTGCATTAACAGGTAACAAGTACTATATACACACACACAAATCTAGCAATTTTGTTAGAGTTTTAAAAGAGTCTTAAAGCTGATAACAACTTTTAAGGCTAAAGTTGAAATTTGGACGTAACAATCCAATATTCATAATTTATAAATTCAGAACTTTAGTGCACTATTATGTGGAATTTGTCAAATACCAAAAAACCTTTCGGTTAAAAGTTCTCAATAGCAAAAACTCTACAATTAAGGGTAAAGGGTTTATTTGGCATTAATGTAGAAAGTAGAGCTTTAGCTCTAATGAAAACATTGAATGATAGAAATTAAGCACAATGGGAGTAATTTTATAAAGAGAAATGTCCCCTACAAACACCTATTAATTTACACACATTTTTTTTAATACTAAAACCGTGACTCAAGTCACGATTTTTGTGCAAAAGTGGTGCACGTAACAAGCATGTGTGTAATAGATATTGTTCGAAGTTTATCACACACGCAAGCAACCTCTATTACACACATCTTACAATGTTTTTTTTTCCTCTTCCAAAAACTCATATAAGCTAGAAGAGCTCTTTAGCATTGTTTGAAAATTGCAAGAGCTGGGTTTTTTTTTTTTTTTTTCTTCTCTCTCTCTCTCTCTCTCTCTAAAGACAAAGTAGAAAGTATCCCTAGGACCCTATCATCATTGAAAGTGCAAGATCAGACAAAAAATAGAAACATCAAAGAGCTTTTGAATTCCATGGAAAAAAAAATTGCATGAAACATTGAAGTGATTATTGGTGCCCAGAATGCAAAATTCATTTGTATGTACTTCTTTTTATTTTAATGAAAAAAAAATTACTAACTTTTTTAGAATGATCAAATGATGAAGTATGAAGGTTTTTGTATTTGTTAATGGTTACTCACAAACCCTACATATATAGGTGGCCGTGTATATGTGTGTGTATAATATATATATATATATATATATATATATATATATATATATATATATATTTATATATAATATTAAGAAAATGTTACTCACAAATCCAAAGCCTCCAAATCTGTACGTGGCCGTATGACTGGTGTCAGCGATGTATCCCTTGCAGTATTTATGGAGGAAGACTTTCGCATATGGGGCTTCAAGAAAGGCAGCTGATATACCTTTGCTTTCAAATTCCTTTATATATTTCTCTACGCTATCAATTTCCTTGATGTTGGTAGAGCTGAAATTATGCACTTCCTCCAGGTATTTGCCTACAAAGGTACCCTTGTCATAACCAACGGTTAAGTTGTTACTCTTAAGCAACTCCATAGATGTGACACTCGGTTCCATACTCTGAATAGTGAGCATTGAAGAGAGATTGGCAGTGTAGCTTGCAGTTAACACAAACACTAGAAATAGCCACACTGCGATCACCACTCGTGCAAGGTGGTTGTAAATCCTCTCTCCTGAAAGATAAAACATGTGCTAACGAGTGTTTTAACTCCTAAATGAGGATTTGCCAAGATTGACATTACTAACTGCAGTGTGCAATGGTTCTTGGGGTGTTTTTATTAAACACATAATTATGGATTTCTTAAAATTCAATGATTGTCCTGACTACTCTTTATATTTAGTCATACACTCATATGGTTACTTGCATTTTCAGGAAAAGCCTAACAAAGAAAACTAGATCATCCACTAATTATAGAAGACTAAATTTAGAACATTCATCGGCTAAATTAAATACTCAGATACATGGGATATATAGTTGCTACTACAGTATAAAGTGGAATACTAAGAGTGGGACATAGGATTTATTCGTTGTTTTTGCTACTCCCTTGCTAATATAGTTTTTATGTTTGTTAGACCTGTCTAATGTGTATTATTCTAGAACTGTGGCTGCCTAATGCAGATTAGTTTTTTCATGATCATTGACATGATGAATTATATCTCTAACTAGAAACCCTGGGATGGGTTGCTTGTTAATGTACCTAACATGATTATGTTATATTCATAAGCCGAGAAATGAAAGGGTATATGGAAACAGGAACAATGAAACAATAATATAACTACAGATTGGTTGTTCGTGTGATCTGCCTAAGAGTGTGTGTAGGCTTATAATTATTGAGCCGACCAATGAACATAACTTTTTTTTTCTTTTGAGAATCAATGAACATAACATTCTGAGTCCTATAATTGAACATTTATACTTACTGTGAGCAAAGAACAGAGAGCAGAAGGCAAACCACATGGCGGTCGCAATCTGATCCTTCAACGAGCCTTTAAATTCCGGATTGGATGGATGCTCCAAGAACCAAACTATGAACATGGTGTAAATCAAGATGAAAGCAACCACCAACCACACTCCCCAGGTAAAAGGCTTCATGAACATCCACGGTGACTCTTTAGACTTCGCTGGAACTACCATAGTCAACCCTGACTCTGTGTATGGCTGAGTAAACTCCACATCCTTTGACCTCTTGGATAGTATGGTTATATCACCAACAACAGCATCATAAGTCTTCCTTATTTGGTCCAAATGAAGACCTTTGTCAGTATTTTGAAGCCACAAAATAATGATAATATTAATCAAAATTTGAAAATTTAAAATTGATCTTAAATTTCACATGTAATAGTTTAATACTAGTTATCCTATATTTGGACACATATTCTCTAATTTACCCACTTACCTCCCTGCCTCTCTCAAAAGCAATTATCAATTCAACTACCAAAATTAAAAAAAGTCTTGAAAAGAAGACTACTTATTCTTGAATTTTAGTATATACTGATTCTAGAATTTGTGCACTTACAAGAGTCCTCAATGTAAATTTAGGGCAGGTTAGTATCAATTCTTGAAGTTAATGGTTGTTATGACGACCACAAATTATTTTATAATATTTTTATAAACTATCATTATGACAAATTCTTACTGGTTTTCATTTGAAGTCATTATTGATATCACTTTGTCACTTACCAATAATCACTCACCATATCAATAGTTTGTAAAAAAATGTTGTAAAATAATTTGTATCTCTAACAATTTCATAAAATAAATACACATTAGACAAAAAATTGATGAATTGACTAATATAGCTATATATTCAGAGATAAAAAGTTAGTTAGTTTACCTTGTTATGGACAAGTTCAACCAAGTCATCATAGGATCCATCTTTGGACTCAAATATATATTGCAGAGTATCTGTATAATTCAATTGTTCCATCACCTTATGGAAGATTTCAATGCTGAAACCACCAAATATTTCGCCATTTGAGTTGTTTCTGTTCATGTCCTCCACAAATTCTTTGAACATGGCATGAGCTGGAACTACGATTCTCATTGGTTTTGCTTTTGAAGGCATTGCCCAGCCTTTGGGAACCTTATCTAGCCCTGGCCAAGCCTTTTCTTTTGTATTCTTATTCTTAACACCCCCATTATTATCTGGTGTCCAGATGTCTAATTCATTGCTTTTTTCCCCATCCACTTTCACAATCTTGAATTTGGGATTTTGTGAAAGCATTTTCCCTTCAAAACGTATTTCTCCACTTAAGCCTGAGAAACTGTCTGATAATATATTTTTCAAAAGGCTACTAGAGTCATCAGAACTACTCTTTATGGCCCGAGTAATGATTTTAATGCTATCATATGCACGTAGAGCATAAATTCCTGGCTTCGAGTTTTCTTCCTCTGAACGATTGGCTCTGAATCTTTTCTCAAACTTGACATATTCTTTATTGTGATTGGAGTATTGTGTTTTGATTCCTATAGTGCCATTCATAGAGGAAATAATGGATTTGTCAACAGAGTCCAGCATGTTTGTAATGCTGTCTGGGATTATCCAAGCTGACTCTGTCTCTCCTCCAACAAGTCTCAATTTTTTAGCTTCACTGAATAAGTTAGTCACCATCGTTAATGATGACTGAAGAACAAGAAAAACCCGACACAGCGTTTCATTCTCTAGCTTCACCAGCTCTTCTTGTACAAGTCCTTCAGCATTAGACACAGAGGAAAATGATGGAAGAACCAGACGATACTCAATCTCCACCCCAATGTTCTGAAGAGCTTCAGCTAAGAGAGCCGACATTCCTGAATCACCACCATATGCATCCTCTTCGTAAATAACAATCACTCTTCTCCAATTGCATGCACGGACAATATCTGCTATGCATTTTACTAGTGCAGAACCATCGTTAGCCATCCGAATCAACAAAGGCCAACGAAGTTGAATCGTTGGTGAGGTTATGGCAGGTGATGCAAATGAAAGAACTGGAACTTGAGTCCTGTTTCCAACATCAGCAACTAAAGCTGTTTTCTGCCATGAGTGCATGCCAATGATAGCAATCAATTTCTTCTCTTTGATAAGATTTTCAGCTGCAATCAAAATGTAAGAAGTATTAACACAAACCATCACCATATATTGTCTTCATCATCATATAATTAAAGTAGGTGCTGGGATTAAACCCCCTCTTGAGTGACGATTTTGGCTTGTCCAAGATTTTTTCCGCCACTACCTAGTACTATTGTGACCTAGTGTAAGACCATTGATGCTTGAGAAGTAGTGGCTGCATGTTGTGCACCTTGCACCTATGCCAACCAAACAAAACAATGGGCAGAAGAGGGAGTCATGCCATATGCTATTCATGGTGGATTGAGGTAGCAGGTCATGGTAATACATGACTACACAAATGGGCTTGAAGGCAATGTGTTGGTGGCCATATGCTTTTGATGGACTCATGGTCACGGCTTGGCAAACTGCAAGCTATTGATATGCCATGGGCAGCAAGTGCAGTGGGGGTTAAATCGTGACAGCAAGCTAGGCGATGGGCAAGTAGGTTGAACATAGATGATAGATGGGATCTTTTTTTTAGCTTCAAGAGAGAAGGGCACTCTTAGATTAACTTTAGTATGCTAACCTCCTTAATTGTCTTCAAAGTCGTGCCTCAAAGGGTATATATAGGTAGGCAAAAGGTTAGGTTAAATCAATCTTCATGTAGAACTAGGAATTTAGGCAACGTTTCTACCTGGCTTTAATGATAGATCAAGCAGTCCTAAATTTGAACTCAACCTAACCTTCCATTCTTCAATATTTTCAAGCAGTTCCTTACATTGGCTCTTGTCTAAGGTAGTAACATTAAGTAAAACCCCATTGACACATTATTTGTTATATGGAATTTCGCAGTACTAATTCCTCACACATTTCATCCAAAAATCAAGTCTTTAAATTTTTAGTTGGTTTCACATGCATATTCCAGTCAAAATCTTGTTTTAAATTTGAAATTCTCACATTAATGTGGATGTAAACTATAACTTATTGTGGTCTGCTTAAAATTGAACTTTTTTTTTTTTTGGGGTTCATCTAAGATATCAAAATAGAACTACTGTTGACTGTTGTGGTTTGCCAAACACTCCATAACATTAAGGGTATTTGCCTAATATTCTATTTTCGGATACTCAAAATACCTATCTAATTAAAAAGTCAATTAATTTAATGACTTTCCAATATACACCTAGCCATTATTTTATTATCAGTTTAAATTCTGGAAGTTAATAGAGACACTTTTGAAAAATTATATATATATATATATATATATATATATATATATATATTATTTTAAGCTAGATTATTTAATGCTTTTCACCCTTCTCTCTTTGGGGAAAATTTGAGATTAGGAAAAAATAAAATCATCTCAATTCTTATCGTTCATATTTATTCTTTCTTTAAATTATCATTTTGTTCAATTATTAAAATTGTGTCTAAGCTTTTGTATATTATTTACATTTTATTTATCAACTTCCAATTTTCTTTTGTTTGTATTTTAGCTACATTATGATTTGTCTTGTTTTTTTAGATATGGAATCAAATACACTTAATTCTCAAGGTCCATTTAAACGAAAGTGGACTCTTGTTAAAGATTTGAAACTAGTGGAGGTTTTGGTAGAATATCAATATGAAAGGGAAGATAACCTTGAGAATAAGTTTAAGCCCGGATATTTGAAAGTCTTGAAAGAAAATATTTCTACCAAATTACCTAATGTTGGGTTAAGAGCAAAACCAAGTATTGAATCAAGATTAAGGACTTTCAAAAAATTGAGCATTTCACCATTGTTCAAGTAAGATTGTAGTTTGTTGGTCAAATTTTACAACTGTGGGACACTTGATTAAAGTTTTGAAAGACCAATTGATTACTTATGTCACTACTTCTATACAATGAAATGAAAGCAATTTTATTTACAAAAAAGAAGAAGAAGAGAGATTGGATTTGTTGGAGGTCATCTATTCAAGATTGGGTTGGTTTAACTAATACTTATCAAGTGTATTTGTATTTTTATAATAAGGGTATTTTAGACAATTTAATTTAAAATGCTTTAATTCCATTGTCCTCACGGTTCTGTCACCAAACAAATGAATAGTAATAAGTATTACATTACAATATCTTGTATTCTTTATAATACCTATTTCTATTCATGTGTAATCACCATTACAGTCTATCAAACGTGCCCTAATAGACTATTGAAATTAATTATCATACAATATTGACACTCGTGCATGACTATCATACAAAATTAATAAACAAAATGGGCATTGCCTTTCCTCAAAATAAAAAGGGGGGCATTGCCCATATAGACCGGGTTATGAACTGGGATTTTCTCTTTCAACCCCACTTCAGGAACCATTCAACTACACCGATGAAAACTGCCACTAAAACCTTAGGGTATGTTTGGTAACTATTTTTTCCCATTTTTTTTGTTTTCAAAAATAATTTTCTATTTTTGAAACTAAAAAACTTGTTTGGCAACCTAAAATGGACTAAAAACAAAAACTATTCTCAAAACTTAATTTATGAAGGAAACTGAAAACATGCAAAAGACTGTTTTCCGTTTCTAATTTTTAAAAGTCAATAAAGATACACATTTAATTTAATAAATCTGTCTCATTTAATAAGTTAGCATTAAAGTTCAAATCCTAGTAACAACATATTATAATATTTTATATTTTTTTTCCTTCAAAAAACTATTTTTTTTTTAATTTTAACTAACCAAACATGTTTTTTATTTAAAAATACAGAAAAATTGTTTTTTCTTTATATTCCCAAAAAAAAAAATTGAAAATAAAAAATAAAAACTGTTGCCAGACATAACCTTAGCATTTCCGCTTATATGGTGCAGTAGCAATTTGGGTTTCAGGGATCCCAACATTGTCAACTAGTTGCAAAAACTCCAAAAACAAGCCGATCCAAATGATGAACGTAACACTCTTAGCCATTATAATTTTTATTTGCATATAGTAGAATTTGACAAAGTCACGTGATGCTAGCTCCGTCATAATAATATATAGTGTGGTTACATTTCTTTGGACTTAAAATAATAATAATAATAATAAATCAAATTTCATTGACTGGAATAGGACTTCAGTTAAATTTTAAGAATTAATTGTGTATTTTTCACCTCTTTTTTATAAGTTACACACACACTACCAAATGAATTTTCACTCATTTTTGTACGAAGTGGAAACGTGTACTCACTGCTCAATGGAAAGAAACCACGTCAACATGTTATCCATCTCAAACAGCTTTATCATATCTCAAGCATACATAGACAAATCAAACAACAACAAAAGCCAAGAAAAAGAAGAAAAAAGTAGTAAAACAAATTAACTCACCAGCAGAAGCAACTTGTTGGGGGTCTCTGTCGGAGTCCAGGAAATGGAGAGACACACTTCGACCCTTTGGAGCTTCATTCTGAGCTGCGATTTCCATCGCTGTTTGCTCTTCCTTCCCTATGCGGGAATTCACATCAATGATGACACCGATATTTATTTCTTTGTTCTTATAGGAATTAGCTTGGGCTCCATGATGACCATGGGGGAGGAGAAAGAGAATGAAAAGAAAGTAAACAAGCACAGGACTGAACAAAGGTCTCGAAACAGTGCAAACTGTTATGAAAGGAATAGGCATTTGGGATCGATCTAACTTTCTAATTAAGCAAACTTTAATTTTTCGTCAGTATAGTACATATCACATTACACTCAATTATTATACATACATATACATATATATATATATATATATCATTTTGTTTTTCTCTAGAAACCGTATCATTTACAATTTTACATGTTGGGAAATAAAAAGTGGACATAGTCGAAGTCATGAATTTGCATCTGACCGCGCGTGATTGCCAAAACGCGCAGTTGTGGGAGCTTTTGCATGGACTTTTAGCATTCGTTGTTAGAATCTTTGAGTCTCTAGTATCTTTGATCAAAGAAAACTCGTCCAGTAGTGTGAGTTTTCAGTTTTTTTGAATTTCTTACTCTTTTTTTCTTTTTGAATTTTGGATTTATCATGACTTTGTGTCCTTGAATTGGTCATAATTAAATATTTTAGTGATCATTATATATAATTATTACTACTTTTCTTGTGCCTCTCAAAAAAAAAAAAATTACTACTTTTCTTGTATAATATCTTTGAATTTTCCGTACCTGCATCATTAACATCTCATAGACTCATTCAACTATCATTTAAGTTAGTTTCTTTCTTTCTAAAAAATAATAATACTGTAATAAAAAGAAGAAGAGAAGGAAATTTACTTTTTTTTTCACCTTAAATTATATCTCATTTTACATTACTCTCCTGAATAACAAGAAATGTCCGATCAACCCCCCTGAACGAAAACTCATGTAACAATTTACTGTCTTTGGTCACTTTCTCAATTAAGTTTAACGAAATATAGGATTAAAAGATCAATTTACCCTCTCCTATCAATTTTAGAAAAAGAGGTACGTAAATTGGTCTTTTAATGCTAAATTTTATTAAACTTAATTCCAAATTGATGACAGATGATTAAGTGTTACAGAGTTATAATTTTGGAGGGTCAATCTTGCATTTCGATAGCTCATATGTCAAAATGTAAAATAGGGTATAGTTTATGATGAAAAAGTACAATATTTCAAAAAAAAAAAAAAACATTCAAGTTATTCAAGACTGGACCATGTTGGGCTCCAAACCCAATCCATGAACGACACAAGCCCTCAATATTCATTCATACGACTATTCATATTTAAAAGGCAACAAGTCTATTAAAAATAAAATAAAAAACCTTCATTCTACAATTTATACATGCATGCACATGCATTACCTCACATAAAGAACTTAGCTAGTGGTGGATTATCTTTAAGGATGGATGATTCCTTCCTGGAGTCGTTGGATGGATAATTCTTCCACGAGCTTTTTCCCTACTCATAGCGAGGAAATATATTGTCTTCATCACATCAAATGAGAATTTGGTGGAATATTGTGCTAGACCTGTTAAGAGTTTGTTGGTTGTACAATAGTGAGATGCCTTTAAGAAGGTGTGTTTGGTGGAGTTGAGCGTTATTAGTCCTCCGTTAATTGTCGTTAGTCTCCATGCCTCTAATGATGTTACGGGTTGTGACTCACACGGCCAAGTGGGTTTCTATTTGCATATGGGTGGTGATGCATTGTTGGGCTGCGTTGGTGTTGGTGTTGTTGGAGCATATATGCTGGCCAGGTTTGGGAGGTGGCGCCGCATTGGCATGGGCTAAACCCTCCATCTCCATCAATTGGTTCATTGACAATCGGGTTGATGTTGCACAAGTTTCATGTGTAAGATAAAATTTAGAGTGCACTGGAAACAAAACAAATAACAAACATAAGCATACTTTCAGCTATAGTTGTTTAAGTATTTTGAGAAAAACAAGACTCGATATATGATAATGTATATATAAAAGTGTGTTCTAGTTTATAACATTTACCTCATATATTTCCTTTTGATGGAGACAGACTATATATACAGGCTAGACTAAGGACCCTTTTAAATTAAGATTTGTTCCATAACCTCCTACCATCAAGGAATTTAAAACTTGTAACTTCGAGATATTTATTAACTAAAGGGGTTATACTAATAGAGAGTTACTTAGAAATTATTATTCACCATAACGTTTTTCACAAATAAAATTCTTAAGACATGAGTTTTCATTTATCATTTAAATGTGGACCACAAAAAGTTTTCTTAAAATCTTACATTCTCCCACTTAGCCCATTTGATATTTAAATTACTTGATAAATGATATTAACTTTAACATGACCATGATATTACTCATGTCAACTAGTTGTGAAATGCTCACACTCAAAAAAAGAATTCAATACATGAATCATGGCAGTAATACCCTTAATTATAATGAGTACTTCCTTCCATATATTATAATGTATGGTAATCCTTACATGAGTACTTTATGAGCCATTAATTTTTTATGAATGGACTATCTATTAGCCATTTGGGTCCTCTTTTATACATCCCAACAGATATATCATCCTTATATATCTCCATAGATATATCTAACTTAATATATATACTTTATGTGCACAAAATAAAAATCATATATTTTCTTCTCCAATACTAACCAAATATGTGTCCAAAACATAGAATAATAAGAGAGAAATTAAGAACCAAATGAGCTAACAAGTTCCATATGTCCAAAAGACATTTGTACTGTTTTGCCGGCAAACCTTTAGTTATGAAATTAATATACATTAGCTCGATAATTTTAACTCAATGGAAACTTTTAGTTTCTTAAAATTCTCTCTTAGACTGAGTTACTTTATTTTGATATGTTTATTTCGGCTTTCACAATCATTGTCCTTAGAGAAGAAAATTATAGCCGAGTTATCTTTGAAAAACAATCTTTAAAGGTCTCATTATAAAATCGACAACCTTAAGACCTATCCAGAATGTCTATCTTATAGCTTCATAGCATATAGGATATCTTACATGACAAAATCAAATCACTACTTCCAAGTATTATGTCATTCATATTTAGGCGTAAAAACCCTCCCACTAATCTGAAGGTATATACACTGATTAACAATGTGCCCAGTAAAACCAAATGGCATAACAAAGTTGGTGAACCTTTATATACCATTAGTGGGATACCTATATGTCTAACTTTTGCAAAGTATAACTTTTATTGGGAGTCAAACCTTAATGGATCTTGTAAATTAATATTAACAGCTTTCACAAAACCTTTAGCTTTATAGGAATAAATTCCCAAGTTCTTACTCTTAAGCAATTAGATTACTCTCACCCTTGTACTCAATTTCTCATTTAACATATTTATTCAATGAGATGGGTGGTTCATCCACATGAGTACCAAAACAAAGATCCAAAAACCCAAAGAAAATAAACTTTAATGCTATGAAACTTAAACTTTAATTCTAAATTAATCAATGTCAATTTAGTAGTAAATTCGACCTTCCTATGGGCAGAGGCGCATCATGCATGGATTTAGTATAAAAATTTATTCATAAAACTAGTAAATATAAACACTAAGAATCAAATTTTCCATACCTATGGGCCCAAGAAAAATCTCATCTTAATGCTACATTCACCATCTTATTCCAATTAAATCATAAAAATAATAACCTCCCTATGGGGCCAAGTCATTATCTTCATGAATTAATTTCAATTTAGATGTCTTTGTACCTAATGAAGTCTTGTAAAAAATTTCTTGATGTGATTATCATCATGGCTTAAGATGCTATGGCCACTCCTAAGTCATTTTGATATTCACCACTTCAAATCAAGGAAGTTAATTTCATACCGTACTGGCCAGTACCGCCGGAATTTGCCGTACCGATGCTTAGGCCGGTACAGAAATGCTCTTGTTTCGTTTCGGTTTAAGTACTGGCTGTACCGGAGCCGTTTCGGACATACCGGGATAAATACCGAGTTTTGGTCGGAAAATACATACCGGGCGAAACAAAAAAAAATCAGAAAACCCCCCAAATTTCAAGATCCACCTCCTCACTCTTACCTCAGTTTTCCCTCCTCTTCTTCGTATTTGACTCTGCTACGCATTTCTTCTTCTTTTCCTTTGTTTCACCGGCCTCTGTTTCTACATCCCCTTCATCTTCTTCATTTAACGTGTGTCTGTCTCTTTTTAGTTTTGGTACACTCACTTGAAAGTAGAAAAGTAGTCAGTCAAGAAGCAAGTGACAAGACTTCAAAGCAAAACGTGTGGAGGTGGAAAAAATAAAAATAAAAAAAAAATAAAAAAACTTATAATGATAGACTAATGGGCTACAACTGTAAGCAAGATGTGTGGAGTAAAAAAAAGAATGAAAAAAGAAAAAGAAAAAAGAGAGTTAAGACTTCCAGTAGTTGACTGGGTGAGTCAGTAACTTATTATAATTTTTAAAAATTCTAGCTATAACTTCACTATTGTAACATGCATTTTTGTGTTTTGGTGAAACTAAAATAACCATATAACTTCATTGCTGCTAATGCTCTAACTCCACCAAAAAATATAAAAAGTTGCCAAAGTGATATATTGAATTATCAGAAATATAACATTGTATATTGTATAAAATAGTAAAAAATAGCGGTAAACCCAAAATGGTACACTGGTATTGGCCACCATACTATCACAAACTATTTTCCAAATAATTAAGATTTTATATCCAGGAAATAAACATAAATACTTAGATGAGCACTTGATGAATATCAAAATCAAATTTACGAACACTTTAAGTGTCTTGGCATGTATTTTAGTCGAATTACCCACTAGTCCACATTAGCATATTGTAACTATATGTGGACAATTTAAGATTAGAGAAAACAAAATCCTTGAGTCACACATGAATGAAAAACAAATAGATACAACGTATCTACCATTAAACATGTCTAGTTCTATATAGATAATAATCATGTGGATTTCAAATTGATGCTTCCAATCTCAAAACTCAATGGTAACACTACACCAAAAAAAAAAAAAAAAAAAAAAAAACTTGATCTCTAGGATTTAGAGTACACATATTCTATATTTGCAATCAGGACAACTTAAATTTCATCCCAAAATTAAATTAGTGCATACAAACTTTTACCATACAAATATACGGCAATTGGAAATAATAAAAATTTCTCTAACTAAAATCACTAAACAACATAGCATGAAGGATGGCTCTAATACCAAATGTAAGATAAAATTTAGAGTGCAGCAGAAACAAAACAAATAACAAACATAAACATACCTTCAGCTATAGTTGTTTAAGTGTTTTGAGAAAAACAGGACTTGATATATGATAATGTATATATAAAGGTGCCTTTTAGTCTATGGTCTTTACCTCACATATTTCCTTTTGATGGAGACAGACTATATATATAGACTAAATTAGGAACCCTTTTAAATTAAAATTTGTTTCATAACCTCTTTCCATCAAGGAGTTTAAAACTTGTAATTTCACGGTGTTTATTAACTAAAGAGGTTATACCAGTTAAGAGTTACTTAGAAATTGTTGTTCACCATAACGTTTTTTACAAATAAAATCCCTAAAACATGATTTTTCATTTTTCATTTAAACGTGGGCCACATAAAGTTTTTTTAAAATCTTGCATCATGAGCCATATGGAAGACCAAAGCCTATGGTGGACTGGAACATGTGCAGTAAGCTGTGCACATCTGTCTAACAAGTGGCAGCAGCAGCATGGGGTACTGACAATTACCAAGTAATTGTGGCTGGGGCTAACTTTGTGCATGTGCTGGATTTTTAAACAATGTATCCAAGGGGCAATTACCCATGTTGTGGCAGTAAACATAGAAACAGTTACTCGGCTAAGTAATTGCTCATGCCAATTTTTTCATGCAATATAAAAACCTATACTGTTGGGGATGTCAGCAACAAGTGTGTATGGGAAAAATTTGTGTCAGTGTTAGGCAAAGAAAAACAAGGTTACTTTCTGTAGGATCATATATAGTATCTTTGAGTGGGTTATATATAGCCTAGGCGGCTGGATTTTTAAACTAACGCAGATTGTGTATGAGGTAAAGCCTTGGCATTCCTTTGTACTTTGATATAAAGTAATAAAAGGTTGGAAGTTTTACCACTTGTGTTTAATTAATTCACAAAAATTGGTTTGGTGTTCCTACTTCCCAGTGTGTGTGAGTGGTGGCTATTGACTGAGATTAAATGGGCTACTTAGTGTCATCACAAGGTAGAAAATTTGAAGCTAAAATCTGCCATGTGACAGCTGGATATGTAGCTCAGTTTTTTTTTTTTTTTTTTTTTTTTTTTTTTTTTTCGATGTAGCTCAGTTTTCTTTATCAAAACAAAACCACTAAAATAAACAGTTGTTAGATTTAAAATCTTCTTTTATTACATTTGAATTTTATTTATCTCACTTAATTTTTATCTACTTTCCTCTGCAACGAAATGAAGGATTAGATTGCTTTGTTTCACATCTACCTAAGCTACACACATTTGTAAATGGTGCTACTACTTTGAAATAAGAGAATAATAGGAGGAACAAACCTTGGTTGCTGTTGTTGTTGTAGACGATATATACTGCCAAAAAAAAAAAAAAATGGGGCTTAACTACATAAAGAATTTCACCATCATCTCTGGTTGGATTTAATTCTCCCACTAAACTTATCTTTTTAAGGATATCACTTTTGGCATTATGGAAACAAAGGCATAGTGGATTATCTTATGAATAAGAATTGCCAAAATAAAATATTAATGACTTATCAAAGTTGAAAGCTATATATGTGTGTGTGCTTTTAGGGTCTCTCTCCCCCTCTCTTTAATTTAAGCGTTTCTTCCCAATAGGTTTTGATATGGGGAAGACCCGTTAGAAACTAGTTTGGTCTTGGTCTTCCACTATTGTAGCAAACTACAAATTTTTCCAATGATGCTCAGGATTTAAAACGCATTAATGCTCAGCCTCCAAGTGCGCAAATTCAGGATATCCATCCTAATGAGATTGGGGCGGCTTTAAAGGAGTTTGACCCACCAATTAATCCTACCATATTAGGAAATCCCTGCCCTGATCCACGTCCACATGCATCCGTTGAAGATAGTCACACACAACCAAAACCGATGGACATTACTCCCCCAGCAATTAGTACCGAATTAAAACAGGTCTTCAATTCAATTGAGACCAGCTACCCTGCACATGACAATAAAAAAAACCCTAGGGTTTCCATGCCAACCACCAAACCACGTTGGAATAGGGTTGTACGTGTAAACAACGAACCAACAGAGGAATTATCACATGGCAAACCGAGTAAGGGGAAGAGAATAGCGGCACTCAGTGATGACCATTCCAAGTTACCAAACAAACGCTACCAGGTTTCAAGGAGTGAGGAGGATGCTGGAATCAAATTGGCGGAGGCTGACACCCAACCCCGCCAGTCGCCATGAATTGCATAGTATGGAACTGTCGCGAGCTTGGGAACCTGCATACAGGGAAGGAGCTTGGAGAAATAATCCAGGCAAAAGATCCCTCTGTCGTGTTCATTGCCGAGACACTGGCAGAAGAAGCAAGGCTAGATACGATTCAAAAAAACTTAGAGTTTGAAAATAAATGGATGGTACCGAGAGTGGGGCACAGTGGTGGTTTGGTTCTTTTTTGAAAAGTTCATCCAAGTATTACATTGATACCTGGATTGACAAAGGCTCCCCTAACAAATGGAGATTCACAGGGTTTTATGGCGAACCAGACACTTCAAGGCGAGGTGAAGCATGGGATAGTCTGCAAAGTCTTAATCACCATCCCGATATCCCATGGTTGTGTGTAGGTGATTTCAATGAGATAGTTAGACAGGAAGAGATACTTGGGGGTGCAACAAGAAATCAGGGTCAGATGCAGCTATTTAGGGATGTGTTGGATGAGTGTGGCTTTCTTGATCTTGGCTTTGTGGGAAATAGATTTACGTGGAGCAAGCATTTCGCAGATGGACATTCTATTTGGGAGAGATTGGATCGAGAGGTGGTCAATGCAAGCTGGTTTCTTAAGTTCCCAGATACAATTGTGCACCATCTCCATTGTACTTCATCAAACCATATGCCTCTATACATTAATCTTTTAGGTTTGGAAGTTCCATCAAGAAGGAAATTATTTAGATTTGAAGAGATGTGGTTATCGGATGAGCGTTGTGGTGAAGTGGTGGAAACCTCATGGTCATCTTACAATCACGGCTTTAGTGACAGTGACATCTTGAAAAGGGTTGATAAATGTGGTCGTGATCTTGAATGGTGGAATTATAACATTTTTGGGAATGTGAGAAAGGAGTTGGCCAAGAAAAAGGAACTTTTGATTCAGGCCGAACTAGAAGCACAAGTAACAAGGCTGAACACACGGGTTAGAGCACTCAAAGAGGAAATAAACATCCTCTTGGATAGGGAAGCACGCATGTGGGGCCAAAGATCACCAACACTTTGGCTAAAGAATGGAGATAGAAATACGGGTTTCTTTCATTGCCGAGCCACTAGGAGATTCCGAAAAAATGTTATTCGTGGGATTATGGATGAATCAAATAATTGGAGGGTGGATTCAAATGACATAGTAGCCCTTATGATCAAGTACTATCAGGACCTCTTCACCTCCTCAAAGCCAAATGCACAAGGAGCTGAGTTGGACCACATCCCTAATGTCATCACCGACCACATGAATGCAGACCTTGTTACTCCCTTTAGAGATGATGAAGTAAAGGAAGCCCTCAAGCAAATGGTCCCCCTCAAAGCACCAGGACCCGATGGCATGCCACCATTATTCTACCGGCACTTTTGGGGGGTGGTTGATAGGGATGTAACAAACTCGGTTCTCTCATGGCTCAACACAGGTACAATCCCTCACCCAATAAATCACACCTTCGTTACATTGATCCCAAAAATAAAAACCCCGAAATTTGTCACCCAATATCATCCAATTAGTTTGTGCAATGTCCTTTATAGAATTTTCTCCAAAGTCCTAGCAAATAGACTTAAAAATATTCTACCCACCATCATCACCAAGCACCAATAAGCTTTTACCAAGAATAGACTAATTTATGATAACATTCTTGTGGCTTTTGAATTGCTTCATAGCATGAACAACATGAATTCAGGGAAAACGGGATATATGGCTATTAAACTTGATATAAGTAAGGCATATGACCGAGTTGAATGGGGTTACCTTGAAAATGTAATGAGAAAATGGGTTTTAACGAGAGGTGGATAGGGTTAATCATGGCATGTGTAAAATTAGTAACTTACTCCATTTTGATCAATGGTGAACCTCAAGGCTTTATCCAACCCACTAGAGGTATTCGCCAAGGTGACCTACTTTCACCTTTCCTCTTCCTACTTTGCACCGAGGGGCTCTATGGCCTAATCCAACAAGCAGCAGTTTCAGGAGAGATCAAGGGCTTCCCTCTTTGCCGGAGAGGCCCAGCATTATCCCATTTATTGTTTGTAGATGACAGCCTCCTCTTTTGTAGGGCAAGTGGTGATGAATGCAGGAAAATCCTTACTATCCTTGAGAAATATGAAGAGGAGTTAGGCCAAAAGGTGAACAAAAACAAAACAACAATTTTATTTAGCAGATCTACCACGGAAGCAACAAAATAAGAAATAATGGTTGCCTTGGGTATACATGAAATTGTGAATTTTGAACAATACCTTGGGCTGCCATCATTGGTGGGTAGAAAAAAGAAAGAAGGCTTCGATTTTATCAAGGAGAAGGTGTGGAAAAAATTGCAAGGTTGGGAAGGGAAACTCGATCTTGTCTCAAGTCGGTCGTGAGGTGCTCATTAAAGCGGTAATACAAGCCATCCCAACTTATGCTATGGGGTGCTTCAAAATACCTTTGGGTCTTTGCCACAAAATTGAAACAATGATAAATAAATTTTGGTGGGGATAAAGAGGAGAAAAAAGAAAGATCCATTGGTTGAAGTGGGAGGAACTAACCAAATCAAAATTGGAGGGAGGTATGGGGTTTAGGGACATTGCTATGTTCAATGACTCCTTTCTAGCCAAACAAGCATGGAGACTTTTGAAAAACCCAGACTCATTGCTACATAAAGTTTTTAAGGCGCGATTCTTTCCAAATTGTACCTTTATGGAGGCTAAATGGTCAAGTAGTGGCTCTCATGCTTGGAGGAGCATCTTGCATGGAAGGGAGGTTTTACTTAGGGGCTGCCAATGGAGGATTGGAAATGGGAAGGCAGTGAGTATATGGCAAGACCATTGGCTGCCAAGGAAAAATATGCCACAAGTTCAATCACATAGGGTGGACACAATGGCTGATGCTAGAGTGGAGATCTTGATTAATGGAGACACAAGGTAGTGGAATCATGGTTTGATTGATGGTTTGTTCTCCCCACAAGAAGTTGAGTTGATCAAGTCTATTCCCCTCTCAAGGTGCGTAGCTGAAGACACTTTATTTTGGCCATTCACTAACAACGGATTGTACTTAAGCAAGTCCGGTTACAGATTTTTGAAGGCCGAAACACAAGCTGAACGGGATGATGAACAGATGGAGCATGACAGAATTTTGTGGCGGACAATTTGGTCTCTACAGGTACTGAACAAAATCAAGAACTTGGTGTGGCAAGCTTGTAGGAACTTGTTGCCAACTAAAGAGAATCTAGTGAGGCGAACTATCATCGAAAATCTAACATGTGACCGTTGTAAACATGACCGCAAATCAGCACTCCATGCTCTCTGGAATTGCAGCGAATTGGATGTGGTGTGGGAAGAAGAACCATTTCAACATTGCTAAAGACGACACACCTTTGTGGACTTCAAGGAATTGCTCTCATGGCTCATCACAAAGGATCACAACTTGGAGCTGTTTGCAATGTCAGTGTGGCTTATTTGGACCCAAAGGAATCAGGTGCGTGTGAGCCAACCAAGCTTAAATGTCCATCAAATTTCATCGTTAGCAAAGGAGCGTGTAGCTGAGTTTGCAGCCACCCTACCCGAGCCTTCCATCACTCGACCTGCTCTCCCTGGTTTCTGGGCTAAGTGGCGTCCTCTAAGTCCTGAACTGGTGAAGATAAATTGTGACGGAGCTGTCTTCAAGGAGCAAAAAAAATCAGGTTGTGGAGCAATGATCCAAGATAGCAATGGTTTAGTCTTGGCTTCTATGTCTAAACTCTTGCCACAACAGTACACACCCATGGAGGTTGAAACTTTGGCTGCCTCATCAGCTCTGGAGTTTGCAGCTGAGTTGGGTTTTAACCGAGCTATTTTGGAAATAGACTCACAGGTGTTGTCAAATGCTTTGAGAAATAACAACACTTATTTGTCTTCCTTTGGTTTATTAATTGAGGATATCAAATGTAATGCTAGTTTGTTTAATCAATTACTCTACTTTCATGTAAAGAGAGAGGGTAATATAGTAGCGCATCACTTAGCGAGACATTCCATTAGTATTTTCGATTTTTCGGTGTGGATGGAGACTGTTCCACCACCATTTATTTCTCTTGTACTAGTTGATATTGCTGGATTTCCCTAATAAAAGTTGACCGTATTCCTTCTCAAAAAAAAAAAAAAAAAAGTTAATATTTAACTAACAAAGCTAATTCCATGTCAACACTTGAAGTTTTGTGCTTGTGGTGTTTAAGTTAATATATAACTTACTTTTATGTTTTAGTAGTATAATGACTCTTTAATTACTTTTTAGATTGTATGGATGATTTCTTTTAGGATTTGGTTGGAAATGAATGGATGATTTGTTTATGGATGTGGTTGGAAATGAATAGGTTAATGTAATGACAAGTAAATGTAAAGAACATTAATAAAAGATATAAAAAAATGGTGACAAAATTTTTTGTCACCAATATCTGACTATAAGTAGAAATTGGTGACGAAATAATTCGTTACCTAATCTATTGAAATTGAAAATTAGAAAAAAAAAAAATACACTCAGTGACGAAATATTTCATCACCTTATATGGTAAAAAAAAAATTACAAACAAAAAATCATTGGTGATAAATTTATTTCGTCTTTGAATATAATGTTTAGTGACGAAAAAATTTCGTCACCTATCATTTTTTTTATTAAAAATTTTTAGACCTATTGGTGATGAAACTTTTGATCACCAGGACATTCGGTGATGGATATGTCTTTAGTGATGAAATAATTGTGACGAAAAGTTTCGTCACCATACTCGACTTTTGTTGTAGCATGAAACACTAAAATAGTTATTCAAATTTAAAACTCAAAACTCCATCTCCAAACCCACTACTATAATTACACTTACTTTTTTTTTCTTTGTTCTTTATTCTACATGTCTCTCTATCTTTATCATCTTCTCTTTCTTCTTCAAATTCTAAAAAACAAATCTAATCATGTACATCTATTCCCATATTCCCACTAATTTCAAAGGAAGGCAATCACTCAAAACTCAATTAGGAAACCATTTGTCTTTAATAAATTTCATTATATTGCTTTCTCTTTATATATTTTCCTCTAATTGCTCCATAAGAAAAAAAAAGCCTCATCGCATGTGCGAAGTGCGTGTGATAAGGTTAGTGTGTGTGTGTGTGTCTATATATATATATGAGATCGAGTTCAAGTTATACTACTAAATATATTTATTTTATTGGGTGTGAGTTTTAATAAATTTACCATTGGATTAGATTTTTTTTTTCTTATACTTTACATGTTTAAAAAATTTCAAGATAATCTAAAATCAATAATTATGTTATAGATAAAATGTTTAAATTCAAGTTTTTATACTTAAAATTGCGTATAAAAGATGGATATTTTGATCGAACATTAAATAATATTAGATTGACACAAATCTTGGCATGCATGTTAAGAGTTAAGACAAAAAAAAAAAAAAAATGTAACAGTGATATTTTGAATTATTAATTTATTAAAAAATTATTGAGAGAGTTTCAACTTATGACGTCTACTCTTGATGATAGCTCTTTATCATTAGACCAAGACACCAGTCGGTTTTTGGTGTAGGCAGAGATTGAACCCTAGATCTCTTATTCAACAATCATAAACTTTATCAGTTGAAATAACTGGAATCCATTATAAAAAAATATTATTAGATGGTGTAATTTTACATAAGAGTTATACAAGTCACGAGTGTAGCAACCCAATCAATATTTATGAATTCAATACTTAAATTTCAGCTTCTATTTGATACAATAAAAGAAAAAAAAAAAAAAAAAATTCAGCGTATAATTTCAACATTTTATTGTTTCATTTCAAAGAACTAAAATTACACCTGGACTAAACTTTTCAGCTCAAAGCTTTGATGCAGGGGTTGATTGATACAAAACCGGGCCAGCTATTGTTTTGAGACCCGCTCCAATTCAAACCGGGCCCATAACCCGGCCTCGCCCCTTTTTCCTTTCCAAAGCGAACTCGCTCAGAGCAGAATTCAAAAAGAGAGTAGCAGCGGCAGCAGCAAGCAGTAAGCAAGAACCGAAACGACGGCGTAGTAGCAAGAAAACACAAAAAACACAGAAAACGACAATGTCGCATTTCTGGAAGCCCGGCACCGAGAAGCCTCGCATGGTCGACGACGAAGAAGGCGGAGTTCTGTTCTTGTCCACCGCTGCCTCTTCCTCTTCCTCTTCGGGATTCGGCTATGGAAGCATGGAAAAGCAGAGGCAGAGGCTTCCCGTGTATAAATACCGCACCGCGATTCTGTATTTGGTTGAAACTCACGCCACTTCTATTATCGTTGGCGAGACTGGTAGTGGCAAAACCACTCAGATTCCTCAGGTTCACTTTCTTTTTTTTACTTTGCTTTTTTTATAGTAACAGTGAATTCAATATGTTGATGGTTATTTTTTGGTGAGAAATTGGCAGTACCTTAAAGAAGCAGGTTGGGCTGATGGTGGGCGTGTTATTGCTTGCACTCAACCTAGGCGTTTGGCTGTCCAGGTTATTTACTTTTTGTTTAATTGCTTTTTGATTATTGTGGTTTTGTTACTATTTTATAAGATTGATTATTCAATTATCTGAAAAGTACTTGATTTTATTGAAGAATGATGGTGTAATTTTAGAAGTAGTGTCTGTTAGGAAATGGTAAATTCAAATTATGGGTAAAATACTATTTTGGTCCCTAAATTTTAAACTTTAATTAAGTTCTTTGTTCATCCTTAAACTTTGTAAAGAGTTTTTTTTCAACAGTGTAGGAACGAAAAAAGATATTTTTTAAATGTTTAAGTACAGAAATAAAATATTTTTAATAGTTTAGGGACGAAAAACAAACTTCTTAAAGTTTAGGGTTGAGCAACGAACTTTTGGTAAAGTTTAGGGACTAAAATTGTTTTTACCTTTAAATCATTTAATCAAAATTTCGACACTTTCCTCACATGTGGGGCTCAAACTCTACCTTAATAAGTGGGTCCCAATACATGGCATTTTTAACTTTTTATATGGGAATTAGAGTAGAGACATGGTTCAAACTAATGGTCCATTTGGATTGAGGGTAATAGAGTAGATTTGGCCCAAAATTAGCCTATTTTCAGCGAACTGTACTCTACCCTCCTCCACTCCTCATCTTTCCCCTTTCAATCCAAACGGGCCCTAAGGATCACATGCTTTTATACCATGATAGATTGTTAGTTATGGTAAGAGCTTAAACTTTTCAGAATTGGTGTATTTAATAATTTAACCTATATTATTTACACCAAACAATCAAAATGAGAAATGAGAAAGGATCTTCATCAATGAAACTTCAAAAAAAAAAAAACTTCTTGTCAGTGAGGTCCTTCTTGCATTGCATCATGACAATAATCAAATCGTAGCATCTATTGGTCAAACTATCTATATTGTTTATGCATGATAATATTATGCCTAATTAAGGAGTGCAGTTGGAATAGTGTGTATATGCATCATGATATACTAGTTCATTGGCTGAGCGGGGGAGGGAGTATGGGTATGCTACTATTTCTATTGTGCTATAGCAACCTTTAATCTTTTTGCTTCATCTGGTGGGAGATAAAAAGGTAACTTTGATGGGATAAATAGGATAGGATAGGATGCATGATGCCTAATGCATGGTTCTCAACAGAAGTCCTCAAGAAGGAGAGCGTATCTTCATAAATGTGCAGAAATTCAAGGAAAGCTTATTCTTTGCAATTAAGTTCGGACTTTCTAGTTTGAACATTTAACATCAGTTTTACCATATGAGAGGGTATTTGCTTATAAATATTTGCTGTATTGCTTCACCGTCAGTTGCTGCAAGGGTGGCTGAAGAGATGGGGGTCAAGCTTGGAGAGGAAGTTGGCTACACAATTCGATTTGAAGATCTTACAAATACAGTGAGACCTTTTACTTTCTTTTCAAGCTCTCGCTAAATCTTTTTTAGGATAATCTTCTATTGTGATAAGAGCATAATCTACATCAGAATGCTGTATCTTGCACATATCATATGATTCTTAGAAAATTTCTGGTGTTTTAAACTAGAATTTGTGCAACAGCTTTTGTTGTTTTTTAGTTCCTTGTCATGACTGCTGAGAATTTCCATGGTTTGGCAGCACAGAATACAACCATGATCAAGTTTCTAACAGATGGGGTGTTACTGAGGGAAATAATGGATGATCCTCTTTTGACCAAGTATAGGTATTGAGTACACTACTAGAAATTTTTTATTATTCTCCTTCATGTTTTCAGCCCATCTTTAAACTCAATCTACTTATGTTCCCTTGTTCCTTATGTATTGGTTCTGTAAAAAAATTTTGGTTCTTAAGATTAACTTATGTTGGTCAGTTTTAGCTGGTCTGCAAACGCTCATACATGTGCATTAAGATTTTACATGCAAAAACCAACTAGTAAAATTAGCGATGAAAAAAAATTATTTGATTGATTGTCGCTTGCACTTGCTTGTTAGTCCAGAAAGTAACAATAATTTATTAGTTTACTTTTTCCTTTTTGTGACCAATTCTAACGAATCTATTGAGGATCCATAGCTGACCCCATAAATTTGGGATTAAGGCTAGTTGTTGTTGTATGCTATGTTCAGCAAAACTATAATTGTCTGTCTTTTTAATAACTGTTGTTATAAATGTTGTTGTATTATTCATAATCATATTATTTCCGTAATATTTTCCCCTTCAATTTCTCTACTGTTTCAGTGTCATAATGGTTGATGAGGCTCATGAAAGGTCCATTTCAACTGACATATTACTTGGTCTACTAAAAAAGGTACCACAGGAAATTTTGAAAACTAAAAACTGTAAAATTCCCCCCCCCCCCCTAATTTTTTTTCCTTGAGTTTATAACCTTTTTGTACATTTTATTATTACTTACTTCCAGATTCAACGCCGTCGACCTGAGCTGCACCTGATTATTTCCTCTGCTACAATTGAAGCAAAATCAATGTCTGCTTTCTTCCACGCCAGGTTTTCTTCTAAGACTTAGAGTGAAGTTAGATTCTGCACTGGCTTGCTTTGGTTTCTGTTGCCATGGTTCTGGTTTACAACAAACATTCCAGTTAACTATGTGGAATTTGAATTTCTTGTCCAATCCACCCCAAAGAAAATCCCTTAGAATATTCTTTCAATCTTTTTGCCACACCTACAGATAGTGGGAATAGAGATAAAAAGAAAGTTGGGCTAGATAGTGAACTTTTGATAAGAGTGAGTCTCCTTTTTGATGAGTGCTATTTCTTCCAGCCAGCCAGTTGACTATGATTTCTCTCTATAATGGGATCCTAGGTTTGCCTTGCCTTGAAGTGAGCTCCCGAAGGCATATCCAAGTATTACATAGGAAGGGATGAAACATGACATCCAAGATCACTTGTAAACTCATCAACGCTTAGAACTTCTCTAATTGGCACAAGTTCAGATATTCTCAAACTAATCCTTTTCTATAATTTTCCATATTTTCCTTTCCAATTAAAATTATTTTATCTACAACTCATTTTTATGAACTAGGGCAGGTTCCACTCATTTTATGTTTTAGTAGAATCCAAATATGCAGGTTTTTTATTTTTTATTTTATTTTTAATTCTAATGTTAAGATCATATTTTGTGCCAATTTATTTATTAATCCTCTTAAAAAATTAAGTAATTAACATCCTAGAGTCAATGATCTAACCTTAAAATCCAAAAATCCATCAAAGTATGATATTTTACACAATCAAATGAATCAATTGACTTAAATGCTTCTAATCTTGTAAAATCCCTAATTTCTAAAACCCTAGACTATAGAAATTTTAAGAAATTAGAGTGATTAGGAAGAAATTCGTACCTTTGAGACACTTTAATGATCTTGGCTCCAAAGATTCAACCTTTACTCTTCTACCCTTGTAACTCATAAGAAAGACCCTCTCCAGAGTCCTGTATGGGTGTACACCAATTTTGATGAGTTTGGTAACTTACAGGGGTAATTAACTATATTTTTCTGAAAGAAAATAGATATTATTTTTTGATAGTTAAGAAATTTTTTCTGAAAAAAAGACTACTTCATGTGCAACGGACCTGAAGAATCATAAAGAATTACAACAAGAAAAAATTGTATGAAAAAAATGTGGGAGCTCTATGAACAACACTATGGAATTACTATTCAGAAAACCCCACGTGCGAGACCAATAATATAAGGAACTAGTGAAGGTTGCTAACAACTGAACCCTTGTACTTTTCACCTCTTTGTAAGTGTGTTGATTGCATTCCATCCATATATAGTTCACATCAAACATAATAGAACAAGGTACCAAATATTTGGTGAATGATTACAAAATCAATTCCTCCATTTAAACATAAGGTCAATGACCTTTTTCAATAAAACCTTTTTGTTTTTTGATAAGTAAATTTTACTAATCAAAAAAAGAAACATCAAACTGTTCTCAGGCAGTGTACTAGCAGTGTATCAAGATTACAAAAAATTACAAGAATCCAAAAAATCTAGTAAACTAGAGAAGGGATGACCATTCAAAGTAGCCCACTCATATAAAGTGGAGAGGGGTCCTATTTAGTACTATAGATTTTTAGAGTACCTAGATAACTTTTGAGTTCTTGTTAACCTTTTTTTTTTTTTCTTCTTTTTTTTTCCCTGCTTGGGTTTTTCCTTTGTATACTTCCTGTGTACTAGGGTTGTGCCCCTTTTGCACTTTTCTTTAATGGATATTATTGCTTATAAAAAAAGTTCCTGTGAGCTATAAGATTCTTTTTATTGTATTTTATTGGCTCTTGGCTTGTACAAAAAGTTATTAAGTGAAAGTAAAAGTATGCTAGTTGTTACTGCCAAAGCATGCTTCCTATTGTTATTTTTCATATGCTTTCATTAATACAGGTTATCACCTTCATCATATTCTTGTATAGGTTCATATTTTTTTGTTCCAAAATTATCTTGATTTTCCTTTTTTTGTTGCCTCAACTTAAGTTGACCAACAGTAATTGTTTTCCTTAGTATGTGGCCAACAAACATATTGTCTTTTTTGACTATCTGAATTGAAAAAAATTATTATTATTATTTTTCTGTAACTAGTAAAAGGCATCGAGGATTAGAAGGTGAGGAGCTTGGACCAAAGATGGAACCTGCGATCCTATCAGTTGAGGTATACTGTATTGCCATTTTATCTCTCTTTCTCTGCCCACCCTCCTTCCTGGTTTTTCTAATTTGGAATGCCAATTCATTTAATCATTATTTTTGTTACAGAACTACAGTAGTTTTCTTCAGGTAACATTATGATTTCTTATGGATATAAAATTGATATATCATTGTAATCTGCTTAACTTTTAGGGTAGAGGGTTTAATGTACAAATTCATTTTGCTGAGGAGCCCGTTTCGGACTATGTTCAGGCTGTTGTTTCAACAGTATTGTCAATTCATAATCAGGTACTCATAATTTTCTTAAGGTCTCTCTCTCTCTCTCTCTCTCTCTCTCTCTCTCTCTCTCTCTCTTTATATTTTGGATTGGTAAGTCACACATGCACCCAGTGAGTCTTGAACCTACAATCTCACCTATACCTGTTTTTATTGGGAGGAAGTGCAAATTTTAGCTAGAGCTCATTAGCTTTAAGGATTTCTAGTACACTAGCTGCATACTAGGGTGTCCCTTTCAAAAAAAAAAAAAAGAAAGAAGGAAAAAAAGCAGAAAAAGTACATGTTCCAATTTAGATGTCTAACCAGCTCTCTTTCCTTCTTAAAGATCCTTGATTCTTTGCATTTGCTAGTTTTTCCTCCTCTGGTGCCTTAGGTGCGCTCTTCGTGTAAGCTTCATGTCCTTTGGTGGTGCTGCCTTGGAATGATTGCTAATAAATTCCTAACTGAAATTGTATGGTGTAACCCCTTGCTACTTCATATATTAAGTTGTAGCATCGATTTGATCTACCATTACATCACATATGCAGCAGATCTACATTGAATCTGTGTTAGTGACGTATGCTTAGGGTGATGCTCCTACAGCAAGGAACTACATAAGAAAGGTCATAACTAAACTGTAAACAGGAGGAACCAAATTGTTTTCTCCCCACAGTGCATTAATCTTTAATTTTACAAATGAACTGTACTGTGGATTGACTTCCTTACCAAGGATTCATAAGTCCTTTGAACTTTTTTATTTATTTATTATTATTTTTATTGAATGAATTGTAAATTGATGTACCATGTTATATTCCCTGAAAGCTTGTTTCTTCTTTATTGACCATAGTTATTTATCGGTGTCCATGTCCATGTGTTTCCCAGCTGCGACTATACATAGAACCTTGTAGGCAATGGTTTCATTTTTCTTAGTGGAAGTTACTAATAAAAAAATTATTGTGAAAGTTGATGAGAGGCTGCCCTTTTTTTTTTTTTGAGGATTACCTTCTTAATATGTGTAGAGAGTGGTATATTGTTTTTCACAAATATTTATCGTCTAAATTATATTTGTTGCTTTTAGGAACCCATGGGTGATATTCTGGTATTTCTCACTGGTCAAGATGATATTGATACTGCTGTCAAGTTGCTTATTGAGGAAGCTCAAAGTAATGGAAAGAAATCTTCAGGTTCGAATGACAAAGAAGTTATGTCTAGACTTTGTAGTTTCTACATGTATACATCCTAAAGTAGTTGTAATTTGCTGAAATACACACACAAGCTATATTCATAATTTGTACATGTTTGTCTATATGCAATCATGCGGCCATGTGTATGTGTGCGTGTCTGTATGTTGTGATTTATTAGATTCTCCATGATTTGTAGATGGTTCTGTATTTATTAAATACAATTGAGGTTTTGTGTCATAATATTGTAACTGATCCACATCCTTTGTTGGTATTGTCCATTTATTATTATTATTTTGCTTCCTCCCTCTTCCTTTGATTGGTATTCACATGATCATATTACAATACATGATACCGTGGTTCATGAACCACCGGAATTGACTTGTATTAACAAAGAACAGGGGAGCTTGCTCTCTGCACTGCATCACTGTTTTAAGTTTGATTTTATTGAGTTGGCAGTATTACATGTTTATCTTGTAGATTAGTATTTAAGATTATATTCTGTTAGATGTAATCAAAATCATTATGAAAAGTTTTGTTGGACAATCACGAGTCAATCTACATTTTCAGGATTAATTGTTTTGCCTCTGTACTCGGGACTCTCACGGGCGGAGCAGGTATGTAATATATCAATATGGTATCTGGGTGCAATAAACTGATTTCTATGGAGTCTTTGTTTGTCAAATTTCTGATTCACTGACTATCTTTTTGCTTTCTATAAGGAGTTGATTTTTACTCCAACTCCTAGAGGGAAAAGGAAAGTAGTGATATCAACAAATATAGCAGAGACATCGTTGACTTTGGAGGTAACATCTCTGCCCTCTAGAGGAACCACCTTCAATATTTCCCTCTTGACTTGCGTAGAATCAAGGATTATACTGACAGTTCTCAAGTTCAAGGTTTCTAATCCTTTCCTCCAAAGTTCTTCTAGTGGAATCAGCCACTGCCATTCGACTCACCTAAAAGTCAACAAAGTCAAATGTTAGGTCCATTATCAAGAAAAGTTCAAGCAAAATACACTCAGGAAGTATCATCACATACCTAGCTCGCCTCATTGATCACATATTGAGAAGATTGAGTTTGTGCTACCAATTGCAAGCCTCCGATCATTTGCATACTTTCCTCCACAAGATCAACATCAACCTAAAGCACAAATCTATCAGATCATGAGCCATTCAATAAGCCAAGAAGAAATAAGGACAAGGAACTAAAAAATTTCAAGAACACACTAGATCGGGTCAAGGGACGTTTGGGGTGTGCTCTGGCCTATCCAAAGGCATGGAACTATATGTTCCATCAGGATTCATCACTTTATATTGCCATGCCGGAAAATGGGGATAAGTCTCCATGAAAAAACTAGAAGAGCTACTAGCATGGTGAGGAGAAGGAATCTCATCTCCCTCTTCCTCTCCTTTAGAAGATGGAGCCTGAAAATCCAACATGCAAATATTGTCACCAAGCAGAAATATGGAAAAGGAGAATACATGATGAAAATTTGACTTCAGAAAGGGAGGGAAATACTGATGTCACAGAAATGCTGGCCAAAAAACCTTGCAATTGAGTTTGAATAAATTCAGAATAAGTCCTTGGTATTCCTGAAACAACATGGCCAACACGAGCCCGTGAAATCTCTTCATTAGTCAAAAGATCAGCCAACCGGATGGAGGGACAAAGAGGCACCATAATTGTTGTAGGAGGGTACACATGTTGAACCTAAGGCAACACCCGATCACCAAGATACCAGTACCTCCCATGCCCACATTCAAACAATACCTGACGACTATTCAGCTCCAAAGCTTGCTCCCACTCGTCATACTCCTCACATCCAACCCAAGGATTCAAAGACATCTGAAAAATCACAAAAAAACCCAGAATGAAAAAAAGACCAAACCATAATCACACACACACACACACACAAAAAGAAAAAAAAAAGAAAAAAAAGAAAAAGAAAGAAAGACTTACATCATCAGCAGTCAAATTGTCAATCACCATATGCCAAATTTCCAAAGAACGCTTGGAGGGCGTTGACAAACAGTATTTGCGCAACCAATGGAGAAATCTAGGATAAATATCATCAACCTCCTCCTGAATTTGAGGACCAACTCCAAAGTACTCATACATCCAAACCTGGAAAAAAATTAAAAAAAATTTCAACACACCATTACAACATAGCCAAAATAACTTTTCAAAACCCACACAGAATCAAAAATTCCAAACCTCACCTGCTAGACAAATGGAGCACCACCCAAGCTTGAGAGACTACGCTTAGAAAGTTGAATCATGAAGTGTAAAAGGGTAGCACAACCCATACTGCCCTAGTCATAATTTTTGATTTGCTCAATATTTCTCATGCTCTCCAAATAGCACAGGTTCACTGTACTGCCTAAATATGGGCACAAGAAAGTCCCAATGAAGAGAAGCATGAACATGCGTGTACCCATTGCCACAGTATCACATTTTGCAATGTTCGCATACAGCCACATCAAAGGGACATTTTTACTCCTCATTTTGGAAGGCACTACGCCTAGAAGTTTCTTAATTTCCTTTGGAGTAAGGGAGTCATTGACCCAAATTCTTTCACCACCCAACCTCAAGCTAGTGATGACGAATAAGTCATAAGGCATCAATATCACCTCACCAATACTCAGAAAATGGAAAGTACATGTGGTGTCCCAAAAGCGCTCTGACAAGGCAAGGAGTAATTGAAGGTACTTGTACTCATGAGTCTCTTGATTCAATAAAGCCTCAAAGAAAGTACCAAAACCCGCATCATTGATGATATTCCTAATATTTGGAGACAATGCTTCCCATATGCCCTTCATCATTTGGAGGCTACCTCGACACTAGAGACTTTGCAACACAAAAATTTAGCCCATCATCAGGATGCCAAAAATTCTCATGCCAACAAAAATCTCATTCCGTACCAACAAAAATTTCCCATGACCAAAAATCATACATCTAAAAAATTCAATGTCCCACCAAAATTTTACCATGACCAACAACAACAAAAATTTCCATGTACAAAATAACCAAAAATTTTCCTACATGTCCATGACCACAACCAAAAAATTTCCTACATGTCGAGAATAACCATCAAAGATTTTCCTACATGTCCATGACCACAACCAAAAATCCCTACATGTCCAAAATAATCGTCAAAGTTTTTCCTACATGTCCAAAATGCCCATCAAAAATTCCTACATGTCCAAAATCACAACAAAAAAATCCCCACATGTCCAAAATCATAACCATAAAATTTTTTCCCATGATTTAACATCACATACCCAACAAAAATATTTACATAGCCAAAATTTCATGCCCACAAAATTCTTCCATATCCACCAAAAAATTTTCCGTACCCACAAATTCTCCATATTCATACCCACAAAATTTTGCCATGTTCATGAAATAAAATTTACACATACCAACAAAATTTCCCACATGCACCATGAATATATTCATACAAGCCTACGACACAAATTTTTTACAATGTCCATGCCCCCAAAATCCAAGCCAAAATTCACCAACAATATCACAAATTACCAACATTACCAAAATTCAATGAGCTACCAACATTGTCCAAATTACACCATAACCAAATAAATACAACACTTAAAAAAATGCTCCAAAGCCAAAATTACAACATGATCAATCATACAATGCCCTAAATTCCAACTAGAGCAAACAACAAAATGACAATATCTCACCATCAATCTTTCAATGAAGCATGGAAACAACATTTTTCCAAACAAAGAAACCAAAGAAAAACTCACCTTGAAGTCCATGTGAGAATGTGGAGTATGAGTCTTGGGGTCTTGAAGGAGCCCCTCCTCATCATTCCATTCAAATGATGGATGATATTTCTTTCCATGAAAAGTAAGAAAGAGGGTCCATTGGAAGATGACGACATTTTTGTGCAAAGAAAATAGGAGTTTGAAAATGGGTTTCACCAAAAAGGGTATGTAGCAAAAGTGCTCAAGAACGCAAGGATCTGAAAAAAAAAATATTGAGGGAGATGAGTGAAGGGGGGTTGAGAAGCTTAGGAAAGTAATTTTTTAGAGAAGAAATGGTGGGACGGAGAAGAAAATGCAAGGTGAAGAAGATGGTGAATAGTGTTAATGGTGGAAAGAAGAAAAGGATGAAGGAGGAAGAAAAAAAGAATAAAAGAGAAAGCCAAAAAGTGGGGGGCCAAAATTCGGCCCCCACACTTAAAACTCAATTGAGTTGACTAATTCAACTCTTAAAAAAAAAAAAAATCTTTTTCTTTTTCTTCTTTTCTTTTCTTTTCTTCTTCTAAAAAGAAATCATGAAAAGAGAAGGGTCATATTGATTTCCAAAAAAGAGAGAGAAAAGAAAATTCTTGGAGCGGATTAAGGATAAAAGATTCACTTTCAAATTCCAAATTTTCAAATCCCAAATCCCAAATTTTCAATTCAAAATTTTCATTCCCGAGCTTAAAATTCCACATTCTAAATTTCAAATTCAATCCCAAATTTCAAGTTTCAAAATTTCGAATTTCATGTTTTCAAAATCTGAAGTTTTAAAATTTCAAGTTGCAAATTTTCAAATCTCAAATTCCATGTTCCAAATTTCAAGATCTCAAGTTTCAAGCTTCCAAATCTCAAGTTTCAAAATTCCAAAGTTTCAATTTTCAAAATTTCAAGTTTCAAGTTTCAAAGAAAAAAAATCTTTTTCAAGGAACTGCAAAAATCCGTCAAGGGTTTCGTGCTAATGAAAAAATTCAAATAAAAAAGGAATAAATGGAAATCACACATTTCAAAAACAATGGGACCACAAAGCCCTCATCATTTAAAGTCTAATCCTAAATTTTGACTTTTTGCAAGACACAGCTAAGATCAAGGTTGAAAAGCCCCTTAGGCGCCACAGCTAGGATCGAGGTTGAAAAGCCCCCTGGTTCCCTTTCTTTAAGATCGAGGTTGAAAAGCCCCTTGGTCACCATAGCTCCAATTTCGAGGTTAAAAAGCCCCTTGGTTACCTTTCATCAAGATCGAGGTTGAAAAGCCCCTTAGTTGCCACGGCTCATATTGAGGTTGAAAAGCCTCTTGGTTGCCAAAGCTAAGATTGAAGTTGAAAAGCCCTTTGGTCACCATAGCTCCAATTCTGAGGTTGAAAAGCCCCTTGGTTACCTTTCATGAAAAGCCCTTTGGTCACCATAGCTCCAATTCTGAGGTTGAAAAGCCCCTTGGTTACCTTTCATAAAGATCGAGGTTGAAAAGCCCCTTGGTCGCCACAGCTCAGATCGATGTTGAAAAGCCCTTTGGTCGCCACAGCTCTAGTTCCAAGGTTGAAAAGCCCCTTGGTTCCCTTTCGTCAAGATTAAGGTTGAAAAGCCCCTTGGTCGCCACAGCTCCGGTTCCAAGGTTAAAAAGCCCCTTGGTTCCTTTTCTTCAAGATTAAGGTTGAAAAGCCCCTTGGTTACCTTTCTCCAAGATCAAGTTTGAAAAGCCCTTTGGTTACCTTTTTTCAATATCGAGGTTGAAAAGCCCCTTGATTGCCACATTTCCAATTCTGAGGTAAAAAAGCCCCTTGGTTACCATCCACATCCAGTCTGAGATAGAAGAGCCTCTCGGTCACCTCAATTATCAAGAATCATTTCAAAATTCATCAACTACCAAGTAGGTCAAGTATTCACAATTTTCATTTTTGTCAAAAGGTAAAGCACTAGTTCTATGTTCTAAGATTCTAGGTTCAAGGGCTAGGTAATCTTTGAAAATTCAACTTCAATTAAGTCATGACCACTAAAATCAGTGTCTTTGTTTTACAATGACATTCGCTTTCCAAGATCTGTTAATAAGGGGCATTCTGTAGACACTCGATTTTGCACCTATGATTTAATCAAGAAAGATGACTAGAATGACCACTCATGTACCCAAAATTCATGATTGCATTACATGCATTAATTTGTTCATTGCATATCATAAAAATAATCTTGAGGTTCTAACAGTCACGATGGTATGCCCGATTTCCAAATCAAACCGTTGAATCGAAAGATATCGCATGATAAAGTTTGCACAGTCAGCATGCATTGTGTCTAGGTAGAGTCAACCACGCGTGATTAATTTAAATTAATTCTAATTGGTTAAACAATTAAAATTAATTAAATAATTTTGTGATTAGTTGATAGTTAGTGTCAAAAATAGGACTTTTTGCATGGGAATAAATGGGATAATTTGATAACAATAAAATTGTGGACAATCTAGATTTTATCAAGATTTTTTTTAGAGTATTTATCTACAAGAGAATTGTTGCTAAAAAGACCTGAATTATCCAGAAAAGAGTTTAATTCTTAGAATATGGATTAAAAATGCGTCAAAGTGCAAGTCCCAGCCCAAAAAAACCTAAAAAAGGGAGTCCAAAACGCACCCAAACTCGAAAGCGGGATTGGCACCATTTGACACTTTTGGAGTGCCGATTGGCACTTTCAAAGTGCTAAATAGCACAAATTTGGGTTTCGGCCCGAGGGCATTGGGATTATGTTAAAACACATCCTTTTCGATTTTTTAGCGATAAGGACGCATCCCAGTTCGTATTCTAATCATCTAAGCTATTTTTTCGAGCCTTCCAGCCTCTATAAATAGAGACTAGATCTCAAAATTGAGAACACTTTTTCACGCTCTCAGATTTTCCTCTTTTCTGACTCCTCTTTCTGGTATTTTCTCTCTTACGTTAAAGAGGTTCTGGAGGCTTTAGTCTTAAGAATTTCTTTTTTGTAAGCAAGGATTTTTAGGTTTCAAAGATAATTGCATAAATTTCTTTGAACCCTAAAATATTCTCTCAAGAAAAAGAGTATGTCCATGCAAGAGTTAGTTTTTCAATATTTGCTTAGTTTTGATTTTTAAATACTCATACCATGTGTTGTCAATATTTTCTCTATTGGAATATGTTTTTGACGTTTTTATTGTCAAGATCTATTTTTTTTGTTTCAAAAATCTGCTTGTTATCAAATCTTTTTAAATCAAAAAAACTTATTTGCATCTTCATTAGATGTAGATCTGAATTTTTTTTTAATCAAAAAAATTGATTTGCATCTTTCATTAGATGCAGATCTAAATTTTTTCAATCAAAAAACTGATGATGCAAATCTAAATTTTTGTCTAAGTAAAAACTGATTTGCATCTTCATTAGATGCAGATCTGAATTTTTTTAATCAAAAAGCTGATTTGTATCTTCCTTAGATACAAATCTAAATTTTTTTAAATCCAAAAAAAACTTATCTATATCATCTTTAGATATAGATCTGAATTTTTTTTAACATAGCAGATTTTGAAATTAAAAAAAAAGAAGAAAAAGTTATGAATAGTTTTGTTTGTTTTGTCTAATGCATGTAGCATAGGTTTATTTGATGAACATAGTTCTCTTCTAAAAAATCTTATTTTTTATTTTTATTTCACATAACAACACAAATCTGATTTTTTCTAGCTCTCTACAAATCTATATTTTTTTGTTACAAAATAGATCTGATTTTTTTTTAATATAAACCAAAAACTAAATTTTCTAGTTCTCAAAAAAAAATCTGATATTTTTTAAAAAAAAAAAAAAAACCAAAAGACTTTGTTTTATTTAATAAAAACAAGTCTGACTTTTCTATGCCAAAAACTATTTTTTTTACATGTATAAAAATAGATTTGATTTTTCTAAACCAAATCAAAAATTTTTTTTTTATCACAACACTAATCTGAATTTTTTTTTTAAACAAAGAAGAGGATGCATTCATAAATAGAATTATGTGATTTAGTTTTTCATATGTGCAACATATCATTCATGTCATGCATAAAAGGGGTACATTGGTCATGAGAGTCTAGAAGACCAAACTCTGTTTGGGCGAAATGGATGCCTAATACCTTCCCATTCCGTAACCTAACCTTCGAATTTAGTGTCTTTGAATAGGTAGACCTAAGCTTTATCTTTATTTTTATTTTATTTTTTGGGTAGATTGTAACTAGGACAAAAAGCCATGTATCTTTGGTAGTTTGTAATTAGGACCCAAATCCATGTAATACTCAATTTATCAAATATGTATTCTTTTTTATTCAATCAATGAGAAATGAACAATTAAGTCATGTAATTTGTACTTAATTTTTTTCTTTTTTTTGTATAAAAAATAAGTGGCAACTCCACACCAGTTACCCAAAAAGAAAGATGCCCTAAAAAAGTACCCAAATCTCTTTTTTGAGAGCTTTGGTGGTCTTTTACACAATGGTTGGTGGCAACTCCTAAAAAAAATAAGAAAAATGGACTCACATACACACACCCCACCCTAAACACACAAGCACACAAGAGTCACGTCACCAAGGGACCCAATGTGTGACCAAACCCAGAAAATTTCAAAAATTTGGGGGGCGTCCACACCTCACACATGCTATGTAAATATATACTTCGCATGCTTTGGTTGTAAATAAATCCTTGAAATAAATATTCACATGATACATTATACATAAGTTAATACTCACATGTGTGTGTGTATAGTTTGTACAAAGTTTTTTCAAAAACAAAAATGCCAAGTGTATTATTTCATCACTAAAAAGATTATGTTAGAAATAAATTAAAATTGGGTACTATCTTTTGGATAGTGGTGTGGGGTGCCTAACACCTTCTCCACACGTAACCAAACTTTTGAGTCCAAGATCTTTGGTTTGAGGCTTTTGGTTTACTTTAATTAATAAACCCTTAAAATTGGTTTAGTTAGTTAGGTAACTTAAAATAAATTAGACATATAAGTGACCAATCACACCTAATACAAAACCAATGGTTGATGGTGACTCTTAAAATAAAAATACGAAAAAAAAACTCTCACACACACACACACACCTCTCCTTAGAAATGCATGCACACAAGGAATCACGTCGCTAAGGACCCAATGTGCGATACCATACAAAAAAAATATTTTAAGAAAATCCTTTTTGGGGGTGTCCACACATAATTTTAAGAGCAAATTACAGTAAACCCACCTATGGTTAAGCCAATTTTTACTTTGCCTACATGTGGTTTAAAACTTGACACTTTACTAACTTGAGGTTGACTCCATTAACCTTATGTAACCCACCTCTCCATTTGTCATTAGAAAAAAAAAAACATTTTTAGGCGAAAACAAATATAAGAATCAAAAAGTTAAGGTTTTTAATTGCTCATGAACTTCAATGAGATCAAAGTGGAGGAATGACACGCCAATCAAAGGGCTTAATGAAATTATTTTTAATCTATAATAATATCAACAATCTCACAACAACTCTATCTATTACCTCAAAAAAAAAAAAAAAAAAAAAAAATCTCACAACAACTCAAAATTTTGAACCAAATTTTACAAGAAGACCAACATCTCAAAACAACCAGCAACATTATCAACAAAAGAAAGTGAGATAGAGATAAGCCAAAAAAGAGAGTGAGGTAGTGATAAGCCAACAACCGAAGAGTGAGGTAAAGAAAAATCCAGCAATGGGTTTGGATCATGGTTGATCAACCATGGGTTTGGTGTCACGGTGGTGGCTCCTAGGTGCTAGATTGGAGGGGGGTAAGATAGGGAGAGAAATCCAGCAACACTTTTTGAGGGTGGGTTTGGTTTGTTCTACCATGGATTGAGCTTGATCTTAGCTTGTCCCTCTCCTAATTTTCGATCTTTTCTACACAACCAAACACCACCAAGGAAAGAAAGAAAGGAACCTTCAAACGTATTACCTGAATCTTAAAAAAATAAAAAATAAAAAATCCCAAAACATATTTGCCTCGAGAAGGCTATGTCCTCCTAGATTTCTTCCCCAACCCCTATCGTCCCTCAATGCCCTTCTCTCTAACGAAAATCACAACCAGCTGACCTAATGCACTACCCTTCTTCTTCGTTACACATATTCACCCATCTGTATAGAAGGGTTGGAGGTTAAAGTCAGGTTTGGCACTTTACAAAGATATTGCATATGAAAGTTGTTATTGTAATGTGTTTCTTTTGTCTTTTATTCATTGATTACATTTTTTATATGTTTATTTGATATATATATTAAAAAAGAAAAAGAAAAAAAGAATTAAGGAGAAATGAGAAGAGAAGAATGAGAGAGCGAATTTACTAGTATACTAAGACTATGATGGGGAAGGGACCAGGCTCAACTTGAAATTGTGTAAATTTGGTTACCCAATTCATAATTTAAAACCCTAGCCTTTTGATTCTTGTTAAGTTTATTTTTGCCTAAAATTATGTTTATCTAACGGCAAATAGAAGGTAGGTTACGGAAGAGTAATTGAGTTAATCTTAGGTGGGCAAAATGTCAAGTTTTAAACTACAAGTAAGCAAAGTAAAAACGGGTCTAACTACAGGTAGGTTTATTGTAATATACCATAATTTTAAATTACAAAAACTTGAAATTTAAACATTTGATTGATGCCATAGCTATTGATCTTTGATCTTCTAGAATTTTTGCTAGCATGAAGGATATAAGAAGAAAATGTAATCCAATGGTAGATTTTTTAAAATTGTCCTCCAATAAACAGTTATTAAGTGAAGTTGTAGTTTTAGGCTATAATCAAGTTTGTTGCCAAATATTATCTTAATGAAATTTCGATATTATTTTTTAAAAATTTATATGAGATACAATTAATTTTAAAATATAAGGTTATGTTCGGTAACAATTTTTTTTTTTTTTTTCAAAAACTTGTTTTTGGGAATATAAAAAAAATTTTAAAAAAAAAAAACAATTTTCTTGTCTTTTTGAAACCAAAAACATGTTTGGTTAATTGAAATTAAAAAAATAGTTTTTTGAAGAAAAAAATAGCAAAAAACTAAAATATATTGTTACTAGGATTTGAATTCTAATATTAACTCATTAAATGAGACAGGTTCATTAAATTAAATGCGTATTTTTATTGACTTTTGAAAATTAAAAATTAAAAACAGTCTTTCGCATGTTTTCGGTTTCCTTCACAAATTGAGTTTTGAGAACAGTTTTTGTTTCCTATCCATTTTAGGTTGCAAAAAAAGTTTTTTAGTTTCAAAAATAGAAAATTGTTTTTGGAAACTAAAAATAAGAGGAAAAAACAATTATCAAACATACCCTAAAATTATTGTTCAAATTTATGACCTGTTTGGAAGTTTAGAGAGTGATGAGAGTAGAGGAGAGGAGATGAGAGTAAATGGGAATGGTTATCCTTTACCTTATTTGGATGTTTTTAACATTAGTAAGGGGGAAGGGAGTAATTAACCTTTCCTCTTGTTTGGATGTTTTAAAAATTAAGATGAAAATGAGAGGAAATGGTTTAAATAGACAAATTTACCCCTATTTGAAAATGGACTTAGCAACATAGAGCCCATTGAGAATGCCTTGTCCATCTAATTAATAAAGCAAAATATATATATATATATATATATATATATATATATATATATATATATATATATATTTTTAATCTATTCTTTCACTGTTTGGATGCCAAGAAAAAGAAAAAAGAAAACTAATTCAAATTTCACAGAGATCAAAATGAATTCACAAAGTCAACCAATGTCAAAACCAAGTCAAAGTCAAAACAGCTCCTCAAAAACTCAAAAACCACAACACAATCAAGATCCACAAGTTCAAGTATACAAGGAGTGTCTGCTTGAATGGTGCCCATGAGATCATTGTGCCAGAGATTCCGATAGTTCTAGCGGAGTTGCATCTTGTCCATGTACTCCTGAGAAGCCACCATGTCCGTACGATCTCTCTCTCTCTCTCTCTGAGTCTAAGCTACAAGAAACGAAGCCCTAGATCTTGACGAAGAAGAAGAAGGAAGGTTTTAACAAGAGAGATTGAAGAGAGCGTTTATTTTGGTTTGTAATTTTGTTAATTTAGAAAGGGTAAATTGGGGAATTCATTTGGTCAATAATTTATCTACTCTACTCTCTCTCCAAATCTCTCCAATTTGGGGGAATTAAAAATGAGAAGTTAGAGATAGTTGAAATCCCTTTAAATCCCTCCAAACCCCTCCCCCTCCTTCCTTAAAAAACTTCCAACAAGGTAATTGAATTACTCTCCCTCCCTTTACTCTACTCCCCCTCATTTTTTAAACATCCAAACAAGCCATTAGTTCCTTTTAAAACAGTTAAATAAATAAATAAATAAATAAATTGTTCAGAAGAAGTACAACAAACCAAAGCCTTGGGATGAGGACCCCAAACATGGACCGCTAGAAAATCGAAAAGTTCAACCCTTCTTGGAATGAATCCGGAATTCTCCACTATCTTCCCTTAATACAGAGATAAAAATTTCAAAACCACCAATTATTTTTTAAATTAATTTTTTTTTTCTTTTATGGTGTTTGACTGTTTGCTCTTGATTTTGGTTTTTTTTTTTTTTTTTCTTCGGAAAAGTACTTGCAAGAGGTTTGACCAACTGTTAAATCTACCTTGAAAGAGTATGGCATTTCATGTGAACTTAGTAAGTTTAGTTATCAGATTCATCTCATATTACTAAAAACTACCTGAAGTTTCTATTTTTCATTGTTTTACATTTGAAAGATTAATTTCATGATTCTCTCTTCTCTGTGTGTCAGAGATATAGGGACCTATGAAGCATGGGTGCGTTTTTGGATTCGGGTGCGGGTGCGGGTGCGGGACTTGGCAATTTTTGAAAAAGTAGGGTGCGGATGCGGCGGGGTGCGGCAATTAAAAATATTTTTATTTATATTTTCTATATATTTTTACTATTAAAATATTCTTAAAAAACACATTACTATGCCTTGATTCACAAAACAAAGAAAGAAGGCAAAAAACACAAAACAAAAAAGAAAACACAAAAGAAGTAACAAATATTCAGAATAAAATTGAGGAAGGACAGATTTAGGATGTTTGGGCCTCATTCAAAGCCGATTTCGGCTGTTCTAGAATTATTTAAGGCCGATTTTAGCATGTTTCAGTCGCCGGTCAATACGACCCGATTCGACTTGATTTTGGCCAAATCTTCCTGGTTCGGCGCAAATCGGCGAGAATGGAAGCCGAGTCGGCACAAATTGAGCCGAGTTAACACGAATCCGTAAAAAAAAAAAAGAAAAAAAAAAAGCTCAGACTCAGTACCAACGTGCGGGCAGCCGCATCGGACTTTGGTGCGGCACCCTCCCAACCGCGTTCGTGCTTCATAGATAGGGACCCATATATTATGATCAAGGCTAGGGAACTTATTAGGATTTTGTCAAGAAGTGTCCCAGTTTATTGGTACAATTTTTGGTCTTTCCTTTTACTCTTGTTTTCTTGTTTGTATTGTATGAATTTTCTGTAGTGTTAGAAAGGTGTGAAATTGCTATCAAGATGTTGGGTTTGTTCTTACATTATATCATTGCCCAAGGGTTGCACAGAACAATATGTAAACTAATAACTTTGCTTGACTCTTTCCATCAAAACTATGTATCTGTTGAACTCTATTGTGACACAGCTGTACCATTTTGGCTGCTTTTCTTTAGTTTGTAATTTTGGTCATGTTGCAACTTTTTTATGGGAAAAAGAATATATTCAAGTAGAAAGATTTTACCCTGCAAACTTGGGAAAGTCCAGTTTCAATGTTTTAGTTCGGGCTTTAAGGCTTTCAAAGAGATGGTCAAATTGTTGTGCTAGCCCTTCCAAGACCTGTTGTTGATAATCTTGTTATTACTTCATGCAAACCATAGATTAAATTAAGTAAGAAAATCAAGTTCCTTCAAACTTGATAAGTATAATGAACAACTTGCAAACTTGGGCTCTTAGGGAAATTAATGAAACTTGACCAATTCGAGGTAATCACCTTCCAAGAAAAGAGAAATGTGTGAAAGAAATTGGTTGAAAGGAAAGAGGAAAAATCTGACTAATTAATTTCTTATTGATATTCAACACTATTGACATTTGATAAATATTATTACAGTTGATTCACATCGAGTTTTCTACTTAGTTGACTCTTAACTCATGTAACTAATTGAGCGAGGCAACTAATTACTAACTCACCGGCCAACTATTTGTAACGAACTCTTAACAACCCTTTCTTTCATACAGTGCCCCCTCCAACAGTTAGTAGTAGACAATTAGAAGTAAATATTACAACATTTAGGCTCATTATAAAAATTCTTCATCTAAAACCTACCTATCCTACTCTGTGCATTCAATAAGGAGTTCTATGACACTTCAATTTCAGAAGGTGGGGAGGCCTGGTTAATATCGTGGGGAATGTCGATAGTCCTCACTTCTTCCCATCTTAAAGAAGTCCAACTATGTAAGTCTGGCGTACAAGATGAACTTGAAGCCCTCCCTGGAGTAATGATCTCTCCATTATAGAAGTATTTTGCAAGTCCAACCGCCTTGTTCCAAACTCTTATTGGGCTGGGAGTTGCATTGTCTTCGTTTGCCTCTTGAGGATGTTGATAATTCTTTAGCAATCGAATTAATGACAGTAGGAAACAAATTGTAGAAATGGCAGCAGATATAAGGTAGAGACCCCAGAAGCTCTGCATGCTCAAAGGATCTGTATCACTGGATGTTTGGTCTGTTGAACACCCACGTGAGGGAGTCAACCAATTATCTTCCAGATTTGTTAGGGTACCATCTTCTGATAGCCTTAGTATGGCTTCTGAAAATCCCTTCACTAGTGGCGAGCCTTTCTGGAATACCTGCACGGAGGGTAAATTAGAAGTGATTCCTACCATAAAAAAGATGATCCTCTCAATTGCAATGAAATGGAGACAGTTTTTAATACTTAATAACTTTAAATGACATGGCACTAGATACACCTTTAACCTTATAATTTCTTAAACTAAAGCATGAAATTGATACAACTCAAATGGCAAGAATGGTAACACATTGGAATGGAATTACTAACACAAAAATCATAGCATGTATGGCAAATTTTATTTAATCAATATTTATTGAGGATTTAGGTGCTTAAAACCATTGTCTGAAAATAAATGAAGACTTCTTTATAATAATGAACTAGTTTTAGCCACCATAGAAAGCTTGCAGAAACTCTCTACAAAATTGTTTATTTTCATATTTAAACTGTCTGGAATTCATATTTTCTGCAAAGAATTCTTTAAGACCCGAAATAATCTGAAAAAATAAATTTAGTGAATGCCAATGATAATATATAACTTGCTTTTTTGCTTCTTTTTTGGAAATATTCAGTTTTGAACTTTGGAATGATCGACTTGAAATTATGTGGAAACTGAGAGCTACAAGGTGTAGTTATTACTTACAAAGCCAAATCCTCCAAATCTATACGTCTGTGTGGAGGTGGTGAATCCCTTGTGATACTTGTCGATGAAAACTTTCTCATATGGAAGTTCAAAAAAGGCAGCAGCTATGCTTTTGTTTCTAAAATGCTCTTCATAATCAGATTCAGTTTTAACTTTAATGATGTTCTTTAAATTAAACTTGAGCACTTCCTGCAGGTAAGTCATTACAAATGAATCACCATCACAACCAATTTTTGCATTGCTGCTCTTCAGCCACTCGATATCTCTAACTTGTTGTAATTGTAGCACGGTGAGCATTGAAGACAGATTAGCAGTGTAGCTTGAGGTTAGGATCAACACAACAAAAAGCCAAACTACCACCACCACTCGAGTTAGGTTGCTATTAACTTTCTCCCCTGCAAATGTAATGGATTACATTCATTAGAAATTTCATCTTGGCTGTGTTTAGTTTTTTTCTCTGGAGCTTCTATTGATTAGAAAGCAATTTCATTATAAGATGAACTTAATTGATCCTACAGGGGTCAATCCATTTTGTAAAATTAGCATTAAGTTGTAAGCAAATTCTTGCATCAAAAGCAATTTTGTATTTCATACACAAGTATCTTTTCCAGTCATACATGACTTGCAACCTTTCAGATATTAGAGCATTCTAAACCTTGAACATAAATGAACCTCGCATTCTAAACCTTGAACATAAACGAACCTCTTTAACTCCCACTAATAACAAAGTACTAGGTCTCTGAAAATTAGCTAATTACATGTACAGAAATAAGAGAAGGATTTGTGCCATGGTAAACCAATTATATTACTTTACATCCCAGACAGCCATAACTTAGTAGGGGCGGGCACAATGAGGCAGCCTTGAAGCTGGTTAGACTCGATAAACAGTGTGGAAGACTTGATCATTAGCTTGTGCTAAGTGTCATAGAGTACTTATCATGATGAGACACATTGTTGCTCATAAAATAAATAAATAAATAAAAAGTTTATAGACATTTGTACTTACTGTGAGCAAAGAATAGAGTGGAGAATGTGAACCAAATTGTGGTACCAATCTGGTTCTTCAATGGGCCATTAAATTCTGGATTACACTGATGCTCCAAGAACCAAACTGTTGTGCAGATAGCACCCCAGGACTCAAATCAATAACAGTAAATAAGCGGAAATTAAATAACAAGCACACACAAAGAACACAAGAATTTACGTGGTTCGGCAAACTGCCTACCTCCACGGAGACGACGGAGAAATTTCACTATAAAAATAGGGAGATACAATAGTGCACAATAACACTCTCAAGAAACCCAAATCCCAATACACCCTGACTCTCTCTCACACACAAGACAAGAAAACACTATTCTTCTTCTTATGCGGCTGCTACTAGGGTTTTAGGAATTACTCTAATTCTCTCTATGTATTTTTTTTGTTCAACCCAAACCTAATATATATATATATATATATATATATATTATAGGTCGGCTATTACTAGGAATTATATTCCTAGTTGTATTCGGTTTCCTAATACTACTTGTATTTGATTTAGAAGACCAAATTGGGCTTTGGCAATTCAAGCCACACGGCCCACATCAACAAATCTCCACCTTGGCTTGAATTGATCAAGCTACACGAGCAAACTCCTCCATTGCCTCCACCTTAGCCCTTTAAGGGCTTACAAGCTGCAAACATCAACCAAGTCCAAGTAGCTCTTGAACTTATCTATTGGAACTGACTTTGTCAACATACTAGAGGATTTCCAAGTCTTATTCTTCTATAGTGACCCCATCTCTTCTACATCCCTGTAAGACAATGGATCTCCACTGCTAGTTATGAGAGCAAAGCTAACCATGTCTTCAAAGCCATATCTCTGTGGTACTTTGTGAACCCGCTTCTCTCTACCTTTAGCAATTGAATAAGACTCTTCTTGTTGCTGCTGTGGATCAATCTCAACATCACCCTTATCATTAGGTGAACTATTCTCGTCAAGCTCCACCTCAACAGTTAATTTCTCCTGTGGACTATCATCAGATGTCTCTGCTTCATTCTGTTTCAACATAAAGGCTTCATCAAATATGACATCTCTGCTGGTCATTGTTTTCTTTGAGATTGGATCCCAAAGCCTGTAGCCTTTAACACCTTTTTCAAAACCAAGAAATACACATTTTCTTGACTTTGAATCCAATTTAGAATGCTCTCCACTCTGCACATGCACATAAGCTGGATAACCAAAGATTTTTAGACTCGAATAATCAACTGGTTTACCTGACCAAACCTCTTATGGAATCTTGAAATCAATGGCTGATGATGGAGATCTATTAATAATGAAGCTTGCTGTGTTAACTGTCTCTGCCCAGAACACCTTAGGCAACCTTGCATTCAATCTCATGCATCTGGCTCTTTCTGCTAAGGTTCTGTTCATTCTCTCTGCAACCCCATTCTGCTGTGGAGTTCCTTTAATTGTGAAGTGACAAGTAATGCCTTCTAAGTCACAAAATCTTATGAATTCTTTATCTCTATACTCTAGTCCATTATCTGTTCTAAGGTATTTTATTTTCCTGCCAGTCTGATTCTCAACCTGTGCTTTCCACCTTTTAAATATGCCAAACACATCAGACTTATGCTTCATAAAATAAATCCATACCTTTCTAGAGTAGTCATCAATGAAACTGACGAAGTACTGAGCACCGCTATGAGAAGAAACTGATACTGGACCCCAAACATCTGAATGAATGTAGTCAAGAACACCCTTACTTGTATGAGACCCTGTCTTAAAACTGACTCTATGCTGCTTCCCATACACACAATACTTGCAGAAGTCTAGCTTGCATGTCTTCACCCCTTTCAATAAATTTCTCTTGTGCAACTCTGACATACCACGTTCACCAATATGGCCAAGTCGCATATGCCATAATTTTGTGTCGTCAGTGCTGGACTCCACCGGAGTGGCGACTGCAACTCTTCCTACAACTGTGTACCCAATCAATTTGTAAAGTGTGCTTATTTTCTGTCCCTTCATCACCATCAAAGCACCTTTAGTAATCTTCATGATTCCACCCTTTGATGAGTATGAATAGCCCAAATCATCCAACACTCCTAAAGAAATTAAATTCTTTCTAAGATCTGGAACATGTCTGACATTACTAAGAACTCTCACAACTCCATCAAACATCTTGATCTTCACGGTACCAATCCCAATAACCGGGCATGTAGCATCATTACCCATTTGGACCATACCATCGTTGTAAGGCTTATACGTGTCAAACCAATCTTTCTTTGGAGTCATATGATATGAGCATGCTGAATCTAAAACCCAAGATTCCAATAAAACATTGTTACTTGATGAGACTGAAAGTAAATCTGCACCAACTTCACTATCATCTGATGTTTCTTCAGCAACACTCGCTGATTCTAGGGGCTTCTTTCCATTCTTCTTCTCCTCTAAATGCTCTTTCAACTCTTTACATTGATTCTTGTAGTGCCCTTTCTTGTGACAATAAAAGCACTCTACATCTTTTTTTGCATGTGATTTAGACTGTGATCTGTTCCTGTTGGAGTTCTGTCCTCTTGACCTGCTTCTACCTCTATTGCTTGACTCAGACTTTACAATAAGTCCATCAGCCTGAGAACCATCACCATCTTGCTTCATCTTTATGTGTGACAAGAAAGCACTAGTCACCTCCTCGAGTACTATAGTCTCTTTCCCGTACATCAACGTAGTCACTAGATGATCAAAAGAAGTAGGAAGCGACGCTAATAAGAGTAACGCTTTATCTTCATCCTCATAATTCACCCCAAAACTTGACAGTTGGGTGTTCAACATATTAAATGTGTTGAGATGCTCCAACAGATCTGAACCCTCCTTCATATGCAAACTATACAGTCGCTTCTTCACGTACAACTTGTTCGTCAGATTCTTTCTTATATAAAGACCTTCTAGTTTTCCCAAACCTCCTTTACGGTCTTTGCTTCTAGGATGTTGTGAATGACCTCATCACCTAGGTTGAGACGAACAGCGCTAGCTGCTTTCTCATCCATCTCTACCCATTCTACATCCTTCATTGTTTCCGGTTTCTTCTCCTTCCCAAGCAAGGCCTTGTGAACTCCTTGTTGAATTAGGAGATCCTTCATCCGCCTTTGCCAAAGAGAAAAATTTCCCTTACCACAAAACTTCTCTACATCATACTTTGTGCTTGACATCTTTACTGTATTCAAAGGATTGAATCCTAACCTTGCTCTGATACCACTTGTTGTGCAGATAGCACCCCAGGACTCAAATCAATAACAGTAAATAAACGGAAATTAAATAACAAGCACACACAAAGAACACAAGAATTTACGTGGTTCGGCAAACTGCCTACCTCCACGGAGACGACGGAGAAATTTCACTATAAAAATAGGGAGATACAATAGTGCACAATAACACTCTCAAGAAACCCAAATCCCAATACACCCTAACTCTCTCTCACACACAAGACAAGAAAACACTATTTTTCTTCTTATGCGGCTGCTACTAGGGTTTTAGGAATTACTCTAATTCTCTCTATGTATTTTTTTTGTTCAACCCAAACCTAATATATATATATATATTATAGGTCGGCTATTACTAGGAATTATATTCCTAGTTGTATTTGGTTTCCTAATACTACTTGTATTTGATTTAGAAGACCAAATTGGGCTTTGGCAATTCAAGCCACACGGCCCACATCAACACAAACAATAAGCATTGTGTAAATCAAGACAACACCGGTTGTCAGCCACATTTTCCAGGTTAAAGGCTTCAAGAACATCCATGCTGATCCTTTAGGTTTTGCAGGAACTACCATGGACAACCCTAACTCGGCAAATGGTTGAGTGAATTCCACATGTTTTGTACAGTCTGCCAATATGGTCACATCTCCAACAACAGCATCGTAAGTCTTCCATTGTTTTTAGATCATACAATGATACATGACAAGCATAGTCTTTATCAGAAACAAGTTTGTAACTAAGAAATCAAAGAAACAATAAACAAATGAAAAAAGTCGAAAGTTATATACAACGTTTTTTAGTCACAGATTCATTGCTCTTCCAAGGGCTTTCTGCTATGTTGCACGGACACAGACACGGACAAGGACACGACACGGACACGAACACGAGGATACGGCAATTTTTGAAAAATAAGGACACGACACGGCGGTTAAATAATTAATTAAATTTTATATTTAGGCATATTTTTTAATATTTTTAGACATAAAATACGTTTATGTCTAGAATTTAAATTATATAAGAACTATAAATAAGTAAACTAACACAAAAAATAATACAATAATACACATAAAATATTTAGAGTACAAACCAAAAGTTTAAATATGTTACGTTCAAATACTAATATTAATACTAAAAATAATAGTCAAAATAATAATATAAATTATTTTCTTTTGGACCAATGGCATATCAAAGACATCATGACTGACATATGGTACTCAATAGTTAAAATTTGAAATTGAATGTTTGAAACTGGCTTTCACGTGGGGTTGGCAGAAGACCCACAAAACAAAGAGGAAATATAAAAAAATATTAGAAAAGTTAAAATGAACGAAAAAGAAAAAGAAAACGTAAATGAAGCAGAAGAAGAGGAAGAAGGCATCTGGGTGAGAGAGCAAAGAAAAAGAAGCAGAAGAAGAAGAAGAAGAAGAAGAAGAAGAAGGAGAGAGGAGGAGCTCGCCGATCGGCCCGATCTAGCTTCGGCAAGCGACGGAGGGCAGCGGCAGCAGCAGCGGGCAGAGGTCAAAGGTCAGACATCTGTGATTTTTTTTTTTTCACTGCTAGCGTGTCGGAGCCGCGTCGGAGTCGTGTCGGCGCCGCGTCGGCGCTGTGTCGGGGAAGCGAAAAAAAGAAAAAAAAGAAAAAAAAAAAGAGACACTCGCCGAACACCAGAATCCGGCGAGTCGTACCCGTTCCGGTGTCCGACACGTGTCCGACACCAACACGACGCCAAAAAAGGCATGTCCGTGCAACCTAGGCTTTCTGTCTCTTTCAAAACGAGCCACTCAAAGTTAGGCAAACTATCAGAAAAGTCTAACTGGAATTGCTCTTGACTTGCAATTTAGATTAGAAATAAGAAATTTCAAAGTTTCGAGAAACCAATATCAGAAGACAATATAAAATTGATCTACTCAATACTCATTTTTCTTCCCACAGTAACTTCTCACTATAGGAACTTTGACTTGAAGGCTCTCTTCTGTGAAAGATGGAGACTGGAGAGAATTTACATTTATTGCTTAATTACTTGCTCTAAAAGAAACCGAATGTTGGTGTTGGTGGTCTATTGATTTAAATTTCGTTTATACTAAATATTAGCATTTCCAAAGGACCTTTTTTCTAGGTGGGTATGAACAATGAGGCAAATTTTTTATGAGTTCAAACATATAAGCGAACATATAAACAATTTGAGGAATTAATGTGAATGTTTATATTGTGTCATGCAACACATGAATGTTAAGCAGGGCCGGCTCTTCCACTAGGTCAAATAGGCCATTACCTAAGACCCCTAAGTGGAAGGAGGTCTCACAATTTTGAAAAACAAGGGGTAGTAGGAAAAAAAAATTTAGTTTCAAATGAAACTCCAAAAAATCAGATATATCCTTGTGACCAATGAACAAAAAATTTGAAAAATCCTTGTAAACATTGGTACCCCAAAAAATTCTTTGGTCTAAAAAACGTCAACCTTAACCTCTAGACAAATCAAAAATCAACTGGATAAAATGCAAATCCAGTCTAAAAAATTACCCACAAAACAATCTCAAATCAAAACAAATCAAAAATTTCAAATCCCTAAAATTTACTCATACCTTTTCCCTCTCTCTCTTTCTCTGCTAGATGATGATAGTTTGCAAAAATATTGTCTTAAACTTAAATCTTTTCTCAAACATGATGTTTATTATGATATTGATGGTTTATATTTATTTTCAGAGTTAAAAGTTTTAAAAGAAATTTTACAAATAATACTAAATTATATATATATATATATATATAAAAAAGGTTAGATTCATTTCTAAATACATGCATTACTTATAAAATTTTACTAACAATACCGGTTAGAGTTGCTTCTGCAGAAAAACGTTTTTCAAAATTAAAATTAATAAAATCATATCTAAGATTGATAATGTTTCAAGAAAGATTAAGTGGATTAGCTATACTATCGATTGAAAATGAGATGTTAGAAGAACTTGAATACTAAAATTTAATTAGTCAATTTGCATCTCAAAAGACAAGAACAATAGATTTTAAATGAAGTATATTATAATATAAAAATATTAAAAAAATATTAATTTAATTAATACATAAATATTAAAAAAAAAAATGCCCCATTTTAATTTTCACCTAAAGCCCTAAAATGTCTAGGACTGGCCTTGACGTTAAGGAAGAGATTTAAGAAATTGAATGGTAAATCTAGAGTTGTTACCTTGTTGTAGACACCAAGAACCAGCTCTTCATAGCTGACATTCAAGGCATTGAATTCATAGGGCAGAGAATAAGGCAAATTTTTAAGCACCTCTTTGAAAACATCAATGCACCAACCATCAAATTTGGAATTATCTAGCTTCTTCCCGCTGTAGTCAACCTTTACAAACTTTTGAAATGAAGTTCTACCTGGAACTACAATTTTCAATGGATTTTGTTCGGTAGGCATTGCCCAACCCTTTGGAACTTCGTTAGTCGTATTTGCAACTTCATCTCCATGAGAGAGTGAGAGAAGAAAGGAGATTAGTATGGCAAAAGAGAGGAAAAATTTTATAACTGTTTTACCGGTAATGAAAGGGAAAGCCATTCTAGGATTTGATATCGTTGTGTTCAACCAATAAGAGAAAGGCTGTCTTTATTTGATAAAGAATAAAAAGACTGTCTTAAATCTTAATCACAGCAACTATTATATAGTTAAGGACATGGTTGGATACCATTCTATATACGTTAAACGTGTGTGAGTGAAAACGATCAGCGAAAACAAAGACTGACTAGTTTTAGTAGAGCTTTGTTCTCAAGTATCTTTAACTTGGTGCCTTTGACTTGACTGCTTCAATCTAAAAAAAAAAAAAAAAACTCGATTTTGTTCAAGGAAAGGAGCTTTTGATATATGGTCAAATCCAAACAACATTTTACGAGGCATCATGGAAGATGTTATTTTTGACTTGTGATGTCGAAGACAGTACATTACAAAATAATTGCTCCTAACAGGACCAATGATACATATATAGCTGTGATGTCAACGTTTAGAGAGGATACGAAAATTCATGACAGTTGCAACCCTTGTTAGGTCATTCACACCAGCTTATCTAAGTTTCTAAAATTTTAGTTAAATTAGTTAGGGCAGCACGTGCTTGCCGTGGACAAAAAGTACTGTAGTAATTAAGGTCAATTCTAGATTTTATTTGTATTATAAAAAAAAGATATGAATTATTTGAATTTTAAAGTATATAGAGATTTACATTAATCAAAAGAGACATTAATTTTAAGAATTTTGATAATTATGTCGAAAAAAGTTAATCTCATTCGTTTAAGAATTTTGATCAACCACAAAGTTAGGGTAGTTATTTAACATATAAATATTTATTTAACTATAATAGTTTTTTAGTACTTACTTGCTAAAGACAATATTATATCTATTCTCTAAAAACTTCTAAGAATGATAACGAATATCATCATCTTCCTACAATAAACAATTGAGTTTTGCTAAGAAATTAAAAAAAAAAAAGAAAAAAAAAAAAAAAAGAAGAAGATAACAAAAGGCTTGTGTTATTGAATATCATCATTCTATCTTTTTAAGAATTTTTATCATTTAAAACTCAAAATACGTAAAGAAAATTTTTAGGATGTTAAAATTTAGCAGGAGTAATTTAGACATTACACAATAAAATATTTTTTAAGAATCATAAGCTTTCATTAGGGTTTAATTGAGAGAATAACAATATGATATATTTGCTCTTTTCCAAAATATTAAGGGAAAAATTGCATGATTTTAAAGTTTAAGGAAGAATTGTAAACTACCCCAAACATAATGGATGAAAAATGTTTTTTTCTTAAGTTTTTGTTTTTGTTTTTGTGTGCAAAACTATGTGTTTTTACTTAAAATAGTGTGTAAAGAAAAAAAATACAAAAAGGAAATCCAAAAAAATTGTATGTGGAATAGTGAATTTTGGCTCAACAAAGTGGAGTAAACCAACTTGGTACTGTAGCTACTGTTCAAAACTTTAAAAAAAAAAAAATGACAAAGTGGCTTAACAAAATGGCATTGTAGATGTACAGCGCAAAAACATCGGATGTACAGTGATATATATAAAAGGGAAAAAAAGTACAAATGGAAGACTAAAACAAAAAAAAAAAAAAAATGTAGCTATTGTAGCTATAGTGCCGCTTGGTACTGTAGCTACGGTTCAAAACTTAAAAAAAAAAAAAAGAAAAAAAAAAGAAAAAAAAAAGACAAAGTGGCTAACCAAAATGGAACTGTAGATGAACAGTGAAAAACGTTGTATGAACAATGCAAAAATACTGTAGAAAAAAGAGCACAAATCGATGACTGGGAAAAAAAAAAAAACGATGAACAGTACATATTGAACAAATCAAAAGTACTATAGCTTTTACACATTCACCCAACAAGTGTCACAACATTTTCACAAAACATTTATTTTCAGTTGTAGTTGGTCACAATTTCATATTTTATTATTTATTTTGACTTATAAGAAATTAACACCTCAATAATTGTGAAAATATTGTGAAATTTGTTGTGACAGTCAAGCAATATATAAAAAAAAAAAAGTACAAACGGAAGACCAAAAAAAAAAATTGTAACTATTGTAGCTACAGTGCCGCCTGGTTTGTAGCTATTATTCAAAACCATAAAAAAAAAAAAAAAAAAAGGCAAAGTGCTTCACCAAATTTCTACTATAGACGAACAGTGGAAACACACTGAATGAACAATGCCGAAGCACTGTAGCGGCATAGCCGCTTTTATATATAAGATTTTAGCCTATAGCTATTTCCTTTTTCTTTTTTTACCCCACTTTTTATATATAACTAAGTCAAATTCTCTTCTTCTAATTTTTTTTTTTTTTAAAAGTCAAATTTCCTCCTCTTCTTCTTTTTTTTTTTTTTTTACTTGTTTTCCATTTATGTAATCTTTTTATTATCTTTTATTATTTTTTCCTCTACAAAAATATTCCATTTCTTTTTTATCTCTTTCCATCCTCCAATATCCCATCTAAGCACCAACCTTTCACCAACAAAGTACAAAATTTCACCAACAAAAATCCCCAATTTTCATTAACAATATAACAAAATTTTCATCAACAAATAACAAAATTGTTTGTAGCCCTAAACATGATCTTAATATTAGAATTTCATAAAACTAATTGTATCTCTAGATTCAATTCAAAAACTTGAGTAGGTAATACCCGATTCTTAATGAGTAGAAGGCAATTGGTAGGGTTTGGATATTACCGAATTTTTCAGGTAGGGTTTGGATATTACCCATTTAAGTAATTACTTCTAACCCAAACTCAAATCAACCCAATTACTATGGGAAAACCCTTACCCACACAATTTCCCAAACAATCAAAATTACCAAATTGCCCCATAAAACTTCAAAATGACAAAAGTACTTCTAAAATCCTCTAAAATTGCCGAAATACAACCCCCCCCCCCAAAAAAACCTAAAAAATTACCGAAATACCCCTAAAACCTAAACAATTACCAAAATACCCCTAAACCTTAAAAATGACCGAAATACCCCCAAAACCTAAAACATGAACAAAATACCTCTAAACCCAAAAAATTACCAAAATACGACCTTAACCTTAAAAATGACAGAAATACCCCTTGAAACCTAAAATTAGCAAAATACCCCCTAAACTTAAAAATTTCCAAAATACTCCAAAACCTTAAAAAGACCAAAATACACCCCCCCCCCCAAACCTATAAAATGACCAAAATACCCCTTGAAACCTATAAAATGACAAAAATGCCCCTAAAACCTACAAGATGATAAAAATACACCCTAAACCTAAAAAATGACCAAAATACCCTCGAAACCTTAAAAATTTACCAAAAGACCCCAAAACAAAAAAAAAAAAATGACAAAAATACCCCCAAAACCTAAGAAAACACTCATGGATTTTGACTTTTTGAAATACCCTTGAAACCTATGAAATGACCAAAATATCATTGAAATGTACAAAATGACAAAAATGCCCCTAAAACCTACAAGATGATAAAAATACCCTTGAAACCTTAAAAAATTACCAAAAGACCTTGAAACCTAAAAAATAACATAAATACCCTCAAAACCTAAGAAAGAACTTATGGATATTGACTTTTTGAAATACCCTTGAAACCTATAAAATGACAAAAATGCCCTTAAAACCTATAAGATACTCCCTCCGTCCCACTTTGTTTGTCCTCTATTCCATTTTGGGATGTCCCAAAATATTGTCCTGTTTCTAAAAATAAAAGTTATTAGTTTACTAATGTTCCTATTATACCCCTAAGTCTCATTAAGAATAACTCCTTTTAAAAAAAGCTGATAAATTTATTTAAGGGTAGTTTTGTAAACTTATACATTTTTGTAAGGCAGACAAGATAATAAATGATGTTCCCTTAAACTGTTTGACTTTTCAAACAGGACAAACAAAGTGGAACGGAGGGAGTAATAAAAATGCACCCTAAACAAAAAAAAAAAAAAAAAAAAAAAAAAAAAAAAAAACCGAAATACCCTCGAAACCTAAAAATATGACCAAAAGACCCCAAAACCTAAAAAATGATAGAAATCTCCCCAAAACCTATAAAAGCACTCATGGATATTGACTTTTTATGAACAAAGATGGAAGATGGCCATCAAGCTTTATTTCAAATTGTTAGGACAAATTTGATTCAATGTTAGGAACACATGTCACTATTTTATGTAATTGGCTAATCTTTTGACAAAATGTACTTTACTTGTAATTGGGTAGATCTAGGATATGTTTAATACTTCAAGGAACAAGTTTCAAGTTCAAGTGTTAAAGCCATGCAAGTCTATCCAAGAATCAAGTGTGAAAGTGCTGAATTTTAAAACTCGACAGCTAGCATTTATCGAGGTTTAAAAGCTATTTCAGCGCATGGCTCGACAGCTAGCTCGATAGATGGCTATCTATCGAGGTTTATGAAACTCAATTTTTCAGAGCTGTTTTTCATCCAATCCATGAGTATATGTTTGGACTTTCTTTTCTCACAACCCTAAACATATATAAGGATTATTTTTTAGGGCCGTCAAAGGTTACACAAGTTGCACAAGTGTGAAGCAAAGTATGTTCATGCAAATTGTGACCGGAGACAGAATTTGCCCTAGTTCATCTTTCTCTTGAAGAAGCTGCTGTGTTTTATACATCGTAGGGTTTTATGACCAAGGAGCTTTGTGATCTTCATCGTGTGATGAATTGAAGAACCTTGCAGCTAACATCTTTCTCAAGTTGGTGATCAAGTCACATACTGGGATCCGCGCATCTATTGGTTAGTTACGTACTGGGAACCGTGCATTAAAAAGGAGAGATTGTTACTATAGAACAAGTCCAATTGGGTATTGGGGTAAGGGTTCAACTGTAGGTTGGTATAAGGTACTGAGATTCCTTTACTTGTAATCGCTTTTTTTGATAATAGTGGATTTTCGGGAGTAGTGACCTTAAAATCACCTGGTGGAGTTTTTGCCGTGTAGGTTTTCCCCATTCGAAAACAAATCACTCGTGTCAATTTAATTTTAGCTTCATTTAGTTTAATTGGTGATTTATTTGTGCTACCACGCACATTGTATGTTAATCTGATTAATTAATCAACTTGGCTAATTAATTGGTTAATCTATTACAAGGGGTCAATACATTCTTGGCCTATCAAGTGGTATCAGAGCAGACACACTTTGATTAGGGTTAATCTTTGCTGTGTGATCCATTGACCCCTGTTTGTCATGGATAGAGGACAGTCTTATATCATACCTCCTTTATTTGATGGCACTAACTATGCATACTGGAAAGTAGGCATGAGAGCTTTCTTACAGTCTTTAGATGAAAAAGTGTGGCAAGCTATGGAGATAGGCTGGACTAAGCCTACGGAAGCACCAGCCGACTAGGATTATGCTAAGATCAAGCCGACAAACTTCAACAGTAGGGCAATGAATGCTTTATTCAATGCAGTCACTAATGAGGAGTTCAAGAAAATATCCTCCATTGAAACTGCAAAGGAAGCATGGATCATCTTCTAGACAACCTATGAGGGAACCAAGGCTGTCAAGGATTCGAAGCTTCAGAGGCTCACTACAAGCTTTGAAGAAATCAAGATGGAGGAGGATAAGTCATTCGATGAGTTCTATGCCAAGCTTAAGGACGTAGTGAACTCAGCCTTTAATCTTGGGGAAACCATTCCTGAACCCAAGATTATGAGAAAGGTGCTCAGATCTCTACCCGAGAGATTTCATGCCAAGATCACCGCAATTGAGGAATCAAAGGATATTGACGAAATTCCTTTAACAGAGTTGGTTGGCAATCTGTAGACCTATGAGTTAGGCTTAACAAGGATCGGGAAATCAAGCAAGAGTAAAAGTATGGTATTGAAGGCCAAGAGCAATGGCACTGATGAGTCTTCAGACGATGAAGATTTTAAAATTAAATCATATATCATGAGGCAGTTTAAGGAGTTTATGAAGAATGCCAATGTGAAAGGATTTGACAAGGACCAAAAGCAATCAAGTTCTTCGCAGTTCAAGAGTCAAGACAAAGGGAAGAAGGATGCTAAGGATGGCGGTCAGTACACTGTTCCCTTAGGACCAAAATGCTTTGGGTGTCAGGGTTTCGGTCACATGAAACAAGAGTGCCCTACATATCTCAAGACTATTGGGAAGAGCAAGGCACTTGCTGCTACGTTGAGTGACACTGAGCCTGAGGATGATTCTGATAATGAGGATGATGGAATCCTAAATGTCTTCACTACCACTGTAAATCCTACTGAAGGGATTGTTGAAGATGTGAATGAAGAAGAGGAATTGGAGGAGTATAAGTTTAAAAAGATGAATGAGCAAAACGACATCCACACAGTCTATGCAAAGTTATACAAGGTCTTAGAAAGGCATGAGAAGTTGTATAGGTTGGCCACCAAGAAGCTTAGTGATGTGGAGCTTGAGCGAGAAGAAATCTCTACAAAGTTTGATGAAGCAAATCAGACCATTGGAACACTGAGAATTGAGAATAATTTCTTGGCTGAGAAGACCAAGAAGCTTGAGGCGGAACTGTTCCAAGTCAGAGCTCAGTTGGAAAGGACGTCAAGTGCTAAGCTCGATGAGATGCTCAGTCTTTAGAAATCTGCTTCCAATCGAACTAGTTTAGGGTATGATTTCTCTTCTCCTAGTATTGCTTCTACTAGTACTACTATTTTTGTTCCTTCTACTAATAATGTTGAAACTGAGAACAATGATGTTAAGAATGAATTAGCTAGTGAGAACGTAGACAAGGGTAAATCTATCTTAGGAGCACCCCCTAAGCTTGATAAGAAAGAGATTAAGAACTCTAGGGCTAAGAAGGGAAATACTCAAAAGCCCAAACAGAAAAAGTAGCATTTCTATCATCATTGTGGCGCAGCTAGACATACTCGACTTGATTGCTATAAGTGGTTAGCCACTCAACAGAGCAACATCATGATCGCGTCAACCAGAATCAGTTTCCATCCTCTTTTGCTCCTCTTAGAGATCTTCTCAAAGCCCTCATGTTCCTTTCGAACTTGAACAGTTTTAATTCTTCCCCCTCACCGTCGGATCAAGGGTTTGCTAAATGGAAAGGTTCTTCCAAGGTATGGAAGGAAAATGGCTCCAAGTGATTTTGTCACTTATTCTCTCTTTCCCTTTCGTGTTTTTGTTTTTGCATTACTTGTGTGTTTTGCTTTCATGTTTTGAGTCAGTCTAGTTTTATGCATTGCTTTGTTTAACATGCTTTTGTTTGTTTACTTTTCAGTTCTGTTTTATTTTGTTTTTCATATAAAAATAAATAAAAAAATTGAAAAATCAGAAAAATACAAAAATAGTGTGTGTTTGTGTACATTGGTACTTATGTACCTTGGATGGCCATTGAAACAAAGTTTTCTAAACTTTGCATTTTTTGTAGCTTAAATGAGCATCTCTATGCACGACTAAGCAAGTGAGTTTTGTGGCTCGTGTTTGTGATGAGTAAGATTAAGTAATCTCTTGTATTTAACACTCGTATCACTCTTTCTGACGAGAAGGACTAGAAAATCCTAAGAGAAAGGCATAAATAACCATCTCACCACTGTTGCCCGCCAATCATGAAATGACATTTGTATGCTTCAGCATAGCAAAAGTGGAATGTCAAATGCTTAACATCATTGGGTATTTCTTTTCTCTCTCCTTTATGCCCATGCATGATTTGCTTAAAAAAAGAAAAAAATATGCAAAGAAAAATAAAAAGCAAAAAGAATCAAAATGCTTTACACATGATTGCAAGCGTGTATTCTAGGAGATGTGGAAGTTATAGGATGTACCTCGAAGGTGATAGTCTCCATCAAACAATTATGATTGTTTGTGAGTTAAAGTGATTTTCTCATATCTCAAATCGTCATAACATGTAGACACTTATGCAATCTTGCGATATTTTTCACACACAACACGCAATATTCTTTGCTACTTTTGATACATGTGTAGATACAATGTGATTTGGCCATCACAAGGAATACATGTGTTAATGTATGCTCACTAAACTGTCTTAACTTGTTTTTGAAATATAAAATTGGTTAGACTTGTTTAGTGTGTGTGTGTGTGTGTGTGTGTGTTTTGGATCTAAATGCTTGACATTTTTCTTGTTGAGAGATGATTTTGAGAGCTTAAAATGTTGTTTGGATCTTTGGTTGAGTAGCATGCTTGATTGCATTCATATATGTGTTTTTCTCTTTTTTGAAAAATTGTTCTTAAGCAATCTCGATAGCTCTTGACAAATAAGCTATCTATCGAGACCCTTCAGCTACTTTTTATCGCATTCTCGATAGCTCTTGATAGCTAGTTCGATCCATCGAGAAACTTTTTGTCTCCTCAATAGCTTCTCAATAGCTACCTCGATCCATTGAGCTTCATTGCTGAGGAAACCTCTGGACATCTCCTCGATAGCTAGCTCGATAGCTAAAACACGCCTTTTTAAATCTTGTTAGCTCTCGATAGCTCCCGATCGATCGAGCTTTACGATTTTTCTATATAAAGGCGCCTTGCGATTTCTCACTCATTTCCTTCGATCTCTCTCGATAGTTTCTCTCTTTTCTCACTCCCAAACTCCTCAAACTCAAACCCCTCACATTCCTTACTTGATCTAAGGCCTAAATCAAATGTTCTTCATCTGGTATGATACTTTCTCACTCATTAATCATGCATTTCATTCTTTTCTTACCTAAGTTTTGGTTTCTGAAGAATTTTTGGGGGATTTTTCAAAATTGATGAGATTTTGTAAAAAATTTTGGGTTGGGTGTTGCTTCAATGAGTTTAAAACTTCATGCATTGCATCACATGTGCATTATAACAATGTTTCATGAATTTTAGATTTGTGTTTACTTTGTTGCTATATTGTGTGTTGTTAGGATTGGATTGGGCTGAGCCCATGATGCATTTAAATTTTGCATGTTACATGTTCATGCATTTTCATGCATACGTACCTTACTGTTTTTATCTTTTGATATTAAAACTATTTGGTTCTTTTCTGATTCTCTCTCTCTCTCTTGCGTTAGTTGCATCATGGCAACTAAACGTAAGTCCACTCTGTCCTAAAACCCTTTTCATTCTGGGGCATCTTCTTCTTCTTCTCCATCTGACCCTACTCCATCTCACGTACGGTTCCGTGATGAGAAGGCCAAATTGGACTTCTCAGAGAACTTTTCACGACGAGGCATTCATTCGGAATGCCAAGTCGTTCTGTTAGATTTTTCTGACACTGACCTACCCACTGTCATCTACAGTAGGGGTTGGGAGTCACTATGTGGCGTCCTAGTCACGTGCCCTTCCGTGATCATACAGGAGTTCTACTCCAATATGCATGGATTTGATTATTCTATACCCCATTTTGTCACTCGCGTTCGGGGTATACGCATGGTAGTTACTCCAGATATTGTATCCGAGGTACTACACGTTCCCAGGGTAGCGCATCCTGACTACCCTGGTTGTGATCGTCTTAAGACTGTGTCTAAAAATAAACTCGCGTCTCTATTTTGTGAGACATCATCTTTTTGGGGTGATCGTCAAAACACCTCTAGCTCGGCCTTTGCAAAAGATTCGAGATTCCTTAATATGGTGATAACATTTATTCTTCATCATTTATCACACTATAACACTATCACAGAGCCTCGTGCTCGCTTTTTGTTATCCCACGTTGAGGATCTTTCTATTGACTTCCCTTCTCACTTCATACTCTCCCTTATAGATGTCTATAGGGATACGGCGACCCGTAATAAGCTCATTTTTCCTTGGCTATCACGCGGCTCCTTTGTCGTTTTTCTATATCCTATCCTGAGCCTCCCCACTTCACATTCATGTGTGCCATTGATGCAGCTACCGTTCGACGAAGCACAGCACAGCTTCGACCGAGGCAGCCTCGGATAGATACGACAGCTCCTCCAGCTTCTACCGCTCCATCCACCTCCGCTCCTTTGTCTTCAGCGGGTGGAGTGACACTTGAGGCCATCATGGCACAACTTATGCATATGGATGCTCGCCTTGACACTCTCAGCGATGAGTTGTGTCAGGTGAACATCCATGTTAGTCATATCGCACGACGACAGGCTATCATGGGTAGTTTCACTGTGGCTTCCTCTCCATCTCCATCGACTTTTGAGGATGAGAGTGACGATGGCTCCGGCAGTGATGACGCTGATAAGGATGATGATGTTGGCTCACCTAGTAATGATGAGTTGTCTACTTAATGAACTTACCCCTTTGTCACTCGTGACAAAAAAGGGGAATAGTTTTGAGATGAGAGTAGTCATACTCATAAAGGGAGGGTTAGTATAGGAGATAGGGAGAGTGTGCATGAGGGATGTAGTGAGGATTTTGTATCTTTTCTTTTCTTTCTATTTTAGATACAATATTTCTCTTGTATATTGGTCTTGTGGCCATTTGACATACATTGTACTTATATTTGGTTTATATATATATTATAATGAAAGTAATGTAAATAAATATTATAATGAAAGTAATGTAAATAACTTGAAAGTAAATAACTTGAAAAGAAGAACAATAGTAAGGCGGTAGAACCAGCCAAGCAGTATATAGTGAAAATAATTCAAAATAAATGAAAGCAATTTAGAACCGTCCGTTATGGCGGTAATCCGTCCAAGCTGGTGGTAGCAACAAGTAGAATAATGAACATAAAACTAAAAATACTTGTTATTGAAAGTAGAATAAACACTTATAGTAGTAGTGAATACAGAATCTCAACAGTATAGGTTAACAATTACAAAGCTTGAACTAGTCCTAGTTACAAGGTTTTGTAAGGAAATAGTGATAGTAGGAACAAGGTAATAGGAGCAAGGAATTCTCTCTAGAGAAAGGCTTTTAAGTAGAATTCTGAATATAGAAGCTTAAGGGAAGTTGAATTCTAAAGTAAAAACTTAAGGGATAACCCCCCTTAAATAGGCAAAATATCTAAGTGAATAGTACAACGAATAGTAAAAGTGAATAGTGAACAATGTAGTAAACAGTAAAAGCCTGCCAAAGTGATTTTGGTGTGACCAAAAGCCTTGGAATCATGGAGAATCTTCTTTTTAGCAGGAAACATGAGGAATCATCTTTTCAGAACATCATCATCAGAGGTAGAAAACAATAGTGGAATTTGACCAGTAAGTAAACATTGTAGCATTTTTGGCCTTTGTGCAGGCCAGACAAATAAGATCAATCTTCTTGAAGATCTGGAGTGTTATCTTCATCATGTCCGAACAGTTCCTGGTCATAAGGGAAATAAGGGTTGTGGGCAACGGATTCTTCAGAGGAGGCTTTGGATTCTCCTTGATTGGCAACAGCTTCTTCTGCCCATTTGAGTAAAGCCAAAAGAGCATCAGGATTTTTTCTTAAATCGTCAATAGAGGAGCTCTTATTCTTTGCTAGAGGCTTAGCATTCTTGATGGAAAAAGAAGAGGGAGCATCAGCATGGACAGGGGTTTTAACTGGGGAATGATCCTTGGCCATGGGGAGAGCAGCAGTAGATGAAAATTCTCTGGAAATAGGAGCAATAATATGTTGAGTGTGAGGGAATTTCCCCCACCATTTCACATACCAATGTCTTGAGAGAACATCACCTTCTTTTTCATATTGCCATTTTAATATCCAAGGTATTTTATAGTGCTTAACAAAGTGAAGCAAAGCAAGAAATTTAGCTCCATGAGCATCGCACCGATAAAATTTCTTGAAACATTCGAAAGCATCAAGTAATGGCTCAAGAAATATTTCAGCAATAGGGCCAAACTGGGTCCACCAACGGTTGAACCAAAGAGGAAAATAACCAGTGAAGCTTTTATCAAAATTAACAAACCAGGAATGAGACATGTTTTCATTGTGGTGCAGCATGAATCTAGTCCAAGCAGTGATATAATCATAATATGAATAGGGAATGGGGGAAGAGGGCATTGTTCTGGTAGAATTAGGGGAAGAGCCCCATTTTTCTTCAGAAATAAAATTGACCATGTAAACACTGTGGTAAATAATTTTGGAGGTGTCAACCTTGTCAGAAATGGTGTTAATAATAACAGATTTTTCATGGCGTAGAAGCTCAAAATAATACTGTAAATTCTTTTCTCTGTGCTTAAGAATCCAGTGAAACATTGGAGGGAAATAACTTTTAGCAAGTCTGAGAAGATCAGAAATGGAGACTCTATTGGGTTCAATATAAAACAAGTTTTGGAAATATTGTTTTTTGATGTATTGAGGGTTATAGGAATTTCTGGGAAAAGCAGTTCTAATAGGTTGGTTAACAGGGGTTATGGCATAAGGGTCATAAGACGAGGCAAAAACAGTGGAGTAATTAGGCCTAGGGATGGTTCCTAGGGTGGTGAAACGATTAGTAATTTCAAGAGGAGAAGCAGGTTCTTTTTTAACAACTTGGTTGGAGGTTTCAGTAGGATGATTATCTTTGGGTCTTCTACTTGCCATTGTGACACTGCAGAAATTCACGGGTAAGGAAATCAAGGAAAGTATTTTGGGATCCTTTAATATATTCAATATTGAAATCAAAAACACTTAAAATAGCTTGCCATCTAGAAAAAATATGTTTTGAAGCAATATTTTCAACATCTTTTTCAATAACATATTTATCACTTTTGCAATCAATACGTAACAAAAATTTTTGGTTTAACAAATCACTTTGAAATTTTGAAATACATAGTACTATAGATAAAATCTCTTTTTTAATAGTACTATAATTTAACTGTGCATTATTCCAAATCCCAGAATAGAAACGAACAATTTGTTCAGGTGACCCATGAGAAACTCTTTGTTTTAGAATACCACCATAACCAATGTCAGAGGCATCAGTTTCAACAATTTTGAAAGCACCAATAGTAGGAATACCAAGACAAGGCAATGTCTTAACATGAGATTTGATTTGTTTAACAAGGGAAGTATGAACATCAGACCAAGGAGAGGGATTACTTTTTAACCGATCAAACAAGGGTTTGCATTGTTTCCTCATATCCTTGTAGAAATCAGCAACATAATTTAATGACCCAAGAAATCTTTGGAGCTGTGTTTTATCAATGATAACATCAGGAAACTTATCAACAAATTGAATGGCTCTATCTATAGGACGAATCTGTCCGTCAGAGATGTCATAGCCAAGGAAACAGACTTTGGTTTGAAACAATTTGATTTTCTTAGCAGAGACAACAAGACCATTTCGTTTAATAGTAAAAGCAGTTTTGTACCTATCATTCTCACTAATCTGGATTTGCCAGAACCCAGATTTCATGTCAAACTTGGAGAACACCACAGCTTCACTTAGCCTATGGACCAGGTCATTCTTATTGGGAATAGGACACCGAATCCACTCCAAAACCTTATTCAAGGGTTTGTAGTTAATTACTAATCTTGGGGTTCCTCTTTCAATCTCAGCACTTTTCTAGACATAAAAAGCTAAACAAGACCATGGGGACTTGCTATTCTTAATCAACTTTTTCTGCAACAAATCATGGATTTCTTTTTTGCAAAATTCAACAGTTTCAGCATTCATTTGAATAGGATGAGCTTTAGTGGGAATATTTTTCTCATCAAAATCTTTAACATATGGCAAGTCAACAATATGTTTCTTCCTGTGCCAGAAAGCATTAGGAACATTAGAGCAAACATCATCAATCGGCATTTTCTGAGAATTATCAATTTTGGATTGCAACAATTTATTAGAAATTTTTTCAGCAATTTTCTTGTATCTAACCTTTTATTGAAGGAATTTAAGATGTTTAATTTTAGCATGAATCATGTTTGAAGTAGCATCAGTGTCAATTTCAAACTTTGAAGCAAATTTGAACTTTACTTTTTGTCCAAAAGGATCAGTAGTAATTCCATCATGTTCAACAAGAAAAGGATACAAAGTATTTATAAAAGTTAAACCAAGAATCACTTTATCAGTCATGTTTTTAACAAGAACAGAAGGAATCTTGAAACAGACATTATCATGGCACACATGAGCATTATTCAATTCATATTTAATTTTCATCTGAGAACCATTAGCAGAAACCAGTCCTTTCGTAGATTTTTCAAAATATTTTGAAGGAATCAGTCCTTCTTGGATACAGTTCATATCCGCACCAAAATCAATCATAGCAATAACAGTGAAATGATAATCAGGAGAAACAACAATTTTAACTTTTGTAAACCATTTTGGGGGAAGTATTTTATTAACAAGAGCAAGTTGAGGATCAGTAAAAATATCAGCAATACCTTCATCAGAAAGAAGAGCCTGTTGACTGGATTCATCTCCATCTTTGTGCTCATCATGTTCACTATCAGATTTATCAGATTGTTGTTTATCAAGGTTTTTATCAACTTTTAACATTATCAGTTCTTGTTTAAGATTATTGTTATTACTTTTAAGATTTTTAAAATCATGTTTTAATTCGCTTATCTCTTGTTTAACAATATTAATTTCATGTTGTAAATCATTAACAGTTAAATCTTTGGATTTCTTTTTATTAAATCTTTCCAAAGTTTCTTCAAAGCTTATAGTTGATTTTAGTTTCTTATCAGTTTCATTCTTTACCAAAATTTTCTTGAACTTATCCAAATATTCTTTTTGTAATTCAGGATTTTGAATTTGATTGATCAGTTGAATTATTAATTTTTCATTTTCTTCACTCTTGGTGAGGGTTTTAATAGATTTAATAACATTACAACAGGAATCTCGACAACCAATTTTAATATTAGGAGAATCAGAAGAATCAGTAGCGGATTGATAGCAAGAATCAGAAGAAGAAGAAAAATCATCTTCCAAGGAATCAGACGAATTGTGTGATTCAAGGATTCTGAATAATTCTTCTTGCTCTTTATCATCAATGTTTAACATGTTGAACTTATTTTTTCACTTACCAGGTTTTTGTTTACAATCTTTACTAAAATGTCCAGGTTTTCCACAGTTAAAACATTTACCTTTACCTGATCTTTGTTTAACATGTTTCTTTTTAGCATAAAAATCATTAGGTTTAACAAAGTTGGTTCTATATTTTTTATGTTTTTTATGGCTGTAATTTTTGTGACTTTTATCATGTTTTTTCCCTTTTTGCCTGGAAGGAGCAATAAGGGGCAAACCATATTGTTCATAGAAATTACCCATTTCATATTTAGCTTTTCTTTTATTTTTTAGTTGGTGTTTTAACAGTTTTTCATCATTGCACATATTAATGCCAAGTTTTTTAATAGTCCTTAAAATATCACCATAAGTCAAATTATCATAATCAATAGAATCATTTTTACCAATTAACTCTTGTTTTACCTTATGAGCAAAGATAGGACGTAGACCGTCAATAAACTTTTCTTTCCAATAAGGCTTGAAACAGTCTTTCCGATGCATTACTCTAGAAAGGGAAACATCTTGGTACCATCTGTAATCAGACATAGTAGGACATCTCAAATTATTTAGCAAGTCAGAAATTTGAGATGAAATATTAGATGGAGTACCAACAAAATGTTTGATAATAGTATAAATCAAGGTATTAACACCATCAGGGATACCTCGACCAATACTTTCATCAAAAATAGGCAAACCTTCATCATTCTTTTTAACATCATGTTTAATAGATTCTCTGGAATCTTCTGTGAGATATGAATCCTATCATCCGCGAAGAGTACCAGAAAAACCAGTAGCAAGAAGGTCAACAATTTCAGGGTGATCAAGATTATGGTTATTAACATAAGCAATTCCAACCATAGACATATGACCCATTTTATTAATGATTTCTTGTTTAGACAAACCATCAATATTCCATTCATAAATCTTATCAGCAGAAACAGAAAACTGAGTTTGAAAAGGTCTTTCTTCAAACTGCATATCAGGGGTTTTGAATACCAATTTTTTGTAAGAAACACAGGTTTGGAATTCCCAACAAATCTTTTAATTTCTGTTAAATCATCATCAAAAATCTTTTTTGCAGAAACAGAAGATACAGTATCGGAATCTGTACTTTCATCAGAAACAATTTCTTTTCCATTTCTTGAAATAGTGCAGGCTGTACTTCGAGAAGTACCCTCAGTTTTAAATTTTAAATCAGAAAGCATTTTTTCAATAATTTCAAGAGTTTTAGATTGGGAGGTTTTGAACTTGAAATTTTTATCATGACTGGGTAAATTAATCAAGGGTTCCTCAATCTTGACAAAAACAATAGGTTTTTCAACAGAAACAGTTTTTTCAACAATTTTTTCTTCCATACGGTCAAGCTGTTGACCAATAATATGCAAAGATTCATTAGTAAAATTTTTTTGTTCAATAAGACAAACGATGGGAGTTTTATCATCTGCAATTTTGAAAGGAGAGGCCATCACTTCGTCTTTTGTCACTTCATCTTTCTTAGTAGTTATCAAAATTGGCTCAAGAGGAGGATGACTAGACCTAATAATGGTTTTATCTATTTTAACAAAATTTGATTTTTTTATCACATTTGAATGTTGTTTTGAAACCTCATCTTTTGAAACATAATGATTTTCAAGAAAATCAAAAAACAAAATATGTTTTTTCAATTGATTCATTTTTTCTAACCATTTCCTCTTAACACGGTCTTTTTCAAACTGAGCAAAATTATTTTGGAAATATTTTCTTTTAGGTGTGTTTTTTGAAAGCATAAACTCATTGTACAAAGAATCCCAATCAATTTCAAAATCATCGTTTAAAACAGTCAAAACTCTTAATTGATTTTGGTAAATAGGAGGATTTTTAATAGGAGGAAAATCAGAATCTGATGGAGCAATAGATGTAGAGTCTTCTTCATCATCAATAGCAATGTTGCATGAGAAGAGGAAGATTCAGCTTTAGTAGAATAGAAAGGAGTGCTAACTTGGGAGTTACTGTTGGAAACTCCTTTTGCCCTTAAACCAGTGGGTTTTTCAAGACTTTTTTGCAAAAAATCATTGAGATCTTGATCTCTTTTTGAAATATTTTCAGATCCAGCAAAGGAATTCCTTCCTTCGTTGATCCTTAAATAAGTATAAATATTACTATTATTCCACTTATTTGTGGTATTTATCCACACATCATTGTCCAATTCCTGCAAAGAATCATTGATAATGTTAGGATAATTGATAGTATTTATCATTTTAGTACTATGAATATTACCTCTAAAATCATCTGAGAAATAATGGCAAGAACCTATCATTAGGTCTTGAATAGGCACATTAATAGGAAAGTCATTATCATAAGACAAATCATCAACGTGTATTTTCTCATGCCAAAAAGCATTAAGAGCATTAGAGAAAACATCATCAATCAACATGTTAACAATTATGGATTGCAACAATTTATCAGAAATTTGTTCAGCAATTTTCTTGTATCTAACTTCTTGCTGAAGGAAGTTGAGATTTTTAATTTTAGCATGAATCATGTTTGAAGCAGCATCAGTGTCAATTTCAAATTTTGAAGCAAAATTGAACTTTACTTTCTGTCCAAAAGGATCAGTAGTAATTCCATCATGTTCAACAAGAAAAGGATACAAAGCATTTATAAAAGGCAAACCAAGATTCACTTTATCAATCATGTTTTTAACAAGAACAGAAGGAATCTTGGAATAGACATTATCATGGCACACATGAGCATTATGCAATTCATATTTAATTTTCATTTGAGAACCATTAGTAGAAACCAATCTCTCAGTAGATTTTTCAAAATATTTTGAAGGAATCAGTCCTTCTTAGATACAGTTCATATCCGCACCAGAATCAATCATAGCAATAACAGTGAAATGATAATCAGGAGAAACAACAATTTTAACTTTTGTAAACCATTTTGGAGGAAGTATTTTATTAACAAGAGCAAGTTGTGGATTAGTGAAAACATCAGCAATACCTTTATCAGAAAGAAGAGTTTGTTGACTGGATTCATCTCCATTTCTGTGCTCATCATGTTCACTGTCAGATTTATCAGATTGTTGTTTATCAAGGTTTTTATCAACTTTGAACATTATCAGTTCTTGTTTAAGATTATTGTTATCACTTTTAATATTTTTAAAATCATGTTTTAATTCGCTTATCTCTTGTTTAACAATATTAATTTCATGTTGTAAATCATTAACAGTTAAATCATTGGATTTCATTTTATTAAATCTTTCCAAAGTTTCTTCAAAGCTTATAGTCGATTTTAGTTTTTTATCAATTTCATTTTTTACCAAATTTTTCTTGAACTTATCCAAATATTCTTTTTGTACTTCAAGATTTTGAATTTGATTTATCAGTTGAATTATTAATTTTTCATTCTCTTCACTCTTGGTAAGGGTTTTAACAGATTTAATAACATTGCAACAAGAATCTCTACAACCAATTTTAACATTAGGAGAATCAGAAGAATCAGTAGCAGATTGATAGCAAGAATCAGAAGAAGAAGAAAAATCATCTTCCAAGGAATCAGACGAATTGTTTGATTCAAGGATTCTGAATAATTCTTCTTGCTCTTTATCACCAATATTTAACATATTAAATTTATTTTTTAACTTACCAGGTTTTTGTTTACAATCTTTACTAAAATGTCCAAGTTTTCCACAGTTAAAACATTTACCTTTACCTGATCTTTGTTTAACATGTTTCGGTTTAGCATAAAAATCATTAGGTTTAACAAAGTTGGTTCCGTATTTTTTATGTTTTTCATGGCTGTAATTTTTGTGACTGTTATTATGTTTTTTCCCTTTTTCCCTGGAAGGAGCAATAGGAGGCAAACCATATTGTTCACAGAAATTACCAATTTCATATTTAGCTTTTCTTTTATTTTTTAAATGGTGTTTTAACAGTTTTTCATCATTGCACATATTAATGCCAAGTTTTTTAATAGTTCTTAAAATATCCCCATAAGTCAAAATATCATAATCAATAGAATCATTTTTACCAATTAACTCTTGTTTTACCTTATGAGCAAAGATAGGAGGCAGACCGTCAATAAACTTTTCTTTCCAATAAGGCTTGAAACAGTCTTTCTGATGCATTACTTTGGAAAGGAAAACATCTTGATACCATCTGTAATCAGACATAGTAGGACATCTCAAATTATTTAGCAAGTTAGAAATTTGAGGTGAAATATTAGATGGAGTACCAACAAAATGTTTGATAATAGTATAAATTAAGGTATTAACACCATCAGGGATACCTCGACCAATACTTTCATCAAAAATAGGCAAACCTTCATCATTCTTTTTAACAGCATGTTTAATAGATTCTCTGGAATCTTCTGTGAGATATGAATCCCACCATCCGCGAAGAGTACCAGAAAAACCAGTAGTAAGAAGGTCAACAATTTCAGGGTGATCAAGATTATGGTTATTAACATAAGCAATTCCAACTATAGACATATGAACCATTTTATTAATGATTTCTTGTTCAGACAAACCATCAATATTCCATTCATAAATCTTATCAGCAGAAACAGAAAACTGAGTTTGAAAAGGTCTTTCTTCAAACTGCATATCAGGAGGAGTAGGTTTTGAATACCAATTTTTTGTAAGAAACACAGGTTTGGAATTTCCAACAAATATTTTAATTTCTGGTAAATCATCATCAAAAATCTTTTTTGCAGAAACAGAAGATACAGTATCAGAATCTGTACTTTCATCAGAAAAAATTTCTTTTTCAGTTCTTGAAATAGTGCAGGCTGTACTTCGAGAAGTACCCTCAGTTTTAATTTTTAAATCAGAAAGCATTTTTTCAACAATTGCTAGAGTTTTAGATTGGGAGGTTTTGAACTCAAAATTTTTATCATGACTGGGTAAATTAATCAAAGGTTCCTCAGTCTTGACAAAAACATGGTTTTCAGAAACAGATTTTTCAACAGAAGCAGTTTTGACAATAATGTTTTCTTCAATACGATCAAGCTGTTGACCAATAATATGCAAAGATTCATTAGTAAAATTGTTTTGTTCAATAAGACTAATAATGGGAGTTTTATCATCAGCAATTTTGAAAGGAGAGACCTTCACTTCCTCTTTTGTCACTCCATCCTTCTTAGTAGTTATCAAAATTGGCTCAAGAGGAGGATAACTAGTCCTAATAATGGTTTCATCTATTTTAACAAAATTTGATTTTTTTATTACATTTAAATGTTGTTTTGAAACCTCATCTTTTGAAACACAATAGTTTTCAAGAAAATCAAAAAACAAAATATGTTTTTTCAATTGATTCATCTTTTCTAACCATTTTCTCTTAACATGGTCTTTTTCAGTCTAAGCAAAATTATTTGGAAATATTTTCTTTTAGGTCTGTTTTTTGAAAGCATAAACTCATTGTACAAAGAATCCTAATCAATTTCAAAATCATCGTTTAAAATAGTCAAAACTCTTAATTGATTTTGGTAAACAGGAGGATTTTCAATAGGAGGAAAATCAGAATCTGATGGAGCAACAGATGCAGAGTCTTCTTCATCATCAATAGCAACATCACCATGAGGAGAGGAAGATTTAGCTTTAGTAGAATAGAAAGGAGTGCTAACTTGGGAGTTATCGCTGGAAACTCCTTTTTGCCTTAAACCAGTGGGTTTTTCAAGACTCTTTTGCAAAAAATCATTGAGATCTTGATCTCTTTTTGAAATATTTTCAGATCCAGCAAAGGAATGCCTTCCTTCATTGATCCTTAATGGTTGATTATTTTGAAAACTTATTTTAACAGTACCATCAAGATATTGTTGAATATGAGTGAGATCAAGTTCATCAAAAACAGGTTTAACAAGAGGAGATTCTTGTTCCGACAACCATTCAGTGGGAAGATTAACGTCTTGCCATTGAATCATTTTTGGAACTTGAACTTTAGCATCAGGAGTTGAACATTGAATTAACTTAGTTTTACCAGAAGGTTCTCTGTGATTTATAGCACCAGGATTTAATTGAGTACCCAACAATCTATAATAAATGTGGTAAATTAAAGCAAAAGGCTTACTACCTTCTTCCATGATATAACCAGATGAAGCAATATTCAAAGTCAAAGTTTGAACAATAATAGGATCATCTAAAGCAATAGTAAGATCAAGATAACAGTTAAAATAAACAGGACCATCATACAAAGAAGCAGTAATCGTACCAAGAATGCTATCTTTAAAATTTTTAAATCTAGCATCACGTAAACACATGAGAACAGAAGCATTAATACCCATTCAGGTGAGTGGTTTAATAGCAACCTGAACCACACCAATATGCAAATAACTGAGTTTTTTAGCAATGAATTCATTAATATTTCTTTTAGAAAACAAGTAACATTTTTCATGAACTCTAGAAATAGAAAATGTTTGTTCAACAGTTCTCACTTTGTAAATGGGATAGAAAGTAGTTTCAACAAAACTAGTCTTATAAACAGATTTAGTATCAACTTTAGGAATATTCCATTTTCGGAAATTAGGGATCTCATGTTCTTCAACAGTGTGATCTTCTTCATTTACGATAACAGGAGGACAACCAATCTTGGAGCTGACAGAGGAGTTGGATCTCCACAACTTATCCATACTATCCTAGGTTTAACACTCAATTATCATGTTTTTCTCACAACCATTGCATTTCGTAACACATACCCTAACCAACCCTATACCTCTCATGCCCTACATGCCCTCTCTTGGCTCAAATGGGCCTTACAATTCGGTTATGGGAATTCACTTTACGACTAGGGTGGCGCCAACGATGGTGAGAAGGGAACACAACAACAGAGTACCAAAGGTTCGGGTAGACACGGACAAGAAATAAAGACACAACAACACTATCACCGGCCAGAAAAGAGTGGCTCTGATACCATAAAGGGGGAAGGGGACGCACAGCTAAGGGGAAGGGACGGAAGCACAATGTAATATGGTGAATGTAAGTAACAATGTAATATAGTGAATGTAAGTTATTTACTTTCAAGTTATTTACATTACTTTCATTATAATATTACATTGTACTTTCGTCTCTTCCCTTCAGCTGTGCGTCCCCTTCCCCCTTTATGGTATTAGAGCCACTCTTTTTTGGCCGGTGATAGTGTTGTTGTGTCTTTATTTCTTGTCTGTGTCTACCCGAAATTTCGGTACTCTGTTGTTGTGTTCCCTTCTTACTGTCGTTGGCGCCACCCTAGTCGTAAAGTGAATTCCCAGAACCGAACTGTAAGGCCCGTTTAAGCCAAGAGAGGGCATGTAGGGCATGAAAGGTATAGGGTTGGTTAGGGTATGTGTTACGAAATGCAACGGTTGTGAGAGAAATATGATAATTGAGTGTTGAACCTAGGATAGTATGGATAAGTTCTGGAGATCCAACTCCTCTGTCAGCTCCAAGACTGGTTGTCCTCATGTTATCGTAAATGAAGAAGATCACACTATTGAAGAACATGAGATCCCTAATTTCCGGAAATGGAATATTCCTAAAGTTGATACTAAATCTGTTTATAAGACTAGTTTTATTGAAACTACTTTCTATCCCATTTACAAAGTGAGAACTGTTGAACAAACATTTTCTATTTCTAGAGTTCATGAAAAATGTTTCTTGTTTCCTAAAAGAAATATTAATGAGTTCATTGCTAAAAAACTCAGTTATTTGCATATTGGTATGGTTCAGGTTGCTATTAAACCACTCACCCGAAAGGGTATTAATGCTTCTATTCTCATGTGTTTACGTGATGCTAGATTTAAAAATTTTAAAGATAGCATTCTTGGTATGATTACTGCTTCTTTGTATGATGGTCCTATTTATTTTAACTGTTATCCTAATCTTACTCTTGCCTTGGATGATCCTAATATTGTTAAAGCTTTGACTTTAAATATTGCTTCATCTGGTTATATCATGGAAGAAGGTAGTAAGCCTTTTGCTTTAATTTACCGCATTTATTACAGATTTTTGGGTACTCAATTAAATCCTGGTGCTATAAATCACAGAGAACCTTCTGGTAAAACTATGTTAATTCAATGTTCAACTCCTGATGCAAAAGTTCAAGTTCCAAAAATGATTCAATGGCAAGATGTTAAGCTTCCCACTGAATGGTTGTTGGAACAAGAATCTCCATTTGTTAAACCTGTTTTTGATGAACTTGATCTCACTCATATTCAACAATAACTTGATAGTACTGTTAAAATAAGTTTTCAAAATAACCAACCATTAAGGATCAACGAAGGAAGGCATTCATTTGCTGGATCTGAAAATATTTCAAAAAGAGATAAAGATCTCAATGATTTTTTGCAAAAAAGTCTTGAAAAACCCACTGGTTTAAGGCTAAAAGGAGTTTCCAGTGGTAACTCCCAAGTTAGCACTCCTTTCTATTCTACTAAAGCTGAATCTTCCTCTTCTCATGCAACGTTGCTATTGATGATGAAGAAGACTTTGCATCTATTGCTCCATCAGATTCTGATTTTCCTCCTATTGAAAATCCTCCTGTTTACCAAAATCAATTAAGAGTTTTGACTGTTTTAAACGATGATTTTGAAATTGATTGGGATTCTTTGTACAATGAGTTTATGCTTTCAAAAAACAGACCTAAAAGAAAATATTTGCAAAATAATTTTGCTCAGTCTGAAAAAGACCGTGTTAAGAGGAAATGGTTAGAAAAAATGAATCAATTGAAAAAACATATTTTGTTTTTTGATTTTCTTGAAAATCATTATGATTCAAAAGATGAGGTTTCAAAACAACATTTAAATGTGATAAAAAAATAAAATTTTGTTAAAATAGATAAAACCATTATTAGGTCTAGTCATCCTCCTCTTGAGCCAATTTTGAAAACTATTAAGAAGGATGAAGTGACAAAAGAGGAAGTGAAGGCCTCTCCTTTCAAAATTGCTGATGATAAAACTCCCATCGTTAGTCTTATTGAACAAAACAATTTTACTAATGAATCTTTGCATATTATTGGTCAACAGCTTGATCGTATGGAAGAAAAAATTGTTGAAAAAACTGTTTCTGTTGAAAAACCTGTTGTTTTTGTCAAGACTGAGGAACCCTTGATTAATTTACACAGCCATGATAAAAATTTCAAGTTCAAAACCTCCCAATCTAAAACTCTTGAAATTGTTGAAAAAATGCTTTCTGATTTAAAAGTTAAAACTAAGGGTACTTCTCGAAGTACAGCCTGCACTATTTCAAGAAATGGAAAAGAAATTGTTTCTGATGAAAGTACACATTCTGATACTGTATCTTCTGTTTCTGCAAAAAAGATTTTTGATGATGATTTACCAGAAATTAAAAGATTTGTTGGGAATTCCAAACCTGTGTTTCTTACAAAAAATTTGTATTCAAAACCTACTCCTCCTGATAAGCAGTTTGAAGAAAGACCTTTTCAAACTCAGTTTTCTGTTTCTGCTGATAAGATTTATGATGGAATATTGATGGTTTGTCTGAACAAGAAATCATTAATAAAATGGGTCATATGTCTATGGTTGGAATTGCTTATGTTAATAACCATAATATTGATCACCCTGAAATTGTTAACCTTCTTGCTACTGGTTTTTCTGGTACTCTTCGCGGATGATGGGATTCATATCTCACAGAAGATTCCAGAGAATCTATTAAACATGCTATTAAAAAGAATGATGAAGGTTTGCCTATTTTTGATGAAAGTATTATCAAACATTTTGTTGGTACTCCATCTAATATTTCATCTCGAATTTCTAACTTGCTAAATAATTTGAGATGTCCTACTATGTCTGATTACAGATGGTACCAAGATGTTTTCCTTTCCAGAGTAATGCATCGGAAAGACTGTTTCAAGCCTTATTGGAAAGAAAAGTTTATTGTCGGTCTGCCTCCTATCTTTGCTCATAAGCTAAAACAAGAGTTAATTGGTAAAAATGATTCTATTGATTATGATAATTTGACTTATGGTGATATTTTAAGGACTATTAAAAAACTTGGCATTAATATGTGCAATGATGAAAAACTGTTAAAACACCAATTAAAAAATAAAAGAAAAGCTAAATATGAAATGGGTAATTTCTGTGAACAATATGGTTTGCCCCCTATTGCTCCTTCCAGGCAAAAAGGGAAAAAATATGATAAAAGTCACAAAAATTACAGCCATAAAAAACATAAAAAATATAGAACCAACTTTGTTAAACCTAATGATTTTTATGCTAAAAAGAAACATGTTAAACAAAGATCAGGTAAAGGTAAATGTTTTAACTGTGGAAAACCTGGACATTTTAGTAAAGATTGTAAACAAAAACCTGGTAAGTGAAAAAATAAGTTCAACATGTTAAACATTGATGATAAAGAGCAAGAAGAATTATTCAGAATCCTTGAATCACACAATTCGTCTGATTCCTTGGAAGATGATTTTTCTTCTTCTTCTAATTCTTGCTATCAATCTGCTACTGATTCTTCTGATTCTCTTAATATTAAAATTGGTTGTCGAGATTCCTGTTGTAATGTTATTAAATCTGTTAAAACCCTCACCAAGAGTGAAGAGAATGAAAAATTAATAATTCAACTGATCAATCAAATTCAAAATCCTGAATTACAAAAAGAATATTTGGATAAGTTCAAGAAAATTTTGGTAAAGAATGAAACTGATAAAAAACTAAAATCAACTATAAGCTTTGAAGAAACTTTGGAAAGATTTAATAAAATGAAATCCAAGGATTTAACTGTTAATGATTTACAACATGAAATTAATATTGTTAAACAAGAGATAAGCGAATTAAAACATGATTTTAAAAATCTTAAAAGTGATAACAATAGTCTTAAACAAGAACTGATAATGTTAAAAGTTGATAAAAACCTTGATAAACAGCAATCTGATAAATCTGAAAGTGAACATGATGAGCACAAAAATGGAGATGAATCCAATCAATAGGCTCTTCTTTCTGATGAAGGTATTACTGATATTTTTATTGATCCTCAACTTGCTCTTGTTAATAAAATACTTCCCCCAAAATGGTTTACAAAAGTTAAAATTGTTGTTTCTCCTGATTATCATTTCACTGTTATTGCTATGATTGATTTTGGTGTGGATATGAACTGTATCCAAGAAGGACTGATTCCTTCAAAATATTTTGAAAAATCTACGAAAGGACTGGTTTCTGCTAATGGTTCTCAGATGAAAATTAAATATGAATTGAATAATACTCATGTGTGCCATGATAATGTCTGTTTCAAGATTCCTTCTGTTCTTGTTAAAAACATGACTGATAAAGTGATTCTTGGTTTGCCTTTTATAAATACTTTGTATCCATTTCTTGTTGAACATGATGGAATTACTACTGATCCTTTTGGACAAAAAGTAAAGTTCAAATTTGCTTCAAAGTTTGAAATTGACACTGATGCTACTTCAAACATGATTCATGCTAAAATTAAACATCTTAAATTCCTTCAGTAAGAGGTTAGATACAAGAAAATTGTTGAACAAATTTCTGATAAATTGTTGCAATCCAAAATTGATAATTTTCAGAAAATGCTGATTGATGATGTTTGCTCTAATGTTCCTAATGCTTTCTGGCACAGGAAGAAACATATTGTTGACTTGCCATATGTTAAAGATTTTGATGAGAAAAATATTCCCACTAAAGCTCGTCCTATTCAAATGAATGCTGAAACTTTTGAATTTTGCAAAAAAGAAATCCATGATTTGTTGCAGAAAAAATTGATTAAGAATAGCAAGTCCCCATGGTCTTGTTCAGCTTTTTATGTCCAGAAAAGTGCTGAGATTGAAAGAGGAACCCCAAGATTAGTAATTAACTACAAACCCATGAATAAGGTTTTGGAGAGGATTCGGTATCCTATTCCCAATAAGAATGACCTGGTCCATAGGCTAAGTGAAGCTGTGGTGTTCTCCAAGTTTGACATGAAATCTAGGTTCTAGCAAATCCAGATTAGTGAGAATGATAGGTACAAAACTGCTTTTACTATTAAACGAAATGGTCTTGTTGTCTCTGCTAAGAAAATCAAATTGTTTCAAACCAAAGTCCGTTTCCTTGGCTATGACATCTCTGAAGGACAGATTCGTCCTATAGATAGAGCCATTCAATTTGCTAATAAGTTTCCTGATGTTATCATTGGTAAAACACAGCTCCAAAGATTTCTTGGGTCATTAAATTATGTTGCTAATTTCTACAAGGATATGAGGAAACAATGCAAACCCTTGTTTGATCGGTTAAAAAGTAATCCCTCTCCTTGGTCTGATGTTCATACTTCCCTTGTTAAACAAATCAAATCTCATGTTAAGACATTGCCTTGTCTTGGTATTCCTACTATTGGTGCTTTCAAAATTGTTGAAATCGATGCCTCTGACATTGGTTATGGTGGTATTCTAAAACAAAGAGTTTCTCCTGGGTCACCTGAACAAATTGTTCGTTTCTATTCTAGGATTTGGAATAATGTACAGTTAAATTATAGTACTACTAAAAAAGAGATTTTATCTATAGTACTATGTATTTCAAAATTTCAAAGTGATTTGTTAAACCAAAAATTTTTGTTACGTACTGATTGCAAAAGTGCTAAATATGTTATTGAAAAAGATGTTGAAAATATTGCTTCAAAAAATATTTTTTCTAGATGGCAAGCTATTTTAAATGTTTTTGATTTCGATATTGAATATATTAAAGGATCCCAAAATACTATCCCTGATTTCCTTACCTGTGAATTTCTGCAGTGTCACAATGGCAAGTAGAAGACCCAAAGATAATCATCCTATTGAAACCTCCAACCAAGTTGTTAAAAAAGAACCTGTTTCTCCTCTTGAAATTACTAATCGTTTCACCACCCTAGGAACCATCCCTAGGCCTAATTACTCCATTGTTCTTGCCTCGTCCTATGACCCTTATGCCATAACCCCTATTAACCAACCTATTAGAACTGCTTTCCCCAGAAATTCCTATAACCCTCAATACATCAAAAAATAATATTTCCAAAATTTGTTTTATATTGAACCCAATAGAGTCTCCATTTCTGATCCTCTCAGACTTTCTAAAATTTATTTCCCTCCAATGTTTCACTGGATTCTTGAGCACAGAGAAAAGAATTTACAGTATTATTCTGAGCTTCTGTGCCATGAAAAATCTGTTATTATTAACACCATTTTTGACAAGATTGACACCTCCAAAATTATTTACCACAGTGTTTACATGGTCAATTTTATTTCTGAAGAAAAATGGGGCTCTTCCTCTAATTCTACCAGAACAATGCCCTCTTCTCCCATTCCCTATTCATATTATGATTATATCACTGCTTGGACTAGATTCATGCTGCACCAGAATGAAAACATGTCTCATTCTTGGTTTGTTAACTTTGATAAAAGCTTCACTGGTTATTTACCTCTTTGGTTCAACCATTGGTGGACCCAGTTTGTCCCTATTGCTAAAATATTTCCTGAGCCATTACTTGATGCTTTCGAATGTTTCAAGAAATTTTATCGATACGATGCTCATGGAGCTAAATTTCTTGCTTTGCTTCACTTTGTTAAGCACTATAAAATACCTTGGATATTAAAATGGCAATATGAAAAAGAAGGTGATTTTCTCTCAAGACATTGGTATGTGAAATGGTGGGGCAAATTCCCTCACACTCAACATATTATTGCTACTATTTCTAGAGAATTTTCATCTACTGCTGCTCTCCCCATGGCCAAGGATCATTCCCCAGTTAAAACCCCTGTCCATGCTGATGCTCCCTCTTCTTCTTCCATCAAGAATGCTAAGCCTCAAGCAAAGAATAAGAGCTCACCTATTGACGATTTAAGAAAAAATCCTGATGCTCTTTTGGCTTTACTCAAATGGGCAGAAGAAGCTGTTGCCAATCAAGGAGAATCCAAAGCCTCCTCTGAAGAATCTATTGCCCACAACCCTTATTTCCGTTATGACCAGGAACTGTTCGGACATGATGAAGATAACACTCCAGATCTTCAAGAAGATTGATCTTATTTGTTTGGCCTGCACAAAGGCCAAAAATGCTACAATGTTTACTTACTGGTCAAATTTCAATATTGTTTTCTACCTCTGATGATGATGTTCTGAAAAGATGATTCTCCATGTTTCCTGCTAAAAAAAAGATTCTCCATGATTCCAAGGCTTTGATTCACACCAAAATCACTTTGGCAGGCTTTTACTGTTTACTACACTGTTCACTATTCACTTAGATATTTTTCCTATTTAAGGGGGGTTGTCCCTTAAGTTTTTACTTCAGAATTCTACTTCCCTTAAGCTTCTATATTTAGAATTCTACTTAGAAGCCTTTCTCTAGAGAGAATTCCTTGCTCCTATTACCTTGTTCCTACTACCACTATTTCCTTACAAAACCTTGTAACTAGGACTAGTTCAAGCTTTGTAATTGTTAACCTGTACTGTTGAGATTCTGTATTCACTACTACTGTAAGTGTTTATTCTACTTTCAATAACAAGTATTTTCAGTTTTATGTTCATTATTCTACTTGTTGCTACCGCCACCTTGGACGGATTACCGCCATAATGGACGGTTCTAAATTGCTTTCATTTACTTTGAATTATTTTCACTATATACTGCTTGGCTGGTTCTACCACCTTACTATTGTCCTTCTTTTCAAGTTATTTACATTACTTTCATTATAATATTTATTGATGTATGTTATTTCATCTATCTCTCCATGTGTTATTTCTTTTCTTTCTTTATGCACATGTTTCTTATTTATTGTATGCAATCTATTATTTTTGTTTCACACTAAGATACCGTGATGAGTTTTGTTTAAAGTGTTTCAAAAATATAGGTTGTCAAAGTCTTTTTGCCATAAACTCTCTTCTTGCAAATTTTTTCAAGAGTTTGTGTTAGGATAGATTTTATTGTATTCAACAAGTGAGTATGAGTTAAGTGCTTTATGACTTCTCTCATATTTTCATTTGTTTGTTGTGGTTTTGTCACGAATTAACAAAGGGGGAGATTGTTAGGACATATATGATTCAATGTTAGGAACATTTGTCACTATTTTATGTAATTGGTTAATCCTTTGACAAAATCCACTTTACTTGTAATTGGATAGATCTAGGATGTGTTTAATACTTCAAGGAACAAGTTTCAAGTTCAAGTGTTAAAGCCACGCAAGTCTGTCCAAGAATCAAGTGAGAAAGTGCTGGATTTTAAAGCTCGATAGCTAGCATCTATCGAGGTTTAAAAGCTATTTCAGCCCGTGGCTTGACAACTATCTCGATAGATGGCTATCTATCTAGGTTTATGAAACTCAATTTTTCAGAGTTGTTTTTCATCCAATCTGTGAGTATATGTTTAGGCTTTCTTTTCTCACAACCCTAAACATATATAAGGATTATTTTTTAGGGCCGTCAAAGGTTACACAAGTTGCACAAGTGTGAAGCAAAGTCTATTCATGCAAATTGTGACCAGAGACAGAATTTGCCCTAATTCATCTTTCTCTTAAAAAGCTGCTGTGTTTTCTACACCGTAGGTTTTTGTGACCAAGGAGCTTTGTGATCTTCATCGTGTGATGAACTGAAGAACTTTGCAGCCAACATCTTTTTCAAGTTAGTGATCAAGTCGCATACTGGGATCCACGCATTTATTGGTTAGTCATGTATTGGGAGCCGTGCATTGAAAATGAGAGATTGTCACTACAGAACTAGTCCAATTGGGTATTGGGGTAAGGGTTCAACTATAGGTTGGTATAAGGTACTGGGATTCCTTTACTTGTAACCGCTTGTTTTGATAATAGTGGATTCTCAAGAGTGGTGACCTTAAAATCACCCGGTGGGGTTTTTGCCGTGTAGGTTTTCCCCATTCGAAAACAAATCACCCATGTCAATTTAATTTCTGCTGCATTTAGTTTAATTGGTGATTTGTTTGTGCTGCTACGCATATTATATGTTAATCTGATTAATTAATCAACTTGGCTAATTAATTGGTTAACCTATCACAAGGGGTCAATACATTTTTGGCCTATCACAAATCACAATTAATGAAGAGTAATGTTGTGAGTTAAACTAGAATTATCTTGTTTTAATTTGGTCTTTTTTGTTTCATTGATGAGTAATGTAATATATTTTAATTATAGATGTAGGCTTGTAATGTAATGAGATATTTCTTAGATGGTTAGACCTATTGTTATGTAATGAGATATTATAAATCTTCTTGATAAATGATGTTATGATGATGTTAGGTCATAAGAAGTAAGGATGATTTTAATCAAATTATTCAATCTCGACGCCATTACACTCAAGCAGAGGTTGATGGTCAAATTCTTTAAAATCTTTATAATGATGCTCACGTTAAGGTAAGTTTTAATTTGAAGTGCTATGCTATTTATTGTATATTTTATTTTGATAGTCTAACTTGTGTTTTTGTTTGTTTGTTTGTTGTGTTTAGGCTGCGGAAGGAAAGCCTAGTTATAACTGCAAGATTGTGGAGATGTTTAAGGCCGTGGATGGAAGTTCTTATTTTACAACTCAATGTTATTATAGAGCCGAGTATATGGTAAGTATCATCTTAACACCATCTCTTAATTAATGTATGATTCCTTTGAATGTATGATTTCAAGTTCTTATCGTATCAATTAAGAGATGGTGTTAAGATGATACTTACCGTATCTTCAGCTCTATAATAGCTTTGAGTTGTAAAATAATAACTTTCATTCACAACCTCAAACATCTCCACAATCTTGTAGATATAACTAGGCTTTCCTTCAGCATCCTAAACACAACAAACAATCAAAAACACAAGTTAGACTATCAAAAGAAAATATACAATAAATAGCATAGCACTTTTTAAATTAAAACTTACCTTAACGTGAGCATCCTCATAAAGATTATAACGAATTTGACCATCAACCTTTGCTTGAGTGTAATGGCGCCGAGCTTGAATAATTCAAAACCATCCTTACTTCTTATGACCTAACATCATCACCACATCACTTATCAAGAAGATTTATAATATCTTATTACATAACAGTAGGTCTAATCATCTAAGAAATATCTCATTACATTACAAGCCTAAGTTTATAATTAAAATATATTACATTACTCATTAATGAAACAAAAAGGACCAAATTAAAATAACACAATTCTAGTTTAACTCACAACATTACTCTTCATTAACTATGATTTGAAATAGAGTTTGATGGCCATCTTCCATCTTTGTTCATAAAAAGTCAATATCCATGAGTGCTTTTTGAGGTTTTGGGGGAATTTCTGTCATTTTTTAGTTTTTAGGGTCTTTTGTTCTTTTCTTTTTTTTTTTTGGTTTCGAGGGTATTTCAGTCATTTTTTAGGTTTATGGTGTATTTTTATCATCTTATAGGTTTTAGGGGCATTTTTGTCATTTTATAGATTTCAAGGGCATTTTGGTCATTTTATAGGTTTCAGGGGTATTATCTTACTTGATTTCCCTACTATCTTCATGATCTCTTTCGACTTTTAAACATACATCGATGTATTTCTTGGAATATATAGTTCATGATCTTGTTGTATCTTGAATCACTATTGTCGATACCGTATTTTGTCCGCCCTCGATTTGCGTGCCGGACCTCGAAAAATCCAAAGATATTATTTTCTCTCCATGGAGCTGCAACAACATCTAGAATGACATGGCATAACCCGTTCAGATATCGAAGCATTCAAAGTGCCTTTTTCAACCAAAATGACCAAAATACCCCTGGTCAACCCTGGGTTGACCAAAGGTCAAACAAGGTCAAAATCCTCAGAAGATAACACTTTTCATAGTTTTACATCAAACTCGAGCTTCTCGGAGACTTTTGGCAACTTTGACCAAGTTTGACCAAATTTGACCCAGAGCTAACTCCCGACGAGCTCCAAAAACCCTAATTTTGATCCGGCTGTCAAAATGGGTTATGACCAATACCATTGTGAAGATAATAAAATTCTCATTCCAACGACTATTCATGGGTCGAAATCGGAGTTAAAATGGTTAGATATTGAGAAAACCATGAAAAGCGCATCAGCACGCTTCCCGAGGTCATAACTTTTGATCCAACCATTGGAATTTTAATTTCTTTAGTTTTCTGAAAACTAGACATCCAGATATTTCCAAGGACACCAAGATCTCCTCAATCTCAGTCTAAGAAGACCTCCAAATGCACGTCTAAATTTGGAACTAAAAAGTGCAACAAGACGAATTTACCGATGTCATGATGACATCAGTCCAGCGCACCTTGTTGGGCCGCCGGGTTAACCCGGCAGCCCTTGAAGGTGCGCCATGCCTCGAAAAGCATGCCAAGGGCTATAAATAGCCCCTAGCACCCCAGATTGGACCAAAACCAGAAAAAATGGGTTTTTGGGAGCTGTTTGGGCCTTTTTTAGGCATTATTTCTCTCTTTTCTCTCCATATTTCTCTCCCAAAAAACACAAAAACACATCAAATTTTTTTGATACTTCTCACTTCTCCAAAAATACAAGGTAGTGTTCATACCCTCCATCTTCCTCTCCTTGGTTCCATACCTTGGATTTGAGGTTTAAGGGGTATGGATGTAGCTTTTTAGCTACTATCCATACCCCTTTTTCTTTAAAGCTTCATCTAGCTTTTATCTTGCTCTTTTTTCCTTAATAACATGATTTATTGCTTTCTTTAGCATGTTTCTTGCTTTGTTTGTGCTTCTAGCTTAAATCTCCTTATTTTTTATGCCTCATGCCATGTTTTATGCTTAGATCTACATCCTTACATGCTTATATGTTTAGATCTACATGTATTCATGCTTTCTATGCTTAGATCTTCTCTTTCCTATGTTTTTGATGTTAGATCCACATGCTTCCATGTCTCATACCATGTGTTTGTGCCTAGATCTATCTTTCCCATGTGTTGTTTGGCTAGATCCACATGTTTCTATGCTTGTTTACATGTCTATTTGTCTTACCTACATGCTTTATGCTTTATGCCATGTTTTCCTATACTTTGTTCCTCTTTTTGCTCTATGATGACGTTAGGGTTACATGCTCACATGCTTGTATGATGTTGTTGGCTATGCCTTGCTTGGATCTATGTGTTCATGTATGTATTTCCATGCTATATGGTTAGATCCTGGTCTTCACATGCTTATATGCTAGGATTCATGTTCTTCCATGTTTATGTGCTAGGCTTGTACATGTTGATGTGTACGTTTCTATGCCTACTTGTCTTGACCTATGTTTTCACATGCCTGTGTGCTTGGGTCTATGTTCTCTACATGCTTTATACTATCTTCCATATGCTTGTGCGCTCCATGCCATGTTTGTGTGCCTAGACCTAGGCTATGTTTGTCGTGCCATGTGCTATTATAGTCCTTTTGTTGCTTTTGTCTCTCTTTCTTGCGTTTTGGCCTAATGGTTAGGACCCAATCTAGACCCTATGGTCTTTGTCATTGTCCATATACCATGGCCCACATAAAAGGGTTTGGATCACCCTTATTTGCATGTCTATGCTTGCTTGCTTTTATGCTTTATGCTTGTGTTAGCCTCTCTAGTTCTAGGCTTTACCATGCTTGATGCCCTTAGCGGGTTTGTGGTTGTATGGTTACATCCGACGCTCATGAGGCCTTGTTTGGATGTAACCACTTGGGATGCATCACCATGATGCTAGTTGCTTCGTGCATACCTTTCCCCTTTTTCGCTCCATGCGATGATACGCTTGCCATGCTTGTTTGTGCCACCTACTGGCTTTCTATGCATGAATCTTGCTTGCCAGTGTGTCGTTCATGCTTCAACACAATGAAGTTATGGACATTTAATCCAAACCTACATTTGTCCCTCGTGGACACCACCTTTGTTAGCTTTTTTCCTTGTTTGTCTTCTTTCTTGTTCGCTTGCTTTCTTGTTTCTTTGCTTGCCATGTCTATCACGCTTATTTGCTTTATGCCTCTTTCATATGCTCTTTGCATATTTTTCCTTCCATTGCTTGTTTGTTGGTTTCTTGTCTTTGCCTTTGCATGTACACACATGGAGTTAGGGCACGGTCTCCCAGGCACAAGCAAAAAGGGCGACGATGTGAGCATCTAGATATAAGCTAAGCGGCTATGTTCAGTAGATTTAAGGGTCTAGCTTCTCCCATTTGGTTATGTACTCTTTTAAACCCCCTTCCTCCTCCTTCCTTTCTCTCTTAGATGGGTTGTATTAGATATATCATGTCGTGTACCATTCATCCTCATCTCTAGAGTATGGCGACCCCTGTTTACTTTCCTGCACCTATATTTTGGGCCATACTCTAGGGATATAGGCATTTACTTTCCTACTCTGTGTGCTTGTATTGTGCATGATGTATGTATATATATACCTGCTCGCCCCTCCCAGTGTGACTGTCACAGTCCATGTCACCTAAGGCAAAGCGATGCCTAATTTCCGTCGCGAAAGTAAGGTGACGTGTCACTGGATTTTCGCCATGGAAATCTGGTACTTTGCCTGAATGCCTTAGGAAGCAAAAATTGGGACCACACCTATTCAAAAGCCGAACCTCAAAGCCCCCATGCATGCAAAGCCCCGAAAGCCAATGCCAAAATCATGTTTTTTACTGCCAATCTCTGAAAATTAAGATTTTATCAAAACAAATGACTGTCCTTAAACAAGAGTTGTGGGGTGCCTAACACATTCCCCACACGTAACTAAACTTCCAGACTCAAGAATCAAGATTTTTTGTCATCCACATTAGATTAGGAAAAATGCCATTTTTCTTAGCCTAGGATTGGTAATAAAATCAACTAGAAACAGGTGACCAATCACACCTTAAAAAAACCCAATGATTGGTGGTGACTTCACTTACCTTTGGTAATCACCTTAATTTGGCCAAGATTCCTGCCACATTTCCAAAGGTAGACCTACCTTCCTCCCCCGAGAGAGAGAGCACCCAAAGCTCCGCGTGAACAACCGCACAATCATCGCCTCCAACGGGCCTCGCACGCATGGGAGCATCGCCACTGCAGGTGGTCGAACGAAGGCCCACCACGACGGTGGTTTTCCGCTTCGATCGAGGCCAAGCATCGACAACTATCTTAAGGGAGTACACCTTATAATCACTGTCAACAGGATGCTTGCTTTTATTGTTGCCTTTTTTGCCATATCAAAATGCTAAAGGAAAAATGCCCATACACCCCCCTGAACTTTTAACTAGCCAAAACACTCCTTGAACTTTTTTATTACCCAATTTACTCCCTAAACTATACACAATTATCAAATCAATACCTCTACTAGTTTGGTATTAAAAAACTAACGATTAACTCACGTGAGAGACATGTGAGATTTAAAATATGAACAAATTACTGTCTAGGTGAAGTAAAATAAAATGACAATTATGCAAAAGTTTGTCTTTACCTCAAAATCTATAAAATGAACAATAATATATTATATATTATAATTTTTAAAGTTATAAGAGATATATAATATCTAGCAATTCACGTTCAGCCACATATTTCAATAGCTGTACAGCACTAATATCCATTTCTCTCTCTCAAAAAAAAAGAAAAAAGAAAAAAGAAGCACTAATATCCATTCACATTCAAAGTTACTATTTGCTAAGGCTGTCCAAGCAACCTGGAGATCCGGCCATATTGACCAAATCCGACACCTCCGACGGTCGATGACGGGTCTTAACTTCTGAAACCCAACTCCGGCAAGTTGAGTGGTGGGTTTCGGTCTCTAAAACCCGAGCCACCCGATCCAACTGAAAAATGCTAAAAAAAAGGCCAAAATTACCTAGATCCAACGACGTTCTGGTGTTCCTTAGCTCTGATCTAGCCACCCTTAGTCTTCCTTCACTCAGATCCGGTGGTATTTGCTCAGATTCACTCAAATCTGGCCAAGATAAACTCTCCTTCTTTGTCAGATTCGCTTAAATCTGACAATATTTTGTTAGATCTGACTTAGTTCTACTCAAATCTGTCGATATTCCGTTAGATCCAGCGCTTTCAACTCAAATCGACAAAGATAGATCTTCTCCTCCACTCGTCGTCGCTCATCATTAGACTCAACTGAACCGACCGTTAGCTCCCCTGAGCACGGCTGACTCGACCTGTGGTGGTCGGCGATTGGTTGCGGGTCTATTCTTGTTCCACTCGACCTGAGCGGGTCGAGTCTGGGTTGAGGCCAAAATCGACCCGGACTGACCCGTGGACAGTCCTACTACTTGCTATCTTCCATAGTAGAAAGTAAGTTGCAATAGAAAAAATTTATTAAAAAAAAAAAAAAAAATGTAACACCACAACAAAGAATGGCAACAAAGGGAGATGGGAAGAGATAGATACCAATTGAGTCAATAGTGGAGCAAATGGTAGAGCAGTGAATTGGCTTGACGAGGTGGTGCTATGGGGTAGTGCAGGTTTTTTTGTTTAAAAATAATGGTGATTTAGAATATTTTGAAGGAAAAAATTAGGGTTTCGTTAACATTTGGGAGAGCCATGGGTTGAGGAAATGGGCTAGATTAGGTTTTTTTATCATACCAAATTTATCATTTTTGGGTATTTTGTATCAAGTTTGCTGGATTGGGTTTGACTTTTATTGGATTAGTTAAAAATTTTGTGCAACCAATTCTAAAATCTAAAGGGGGTAGTGATAAAATTATTGTTTAATTTGTGGTTTTTTTTTACCAATGTTAAAAGGAAATTTCAAAAGGCTAGGGCCCCCCTTGGCTTTGCTAGAACCCAAACCCCAAATCTCAAAAACCCAGTCAAGCTTTACCTCCACAATGGTGGAAACACCCCAATGGACAAATAGGTCATCTCCGATAAACTCACTTCTTACTCTTTCATCAAGTCATCTTAGATTGAAGAACAAGGCAATGATAATGATGATGATGATGAGCAAGAAGGTGAAGATTCTTGGTGGGTTTTGAAAGTTGAGTCCAAGATTAGAGTCAGGGTTACTCCAGAGATTCAATTGAAGACTTTTTGTACGAGATTGCTAATTTTTAAATCTCACATGTCTCTCACGTTAACCATTAGTTTTTTAACACGAAACTAACAGAGATATTGATTTAGCAGTTGTGTATAGTTTAGGAACTAAATTGGTCAATAAAAGAGTTCAGATTGTCTTGGCCAGTAGTTGAAAGTTTAAGGAGTGTATGAACAATTTTCCCAAATGCTAAAAGTTATTCTAGCAATTGATGCAAAAGGAATTGTGCAAAAGGATTAAATATAGTTTTTTAACTTTTTATCTTTATATAACATAAAACTCTACTCTAACCTAATCTAAATGTATATGTATGTGAAGTTTCCTCCTGGGGGCTTGAACCCTGACCCTTTTCTCCCCCACAAACACTTATACTTGTGGAGTGACCATCGCGCTAAAGGTGCGCAGTGGTGGGTTAAATATAAATTTAGCTATATGCAAACTTTTAAATTCAATGATTCATTGAAGTCACAATGAAGAACTTTGAAATCCATAAAGAAAGAAAATAAGTAAATTGCATTCCTATTCGAAGGCTTTAAAAAACTTATTTTCCTAAAAATATTCTTAGATGGATTTTATTTTATTTTTATTTTTTTGAGATAGAATTATATTCTAACCTAATCTAAGTATACATGTGTGTAAAACTTTCCCCTAGAGATTTGAACCTCAGCCCTTACCCTCCACATCCCACAAGCACTTATACTTGTGAAACAACCATCGCGTTTAGGGTGCGCGGTGGTAAATGGATTCTAATTAATACAATACCATAAAAGAACACTAAATTATTTTTTTGGAAAGCATAATCCTAAAATTCCAAAAATTACATAAATATTTGTAAAAATTAATAAACAAAAGAATTAAACCCTATATTCTATCCTACATCACTTCCATGGCTATGAGGAGAAAGTGTCCTTCTATTTAAAAAGGGTTCTATTTCATGTTTCGGATTGAATTTTATAAAGCTTATTCAGGTATTACACATGACACTTTGTACAATATCAAATTAGAAAAATAAAATCTTAACTTTACAATGAACTCTCTTCATTTCAAGAAATACGAAATCCTTTTCGGCATATTTGCCAGTGTGGAACATGGATTAGCTTTGTATCATAACCAGACTCAGTTCGCTTGAAGATTGAGCTCTCCTTAGCCCCATCTCTTTATCATAAAAGTACATTGCTATTCTAGCTGCCTTGTCCCAAACACTCCCACTCGGAGTTACACTACCTCGGTTTGCCTCTTCATAGCGTTGATAGTTCTTTATTAAATAAATCAAGGATAGCAAAAAACAAATGGTGGAAGTGGAGAAAGATATCAAGCAGAGACCCCAGAAACTTTGTAGGCCCAAGCTTCTGGTTTCATCGGAAGACACATTCATTGAACACTCATTCGGGGGAGTCAAATCGTTTTCAAGTATTTTTAGATCTCCTTTCTCTGATAGTCTCAGAATTTCTTCCGAAAACTCTCTAGCAAACGGAGAGCCTTTTTGAAATGCCTGCTTGGAAAGCAAGAAATTTTAACAATAATTACTATTTATTAAGGAAAAAAATAAAGAGTCAATAGCCTTGTAGCTGGTACTTCCTAGTATTTCAAATGGAGACATCTAGAATTTAAATCCCTACTCCCCTAACTATCAAATTATCAAAAAATAAAATAAAATAAAAACCTCCAATGTTTTTACTAACTTTCTTAATCAATATCATTGAATTTGATCATTGTATTGCTTATAGACAATAAAAATACATGTATATAATTAAGAAAAATGTTACTCACAAATCCAAAGCCTCCAAATCTGTAGGTGGCCGTTTGACTGGTATCAGCGATGTAACCCTTGCAGTATCTATGGAGGAAGACTTTCGCATACGGAGCTTCAAGAAAGGCAGCTGATATACCTTTGCTTTCAAATTCCTTTATATATTTCTCTTCGCTATCAATTTCCTTGATGTTGGTAGAGTTGAAATTAAGCACTTCCTCCAGGTAGTTGCCTACAAAGGTACCCTTGTCATAACCAACGGTTAAGTTGTTCCTCTTAAGCAACTCCATAGATGCGACACTTGGTTCCATTCTCTGAATAGTGAGCATTGAAGAGAGATTGGCAGTGTAGCTTGCAGTTAACACAAACACTAGAAATAGCCACACTGCGATCACCACTCGTGTAAGGTGGTTGTAAATCCTCTCTCCTGAAAATTAAAACATGTGCTAATGAGTGTTTTTAACTCCTAAATGAGGATTTGTCAAGATTGACGTTACCAGCTGCAGTAGGCAATGGTTCTTGGGGAGTTTTTACTAAGCATAATTATGGATTTCTTAAAATTCAATGATTGTCCCAACTACTCTTTATTTAGTCATACACTCATACTTCACTTGCATTTTCAGGACAAGCCTAACAAAGAAAACTAGATCATCCACAAATTATAAAAGACTAAATTTAGAACATTCTAGGGCTAAATTAAATACACAGATACATGGGATATATAGTTGCTGCTGCAGTATAAAGTGGAATACTAAGAGTGGGACATAGCATTTATTCGTTGTTTTTTTGCTACTCCCCTGCTAATATAGCATTTATGTTTGTTAGACCTGTCTAACGTGTATTATTCTAGAACTGTGGCTGCCTAATGCAGATTAGTTTTATCATGATCATTGACATGATGAATTATATCTCTAACTAGAAACCCTGGGATGGGTTGCTTGTTAATGAGCCTAACATGATTATGTTATATTCATAAGCCGAGAAATGAAGTATATGGAAACAGGAACAATGAAACAATAATATAACTACAGATTGGTTGTTCGTGTGATCTGCCTAAGAGGCTAAGAGTGTGTGTAGGCTTATTATTATTGAGCCGACCAATGAACATAACCTTTTTTTTTCTTTCGGGAATCAATGAAAATAACATTCTGAGTCCTATAATTGAACAATTATACTTACTGTGAGCAAAGAACAGAGAGCAGAAGGCAAACCACATGGCGGTTGCAATCTGATCCTTCAACGAGCCTTTAAATTCCGGATTGGATGGATGCTCCAAGAACCAAACTATGAACATGGTGTAAATCAAGATGAAAGCGACCACCAACCACACTCCCCAGGTAAAAGGCTTCATGAACATCCATGGTGACTCTTTAGATTTCGCTGGAATTACCATAGTCAACCCTGACTCTGTGTATGGCTGAGTAAATTCCACATCCTTTGACCTCTTGGATAGTATGGTTAAATCACCAACAACAGCATCATAAGCCTTCCTTATTTGGTCCACATGAAGACCTTTGTCAGTATTTTGAAGCCACAAAATAATGATAATATTAATCAAAATTTGAAAATTTAAAATTGATCTTAAATTTCACATATAATAGTTTAATACTTGTTATCCTATATTTGGACACATATTCTCTAATCTACCCACTTACCTCCCTGCCTCTCTCAAAAGGAAATATCAATTCAATTACCAAAAAAAAAAAGTCTTGAAAATCAGACTTCTTATTCTTGAATTTTAGTATATCCTGATTCTAGAATTTGTGCACTTACAAGAGTCCTCAATGTAAATTTAGGTCAGGTTAGTATCAATTCTTGAAGTTAATGGTTGTTTTGACAGCCACAAATTATTTTATAACATTTTTACAAGCTATTATTATGGCAAATTCTTACTGTTTTTCATTTGGAGCCACTACTGATATCACTTTGTCACTTACCAATAATCACTCACCACATTAACAATTTGTAAAAAAATATTGTAAAATAATTTGTATCTCTAACATTTTCATAAAATAAATACACATTAGACACAAGAAGGAAAAAAAATTGATGAATTGACTAATATAACTATATATTCAGAGATAAAAAGTTAGTTAGTTTACCTTGTTATGGACAAGTTCAACCAGCTCATCATAGGATCCATTTTTGGACTCAAATATATATTGCGGAGTATCTGTATAATTCAATTGTTCCATCACCTTTTCGAAGACTTTAATGCTGAAACCGTCAAACATTTCGCCATTTAAGTTGCTTTTGTTCATGTCCTGCACAAATTGTTTGAACATGGCATGAGCTGGAACTATGATTCTCATTGGTTTTGCTTTTGAAGGCATTGCCCAGCCTTTGGGAATCTTATCTAGCCCTGGCCAAGCTTTTTCTTTTGTATTCTTATTCTTATTAACATCTGGTGTCCAAATGTCTAATTCATTGCTTTTCTCCCCATCCACTTTCACAATCTTGAATTTGGGATTTTGTGAAAGCATTTTCCCTTCAAAACGTATTTCTCCACTAAAACCTGAGAAACGGCCTGATAATATATTTTTCAAAAGGCTACTAGAGTCATCAGAACCTCTCTCTATGGCCTGTGTAATGATTTTAATGCTATCATATGCACGTAGAGCATAAATTCCCGGCTTTGAGTTTTCTTCCTCTGAACGATTGGCTCTGAATCTTTTCTTAAACTCGACATATTCTTCATTGTCATTGGAGTATTGTGTTTTGATTCCAATAGTGCCATTCATAGAGGAAATAATGGATTTGTCAACAGAGTCCAGCATGTTTGTAATGCTGTCTGGGATTATCCAAGCTGACTCTGTCTCTCCTCCAACAAGTCTCAATTTTTTAGCTTCTCTGAATAAGTTAGTCACCATCGTTAATGATGACTGAAGAACAACAAAAACCCGACACGACGTTTCATTCTCTAGCTTCACCAGCTCTGTGTGTACAAGTCTTTCAGTATTAGACACAGAGGAAAATGATGGAAGAACCAGACGATACTCAATCTCCACCTCAACGTTCTGAAGAGCTTCAGCTAAGAGAGCCGACATTCCTGAATCACCACCATATGCATCCTCTTCGTAAATAACAATCACTCTTCTCCAATTGCATGCACGGACAATATCTGCTATGCATTTTACTTGTGCAGAACCATTGTTAGCCATCCGAATCAACAAAGGCCAGCGAAGCTGAATCGTTGGTGAGGTTATGGCAGGTGATGCAAATGAAAGAACTGGAACTTGAGTCCTGTTTCCAACATCAGCAACTAAAGCTGTTTTCAGCCATGAGTGCATGCCAATGATAGCAATCAATTTCTTCTCTTTGATAAGATTTTCAGCTGCAATCAAAATGTAAGAAGTATTAACACAAACCATCACCATATATTGTCTTCATCATCATATAATTAAAGTAAGTGCTGGGATTAAACCCCCTGCGGAGTGTTGATTTTGGCTTGTCCAAGATTTTTTCCGCCACTACCTAGTACTATTGTGACCTAGTGTAAGACCATTGATGCTTGAGAAGTAGTGGCTGCATGTTGTGCACCTTGCACCTATGCCAACCAAACAAAACCATGGGCAGAAGAGGGAGTCATGCCATTTGCTATGCATGGTGGATTGAGGTAGCAGCTCATGGTAATACATGACTACATAAATGGGCTTGATGGCAATGTGTTGGTGGCCATGTGCTTGTGAAGGACTCATGGTCACGGCTTGGCAAAGTGCAAGCTATTGATATGCCATGGGCAGCAAGTGCAGTGGGGGTTGAATCGTGACAGCAAGCTAGGCGATGGGCAAGTAGATTGAACATAGATGATAGATGCGATCTTTTTTTTAGGTTCAAGAGAGAAGGGCACTCTTAGATTAACTTTAGAGTCTGTTTGAGATCTGTTTATTTTATTGAAACTGAAAGCTTTTTGCTAAAAGTATTGTGAGACCCATGAATAATACCAAAGCTTTTTGATAAAGGTAAAAGTTAGTTGAAATAGTACAGTGAGACTCATGAATAATACCAAAAAGTGCAGTGAGACCCATGAATAATAGCAAAAATAAGCTAAATAGTAAAATAAGTTAGCAAAAATAATTTTGCCAAACGGACACTTAGTATGCTAACCTCCTTAATTGTCTTCAAAGTCGTGCCTCAAAGGGTATAAATAGGTAGGCAAAAGGTTAGGTTAAATCAATCTTCATGTAGAACTAGGAATTTAGGCAACGTTTCTACCTGGCTTTAATAGATCAAGCAAGTCCTAAATTTAAACTCAACCTAACCTTCCATTCTTCAATATTTTCAAGCAGTTCCTTACATTGGCTCTTGTCTAAGCTAATAACATTAAGTAAAACCCCATTGACACATTATTTGTTATATGGAATTTCGCAACACTAATTCCTCACACATTTCATCCAAAAATCAAGTCTTTAAATTTTTAGTCGGTTTCACATGCATATTCCAGTCAAAATCTTGTTTTAAAATTGAAATTCTCACATTAATGTGGATGTAAACTATAACTTATTGTGGTCTGCTTAAAATTGAACTTTTTTTTTTTTGGTTCATCTAAGATATCAAAATAGAACTACTGTTGTCTGTTGTGGTTTGCCAAACACTCCATAACATTAAGGGTATTTGCCTAATATTCTTTTTTTTTTTTTTTTTTTTGATGGGTAATATTCTATTTTCGGATACTCAAAATACCTATCTAATTAAAAAGTCAATTAATTTAATGACTTTCCAATATACACCTAGCCATTATTTTATTATCAGTTTAAATTCTGGAAATTAATAGGAACACTTTTGAAAAATTATATATATATATATATAATTTTAAGCTAGATTATTTAATGCTTTTCACCCTTCTCTCTTTGGGGAAAAATTGAGATTCTTATCGTTCATATTGGAGAAAATTTGAGATTGGGAAAAAATAAAATCATCTCAATTCTTATCGTTCATATTTATTCTTTCTTTAAATTATCATTTTGTTCAATTATTAAAATTGTGTCTAAGCTTTTGTATATTATTTACATTTTATTTATCAACTTCCAATTTTCTTTTATTAGTATTTTAGCTACATTATGATTTGTCTTGTCTTTTTAGATATGTAATCAAATACACTTAATTCTCAAGGTCCATTTAAACGAAAGTGGACTCCTATTAAAGATTTGAAACTAGTGGAAGCTTTGGTAGAATATCAATATGTAAGGGAAGATAACCTTGAGAATAAGTTTAAGCCTGGATATTTGAAAGTCTTGGAAGAAAATATTTCTACCAAATTACCTAATGTTGGGTTAAGAGCAAAACCGAGTATTGAATCAAGATTAAGGACTTTGAAAAAATTGAGTATTTTACCATTGTTCAAGTAAGATTGTAGCTTGTTGGTCAAATTTTACAATTGTGGGACACTTGATTAAAGACCCTCAGGAATTTTTGAAAGACCAATTGCTTACTTATGTCACTACTTCTATACAATGAAATGAAAGCAATTTTATTTACAAAAAAGAAGAAGAAGAGAGATTGGATTTGTTGGAGGTCATCTATTCAAGATTGGGTTGGTTAAACTAATCCTTATCAAGTGTATTTGTAATTTTATAATAAGGGTATTTTAGACAATTTAATTTAAAATTCTTTAATTCCATTGTCCTCATGGTTCTATCACCAAACAAATGAATAGTAATAAGTATTACATTACAATATCTTATATTCTTTGTAATACTTATTCTTATTCATATGTAATCACCATTACAGTCTATCAAACGTGCCCTAATAAACAATTGAAATTAATTATCATACAATATTGACACTCGTACATGACTATCATACAAAATTAATAAACAAAATGGGCATTGCCTTTCCTCAAAAAAAAAAAAAAAAAAGGTGGGCATTGCCCATACACAGGGTTATGAGCTGGGATTTTCTCTTTCAGCCCCATTTCAGCAACCATTTAAACCGATGAAAACTGCCACTGAAACCTTAGCATTTCCGCTTATATGGTGCAGTAGCTGTTTGGGTTTCAGGGATCCCAACATTGTCAACTTGGTGCAAAAACTCCAAAAACAAGCCGATCCAAATGATGAACATAACACTCTTAGCCATTATAATTTTTGTTTGCATATAGTAGAATTTGACAAAGTCACATGATGCTAGCTAGCTCCGTCATAATAATATATAGGTGGGGTTTGGATACACGTCTGGCGTTGGCATTTTGAGTTTTGCGTTTTCCCTTTTCTTTTTTTTTTGGGCACACGTTTAAGGAGATAGTGCGGATATTGTTCATGCACCGTTCATGAAAAGTAGCCGCACTATTTGACTTTTCAACCCTTTTCAGCACATCAGTGGGTCCCGTGCACTGTTCACGGGACCCACAAATCTCACTTGTCAGCAACTTTTTCATTAAAAATGGGTCTCATGCACGGTACTATTCACACATTTAAAAATTATTTTGCTACAATGATTTCAGTTTTCAGTTTTCAGTTTCAGCAAAATAAGTTCTATCTAAACAGACTTATAGTGTGGTTACATTTCTTTGGACTTAAGATAAAAAATAAAAATAAAAATCAAATTTCAATGACTGGAATAGGACTTCAGTTAAATTTTAAGAATTAATTGTCTATTTTTCACCTATTTTTTTATAAGTTACACACTACCAAATGATTAGTTTCGCTCATTTTTGTACGAAGTGGAAACGTGTACTCAATGGAAAGAAACCACGTCAACATGTTATCCATCTCAAACAGCTTTATCATATCTCAAGCATACATAGACAAATCAAACAACAACAACAACAAAAACCATAAAAAAGAAGAAAAAAGTAGTAAGAAAAATTGACTCACCCGCAGAAGCAACTTGTTGGGGGTCTCTGTTGGAGTCCAGAAAATGGAGAGACACACTTCGACCCTTTGGAGCTTCATTCTGAGCTGCAATTTCCATTGCTGTTTGCTCTTCCTTCCCTATACGGGAATTCACATCAATGATGACACCGATATTTATTTCTTTGTTCTTATAGGAATTAGCTTGGGCTCCATGATGACAATGGGGGAGGAGAAAGAGAATGAAAAGAAAGTAAACGAGCAAAGGATTGAACAAAGGTCTCGAAACAGTACAAACTGTTATGAAAGGAATAGACATTTGGGATCGATCTAACTTTCTAATTAAGCAAACTTTAATTTTTCGTCAGTCTAGTACATATCACATTACACTCAATTATTATACATATATATATATATATATATATATATCATTTTGTTTTTCTCTAGAAACCGTATCATTTACAATTTTACATGTTGGGAAATAAAAAGTGGACATAGTCGAAGTCATGAATTTGCATCTGACCGCGCGTGATTGCCAAAACGCGCAGTTGTGGGAGCTTTTGCATGGACTTTTAACATTCGTTGTTAGAATCTTTGAGTCTCTAGTATCTTTGATCAAAGAAAACTCGTCCAGTAGTGTGAGTTTTCAGTTTTTTTGAATTTCTTACTCTTTTTTTCTTTTTTTCTTTTTGGATTTATCATGACTTTGTGTCTTTGAATTGGTCGTAATTAAATATTTTAGTGATCATTATATATAATTATTACTACTTTTCTTGTATATATCTTTGAATTTTCCGTACCTGCATCATTAACATCTCATAGACTCATTCAACTATCATTCAAGTTAGTTTCTTTCTTTCTAAAAAATAATAATACTGTAATAGAAAGAAGAAAGAGAAGGAAAATTACTTTTTTTTTTTCACCATAAATTATATCTCATTTTACATTTACCCTCCTGAATAACAAGAAATATATGATCAACCCCCCTGAACTAAAACTCATGTAACAATTTATTGTCTTTGGTCACTTTCTCAATTAAGTCTAATGAAATGTAGGATTAAATGAACAATTTACCTTCTACTATCAATTTTAGAGGGAGATGTATGTAAATTGGTCTTTTAATACTAAATTTTATTAAACTTAATCCCAAACAGATATGGTAGATGATTAAGTGTTACAGAGTTATAATTTTGGAAGGTCAATCTTGCATTTTGATAGTTCATGGGTCAAAATGTAAAATGGAGTATAGTTTATGATGAAAATGTGTAATTTTTCCAAAAAACAAAACAAAAACAAAAAAAAAAAAAATTCAGGACTGGACCATGTTGGGCTCCTAACCCAATCCATGAACGACACAAGCCCTCAATATTTAAAAGGCAACAAGTCTATTAAAAAAAAACACCTTCATTCTACAATTTATACACGCAAGCACATGCATTACCTCACATAAAGAACTTAGCTGGTGGTGGATTATCTTTAAGGGTGGATGATTCCTTCCTGGAGTTGTTGCTACTAATTCTTCCACGAGCTTTTCCCCTACTCATAGCGAGGAAATATATTGTGTCTTCATCACATCATATGAGAATTTGGTGGAATATTGTTCTAGACCTGTTAGAGTTTGTTGGTTGTACGTACAATAGTGAGATGTCTTTAAGAATATGTACATGTGTTTGGTGGAGTTGAGTGTTATTTTTTTTTTTGAGAGTAATCGGCAGAAATTTATTCAAAGAAAGAAAAAATGTACAAAAACAAGACAGCAACAGGGAAAGCCGAAGAAACCTGAACTAGTTACAGAGCTTTCCCTACTCCTACCAAAGACAGCAGCTAAAAGAAAGATTACAACAAGGAAAGCCAAAAAAACAAAACTATCTTACAAACTCAAGACAAACATCCAAAAATAGCTTCCAAATATTCTATAGCATAATCTGCAGCAGACCTGGCTAGAAAAGAGGGGTCGAGACAAGGAGTGCCAAAGTGAGCCTCATTCCGCTTATTCCAGATCATCCAACTGGTTGTGAAGAATATGGCAATCTCTGGGTCATTATTCCTTTGCAAAATTTGATTAGCCACATCCACAAATGAAAGATTTGTGAGATGAGACATGGTTCCCCATATGCATGTGGACTTCCAAACCATATCAGAATATGTACAGCTTAGCAGGATATGGTCCGTTGACTCCACCCCAACCTGATCACACCAATCACATCTGGCATCCAACAATATTTTCCTTCTAGCTAGATTAACCTTTGTAGGCAGTATATCTCTACAAGCTCTCCAAATAAAAGTTTTGATTTTTGGCCGCCCAAATCGCTTTCCAAATTTTATTGCACTAAGAGTAATTGGATGATTGGCCATGAGAAGATTTCAGTTGTTGAGTTTGCATCATCATGTATGCACTTTTTACCGAATATTCACCCGTGTTTGTGTATGCCCAAGTTTGGGTGTCTTGCACCGCTCTATTGCTCAAAGGGATGGATTTAATAACTTCAGCTTCATGAGGGAGAAATACATGATCTATCATGGATACACGCCAAGATCTAGTAATTGGATCAATGAGGTTATCCACTGTGGCCATTGTTGACATTATGGAGCATGGGGTTACCACTTTGAATGATGGAGGAGTTGGAAGCCATCGGTCTTGCCAAATTCAAATTTTATTTCCGGTTCCTACTCGCCATCTCAAACCGCTATCCAAGACAGATCTGGCAGCCATTATACTTTTCCATGCAAAACTCCCTAATTTTGGTGAAAGAGCATCTAAGAAAGATGCGTTGGGGAAGTACTTTGATTTGTAGACTCGATAGAGCAAGGAGTGTGTATTTTTCATTAGCCTCCATCCTTGTTTGGCTAACATGACTAAATTGAAAGATTGAAGCTCTCGAAACCCAATTCCTCCCATCGACTTGGGCATACAAAGTTTAGACCAGCTCAACCAGTGTACTTTCCTTTCTTGCATTTTTTGACCCCACCAAAATCTACACATCATCCCTTCAAGTTCTTTAAACAAACCTTTCGGTAACAAGAAATAACCCATGGCATATGTGGGGATAGCTTGTGCCACGGCTTTAATCAAAATTTCCCTTCCAGCCTGAGATATCATCTTTTCCTTCCACCCCTTTAGTTTACTCTAGACTCTTTCGATGATTAGGACAAAAGCTGCTTTTTTGTTACGCCTCACTATACTCGGTAGCCCTAAATACTTCTCATATTATGAAACTGTCTCCGCACCCAATGCTTGTTTGATTGATTCTTGAGTCTCAAAGCCAGTATTGCTTCTAAAGAAAAGAGAAGTTTTATCAGTATTAACCTTTTGTCCTGAAGCAGCCTCATATAAATTAAGCAAAGAATTGACCTGTTGGCACTCCTCTACCGAGGCACAACAAAATAATAAATTGTCATCAGCAAATAGGAGATGAGAAATACAAGGACCACCTCTGCTAGCTACCACTCCTCTTATAAGTCCTTCTGTTTCTACCTTTCTAAGCAACGCAGTAAGCCCCTCAGCACAAAACAGAAAGAGATAAGGTGACAGAGGGTCACCATGTCTCAGTCCTCTTGAAGGTAAGATATAACCTGTAGGATTACCATTGACTATAACAGAAAAATGAGCATTTGTTATACATGCCATTATCAATTGCACCCATTTTGCATGAAACCCCATTTTCTCCATCACCCTTTGTAAATAATCCCATTCGACCCTGTCGTAAGCTTTGCTCATATCCAATTTAATAGCTACCTGACCTATCTTGCCCCACCTCTTTTTTTCCATGCTATGCAAAGTTTCATATGCAACTAAAATGTTGTCTATAATTAATCTCCCCGGGACAAAAGCGCTCTGAGAGTCAGAGATTAAATTTGGGAGGATAAGCTTCAGTCAGTTGACTAACATTTTAGATATAATTTTGTATAGCACATTACACAAGCTAATGAGACGATATTGTGTGATTAATTCAGGGTCTTTGGTTTTGGGAATTAGTGCTATGTGGGTATTATTTATATTTCAAAAAATGATACCAAAATTTAGACATGATAGCACAGCATTAGTTAGATTAGCACCTACTATATGCCAAAACTTTTGAAAAAAGAAAGCAGTCATACCATCAGGGCCTGGAGCTTTTGAAGGATGCATTTGAAATAAGGCGAATCGAACCTCTTCTGGATGAAAATCTTTCACGAGCCAATCATTCATCTCCTTCCTAACTACTCTAGGAATATGGGCCACCACTTCTTCAATAGCATTTGGGTTTGAAGATTGGAAGAGAGTTGAGAAATGTTGAATTATCACCCTTTCTATGTCACTTTGTTGCTCTATCACCGTACCATCCATTTCCTTTAGCGAGACAATTAAGTTTTTCTTCCTCCTTGCAGATGCTTTTGCATGAAAAAATTTTGTATTGAGATCACCTTCACGCAACCAACTGATACAAGATCTTTGTTTCCAATAAATTTCTTCTTTCTCAATTAAAATACTAATTTCATGCCTAAGGGCTTCACATTCAGCCCATGATGCGTCCCTATTGTTTTCCTCAAGCACTTGCAACCTATTTCACTTTTCCTCAATTTTTTTGCCTAAGGAACATAACGAATTTTTACTCTAGGCTAACAATCTCTTCCTGCATTCTTTTATTTTGTTACACACTTGGAACATAAGACGTCCATTGAAGGAAACAGACCAAGCATTTGCAATTGCGTCCTCACAGCCTTCATCTTTCACCCATGCTTCCTCAAACCGAAATCGTTTTTTATACATCCCAATTTGAGACTACATTTGCCCTCTTAGCCACACCCCAATGGCCATGTGATCAGAATTTGAAAAGCTTAAATGATGAACATCAAAGTGAGGAAAAAGATCATACCATTCTTGATTAGCTACCCCACGATCGAGTCTAACATATACCCGATCCTGTTCATCTCTCTGATTGCACCATGTGAAACGAGCACCTTTAAAACCCATGTCCCTTAATCTGCAATTGTCTAGCACCTCTCAAAAATTCACCATTTGCCACTCACTCCTTGGTTCCCCTCCTTGTTTTTCATTCGCTAAAAGTATCTCATTGAAATCGCCAATGCATATCCATGGCAATGTGACTTGTTGATGAAGTAGGTGCATCAAATTCCATGTCTCAATACGCTTCAGTTTTTCAGGGTGCCCATAAATACCTGTCAATCTCCATAGAACCCCATCCTTCTCTTTCACAACAACATCAATATGGCTTTTTGACAGGGTCCTCAAGTTCACATCCCATTCTGAGTCCCAAAACAGAGCCAAGCCTCCACTCATTCCAATTCTATCTACACACACTACATTATCTATCTTTAATTCATTCTTCACTTCTTCTATACCTTTCTTTTTCAGTTTAGTTTCCATTAGAAATACAATTCGGGGACGTTGAATTTTAATCAGCCTAGACAGCTCTCCAACAGCACTTTTATCCCCAAGTCCACGGCAATTAAGACTTACTATACTCATAATTCAGCTTCACTTCAAAGGTTCAATAATCCAACACAAAAACGCCTAAAACAGAGACCCTTTAAGAGACTGATTTACCTATAGCCAAGATGAGGTGCTATTGAAATGATATAGAAGCTCCCACTTTTGCAAAGAACTCGCCCAAAAAGTGGGTTGGTCCACGAAGCAAAAAGCTCACCCAACAGCAGCCAAATCTTCAGAGCTACAATGAAGCAAATTGGCGCCCAGAGACCATGAGGCGACGACCTCTATCAACAACGAAAACCAACAAAATGATGTTATGGGTTGTGGCTCACACGGCCGAGTGGTTGCATATATATGGGTGGTGATGCATTGTTGGCTTGCGTTGGTGGTGTTGTTGTTGGAGCATGCTGGCCAGGTTTGGGAGGTGGCACCGCATTGGCATGGGGTGACAATTTCCAAGTAATTGTGGCTGGGGGCTAATTTTGTGCATGTGCTGGATTTTTAAACAATGTATCCAAGGGGGGCAATTACCCATGTTGTGGCAGTAAACATAGAAACAGTTACTGGGCTAAGTAATTGCTCACGCCAAATTTTTCATGCAATTTAAAAACCTATTCTGTTGGGGATGTCAGCAACAAGTGTTTATGGGAAAAATTTGTGTAAGTGTTAGGCAAAGAAAAACAAGGTTACTTTCTGTAGGATCGTAGTATCTTTGTGTGGGTTATAGCCTAGGTGGCTGGATTTTTAAACTAAGGCAGATTTTGTATGAGGTAAAGCCTTGGCGTTCCTTTGTACTTTGAGATAAAGTAATAAAAGGTTGGAAGTTTTGCCATCTGTGTTGTGTATTTTCTCTGCTTGCTATGTGCTTGTTTAATTAATTCACAAAAATTGGTTTAGTGTTCCTAGTGTGTGTGAGTGGTGGCTATTGGCTTAGATCTAAATGGGCTACTTATAGTGTGTTTGGATACCGTTTATTTTGCTGAAACTGAAAACTTATTGCTGAAAATACTGTAGATAAAGGTAAAAGTTAGTTGAAATAGTATACAGTGGATACCGTTTATTTTGCTAAAACTGAAAACTTATTGCTGAAAGTACTGTATATAAAGATAAAAGTTAGTTGAAATAGTACAGTAGAACCCATGAATAGTACCAAAAAGTGCAGTGAAGCTCATGAATAGTAGCAAAAATAAGCTAAATAGTAAAATAATTTTAAGTTTTCAGCCCTATCCAAATGCACGCTTAGTGTCATCACAAGGTAGAAAATTTGAAGCTAAAATCTACCCTGTGACACCTGGATATGTAGCTCAGTTTTCTTTCTTTTTTTTGATGTAGCTCATTTTTCTTTATCAAAACAAAGTCACTAAAATAAACAGTTCTTAGATCTAAAATCTTCTTTTATTACATTTGAATTTTATTTATCTCACTTAATTTTTTTTTCATTAATTTTTATCTACTTTCCTCTGCAACGAAATGTAGAATTAGATATCTTTGTTTCACATCTACCTAAGCTTCACACATTTGTAAATGATGCTACTATTTTGAAATAAGAGAATAATGGGAGGATCAAACCTTTGGCTGCTGTTGTTGTTGTAGACAAAATGAATATATACTACAAAAAAATTTGGGCTTAATTACATAAAGAATTTCACTATCATTTATGGTTGGATTTAATTCTCCCACTAAACTTATCTTTTTAAGTATATCACTTTTGGCATTATGGAAACAAAGGCATAGTGGATTATCTTATGAATAAGAATTGCCAAAATAAAAGGGGAAATTGCACTTTACCCACTTGTGGTTTGGCCCGTTTTAACAGTGCCCACCCGTGGTTTAAAAGTTATCACTTAACTCACTTAAGGTGACCTCCATTAGACCCCCGTTACCCACCTCTCCCTTTTCACCATTAAAAATAGGGGTAAATGTGTCTTTTTCATTATTTTTTATGTCTCACTCCTCTTTTCTCTCCTTCTTCTTCTTCACATAAAACATAAAAGAAAACCAATACCCCTACAGTCACAAACAAAGCCACAAATCCATGTGAACATACACCCACAGATTCGCTAGCCTTACACTGCTAACCCTCTTTCTTTTGCTGGGTTCTCTAAAAAAAACCAGATTTGCAAGTAAAAAAAAATCTGCAAAAAAAAACCCAGCAATCTATTCAAATTTTTTGGGTTTAATGGATTTGTGGGTTAATGGGTTAATACTGCTACAGCCATAGATCCAGTAGCGAACCCAACTCTGTTCAAAACGGCGCCCCTTTGAGCCGGTCCAGGAGCTTCAGCAGGTGGAGTACTACTATGTTGGCGACGGTGCTAAAGAAACAAATAGAGAATGAAGAAACAAACAAATTTTTCCTTTTCTTTAGTTTCTCAGCAAACAAACAGAGAATGAAGAAACAGAATTTCAATAATCTCTTCGAAATCAACTGAAGCAAGTAAACTAATCACATTTAAATTTCACTGACACAATAACCTTTTATTCCTTTTCCTTCATTTTCTCAGGGAACAAACAGAGAATAAGGAAATAAAATTTCCAAAATCTCCCCAGAAACATTGAAGAAAGTGACCGAAACTAGCAAACTAATCAAACTCAAATTCTCACTAACACACACTGACTTTCTATTTTCCTTTCCTTCAGTTTCTCAGCAACCAATCAGAGAATAAAGACACCGAATTTCTGCAATCTCTCTAAAAGCTTCTGTTATTATTTTTTTTTTTCCTTTTGTTCAGTAAATTGTTTCCAATTCCATTAACACAAAAGAAAATTATATTTTCCTTTTGGTTTTCTCGAAAACCAAACAGAGGATTAAAAAACGAGAGATAATTTCTAGGGTTTTAGGAAGTTTCATTTTTTTTTTTTTTTTTGGGTGGTTTATTCAGCGTTACCTATAAAGCGACTCTGGTGAACTTGCGGGAGTAGATGAAATCGGCAGTAGGGGCAATTTCATAATTAGATTCCAAGTCCATGGCCGAAGATCAAGTTGATTTAGAGGAAATGGGTTTGGGGTTCTAAGGTAGAGAGAGGGAGAGAGCTCGTTCCTTTTTTTAGGGTTCTATTTGGGTTCTAATTTTGGCTTATATAGTAAAGAGGATTTTTTAACAGAAAGGGCAGAGGTGGGTAACGAGGGTTTAACGGAGGTCACCTCAGTTGGGTTAAGTGACAACTTTTAAACCATGGGTGGGCACTGTTAAAACGGGTCAAACCACAGGTGGGTAAAGTGCAATTTCCCTAAAATAAAATTTTAATGACTTATCAAAGTTGAAAGCTATATGCATGTGTGCTTTTGGGGTCTCTCTCTCCCTCTCTCTTTAATTTAAGCATTTCTTTCCAATAGGTTTTGATATGGGGAATGTTAGAAATACTGAATGAATAGTATTGTATTTCACAAGTAATAAAATATACAAGAGTGCCTTTATATAAGAGGTAGAGTGTATAGTACAAGTATGTGTGTAGTACAAGTAAACAAGGTGGGCCTAAAGCCCACAACCTATTACACGTTAACAGCCCCCTTCAAACTCAAGGTGAGTGTGAGACCAACTTGGGGTTGTCAACCAAAGCACGAAGGCGTCCCTTGGGATGTGACTTAATGAAGATATCTGTAAGTTGATCTTTAGAAGAGACCAAGAACAGCTTGAGAGCACCATGGACAAATGATAATGGATAAAATGGCAATCGATCTCGATATGTTTAGTCCGTTCATGGAAGACATCATTGTGGGCAATATGAATGGCACTCTGGTTGTCACAATAAAGAGAAGTAGCAGAGGATGTGGACACACCTAAGTCCTTAAGAAGCCATCGTAGCCAAAGGAGCTCAGATGTGGTATCAGCAAGGGCACAATATTCTACTTCAATACTCAAGTAGGCCACAAGGGTTTGTTTCTTGCTCTGCCAGGAAATCAAAGAAGAACCAAGAAGAAAGCAATAACCAGTGGTAGACCTGCAATCAGTGGGATCTCCTACCCAATCAGTATCAAAGAATGCACGGAGAACAAGAGGAGACTGAGCAGAGTAGAAAAGGCCATGGAAGAAAGTGCCCTTCAGGAATCTAAGAATGTGCAGAACAGCAGCATAGTGAGTCAATTGAGGAGGAAACCTACAAAATGACAAAAATGCCCCTAAAACCTACAAGATGATAAAAATACACTTTAAACCTAAAAAATGACTAAAATACCCTCGAAACCTTAAAAAATTACCAGAGGACCCTGAAACCTAAAAAATGATAGAAATACCCTCAAAACCTAAGAAAGCACTCATGGATATTGACTTTTTGAAATACCCCTAAAACCTATAAAATGACAAAAATGCCCCTAAAACCTATAAGATAATAAAAATACACTCTAAACCTAAAAAATGACCGAAATACCCTCAAAACCTAAAAAAAGACCAAAAGACCCCGAAACCTAAAAAATGACAGAAATACCCCCAAAACCTATAAAAGCACTCATGCATATTGAATTTTTATGAATAAAGATGGAAGATGGTCATTAAGCTCTATTTCAAATCACAGTTAATGAAGAGTAATGTTGTGAGTTAAACTAGAATTATGTTGTTTTAATTTGGTCTTTTTTGTTTCATTGATGAGTAATGTAATATATTTTAATTATAGATGTAGGCTTGTAATGTAATGAGATATTTCTTAGATGGTTAGACCTATTGTTATGTAATGAGATATTATAAATCTTCTTGATAAGTGATGTGATGATGATGTTAGGTCATAAGAAGTAAGGATGATTCTGATCAAATTATTCAAGCTCGACACCATTACACATAAGCAGAGGTTGATGGTTGAATTCTTTAGAATCTTTATGATGATGCTTACGTTAAGGTAAGTTTTAATTTGAAGTGCTATGCTATTTATTGTATATTTTATTTTGATAGACTAACTTGTTTTTGTTTGTTTGTTTGTTGTGTTTAGGCTGCTGAAGGAAAGCCTAGTTATATCTACAAGATTGTCGAGATGTTTAAGGCTATGGATGTAAGTTCTTATTTTACAACTCAATATTATTATAGAGTCGAGGATACGGTAAGTATCATCTTAACACCATCTCTTAATTGATACGACAAGAACTTGAAATCATACATTCAAAGGAATCATACATCAATTAAGAGATGGTGTTAAGATGATACTTACCGTATCTTTAGCTCTATAATACCTTTAAGCTGTAAAATAATAGCTTTCATTCTCAATCTCAAACACCTCCACAATCTTGTAGATATAACTAGGCTTTCCTTCAGCATCCTAAACACAACAAACAAACAAAAATGCAAGTTAAACTATCAAAAGAAAATATACAATAAATAGCATAGCAATTTTTAAATTAAAACTTACCTTAATGTGAGCATCCTCATAAAGATTATAACGAATTCAACCATCAACCTTTGCTTCAGTGTAATGGCGTCGAGCTTGAATAATTCAAAACCATCCTTACTTCTTATGACCTAACATCATCACTACATCACTTATCAAGAAGATTTATAATATCTCATTACATAACAGTAGGTCTAATCATCTAAGAAATATCTCATTACAATACAAGCCTACGTTTATAATTAAAATATATTACATTACCCATTAATGAAACAAAAAGGACCAAATTAAAATAACATAATTCTAGTTTAAATCACAACATCACTCTTCATCAACTATGATTTGAAATAGAGTTTGATGGCCATCTTCCATCTTTGTTCATAAAAAGTCAATATCCATGAGTGCTTTTTTAGGTTTTGAGGGAATTTCTGTCATTTTTTAGTTTTCAGGGTCTTTTGGTTAATTTTTTTTTTGGTTTCAAGGGTATTTTGGTCATTTTTTAGATTTATGGTGTATTTTCATCATCTTATAGGTTTTAGGGGCATTTTGTCATTTTATAGATTTCAAGGGCATTTTGGTCATTTTATAGGTTTCAGGGGTATTATCTTACTTGATTTCCCTACAATCTTCATGATCACTTTCAACTTTTAAACATATATCGATGAATTTCTTGGAATCTATAGTTCATGATCTCGTTGTTATCTTGAATCACTATTGTTGATACCGTATTTTTGTCTGCCCTCGATTTGCATGTCGGACCCCGAAAAATTCAAAGATATTATTTTCTCTTTATGGGGTCGCGAGAACATCTATAATGACATGGCGTAACCCATTCGGACTTCAGAGCGCTCAAAGTGCCTTTTTCAACCAAAATGACCAAAATGCCCCTAGTCAACCCTAGGTTGACCGAAGGTCAAACAAGGTCAAAATCCTCACTAAACAACATTTTTCATAGTTTTACATTAGACCCGAGTTTCTCAGAGACTTTTGGCAACTTTTACCAAGTTTGACCAAATTTGATATGAAGTTGACTCTCGGCAGGCCCTAGAAACCCTAATTTTGATCCGGCCATCAAAACGGGTTGAGACTAATGTCATTGCAAATATAATCAAATTATCATTCCAACGACTATTCATGGATCGAAATTGGAGTTAAACCGGTTGAGATATTGAGAAAACCGTGAAAAGCGCGTCAGCATGCTTCCCGAGGTCATAACTTTTGATCCAACCGTTGGAATTTTAATTTCTTTGGCTTTTGATCCAACGACTATTCATGGGTCGAAATTGGAGTTAAAAAGGTGGAGATATTGAGAAAACCCTGAAAAGTGCGTTAGCACGCTTCTTAAGGTCATAACTTTTGATCCAACCGTTGGAATTTTAATTTCTTTGGCTGTCTGAAAACTAGACATCCAAATATTTCCAGGGACACCAAGATCGCCTCAATCTGAGTCTTGGAAGACTTTGAAATTCGCGACCAAAGTTGGAAACAAAAAGTACAACAAGATGAATTTGCCGATATCATGATGACATCAACCCGACGCACCTTGTTGGGCCGCCAGGTCAACCCAGCGGCCCTTAAAGGTGTGTTGTGCCTCAAAAAGCATGCCAAGGGCTATAAATAGCCCCTAGCACCCCAAATTGGACCGGAACCGGAAAAAGTGGGTTTTTGGGAGCTATTTGGGCATTTTTTTTTTCTCTCTTTTCTCATCATATTTCTCTCCCAAAAAACACAAAAACACAACAAATTTTCTTGATTCTTCTCTCTTCTCCAAAAATACAAGGTAGTGTTCATACCCTCCATCTTCCTCTCCTTAGTTCCATACTTTGGATTTGAGGTTTAAGGGGTATGGATGTAGCTTTTTAGCTACTATCCATACCCCTTTTTCTTTAAAGCTTCATCTAGCTTTATCTTGCTCTTTTTGCCTTAATAACATGATTTATTACTTTCTTTAGCATGTTCCTTGCTTTATTTGTACTTCTAGCTTAAATCTCCTTGCTTTTTATGCCTCATGCCATGTTTTATACTTAGATCTACATCCTTACGTGCTTATATGTTTAGATCTACATGCTTTCATGCTTGATGTCATGCTTTCTATGCTTAGATCTTCTCTTTCCTATGTTTTTTTATGTTAGATCCACATGCTTCCATGTCTCATACCATGTGTTAGTGCCTAGATCTATCTTTCCCATGTGTTGTTTGGCTAGATCCACATGTTTCTACCCTTGTTTACATGTCTATTTGTCTTGCCTACATGCTTTATGCTTTATACCATGTTTTCCTATACTTTGTTCCTCTTTTTGCTCTATGTTGATGTTAGGGTTACATGCTCACATGCTTGTATGATGTTGTTGGCTATGCCTTGCTTGGATCTATGTGTTCATGTATGTATTTCCATGCTATATGGTTAGATCCTAGTCTTCACATGCTTATATGCTTGGATTCATGTTCTTCCATGTTTATGTGCTAGGCTTGTACATGTTGATGTGTACATTTCTATGCCTACTTGTCTTGACCTATGTTTTCACATGCCTATATGCTTGGATCTATGTTCTCTACATGCTTTATACTATCTTCCATGTGCTTGTGCGCTCCATGCCATGTTTGTGTGCCTAGACCTAGGCTATGTTTGTCATGCCATGTGCTATTGTAGCCCTTTTGTCGCTGTTGTCTCTCTTTCTTGCATTTTGGCCTAATGGTTAGGACCCGATCTAGACCCTATGGTCTTTGTCATCATCCATACACCAAAGCCCACATAAAAGGGTTTGGATCACCCCTATTTGCATGTCTATGCTTGCTTGCTTCTATGCTTTATACTTGTGTTAACCTCTCTAGTTTTAGGCTTTGTCATGCTTGACACCCTTAGCGAGTTTGTGGTTGTGTGGTTACATCTAACGCTCATGAGGCCTTGTTTGGATGTAACCACTTGGGATGCATCACCATGATGCCGGTTGCTTCATGCATACCTTTCCCTTTTTATGCTTCGTGCGATGATATGCTTGTCATGCTTGTTTGTGCCACCTATTGGCTTTCTATGCATCTTTACACACTTGCTTACATGTCCATGCATAAGCCTTGCTTGCTAGTGTGTCGTCCATGCTTCAACACAATGGAGTTATGGACATTCAATCCAAACCTATATTTGTCCATCGTGGACACCACCTTTGTTAACCTTTTTGCTTGTTTGTCTTCTTTCTTCTTTGCTTGCTTTCTTTTTTCTTTACTTGCCATGTCTATCACACTTATCTGCTTTATGCCTCTTTCGTATGCTCTTTGCAACTTTTTCCTTCCATTACTTGTCTGTTGGTTTCTTGTCTTTGCCTTTGCATATACACACATGAAGTGAGGACGCATGGAGCTAGGGCATGGTCTTCCAGGCGCAAGCAAAAAGGACGAGGATGCGAGCATCTGGATATAAGCCAAGCGGCTATGTTCAGTAGATTTAGGGGCCTAGCTTCTCCCATTTGGTTATGTACTCTTTTAAACTCCCTTACTCCTCCCTCCTTTCTCTCTTAGATGGGTTGTATTAGGTATATCATGTCGTGTACCATTCGTCCTCATCTCTAGAGTATGGCGACCCTAGTTTACTTTCCTAAACCTATATTTTGGGCCATGCTCTAGGGATGTAGGCATTTACTTTCCTGCTCTGTGTGCTTGCATTGTGCATGATGTATGTATATATATACCTGCTCACACCTCCCGGTGTCATTGTCACAGTCCATGTCACCTAAGGCAAAGTGATGTCTAATTTTCGCCGCAAAAGTATGGTGACGTGTCGTCGGATTTTCACCATAGAAATCTGGTACTTTGCCCAAATACCTTAGGAAAACATAAATTGGGACCACACCCATTCAAAAGCCGAACCTCAAAGCCCCCATGCATGCAAAGCCCTGAAAGCCAATGCCAAAATCATGTTTTTTACTGCTAATCTCCAAAAATTAAGATTTTATCAAGACAAAGGACTGTCCTTGGACAGGCATTGTGGGGTGCCTAACACCTTCCCCACACGTAACTAAACTTTCAGACTCAAGAATTAAGATTTTTTGCTATCCACATTAGATTAGGAAAAATGCCCTTTTTCTTAGCCTAGAATTGGTAATAAAATCAACTAGAAACAGGTGACCAATCACACCTTAGAAAAACCCAATGATTGGTGGCAACTTCGCTTACCTTTGATAATCACCTAAATTTTGGCCAAGATTCCTGCCACACCTCCAAAGGTAGACCTACCTTCCTCTCCCAAGAGAGAGAGCACCCGAAGCTTCGTACAAACAACCGTAGAATCATCGAGAAGGGCCTCCAATGGGCCCCGCGTGCGCGGGAGCATCGCCACAACGGGTGATCGAACAAGGGGCCACCACGATGGCGGTTTTCCGCTCTGATCGAGGCTGGGCATCGACAACTATCTTAAGGGAGTACACCTTATAATCACTGTTAACAGGATGCTTGCTTTATTGTTGCCTTTTTTGCCATATCAAAATGCTAAAGGAAAAATGCTCATACACCCCCCTGAACTTTTAACTAGCCAAAACACTCCTTGAACTTTTTTATTAGCCAATTTAATCCCTAAACTATACATAGTTATCAAAACCTCTATTAGTTTGGTATTAAAAAACTAACGATTAACTCACGTGAGAGACATGTGAGATTTAAAATATGTACAAATTGTTGTCTAGGTGAAGTAAAATAAAATGACAATTATGCAAAAGTTTGTCTTTACCTCAAAATCTATAAAATGAACAATAATATATTATATATTATAATTTTTAAAGTTATAAGAAATATATAATATCTAGCAATTCACAATCAACCACATATTTCAATAGCTGTACAACACTAATATCCATTTCTCTCTCTCTCTCTCTCAAAAAAAAAAAAAAAAAGAAAAAAAAAAAGAAAAAAGAAAAAAAGAAGCACTAATATCCATTCACATTCAAAGTTACTATTTGCTAGGGCTGTCCAAGCAACTCAGAGACCCGACCAAACTGAGCAAATCCGACACCTCCGGCAGTCAGTGACGGGTCTTAACCTTCGAAACCTGACTCCAACGGGTCAAGTGGCGAGTTTCGGTCTCTAAAGCCTAAGCCACCTGATCCAACCGACAAATGCTATAAAAAATAAAAAATAATAATAAAAAACCCAAAAATTACCTAGATCTAGCGACGTTCTAGTGTTCCTTAGCTCCAATCAAGCCACCCTTAGTCTTCCTTCACTCAGATCCGGTGGTATTTGCTCAAATTCACTCAAATCCGACCAAGATCTACTCTCCTCCTTTGTCAGATTTGCTCAAATCCGACGATATTTGGTTAGATCTGACTCAAATCTACTCAAATCTGGCTATTCTTGGTTAGATTGGGCTCTGATCTACTCAAATTTGGCGATATTTCGTTAGATCCAGTGCCTTCAACTCAGATTGACGAAGATAGATCTTCTCCTCCGCCCGACGTTGCTCATCGTCAGACTCAACTGAACCGACTGTTCGCTCCCCTAAGCCCAGCCAACTCAACCCGTGGTGGTTGACGATCAGTTGCAGGTCTATTCTTGTTCCACACGACCTGAGCAGGTCGAGTCCGGGTTGAGGCCAAAACCGACCCGAACTGACCCGTGGATAGTCCTACTACATGCTATCTTCCACAATAGAAAGTAAGTTGCAAAATAAAAATAAATAAATAAATAAGTAACAGCACAGCAAAGAATGGCAACAAAGGGAAATGGGAAGAGATAGATACCAGTTATGAGTCAATAGTGGAGCAAATGGCAAAGCAATGAATTGGCTTGACGAGGTGGTACTATGAGGCAGTGCAGGTTTTTTTGTTAAAAAATAATGTTGATTTAGAATATTTTGAAGGAAAAAATTAGGGTTTTGTTAACATTTGGGAGAGCCATGGGTTGAGGAAATCGGCCAGATTAGGTTTTTTTATCATACCAAATTTATCATTTTTGGGTATTTTGTATCAAGTTTGTTGGATTGGGTTTGACTTTTATTGGATTAGTTAAAAGTTTTGTGCAGCCAATTCTAAAATCTAAAGGGGATAGTGATAAAATTATTGTTTAATTTGTGATTTTTTTTACCAATGTTAAAAGGAAATTTCACAAGGCTAGGGCCCCCCTTGGCTTCGCCAGAACCCAAACCCCAAATCTTAAAAACCCAGTCAAGCTTTACCTCCACATTGGTGGAAACATCCAAATGGACAAATGGGTCCTCTCCGATAAACTCACTTCTTACTCTTTCTTAGATTGAAGAACAAGGCAATGATGATAATGATGATGAAGAAGAGCAAGAAGGTGAAGATTCTTGATGGGTTTTGAAAGTTGAGTCCAAGATTAGAGTCAAGGTTACTCCAGAGATTCAATTGAAGACTTTTTGTACGAGATTGCTAATTTTTAAATCTCACATGTCTCTCACGTTAACCGTTAGTTTTTTAACACGAAACTAATAGAGATATTGATTTAGCAATTGTGTATAGTTTAGGAACCAAATTGGCCGATAAAAAAGTTTAGATTGTCTTGCCAGTAGTTGAAAGTTTAAGGAGTGTATGAACATTTTTCCCAACTGCTAAAAGTTATTATAGCAATTGATGCAAAAGGAATTGTGCGAAAGGATTAAATATAGTTTTTAAAATTTTTATCTTTATATAACATAAAAACTCTACTCTATCCTAATCTAATTTATATGTGTGTGAAGTTCCTTCCTGGAGGCTTGAACCCTGGCCCTTGCCTCCCCCACACCCTACAAACACTTATACTTGTGAAGTGACCATCACGCTAAAGGTGTACAATGTGGGTTAAATATAAATTTAGCTAGATGCAAACTTTTAAATTCAATGATTTGTTGAAGTCACAGTGAAGAACTTTGAAATCCATAAAGAAAGAAAATAAGTAAATTGCATTCCTATTCGAAGGCTTTAAAAAACTTATTTTCCTAAAAATATTCTTAAATGGATTCTCGTTTTTCTTTTTCTTTTTTTTTTTAAATAGAATTCTACTCTAACCTAATCTAAGTATATATGTGTGTAAAACTTTCTTCTAAAGACTTGAATACTTGTGGAACAACCATCGCGTTAAGGGTGTGTGATGGTAAATGGATTCTAATTAATACAATACCATAAAAGAACACTAAATTATTTTTTTGGAAAGCATAATCCTAAAATTCCAAAAATTACATAAATATTTGTAAAAATTAATAAACAAAAGAATTAAACCCTATATTCTATCCTACATCACTTCCATGGTTATGACGGAGAAAGTATCCTTCTATTTAAAAGGGGTTTTATTTCATGTTTCGGATTAAATTTTATAATGCTTATTCGGGTATTACACATGACACATTGTACAATATCAAATTAAAAAAAAAAAAAAAATCTTAAGTTTACAATGAACTCTCTTCATTTCAAGTGAAATACGAAATCCTTTTCGGCATATTTGCCAGTGTGGAAAATGGATTAGCTTTGTATCATAACTAGACTCAGTTCGCTTGAAGATTGAGCTCTACTTAGCCCCATCTCTTTATCATAAAAGTACATTGCTATTCGAGCTGCCTTGTCCCAAACACTCCCACTCGGAGTTACACTACCTCGGTTTGCCTCTTCATAGCGTTGATAGTTCTTTATTAAATGAATCAAGGATAGCAAAAAACAAACGGTGGAAGTGGAAAAAGATATCAAGCAGAGACCCCAGAAACTTTTTAGGCCCAAGCTTCTGGTTTCATCGGAAGACACATTCATTGAACACTCATTCTGGGGAGTCATATCATTTTCTAGTATCTTTAGATCTCCTTTCTCTGATAGTCTCAGAATTCCTTCCGAAAACTCTCTAGCAAACGGAGAGCCTTTTTGAAATGCCTGCTTGGAAAGCAAGAAATTTTAACAATAATTACTATTTATTAAGGAAAAATACAAAGAGTCAATAGTCTTGTAGCTCAATTAGTTGGTATTTCCTAGTATTTCAAATGGAGACATCTAGGATTCAAATCCTCACTCCCATAACTATCAAATTATCAAAAAATAAAAACCTCCAATGTTTTTACTAACTTTCTAAATCAATGTCATTGAATTTGATTATTTTATTGCTTGGAGTACATGATTTATTTATTAATACTTCACTTTTATTTAATTTAATTGAGTTGAAAGCCATTTCTATTTCTTTATTACCCACTTAATTAAATTTCCTTCTTTTCCTTTTCTTTTAATTAAAATTTATATTCGCGTGAATTTAAAAGATTATGTGCACGTTTGGCATTGCTATAGAAAATATATTTTTATTGTAATTATCAAATTGTTAATTGTAGAGCTCCGGGGTGTGTCTCCTAGTGCATTAACAGGTAACAAGTACTATATATACACACACACAAATCTAGCAATTTTTTAGAGTTTTAAAACAGTCTTAAAGCTGATAACAACTTTTAAGGCTAAAGTTGAAATTTGGACGTTACAATTCAATATTCATAATTTATAAATTCAGAACTTTAGTGCACTATTATGTGGAATTCGTCAAATACCAAAAAACCTTTCGGTTAAAAGTTCTCAATAGCAAAAACTCTACAACTAAGGGTAAAGGGTTTATTTGGTATTACTGTAGAAAGTAGAGCTTTAGCTCTAATGAAAACATTGAATGATAGAAATTAAGCACAATGGGAGTAATTTTATAAAGAGAAATGTCCCTTACAAACACCCATTAATTTACACATTTTTTTTATACTAAAACCGTGACTCAAGTCACGATTTTTGTGCAAAAGTGATGTATGTAACAAGTGTGAGTCATGCCATTTGCCAACCAAACAAAACAAAACCATGGGCAGAAGAGGGAGTCATGCCATTTGCTATGCATGGTTGATTGAGGTAGCAGCTCATGGTAATACATGGCTACACAAATGGGCTTGATGGCAATGTGTTGGTGGCCATGTGCTTGTGAAGGACTCATGGTCACGGCTTGGCAAACTGCAAGCTATTGATATGCCATGGGCAGCAAGTGCAGTGGGGGTTGAATCGTGACAGCAAGCTAGGCGATGGGCAAGTAGGTTGAACATAGATGATAGATGAGATCTTTTTTTTAGGTTCAAAAGAGAAGGGCACTCTTAGATTTACTTTAGTATGCTAACCTCCTTAATTGTCTTCAAAGTCGTGCCTCAAAGCCTATAGTAGGCTAAATCAATCTTCATGTAGAACTTGGAATTGAGGCAACGTTTCTACCTGGCTTTAATGATAGATCAAGCAAGTCCTAACTTTAAACTCCACCTAACCTTCCAATCTTCAATATTTTCAAGCAGCTCCTTACATTGGCTCTTGTCTAAGTTAATAACATTAAGTATAACCCCATTGACACATTATTTGTTATATGGAATTTCGCAGTACTAATTCCTCACACATTTCATCCAAAAATCAAGTCTTTAAATTTTTAGTCAGTTTCACATGCATATTCCAGTCAAAATCTTGTTTTCAATTTGAAATCCTCACATTAATGTGGATGTAAACTATAACTTATTGTGGATCTGCTTCTAGAAAAACTTGATATAAAATAAAACCAATTCAAAATTGAACTTTTTTTTTTTGTTCATCTAAGATATCTAAATAGAACTACTGTTGTGGTCTGCCAAACACTCTATAACATTAAGGGTATTTTTAATATTCTCTCACTCATGCCTCTCTCTCATTTTATTTGCCTAATATTCTATTTTCGGATACTCAAAATACCTATCTAATTAAAAAGTCAATTAATTTATTGACTTTCCAATATACACCTAGCCATTATTTTATTATCAGTTTAAATTCTGGAGGTTAATAGGGACACTTTTGAAAAATTATATATATATATATATATATATTAATTGAAAATTAGATTATTTTAAATTGGTATATTAATCCACTTTCAATGTATATTTGTTTATATTTGTATATATGCTAAATTTCAATGGGATTTTAATATTTTAGATAAAAACACTAATTAAAGGTATTACTCATGAACTTCACGTTCAGTCTCAATTATAAATATTTTCAATCTTGGATCTACAGTACTACTAACATTGAGTAGTTTTTTTTATAAGTTCATTATAGGTTTTCTTCTAAGTATTTACTTCTTTTTCTTTATTTAGCAAGTTATATATATATATATATATATATATATATATATATATATTGAGAAGGAATTATATTATAATCTTAAAGCTCTATAAATTGATTAACTTTACTTCATGTTTAATGTATGACAAATAGCATTTTATTTTGTTGACTTAATGGACTAATAGACTATTGAAATTAATTATCATACATTATTGACACTTGTACATGACAATCATACAAAATTGGCATTGCCCATGGATGGGGTTATAAGATGGGGTTTTCTCTTTCAACCCCACTTCAGGAACCATTTAACCAGATTGGTGAAAATTGCCGCTGAAACCTTAGCATTTCCTCTTATATGGTGCAGTAGCAGTTTGGGTTTCAGGGATCCCAACATTGACAACTTGGTGCAAAAACTCCAAAAACAAGTCAATCCAAATGATGAACATAACACTCTTAGCCATTATAATTCTTGTTTGCATATAGTAGAATTTGACAAAGTCACGTGATGCTAGCTCCGTCATAATAATATATAGTGTACACACATGGAGCAAGGACGCATGGAGTTAGGGCACGGTCTCCCAAGCACAAGCAAAAAGGGCGAGGATGTGAGCATCTGGATATAAGCTAAGCAGTTATGTTCAATAGATTTAGGGGTCTAGCTTCTCCCATTTGGTTATGTACTCTTTTAAACCCCCTTCCTCCTCCCTCCTTTCTCTCTTAGATGGGTTGTATTAGGTATATCATGCCGTGTACCATTCGTCCTCATCTCTAGAGTATGGCGACCCCTGTTTACTTTCCTGCACATATATTTTGGGCCAAACTCTAGGGATGTAAGCATTTACTTTCCTACTCTATGTGCTTGCATTGTGCATGATGTATGTATATATATACCTACTCGCCCCTCCCGGTGTGATTGTCACAGTCCATGTCACCTAAGGCAAAGCGATGTCTAATTTCTGTCGCGAAAGTAAGGTGACGTTTCACTGGATTTTCGCCATGGAAATCTGGTACTTTGCCCGAATGCCTTAGGAAAGCATAAATTGGGATCACACCCATTCAAAAGCCAAACCTCAAAGTCCCCATGCATACAAAGCCCCGAAAGCCAATGCCAAAATCATGTTTTTTACTGTCAATATCTGAAAATTAAGATTTTATCAAAACAAAGAACTGTCCTTGGACAGGAGTTGTGGGGTGCATAACACCTTCCCCACACGTAACTAAACTTCTAGACTCAAGAATCAATATTTTTTGCCATCCACATTAGATTAGGAAAAATGCCATTTTCTTAGCCTTGGATTGGTAATAAAATTAACTAAAAACAAGTGACCAATCACACCTTAAAAAAAACTCAATGATTGGTGGCGACTTCACTTACCTTTGGTAATCACCTAAAATTTGGTCAAGATTCCTGCCACACCTCCAAAGGTAGACCTACCTTCCTCCCCCGAGAGAAAGAGAGAGCACCCAAAGCTCTACGCGAACAACTGCACAATCATCGAGAGGGGCCTCCAACGGGCCCCGCGTGTGTGGGAGCATCGCCACGCCGGGTGGTCGAACGAAGGCCCACCACGACGACGGTTTTCCGCTTCGATCAAGGCCAAGCATTAACAACTATCTTGAGGGAGTACACCTTATAATCACTATCAACAAGATGCTTGCTTTTATTGTTGCCTTTTTTGCCATATCAAAATGCTAAAGGGAAAATGATCATACACCCCCCTGAACTTTTAACTAGCCAAAACACTCCTTGAACTTTCTTATTACCCAATTTACTCCCTAAACTATACACAGTTATCAAATCAACACCTCTATTAGTTTGGTATTAAAAACAAACGATTAACTCATGTGAGAGACATGTGAGATTTAAAATATGAACAAATTACTGTCTAGGTGAAGTAAAATAAAATGACAATTATACAAAAGTTTGTCTTTACCTCAATAATATATTATATATTATAATTTTTAAAGTTATAAGAGATATATAATATCTAGCAATTCACGTTTAGCCACATATTTCAATAGCTGTATAGCACTAATATCCATTTCTCTCTCAAAAAAAAAAAAAGCACTAATATCCATTCACATTCAAAATTACTATTTGCTAAGGTTGTCCAAGCAACCCGGAGACCCGGCCAAACTGACCAAATCTGACACCTCTGGCGATTGGTGACGGGTCTTAACTTCTGAAACCTAACTCCGATAAGTTGAGTGGCAGGTTTCGGTCTCTAAAACCCGAGCCACCCAATCCAACTGACAAATGCTAAAAAAAAAGGCCAAAATTACCTAGATCCGATGATGTTTTGGTGTTCCTCAGCTTCGATCCGGCTACCCTTAGTCTTCCTTCGCTCAGATGCGGTGGTATTTGCTCAGATTCATTCAAATCTGACCAAGATCTACTCTCCTCCTTTGTTAGAATTGCTCAAATTCGACAATATTTGGTTAGATCTGACTTAGTTCTACTCAAATCCGGCTATTCTTGGCTAGATTAGGCTATGATCTACTCAAATCTGGCGATATTCCGTTAGATCCAGCGCTTTCAACTCAAATCGACAAAGATAGATCTTCTCCTCCACCCGCCATTGCTCATCATCAGACTCGACTAAACTGACCGTTCGCTCCCCTGAGCATGGCCGACTCAACCCGTGGTGGTCGGCGGTTAGTTGCGGGTCTATTCTTGTTCCACCTGACCTGAGCGGGTCGAGTCTGGGTTGAGGCCAAAACTGACCCAAACTGACCCATGGACAGTCCTACTACTTGCTATCTTCCATAGTAGAAAGTAAGTTGCAATAAAAAATAAATAAATAAATAAAAAGTAACAGCACAGCAACGAATGGCAACAAAGGGAGATGGGAAGAGATAGATACAAGTTATGAGTCAATAGTGGAGCAAATGGCAAAGCAGTGAATTGGCTTGACGAGGTGGTGCTATGGGGTAGTGCAGGTTTTTTTGTTAAAAAATAATGGTGATTTAGAATATTTTGAAGGAAAAAATTAGGGTTTCATTAACATTTGGGAGAGCCATAGGTTGAGGAAATAGGCCAGATTAGGTTTTTTTTATCTTACCAAATTTATCATTTTTGGGTATTTTGTATCAAGTTTGCTAGATTGGGTTTGACTTTTATTGGATTAGTTAAAACTTTTGTGCAGCCAATTCTAAAATCTAAAGGGGGTAGTGATAAAATTATTGTTTAATTTGTGGTTTTTTTTACCAATGTTAAAAGGAAATTTCAAAAGGCTAGGGCCCCCTTGGCTTCGCCAAAACCCAAACCCCAAATATCAAAAACCCAGTCAAGCTTTACCTCCACATTGGTGGAAACACCCCAATGGACAAATAGGTCCTCTCCGATAAACTCACTTCTTACTCTTTCATCAAGTCCTCTTAGATTGAAGAACAAGGCAATGATGATGATGATGATGAGCAAGAAGGTGAAGATTTTTGGTGGGTTTTGAAAGTTGAGTCCAAGATTAGAGTTAGGGTTACTCCAGATTCAATTGAAGACTTTTTGAACGAGATTGCTAATTTTTAAATCTCACATGTCTCTCACGTTAACCATTAGTTTTTTAACACGAAACTAATAGAGATATTGATTTAGCAGTTGTGTATAGTTTAGGAACTAAATTGGCCAATTAAAAAGTTCAGATTGTCTTGGCCAGTAGTTGAAAGTTTAAGGAGTGTATGAACATTTTTCCCAAATGCTAAAAGTTATTATAGCAATTGATGCGAAAGGAATTGTGCAGAAGGATTAAATATAGTTTTTTAACTTTTTATCTTTATATAACATAAAAACTCTACTCTAATATAATCTAAATGTATATATATATATATATATATATATATATATATGTGAAGTTCCCTCCTGGAGGCTTGAACCCTGACCCTTACCTCCCCCACACCCCACAAACACTTATACTTGTGGAGTGACCATCATGCTAAAGGTGTGCAGTTATGGGTTAAATATAAATTTAGCTAGATGCAAACTTTTAAATTCAATGAGTCATTGAAGTCACAATGAAGAACTTTGAAATCCATAAAGAAAGAAAATAAGTAAATTGCATTCCTATTCGAAGGCTTTAAAAAACTTATTTTCCTAAAAATATTCTTAGATGGATTTTTTTTTTTTTTTTTTTTTTTTGAGATAGAATTATACTCTAACCTAATCTGAGTATATATGTGTGTAAAACTTTCCTTTAGAGATTTGAACCTCAACCCTTACCCTCCACATCCCACAAGCACTTATCCTTGTGGAACAACCATCGTGTTTAGGGTGCGCGGTGGTAAATGGATTTTAATTAATACAATACCATAAAAAGAACACTAAATTATTTTTTTGGAAAGCATAATCCTAAAATTCCAAAAATTACATAAATATTTGTAAAAATTAATAAACAAAAGACTTAAACCCTATATTCTATCCTACATCACTTCCATGGCTTTGAGGAGAAAGTATCCTTCTATTTAAAAAGGGTTCTATTTCATGTGTCGGATTAAATTTTATAAAGCTTATTCAGGTATTACACATGACACTTTGTACAATATCAAATTAAAAAAATAAAATCTTAACTTTACAATGAACTCTCAGTGTGGAACATGGATTAGCTTTGTATCATAACCAGACTAAGTTCGCTTGAAGATTGAACTCTACTTAGCCCCATCTCTTTATCATAAAAGTACATTGCTATTCTAGCTGCCTTGTCCCAAACACTCCCACTCGGAGTTACACTACCTCGGTTTGCCTCTTCATAGCGTTGATAGTTCTTTATTAAATGAATCAAGGATAGTAAAAAACAAATGGTGGAAGTGGAAAAAGATATCAAGCAGAGACCCCAGAAACTTTTTAGGCCCAAGCTTCTGGTTTCATCGGAAGACACATTCATTGAACAATCATTCGGGGGAGTCAAATCATTTTCAAGTATCTTTAGATCTCCTTTCTCTGATAGTCTCAGAATTCCTTCCGAAAACTCTCTAGCAAACGGAGAGCCTTTTTGAAATGCCTGCTTGGAAAGCAAGAAATTTTAACAATAATTACTATTTATTAAGGAAAAATACAAAGAGTCAATAGCCTTGTAGCTCAATTAGTTGGTATTTCCTAGTATTTCAAATGGAGACATCTAGGATTCAAATCCTCACTCTCCTAACTATCAAATTATCAAAAAATAAAATAAAATAAAAACCTCCAATGTTTTTACTAACTCCAATGTTTTTACTAACTTTCTAAATCAATATCATTGAATTTGATTATTTTATTGCTTGGAGTACATGATTTATTTATTAATACTTCACTTTTATTTTATTTAATTGAGTTGAAAGCCATTTCTATTTCTTTATTACCCACTTAATTAAATTTCCTTCTTTTCCATTCCTTTTAATTAAAATTTATATTCGCATGAATTTAAAAGATTATGCGCGCGTTTGGCATTGCTATAGAAAATATAATTTTATTGTAATTATCAAATTGTTAATTGTAGAGCTCCGGGGTGTGTCTCCTAGTGCATTAACAGGTAACAAGTACTATATATATACACACACAAATCTAGCAATTTTGTTAGAGTTTTAAAAGAGTCTTAAAGCTGATAACAACTTTTAAGGTTAAAGTTAAAATTTGGACGTTACAATTCAATATTCATAATTTATAAATTCAGAACTTTAGTGCACTATTATGTGGAATTTGTCAAATACCAAAAAACCTTTCGGTTAAAAGTTGTCAATAGCAAAAACTGTACAATTAAGGGTAAAGGGTTTATTTGGTATTAATGTAGAGAGTAGAGCTTTAGCTCTAATGAAAACATTGAATGATAGAAATTAAGCACAATAGGAGTAATTTTATAAAGAGAAATGTCCCTTACAAACACCCATTAATTTACACACATTTTTTTTATACTAAAACCGTGACTCAAGTCACGATTTTTGTGCAAAAGTGGTGTATGTAACAAGCATGTGTATAATATATATTGTTCAAAGTTTATTACACACACACAAGCAACGTCTATTACACACATCTTGAAATGTTTGTTTTTCCTCTTCCAAAAACTCATATAAGCTAGAAGAGCTCCTTAGCATTGTTTGAAAATTGCAAGAGCTGGGTTTTTTTTTTTTTTTTTTCTCTCTCTCTCTCTCTCTCTCTCTTTAAAGACAAAGTAGAAACTATCCCCAGGACCCTAGCATCATTGAAAGTGCAAGATCAGGCAAAAAATAGAAACATCAAAGAGCTTTTGAAATCCATGGAAAAAATTGCATGAAACATTGAAGTGATTATTGGTGCCCAAAATGCAAAATTCATTTGTATGTACTTCTTTTTATTTTAATGAAAAAAAATTTACTAACTTTTTTAGAATGATCAAATGATGAAGAATGAAGGTTTTTGTATTTGTTAATGGTTACTCACAAACCCTACATATATAGGTGGCCGTGTATATGTGTATAAATATATATATAATATTAAGAAAAATGTTACTCACAAATCCAAAGCCTCCAAATCTGTAGGTGGCCGTATGACTGGTGTCAGTGATGTATCCCTTGCAGTATTTATGGAGGAAGACTTTCGCATATGGAGCTTCAAGAAAGGCAGCAGCTATACCTTTGCTTTCAAATTCCTTTATATATTTCTCTTCGCTATCAATTTCCTTGATGTTGGTAGAGCTGAAATTATGCACTTCCTCCAGGTATTTGCCTACAAAGGTACCCTTGTCATAACCAACGGTTAAGTTGTTCCTCTTAAGCAACTCCATAAATGTGACACTCGGTTCCATTTTCTGAATAGTGAGCATTGAAGAGAGATTGGCAGTGTAGCTTGCAGTTAACACAAACACTAGAAATAGCCACACTGCGATCACCACTCGTGTAAGGTGGTTGTAAATCCTCTCTCCTGAAAGATAAAACATGTGCTAATGAGTGTTTTAACTCCTAAATGAGGACTTGCCAAGATAATGAGGATTTGCCAAGATTGACATTACTAACTGCAGTATGCAATGGTTCTTGGGGTGTTTTCATTAAACACATAATTATGGATTTCTTAAAATTCAATGATTGTCCTGACTACTCTTTATATTTAGTCATACACTCATACGTTACTTGCATTTTCAGGACAAGCCTAACAAAGAAAACTAGATCATCCACTAATTATAGAAGACTAAATTTAGAACATTCATCGGCTAAATTAAATACTCAGATACATGGGATATATAGTTGCTACTACAGTATAAAGTGGAATACTAAGAGTGGGACATAGGATTTATTCGTTGTTTTTGCTACTCCCTTGCTAATATAGTTTTTATGTTTGTTAGACCTGTCTAATGTGTATTATTCTAGAACTGTGGCTGCCTAATGCAGATTAGTTTTTTCATGATCATTGACATGATGAATTATATCTCTAACTAGAAACCCTGGGATGGGTTGCTTGTTAATGTGCCTAACATGATTATGTTATATTCATAAGCCGAGAAATGAAAGAGCATATGGAAACTGCAGGAACAATGAAACAATAATATATATATTTTTTTTTATTTGGTGGTAACAAAAAAAAATGAAACAATAATATAACTACAGATTGGTTGTTCGTGTGATCTGCCTAAGAGTGTGTGTAGGCTTATAATTATTGAGCTGACCAATGAACATAACTTTTTTTTTTCTTTTGAGAATCAATGAACATAACATTCTGAGTCCTATAATTGAACATTTATACTTACTGTGAGCAAAGAACAGAGAGCAGAAGGCAAACCACATGGCGGTCGCAATCTGATCCTTCAACGAGCCTTTAAATTCCGGATTGGATGGATGCTCCAAGAACCAAACTATGAACATGGTGTAAATCAAGATGAAACCAACCACCAACCACACTCCCCAGGTAAAAGGCTTCATGAACATCCACGGTGACTCTTTAGACTTCGCTGGAACTACCATAGTCAACCCTGACTCTGTGTATGGCTGAGTAAATTCCACATCCTTTGACCTATTGGATAGTATGGTTATATCACCAACAACAGCATCACAAGTCTTCCTTATTTGGTCCAAATGAAGACCTTTGTCAGTATTTTGAAGCCACAAAATAATGATAATATTAATCAAAATTTGAAAATTTAAAATTGATCTAAAATTTCACATGTAATAGTTTAATACTAGTTATCCTATATTTGGACGCATATTCTCTAATCTACCCACTTACCTCCCTGCCTCTCTCAAAAGGAAATATCAATTCAATTACCAAAATTAAAAAAAGTCTTGAAAAGAAGACTTCTTATTCTTGAATTTTAGTATATACTGATTCTAGAATTTGTGCACTTACAAGAGTCCTCAATGTAAATTTAGGGCAGGTCAGTATCAATTCTTGAAGTTAATGGTTGTTATGACGACCACAAATTATTTTATAATATTTTTACAAACTATTATTATGACAAATTTTTACTGGTTTTCATTTGGAGTCACCACTGATATCACTTTGTCATTTATCAATAATCACTCACCATATCAACAGTTTGTAAAAAAATGTTGTAAAATAGTTTGTATCTCTAACAATTTCATAAAATAAATACACATTAGACAAAAAATTGATGAATTGACTAATATAGCTATATATTCAGAGATAAAAAGTTAGTTACTTAGTTTACCTTGTTACGGACAAGTTCAACCAAGTCATCATAGGATCCATCTTTGGACTCAAATATGTATTGCAGAGTATCTGTATAATTCATTTGTTCCATCACCTTATGGAAGATTTCAATGCTGAAACCACCAAATATTTCGCCATTTGAGTTGTTTCTGTTCATGTCCTCCACAAATTCTTTGAACATGGCATGAGCTGGAACTACGATTCTCATTGGTTTTGCTTTTGAAGGAATTGCCCAGCCTTTGGGAACCTTATCTAGCCCTGGCCAAGCCTTTTCTTTTGTATTCTTATTCTTAACACCTCCATTATTATCTGGTGTCCAGATGTCTAATTCATTGCTTTTCTCCCCATCCACTTTCACAATCTTGAATTTGGGATTTTGTGAAAGCATTTTTTCCTTCGAAACGTATTTCTCCACTTAAACCTAAGAAACTGTCTGATAATATATTTTTCGAAAGGCTACTAGAGACATCAGAACTACTCTTTATGGCCCGAGTAATGATTTTAATGCTATCATATGCACGTAGAGCATAAATTCCCGGCTTCGAGTTTTCTTCCTCTGAACGATTGGCTCTGAATCTTTTCTCAAACTTGACATTTTCTTTATTGTGATTGGAGTATTGTGTTTTGATTCCTATAGTGCCATTCATAGAGGAAATAGTGGATTTGTCAACAGAGTCCAGCATGTTTGTAATGCTGTCTGGGATTATCCAAGCTGACTCTGTCTCTCCTCCAACAAGTCTCAATTTTTTAGCTTCTCTGAATAAGTTAGTCACCATCGTTAATGATGACTGAAGAACAATAAATACCCGACACAGCGTTTCATTCTCTAGCTTCACCAGCTCTTCTTGTACAAGTCCTTCAGCATTAGACACAGAGGAAAATGATGGAAGAACCAGACGATACTCAATCTCCACCCCAATGTTCTGAAGAGCTTCAGCCAAGAGAGCCGACATTCCTGAATCACCACCATATGCATCCTCTTCGTAAATAACAATCACTCTTCTCCAATTGCATGCACGGACAATATCTGCTATGCATTTTACTTGTGCAGAACCATCGTTAGCCATCCGAATCAACAAAGGCCAACGAAGTTGAATCGTTGGTGAGGTTATGGCAGGTGATGCAAATGAAAGAACTGGAACTTGAGTCCTGTTTCCAACATCAGCAACTAAAGCTGTTTTCTGCCATGAGTGCATGCCAATGATAGCAATCAATTTCTTCTCTTTGATAAGATTTTCAGCTGCAATCAAAATGTAAGCAGTATTAACACAAACCATCACCATATATTGTCTTCATCATCATATAATTAAAGTGGGTGCTGGGATTAAACCCCCTCTGGAGTGATGATTTTGGCTTGTCCAAGATTTTTTCCGACACTACCTAGTACTATTGTGACCTGTGAGACCATTGGTGCTTGAGAAGTAGTGGCTGCATGTTGTGCACCTTGCACCTATGCCAACCAAACAAAACAATGGGCAGAAGAGGGAGTCATGGCATATGCTATGCATGGTGGATTGAGGTAGCAGGTCATGGTAATACATGACTACACGAATGGGCCTGAAGGCAATGTGTTGGTGGCCATATGCTTGTGAAGGACTCATGGTCACGGCTTGGCATACTGCAAGCTATTGATATGCCATGGGCAGGAAGTGCGGTTGGGGTTAAATCGTGACAGCAAGCTAGGCGATGGGCAAGTAGGTTGAACATAGATGATGGATGGGATCTTTTTTTTAGGTTCAAGAGAGAAGGGTGCTCTTAGATTAACTTTAGGGTCCGTTTGGGATTCGCTTATTTTACTGAAACTGAAAACTTTTTACTGAAAATACTGTAGATAAAGGTAAAAATTAGCTGAAATAGTACAGTGGGATCCATGAATAATACCAAAAAGTGTAGTGAGACCTATGAATAGTAGCAAAAATAAGTTGAATAGTAAAATAAATTGGCAAAAATAATTTTGCTAAACGGACACTTAAGCCCGATTTGGATACAACGTTTGTGTGTCTGCGTTTTGCCTCTCTTTTTTTTTTTTTTTCTTGGTTAGCCGTGTTTTTTGACTTTCGGTCAGTGTACAGTGCACACCAGTGTACTGTTCAGCAACTTTTCAGCAACTTTTTTAGCAACTTTTTAACAACTTTTTATTAAAAATGGGTCTCATGGCACTATTCACACATTTAAAATTTATTTTGCTACAGTGTTTTCAGTTTTCAACAAAATAAGTTGTATCCAAAAGACCCTTAGGGTCCGTTTGGATTGAACTTATTGTTGCTGAAACTGAAAACTAAAAACACTGTAGTAAAATAATTTTTAAACGTGTAAATAGTACTGTGGGACCCATTTTTAATATTTTTTAATGTATGAACAATGCTGCTACAGTGATGAACAGTGACGGAACAGTGCATGAATAGTAAAAATTGTCTCCTGAACAGTAAAATCACTGTTCATGCACAGAAAGAAAGGAAAAAAAAAAAAAAAAAGGACTGAAAACGTGTTGCAAAACGTAGACGTAGGATTAAGTTGAATCCAAACGCCCTCTTAGTATGCTAACTTCCTTAATTGTCTTCAAAGTCGTGCCTCAAAGGGTATATATAGGTAGGCAAAAGATTAGGTTAAATCAATCTTCATGTAGAACTAGGAATTTAGGCAACGTTTCTACCTGGCTTTAATGATAGATCAAGCAAGTCCTAAATTTAAACTCAACCTAACCTTCCATTCTTCAATATTTTCAAGCAGTTCCCTACATTGGCTCTTGTCTAAGCTAATAACAATATTAAGTAAAACCCCATTGACACGTTATTTGTTATATGGAATTTCGATGTACTAATTCCTCACACATTTCATCCAAAAATCAAGTCTTTAAATTTTTAGTCGGTTTCACATGCATATTCCAGTCAAAATCTTGTTTTAAATTTGAAATTCTCACATTAATGTGGATGTAAACTATAATTTATTGTGGTCTGCTTAAAATTGAACCTTTTTTTTTTTTTTTTTTTTGGGGGGGTTCATCTAAGATATCAAAATAGAACTACTGTTGACTGTAGTGGTTTGCCAAACACTCCATAACATTAAGGGTATTTGCCTAATATTCTATTTTTGGATACTCAAAATGCCTATCTAATTAAAAAGTCAATTAATTTAATGACTTTCCAATATACACCTAGCCATTATTTTATTATCAGTTTAAATTCTGGAAGTTAATAGGGACACTTTTGAAAAATTATATATATATATATATATATATATATATATATATTATTTTAAGCTAGATTATTTAATGCTTTTCAGCCTTATCTCTTTGGGGAAAAATTGAGATTCTTATCGTTCATATTGGGGAAAATTTGAGATTGGGAAAAAATAAAATCATCTCAATTCTTATTGTTTATATTTATTCTTTCTTTAAATTATCATTTTGTTCAATTATTAAAATTGTGTCTAAGCTTTTGTATATTATTTACATTTTATTTATCAACTTCCAATTTTCTTTTGTTAGTATTTTAGGTACATTATGATTTGTCTTTTTTTTTAGATATGGAATCAAATACACTTAATTCTCAAGGTCCATTTAAACGAGAGTGGAATCCTGTTAAAGATTTGAAACTAGTGGAGGCTTTGGTAGAATATCTATATGAAAGGGAAGATAACCCTAAGAATAAGTTTAAGCTCGGATATTTGAAAGTCTTGGAAGAAAATATTTCTACCAAATTACCTAATGTTGGGTTAAGAGCAAAACCAAGTATTGAATCAAGATTAAGGACTTTGAAAAAATTGAGTAGTTTACCATTGTTCAAGTAAGATTGTAGTTTGTTGGTCAAATTTTACAACTGTGGGACACTTGGTTGAAGACCCTCAAGAATTTTAAAGACCAATTGATTACTTATGTCACTACTTCTATACAATGAAACGAAAGCAATTTTATTTACAAAAAAGAAGAAGAAGAGAGATTGGATTTGTTGGAGGTCATCCATTCAAGATTGGGTTGGTTAAACTAATCCTTATCAAGTGTATTTGTAATTTTATAATAAGGGTATTTTAGACAATTTAATTTAAAATTCTTTAATTCAATTATCCTCATGGTTTTATCACCAAACAAATGAATAGTAATAAGTATTACATTACAATATCTTGTATTCTTTATAATACCATTCCTATTCATATGTAATCACCATTACAATTTATCAAACATGCCCTAATAGATTATTAAAATTAATTATCATACAATATTGACACACGTACATGACTATCATACAAAATTAATAAACAAAATGGGCATTGCCTTTCCTCCACAAAAAAATAAATAAATAAATGGGCATTGCCCATAGACAGGGTTATGAGCTGAGATTTTCTCTTTCAACCCCACTTCAAGAACCATTTAACTACACTGATGAAAATTGCCCCTGAAACCTTAGCATTTCCGCTTATATGGTGCAGTAGCAGTTTGGGTTTCAGGGATCCAAACATTGTCAACTTGGTGCAAAAACTCCAAAAACAAGCCAATCCAAATGATGAACATAACACTCTTAGCCATTATAATTCTTGTTTGCATATAGTAGAATTTGACAAAGTCACGTGGCGCTAGCTCCGTCATAATAATATATAGTGTGGTTACATTTTTTTGGACTTAAAAAATAAAAATAAAAAAAATAAAAAATCAAATTTCAATGACTGGAATACGAATTCAGTTAAATTTTAAGAATTAATTGTGTATTTTTCACCTATTTTTTTATAAGCTACACACTACCAAATGATTAAGCTTCACTCATTTTTGTACGAAGTGGAAACGTGTACTCAATGGAAAGAAACCACGTCAACATGTTATCCATCTCAAACAGCTTTATCATATCTCAAGCATACATAGACAAATCAAACAACAACAACCAAAAAAAAGAAGAAACAAGTAGTAAAACAAATTAACTCACCAGCAGAAGCAACTTGTTGGGGGTCTCTGTCAGAGTCCAGGAAATGGAGAGACACACTTCGACCCTTTGGAGCTTCATTCTGAGCTGCGATTTCCATCGCTGTTTGCTCTTCCTTCCCTATGCGGGAATTCACATCAATGATGACACCGATATTTATTTCTTTGTTCTTATAGGAATTAGCTTGGGCTCCATGATGACCATTGGGGAGGAGAAAGAGAATGAAAAGAAAGTAAACGAGCACAGGACTGAACAACGGTCTCGAAACAGTACAAACAGTTATGAAAGGAATAGGCATTTGGGATCGATCTAACTTTCTAATTAAGCAAACTTTAATTTTTCGTCAGTCTAGTACATATCACATTACACTCAATTATTATACATACATATATATATATATAGATATATATATATATCATTTTGTTTTTCTCTATAAACCGTATCATTTTTTTTTTTTTTTGGTAAACAGGAATTATATTAAAAACCCCCAACTGGGAAGGAAGTTTGAGGACTAGTCCTTTCATAATACCTGTCAATATTATTATAATACAAAAGCATTGAAATGTCCACTGGCGGACTATCAAAAATGAAATGTTGCTGGCAAAAAGTTCCTTAATTTCCCGGCTAGTTCATACATGTTGGGTGAACTGTTGGGTGCATGCACTTTTGGTTTTGCGTGTAGTATTAAGCAAAAAAGTATCATTTACAAGTGGGGAAATAAATATATATGATGCAAATTCATGACTTTGACTATATATACATATCATTTACAAGTGGGGAAATAAAAAGTGGACATAGTCGAAGACTCGAAGTCAAGAATTTGCATCTGACTGCGCGTGATTGCCGAAACACGCAGTTGTGGGAGCTTTTGCATGGACTTTTAGGGTCTATTTGGATAGAACTTATTTTGCTGAAACTGAAAACTGAAAACTGAAAAAATTGTAGCAAAATAATTTTTAAATATGTTAATAGTGTTGTGAGACCCATTTTTAATGAAAAAGTGACTGAAAAGTGAAATTTGTGGATCCATAAACAGTGCATCTGTGCACTGTTTACGGTTAACTTGGTCAAATAGTGCGGCTGGAACACAAAAAAAATAAAAAAAAAGAAGTCAGAAAACTCAAACGCAGCCACTTATAATTGAATCCAAACTCCCTCTTAACATTCGGTGTTAGAATCTATGAGTCTCCAGTATCTTTGATCAAAGAAAAAACTCGTCCAGTAGTGTGAGTTTTCAGTATTTTTAAATTTCTTACTCTTTTTCTCTTTTTGAATTTTGGATTTATCATGACTTTGTGTCCTTGAATTGGTCATAATTAAATATTTTAGTAATCATTATATATAATTATTACTACTTTTCTTGTATGATATCTTTGAATTTTCCGTACCTGCATCATTAACATCTCATAGACTCACAAGGGCGGCTTGATGAATTTGGGGGTCTGAGATGAAAATTGATTATTTTGTTTTAAATGCAAAGTTACTACTAATTAACATAAACTATGTAGAATTTTTTTTTTTTTTTTAGAAATTTTATAAACAAAAAAAAATTTGATAAAATTTTTCATGCTTATTGATATGGTAGATTGATAATAGTAAGTAAAAGAGTGGTGTTAGTGGTGGACTTAGATGAGAACTAGTAAAAGTTTGCTAACTAAACTCTTATTATTTTTCTTATATTTTTTAGAAGTAGAACATTCACAATATTTTTTTACAACAAATCCTAGGTTTTAAGTCGTTTTTTTTTTTTTTTTTTTCCTTTGAAAATATCATTATAATTATTTTTTTGCCATCAATAACAGGTTGTAACAACTTGCTACTTAGCATAATTGTAAAAGTGTTGTAAAAAATATTGTGGACGTTGCATTCTTCTCTATTTTTTATTTGTTTTTCATCTGGTAAAAAAATATTATTTTATTTATTGATTATAAATAACCCTATTGGTTAAAATTTTGGGGCCTTTTTTTTACTTGGGGCCTTAGGCGACCGCCTCTCTTGCTCCATTATTCAGCCGGCATTGTAGACTCACTCAACTATCATTCAAGTTAGTTTCTTTCTTTCTAAAAAATAATAATACTGTAATAAAAAGAAGAAAGAGAAGGAAAATTACATTTTTTTTTTCACCATAAATTATATCTCATTTTACATTTACCCTCCTAAATAACAAGAAATGTACAATCAACCCCCCTGAACTAAAACTCATGTAACAATTTATTGTCTTTGGTCACTTTCTTAATTAAGTCTAACGAAATGTAAGATCAAAGAACAATTTACCCTCTACTATCAATTTTAGAGGGAGAGGTACATAAATTGGTCTTTTAATACTAAATTTTATTAAACTTAATCCCAAACAGATATGGCAAATGATTAAGTGTTACAGAGTTATAATTTTGGAAGGTCAATCTTGCATTTCGATAGTTCATGGGTCAAAATGTAAAATGAAGTATAGTTTATGATGAAATTGTGTAATTTTTCCAAAAAAAAAAAAAAAAAAATTCAAGACTGGACCATGTTGGGCTCCTAACCCAATCCATGAACGACACAAGCCCTCAATATTTAAAAGGCAACAAGTCTATCAAAAAAAAAAAAAAAAACCTTCATTCTACAATTTATACATGCATGCACATGCATTACCTCACATAAAGAACTTAGCTGGTGGTGGATTATCTTTAAGGGTGGATGATTCCTTCCTGGAGTTGTTGCTACTAATTCTTCCACGAGCTTTTCCCGTACTCATAGTGAGGAAATATATTGTGTCTTCATCACATCATATGAGAATTTGGTGGAATATTGTTCTAGACCTAAAAAAGTGGCTAGAGGTCAATTCAGCCTATAGCCGCGTTTTCAGCCGTGGCCTAAAACCCGTAACTATAGGTCTAAGGGTTTATTAGACACTTTTTTACAAATGCAGCTATAGGCTAGGACCAATGGCCACATTTCTAAAAACGCGACTATAGGGGACAGCTATAGCCACATCTAAAAAACACGGCTATAACCTTCTTTTTTTTTTTTTTTTTTGAATTTGGCTATAGCCCCGTTTTTAAAATGAGGCTATAGTTTTTTTTTTTTTTTTTTTTCCCTGGCCAGATGGCAAATGCATTGGATACATATGTATTTATGTATGTAATACAGCTTTTTTGAACTATAACAAAAGGAAGATTCCAAGTAAAACATAACCAAATGATGAGGGTTAAGTGTAAATATATTTTACTAATCCAGTGACATAAATGAACAGAGTAATCGTGACACTATCTCCAACTTCAACTCTTCTCTCAATTCCAAGATGATCCAAGGGAAACAATTAATATGTACAAATGAAATGACACTATCTAACTTTCCGTTAAAGGAAATTATCTCCCAACATCTTGTTTTAAGCCTTGAGCAGATTTTACTAATGAAACAAAAAACCCTCAATTCCAAACAAAAAATCTTCATCACAATTCACAAAACAAATCATAGAAGTAGGAGAGTTATACAAGTTCCTTAAACAATGGCTCTAGTGTCCCAATTTTGTGACCAGCAAGTAGGATCTCCCAAGGTCAGCTTACCCTATCAATATCTCCTTTTTCAAGCAAAATTGGAGTATCAGGTGGCAAATTAAGTTACTTAAGTACCTTCAACACAACCAACAATACAAATATTGTCAGCATGCGCAACCATATTAGCTAACTCACGATAAAGAATACTAGCATTGCCCTAAGTGCCATTTTGAACTCTCTAAAATATAAATGCATTGCAAAAATAGGCTTTTTTTTATAGGTAAAGTTACTAGAGATTGAACCCCAAACATTGAACCACCAAAAAGGTGTACATGCCACTAAGCCGGAAGGCCATTAGTACACATAAAAACTGATGAGGCATCATTATCTTTATTAGTGAGTAAAGAATAATAGGGACAATTCACAAAGCATATTAATGTCAAACAGATTAACATGGAATCCAAAAGAAGTAAAAATAGTATTAGTCAATTCATTTTGGCATTGACCCTTAAATTTGCAAATGACACCTCTGTATAATTATAGCCATATAACAATGATACGATGAACTAATATAACATAAAGATGTAAATCAGTATGTTGATCATATTGTTACCAAACTAATCTAGTCTGACTCCCCTGAATTTGTAAAAAAATGGAACTTCCTATTATTTCAATTGTACAATAATGAAAAGACAGGAGAGAAATGTTACATAAGTGACCAAACTAATCTATCATCCTTAGTTGAGTATGGTTCCTAGGTGTTGAAGTAAAATCACTCTATCAATAATAGGGAAAATTCAGGGTCAAGTTGTAACACCTAACCAAGTATGGACCCAAAAAGAAACTATTGGAACAGTCCACCTTTTGTATCTAATTAAATAACTTTTTACAATTGTATGTCCATTTATCAGCCTTTTCCTCCCAATGGTCCAGGAACTGGGGTTCAAATTTCACCAGCCCCCCCTCCTATTATTTACCTATATGTATTTATCAGCCTTTTCCTTCGCCTATCTTAAATACCAAATTTCTCTTCTCTGCCCCACATGGTTAAAATTATCTACTTGAAAATCCAAAATCTAAATAGCCACTTAAAGACCAACAATTGCAAATACAGGTCTTGGAAATATCCAAGCCAACAAGAATCAAAAGCAGTGAAAAACACAAAATCTGAGTGTAAATACAGATACCCAATCTCATTCTCATCAATCAGAGTATCTGCTTTCGGCTTCTCCACCCTCTAATATCGATCCATCTTCTCCACCATCAAAAATTTAAAAAAAAAAAAAAAAAAATCACATCAAAACCATGCTATTCGAAACCCTAACTAAAGCAAATCCATTCAACAAAGAAACCACCAAAAAACGAAGAAAAACCAAAATATAACAATAAAGATCAAAACTTTATACCTTGGCAGGCCAAGCAGGGAAGACCTTGACTTTAGCTAGCACAAGATCACCGACCTTCCATTGCCAGCGAGCCGCCACCGCTGTTGCTTTACTCAAGCCTTTTCTCTGGCTCGGTGCCATCGGACTCGAAAACCTTACCCAATCAAAATCGAATCGGGTAGGCCAAACCGATAGCCAACACAACAACGAAGAAAAAGAAGATTCTAGATTCACACTAAGGGACTAGGATTTTGGATAAGAGTTAGATAGAAAGAGAGAGATGGGGAGGAAGAGAATGACTGGAGAGGGAAATGGGAGAATGGCTGCTGTTGAAGTGGAGAAATTATAGAGTCCTCTTGTGGACCATGTCACTTGTCCACCATCCCACTAAAAAACTTCCATTTGTTTAAAATTGCTGAGTTAGTAATTAATTTCTGTTTAAAAATTTTTTCTAACTAACAATTTTAAACAGGTGGAAGTTTTTTAGTGGAATGGTGGATCACATCACTTATCCACCATTTGGATCTTATAATTTCTTGTTGAAGTGAGAGACAAATGCTAAAAAATAGGGTTAGTAGGGTTATAAAGCAAACCCAAAACGAAGTAGTTTTGGTAATAAGAAGAGAAAAAATAAAAAAGCTCTTACTATGGGTCCAGCTTGGGCAGACTGGTGGGAATACGCGTGTCCTTGCCGCTAGGACACCTGGAACTTTCTTGATATAATTTGAACAAATTAATATTTAATATCTAATGTAGTGATTAAAAATTAAGATGTTTTTAGTGGGTTCGAACCTGGGCAAAATATTATCACATGTGTGTCTTACCACTAAACTAGTGTAATTGTACATAAATATTTTATAAATAGTAATATTTTATATTTTATAAACTTAGCCTATAGTTGCGTTTTCCAAATGCGGCTATAGGTCTTTTTAATTTTTTTTTTTTTTAAAGGAGAACCTATAACTGCATTTTAAAAATGCCGCTATAGCTAATCTATAGCCTCATTTTTAAAACATGGCTATAGACTTAACCTATAGCCTCGTTTTAAAAATGCAACTATAGGTTAGCTATAGCTGCATTTTTTAAATGCGGCTATAGGTCCTTCTTAAAAAATAAATAAATAAATAAATTATTTGCCTAGATCTATAACCACGTTTATAAATGCGGCTATAGACTGAACCTATAGCCTCATTTTAAAAATGCAGCTATAGGTTAGCTATAGCCGCATTTAAACGTGGCTATAGGTCCTCCTTTAAAAAAATAATATTTTGCTGGACCTATAGCCACGTTTATGAACACGGCTCTAAACTTAACCTATAGCCACATTTTAAAAACGCGGCTATAGGTTAGCTATAGCCTCATTTTTTTGAACGTGGCAATAGGCCGTATCCAAAAAAACATGACTAAAACCACTTATAAACACAGCTATAGACTTAACCTATAGTCGCGTTTTAAGAACACAGCTATAGGTTAAGTCTATAGCCGCGTTTTTGTAAATGTGGCTAAAAAAAAACACGACTATAGCTTGCGTTTTTTGTAGTGCGTTGTACAATAGTGAGATGTCTTTAAGAATATGTACATGTGTTTGGTGGAGTTGAGCATTATTAGTCCTTCCGTTAATTGTTGTTAGTCTCCTTGCCTCTAATGTTGTTATGGGTTGTGGCTCACACGGCCGAGTGGTTGCATATATATGGGTGGTGATGCATTGCTGGGTTGCATTGGTGTTGGTGTTGTTGTTGTTGGAGCATGCTGGCCAGGTTTGGGAGGTGGCGCTGCATTGGCATGGGGTGACAATTACCAAGTAATTGTGGCTGTGGCTAATTTTGTGCATGTGTTGGATTTTTAAACAATGTATCCAAGGGGGCAATTACCCATGTTGTGGCAGTAAACATAGAAACAGTTACTTGGCTAAGTAATTGCTCACGCCAATTTTTTCATGCAATTTAAAAACCTATTCTGTTGGGGATGTCAGCAATAAGTGTTTATGGGAAAAATTTGTGTAAGTGTTAGGCAAATAAAAACAAGGTTACTTTCTATAGGATCATAGTATCTTTGTGTGGGTTATAGTCTAGGTGGTTGGATTTTAAACTAAGGCATATTTTGTATGACGTAAAGCCTTGGCTTTCCTTTGTACTTTGAGATAAAGTAATAAAAGGTTGGAAGTTTTTCCATTTGTGTTGTGTATTTGCTCTGCTTGCTATGTGCTTGCATTATGTGCTTGTTTAATTAATTCACAAAAATTGGCTTGGTGTTCCTTGTGTGCGAGTGGTGGCTATTGGCTGAGACTAAATGGGCTACCTAGTGTCATCACAAGGTAGAAAATTTGAAGCTAAAATCTGCCCTGTGACTCCTGGATATGTAGCTCAGCTTTCTTTCTTTTTTTTCTTTTTTTTGATGTAGCTCATTTTTCTTTATAAAAAAAAAAAAAGCCACTAAAATAAACAGTTGTTAGATCTAAAATCTTCTTTTATTACATTTGAATTTTATTTATCTCACTTAATTTTTTTGTTCATTAATTTTTATCTACTTTCCTCTGCAACCAAATGTAGGATTTGATTGCTTTGTTTCACATCTACCCAAGCTTCACGCATTTGTAAATGGTGCTACTATTTTGAAATAAGAGAATAATAGGAGGATCAAACCTTTGATTGTTGTTGTTGTTGTAGACGAAATGAATATATACTACAAAAAAAATTGTGCTTAATTACATAAAGAATTTCACTATTATCTCTGGTTGGATTTAATTCTCCCACTAAACTTATCTTTTTAAGTATATCACTTTTGGCATTATGGCAACAAAGGCATAGTGGATTATCTTATGAATAAGAATTGCCAAAATAAAATTTTAATGACTTATCAAAGTTGAAAGCTATATGCGTGTGTGCTTTTAGGGTCTCTCTCTCCCTCTCTCTCTCTCTTTGAAGCATTTCTTTCCAATAGGTTTTGATATGGGGAATGTTAGAAATACTGAATGAATAGTATTGTATTTCACAAGTAATAAAATATACAAGAGTGCCTTTATATAAGAGGTAGAGTGTGTAGTACAAGTAAACAAGGTGGGCCTAAAGCCCACAACCTATTACACGTTAACAGCTCCCCTTTAAACTCAAGGTGGGTGTGAGACCAACTTGAGGTTTCATCTCAAATTGCTGACTAAGAAAATCCTTGAGTTGTTGAATGCTACTGAGGTCATCACTAGTTATGATCATATCATCCACATATAGGAGAAGCAAAATGGTGCCTTTGTTAGTGAGACGAAGAAATAAGGTAGAATCATAATGACTAACAATGTAACCCAAGTGAGAGATGGTAGAACTAAACTTGGCAAACCAAGCTCGTGGAGCTTGTTTAAGGGCATAAAGTGCACGTCAAAGGTGACAAACCTTGTTCGGTTCAATAGAGAGACCAGGAGGAGGTTGCATATAGACTTCTTCACTTAAATTCCCATTAAGGAAGGCATTTTTGACATCCATCTGAAAAATGTCTCATTTACTGGCAGTAGCAACAGCTAAGAGGGCACGAACAGATGAGATTCGAGCAACCGGAGCAAAGGTCTCTTCATAATCAATCCCATAATCCTGTGTAAATCCTTTTGCAACAAGACGAGCTCTTTATCACTCAATGAACCCATTAGAGTGAGTCTTGATCTTGTAAAACCATTTACAACCAACCACAGATTTCCTAAGGGGGAGAGTCACCAAATCCCAAGTATGGTTTTTAGATAATACATCAAGTTCCTCTTTCATTGCAATCTACCATAAAGGATCAGTGGAGGCCTCACGATAGGTGTGAGGCTCGTGTAGTGTAGCAAGGGCAGTATAACAATAATAGTCAAGTAAATGTGCAGGAATGGACCTTACCTGAGTTGAGTGACGAGGTGGAATGTCTTATGAAAGATCTTCAGGTGGAGCAGGAGTAGGGGACCCAAGCTCAGGGTTGGGTGGCTCATCTTCGACCTGTTCATCTTCCACTTGTTCATTAGAGGGTGATCTAGAAGAGGCATAAAAAATATCTGGTGGTTAGATAAAGAAGTCTATAGGAGGATCAGGAGTAACTATAGAAGAAATATATGGCTCATCTGAAAAAGAGATCTAAGACAAAAGAGGTAGATAGGGAGGTACGAAAGTGAAAAAGCTCGACAAAGGAGCGATGTTCCTAAAAGACAACATTGCGGGAGATACGAAGACAATGAGAGATAGAATCATAACACCGATACCCCTTTTTAGTTTCGCCATAGTTAAGAAAACAACAAAGTCTAGACCAAGGCTCAAGTTTGTTATGCTCATGCGGTTGAAGAAGAACAAAACAGGTAGAACCAAAGGAGTGAAGGTGGTGATAGTCTGGAGGTGACCCAAAAGGCGCTCATATGGAGTTTGATTTTATATGACAAGATTAGGAATACGATTAATAGTATGAACAGCATGAAGAGCAACTTTGCCCCAAAAAGGAGCAAGAACTTTGGCAGAGATAAGGAGAGCATGAACAGTGTCAAGAATATGAAAAAGTTTTCGTTCGGCTCTACCTTTTTGCTAAAAGGTACCTGGACAAGTTAGTTGATGAATAGTGCCATAGGAATGGAAAATAGCTTGGAAAGCATATTGAGTGTATTCAAGAGCATTATCATATTGAAAAATTTTGATTCGTTTGGAAAATTGAGTTTCAACCATTTTTACAAAATTAGAATATACTTGCAATAATGGAGAACAATGTTTCATATGAAAAATCCAGCTATAGAAGGAATAATCATCAATAAAGACAATAAAAAAATGAGATCCACCAATACCAGAGACAAAGGAAGACCCCCAAATATCAGAATAAATTAGGTCAAAGATATCAGTAGACATTGTTTCACTAGTATTGAAAGGTAAAACTGGTTATTTCCTAATTGACACGAAACACAATCAAAATTTTCTGTAGATATTGAACCTAACAAACCTCTAGAAGCCAAGTGTTGTACCCAAGAGGAAGATGCGTGACTAAGTCGAGCATGTCAAAGTGCAAGGGAAGGAATAGAAGAAACTACAGCAGCTGCAACAACAACAGCAATGAAAACCAGAGCAACAGGTGGAAGATGAAGGTTGTTCACGGGAAACATATGCCCAACTCTAGGATCGGTCCCAAGCTCCCATCTTGTCCTCGAATCTTGCATAATACACCTAGAATACTTGAAGGTAATGTGATAACCCAACTCAGTTAATTGTCCCACAGAAAATAAATTGTAAGAAAGGTTAGGAACATTAAAGACCCCAGAAACCGAGAGGTTAGAGGTCGAGATGGAACCTATATTATGACCAAACATTGTGGAACCATTAGCTATGCGAATATTAAGAGGGAGTGATACAGGTTCAAGTTGAGAAAATAAGGATGAGTGAGGTGTCATGTAATTGCATCAAGTAGAATCCATAAGCCAAGAGGAAGGAGACATACTAGATAGAACTGAGAGAGAAGAGGAATAAGATGTATTACCAACCATACAAATGGTATTAACAATGATGTTTTGAAGGTTGACTGTGGAAATGGTGATAGTGGATCCAGAAGACTTGGACTGTGCAGAGATGAGAGCCATTGGTTGGATACTCTCAATGTTAGCAACGGTAATAGCAACTAATTTATTGTAATGATAGCAAGTCTCAATATTATGGCCAAGACATTTGCAAAAATTGCAAAAACGTTTGTTGGATTGTCGACAATGATTGTTGCAATAAAATGAAGACTTATCGTTATTCTTCATTTAGAAGCAAAATATGCAAAAATGGACTCTACGCGAAAAACTGGGTAAGGAGCACTTGGATTGCAAAAAGTTAACTCTAAAAAGTCAATGGTCAAAGTCAAAGTCAACAACTAGTGTCAAAGTCAACAGTCCACAGTCAACGAGTCAATGGCTATGACGTCAGCAGTTGATTGGGTGATGATGTGGCGAATGACGCAGTTAGGACTAATGTGGCAGGGTGACGTGGCAGAGTGACATCACAGATGATGTCAGCAAGCAGCAGGGCAGCGCTTGTAGCGCATGAAGCGCGTAGATGATGTTGAAGAATATTCAAGCGGCGCATAAGAGCGCCTGAGCGGTTCGATGAGGCCAATTCTTTTCTGACGATGTAGATCGGAGAAAGACGATTCCAATAATGGGGGCGGCAATAAGATCGAGGCAAAACTAATGGCACATGGAAGAATTTGACGAAACTTTGACCGGCGTGTGGTGGCGCGTGAATGGTCAGATGATGATGATTCCGGCGGCGTTGTGTAGAGGGGTTGAAAATCTACACAAAGATATGTCTTATGTCTTAATTGGAGGTCTGATGTGAAAGATCAACGGAGGCAATGATCTTGGTGGCAGAGATTGAGCTTCTGGTGGTGGAGATTCAACCATAAGTACCTCTGACGGTAGTGGAGCAATTAGGAGAGGGAACCAAAAAGGTTTACTAACCGAAGAAGTCAAGGCAGCGGAAAATACCAACAAAAACAAGATTGCAAGACACAAGAAAGTTAGAGTAGTGGCTTTGATACCATTTTAGAAATACTGAATGAATAGTATTGTATTTCACAAGTAATAAAATATACAAGAGTACCTTTATATAAGAGGCAGAATGTGTAGTACAAGTATGTGTATAGTACAAGTAAACAAGGTGGGCCTAAAGCCCACAACCTATTACACGTTAATAGGGAAGACCCGTTAGAAACTAGTTTGGTCTTGGTCTTCCACTATTGAAGCAAGTCGTGTGTGTTATATGATGTATAAATGTTGCTATTTCACTTTAAAAAATACCGTGTCACTTAAAAATGCAATCTAATTACTTTGTTAGGATTAAATGAGAAAATGATTAGAAATTTAACCAACTATTGAATTCATTAGGTACCCATATGTTTTTTTCTTCTACATTGAGCCTTCTTTATTCTTTTTATGGGAGGGAGGGACCCAAACAAAAAATATAGCTCATAGGTCCAGTTCAAGGAAAGGCAAAGGCCCGTTCAAGCGCCAATCAAAGCCCGACACGTAAACGAAGTCCGAGGAAGTCGAACATGAAGACGACGCTAGTTCGGGCTAAATATGCAAGCAGAGGTCTAAGGACGGAATACGGGCAGACCCATTGTCCAGGAGCTCGAGGAAAGATAGCACCTCGAGGTGCCTTAGCTGTCTGTCTACACCCACAAGCAAGACACCATGAAAGACATCAGAGATGTGCAAATGAAGAAGAGATGAAATATTTATAGAAAGCAAGGGTGTCAAATGGGTGGGTTTGGGGTGGGCATAATTGGGATGGGTATATAAAACTCATTCACCCATTAAAACCCATTTAACTAATTGCTTCTAACCCAAATCTAACGCAACCCAATTATAATGGGTAAACCCCAATCCACCCAATTACCCAATTATCAAAATTACCAAAATACCCCTAAATTGAAAATGACCAAAGTACCAAAATATTTTAGTTTGCATTTTTTAAATGACACATCAACATTTTAATTTTAAAAAAAAGCCACGTCAAAAAATAAAAAATAAAATTATGAATTTATAATTTTTAAAAATTTAATTAAATTAATTTTTTAAATCTTAAAATCAAATATTTGTATCTGGGTTGAGACTTGAGAGAGAGAGAGAGAGAGAGAGAGAGAGAGAGAGAGAGAGAGAGAGAGAATGAATGATCTGGGTTTAGAGAGAGAGAGAGGGGGGGGGGGGGGGGCTAAGATGCGACTGGCGATGATCAGGTGGTTCAGCTTTGGCTTCAACTTCTCTTCGAGTGGTTCGGTTTTGGCTTGAAGTTCATCACTGATGCCGAAATCTTCATCCATCAGAGGAGGTAGGTTTAGATCAAACGGCTAGACCCTTGTTGCTATGGCAATCATCGGATGCAATAGGGTTCATGATCTTGACCCTTGTGACCGGATTTGAAACGACCTTGGGCTCACTAAAATGCTTTAGGTCAAGGTTTTTTTCTAGGATCAGAGCTCGGAGAAGACATAGATGCACCATGGAGATTAAGGGTTCAAAGGAGGAGGAAGCGGTGGTGAAGGAGGTTTATGGTGGTTGTGGTGGTGCCAGTGAGCATGGGGTTTTGGGAGACTGGGTTTGAGTTCATGTGGTTCATAGAGTACGAGAGGAGCGAGTGTTTGATTTGATTTGGGAGTGGGATCAGTGGCTTGTGTTGCCATTTGATTTTGCACATCTAAGATTGAGGTTGATGAGGAAATTAAGGAATAGGAATTTGATCATGTGAAATTTAAGGGTTTGCTGGAGATGGATTGGTTACTGTGTTTATGGGTTTATTTCTTGGGTTGATTTATGGTTTGGTTTGGTTTTTTTTTTTTTTTTCTTGTTTTCTTGGATTTGATGGAGATTAAACTTTCTCAGAGACCAAACAATGCAAAGTGGTGATAGAAAGAAAGAAAAAAGATTGAAATTTGAAAATTACCGAGTGGGCTTTATGAGGAGATGAAGATTTGAGAGAAATGACAAAAATTTGAGGAATCTCCGAAGCTTTGAAGCTGCTGAAGCTGTAGGGTTTTCGACTAAAACATGAATGGAGGCTGAGAAAATGACGGAAAATGAAAACCCTCGTGAAACACTGAAATGTCTGAGGGTTGGGTTTTTTTTTTTTTTTTTTTTTTTTTTTTTTTTTTATGTGAAGGGCTAGGTTGAATTTGGGTATATTGTTTTTGGGTTAAATGGGCTTCAATGAGTTTTTAGTTAAAACCCAATAATCACTGGGTCTAATTGGGTTGATGCCTATTTAACCCAACTAATAATTGGGTAGGTTTGGGTTCAATTAGAGTGGTTGGGTTTGGGTGGGCAAATGGGTTTAGACTTACTTTGCCACCCCTAATAGAAAGTAATCATCACCTCCACATTCAATACTTTGCACCTACTGAGCTAGCTGTATTTATGAGAAAAAGACACTTGAATAGTGATTCCACAGCTCACAACACTCTCTACCACCTCCAGAAGGGTCCTGATGGGACAAGCATCCAAATTATTCGCCTGAGATGTACATGTGGAGGGCTGAGATGCAATATAAAAGACTATATAAGGAAAGGAACCCCTCTAGAAAGTGGGACTTTTTTGGGAAGTAGAAACTTGAAAAGTAAGAATTAAATGTAAAATTATAGAGAAATAAGCTTTGACTGTTTATGAACAATCTATCCTCGCATGAGACCAAGGAAGTGTTTATGCCGAATTTGTGCTTCATCTGTTCATATTAAAAGTCTTATTCTTTTAAAAATCAAGCTTGGATCTTACTTGGCATTGCAATTGACACGAAAATCCCACTCTCTTACAAATTAATTGTGTTGGGCTTGAAATACTAAAAATACTGGGAACTACTATTCTAAGTGGGTCTGGGCCATTTCTTGAGTCTCTACCCTTTTTATTTATGTTTTTTTTATTTTATATATATATATATATATATTTTAGTTTTAAACACTTCTTCAACAAAATACTATGAGGTTGATTATGGCTGTGCAATGAAGCAAACATCGAGTGAGTCAAGTGAGATACATTCCAAATAATAGAAAGACATAATACTACTACCTCAAATCATAGAGAGGTTAGGTGTGAATATGCCAAAAGTTTATTAATTATGCATATAAATGAAGTAAAATAGTGTAAAAGATGCACCAAATGGCCATCGAGTACACCCTCTATGCCTTCTATGTCGTTAGCTAGTTGCCTAGTATGTGTACTATTATTTAAGGGGTTTTCTCTGTTTGGACTCCTATATTTTAATGCCTAAATTATTATCAAATTCATCTACTTAGGAGGTTTAAATAGTATGGTTACACATGTAAAATTACTAATTTAAAAACTCCTAAATTTTAGCAAAATTAAAAATAATTTTTTTTTTTTCCTAACTGCCTCCTTTTTCCCTCTCACTCTCTCTCACAAGAAATTGTTTTATTTTTTTAAACTCCTAAATTTTAGTTAAATAAATAAAAGAAAAATCAATTTTTCCTTTTTCTCTCACTATCTCTCATGTTATTTTATTTTTTATTTTTGATAAACTTTCTCACTCACGTTAGACATTTAGGAAAACAGTCATCTAAATTCAAAACTCAAAACTCCATCTCCAAATCCACTACTACAATTATTGGTTTAGTAAAAAACTTATTGTCTTCCCTGGGCTCCTCTGAAGCCTAGAGAAAGTAGAAGTCTCAAACTTGTGTCCATCTACAAGCTTGAAACCTCTCCAGTTTAGACAGGTAGAGGATTTTTCCATTCTTATTCTTCCTTTCTTTTCTTGCCATTCCCTAATCTCAATAGTAAAGATACCCTTTGAATACCTTTTGGCTTACACCCTGTTTTTCTCCCATGGAATTTGAAATGAAGGAAATGTGTAAGCGATTTAGGTTGTCGGTAAAGGAAGGGGGCGAGATGCTAATTAAATCTAAAAGGAGGTTACTTACTCTCAAAAGCGAGCCCAATTCAGTCTATTAGTGAAACTCCAGATCAACAAAGATTACAAATAAAGAAGCATTCATAGCTACATTACGTCAACTTTGGCGCTGCTCACATGGGGTTTCTATTAATGATGTTGGAAATAACTTATATCTAGCCATCTTTGAGAAGGAAAGCAATTTGGAAGAAATTATTGCCAAGAGTCCATGGTCTTTTGATAAACACCTCATTTTACTGAAGCGTTTCCATGGGGATATAAGTCCTTGTGATGTAAAGTTCAAGCATGCTTCATTCTAGATCCGTGCTTTTAATGTTCCAATAAGGAGCATGAATAAAGAAGTGGGAGGTAGATTAGCAAAGGAAATTGGTGAACTGGTCACAGTGGACGTTCCTCGAAATGGTTTGGCATGGGACATTTCCTTCGCATTTGTGTGAATATGGATATAACAAAACCACTAATGCGTGGAAAGATAATGTGGATCGAAGGATTGGAGGCTGGATGGATTTATTTCCAATATGAGAGGCTTCCAATATTCTGTTATAGGTGTGGTATTCTCGGTCACAATGATCGTGAGTGCCCCCAAAGACAAGTGGGTCGACTTTGTTTGGAAGAGGATGAATTACATTATGGTCATTGGTTGAGAGTGGTGGCTCCAAGAAAACAAAGTAAAGGCAATACTCAACACAACCATCAATCTCACTCATATGCACTGATTCCTGATGAACAAGCCCCTGAACCAGATGTGGATGACACTATCTACAATTTGGAACCTACTTCCCCTGCAACGGAGCTGAGTCTGTTGGAACCTAATGGGAATTCCTCTACAGCTGAACTCTTAATGGATTCCCAACGTTCGCAGAATAGGGGCGATGGTTGTGGACCAAGCAGAGAAACTGCATTTTCAGTGGATAACACAATACTCAATTCGAATGTGGGGGAACCCAATTTGAATTCAAAAAATGAAACAGCGCCAGAAGGATCTGTGAAGTTGAACGGGATACAAGAGAATAAGGGTGAGGTTGTGCAACAATGTGATACGGGAAAGAAGCAGCTGGACGAAGTTTTAAATTTGAATGATGATGGGGTTCGGGTTTTGACCAATAACAAGATAAGTACTGGGATGGATTTCACGGAAAAAGATGTCGACAATATGGAGGCAGAAGATTGTGAGGTAATTGTAATTGATAATGATCAAAGACCAAAATTTTCGGCTGGAATAAATAAACAATCACTTGAGAAATTATTTGTTAGAAAAAGTCTGAGAAAGTGGAAAAAGCATCTTCGCGGGTCTCTAATGAAGCGGCTATTCCACAACCATCTGAAAACTCACAAATTTCTAATAAAAGATCATCTGTACATTATGGTAGTGTTGATGGTGAAGATCAAACTCTTGTAAAAAAGAGAGCTGTGGAAGTGCGTGTTGCCTCAGCTCAATGCTCCATAGTTGAGGTTGGTCTTTAGCCATTCCAACTAAGATGAAAATTCTTAACCTTTTAGAGACCTTCACTGTTTGGTGAAGGAGGAAAGTTCAAAGAATTTTATTTCTCGAAAAAAAAAAAAGAAAAAAAAAAAGAAAAAAAGAAAAAAAGAAAAAGAACTTGGTCTGTGTGATGTTGAAAAGTTTGAAGCTTGCTTGGGAAGGTCTAGCTTTGGATGGAGGACAACACTTCACTGATGGGCTTTGGCATGCTATATTACTTATCTATGGAATTGTTTGGATGGAGTGGTACACTACCGTATTGCACTACAGCTTGAAGTTTTTATTTAATTTATTTTCATTTAGTTCCTTTTTGTGACTTTTTTAATAGAGCTACTCTAGTTTCTTGCTAGTGTTGCACAAGAGAAAGAGAAGGCTACCTTAATGTTTAAGTACAGAAATAAAATATTTTTAATAGTTTAGGGACGAAAAACAAACTTCTTAAAGTTTAGGGTTGAGCAACGAACTTTTGGTAAAGTTTAGGGACTAAAATTGTTTTTACCTTTGAATCATTTAATCAAAATTTCGACACTTTCCTCACATGTGGGGCTCAAACTCTACCTTAATAAGTGGGTCCCAATACATGGCATTTTTAACTTTTTATATGGGAATTATAGTAGAGACATGGTTCAAACTAATGGTCCATTTGGATTGAGGGTAATAGAGTAGATTTGGCCCAAAATTAGCCTATTTTCAGCGAACTGTACTCTACTCTCCTCCACTCCTCATCTTTCCCCTTTCAATCCAAACGGGCCCTAAGGATCACATGCTTTTATACCATGATAGATTGTTAGTTATGGTAAGAGCTTAAACTTTTCAGAATTGGTGTATTTAATAATTTAACCTATATTATTTACACCAAACAATCAAAATGAGAAATGAGAAAGGATCTTCATCAATGAAACTTCAAAAAAAAAAAAACTTCTTGTCAGTGAGGTCCTTCTTGCATTGCATCATGACAATAATCAAATCGTAGCATCTATTGGTCAAACTATCTATATTGTTTATGCATGATAATATTATGCCTAATTAAGAAGTGCAATTGGAATAGTGTGTATATGCATCATGACATACTAGTTCATTGGCTGAGCGGGGGAGGGAGTATGGGTATGCTACTATTTCTATTGTGCTATAGCAACCTTTAATCTTTTTGCTTCATCTGGTGGGAGATAAAAAGGTAACTTTGATGGGATAAATAGGATAGGATAGGATGCATGATGCCTAATGCATGATTCTCAACAGAAGTCCTCAAGAAGGAGAGCGTATCTTCATAAATGTGCAGAAATACAAGGAAAGCTTATTCTTTGCAATTAAGTTCGGACTTTCTAGTTTGAACATTTAACATCAGTTTTACCATATGAGAGGGTGTTTGCTTATAAATATTTGCTATATTGCTTCATAGTCAGTTGCTGCAAGGGTGGCTGAAGAGATGGGGATCAAGCTTGGAGAGGAAGTTGGCTACACAATTCGATTTGAAGATCTTACAAATACAGTGAGACCTTTCTACTTTCTTTTCAAGCTCTCACTAAATCTTTTATAGGATAATCTTGTGTTGTGATAAGAGCATAATCTACATCAGAATGCTGTATCTTGCACATATCATATGATTCTTAGAAAATTTCTGGTGTTTTAAACTAGAATTTGTGCAACAGCTTTTGTTGTTTTTTAGTTCCTTGTCATGACTGCTGAGAATTTCCATGGTTTGGCAGCACAGAATACAACCATGATCAAGTTTCTAACAGATGGGGTGTTACTGAGGGAAATAATGGATGATCCTCTTTTGACCAAGTATAGGTATTGAGTACACTTCTAGAAATTTTTTATTATTCTCCTTCATGTTTTCAGCCCATCTTTAAACTCAATCTACTTATGTTCCCTTGTTCCTTATGTATTGGTTCTGTAAAAAAATTTTGGTTCTTAAGATTAACTTATGTTGGTCAGTTTTAGCTGGTCTGCAAACGCTCATACATGTGCATTAAGATTTTACATGCAAAAACCAACTAGTAAAATTAGCGATGAAAACAAATTATTTGATTGATTGTCGCTTGCACTTGCTTGTTAGTCCAGAAAGTAACAATAATTTATTAGTTTACTTTTTCCTTTTTGTGACCAATTCTAACTAATCTATTGAGGATCCATAGCTGACCCCATAAATTTGGGATAGTTGTTGTTGTATGCTATGTTCAGCAAAACTATAATTGTCTGTCTTTTTAATAACTGTTGTTATAAATGTTGTTGTATTATTTATAATCATATTATTTCCATAATATTTTCCCCTTCAATTTCTCTACTGTTTCAGTGTCATAATGGTTGATGAGGCTCATGAAAGGTCCATTTCAACTGACATTACTTGGTCTACTAAAAAAGGTACCACAGGAAATTTTGAAAACTAAAAACTGTAAAATTCCACCCCCCCCCCCCCCCCCCCCCAATTTTTTTTTCCTTGAGTTTATAACCTTTTTGTACATTTTATTATTACTTACTTCCAGATTCAACACCGTCGACCTGAGCTGCGCCTGATTATTTCCTCTGCTACAATTGAAGCAAAATCAATGTCTGCTTTCTTCCAAGCCAGGTTTTCTTCTAAGACTTAGAGTGAAGTTAGATTCTGCACTGGCTTGCTTTGGTTTCTGTTGCCATGGTTCTGGTTTACAACAAACATTCCAGTTATCTATGTGGAATTTGAATTTCTTGTCCAATCCACCCCAAAGAAAATCCCTTAGAATATTCTTTCAATCTTTTTGCCACACCTACAGATAGTGGGAATAGAGATAAAAAAAAAGTTGGGCTAGATAGTGAACTTTTGATAAGAGTGAGTCTCCTTTTTGATGAGTGCTATTTCTTCCAGCCAGCCAGTTGACTATGATTTCTCTCTATAATGGGATCCTAGGTTTGCCTTGCCTTGAAGTGAGCTCCCGAAGGCATATCCAAGTATTACATAGGAAGGGATGAAACATGACATCCAAGATCACTTGTAAACTCATCAACGCTTAGAACTTCTCTAATTGGCACAAGTTCAGATATTCTCAAACTAATCCTTTTCTATAATTTTCCATATTTTCCTTTCCAATTAAAATTATTTTATCTACAACTCATTTTTATGAACAAGGGCAGGTTCCACTCATTTTATGTTTTAGTAGAATCCAAATATGCAGGTTTTTTTTTTTTGTTTTTTTTTATTTTTTAATTCTAATGTTAAGATCATATTTTGTGCCAATTTATTTATTAATCCTCTTAAAAAATTAAGTAATTAACATCCTAGAGTCAATGATCTAACCTTAAAATCCAAAAATCCATCAAAGTATGATATTTTACACAATCAAATGAATCAATTGACTTAAATGCTTCTAATCTTGTAAAATCCCTAATTTCTAAAACCCTAGACTATAGAAATTTCAAGAAATTAAAGTGATTAGGAAGAAATTCGTACCTTTGAGACACTTTAATGATCTTGGCTCCAAAGATTCAACCTTTAATCTTCTACCCTTGTAACTCATAAGAAAGACCCTCTCCAAAGTCCTCTATGAGTGTACACCAATTTTGAAGAGTTTGGTAACTTACAGGGGTAATTAACTATATTTTTCTGAAAGAAAATAGATATTATTTTTTGATAGTTAAGAAATTTTTTCTGAAAAAAAGACTACTTCATGTGCAACAGACCTGAAGAATCATAAAGAATTACAACAAGAAAAAATTGTATGAAAAAAATGTGGGAGCTCTATGAACAACACTATGGAATTACTATTCAGAAAACCCCACGTGCGAGACCAATAATATAAGGAACTAGTGAAGGTTGCTAACAACTGAACCCTTGTACTTTTCACCTCTTTGTAAGTGTGTTGATTGCATTCCATCCATATATAGTTCACATCAAACATAATAGAACAAGGTACCAAATATTTGGTGAATGATTACAAAATCAATTCCTCCATTTAAACATAAGGTCAATGACCTTTTTCAATAAAACCTTTTTGTTTTTTGATAAGTAAATTTTACTAATCAAAAAAAGAAACATCAAACTGTTCTCAGGCAGTGTACTAGTAGTGTATCAAGATTACAAAAAATTACAAGAATCCAAAAAATCTAGTAAACTAGAGAAGGGATGACCATTCAAAGTAGCCCACTCATATAAAGTGGAGAGGGGTCCTATTTAGTACTATATATTTTTAGAGTACCTAGATAACTTTTGAGTTCTTGTTAACCTTTCCTTTTTTTTTTTTTTTCTTTTTTTTCCCTGCTTGGGTTTTTCCTTTGTATACTTCCTGTGTACTAGGGTTGTGCCCCTTTTGCACTTTTCTTTAATGGATATTATTGCTTATAAAAAAAGTTCCTGTGAGCTATAAGATTCTTTTTATTGTATTTTATTGGCTCTTGGCTTGTACAAAAAGTTATTAAGTGAAAGTAAAAGTATGCTAGTTGTTACTGCCAAAGCATGCTTCCTATTGTTATTTTTCATATGCTTTCATTAATACAGGTTATCACCTTCATCATATTCTTGTATAGGTTCATATTTTTTTGTTCCAAAATTATCTTGATTTTCCTTTTTTTGTTGCCTCAACTTAGGTTGACCAACAGTAATTGTTTTCCTTAGTATGTGGCCAACAAACATATTGTCTTTTTTGACTATCTGAATTGAAGAAAATTATTATTATTATTTTTCTGTAACTAGTAAAAGGCGTCGAGGATTAGAAGGTGAGGAGCTTGGACCAAAGATGGAACCTGCGATCCTATCAGTTGAGGTATACTGTATTGCCATTTTATCTCTCTTTCTCTGCCCACCCTCCTTCTTGGTTTTTCTAATTTGGAATGCCAATTCATTTAATCATTATTTTTGTTACAGAACTACAGTAGTTTTCTTCAGGTAACATTATGATTTCTTGTGGATATAAAATTGATATATCATTGTAATCTGCTTAACTTTTAGGGTAGAGGGTTTAATGTACAAATTCATTTTGCTGAGGAGCCCGTTTCGGACTATGTTCAGGCTGTTGTTTCAACAGTATTGTCAATTCATAATCAGGTACTCATAATTTTCTTAAGGTCTCTCTCTCTCTGCACCCAGTGAGTCTTGAACCTACAATCTCACCTATACCTGTTTTTATTGGGAGGAAGTGCAAATTTTAGCTAGAGCTCATTAGCTTTAAGGATTTCTAGTACACTAGCTGCATACTAGGGTGTCCCTTTCAAAAAAAAAAAAAAAAAGAAGGAAAAAAAGAAGAAAAAGTACATGTTCCAATTTAGATGTCTAACCAGCTCTCTTTCCTTCTTAAAGATCCTTGATTCTTTGCATTTGCTAGTTTTTCCTCCTCTGGTGCCCTAGGTGCGCTCTTCGTGTAAGCTTCATGTCCTTTGGTGGTGCTGCCTTGGAATGATTGCTAATAAATTCCTAACTGAAATTGTATGGTGTAACCCCTTGCTACTTCATATGTTAAGTTGTAGCATCGATTTGATCTACCATTACATCACATATGCAGCAGATCTACATTGAATCTGTGCTAGTGATGTATGCTTAGGGTGATACTCCTACAGCAAGGAACTACATAAGAAAGGTCATAACTAAACTGTAAACGGGAGGAACCAAATTGTTCTCTCCCCACAGTGCATTAATCTTTAATTTTACAAATGAACTGTACTGTGGATTGACTTCCTTACCAAGGATTCATAAGTCCTTTGAACTTTTTTATATATTTATTATTATTTTTATTGAATGAATTGTAAATTGATGTACCATGTTATATTCCCTGAAAGCTTGTTTCTTCTTTATTGACCATAGTTATTTATCGGTGTCCATGTCCATGTGTTTCCCAGCTGTGACTATACATAGAAACTTGTAGGCAATGGTTTCATTTTTCTTAGTGGAAGTTACTAATAAAAAAATTATTGTGAAAGTTGATGAGAGGCTGCCCTTTTTTTTCTTTTTTTTTTGAGGATTACCTTCTTAATATGTGTAGAGAGTGGTATATTGTTTCACGAATATTTATCGTCTAAATTATATTTGTTGCTTTCAGGAACCCATGGGTGATATTCTGGTATTTCTCACTGGTCAAGATGATATTGATACTGCTGTCAAGTTGCTTAATGAGGAAGCTCAAAGTAATGGAAAGAAATCTTCAGGTTCGAATGACAAAGAAGTTATGTCTAGACTTTGTAGTTTCTACATGTATACATCCTAAAGTAGTTGTAATTTGCTAAAATACACACACAAGCTATATTTATAATTTGTACATGTTTGTCTATATGCAATCATGCGGCCATGTGTATGTGTGCGTGTCTGTATGTTGTGATTTATTAGATTCTCCATGATTTGTAGATGGTTCTGTATTTATTAAATACAATTGAGGTTTTGTGTCATAATATTGTAACTGATCCACATCCTTTGTTGGTATTGTCCATTTATTATTATTTTGCTTCCTCCCTCTTCCTTTGATCGGTATTCACATGATCATATTACAATACATGATACCGTGGTTCATGAACCACCGGAATTGACTTGTATTAACAAAGAACAAGGGAGCTTGCTCTCTGCACTGCATCACTGTTTTAAGTTTGATTTTATTGAGTTGGCAGTATTACATGTTTATCTTGTAGATTAGTATTTAAGATTATATTCTATTAGATGTAATCAAAATCATTATGAAAAGTTTTGTTGGACATAATCACGAGTCAATCTACATTTTCAGGATTAATTGTTTTGCCTCTGTACTCGGGACTCTCATGTGCGGAGCAGGTTAGTAATATATCAATATGGTATCTGGGTGCAATAAACTGATTTCTATGGAGTCTTTGTTTGTCAAATTTCTGATTCACTGACTATCTTTTTGCTTTCTATAAGGAGTTGATTTTTACTCCAACTCCTAGAGGGAAAAGGAAAGTAGTGATATCAACAAATGTAGCAGAGACATCGTTAACTTTGGAGGTAACATCTCTGCCCTCTAGAGGAACCACCTTCAATATTTCCCTCTTGACTTGCGTAGAATCAAGGATTATACTGATAGTTCTCAAGTTCAAGGTTTCTAATCCTTTCCTCCAAAGTTCTAGTGGAATCAGCCACTGCCATTCGACTCACCTAAAAGTCAACAAAGTCAAATGTTAGGTCCATTATCAAGAAAAGTTCAAGCAAAAGACACTCAGGAAGTATTATCACATACCTAGCTCGCCTCATTGATCACATATCGAGAAGATTGAGTTTGTGCTACCAATTGCAAGCCTCCGATCATTTGCATACTTTCCTCCACAAGATCAACATCAACCTAAAGCACAAATCTATCAGATCATGAGCCATTCAATAAGCCAAGAAGAAATAAGGACAAGGAACTAAAAAATTTCAAGAACACACCAGATCGGGCCAAGGGACGTTTGGGGTGTGCTCTGGCCTATCCAAAGGCATGGAACTATATGTTCCATCAGGATTCATCACTTTATATTGCCATGCCGGAAAATGGGGATAAGTCTCCATGAAAGAACTAGAAGAGCTACCAGCATGGTGAGGAGAAGGAATCTATTCTCCCTCTTCCTCTCCTTTAGAAGATAGAGCCTGAAAGTCCAACATGCAAATATTGTCACCAAGCAGAAATATGGAAAAGGAGAATACATGATGAAAATTTGACTTCAGAAAGGGAGGGAAATACTGATGTCACAGAAATGCCGGCCAAAAAACCTTGCAATTGAGTTTGAATAAATTCAGAATAAGTCCTTGGTATTCCTGAAACAACATGGCCAACACGAGCCCGAGCAATCTCTTCATTAGTCAAAAGATCAGCCAACCGGATGGAGGGACAACGAGGCACCATAATTGTTGTAGGAGGGTACACATGTTGAACCTAAGGCAACACCCGATCACCAAGATACCAGTACCTCCCATGCCCACATTCAAACAATACCTGACGACTATTCAGCTCCAAAGCTTGCTCACACTCGTCATACTCCTCACATCCAACCCAAGGATTCAAAGACATCTGAAAAATCACAAAAAAACCCAGAATGAGAAAAAGACCAAACCATAATCAAACACTCACATCATCACACACACAAAAAAAAAAAAAAAAAAAAAAAGAAAGAAAGACTCACATCATCAACAGTCAAATTGTCAATCATCATATGCCAAATTTCAAAAGAACGCTTGGAGGGCGTTGACAAACGGTATTTGGGCAACCAATGGAGAAATCTAGGATAAATATCATCAACCTCCTCCTGAATTTGAGTACCAACTCCAAAGTACTCATACATCCAAACCTGGAAAAAAAAAAAAAAAAAAATTCAAAACACCATTACAACATAGCCAAAATAACTTTTCAAAACCCACACATAATCAAAAATTCCAAACCTCACCTGCTAGACAAATGGAGCACCACCCAAGCTTGAGAGACTACGCTTAGAAAGTTGAATCATGAAGTGTAAAAGGGTAGCACAACCCATACCGCCCTAGTCATAATTTTTTATTTGCTCAATATTTCTCATGCTCTCCAAATAGCACAGGTTCACTGTACTGCCTAAATATGGGCACAAGAAAGTCCCAATGAAGAGAAGCATGAACATGCATGTACCCATTGCCACAGTATCACATTTTGCAATGTTCGCATACAGCCACATCAAAGGGACATTTTTATTCCTTATTTTGGAAGGCACTACGCCTAGAAGTTTCTTAATTTCCTTTGGAGTAAGGGAGTCATTGACCCAAATTCTTTCACCACCCAACCTCAAGCTAGTGATGACGAATAAGTCGTAAGGCATCAATATCACCTCACCAATACTCAGAAAATGGAAAGTACACGTGGTGTCCCAAAAGCGCTCTGACAAGGCAAGGAGTAATTGAAGGTCCTTGTACTCATGAGTCTCTTGATTCAATAAAGCCTCAAAGAAAGTACCAAAACCCGCATCATTGATGATATTCCTAATATTTGGAGACAATGCTTCCCATATGCCCTTCAACATTTGGAGGCTACCTCGACACTTGAGACTCTGCAACACAAAAATTTAGCCCATCATCAGGATGCCAAAAATTCTCATGCCAACAAAAATCTCATTCCGTACCAACAAAAATTTCCCATGACCAAAAATCATACATCTAAAAAATTCAATGTCCCACCAAAATTTTACCATGACCAACAACAACAAAAATTTCCATGTACAAAATAACCAAAAATTTTCCTACATGTCCATGACCACAACCAAAAAATTTCCTACATGTCGAGAATAACCATCAAAGATTTTCCTACATGTCCATGACCACAACCAAAAATCCCTACATGTCCAAAATAATCGTCAAAGTTTTTCCTACATGTCCAAAATGCCCATCAAAAATTCCTACATGTCCAAAATCACAACAAAAAAATCCCCACACGTCCAAAATCATAACCACAAAAAATTTTCCCATGATTTAACATCACATACCCAACAAAAATATTTCCATAGCCAAAATTTCATGCCCACAAAATTCTTCCATATCCACCAAAAAATTTTCCGTACCCACAAATTCTCCATATTCATACCCACAAAATTTTGCCATGTTCATGAAATAAAATTTACACATACCAACAAAATTTCCCACATGCACCATGAATATATTCATACAAGCCTACAACACAAATTTTTTACAATGTCCATGCCCCCAAAATCCAAGCCAAAATTCACCCAACAATATCACAAATTACCAACATTACCAAAATTCAATGAGCTACCAACATTGTCCAAATTACACCATAACCAAATAAATACAACACTTCAAAAATGCTCCAAAGCCAAAATTACAACATGATCAATCATACAATGCCCTAAATTCCAACTAGAGCAAACAACAAAATGGCAATATCTCACCATCAATCTTTCAATGAAGCATGGAAACAACATTTTTCCAAACAAAGAAACCAAAGAAAAACTCACCTTGAAGTCCATGTGGGAATGTGGAGTATGGGTCTTGGGGTCTTGAAGGAGCCCCTCCTCATCATTCCATTCAAATGATGGATGATATTTCTTTCCATGAAAAGTAAGAAAGAGGGTCCATTGGAAGATGATGACATTTTTGTGCAAAGAAAATAGGAGTTTGAAAATGGGTTTCACCAAAAAGGATATGTAGCAAAAGTGCTCAAGAACGCAAGGATCTGAAAAAAAAAAATATATATATATATATATTGAGGGAGATGAGTGAAGGGGGGTTGAGAAGCTTAGGAAAGTAATTTTTTAGAGAAGAAATGGTGGGATGGAGAAGAAAATGCAAGGTGAAGAAGATGGTGAATAGTGTTAATGGTGGAAAGAAGAAAAGGATGAAGGAGGAAGAAAAAAAGAATAAGAGAGAAAGCCAAAAAGTGGGGGGCCAAAATTCGGCCCCCACACTTAAAACTCAATTGAGTTGACTAATTCAACTCCTAAAAAAAAAAAAAGAAGTCTTTTTCTTTTTCTTTTTCTTCTTTTCTTTTCTTTTCTTTTCTTCTTCTAAAAAGAAATCATGAAAAGAGAAGGGTCATATTGATTTCCAAAAAAGAGAGAGAGAAAAGAAAATTCTTGGAGCGGATTAAGGATAAAAGATTCACTTTCAAATTCCAAATTTTCAAATCCCAAATCCCAAATTTTCAATTCAAAATTTTCATTCCCGAGCTTAAAATTCCACATTCTAAATTTCAAATTCAATCCCAAGTTTCAAGTTTCAAAATTTCAAATTTCATGTTTTCAAAATCTCAAGTTTTAAAATTTCAAGTTGCAAATTTTCAAATCTCAAATTCCATGTTCCAAATTTCAAGATCTCAAGTTTCAAGCTTCAAAATCTCAAGTTTCAAAATTCCAAAGTTTCAATTTTCAAAATTTCAAGTTTCAAGTTTCAAAGAAAAAAAATCTTTTTCAAGGAACCACAAAAATCCGTCAAGGGTTTCGTGCTAATGAAAAATTCAAATAAAAAAGGAATAAATGGAAATCACACATCTCAAAAACAATGGGACCACAAAGCCCTCTGAAAGTTCAAATATGTGTAAAAACACCCTTGAACGTTTAGACCCCCAATTAACAAATTATCAATTCAAGCTTTATATCAAACAATTAATGTGCGGAACATGAACTAAAGCATAACACAGAATTGGTAAACAATCTAAGCCAATTAAAATCACATCCACAGCAGAAAATAAAAGGCAAAGATAAAGGGAAGGAAGATGCAAACACAAGGACAACACGCGATGTGTTATCGAAGAGGAAACCGAAGCCCTCGGCGTAAAACCTCTCCGCCGCCCTCCAAGCGGTCAATAATCCACTAGAAAATGTAGTTGGGATACATGAACAGCAATAGACCCTCCAAGCCTAATCTACCCGATGTACCTAAGCCCTCCAAGCTTCTTGCTCCAACGAGGTTGCGCCGAACCTATTTCTTTTCTAGCTTACCGGATTCCGCTACTAGACCATAGCATCCGCCATCCTTGGCATCTTCCAACGCTTCCCAAAACTCCAAAAACACTCAACACTCTAAATTGGTGTGGGCAGTGTTTGGATAGAAATCTCCTCTCAATAGGTATGACAATGAGAGAGGGAATGAGAAGAGACTACAAAGGTTTCTCTCTAAGAATGAGTAGCTCTCTCTAATTGGGTGGGTGTTTTGAAGAAACCTCTCTTAGGGTTTTTCTTTCTGAATAGCCACCCATATCTTGTGGGAATGAGGGGTATTTATACTGGTATGAGAATGGAATGCGAAGAGTCAGTTTTTCCAAAAGTAGGGCTGGCTGGCGACTTGACCTCGCGACTTAACTGAGTCGCGAGTTCAAGCCGCGAGCTAGTTAAATGGCTAGTCTGGATTTTTGTCCTGTAGTGCTCTAGCTGGCATGACTGTTCAGTTCCCCTACATGCTCTGCACGTGTGCAACTTTTGGCGGCTTGCAAGCCGCGAGCCACCCGCGAGTCCTAGCCGCGAGTCTCTGCTTCACTGCACTGTCTTGAGCATTTCTTCACACTCTCTCACACACTACCCTTACATGATTCCCACCTAAATACAAGGTTTCTAAGTGCTATATTACAAGCAAATTTGTCACGGAATAAAGCCAACACATGGTTGATTAAATTCAACCTTACAATCTCCCCCTTTGGCTATTAAGTGACAAAACACCCTAAAACAGACTCTAAACTTAAACGTGAGTTTGGGAACAATGGCAAAACTCACTCACACCTAACTCTAGAAGCTGTGAAGCACTTGAATCATATGAATATAATACTCCTGAAACACAACAATACACCATGATCATTGTAAGCAGAAAATTATAAAATGCATATGAAACAGGCAATATGTGATCAAGCAAAGATGGAGTTAAGAAACAAACCATGGCTTGATCAACCAAGTGAACACCACAAGGTAGTGATCACAGTGCTCATTCACACTTGGAATGAACACAAGGACATACAAGTTAACAAGCACAAGGCAAGACACTTGTATGTTCAACACTCAACCAATGCATAACACACAAGGTATATGCATCTAGGAACAATCCTACAAGGGCACAAGAGTGACAGTACTTAAAAGAAAATGCAATATATTTATATAGAAGTACTGATTTAAAACAAAGCATAAAATGCTGCATACAAGCATGGTACAGACCATAAAGCCTACAGATAAATGATATCAAACCCTAAAAGCTTACAAAAGCAACATGGGTACAAAGCACATTATATTGAATAAAAACTTAAACAATATAAACTAAAAGTGCTTAAAGTTTCTTCCCTTCAAAATGATGAGAAGTTGTGATGCACTTAGAACATATATACTTGTAACCTGAAACACTTGCACAAAACACATTAGACCCTCAAGGTAAAGTAAGTAATAAAAGGACAAGTATAATGTAACAAGTAAATTGCGATCAAGTAAATATGATGTGAAACATGTGAGCAACTTGATCATACACCAAAACAGTCATATAGAAATGACTACAATGATCACATAGCAAAGCAAATGATCATACGAACATGCATTCAAAGAAGCACAATAGCATAGGGATAAATGCATGTCCAAAGCACAAACATGATGCAATTAGAACAACAAAGCATAACTCAAAGCACCATAAAGCCAACAAGAAAACAAACAGAACAAAGTTTTCAAGATAACACAATGTCTTCTCCCCCTTGGTATATGCATCTCCACTATGGAAAATCTCTCCCCCTACAAATGTGCACGAGAAATAGAATTTCTCCCCCTAAGGATGTGCACAAGAGTCATAACAAGAGTCATAACAAGAGTCATATAGAAATGACAAAACACTCCGGTATACTCTCTAGAGTATACTCTCCCCCTTTTTGTCAGGAATAGACAAAGGGTCAAGGAGAAAAAAGGGCAAGAGATGAACGAACAAACAATGATAATGATGCATGAGGGGTGCAAGATGAATGAGAAAATGAAACTCAAACCTAAGACAAAGTAACATGCTACAAAGCATAAGGTAATCATGACATGCTAGGATGAAGAAATAAAGTAAAGACCAATGCATGACAAGGGTAGCAAAGGTGTGTGCAAGAGGTGGCTAAATGCAATGCATGACCAATGCATAAAAAATGCACATGTGGGGCAAAGTGTGCAAAATACACAACTAATGAACCAAACATGTTCCTAATGAGGAAACATGAGAAACCCCAAAGTTTGGTACTCATCGGAGTCCAAACAAGCGAGAAAATGTCTAAGAGGCATTTTATCAAACACCTAGCATGCACACTATGAACAATAATGTGAAACAATGCATGAACATCATGAAATCAACCCTTAATACATGTTCTTTCTGCCACAAGGGGCCAACATCCAATGCATATCAACAAAAGAAACCAATCCCATAAAGAAATTTGACAAAAATTAAGTTTTCCCAACCCCAATGATAAAAATCCCAACCAAGAGCACAAAACTCTCCAAAACATAATCCAAGGATCAAAAATAATGAAAAGAATTTATAATTACCTTAGAAATGTTAATGGAATGAAAAACCATTCAAATTGGTTGTGTTTTGATGTAAAAATATTGAAAGAGGGGTTTTAGAGAGGATGGGAGAGGTTTAAAACAAGTTTCCCACAAAAAGCCCATTAAAAAGCTGTTTCTGGGCGATTCGCGACTGGGCGAGTCGCGAGGTTCAGTCGCGAGCAAGCCGTGAGCCGCGAGTTTCAGCCGCGAGCCGCGAGTTTCAGTCACGAAAATTTTCGCGAGTCGCGAGTGAGCCGCCAAAAGCTTCTGGATGAACTCGCGACTGGGGTTTCGCGACTGGCGAGTCGCCAGCTGAGCCGTGAAAAACTCTGACACCTGTTTTTCAATTCAGAACATGTTTAAACATTGAAAAACAAAGTAAGCACAAAACATAAACACAAAAAGTGATAAAAATCACTTCCAAAAACATATAAAATGATCAAAAATCTTTTTGGATTAATCCATATAAGATTGAGCACACACACATCACATTTAGACAAGTACAATCTAACAAATGAATAAGACATTCATTGAACATTAGGCATGTGTGTTGTGTGTGTGTATCAAATGTGGAATAGTCCTTAGTCTAGAGTGAAGCTTCAATGATCAATTCAATCAAGTCATACACAACTAGTACTAAGTCAAGTGGTCTATCTCAATTATAGAAATGAACATATATGACCTCCCACAAGAAAATGATTATATAAGATTGAAGCTTTTCATTTGGCTTCTTTACAATTCATAACATTTGATCATTTTGAATCAAAACATCTCATTTTGAGATTGATGCCTGAAATTTGTGATATTTCAATTTGATGAACAAGCCTTTGGCTTTTTAGGCATCATACATTTTCATATAAGTCGCTTTCCCTTTTTTCTAGTCGAATACTAGTATATGCGACGGCTTTTGCAGCTCATTATCTCTTTTCATTTTGAGATTTACATTTATTGAGCTCTTTAAGCAATAAAAATAAAAGAGTGGGAAGAGATATAAGCACAAGTCTACGCATGTATCAAAACCAACATGACTATTGACTAATCATTCATGACAAGCTTGAAGATCGATTTACAACAATCACACAAAGATGTCAAGATTTTTCCCACAAAGATATAAGTGCAAAAATAACAAGCTAAGCTCGTAAATGCACAAAGCCATTTGTACAAAGGTACAAGGCCAAACTCACATGTGATATGTGCTCAAACATATACGATCAAACTTTTTGAATTTTTCACTTTTTATGTGGTTTTGGATTTTTTACTCACACAAAACAGAAAAATAAAAGTAAGATCAAGAACAAAACAATGCATACAAATAAATGTAAGATGCACAAAATGCATGATGATATGATATTTAATGCAAGAAGGGTCCTACAAAGATCGAAAGAATTAGATCAAGGACCAACAAGAGTACAAGCTCAACCATATGAACCCTTCCTCATCCAAACGGAACGATTGTTTGGAATGAGTGTCTCAAGAGAAGCGAGACGAGGATTGGAAGAATGAAAACCGGAGATGCACATAGTCAAGGAGTTAAGAGCATTAAACAGTTTCTTTAACAACATGCTATTTTCACTCAAAACCGGTTTACTCTTTTTAGCACAATTTCCATGAAGCTCAAGTTTCTCTTTTCTTTTAATTCTTTTAAAAGCATGAAACTTAGAGCATTGAGGTCTTAGATGACCAAAGGCACCACAATGGTGACAAACAATGCGTTTAGGTCTACTAGGCTTTTTAGGAAAAGATCTAGCGACATTGTTTTGTTCCCTTTTCAACTTGGAGCATTGAGGTCTTATATGACCGATCACACCGCAATGGTGGCAAGTTGGAACAAACTTAGATCCATTCAAAACCTTAGGTTGAGACCTAAACGGAGGCTTTGACTTAACAGCCTTTCTCTCCACCTTTTGATTTCTTTTATGTGGAGGAATGTACATCGATTTGTCCTTTAAGGTAGAACACACACTAGGCACAAAATCGGGTACCACAACATGATTGCAACAAATATTATCATCCTTTTTAACAATAGGTTCAGCAATCAAACACTTGGCATGCATCTTAAGAGATTCATTTTCACATTTTAACTCATCAACAAGTTTGTTAGACAAAACAAGTTTAGCATCCAAGTTCATATTCAAACATTCAAACTCTTTTAGCTTTTCAAGAGAATCTTCAACAAGTTTTTTATATTTCTCAACCAATTTGTTGGATTCATTGAGCTTAGCAATCAAATCATCCTTTTCACAAAACAACTTGCTTAAATTCTTTTGAAACTTCTTAGCATTTTTCTTCAAGAGTTTGTCAACATCACGCATAGAATCAAATAACATGTCATCACACTTATGAGGATTAACACTCATAGAGGTATTTTCACAAACACGTGGCATGTTACATTCATCACCAACCAAATCATGCAAAGAGTCATACAAAGCACAATCCATGGCAAATAAACACAAAGGGTCAAGGATCACACTTAGGTATTTAAACCACAACAAGTTTACCCGCTCTGATACCAATTGAAAGTTCAAATATGTGTAAAAACACCCTTGAACGTTTAGACCCCCAATTAACAAATTACCAATTCAAGCTTTATATCAAACAATTAATGTGCGGAACATGAACTAAAGCATAACACAGAATTGGTAAACAATCTAAGCCAATTAAAATCACATCCACAGCAGAAAATAAAAGGCAAAGATAAAGGGAAGGAAGATGCAAACACAAGGACAACACGCGATGTGTTATCGAAGAGGAAACCGAAGCCCTCGGCGTAAAACCTCTCCGCCGCCCTCCAAGCGGTCAATAATCCACTAGAAAATGTAGTTGGGATACATGAACAGCAACAGACCCTCCAAGCCTAATCTACCCGATGTACCTAAGCCCTCCAAGCTTCTTGCTCCAACGAGGTTGCGCCGAACCTATTTCTTTTCTAGCTTACCGGATTCCGCTACTAGACCGTAGCATCCGCCATCCTTGGCATCTTCCAATGCTTCCCAAAACTCCAAAAACACTCAACACTCTAAATTGGTGTGGGTAGTGTTTGGATAGAAATCTCCTCTCAATAGGTATCACAATGAGAGAGGGAATGAGAAGAGACTACAAAGGTTTCTCTCTAAGAATGAGTAGCTCTCTCTAATTGGGTGGGTGTTTTGAAGAAACCTCTCTTAGGGTTTTTCTTTCTGAATAGCCACCCATATCTTGTGGGAATGAGGGGTATTTATACTGGTATGAGAATGGAATGCGAAGAGTCAGTTTTTCCAAAAGCAGGGCTGGCTGGCGACTTGACCTCGCGACTTAACTGAGTCGCGAGTTCAAGCCGCGAGCTAGTTAAATGGCTAGTCTAGATTTTTGTCCTGTAGTGCTCCAGCTGGCATGACTGTTCAGTTCCCCTGCATGCTCTGCACGTGTGCAACTTTTGGCGGCTTGCAAGCCACGAGCCACCCGTGAGTCCTAGCCGCGAGTCTCTGCTTCACTGCACTGTCTTGAGCATTTCTTCACACTCTCTCACACACTACCCTTACATGATTCCCACCTAAATACAAGGTTTCTAAGTGCTATATTACAAGCAAATTTGTCACGGAATAAAGCCAACACATGGTTGATTAAATTCAACCTTACACCCTCATCATTTAAAGTCTAATCCTAAATTTTGACTTTTTGCAAGACACAGTTAAGATCAAGGTTGAAAAGTCCCTTAGTCGCCACAGCTAGGATCGAGGTTGAAAAGCCCCTCGGTTCCCTTTCTTCAAGATCGAGGTTGAAAAGCCCCTTGGTCACCACAACTCCAATTTCGAGGTTGAAAAGCCCCTTGGTTACCTTTCATCAAGATCGAGGTTGAAAAGCCCCTTAGTTGCCACGGCTCATATTGAGGTTGAAAAGCCCTTTGGTTGCCAAATCTAAGATCGAAGTTGAAAAGCCCCTTGGTCACCACAGCTCCAATTCCGAGGTTGAAAAGCCCCTTGGTTACCTTTCATCAAGATCGAGGTTGAAAAGCCCCTTGGTCGCCACAGCTCAGATCGATGTTGAAAAGCCCTTTGGTCGCCACAACTCTAGTTCCAAGGTTGAAAAGCCCCTTGGTTCCCTTTCGTCAAGATCAAGGTTGAAAAGCCCCTTGATCGCCACAGCTCCGGTTCCAAGGTTAAAAAGCCCCTTGGTTCCTTTTCTTCAAGATTAAGATTGAAAAGCCCCTTAGTCGCCATAGCTCTGGTTCAAAGGTTGAAAAGCCCCTTGGTTACCTTTCTCCAAGATCAAGTTTGAAAAGCCCCTTGGTTACCCTTTTTCAAGATCGAGGTTGAAAAGCCCCTTGATTGCCACATTTCCAATTTCGAGGTAAAAAAGCCCCTTGGTTACCATCCACATCCAGTCTGAGATAGAAGAGCCTCTCGGTCACCTCAATTATCAAGAATCATTTCAAAATTCATCAACTACCAAGTAGGTCAAGTATTCACAATTTTCATTTTTGTCAAAAGGTAAAGCACTAGTTCTATGTTCTAAGATTTTAGGTCCAAGGGCTAGGTAATCTTTGAAAATTCAACCTCAATTAAGTTATGACCACTAAAATCAGTGTCTTTGTTTTACATTGACATTCGCTTTCCAAGATCTGTTAATGAGGGGCATTCTGTAGACACTTGATTTTGCACCCATGATTTAATCAAGAAAGATGACTAGAATGACCACTCATGTACCCAAAATTCATGATTGCATTACATGCATTAATTTGTTTATTGCATATCATAAAAATAATCTTGAGGTTCTAACAGTCACGATGGTATGCCCGGTTTCCAAATCAAACCGTCGGATCGAAAGATATCACATGATAAGTTTGCACAGTCAGCATGCATTGTGTCTAGATAGAGTCAACCACGCGTGATTAATTTAAATTAATTCTAATTGGTTAAACAATTAAAATTAATTAAATAATTTTGTGATTAGTTGATAGTTAGTGTCAAAAATAGGATTTTTTGCATGGGAATAAAGGGGATAATTTGATAACAATAAAATTGTGGACAATCTAGATTTTATCAAGATTTTTTTTAGAGTATTTATCTACAAGAGAATTGTTGCTGAAAAGACCTGAATTATCCAAAAAAGAGTTTAATTCTTAGAATATGGATTAAAATGCGTCTAAGTGCAAGTCTCAGCCCAAAAAAACCTAAAAAAAGGAGTCCAAAACGCACTCAAACTCGAAAGCGGGATTGGCACCATTTGGCACTTTTGGAGTGCCGATTGGCACTTTCAAAGTGCTGAATAGCACAAATTTGGGTTTTGGCCCGAGGGCATTGGGATTATGTTAAAACACATCCTTTTCGATTTTTTAGCGATAAGGACGCATCCCAGTTCGTATTCTAATCATCTAAGCTATTTTTTCGAGCCTTCCAGCCTCTATAAATAGAGACTAGATCTCAAAATTGAGAACACTTTTTCACGCTTTCAGATGTTCCTCTTTTCTGACTCCCCTTTCTGGTATTTTCTCTCTTACGTTAAAGAGGTTCTGGAGGCTTTAGTCTTAAGAATTTCTTTTTTGCAAGCAAGGATTTTTAGGTTTCAAAGATAATTGCATAAATTTTTTTGAACCCTAAAATATTCTCTCAAGAAAAAGAGTACGTCCATGCAAGAGGTAGTTTTTCAATATTTGTTTAGTTTTGATTTTTAAATACTCATATCATGTGTTGTCAATATTTTCTCTATTGGAATATGTTTTTGACGTTTTTATTGTCAAGATCTATGTTTTTGTTTCAAAAATCTGCTTGTTATCAAATCTTTTTAAATCAAAAAAACTTATTTGCATCTGCATTAGATGTAGATCTGAATTTTTTTTTAATCAAAAAAATTGATTTGCATCTTTCATTAGATGCAGATCTAAATTTTTTCAATCAAAAAACTGATTTGCATCTTCATTAGATGCAAATCTAAATTTTTGTCTAAGTAAAAACTGATTTGCTTCTTCATTAGATGCAGATCTGAATTTTTTTAATCAAAAAGCTGATTTGTATCTTCCTTAGATACAAATCTAAATTTTTTTAAATCCAAAAAAAATCTTATCTATATCATCTTTAGATATAGATCTGAATTTTTTTTAACATAGCAGATTTTGAAATTAAAAAAAAAAAAAAAAAAGTTATGAATAGTTTTGTTTGTTTTGTCTAATGCATGTAGCATAGGTTTATTTGATGAACATAGTTCTCTTCCAAAAAATCTTATTTTTTATTTTTATTTCACATAACAACACAGATCTGATTTTTTTCTAGCTCTCTGCAAATCTATATTTTTTTGTTATAAAATAGATCTGATTTTTTTTTAATATAAACCAAAAACCAAATTTTCTAGTTCTCAAAAACAAATCTGATATTTAAAAAAAAAAAAACCAAAAGAATTTGTTTTATTTAATAAAAACAAGTCTGGCTTTTCTATGCCAAAAACTATTTTTTTTACATGTACAAAAATAGATTTGATTTTTCTAAACCAAATCAAAAAAAAAAAAATTTATCACAACACTAATCTGAATTTTTTTTAAAACAAAGAAGAGGATGCATTCATAAATAGAATTATGTGATTTAGTTTTTCATACATGCAACATATCATTCATGTCATGCATAAAAGGGGTACATTGGTCATGAGAGTCTAGAAGACCAAACTCTGTTTGGGCGAAATGGGTGCCTAATACCTTCCCATTCCGTAACCTAGCATTCGAATTTAGTGTCTTTGGATAGGTAGACCTAGGCTTTATCTTTATTTATTTATTTTTTTTTTTTGAGAAACGGCTTTATCTTTATTTTTATTTTATTTTTTGGGTAGATTGTAACTAGGACAAAAAGCCATGTATCTTTGGTAGTTTGTAACTAGGACCCAAATCCATGTAATACTCAATTTATCAAATATGTATTCTTTTTTATTCAATCAATGAGAAATGAACAATTAAGTCATGTAATTTGTACTTAATTTTTTTCTTTTTTTTTTTTGTATAAAAAATAAGTGGCGACTCCACACCACTTACCCAAAAAGAGAGATGCCCTAAAAAAGTACCCAAATCTCTTTTTTGAGAGCTTTGGTGGTCTTTTACACAATGGTTGGTGGCAACTCCTAAAAAAAATAAGAAAAATGGACTCACATACACACACCCCACCCTAGACACACAAGCACACAAGAGTCACGTCACCAAGGACCCAATGTGTGACCAAACCCAGAAAATTTCAAAAATTTGGGGGGCATCCACACCTCACACATGCTATGTAAATATATACTTCGCATGCTTTGGTTGTAAATAAATCCTTGAAATAAATATTCACATGATACATTATACATAAGTTAATACTCACATGTGTGTGTGTATAGTTTGTACAAAGTTTTTTCAAAAACAAAAATGCCAAGTGTATTATTTCATCACTAAAAAGATTATGTTAGAAATAAATTAAAATTGGGTACTATCTTTTGGATAGTGGTGTGGGGTGCCTAACACCTTCTCCACACGTAACCGAACTTTTGAGTCCAAGATCTTTGGTTTGAGACTTTTGGTTTTCTTTAATTAATAAACCCTTAAAATTGGTTTAGTTAATTAGGTAACTTAAAATAAATTAGACATATAAGTGACCAATCACACCTAATACAAAACCAATGGTTGATGGTGACTCCTAAAATAAAAATACGAAAAAGCAACTCACACACACAGACACACACCTCACCTTAGAAATGCATGCACACAAAGAATCACGTCATTAAGGACCCAATGTGCGATACCATACAAAAAGAATATTTTAAGAAAATCCTTTTTGGGGGTGTCCACACATAATTTTAAGGGCAAATTACAGTAAACCCACCTATGGTTAAGCCAATTTTTACTTTGCCTACATGTGGTTTAAAACTTGACACTTTACTAACTTGAGGTTGACTCTATTAACCTTATGTAACCCACCTCTCCATTTGTCATTAGAAAAAAAAAAACATTTTTAGGCGACAACAAATATAAGAATCAAAACGTTAAGGTTTTTAATTGCTCATTAACTTCAATGAGATCAAAGTGGAGGAATGACACGCCAATCAAAGGGCTTAATGAAATTATTTTTAATCTATAATAATATCAACAATCTCACAACAACTCTATCTATTACCTCAAAAAAAAAAAAAAAAAAAAAAAATCTCACAACTCAAAATTTTGAACCAAATTTTACAAGAAGACCACCAAAATCTCAAAACAACCAGCAACATTATCAACAAAAGAAAGTGAGATAGAGATAAGCCAAAAAAGAGAGTGAGGTAGTGATAAGCCAACAACCGAAGAGTGAGGTAAAGAAAAATCCAGCCATGGGTTTGGATCATGGTTGATCAACCATGGGTTTGGTGTCACGGTGGTGGCTCCTAGGTGCTAGATTGGGGGGGGGGGGGGGGGGTAAGATAGGGAGAGAAATCCAGCAACACTTTTTGAGGGTGGGTTTGGTTTGTTCTACCATGGATTGAGCTTGATCTTAGCTTGTCCCTCTCCTAATTTTCGATCTTTTCTACACAACCAAACACCACCAAGGAAAGAAAGAAAGGAACCTTCAAACCTATTACCTAAATCTTAAAAAAATAAAAAATCCCAAAACATATTTGCCTCGAGAAGGCTATGTCCTCCTAGATTTCTTCCCCAACCCCTATCGTCCCTCAATGCCCTTCTCTCTAATGAAAATCACAACTAGCTGACCTAATGCACTACCCTTCTTCTTCGTTACACATATTCACCCATCTGTATAGAACGGCTGGAGGTTAAAGTTAGGTTTGGCACTTTACAAAGATATTGCATCTGAAAGTTGTTATTGTAATGTGTTTCTTTTGTCTTTTATTCATTGATTACATTTTTTATATGTTTATTTGATATATATATTAAAAAAGAAAAAGAAAAAAAGAATTAAGGAGAAATGAGAAGAGAAGAATGAGAGAGCGAATTTACTAGTATACTAAGACTATGATGGGGAAGGGACCAGGCTCAACTTGAAATTGTGTAAATTTGGTTGCCCAATTCATAATTTAAAACCCTAGCCTTTTGATTCTTGTTAAGTTTATTTTTGCCTAAAATTATGTTTATCTAACGGCAAATAGAAGGTAGGTTACGGAAGAGTAATTGAGTTAATCTTAGGTGGGCAAAATGTCAAGTTTTAAACTACAAGTAAGCAAAGTAAAAATGGGTCTAACTACAGGTAGGTTTATTGTAATATACCATAATTTTAAATTACAAAAACTTGAAATTTAAACATTTGATTGATGCCATAGCTATTGATCTTCTAGAAATTTTGCAAGCACGAAGGATATAAGAAGAAAATGTAATCCAATGGTAGATTTTTTAAAATTGTCCTCCAATAAACAGTTATTAAGTAAAGTTGTAGTTTTAGGCTATAATCAAGTTTGTTGCCAAATATTATCATAATGAAATTTCGATATTATTTTTTAAAAATTTATATGAGATACAATTAATTTTAAAATATAAGGTTATGTTCGGTAACAATTTTTTTTTTTTTTTTTCAAAAACTTGTTTTTATGAATATAAAAAAAATTAAAAAAAAAAAATTTCTTGTCTTTTTGAAATCAAAAACATGTTTGGTTAGTTGAAATTAAAAAAATAGTTTTTTGAAGAAAAAAATAGCAAAAAACTAAAATATATTGTTACTAGGATTTGAATTCTAATATTAACTCATTAAATGAGACAGGTTCATTAAATTAAATGCATATTTTTATTGACTTTTGAAAATTAAAAACTAAAAACAGTCTTTCACATGTTTTCGGTTTCCTTCACAAATTGAGTTTTGAGAACAGTTTTTGTTTCCTATCCATTTTAGGTTGCAAAAAAAGTTTTTTAGTTTCAAAAATAGAAAATTGTTTTTGGAAACTAAAAATAAGAGGAAAAAACAATTATCAAACATACCTTAAAATTATTGTTCAAACTTATGGCCTGTTTGGAAGTTTAGAGAGTGAGGAGAGTAGAGGAGAGGAGAGGAGAGTAAAGGGGAATGGTTATCCTTTACCTTATTTGGATGTTTTTAAAATTAGTAAGGGAGAAGGGAGTAATTAACCTTTCCTCTTGTTTGGATGTTTTAAAAATTAGGATGAAAATGAGAGGAAATTGTTTAAATAGACAAATTTACCCCTATTTGAAAATGGACTTAGCAACATAGAGCCCATTGAGAATGCCTTGTCCATCTAATTAATAAAGCAAAATCTTTTTCTTTTTTTATCTATTCTTTCACTGTTTGGATGCCAAGAAAAAGGAAAAAGAAAACTAATTCAAATTTCACAGAGATCAAAACGAATTCACAAAGTTAACCAATGTCAAAACCAAGTCAAAGTCAAAACAGCTCCTCAAAAACTCAGAAATCCACAACACAATCAAGAATTCTTTAGGATGACAGTAGGAAACAAATTGTAGAAATGGCAGCAGATATAAGGTAGAGACCCCAGAAGCTCTGGATGCTCAAAGGATCTGTATCACTGGATGTTTGGTCTGTTGAACACCCACGTGAGGGAGTAACCAATTATCTTCCAGATTTGTTAGGGTACCATCTTCTGATAGCCTTAGTATGGCTTCTGAAAAGTCCTTCACTATTGGCGAGCCTTTCTGGAATACCTGCATGGAGGGTAAATTAGAAGTGATTCCTACCATAAAAAAGATGATCCTCTCAATTGCAATGAAATGGAGACAGTTTTTAATACTTAAAAACTTTAAATGACATGGCACTAGATACACCTTTGACCTTATAATTTCTTAATCTAAAGCATGAAATTGATACAACTCAAATGGCAAGAATGGTAACACATTGGAATGGAATTACTAACACAAAAATCATAGCATGTATGGAAAATTTTATTTAATCAATATTTATTGAGGATTAGGTGCTTAAAACCATTGTCTGAAAATAAATGAAGACTTCTTTATAATAATGAACTAGTTTTAGCCACCATAGAAAGCTTGCAGAAACTCTCTACAAAATTGTTTCTTTTCATATTTAAACTGTCTGGAATTCATATTTTCTGCAAAGAATTCTTTAAGACCTGAAATAATCTGAAAAAATAAATTCAGTGAATGCCAATGATAATATGTAACTTGCTTTTTTGCTTCTTTTTTGGAAATATTCAGTTTTGAACTTTGGAATGATCAACTTGAAATTATGAGGAAACTGAGAGCTACAAGGTGTAGTTATTACTTACAAAGCCAAATCCTCCAAATCTATACGTCTGTGTGGAAGTGGTGAATCCCTTGTGATACTTGTCGATGAAAACTTTCTCATATGGAAGTTCAAAAAAGGCAGCAGCTATGCTTTTGTTTCTAAAATGCTCTTCATAATCAGATTCAGTTTTAACTTTAATGATGTTCTTTAAATTAAACTTGAGCACTTCCTGCAGGTAAGTCATTACAAATGAATCACCATCACAACCAATTTTTGCAATGCTGCTCTTCAGCCACTCGATATCTCTAACTTGTTGTAATCGTAGCACGGTGAGCATTGAAGACAGATTAGCAGTGTAGCTTGAGGTTAGGATCAACACAACAAAAAGCCAAACTACCACCACCACTCGAGTTAGGTTGCTATAAACTTTCTCCCATGCAAATGTAATGGATTACATTCATTAGAAATTTCATCTTGGCTGTGTTTAGTTTTTATCTCTGGAGCTTCTTTTGATTAGAAAGCAATTTCATTATAAGATGAACTTAATTGATCCTACAGGGGTCAATCCATTTTGTAAAATTAGCATTAAGTTGTAAGCAAATTCTTGCATCAAAAGCAATTTTGTATTTCATACACAAGTATCTTTTCCAGTCATACATGACTTGCAACCTTTCAGATATTAGAGCATTCTAAACCTTGAACATAAACGAACCTCTTTAACTCCCACTAATAACAAAGTACTAGGTCTCTGAAAATTAGCTAATTACATGTACAGAAATAAGAGAAGGATTTGTGCCATGGTAAACCAATTATATTACTTAACATCCCAGACAGCCATAACTTATTAGGGGCGGGCACAATGAGGCAGCCTTGAAGCTGGTTAGACTCGATAAACAGTGTGGAAGACTTGATCATTAGCTTGTGCTAAGTGTCATAGAGTACTTATCATGATGAGACACATTGTTGCTCATAAAATAAATAAAAACAGTTTATAGACATTTGTACTTACTGTGAGCAAAGAATAGAGTGGAGAATGTGAACCAAATTGTGGTACCAATCTGATTCTTCTATGGGCCATTAAATTCTGGATTACACTGATGCTCCAAGAACCAAACAATAAGCATTGTGTAAATCAAGACAACACCGGTTGTCAGCCACATTTTCCAGGTTAAAGGCTTCAAGAACATCCATGCTGATCCTTCAGGTTTTGCAGGAACTACCATGGACAACCCTGACTCGGCAAATGGCTGAGTGAATTCCACATGTTTTGTACGGTCTGCCAATATGGTCACATCTCCAACAACAGCATCGTAAGTCTTCCATTGTTTTTAGATCATACAATGATACATGACAAGCATAGTCTTTATCAGAAACAAGTTTGTAACAAAGAAATCAAAGAAAACAATAAACAAATGAAAAAAGTCGTAAGTTATATACAACGTTTTTTAAGTCACAGATTCACTGCTCTTCCAAGGGCTTTCTGTCTCTTTCAAAACGAGCCACTCAAAGTTAGGCAAACTATCAGAAAAGTCTAAATGGAATTGCTCTTGACTTGCAATTTAGATTAGAAATAAGAAATTTCAAAGTTTCGAGAAACCAATATCAGAAGACAATATAAAATTGATCTACTCAATACTCATTTTTCTTCCCACAGTAACTTCTCACTATAGGAACTTTGACTTGAAGGCTCTCTTCTGTGAAAGATGGAGACTGGAGAGAATTTACATTTATTGCTTAATTACTTGCTCTAAAAGAAACCGAATGTTGGTGTTGGTGGTCTATTGATTTAAATTTCGTTTATACTAAATATTAGCATATCCAAAGGACCTTTTTTCTAGGTGGGTATGAACAACGAGGCAAATTTTTTATGAGTTCAAACATATAAGCGAACATATAAACAATTTGAGGAATTAATGTGAATGTTTATATTGTGTCATGCAACACATGAACGTTAAGCAGGGCCGGCCCTTCCACTAGGCCAATTAGGCCATTACCTAAGGCCCCTAAGTGGAAGGAGGCCTCAAAATTTTGAAAAAGAAGTAGTAGGAAAAAAAAATTTAGTTTCAAATGAAACTCCAAAAAATCAGATATATCCTTGTGACCAATGAACAAAAAATTTGAAACATCCTTGTAAACATTGGTACCCCAAAAAATTCTTTGGTCTAAAAAACGTCAACCTTAACCTCTAGACAAATCAAAAATCAACTGGATAAAGTGCAAATCCAGTCTAAAAAATTACCCACAAAACAATCTCAAATCAAAACAAATCAAAATTTTCAAATTCCTAAAATTTACTCATACCTTTTCCCTCTCTCACTCTTGCTCTCCTCTTCTCTCTCTCTCTCTCTCTCAGCTAGATGATGATAGTTTGCAAAAATATTGTCTTAAACTTAAATCTTTTCTCAAACATGATGTTTATTATGATATTGATGGTTTATATTTATTTTCAGAGTTATAAGTTTTAAAAGAAATTTTACAAATAATACTAAATTATATTAAAAAAAAGGTTAGATTCATTTCTAAATACATGCATTGCTTATAAAATTTTACTAACAAAACCGGTTACAGTTGCTTCTGCAGAAAAAAGTTTTTCAAAATTAAAAATAATAAAATCATATCTAAGATCGATAATGTCTCAAGAAAGATTAAGTGGATTAGCTATACTATCGATTGAAAATGAGACGTTAGAAGAACTTGAATACTAAAATTTAATTAGTCAATTTGCATCTCAAAAGGCAAGAAAAATATATTTTAAATAAAGTATATTATAATATAAAAATATTAAATAAATATTAATTTAATTAATACATAAATATAAATAAAAAAAATGCCCTATTTTAATTCTCACCTAAAGCCCATAAAATGTCTGGGGCTAGCCTTGACGTTAAGGAAGAGATTTAAGAAACTGAATGGTAAATCTAGAGTTGTTACCTTGTTGTAGACACCAAGAACCAGCTCTTCATAGCTGACATTCAAGGCATTGAATTCATAGGGCAGAGAATAAGGCAAATTTTTAAGCACCTCTTTGAAAACATCAATGCACCAACCATCAAATTTGGAATTATCTAGCTTCTTCCCGCTGTAGTCAACCTTAACAAACTTTTGAAATGAAGTTCTACCTGGAACTACAATTTTCAATGGATTTTGTTCGGTAGGCATTGCCCAACCCTTTGGAACTTCGTTAGTCGTATTGTTGTACAGATAGCACCCCAGGACTCAAATCAATAACAGTAAATAAGTGGAAATTAAATAACAAGCACACACAAAAAACACAAGAATTTACGTGGTTCGGCAAACTGCCTATCTCCAAGGAGACGACGGAGAAATTTCACTATAAAAATAGGGAGATACAATAGTACACAAAAACACTCTCAAGAAACCCAAATCCCAATACACCCTAACTCTCTCTCACCCACAAGACAAGAAAACACTATTCTTCTTCTTATGCGGCTGCTGCTAGGGTTTTAGGAATTACTCTAATTCTCTCTATGTATTTTCATTCAACCCAAACCTAATATATATATATATATATATATTATAGGTCGGCTATTACTAGGAATTATATTCCTAGTTGTATTCGGTTTCCTAATACTACTTGTATTTGATTTAGAAGACCAAATTGGGCTTTGGCAATTCAAGCCACACGGCCCGCATCAACACGTATTAGCAACTTCATCTCCATGAGAGAGTGAGAGAAGAAAGGAGATTAGTATGGCAAAAGAGAGGAAAAATTTTACAACTGTTTTACCGGTAATGAAAGGGAAAGCCATTCTAGGATTTGATATCGTTGTGTTCAACCAATAAGAGAAAGGCTGTCTTTATTTGATAAAGAATATAAAGGTTGTCTTAAATCTTAATCACAGCAACTATTATATAGTTAAGGACATGGTTGGATACCATTCTATATACGTTAAACGTGTGTGAGTGAAAACGATCAGCGACAACAAAGACTGACTAGTTTTAGTAGAGCTTTGTTCTCAAGTATCTCTAACTTGCTGCCTTTGACTTGACTGCTTCAATCTAAAAAAAAAACTCGATTTTGTTCAAGGAAATGAGCTTTTGATATATGGTCAAATCCAAACAACATTTTACGAGGCATCATGGAAGATGTTATTTTTGACTTGTGATGTCGAAGACAGTACATTACAAAATAATTGCTCCTAACAGGACCAATGAAACATATATAGCTGTGATGTCAACGTTTAGAGAGGATACGAAAATTCATGACAGTTGCAACCCTTGTTAGGTCATTCACACCAACTTATCTAAGTTTCTAAAATTTTAGTTAAATTTTAGCTTATAGCTATTTCCTTTTTCTTTTTTTACCCCACTTTTTATATATAATTAAGTCAAATTCTCTTCTTCTAATTTTTTTTTTTTTTTTTAAAGTCAAATTTCCTCTTCTTCTTTTTTTTTTTTTTTACTTGTTTTCCATTTAAATAATCTTTTTATTATCTTTTATTATTTTTTCCTCTACAAAAATATTCCATTTCTTTTTTATCTCTTGCCATCCTCCAATATCCCATCTAAGCACCAACCTTTCACCAACAAATTACAAAATTTCACCAACAAAAATCCCCAATTTTCATTAACAATATAACAAAATTTTCATCAACAAATAACAAACTTGTTTGTAGCCCTAAACATGATCTTAATATTAGAATTTCATAAAACTAATTGTATCTCTAGATTCAATTCAAAAAATTGAGTAGGTAATACCCGGTTCTTAATGAGTAGAAGGCAATCGGTAGGGTTTGGATATTACCCATTTAACTAATTACTTCTAATCCAAACTCAAATCAACCCAATTATTATGGGAAAACCCTTACCCACACAATTGCCCAAAAAATCAAAATTACCAAATTGCCCCCTAAAACTTCAAAATGACAAAGGTACTCCTAAAATCCTCTAAAATTGCTGATATACAACCCCCCCCCCCCCAAAAAAACCTAAAAAATTACCGAAATACCCCTAAAACCTAAACAATTACCAAAATACCCCTAAACCTTAAAAATGACCGAAGTACCTCCAAAACCTAAAACATGAACAAAATACCTCCGAACCCAAAAAATTACCAAAATACGACCTTAACCTTAAAAATGACAGAAATACCCCTTGAAACCTAAAATTAGCAAAATACCCCCTAAACTTAAAATTTTCCAAAATACTCCAAAACCTAAAAAAGACCAAAATACCCCCCCCCCAAACCTATAAAATGACCAAAATACCCCCTTGAAACCTATAAAATGACAAAAATGCCCCTAAAACCTACAAGATGATAAAAATACACCCTAAACCAAAAAATGACTGAAATACCCTCGAAATCTTAAAAAATTACCAAAAGACCCCAAAACAAAAAAAAAATGACAAAAATACCCCCAAAACCTAAAAAAACACTCATGGATATTGACTTTTGAAATACCCTTGAAACCTATGAAATGACCAAAATATCATTGAAACCTACAAAATGACAAAAATGCCCCTAAAACCTACAAGATGATAAAAATACCCTCGAAACCTTAAAAAATTATCAAAAGACCCTGAAACCTAAAAAATGACAGAAATACCCTCAAAACCTAAGAAAGCACTTATGGATATTGACTTTTTGAAATACCCTTGAAACCTATAAAATGAACAAAATGCCCTTAAAACCTATAAGATAATAAAAATACACCCTAAACCTAAAAAAATGACCGAAATACCCTCGAAACCTAAAAAAATTACCAAAAGACCCCGAAACCTAAAAAATGATAGAAATACCCCCAAAACCTATAAAAGCACTCATGGATATTGACTTTTTATGAACAAAGATGGAAGATGGCCATCAAGCTCTATTTCAAATTGTTAGGACAAATTTGATTCAATGTTAGGAACATATGTCACTATTTTATGTAATTGGCTAATCCTTTGACAAAACGCACTTTACTTGTAATTGGGTAGATCTAGGATATGTTTAATACTTCAAGGAACAAGTTTCAAGTTCAAGTGTTAAAGTCATGCATATCTGTCCAAGAATCAAGTGAGAAAGTGCTGTATTTTAAAACTCGACAGCTCGCATCTATCGAGGTTTAAAAGCTGTTTTAGCTCGTGGCTCGACAGCTAGCTCGATAGATGGCTATCTATCGAGGTTTATGAAACTCAGTTTTTCAGAGCTGTTTTTCATCCAATCTGTGAGTATATGTTTGGGCTTTCTTTTCTCACAACCCTAAACATAAATAAGGATTATTTTTTAGGGCCGTCAAAGGTTACACAAGTTGCACAAGTGTGAAGCAAAGTCTGTTCATGCAAATTGTGACTGGAGACAGAATTTGCCCTAGTTCATCTTTCTCTTGAAGAAGCTGTTGTGTTGTATACACCGTAGGGTTTTATGACCAAGGAGCTTCATGATCTTCATCATGTGATGAACTGAAGAACTTTGCAGCTAACATCTTTCTCAAGTTGGTGATCAAGTCGTGTACTGGGATCCGTGCATCTATTGGTTAGTCACGTACTAGGAGCCATTCATTAAAAATGAGAGATTGTCACTACAAAACAAGTCTAATTGAGTATTGGGATAAGGGTTCAACTGTAGGTTGGTATAAGGTACTGGGATTCCTTTACTTGTAACCGCTTGTTTTGATAATAGTGGATTCTCAGGAGTGGTGACCTTAAAATCACCCGATGGGGTTTTTGCCGTGTAGGTTTTCTCCATTCGAAAACAAATCACCCATGTCAATTTAATTTTTGCTGCATTTAGTTTAATTGGTGATTTGTTTGTGCTGCCACGCATATTGTATGTTAATCTGATTAATTAATCAACTTGGCTAATTAATTGGTTAATCTATCACAAGGGATCAATACGTTCTTGGCCTATTAAGTGGTATTAGAGCAGACACACTTTGATTAGGGTTAATCTTTACTGTGTGATCCATTGACCCCTGTTTGTCATGGATAGAGGACAGTCTCATATCATACCTCCTTTATTTGATGGCACTAATTATGCATACTGGAAAGTAGGCATGAGAGCTTTCTTGTAGTCTTTAGATGAGAAAGTGTGGCAAGCTATGGAGATAGGCTGGATTAAGCCTACGAAAGCGCTGGCTGACTAGGATGATGCTAATATCAAGGCGGCAAACTTCAACAGCAGGGCATTGAATGCTTTATTCAATGCAGTCATAAATGAGGAGTTCAAGAAAATATCCTCCACTGAAATTGCAAAGGAAGCGTGGATCATCTTTTAGACAACCTATGAGGGAACCAAGGCTGTCAAGGATTCAAAACTTCAAGATGGAGGAGGATAAGTCGTTCGATGAGTTCTATGCCAAGCTCAAGGACATAGTGAACTCAGCCTTTAATCTTGGGGAAACCATTCCTGAACCCAAGATTGTGAGAAAGGTGCTCAGATCTCTACCTGAGAGATTTCATGCCAAGATCACCGCGATTGAGGAATCAAAGAATATTGACAAAATTCCTTTGACAGAGTTGGTTGGCAATCTGCAGACCTATGAGTTAGACTTAACAAGGATCGGGAAGTCAAGCAAGAGTAAAAGCATGGTATTGAAGGCCAAGAGCAGTGACACTGATGAGTCTTCAAACGTGAAGATTTTAAAATTAAATCCTATATCACGAGGCAATTCAAGGAGTTTATGAAGAATGCCAACACGAAAGGATTCGACAAGGACCGAAAGCAATCAAGTTCTTCGCAGTTCAAGAGTCAAGACAAAGGGAAGAAGGATGCTAGGGATGGCGGCCAGTACACTGTTCCCTCAGGACCAAAATGCTTTGGGTGTCAAGGCTTCAGCCACATGAAACAAGAGTGCCCTACATATCCCAAGACCATTGGGAAGAGCAAGGCATTTGCTGCTATGTTAAGTGACACTAAGTCTGAGGATGATTCTGATAATGAGGATGATGGAATCCTAAATGTCTTCACTGTCACTGTAAATCCTATTGAAGGGATTGTTGAAGATGTGAATGAAGAAGAGGAATTGGTGGAGTCTAAGTTTGAAAAGATGGATGAGCAAAATGACATCCACACAGTCTATGCAAAGTTATACAAGGTCTCAGAAAAACATGAGAAGTTGTATAAGTTGGCCACCAAGAAGCTTAGTGATGTGGAGCTTGAGTGAGAAGAAATCTCTACAAAGTTTGATGAAGCAAATTAGACCATTGGAGCACTAAGATTTGAGAATAATTTCTTGGTTGAGAAGACCAAGAAGCTTGAGGCAAAATTGTTCCAAGTCAGAGCTCAGTTGGAAAGGACGTCAAGTGCTAAGCTCGATGAGATGCTCAGTCTTCAGAAATCTGCTTCCGATCGAACCGGTTTAGGGTATGATTTCTCTTCTCCTAGTATTGCTTCTACTAGTACTACTATTTTTATTCCTCCTGCTTATAATGTTGAAACTGAGAACAATGATGTTAAGAATGAATTAGCTAGTGAGAACGTAGACAATGGTAAATCTATCTTAGGAGCACCCCCCCTAAGCTTGATAAGAAAGAGATTAAGAACTCTAAGGCTAAGAAGGGAAATACTCAAAAGCCCAAATAGAAAAGGCAACATTTTTGTCATCATTGTGGCGCAGCTAGACATACTCAACCTACTTGCTATAAATGGTTAGCCACTCAACAGAGTAACAGCATGATCGCGTCAGGAGACCAAAATCAGTTTCCATCCTCTTTTGCTCCTCTTGGAGATCTTCTCAAAACCCTCATGTTCCTTTCGAACTTGAACGATTTTAATTCTTCCTCCTCACCGCCGGATCAAGGGTTTGCTAAACTGAAAGGTTCTTCCAAGGTATGGAAGGAAAAGGGCTCCAAGTGCTTCGTGTTTTTGTTTTTGCATTACTTGTGTGTTTTTCTTTCATGTTTTGAGTCAATCTAGTTTTATGCATTGCTTTATTTAACATGTTTTTGTTTGTTTACTTTTCAGTTTTGTTTTATTTATTTTTTTCATATAAAAAAAATTGAAAAATCAGAAAAATACAAAAACAGTGTGTGTTTGTGTACCTTGGATGGCCATTGAAACAAAGTTTTCTAAATTTTGTATTTTTTGTAGCTTAGATGAGCATCTCTATGCACAACTAAGCAAGTGAGTTTTATGGCTCGTGTTTGTGATGAGTAAGATTAAGTAATCTCTTGTACTTAACACTCGTATCACTCTTTTTGACGAGAAGGACTAGAAAATCCTAAGAGAAAGGCATAAATAACCACCTCACCACTGTTGCCCGCCAATCATGAAATGACATTTGTATGCTTCATCATAGCAAAAGTGGAATGTCAAATGCTTAACATCATTGGGTATTTCTTTTCTCTCTCCTTTATGCCCATGCATGATTTGCTTAAAAAAAGAAAAAAGAATGCAAAGAAAAATAAAAAGCAAAAAAAATCAAAATGCTTTACACATGATTGCAAGCATGTATTCTAGGAGATGTGGAAGTTATAGGATGTACCTCGAAGGTGATAGTCTCCATCAAACAGTTATGATTGTGTGTGAGTTAAAGTGATTTTCTCATATTTCAAATCGTCATAACATGTAGACACTTATGCAATCTTGCAATGTTTTTCACACACAACATGCAATATTCTTTGCTACTTTTGATACATGTGCAGGTACAATGTGATTTGGCCATCACAAGGAATACATATGTTAATGTATGCTCACTAAACTGTCTCAACTTATTTTTAAAATATAAAATTGGTTAGACTTGTAGTGTGTGTGTGTGTGTGTGTTTTGGATCTAAATGGTTGACATTTTTCTTGTTGAGAGATGATTTTGAGAGCTTAAAATGTTGTTTGGATCTTTGGTTGAGTAGCATGCTTGATTGCATTCATATCTATGTTTTTCTCTTCTTTGAAAAACTGTTTTTAAGAAATCTTGATAGCTTCTCGATAGCTCTCGACAGATAAGCTATCTATCGAGACCCTTCAACTACTTTTTATCGCATTCTTGATAGCTCTCGATAGCTAGTTTGATCCATTGAGAAACTTTTTGTCTCCTCAATTGCTTCTCGATAGCTACCTCGATCCATCGAGCTTCATTGCTAAGGAAACCTCTGGACAACTCCTCGATAGCTAAAACACGCCTTTTTTCTATATAAAGGCGCCTCACAATTTCTCACTCATTTTCTTCGATCTCTCTCGATAGTTTCTCTCTTCTCTCATTCCCATACTCCTCAAACTCAAACCCCTCACATTCCTCACTTGATCTATGACCTAAATCAAATGTTCTTCATCTGGTATGATACTTTCTCACTCATTAATCATGCATTTCATTCTTTTCTGACCTAAGTTTTGGTTTTTGAAGAATTTTTGGGGGTTTTTCAAAATTGATGAGATTTTGTAAAAAATTTTGGGTTGGGTGTTGCTTCAATGAGTTTAAAACTTCATGCATTGCATCACATATGCATTATAACAATGTTTCATGCATTTTAGATGTGTGTTTACTTTGTTGCTATATTGTATGTTGCTAGGATTGGATTAGGCTGAGCCCATGATGCATTTAAATTTTGCATGTCACATGTTCATGCATTTTCATGCATACGTACCTTACTGTTTTTATCTTTTGATATCAAAACTGTTTGGTTCTTTTCTGATTGTCTCTCTCTCTCTCTCTCTCTCTCTCTCTCTCTCTCTCTCTCTCTCTCTCTCTCCCTCTTGCGTTAGTTGCATCATGGCAACTAAATGTAAGTCCACTCCGTCCCAAAACCCACTTCGTTCTGGGGCATCTTCTTCTTCTTCTCCATCTAACCTCATTCCATCTAACGTACGATTCCGTGATGAGAAGGCCAAATCGGACTTCTCAGAGAACTTTTCACGACGAGGCATTCATTCGAAACACCAAGTCGTTCTGTTAGATTTTTTTGACACTGACCTACCCACTATCATCTACAGTAGGGGTTGGGAGTCACTATGTGGCGTCCCGATCACGTGTCCTTCCATGATCATACAGGAGTTCTACTCCAATATGCACGGATTTGATTATTCTATACCCCAGTTTGTCACTCGCGTTCGGGGTATACGCATGGTAGTTACTTCGAATATTGTATCTGAGGTACTACACGTTCCCAGGGTAGCGTATCCTGACTACCCTGGTTGTGATCGTCTTAAGACTGTGTCCAAAAATGAACTTGCGTCTCTATTTTGTGAGACACCATCTTTTTGGGGTGACCGTCAAAACACCCCTAGCTCAGCCTTTGTAAAAGGTCCAAGATTCCTTAATATGGTGATGACATTTATTCTTCATCCTTTATCACACTATAACACTATCACAGAGCCTCGTGCTCACTTTTTGTTATCCCACATTGAGGATCTTTCTATTGACTTCCCCTCTCACTTCATACTCTCCCTTATAGATGTCTATAGGGATACGGCAACCAGTGATAAGCTCATTTTTCCTTGGCTATCACGCGGCTCCTTCGCCATTTTTCTATATCCTATCCCGAGTCTCCCTACTTCACATTCATTTGTGCCATCGATGCAACTACCGTTCGACAAAGTACAGCACAACTTCGATCGAGGCAGCCCCAGACAGAGACGGCAGCTCCTTCAGCTTCTACCGCTCCATCCACCTCCGCTCCTTTGTCTTCAGTGGGTGGAGTGACACTTGAGGCCATCATGGCACAACTTGTGCGCATGGATGCTCACCTTGACACTCTCAACGATGAGTTGTGTCAGGTGAACACCCGTGTTAGTCGTATTGCACGACGACAGGCTGTCATGGGTGGTTTCACTGTGGCTTCCTCTCCATCTCCATTGGCTTCTGAGGATGAGAGTGACGATGGCTCCATCAGTGATGACGCTGATAAGGATGATGATGCTAGCTCGCCTAGTGATGATGAGTTGTCTACTTGATGAACTTACCCCTTTGTCACTCGTGACAAAGAGGGGAAATAGTTTTGAGATGAGAGTAGTCATACTCATAGAGGGAGTGTTAGTATAAGAGATAGAGGGATTGTGCATGAGGGATGTAGTGAGGATTTTGTATCTTTTCTTTTCTTTCTACTTTAGATACATTATTTCTCTTGTATATTGGTCTTGTGACCATTTGACATACATTGTACTTATATTTGGTTTATATATATATATATATATTGATGTATGTTATTTCATCTATCTCTCCATGTGTTGTTTCTTTTCTTTCTTTATACACATGTTTATTATTTATTGTATGCAATCTATTATTTCTATTTCACACTAAGATGCCATGATGAGTTTTGTTTAAAATGTTTCAAAAATATAGGTTGTCAAAGTCTTTTTGCCATAAACTCTCGTCTTGCAAATTTTTTCAAGAGTTTGTGTTAGGATAGATTTTATTGTATTCAACAAGTGAGTATGAGTTGAGTGATTTATGACTTCTCTCATATTTTCATTTGTTTGTTGTGGTTTTGTTACGGATTGTCAAAGAGGGAGATTGTTAAGACATATGTGATTCAATGTTAGGAACATATGTCACAATGTTAGGAACATATGTCACTATTTTATGTAATTGGCTAATCTTTTGACAAAACGTATTTTACTTGTAATTGGGTAGATCTAGGGTGTGTTTAATACTTCAAGGAACAAGTTTCCAGTTCAAGTGTTAAAGCCATGCAAGTCTGTCCAAGAATCAAGTGAGAAAGTGTTGGATTTTAAAACTCGACAGCTAGCATCTATCGAGGTTTAAAAGCTATTTCAGCCTGTGGCTTGACAACTAGCTCGATAGATGGCTATCTATCGAGGTTTATGAAACTCAGTTTTTCAGAACTGTTTTCCATCCAATCCATGAGTATATGTTTGAGTTTTCTTTTCTCACGAACCTAATCATATATAAGGATTATTTTTTAGGGCCGTCAAAGGTTACATAAGTTGCACAAGTGTGAAGCAAAGTTTGTTCATGCAAATTGTGACCAAAAACAGAATTTGCCCTAGTTCATCTTTCTCTTAAAGAAACTGCTGTGTTTTGTACACTGTAGGTTTTTATGACCAAGGATCTTCGTGATCTTCATCGTGTGATGAACTGAAGAACTTTGCAGCTAACATCTTTCTCAAGTTGGTGATCAAGTCACGTACTGGGATCCGTACATCTATTGGTTAGTCACGTACTGGGAGCCGTGCATTAAAAATGAGAGATTGTCACTACAAAACAAGTCCAATTGGGTATTGGGGTAAGGGTTCAACTGTAGGTTGGTATAAGGTACTGAGATTCCTTTACTTGTAACCACTTGTTTTGATAATAGTGGATTCTCAGGAGTAGTGACCTTAAAATCACCTAGTGGGGTTTTTGCCATATAGGTTTTCCCCATTCGAAAACAAATCACCCGTGTCAATTTAATTTCTACTACATTTAGTTTAATTGGTGATTTGTTTGTGCTGCCACGCATATTGTATGTTAATCTGATGAATTAATCAACTTAGCTAATTAATTAGTTAATCTATCACAAGGGGTCAATACATTTTTGGCCTATCACAAATCACAGTTAATGAAGAGTAATGTTCTGAGTTAAACTAGAATTATGTTGTTTTAATTTGGTCTTTTTTGTTTCATTGATGAGTAATGTAATATATTTTAATTATAGATGTAGGCTTGTAATGTAATGAGATATTTCTTAGATGGTTAGACCTATTGTTATGTGATGAGATATTATAAATCTTCTTGATAAGTGATGTGATGATGATGTTAGGTCATAAGAAGTAAGGATGATTTTAATCAAATTATTCAACCTCGACACCATTACACACAAGTAGAGGTTAATGGTCGAATTCTTTAAAATCTTTATGATGATGCTCACATTAAGGTAAGTTTTAATTTGAAGTGCTATGCTATTTATTGTATATTTTATTTTGATAGTCTAACTTGTGTTTTTGTTTGTTTGTTTGTTGTGTTTAGGCTGCTGAAGGAAAGCCTAGTTATATCTGCAAGATTGTGGAGATGTTTAAGGCTGTGAATGGAAGTTCTTATTTTACAACTTAATGTTATTATAGAGCCGAGGATATGGTAAGTATTATCTTAACATCATCTCTTAATTAATGTATGATTCCTTTGAATGTATGATTTCAAGTTCTTATCGTATCAATTAAGAGATGGTGTTAAGATGATACTTACCGTATCTTCAGCTCTATAATAGCTTTGAGTTGTAAAATAATAACTCTCATTCACAACCTCAAACATCTCCACAATCTTGTAGATATAACTAGGCTTTCCTTCAACATCCTAAACACAACAAACAAACAAAAACACAAGTTAGACTATCAAAAGAAAATATACAATAAATAGCATAGCACTTTTCAAATTAAAACTTACCTTAACGTGAGCATCCTCATAAAGATTATAACGAATTTGACCATCAACCTTTGCTTGAGTGTAATGGCGCCAAGCTTGAATAATTCAAAACCATCCTTACTCTTATGATCTAACATCATCACCACATTAGTTATCAAGAAGATTTATAATATCTCATTACATAACAGTAGGTCTAATCATCTAAGAAATATCTCATTACATTACAAGTCTACGTTTATAATTAAAATATATTACATTACTCATTAATGAAACAAAAAGGACCAAATTAAAATAACACAATTCTAGTTTAACTCACAACATTACTCTTCATTAACTATGATTTGAAATAGAGTTTGATGGCCATCTTCCATCTTTGTTCATAAAAAGTCAATATCCATGAGTGCTTTTTGAGGTTTTGGGGGAATTTCTATCATTTTTTAGTTTTTAGGGTCTTTTGGTCTTTTTTTTTTTTTTTTGGTTTCGAGGGTATTTTAGTCATTTTTTAGGTTTATGGTGTATTTTTATCATCTTATAGGTTTTAGGGGCATTTTTGTCATTTTATAGATTTCAATGGCATTTTGGTCATTTTATAGGTTTCAGGGGTATTATCTTACTTGATTTCCCTACTATTTTCATGATATCTTTCAACTTTTAAACATACATCGATGAATTTCTTGGAATATATAGTTCATGATCTTGTTGTATCTTGAATCACTATTGTCGATACCGTTTTTTGTCCGCCCTCAATTTGCATATCGAACCCCGAAAAATCCAAAGATATTATTTTCTTTCCATGGAGCTGCAAGAACATCTAGAATGACATGGCACAACCCGTTCAGATATCGAAGCGTTCAAAGTGACTTTTTCAGCCAAAATGACCAAAATACCCCTAGTCAACCCTGGGTTGACCAAAGGTCAAAATCCTCAGAAAACAACACTTTTCATAGTTTTACATCAAACTCAAGCTTCTCGGAGACTTTTGGCAACTTTGACCGAGTTTGACCAAATTTGACTTGGAGTTAACTCTAGACAAGCCCCAAAAGCCCTAATTCTGATCCGGCCTTTAGAACAATTTAAGACCAATGCCATTGCGAAGATAATAAAATTCTTATTCCAACGATTATTCATGGGTCGAAATCGGAGTTAAAACGGTTGAGATATTGAGAAAACCATGAAAAGCGCATCAGCACTCTACCCGAGGTCACAACTTTTGATCCAACCATTGGAATTTTAATTTCTTTAGCTTTCTGAAAACTAGACATCCAGATATTTCCAAGGACTCCAAGATCTCCTCAATCCGAGTCCGGGAAGATCTCCAAATGAGCGTCTAAATTTGGAACTAAAAAGTGCAACAGGACAAATTTGCCGATGTCATGATGACATCAACCTGGCGCACCTTGTTGGGCCGCCGGGTCAACCCGGTGGCCCTTGAAGGTGTGTCGTTCCTCGAAAAGCATGCCAAAGGCTATAAATAGCCCCTGGCACCCCAGATTGGACCAGAATCGAAAAAAGTGGGTTTTTGGGAGTTGTTTAGGCCTTTTTTAGGCATTATTTCTTTCTTTTCTCCCCATATTTCTCTCCCAAAAAACACAAAAAGGCATCAAAGTTTCTTGATTCTTCTCTCTTCTTCAAAAATACAAGGTAGTGTTCATACCCTCCATCTTCCTCTCCTTAGTTCCATACTTTGAATTTGAGGTTTAAGGGGTATGGATGTAGCTTTTTAGCTACTATCCATACCCCTTCTTCTTTAAAGCTACATCTAGCTTTTATCTTGCTCTTTTTGCCTTAATAACATGATTTATTGCTTTCTTTAACATGTTTCTTGCTTTGTTTGTGCTTCCAGCTTAAATCTCCTTGCTTTTTATGCCTCATGCCATGTTTTACGCTTAGATCTACATCCTTACATGCTTATATGTTTAGATCTACATGTTTTCATGCTTTATGCCATGCTTTCTATGCTTAGATCTTCTCTTTCCTATGTTTTTTCTATTAGATCCACATGCTTCCATGTGTCATACCATGTGTTTGTGCCTAAATCTATCTTTCCCATGTGTTGTTTGGCTAGATCCACATGTTTCTATGCTTGTTTACATGTCTATTTGTCTTACCTACATGCTTTATGCTTTATGCCATGTTTTCCTATACTTTGTTCCTCTTTTTGCTCTATGATGATGTTAGAGTTACATGCTCACATACTTGTATGATGTTATTGGATATGCCTTGCTTGGATCTATGTGCTCATGTATGTATTTCCATGCTATATGGTTAGATCCTGGTCTTCACATGCTTATATGCTTGGATTCATGTTCTTCCATGTTTATATGCTAGGCTTGTACATGTTGATGTGTACGTTTCTATGCCTACTTGTCTTGACCTATGTTTTCACATGCCTGTGTGCTTGGATCTATGTTCTCTACATGCTTTATACTATCTTCTATGTGCTTGTGCGCTCCATGCCATGTTTGTGTGCCTAGAACTAGGCTATGTTTGTCGTGTCATGTGCTGTTATAGCCTTTTTGTCGTTTTTGTCTCTCTTTCTTACGTTTTGGCCTAATGGTTAGGACCCGATCTAGACCCTATGGTCTTTGTCATCATCCATATACCAAGGCCCACATAAAAGGGTTTGGATCACCCCTATTTGCATGTCTATGCTTGCTTGCTTCTATGCTTTATACTTGTGTAAGCCTCTCTAGTTTAGGCTTTGCCATGCTTGATGCCCTTAGCGGATTTGTGGTTGTGTGGTTACATCTGATGCTCATAAGGCCTTGTTTGGATGTAACCACTTAGAATACATCACCATGATGCCGGTTACTTCGTGCATACCTTTCCCCTTTTTCTCTCCGTGCAATGATATGCTTGCCATGCTTGTTTGTGCCACCCACTGGCTTTCTATGCATGAATCTTGCTTGCTAGTGTGTCGTCCATGCTTCAACACAATGAAGTTATGGACATTTGATCCAAACCTACATTTGTCCCTCGTTGACACCACCTTTGTTAGCCTTTTTGCTTGTTTGTCTTCTTTCTTGTTTCTTTGCTTGCCATGTCTATCACACTTATCTGCTTTATGCCTCTTTCATATGCTCTTTGCATCTTTTTCCTTCCATTGCTTGTTTGCTGGTTTCTTGTTTTTGCCTTTGCATGTACACACATGGAGCGAGGACGCATGGAGTTAGGGCACAGTCTCCCAAGCGCAAGCAAAAAGGGCGAGGATGTGAGCATCTGGATATAAGCTAAGCGGCTATGTTCAGTAGATTTAGGGGTTTAGCTTCTCCCATTTGGTTATGTACTCTTTTAAACCCCCTTCCTCCTCCCTCCTTTCTCTCTTAGATGGGTTGTATTAGGTATATCATGCTGTGCACCATTCATCCTCATCTCTAGAATATGACGACCCCTGTTTACTTTCCTGCACCTATATTTTGGGCCATACTCTAGGGATGTAGGCATTTACTTTCCTACTCTGTGTGCTTGCATTGTGCATGATGTATGTATATATATACTTGCTCACCCCTCTCGATGTGATTGTCACAGTCCATGTCACCTAAGGCAAAGCAATGCCTAATTTCTGTCACGAAAGTAAGGTGACGTGTCACTGGATTTTCGCCATGGAAATTTGGTACTTTACCCGAATGCCTTAGGAAAGCATAAATTGGGACCACACCCATTCAAAATCCAAACCTCAAAGCCCCCATGCATGCAAAGCCCCGAAAGCCAATGCCAAAATCATGTTTTTTACTGTCAATCTTTAAAAATTAAGATTTTATCAAAACAAAGGAGTGTCCTTGGATAGGAGTTGTGGGGTGCCTAACACCTTCCCCACACATAACTAAACTTCTGAACTCAAGAATCAATATTTTTTTCCATCCACATTAGATTAGGAAAAATGCCATTTTCTTAGCCTAGGATTGGTAATAAAATCAACTAGAAACAAGTGACCAATCACACCTTAAAAAAACCCAATGATTAGTGGTGACTTCACTTACCTTTGGTAATCACCTAAAATTTGGCCAAGATTCCTGCCACACCTCCAAAGGTAGACTTACCTTCCTCCCACAAGAGAGAGAGCACCCAAAGCTATGCACGAACAACCGCACAATCATCGAGAGGGGCCTCCAATGAGCCCCGCGCGCATGGGAGCATCGCCACACCGGGTGGTCGAACGAAGGCCCACTACGACGGCGGTTTTTCGCTCCGATCGAGGCCAAGCGTCAACAACTATCTTAAGGGAGTACACCTTATAATCACTGTCAACAAGATGCTTGCTTTTATTGTTGCCTTTTTTGCCATATCAAAATGCTGAAGGAAAAATGCTCATACACCCCCCTGAACTTTTAACTAGCCAAAACACTCCTTGAACTTTTTTATTACCCAATTTACTCCCTAAACTATACATAGTTATCAAATCAACACCTCTATTAGTATGGTATTAAAAAACTAACGATTAACTCACGTGAGAGACATGTGAGATTTAAAATATGAACAAATTACTGTCTAGGTGAAGTAAAATAAAATGACAATTATGCAAAAGTTTGTCTTTACCTCAAAATCTATAAAATGAACAATAATATATTATATATTATAATTTTTAAAGTTATAAGAGATATATAATATCTAGCAATTTACATTCAGCCACATATTTCAATAGCTGTACAACACTAATATCCATTTCTCTCAAAAAAAAAAAAAAAAAAAAGCACTAATATCCATTCACATTCAAAGTTACTATTTGCTAAGGCTGTCCAAGCAACCAGCAGACCCGGCCAAACTGACCAAATCCGACACCTCCAACGGTTGGTGACGGGTCTTAACTTCTAAAACCTAACTCCGACAAGTCAAGTGGCGGGTTTCGGTCTCTAAAACCTGAGCCACCCGATCCAACTGACAAATGCTAAAAAAAAGGCCAAAATTACCTAGATCCGATGATGTTCTGGTGTTCCTCAACTCAGATCCGGCCACCCTTAGTCTTCCTTCGCTCAAATGCGGTGGTATTTGCTCAGATTCACTCAAATTTGGCCAAGATCTACTCTCCTCCTTTGTCAGATTTGCTCAAATCCGACAATATTTGGTTAGATCTGACTTAGTTCTACTCAAATCCGGTATTCTTGGTTAGATTAGGCTATGATCTACTCAAATCTGGCGATATTCCATTAGATCCAACGCTTTCAACTCAAATTGACAAAGATAGATCTTCTCCTCCACCCACCTTTGCTCATCATCAGACTTGACTGAACCAACCGTTCGCTCCCCTGAGCACGGCCAACTCGACCCGTGGTGGTCGGCGGTTAGTTATGGGTCTATTCTTGTTCCACCTGACCTGAGCAGGTCGAGTCTGGGTTGAGACCAAAACCGACCCGGACTGACCCGTGGACAATCCTACTACTTGCTATCTTCCATAATAGAAAGTAAGTTGCAATAAAAAAAATAAAAATAAAAAATAAAAAATAAAAAATAAAAAAGAAAAGAAAAAAGTAACAGCACAGCAAAGAATGGCAACAAATGGAGATGGGAAGAGATAGATACAAGTTATGAGTCAATAGTGGAGCAAATGGCAAAGCAGTGAATTGGCTTGACGAGGTGGTGCTATGGGGTATTGCAGGTTTTTTTGTTAAAAAATAATGGTGATTTAGAATATTTTGAAGGAAAAAATTAGGGTTTTGTTAACATTTGGGAGAGCCATGGGTTGAGAAAATAGGCCAAATTAGGTTTTTTTATCATACCAAATTTATCATTTTTGGGTATTTTGTATCAAGTTTGCTAGATTGGGTTTGACTTTTATTGGATTAGTTAAAACTTTTGTGCAGCCAATTCTAAAATCTAAAGGGGGTAGTGATAAAATTATTCTTTAATTTTTGGTTTTTTTTACCAATGTTAAAAGGAAATTTCAAAAGGCTAGGGCCCCCCTTGGCTTTGCCAGAACCCAAACCCAAAATCTCAAAAACCCAGTCAAGCTTTACCTCCACATTGGTGGAATCACCCCAATGGACAAATAGGTCCTCTCCGATAAACTCACTTCTTACTCTTTCATCAATTCCTCTTAGATTGAAGAACAAGGCAATGATGATGATGATGATGAGCAAGAAGGTGAAGGTTCTTGGTGGGTTTTGAAAGTTGAGTCCAAGATTAGAGTCATGGTTACTCCAGAGATTCAATTGAAGACTTTTTGAAAGAGATTGCTAATTTTTAAATCTCACATGTCTCTCATGTTAACCATTAGTTTTTTAACACGAGACTAATAGAGATATTGATTTAGCTGTTGTGTATAGTTTAGGAAGTAAATTGGCCAATTAAAAAGTTCAGATTGTCTTGGCCAGTAGTTGAAAGTTTAAGGAGTGTATGAACATTTTTCCCAAATGCTAAAAGTTATTATAGCAATTGATGCAAAAGGAATTGTGCATGTAAGGTTGAATTTATTCAACCATCTAATTGGCTTTATTCCGTGCCAAATTTGCTTGTAATTCAACATTTAGTAACCCTGTATTTAGGTGGGTTTGATGTAAGGGTAGTGAGTGAGATTGAGTGAAGATTGCTCAAGAGTGTGCAAGAAAACAGAGACTTGCGGCTGGGACTCGCGGGTGACTCGCGGCTTCAAGCCGCCAGACGCAGCACACGTGCCAAGCATGCTGGAAGGTGAACAGTCATGCCAGCTGGAGCACTACAGGACAAAACAGGACAATTGGCCATACGGTTATCTCGCGACTGGATCTCGCGACTTAGTCAAGCCGCGAGGTCAAGCCGCGAGCCACCCCTGTTTTGTTAAACCTGACGTTTCACATTCCTCTCCCACTCTAGTATAAATACCCCTTTTACCCACGATTGAAAGAGAGCTTCCAGAGAGAATTTTGAGAGAGAAACCCTAGAGCAAAACAAGATTGAACCATCTACAATCTTTACATTAGAGTCTCTTCAAATTCCTCATCTCTCTTCCTCTCCATTGCCAAATCCTTGAGAGGCCTTTTTACCATAACCTTGTTCTCACCATATCCATTACTGTGAGAGGGTTGTTTGGTGTTCTGGGAAGCAGTTAGGAAGGAACCAATATTCATTGGTTGATGCTATGGTCTAGTAGCGGAATCCGGGAAGCTAGAAAAGAAATAGGTTCGGCGCAACCTCGTTGGAGCAAGAAGCTTGGAGGGCTTAGGTACATCGGGTAGATTAGGCTTGGAGGGTCTATTACTGTTCATGTATCCCAACTACATTTTCTAGTGGATTATTGACCGCTTGGAGGGCGGCGGAGAGGTTTTACGCCGAGGGCTTCGGTTTCCTCTTCGATAACACATCGCGTGTTGTCCTTGTGTTTGCATCTTCCTTCCCTTTATCTTTGCCTTTTATTTTCTGCTGTGGATGTGATTTTAATTGGCTTAGATTATTTACCAATTCTGTGTTATGCTTTAGTTCATGTTCCGCACATTAATTGTTTGATTTAAAGCTTGAATTGGTAATTTGTTAATTGAGGGTCTAAACGTTCAAGGGTGTTTTTACACTTATTTGAACTCTTAATTGGTATCAGAGCAGGTACACTTGTTGTGGTTTAAATATCTAAGTGTGATCCTTGACCCCTTGTGTTTATTTGCCATGGATTGTGCTTTGTATGCCTCTTTGCATGATTTGGTTGGTGATGAATGTAACATGCCACGTGTTTGTGAAAATGCCTCTATGAGTGTTAATCCTCATAAGTGTGATGACATGTTATTTGAATCTATGGATGTTGTTGACAAACTCTTAAAGAAAAATGCTAAGAAGTTTCAAAAGAATTTGAACAAGTTATTTTGTGAAAAGGATGATTTGATTGCTAAGCTCAATGAATCCAACAAATTGGTTGAGAAATATAAGAATCTTGCTGAAATTTCTCTTGAAAAGCTGAAAGAGTTTGAATGTTTAAATAAGGACTTGGATGCCAAACTTGTTTTGTCTAACAAACTTGTTGATGATCTTAAATCTGAAAATGAATCTCTTAAGATGCATGCCAAGTGTTTGATTGCTGAACCTGTTGCTAAAATGGAAGAAAATATATGTTGCAATCATGTTGTGGTACCCGATTTTGTGCCTATTGTGTGTTCTACCTCAAAGGACAAATCGGTGTACATTCCTCCACACAAAAGAAATCAAAAAGTGGAGAGAAAGGCTCTTAAGCCTAAGCCTAAGCCTCTGTTTAGGTCCCATTCTAGGGAATTGAGTGGATCTAAGTTTGTTCCTACTTGCCACCATTGCGGTGTGATCGGTCACATAAGACCCCAATGCCCCAAGTTAAAAAGAGAACAAACCTTTGGTGTTAGATCCCTTCCCAAAAAGCCTAATGGACCTAAACACATTGTTTGTCACCATTGTGGTGCCTTTGGTCATCTAAGACCTCATTGCTCTAAGTTTCATGCTTTTAAAAGAATCAAAAGAAAAGAAAAACTTGAGCTTTTTGGAAGTTATGCTAAAAAGAGTAAACCGGTTTTGAGTGAAAATAGCATGTTGTTAAAGAAAATGTTTAATGCTCTTAACTCCTTGACTATGTGCATCTCCAGTTCTCATTCTTCCAACCCTCGTCTCACTTCTCTTGAGACACTCATTCCAAACAATTGTTCCGTTTGGATGAGAAAGGGTTCCTATGGTTGAGTTTTTGCTCTTTTGGTCCTTGATCTAATTCTTTCGATCTTTGTTGGACCCTTCATGCATTAAATGTCATATCTTCATGCATTTTGTGCATCTTGCATTTATTTGTATGCATTGTTTTGTTTTTGATCTTTCTTTTATATTTCAGTTTTGTGTGAGTAAAAAATCCAAAACCACATAAAAAGTGAAAAATTCAAAAAGTTTGATCGTATATGTTTGAGCACATATCACATGTGAGTTTGGCCTTGTACCTTTGTACAAATGGCTTTGTGCATTTACGAGCTTAGCTTGTTAGTTTTGCACTTATATCTTTGTGGGAAAAATCTTGACATCTTTGTGTGATTGTTGTAAATCGATCTTCAAGCTTGTCATGAATGATTTGTCAATAGTCATGTTGGTTTTGATACATGCGTAGACTTGTGCTTATATCTCTTCCCACTCTTTTATTTTTATTGCTTAAAGAGCTCAATAAATGTAAATCTCAAAATGAAAAGAGATAATGAGCTGCAAAAGCCGTCGCATATACTAGTATTTGACTAGGAAAAAGGGAAAGCGACTTATATTGAAAATGTTTGATGCCCAAAAGCCAAAAGCTTGTTCACCAAATTGAAATATCAAAAATTTCAAGCATCAATCTCAAAAATGAGATGTATTGCTCAAAATGAGTTGCATTGATTCAAAATGATCAAATGATATGAATTGTAAGAAGCCAAATGAAAAGCTTCAATCCTATGTAATCATTTTCTTGTGGGAGGTCATATATGTTCATTTCTATAATTGAGATAGACCACTTGACTTAGTACTAGTTGTGTATGACTTGATTGAATTGATCATTGAAGCTTCACTCTAGACTAAGGACTATTCCACATTTGATACACACACAACACACATGCCTAATGTTCAATAAATGTCTTATTCATTTGTTAGATTGTACTTGTCTAAATGTGATGTGTGTGTGCTCAATCATATATGGTTCAATCCAAAAAGATTTTTGATCATTTTATATGTTTTTGGAAGTGATTTTTATCACTCTTTGTGTTCATGTTTAGTGTTTACTTTGTTTTTCATCGTTTAACCATGATCTGTATTGAAAAACAAGTGTCAGTGTTTTTCGCGGCTCAGCTGGCGACTCGCCAGTCGCGAAACTCCAGTCGCGAGTTCATACAGAAGCTTTTGGCGGCTCTCTCGCGGCTTGCTCGCGACTCACTCGCGACTCGCGAAAATTTTCGCGACTGAACCTCGCGACTCACCCAGTCGCGAATCGCCCAGAAACAGCTTTTTAAAGGGCTTTTTGTGGGAAACTTGTTTTAAACCTCTCCCATCCTCTCTTAAACCCCTCTTTCACTATTTTTTCATCAAAACCCAATCAATTTGAATGGTTTTTCATTCCTTTAACATCTCTAAGGTAATTATAAACTCTTTTCATTGATTTTGATCCTTAGATTATGTTTTGGAGTATTTTGTGCTCTTGGTTGAGAATTTTATCATAAGGGTTGGGAAAACTTATTTTTTGTCAAATTTCTTCATGGGATTGGTTTCTTTTGCTGATTTGCATTGGATGTTGGCCCCTTGTAGCAGAAAGAACATGTATTAAGGGTGGATTTCATGATGTTCATGCATTGTTTCACATTATTGTTCATAGTGTGCATGCTAGGTGTTTGATAAAATGCCTCTTAGACATTTTCTAGCTTGTTTGGACTCCAATGAGTACCAAACTTTGGGGTTTCTCATGTTTCCTCATTAGGAACATGTTTGGTTCATTGGTTGTGTATTTAACACACCTTGCCCCACATGTGCATTTTTCATGTATTGGTCATGCATTGCACTTAGCCACCTCTTGCACACACCTTTAATACCCTTGTCATGCATTGGTCTAGACCTTGCTTCTTGATCATAACATGTCATGTTTTCCTTATGCTTTGTAGCATTTTAATTTGTCTTAGGTTTGAGCTTCTTTTTCTCATTCTTCTCGCAACCCTCATGCATCATTAGCATTGTTCGTTCCTTCATCTCTTGCCCTCGTTTCTCCTTGACCCTTTGTCTATTCCTGACAAAAAGGGGGAGAGTATACTCTAGAAAGTATACCGGAGTGTTTTGTCATTTATATATGACTCTTGTGCACATCCGTAGGGGGAGAAATTCTATTTCTCATGCACATTTGTAGGGGGAGAGTTATTCCATAGGGGAGATGCATATACCAAGAGGGAGAAGACATTGAGATCATAAGAAAACTTTGTTCTGTTTGTTTTCTTGTTGGCTTTATGGTGCTTTGAGTTATGCTTTGTTGTTCTCATTGCATCATGTTTGTGCTTTGGACATGCATATATCCCTATGCTATTGTGCTTCTTTGAATGCTTGTTCGGATGATCATTTGTTTTGCTATGTGATCATTGTAGTCATTTCTTTATGACTGTTTTGGTGTTTGATCAAGTTGCTCACATGTTTCATATCATGTTTACTTGATCGCAACTTACTTGTTACATTATACGTGTCCTTTTATTACTTGCTTTACCTTGAGGGTCTAATGTATTTTGTGCAAGTGTTTCAGGTGACAAGAATATATGTTCCTAGTGCATCACAGCTTCTCATCATTTTGAAGGGGAGAAACTTTAAGCACTTTTAGTTTATATTGTTTAAGTTGTTATTCAGCTTTTTATGTCTGTACCCATGTGCTTTTGTAAGCTTTTAGGGTTTTTGTTTTATGCATAGTTTGTAGGCTTTATGGTATGTACCTTGCTTAATGCAGCCTTTATGCTATGTTGAAATCAGTACTTTGATCTAAATGTTCTGCATTTTGGTTTATGTACTGTCACTCTTGTGCCCTTATAGGATTGTTCCTAGATGCATATACCTTGTGTGTTATGCATTGGTTGAGTGTTGAACATACAAGTGTCTTGCCTTGTGCTTGTTAACTTGTATGTCCTTGTGTTCATTCCAAGTGTGAATGAGCACTGTGATCACTACCTTGTGGTGTTCACTTGGTTGATCAAGCCATGGTTTGTTTCTTAACTCCATCTTTGCTTGATCACATATTGCTTGTTTCATATGCATTTTATAATTTTCTGCTTACAATGATCATGGTATATTGTTGTGTTTCAAGAGTATTATGTTCATATGATTCAAGTGCTTCACAGCTTCTAGAGTTAGGTGTGAGTGAGTTCTGTTCAACTGTTCCCAACTCACATGTTAAGTCTAGAGTCTGTTTTAGGGTTTTGTCACGGAATAGCCAAAGGGGGAGATTGTAAGGTTGAATTTATTCAACCATCTAATTGGCTTTATTCCGTGCCAAATTTGCTTGTAATTCAGCATTTAGTAACCCTGTATTTAGGTGGGTTTGATGTAAGGGTAGTGAGTGAGATTGAGTGAAGATTGCTCAAGAGTGTGCAAAAAAACAGAGACTCGCGGCTGGGACTCGCGGGTGACTCGCGGCTTCAAGCCGCCAGACGCAGCACACGTGCCAAGCATGCTGGAAGGTGAACAGTCATGCCAGCTAGAGCACTACAGGACAAAACAGGACAACTGGCCATACGGTTATCTCGCGACTGGATCTCGCGACTTAGTCAAGCCGCGAGGTCAAGCCGCGAGCCACCCCTGTTTTGTTAAACCTGACGTTTCACATTCCTCTCCCACTCTAGTATAAATACCCCTTTTACCCACGATTGAAAGAGAGCTTCCAGAGAGAATTTTGAGAGAGAAACCCTAGAGCAAAACAAGATTGAACCATCTACAATCTTTACATTAGAGTCTCTTCAAATTCCTCATCTCTCTTCCTCTCCATTGCCAAATCCTTGAGAGGCCTTTTTACCATAACCTTGTTCTCACCATATCCATTACTGTGAGAGGGTTGTTTGGTGTTCTGGGAAGCAGTTAGGAAGGAACCAATATTCATTGGTTGATGCTATGGTCTAGTAGCGGAATCCAGGAAGCTAGAAAAGAAATAGGTTCGGCGCAACCTCGTTGGAGCAAGAAGCTTGGAGGGCATAGGTACATCGGGTAGATTAGGCTTGGAGGGTCTATTGCTGTTCATGTATCCCAACTACATTTTCTAGTGGATTATTGACCGCTTGGAGGGCGGCGGAGAGGTTTTACGCCGAGGGCTTTGGTTTCCTCTTTGATAACACATCGCGTGTTGTCCTTGTGTTTGCATCTTCCTTCCCTTTATCTTTGCCTTTTATTTTCTGCTGTGGATGTGATTTTAATTGGCTTAGATTGTTTACCAATTCTGTGTTATGCTTTAGTTCATGTTCCGCACATTAATTGTTTGATTTAAAACTTGAATTGGTAATTTGTTAATTGGGGGTCTAAACGTTCAAGAGTGTTTTTACACTTATTTGAACTCTTAGTGCAGAAGGATTAAATATAGTTTTTTAACTTTTTATCTTTATATAACATAAAAACTTTACTCTAACCTAATCTAAATGTATATGTATGTGAAGTTCCCTCCTGGAGGCTTGAACCCTGACCCTTACCTCCCCCACACCCCACAAACACTTATACTTGTGGAGTGACAATCGCGCTAAAAGTGCGCAGTGGTAGGTTAAATATAAATTTAGCTAGATGCAAACTTTTAAATTCAATGATTCATTGAAGTCACAGTGAAGAACTTTGAAATCCATAAAAAAAGAAAATAAGTAAATTGCATTCCTATTCGAAGGCTTTAAAAAACTTATTTTCCTAAAAATATTCTTAGATGGATTTTTTTTTTGTTTTTTTTTTTTTTTTGAGATAGAATTATACTCTAACCTAATCTAAGTATACATGTGTGTAAAACTTTCCCTTAGAGATTTGAACCTCAGCCCTTACCCTCCACATCCCACAAGCACTTATACTTGAGGAACAACCATCGCATTTAGGGTGCGCGGTGGTAAAATGGATTCTAATTAATACAATACCATAAAAAGAACACTAAATTATTTTTTTGGAAAGCATAATCCTAAAATTCCAAAAATTACATAAATATTTGTAAAAATTAATAAACAAAAGACTTAAACCCTATATTCTATCCTACATCACTTCCATGGCTATGAGGAGAAAGTATCCTTCTATTTAAAAAGGATTCTATTTCATGTTTCGGATTAAATTTTATAAAGCTTATTCAGGTATTACACATGACACTTTGTACAATATCAAATTAAAAAAATAAAATCTTAACTTTACAATGAACTCTCAGTGTGGAACATGGATTAGCTTTGAATCATAACCAGACTCAGTTCGCTTGAAGATTGAGCTCTACTTAGCCCCATCTCTTTATCATAAAAGTACATTGCTATTCTAGCTGCCTTGTCCCAAACACTCCCACTCGGAGTTACACTACCTCGGTTTGCCTCTTCATAGCGTTGATAGTTCTTTATTAAATGAATCAAGGATAGCAAAAAACAAATGGTGGAAGTGGAGAAAGATATCAAGCAAAGACCCCAGAAACTTTTTAGGCCCAAGCTTCTGGTTTCATCGGAAGATACATTCATTGAACACTCATTCGGGGGAGTCAAATCATTTTCAAGTATCTTTAGATCTCCTTTCTCTGATAGTCTCAGAATTCCTTCCGAAAACTCTCTAGCAAACGGAGAGCCTTTTTGAAATGCCTGCTTGGAAAGCAAGAAATTTTAACAATAATTACCATTTATTAAGGAAAAATACAAAGAGTCAATAGCCTTGTAACTCAATTAGTTGGTATTTCCTAGTATTTCAAATTGAGACATCTAGGATTCAAATCCTCACTCCCCTAACTATCAAATTATCAAAATATAAAAATAAAAATAAAAACCTCCAATGTTTTTACTAACTTTCTAAATCAATATCATTGAATTTGATTATTTTATTGCTTGGAGTACATGATTTATTTATTAATACTTCACTTTTATTTAATTTAAGTGAGTTGAAAGCCATTTCTATTTCTTTATTACCCACTTAATTAAATTTCCTTCTTTTCCTTTCCTTTTAATTAAAATTTATATTCGTGTGAATTTAAAAGATTATGTGCGCATTTGGCATTGCTATAGAAAATATAATTTTATTGTAATTATCAAATTGTTAATTGTAGAGCTCCGAGGTGTGTCTCCTAGTGCATTAACAGGTAAACAAGTACTATATATACACACACACACAAATCTAGGACAAAATTGCCTTATGCCCTTTTCATCCAAATTATATAGCCTTATGCCCCCCTTTTCAAACTAATTAAGGAAATGCCCTTCTTTTGAAACTCGACTTTCTCAAAATCGAGTTAAGCCCTATAGTGACGTTTTTAAGGACCTATAGTGGCATTTTTTAACTCGAGCTCCATGAAATCGAGTTATAGGCAATAAAATTTTATTGCCTATAACTCAATTTCATGGAGATCGAGTTACAAAACGTCACTATAGGTTCTTAAAATGTCACCATAGGTCCTTAAAAACATCACTATAGGGCTCCAAAAAAAAATTTTTAACTCGATTTTAAGAAAATCGAGTTACAAAAGAAGGGCATTTTCCTAATTAATTTGGGAAGGGGGGCATAAGGTTATATAATTTGGGTGAAAAGGGCATAAGGCCATTTTGTCCCACAAATCTAGCAATTTTATTAGAGTTTTAAAACAGTCTTAAAGCTAATAACAACTTTTAAGGCTAAAGTTGAAATTTGGAAGTTACAATTCAATATTCATAATTTATAAATTCAGCACTTTAGTGCACTATTATGTGGAATTTGTCAAATACCAAAAAACCTTTCGGTTAAAAGTTGTCAATAGCAAAAACTCTACAATTAAGGGTAAAGGGTTTATTTGGTATTAATGTAGAAAGTAGAGCTTTAGCTCTAATGGAAACATGGAATGATAGAAATTAAGCACAATGGGAGTAATTTTATAAATAGAAATGTCCCTTACAAACACCCATTAATTTACACATTTTTTTTTATACTAAAACCGTGACTCAAGTCACGATTTTTTTGCAAAAGTGGTGTATGTAACAAGTGTGGAGATATTGAGATGATGATAAGGAAAAGCTATACCCACTTTTGCGATGAGTTGTTTCAAACTCCCATCCGGATTATTAAAAGATATTGAGATGATAATAAGGAAATTTTGGTGGGGACAAAGGGGAGATCAACGAAAGATCCATTGGAAGAATTGGGAAACTTTGTGCAAACCAAAGGCTTTCAGGGGCATGGGCTTTAAAGATTTGGAAAAATTTAATGAGGTTATGCTTGCAAAACAAGTGTGGAGACTACTAGTGGATCGTTCTTGCCTCTTTTATCGGGTTTTTAGTGCGAAATACTTCCCAAGTGGGTCAATTTTTTATGCAAAGGTAGCTTTAGGATCATATGCTTGGCAAAGCATTGCTAAGGCTAGAAAGCTTGTCCAAACCGGTTTGCTTTGGAGAGTGGGGAACGGAAGGAAGATTAACATCTATGGAAATAGGTGGCTGCCTAGAGGAGACTTGGCTTGTGTTGTTTCTCCAAAGAATGGGGATGCCACAAATTGGGTAGTCGCAAAATTGTTGGCAGCACAGGGTAAGGGTTGGAATGACCAACTAGTGGAAGCCCTCTTCTTGCTATTTGAAGCGCAAAGAATCAAGAGCATTCCAGTGTCTGTCATGGATCAGGAGGACAGTGTTACATGGCCGAGGTGCAGGTCTGGAGCTTACTCAATAAAAACGAGTTATCAAATGCTGTGTGAGACTGAAATGAATGCCTTTCCATATAGCTCCAACGCTGACGAGGTAAAACATTTTTGGAAGAGCATCTAGCGGTTGAAAGTCCCCAACAAGGTTAAGGTGTTCCTTTGGCAAGCTTGCTCCAATGCGCTCCCAACTAAGGTAAACCTTCAGAAACGAAAAGTGTTGGACAGTCCTTTGTGTGATCAATGTAAATGTAGGGTTGAAGACGTGCTCCACGCAATTTGGGATTGTGACAATATCCGTGAGGGGTGGGTGCATTCTTTTGCAGAGGTAAGGAGCAAATTCACATGCATTAAATCAATGTACGATCTGGTTAGCATCATAAAGGCGGAAGGAAAATGCCTAGAGGTGTTTGCAATGATTGCTTGGTTAATCTGGATTCGAAGAAACAAACTGAGAATCAATGAAGCAACCTTGCCAAGTACAAAGCTTGCCCAATCAGCCTCGACCCTGTTAGATGAGTTTCAGCAGGGGAAGCAGCGACAAGAATTACAAAAAAAGGCCGGACTGGTGCAGTGGCAGCCCCTACCAAAGGACTCAGTGAAAGTGAACTTTGACGGGGCGGTGTTTAGGGAGGAGCAAGAAGGAGGCATTGGGGTGCTCATACACAACAACGAGGGGCAAGTGTTAGCTGCCCTGTCCGAGAAGGTTCCCATGCCAACATCAGTGGAGATTTTAGAAATGTTGGCTACCTGAAGAGCTACAATCTTTGCTCAAGAACTCGGATTTCACAAGGTGTGCTTTGAAGGAGACGCAAAACTCGTGGTGAGGAGTTTGCAGACAGGGAAGGACTCAAATGTGCTGGCTAGTCACTTAGTAAAAGACTTCACATCTATAGGGGGTTATTTTCAATCCTACTCTATCATCCATGTAAGGTGGTAGGGTAATTATGTTGCCCATGTTTTAGCTAGGGATGCTAGGTTCTCTTTTCCGTTAAGAGTTTGGGGGGAGGTTGTTCCTCCAAACATTTTCAATTATGTTGTAAAAGACTTGTCGTAGTTATAAATTGTTCAGCCCATGTTGGGTTGTTCCTCAAAAAAAAAAAAAAAGTCACGATTTCTGTGCAAAAGTGGTGTATGTAACAAGCATGTGTGTAATAGATATTGTTCGAAGTTTATTACACACACGCAAGCAACGTCTATTACACACATCTTACAATGTTTTTTTTCCTCTTCCAAAAACACATATAAGCTAGAAGAGCTCTTTAGCATTGTTTTGAAAATTGCAAGAGCTGGGGTTTTTTTTTTTTTTTTTCTCTCTCTCTCTCTCTCTTTAAAAACAAAGTAGAAAGTATCCCTTGGACCCTAGCATCATTGAAAGTGCAAGATCAGACAAAAAATAGAAACATCAAAGAGCTTTTGAATTCCATGGAAAAAAATTGCATGAAACATTAAAGTGATTATTGGTGCCCAAAATGCAAAATTCATTTGTATGTACTTTTTATTTTAATGAAAAAATTTTTACTAACTTTTTTAGAATGATCAAATGATGAAGTATGAAGGTTTTTGTATTTGTTAATGGTTACTCACAAACCCTACATATATAGGTGGCCGTGTATATGTATGTATGTATATATATATATATATATATATATATATATATATATATATATATATATATATAATATTAAGAAAAATGTTACTCACAAATCCAAAGCCTCCAAATCTGTAGGTGGCCGTATGACTGGTGTCAGCGATGTATCCCTTGCAGTATTTATGGAGGAAGACTTTCGCATATGGGGCTTCAAGAAAGGCAGCTGATATACCTTTGCTTTCAAATTCCTTTATATATTTCTCTTCGCTATCAATTTCCTTGATGTTGGTAGAGCTGAAATTATGCATTTCCTCCAGGTATTTGCCTACAAAGGCACCCTTGTCATAACCAACGGTTAAGTTGTTACTCTTAAGCGACTCCATAGATGTGACACTCGGTTCCATACTCTGAATAGTGAGCATTGAAGAGAGATTGGCAGTGTAGCTTGCAGTTAACACAAACACTAGAAATAGCCACACTGCGATCACCACTCGTGTAAGGTGGTTGTAAATCCTCTCTCCTGAAAGATAAACATGTGCTAATGAGTATTTTAACTCCTAAATTAGGATTTGCCAAGATTGACATTACTAACTGCAGTATGCAATGGTTCTTGGGGTGTTTTTATTAAACACATAATTATGGATTTCTTAAAATTCAATGATTGTCCTGACTACTCTTTATATTTAGTCATACACTCATACGTTACTCGCATTTTCAGGACAAGCCTAACAAAGAAAACTAGATCATCCACTAATTATAGAAGACTAAATTTAGAACATTCATCGGCTAAATTAAATACTCAGATACATGGGATATATATTTGCTACTACAGTATAAAGTGGAATACTAAGAGTGGGACATAGGATTTATTCGTTGTTTTTGCTACTCCCTTGCTAATATAGTTTTTATGTTTGTTAGACCTGACTAATGTGTATTATTCTAGAACTGTGGCTGCCTAATGCAGATTAGTTTTATCATGATCATTGACATGATGAATTATATCTCTAACTAGAAACCCTGGGATGGGTTGCTTGTTAATGTGCCTAACATGATTATGTTATATTCATAAGCCGAGAAATGAAAGAGTATATGGAAACAGGAACAATGAAACAATAATATAACTACAGATTGGTTGTTCATGTGATCTGCCTAAGAGTGTGTTTGTAGGCTTATAATTATTGAGCCGACCAATGAACATAACTTTTTTTTTTCTTTTGAGAATCAATGAACATAACATTCTGAGTCCTATAATTGAACATTTATACTTACTGTGAGCAAAGAACAGAGAGCAGAAGGCAAACCACATGGCGGTCGCAATCTGATCCTTCAACGAGCCTTTAAATTCCGGATTGGATGGATGCTCCAAGAACCAAACTATGAACATGGTGTAAATCAAGATGAAAGCAACCACCAACCACACTCCCCAGGTAAAAGGCTTCATGAACATCCACGGTGACTCTTTAGACTTCGCTGGAACTACCATAGTCAACCCTGACTCTGTGTATGGCTGAGTAAATTCCACATCCTTTGACCTCTTGGATAGTATGGTTATATCACCAACAACAGCATCATAAGTCTTCCTTATTTGGTCCAAATGAAGACCTTTGTCAGTATTTTGAAGCCACAAAATAATGATAATATTAATCAAAATTTGAAAATTTAAAATTGATCTTAAATTTCACACATAATAGTTTAATACTAGTTATCCTATATTTGGACACATATTCTCTAATCACCCACTTACCTCCCTGCCTCTCTCAAAAGGAAATATCAATTCAATTACCAAAATTTAAAAAAAAAAAGTCTTGAAAAGAGGACTTCTTATTCTTGAATTTTAGTATATACTGATTCTAGAATTTGTGCACTTACAAGAGTCCTCAATGTAAATTTAGGGCAGGTTAGTATCAATTCTTGAAGTTAATGATTATTATGATGACCACAAATTATTTTATAATATTTTTACAAACTATTATTATGACAAATTCTTACTGGTTTTCATTTGGAGTCACCACCGATATCATTTTGTCACTTACCAATAATCATTCACTATATCAACAGTTTGTAAAAAAAATGTTGTAAAATAGTTTGTATCTCTAACAATTTCATAAAATAAATACACATTAGACAAAAAAAAATTGATGAATTGACTAATATAGCTATATATTCAGAGATAAAAAGTTAGTTACTTAGTTTACCTTGTTATGGACAAGTTCAACCAAGTCATCATAGGATCCATTTTTGGACACAAATATATATTGCAGATTATCTGTATATTTCAATTGTTCCATCACCTTATGGAAAATTTCAATGCTGAAACCACGAAATATTTCGCCATTTGAGTTGTTTTTGTTCATATCCTCCACAAACTCTTTGAACCTGGCATGAGCTGGAACTACGATTCTCATTGGTTTTGCTTTTGATGGCATTGCCCAGCCTTTGGGAACCTTATCTAGCCCTGGCCAAGCCTTTACTTTTGTATTCTTATTCTTAACACCCCCATTATTATCTGGTGTCCAGATGTCTAATTCATTGCTTTTCTCCCCATCCACTTTCACAATCTTGAATTTGGGATTTTGTGAAAGCATTTTCCCTTCGAAACGTATTTCTCCACTTAAACCTGAGAAACTGTCTGATAATATATTTTTCAAAAGGCTACTAGAGTCATCAGAACTACTCTTTATGGCCCGAGTAATGATTTTAATGCTATCATATGCACGTAGAGCATAAATTCCCGGCTTCGAGTTTTCTTCCTCTGAACGATTGGCTCTGAATCTTTTCTCAAACTTGACATATTCTTTGTTGTGATTGGAGTATTGTGTTTTGATTCCTATAGTGCCATTCATAGAGGAAATAATGGATTTGTCAACAGAGTCCAGCATGTTTGTAATGCTGTCTGGGATTATCCAAGCTGACTCTGTCTCTCCTCCAACAAGTCTCAATTTTTTAGCTTCTCTGAATAAGTTAGTCACCATTGTTAATGATGACTGAAGAACAATAAAAACCCGACACAGTGTTTCATTCTCTAGCTTCACCAGCTCTTCTTGTACAAGTCCTTCAGCATTAGACACAGAAGAAAATGATGGAAGAACCAGACGATACTCAATCTCCACCCCAATGTTCTGAAGAGCTTCAGCTAAGAGAGCCGACATTCCTGAATCACCACCATATGCATCCTCTTCGTAAATAACAATCACTCTTCTCCAATTGCATGCACGGACAATATCTGCTATGCATTTTACTTGTGCAGAACCATCGTTCGCCATCCGAATCAACAAAGGCCAACGAAGTTGAATCGTTGGTGAGGTTATGGCAGGTGATGCAAAAGAAAGGACTGGAACTTGAGTCCTGTTTCCAACATCAGCAACTAAAGCTGTTTTCTGCCATGAGTGCATGCCAATGATAGCAATCAATTTCTTCTCTTTGATAAGATTTTCAGCTGCAATCAAAATGTAAGAAGTATTAACACAAACCATCACCATATATTGTCTTCATCATCATATAATTAAAGTAGGTGCTGGGATTAAACCCCCTCTGGAGTGATGATTTTGGCTTGTCCAAGATTTTTTCCGCCACTACCTAGTACTATTGTGACCTAGTGTAAGACCATTGATGCTTGAGAAGTAGTGGCTGCATGTTGTGCACCTTGCACCTATGCCAACCAAACAAAACAATGGGCAGAAGAGGGAGTCATGCCATATGCTATGCATGGTGGATTGAGGTAGCAGGTCATGGTAATACATGACTACACAAATGGGCTTGAAGGCAATGTGTTGGTGGCCAATGCTTGTGAAGGACTCATGGTCACGGCTTGGCAAACTGCAAGCTATTGATATGCCATGGGCAGCAAGTGCAGTGGGGGTTAAATCGTGACAGCAAGCTAGGCGATGGGCAAGGATGATAGATGGGATCTTTTTTTTAGGTTCAAGAGAGAAGGGTACGTTTAAATTAACTTTAGGGTCTATTTGAGATCCGTTTATTTTACTGAAATTGAAAACTTTTTGTTGAAGGTATTGTAGATAAAGGTAAAAGTTAAATGAAATAATACAGTGAGACCTATGAATAGTTCCAAAAAGTACAATGGAACCCATGAATAATAGCAAAAATAAACTGAATAGTAAAATAAATTGGCAAAAGTAATTTTGCCAAACGGACACTTTTGGCAAAAGGTTAGGTTAAATCAATCTTGATGTAGAACTAGGAATTTAGGCAACGTTTCTACCTGGCTTTAATGATAGATCAAGCAAGTCCTAAATTTAAACTCAACCTAACCTTCCATTCTTCAATATTTTCAAGCTGTTCCTTACATTGGCTCTTGTCTAAGCTAATAACATTAAGTAAAACCCCATTGACACATTATTTGTTATATGGAATTTCGCAGTACTAATTCCTCACACATTTCAACCAAAAATCAAGTCATTAAATTTTTTGTCGGTTTCACATGCATATTCCAGTCAAAATCTTGTTTTAAAATTGAAATTCTCACATTAATGTGGATGTAAACTATAACTTATTGTGGTCTGCTTAAAATTGAACTTTTTTTTTTTGGTTCATCTAAGATATCAAAATAGAACTACTGTTGACTGTTGTGGTTTGCCAAACACTCCATAACATTAAGGGTATTTGCCTAATATTCTATTTTCGGATACTCAAAATACCTATCTAATTAAAAAGTCAATTAATTTAATGACTTTCCAATATACACCTAGCCATTATTTTATTATCAGTTTAAATTCTGGAAGTTAATAGGGACACTTTTGAAAAATTATATATATATATATATATATATATATATATATATATATATATATATATATATATATATATATATTATCTTAAGCTAGATTATTTAATGCTTTTCAGCCTTCTCTCTTTGGGGAAAAATTGAGATTCTTATCGTTCATATTGGGGAAAATTTGAGATTGGGAAAAAATAAAATCATCTCAATTCTTATCGTTCATATTTATTCTTTCTTTAAATTATCATTTGGTTCAATTATTAAAATTGTGTCTAAGCTTTTGTATATTATTTGCATTTTATTTATCAACTTCCAATTTTCTTTTGTTAGAATTTTAGCTACATTATGATTTGTCTTGTCTTTTTAGATATGGAATCAAATACACTTAATTCTCAAGGTCCATTTAAACGAAAGTGGACTCCTATTAAAGATTTGAAACTAGTGGAGGTTTTGGTAGAATATCAATATGAAAGGGAAGATAACCCTGAGAATAAGTTTAAGCCTGGATATTTGAAAGTCTTGGAAGAAAATATTTCTACCAAATCACCTAATGTTGGGTTAAGAGCAAAACCAAGTATTGAATCAAGATTAAGGACTTTAAAAAAATTGAGTATTTTACCATTGTTCAAGTAAGATTGTAGTTTGTTGGTCAAATTTTACAACTGTGGGACACTTGATTGAAGACCCTCAAGAATTTTTGAAAGACCAATTGATTACTTATGTCACTACTTCTATACAATGAAATGAAAGCAATTTTATTTACAAAAAAGAAGAAGAAGAGAGATTGGATTTGTTGGAGGTCATCTATTCAAGATTGGGTTGGTTAAACTAATCCTTATCAAGTGTATTTGTAATTTTATAATAAGGGTATTTTAGACAATTTAATTTAAAATGTTTTAATTCCATTGTCCTCACGGTTCTGTCACCAAACAAATCTATATCTATATATTACTAAAAGAAAGCGTGGCATTTATTACTGCTGAGCTCTTGTTGCGCCACCTCATCGCCACGTCATTTGCTACATAATTATTATTTATTATTTATTCCTATTTTTTTACAAATATATATAAATAGATTATTGACTTTACATATTCATCTTTATCGGTTTTAACATCTATATATATTTCTTTTTTATTTCTAATTTTCCTATAATTTTTTTTACATTCACTTATTTTTTAAATATTTACACTTTCTTTAACCTTTCTTCTTCCCTTACCTTTTCATCTCCTCATTACCCTCTACTTTAATATTGCTATTCATCTTCCTTTATTTGTCTCTTCTGATCCATTCCCTCTTACTATAAATTTGTTACTCTTTTCCATTCTTTGCATAGTTTTCTCTCACAAAAAGGTTCTCTCTCTCTCTCTCTCTCTCTCTCTCTCTCTCTCTCTCTCTCTCTCTCTCTCTCTCTCTCTCTCTCTCAATGTTTTGGTGGATTTTTTTTTTATTGCATCTCCGCTTTAGGTTGATACATTTTTGTGTTTTTAAGAACTCTAATTTAGGTTGATACGATTTAGTTTTGTGTTTCAAGTTATTAATATTATTATTTTGTTCTTTGATTGTTAAATTTTATCTGATTACATTATAAAAAATTAAAGATAGTAGATAAAAATAAAATAGTATTCCATTACTTAGCATAATTTGGATAATTTAATGTTTATTGTTATATCTTTTAATTTTTATTTTTATTTTTCTTCTCTTCTATTTTACTCAATATTGAAATTCAACCACATCCTCCTTATCATTAAATTATTTATATTTTCTCCCTCTTTTTGTTTTAAAAAATAAAAAATGTAATATTTTACTTAAATTCAAATAAAAGAAAATTGTGCTCATCAAATTGTACTCATTTTTTTTTAACATTTACACTTTCTTCAAATTTTCTCCTTCTCTTTACCTTTTCATCTCCCCAAACATTCTACCTTGATATCACTCTTCCTCTTTCCTTTTATCTTCCTTTATTTTGTTTCTTTTTATTATCATCCTCTTAGTATAAATTTGTCATTCACTCTTCCATTCTTTACATAATTTTCTCTCACAAAAAAAGTGGTTATTTCCCACTCTTTCTCCCTCAATTTTTTGGTGGATTTTTATTTTTATTTTTCTTGCATCTCTATTTTAGCTTTATAGAGTTCTGTATTCTTTAGAATTCTACTTTGGTTGATGGGATTTAGTTTTGTGTTTTAAGTTTTTTTTTTTTTTTTTAATGACTTTGATTGTTAAATATTATCATATTGCATTATAAATAATTAAAATTAGTATATAAGAATGTACTATTATTATATTACATATAATTATTTGGACAAGTTAATGTTTATTGTTATGTATTTTATTTTTATTTTTTTTTCTCATATCATTTTATTTAACATTTAAATTCAACCACATCCCCCATATATATCATTAAATTATTTATATTTCCATTCCTTTTTTATTTTAAAAATTTTAAAATATAATATTTTGCCTAAATTAAATAATAAAATTGTCCAAATTAAGTGGAGTAATGCTAGGGAAACACACATTCTCACACCCAATGCATCAAAGGAAGAATGAAATACAAAACAAATAAAGTTAGAAACACTAAATTAAAAAAATAAATAAAAAACTAATAATGCATATTTAATGTCATAGAATCATCATCAAATTTTTTGGAAAACGATAGGTTGCCAATGGAGAGTGAGAGAGAGAGAGAGAGAGAGTTGATATAGAAAAAAAAAAAAAAACCAATACAAAGTAATAAAGAGTAGATAAAGAAAAAAAAAACCAAACATCGATTAGTAATCGTTGATTGGAAAACAAAGAGGTTGTAAGGAGAAGTAAAAAATAAAATAGAGATTACCGTGTGGAGAACATTAAAAATTTTACAATGTATTAACATAAACCGTTAAATTCACTTAAAAAATTAAATCAACAATCAACAATTAAATAGAATCAGAGTACTAAATTTAAATTTAAAACTAATCAAACTCTAACTATGGTATTAATCATAACTAAAAAAGAGATGTTCTCTGATAGTAGTAGAAATTATATAAGAAATAAAGTTAGAAAATTTAAAAATCCATTTTTTGACATTTCATTTAACCTTATTTATAATATATATATATATATATATATATATATATATATATATATATATATATATATATATATATATATATATATTTTCATACACTATTACTTTCGAAAATCTAATGAACAATGCTACCTCTCATTTATCGTCTTTGTTATGCAAATCATCAGTTAGTAAATATATGATAATGGTAAGAAGCGTTACAAATGAGATCACTAAAATATATATATATATACATATATATATATATATATAATTAATTAACCACTATCATTATGAAGTAGTAGCCTATAATTTTACGCATCCAAAAAAGTGGAATATAAAGAGTTTTCTTAAAAGTATGTGTAAAGATTCACTATATGTGTGTGTGTGTGTGTGTGTGTATAAAGGTTAAAAAAAAAAAAAAAAAAAAAAAAAAAAGGTATATTTATGGTTTTTATTAACTTAAAAACTAATGAAAAACCAATGGTTAATAACTAAAATTATAGTATTAATAAAATATTTAATGAGATCATCCTAAAAAAATTATCATGTGCAACACGCGGGTTTGTGATTAGTGAATAGTAATAAGTATTACACTACAATATCTTGTATTTTTTGTAATATCTATTCCTATTCATATGTAATCACCATAACAGTCTATCAAATGTGCCCTAATAAACTATTGAAATTAATTATCATACAATATTGACACTTGTACATGACTATCATACAAAATTAATAAACAAAATGGGCATTTCAGGAACCATTTAACTACACCGATGAAAACTGCCACTGAAAGCTCAGCATTTCCGCTTATATGGTGCAGTAGCAGTTTGGGTTTCAGGGGTCCCAACATTGTCAACTTGGTGCAAAAACTCCAAAAAAAAGCCGATCCAAATGATGAACGTAACACTCTGAGCCATTATAATTTTTGTTTGCATATAGTAGAATTTGACAAAGTCACATGACGCTAGCTCCGTCATAATAATATATAGTGTGGTTACATTTCTTTGGACTTAAAATAAAAAATTAAAAAAAATCAAATTTCAATGACTGGAATAGGACTTCAGTTAAATTTTAAGAATTAATTGTGTATTTTTCACCTATTTTTTTATAAGTTACACGCTACCAAATGAATTAAGTTTCACTCATTTTTGTACGAATTGGAAACGTGTACTCAATGGAAAGAAACCACGTCAACATGTTATCCATCTCAAACAGCTTTATCATATCTCAAGCATACATAGACAAATCAAACAACAACAGCAACAACAACAACAACCAAAAAAAAAGAAGAAAAAAGTAGTAAAACAAATTAACTCACCAGCAGAAGCAACTTGTTGGGGGTCTCTGTCGGAGTCCAGGAAATGGAGAGACACACTTCGACCCTTTGGAGCTTCATTCTGAGCTGCGATTTCCATCGCTGTTTGCTCTTCCTTCCCTATGCGGGAATTCACATCAATGATGACACCGATATTTATTTCTTTGTTCTTATAGGAATTAGCTTGGGCTCCATGATGACCATGGGGGAGGAGAAAGAGAATGAAAAGAAAGTAAACGAGCAAAGGACTGAACAAAGGTCTCGAAACAATACAAACTGTTATGAAAGGAATAGACATTTGGGATCGATCTAACTTTCTAATTAAGCAAACTTTAATTTTTCGTCAGTCTAGTACATATCACATTACACTCAATTATTATACATACATATACATATATATATATATATATATATCATTTTGTTTTTCTCTAGAAACCGTATCATTTACAATTTCACATGTTGGGAAATAAAAAGTGGACATAGTCGAAGTCATGAATTTGCATCTGACCGCGCGTGATTGCCAAAACGCGCAGTTGTGGGAGCTTTTGCATGGACTTTTAACATTCGTTGTTAGAATCTTTGAGTCTCCAGTATCTTTGATCAAAGAAAACTCGTCCAGTAGTGTGAGTTTTCAGTATTTTTGAATTTCTTACTCTTTTTTTCTTTCTGAATTTTGGATTTATCATGACTTTGTGTCCTTGAATTGGTCATAATTAAATATTTTAGTGATCATTATATATAATTATTACTACTTTTCTTGTATAATATCTTTGAATTTTCCGTACCTGCATCATTAACATCTCATAGACTCATTCAACTATCATTTAAGTTAGTTTCTTTCTTTCTAAAAAATAATAATACTGTAATAAAAAGAAGAAGAGAAGGAAATTTACTTTTTTTTTCACCTTAAATTATATCTCATTTTACATTACTCTCCTGAATAACAAGAAATGTACGATCAACCCCCCTGAACTAAAACTCATGTAACAATTTACTGTCTTTGGTCACTTTCTCAATTAAGTTTAACGAAATATAGGATTAAAATATCAATTTACCCTCTCCTATCAATTTTAGAAAAAGAGGTACGTAAATTAGTCTTTTAATGCTAAATTTTATTAAATTTAATTCCAAATTGATGACAGATGATTAAGTGTTACAGAGTTATAATTTTGGAGGGTCAATCTTGCATTTCGATAGCTCATATGTCAAAATGTAAAATAGGGTATAGTTTATGATGAAAAAGTATAATATTTCAAAAAAAAAAAAAAACAAACATTCAAGTTATTCAAGACTGGACCATGTTGGGCTCCAAACCCAATCCATGAACGACACAAGCCCTCAATATTCATTCATACGACTATTCATATTTAAAAGGCAACAAGTCTATTAAAAAAAAAACCTTCATTCTACAATTTATACATGCATGCACATGCATTACCTCACATAAAGAACTTAGCTAGTGGTGGATTATCTTTGAGGATGGATGATTCCTTCCTGGAGTCGTTGGATGGATAATTCTTCCACGAGCTTTTTCCCTACTCATAGCGAGGAAATATATTGTCTTCATCACATCAAATGAGAATTTGGTGGAATATTGTGCTAGACCTGTTAAGAGTTTGTTGGTTGTACAATAGTGAGATGCCTTTAAGAAGGTGTGTTTGGTGGAGTTGAGCGTTATTAGTCCTCCATTAATTGTCGTTAGTCTCCATGCCTCTAATGATGTTATGGGTTGTGGCTAGGGGTGGCAAAATCAACCCAAACTCATTTGCCCACCCAAACCCACCCACTTAAATTAGGTCTAAACCCACCCAATTATTAATTGGGTTAAATGGGTATTAACCCAATTAAACCCAATTAACATTAATGTTTATTGGGTTTTAATTGGATACCCAATTGACCCAATTATGATCCAACTATCATTTCTACAAATCACCCAACTCTAAAATGCCCCAAAACCACTAAAATTACCAAAATACCCCCTCAACTTAAAAAATGACCAAAATAACACCTAAACCTAAAAATGACCAAAATACCCAGAAAACCTAAAAAAAGACCAAAATACCCCCCAAAACCCAAAAAATGACCAAAATATCCCCGAACCCCAAAAAATGACCAAAATACCCCCAAAACCCAAAAAATGAACAAAATACCCCCAAAACCTAAAAATTACCAAAATAACCCCAAAACTTACAAAATAACCAAAAAACCCCCTCAACTCAAAAAATGACCAAAATGCCCCCCAAAACCTAAAAATTACCAAAATACGCCCAAAACCCAAAAAAATTACCAAAATACCCCTAAAACCCAAAAAATTACCAAAATACCCCCGAAACCTAAAAATTACCAAAACACCCCTAAAATCCAAAAAATGACCAAAATACCCCTGAAACCCAAAAAATGACCAAAATACCCCCGACACCCAAAAAGTTACCAAAATATCCCCGAAACCTAAAAATTACCAAAATATCCCTGAAATCCAAAAAATTACCAAAATACCCCCAAAACCTAAAAATTACCAAAATCCCTCTGAAACCTAAAAAAATGGGCAAAATAACCCCAAAGCCTAAAAAATGACCAAAATAACCCCAAAACCTAAAAAATGACCAAAATACCCCAAAAACCTAAAAAATGACAAAAATACCCTCAAAACCTAAAAAATGGCCAAAATAACCCCGAAGCCTAAAAATTGATCAAAATAATCTAGAAACCTAAAAATGACCAAAATACCCCCCTAAAACTATAAAATGACCAAAATACCCTCTAAACCTAAAAAATTACCAAACTACCCATGAAATTTAAAAAATGACCAAAATACCCTCAAACCTATAAAGTGACAAAAATACCCCTAAACCTTTGAAATGACCCAAATAAACCCAAAACCTCTAAAATGGCCACAAACAACCTGAAACCTCTAAAATTACCAAAAATACCCTAAAACCCCTAAAACGACCAAAATACCTCTAAACCTATAAAATGACCAAAATACCCCTCAAAATATCTAAAATGACCAACATACCACTAATCCTATAAGATGAACAAAATACACCCGAAGCCTCTAAAATTACCAAAATAGGGGTTTGGGGTATTTGGGATGTTTCAAGGGTATTTTCATTAAATTAAAGGTTCTAAGAGTATTTCAGTCATTTTGTAGGTTTTGAGGGAATGTCACTAATTTTTTAGGTTTTAGGGGTGTTTCGTTAACTTTTAGATTTTGGGGCCATTTTTTCTAATTTTTAGACTTCGAGATTATTTTGGTAATTTTTTAGGTTTCGGGGGTATTTTGGACATTTTTTGGGTTTTGGGGTATTTTGGTCATTTTTAGGTTTCGGGGGTATTTTGGTCATTTTCTGGGTTTCAAGGGTATTTTGGTCATTTTCTATGTTTCGGGGGGTATTTTGGTCATTTTTAGGTTTCAGGGGTATTTTGGTCATTTTTTGGATTCTTGGGGGTATTTGGTCATTTTGTAGGTTTTGTGATTATTTTGGTAATTTTTAGGTTTTAGGGGTATTTTGGTCATTTTTTAGGTTCTGGGGGTATTTTGGTCATTTTAAGGTTTTTGGGGGTATTTTGGTCATTTTTTGGGTTTCAGGGGTATTTTGGTCATTTTTTGGATTTTTGGTGTATTTTGGTCATTTTTTAGATTTCGGGGGTATTTTGGTAATTTTTTGGGTTTCGGGAGTATTTTGGTCATTCTTTGGGTTTCGGGGGTATTTTGGTAATTTTATGGGTTTTGGGGGTATTTTGGTAATTTTTAGGTTTCGAGGGTATTTTGGTCATTTTTTGGGTTTTAGGGGTATTTTGGTCATTTTTTAGATTTCGGGGGTATTTTGGTCATTTTTTGAGTTTTGGGGGGTATTTTGGTCATTTCAAATTTTGGGGTATTTTGGTCATTTTTGAAGATTTTAGAGTACTTTTGTCATTTTCACTTTAGTGGCATTTTGGTAATTTTGATAATTGGGTAATTGGGTTGGGTTGGATTTGGGTTAGAAGCAATTAGTTAAATGGATTTTAAATGGGTAAATGAGTTTTATATGCCTAACCCAATTATGTCCACCCCAAACCCATCCAAACCCACCCATTTGCCACCCCTAGTTGTGGCTCACACGGCCAAGTGGGTTTCTATTTGCATATGGGTGGTGATGCATTGTTGGGCTGTGTTGGTGTTGGTGTTGTTAGAGCATATATGCTGGCCAAGTTTGGGAGGTGGCGCCGCATTTGCATGGGCTAAACCCTCCATCTCCATCAATTGGTTCATTGACAATCGGGTTGATGTTGCACAAGTTTCATGTGTAAGATAAAATTTAGAGTGCACTGGAAACAAAACAAATAACAAACATAAGCATACCTTCAGCTATAGTTGTTTAAGTATTTTGAGAAAAACAAGACTTGATATATGATAATGTATATATAAAAGTGTCTTCTAGTTTATAACATTTACCTCACATATTTCCTTTTGATGGAGACAGACTATATATATAGGCTAGACTAAGGACCTTTTTAAATTAAGATTTGTTCCATAACCTCCTTCCATCAAGGAATTTAAAACTTGTAACTTCAAGATGTTTATTAACTAAAGGGGTTATACCAATAGAGAGTTACTTAGAAATTGTTATTCACCATAACATTTTCCACAAATAAAATCCTTAAGACATAAGTTTTCATTTATCATTTAAATATGGACCACATAAAGTTTTCTTAAAATCTTACATTCTCCCACTTAGCCCATTTGATATTTAAATTACTTGATAAATGATATTAACTTTAACATGACCATGATATTACTTATGTCAACTAGTTGTGAAATGCTCACACTCAAAAAAAGAATTCAATACATGAATCATGGCAGTAATACCCTTAATTATAATGAGTACTTCCTTCCATATATTATAATGTACGGTAATCCTTACATGAGTACTTTATAAGCCATTAATTTTTTATGAATGGACTACCAATTAGCCATTTGGGTCCTCTTTTATACATCCCAACAGATATATCATCCTTATATATCTCCATAGATATATCTAACTTAATATATATACTTTATGTGCACAAAATAAAAATCATATATTTTCTTCTCCAATACTAACCAAATATGTGTCCAAAACATAGAATAATAAGAGAGAAATTAAAAACCAAATGAGCTAACAAGTTCCATATGTCCAAAAGACATTTGTACTATTTTGCCAGCAAACCTTTAGTTATGAAATTAATATACATTAGCTCAATAATTTTAACTCAATGGAAACTTTTAGTTTCTTAAAATTCTCTCTTAGACTGAGTTACTTTATTTCAATATGTTTATTTCGGCTTTCACAATCATTGTCCTTAGAGAAGAAAATTATAGCCGAGTTATCTTTGAAAAAAAATCTTTAAAGGTCTCATTGTAAAATCGACAACCTTAAGACCTATCCAGAATGTCTATCTTATAGCTTCATAGCATATAGGATATCTTACATGACAAAATCAAATCACTACTTCCAAGTATTATGTCATTCATATTTAGGCGTAAAAACCCTCCCACTAATCTTAAGGTATATACACTGATTAACAATGCGCCCAATAAAACCAAATGGCATAACAAAGTTGGTGAACCTTTATATACCATTAGTGGGATACCTATATGTCTAACTTTTGCAAAGTATAACTTTTTTTAGGAGTCAAACCTTAATGGATCTTGTAAATTAATATTAACAGCTTTCACAAAACCTTTAGCTTTATAGGAATAAATTCCCAAGTTCTTACTCTTAAGCAATTAGATCACTCTCACCCTTGTACTCAATTTCTCATTTAACATATTTATTCAATGAGATGGGTGGTTCATCCACATGAGTACCAAAACAAAGATCCACAAACCCAAAGAAAATAAACTTTAATGCTATGAAACTTAAACTTTAATTCTAAATTAATCAATGTCAATTTAGTAGTAAATTCGACCTTCCTATGGGCAGAGGCGCATCATGCATGGATTTACTATAAAAATTTATTCATAAAACTAGTAAATATAAACACTAAGAATCAAATTTTCCATACCTATGGGCCCAGGAAAAATCTCATCTTAATGCTACATTCACCATCTTATTCCAATTAAATCATAAAAATAATAACCTCCCTATGGGGCCAAGTCATTCTCTTCATGAATTAATTTCAATTTAGATGTCTTTGTACCTAATGAAGTCTTGTAAAAAATTTCTTGATGTGATTATCATCATGGCTTAAGATGCTATGGCCACTCCTAAGTCATTTTGATATTCACCACTTCAAATCAAGGAAGTTAATTTCGTATCGTACCGGTCGATACTACCGGAATTTGCCGTACCGATGCTTAGGTCAGTACAGAAATGCTCTTGTTTTGTTTCGGTTTAAATACTAGCTGTACCGGAGCCGTTTCGGACATACCGGGATAAATACCGAGTTTCGGTCGGAAAATACATATCGGGCGAAACAAAAAAAAAAATCAAAAAACCCCCCAAATTTCAAGATCCACCTCCTCACTCTTACCTCGGTTTTTCCTCCTCTTCTTCGTATTTGACTCTGCTATGCATTTCTTCTTCTTTTCCTTTGTTTCACCGGCCTCTGTTTCTACATCCCCTTCATCTTCTTCATTTAATGTGTGTCTGTCTCTTTTTAGTTTTGGTACACTCACTTGAAAGTAGAAAAGTAGTCAGTCAAGAAGCAAGTGACAAGACTTCAAAGCAAAACGTGTGGAGGTGAAAAAAAAAAAAAAAAAAAAAAAAAAAAACTTATAATGATAGACTAATGGGCTACAACTGTAAGCAAGATGTGTGGAGTAAAAAAAAGAATGAAAAAAGAAAAAGAAAAAAGAGAGTTAAGACTTCCAGTAGTTTACTGGGTGAGTTAGTAACTTATTATAATTTTTAAAAATTCTAGCTATAACTTCACTATTGTAACATGCATTTTTGTGTTTTGGTGAAACTAAAATAACCATATAACTTCACTGCTTCTCTAACTCCACCAAAAAATATAAAAATTTGCCAAAGTGATATATTGAGTTATCAGAAATATAACATTGTATATTGTATAAAATAGTAAAAAATAGCGGTAAATCCGAAATGATACACCGGTATTGACCGATATCCGAACTATATCGTACCGCTGGCCAAACCGGTACAGCCTCCAGTACGGTATTAACTTCCTTGCTTCAAATAGCATTATAAAGATCAACCAATCCTAATATTGATCATGACAGTATGCATTAAAAAATGACATGAAATAATATTTCAATACATGATAAGTGCAAAGAAACCTAGAATGCACTAAAATAAAATTACTCACTTCAATGATCCAAATCTCATACATAACAATAAACTTTATGAAATAATTGCAAACTCTTTTTTTGTGAAGGAAAGTAAACAAACAACAACACACACACACAGGGAATGGGGACAAAGGCAGTATATCACACAGCTTACCCCTTACAAAAGCCGGTAACTCTTGTAAGGTGTAAGAAGGCTTTATACCCAAACTTGAACTCACTCTTAGGCGATGTGGGACTACTCACGTTCTTTTTTTTTAGAAAGAAAGTAAACAGACAACAACACACACACACAGGGAATGGGGACAAAGGCATAATATCACACAACTTACCCCTTACAAAAGCCGGTAACTCTTGTAAGGTGTAAGAAGGCTTTATACCCAAACTTGAACTCACTCTTAGGCGATGTGGGACTACTCACGTTCTTTTTTTTTAGAAAGAAAGTAAACAGACAACAACACACACACACAGGGAATGGGGACAAAGGCATAATATCACACAACTTACCCCTTACAAAAGCCGGTAACTCTTGTAAGATGTAAGAAGGCTTTATATCCGAACTTGAACTCACTCTTAGGCGATGTGGGACTACCCACGTTCTTTTTTTTTGAAAAGGAAAGTAAGCAGACAACAACACACACACACATAGGGAATGGGGACAAATGCATAATATCACACAACTTACCCCTTACAAAAGCCGGTAACTCTTGTAAGGTGTAAGAAGGTTTTATACCCGAACTTGAACTCACTCTTAGGCTTAATTACATGCAACACATTTATCCCCATAATTTATTGTAAACTGTTATGGTTTCCAAAACATAAGGATCATTTGTGTTATCATGCAAAATATATTGATCCACAAAAATAGTCTCTAAAGCAATTCACAATTGAAAATTGTACAAATTATTAAGGCATGTTGGTCATATGAGCCACCATACTATCACAAATTATTTTCCAAATAATTAAGATTTTATATCCAGGAAATAAACATAAATACTTAGATGAGCACTTGATGAATATCAAAATCAAATTTACGAACACTTTAAGTGTCTTGGCATGTATTTTAGTCGAATTACCCACTAGTCCACATTAGCATATTGTAAAATACTATATGTGGACAATTTAAGATTAGAGAAAACAAAATCCTTGAGTCACACATGAATGAAAAACAAATAGATACAACGTATCTACCATTAAACATGTCTAGTTCTATATAGATAATAATCATGTGGATTTCAAATTGATGCTTCCAATCTCAAAACTCAATGGTAACACTACACCAAAAAAAAAAAACTTGATCTCTAGGATTTAGAGTACACATATTCTATATTTGCAATCAGGACAACTTAAATTTCATCCCAAAATTAAATTAGTGCATACAAACTTTTACCATACAAATATACGGCAATTGGAAATAATAGAAATTTCTCTAACTAAAATCACTAAACAACATAGCATGAAGGATGGCTCTAATACCAAATGTAAGATAAAATTTAGAGTGCAACAGAAACAAAACAAATAACAAACATAAACATACCTTCAGCTATAGTTGTTTAAGTTGTTTGAGAAAAACAGGACTTGATATATGATAATGTATATATAAAGGTACCTTTTAGTCTATGGTCTTTACCTCACATATTTCCTTTTGATGGAGACGGACTATATATATAGACTAAATTAGGAACCCTTTTAAATTAAAATTTGTTCCATAACCTCTTTCCATCAAGGAGTTTAAAACTTGTAACTTCATAATGTTTATTAACTAAAGGGGTTATACCAGTTGAGAGTTACTTAGAAATTGTTGTTCACCATAACGTTTTTTACAAATAAAATCCCTAAAACATGATTTTTCATTTTTCATTTAAACGTGGGCCACATAAAGTTTTTTTAAAATCTTGCATCAGGAGCTACCATATGGAAGGCCAAAGCCTATGGTGGACTGGAACATGTGCAGTAGGCTGTGCACATGTGTCTAACAAGTGGCAGCAGCAGCATAGGGTACTGACAATTACCAAGTAATTGTGGCTGGGGCTAACTTTGTGCATGTGTTGGATTTTTAAACAATGTATCCAAGGGGCAATTACCCATGTTGTGGCAGTAAACATAGAAACAGTTACTCGGCTAAGTAATTGCTCATGCCAATTTTTTCATGCAATATAAAAACCTATACTGTTGGGGATGTCAGCAACAAGTGTGTATGGGAAAAATTAGTGTCAGTGTTAGGCAAAGAAAAACAAGGTTACTTTCTGTAGGATCATATATAGTATCTTTGAGTGGGTTATATATAGCCTATGCGGCTGGATTTTTAAACTAAGGCAGATTTTGTATGAGGTAAAGCCTTGGCGTTCCTTTGTACTTTGATATAAAGTAATAAAAGGTTGGAAGTTTTACCATTTGTGTTGTGTATTTGCTTTGCATGCTATGTGCTTGCATCATGTGCCTGTTTAATTAATTCACAAAAATTGGTTTGGTGTTCCTACTTCCCAGTGTGTGTGAGTGGTGGCTATTGACTGAGATTAAATGGGCTACTTAGTGTTATCACAAGGTAGAAAATTTGAAGCTAAAATCTGCCATGTGACAGCTGGATATGTAGCTCAGTTTTTTTTTTTTTTTTTTTTTTTTTTTTTTTTTGATGTAGCTCAGTTTTCTTTATCAAAACAAAACCACTAAAATAAACAGTTGTTAGATCTAAAATCTTCTTTTATTACATTTGAATTTTATTTATCTCACTTAATTTTTATCTATTTTCCTCTGCAACGAGATTAGATTGCTTTGTTTCACATCTACCTAAGCTACACGCATTTGTAAATGGTGCTACTACTTTGAAATAAGAGAATAATAGGAGGAACAAACCTTGGTCGTTGCTGTTGTTGTTGTAGACGATATATACTACCAAAAAAAAAAAAAAAATGGGGCTTAACTACATAAAGAATTTCACTATCATCTCTGGTTGGATTTAATTCTCCCACTAAACTTATCTTTTTAAGGATATCACTTTCATTATGGAAACAAAGGCATAGTGGATTATCTTATGAATAAGAATGGCCAAAATAAAATATTAATGACTTATCAAAGTTGAAAGCCATATATGTGTGTGTGCTTTTAGGGTCTCTCTCCCCCTCTCTTTAGTTTAAGCGTTTCTTCCCAATAGGTTTTGATATGGGGAAGACCCGTTAGAAACTAGTTTGGTCTTGGTCTTCCACTATTGTAGCAAACTACAGATTTTTCCAATGATGCTCAGGATTTAAAACGCATTAATGCTCAGCCTCCAAGTGCGCAAATTCAGGATATCCATCTTAATGAGATTGGGGCGGCTTTAAAGGAGTTTGACCCACCAATTAATCCTACCATATTAGGAAATCCCACCTGCCCTGATCCACGTCCACATGCATCCGTTGAAGATAGTCACAGACAACCAAAACCGACGGACATTACTCCCCCAGCAATTAGTACCGAATTAAAACAGGTCTTCAATTCAATTGAGACCAGCTACCCTGCACGTGACAATCAAAAAAACCCTAGGGTTTCCATGCCAGCCACCAAACCACGTTGGACTAGGGTTGTACGTGTAAACAACGAACCAACAGAGGAACTATCACATGGCAAACCGAGTAAGGGGAAGAGAACAGCGGCACTCAGTGATGACCATTCCAAGTTACCAAACAAACGCTACCAGGTTTCAAGGAGTGAGGAGGATGCTGGAATCAAATTGGCGAAGGCTGACACCCAGCCCCGCCAGTCGCCATGAATTGCATAGTATGGAACTGTCGCGGGCTTGGGAACCTGCATACAGGGAAGGAGCTTGGAGAAATAATCCGGGCAAAAAATCCCTCTGTCGTGTTCATTGCCGAGACACTGGCAGAAGAAGCAAGGCTAGATACGATTCAAAAAAACTTAGAGTTTGAAAATAAATGGGTGGTACCAAGAGTGGGGCACAGTGGTGGTTTGGTTCTTTTTTGGAAAGCCTTAGTTAATTTGGTGGTGACAGATTCATCCAAGTATTACATTGATACCTAAATTGACAAAGGCTCCCCTAACAAATGGAGATTCACAGGGTTTTATGGCGAACCAGACGGAAAAAATTGGCATTTGCCCTTTTTAAAAAAACAATCCAGCATTTTGCCCTCTTTCCCAAACTAAGTAGGTAAATGCCCCTCTTTTGAAACTCGATTTTCTCAAAATCGAGTTAAGCCCTATAGTGGCGTTTTTAAGGAGCCTATAGTGACGTTTTAAGGACCTATAATGGCGTTTTATAACTCGACCTCCATGAAGTCGAGTTATAGATAAAAAAAAAAAGAAAAAAATTTGCATGTAACTCGACTTTATGGAGATCGAGTTAAAAAACGCCACTATAGGTCCTTAAAATGTCACTATAGGCTCCTTAAAACGCCACTATAGGGCTCCAGGAATTTTTTTTTTTATAACTCGATTTTGAGAAAATCGAGTTTCAAAAGAGGGGCATTTCCCTAATTAGTTTGAGAAAGGGGGCAAAATGCTATATTTTTTTTTGAAAGGGGCATTTGCCCATTTTTCCCCGAACCAGACACTTCAAGGCGAGGTGAAGCATGGGATAGTCTGCGAAGTCTTAATCACCATCCCGATATCCCATGGTCGTGTGTAGGTGATTTCAATGAGATAGTTAGACAGGAAGAGAAACTTGGGGGTGCAACAAGAAATCAGGGTCAGATGCAGCTATTTAGGGATGCATTGGATGAGTGTGGCTTTCTTGATCTTGGCTTTGTGGGAAATAGATTTACGTGGAGCAAGCACTTCACAGATGGACATTCTATTTGGGAGAGATTGGATCGAGAGGTGGTCAATGCAAGCTGGTTTCTTAAGTTCCCAGGTACAATTGTGCACCATCTCCATTGTACTTCATCAGACCATATGCCTCTATACATTAATCTTTCAGGTTTGGAAGTTCCATCAAGAAGGAAATTATTTAGATTCGAAGAGATGTGGTTATCGGATGAGTGTTGTGGTGAAGTGGTGGAAACCTCATGGTCATCTTACAATCATGGCTTTAGTGACAGTGACATCTTGAAAAGGGTTGATAAATGTGGTCGTGATCTTGAATGGTGGAATTATAACATTTTTGGGAATGTGAGAAAGGAGTTGGCCAAGAAAAAGGAACTTTTGATTCAGGCCGAACTAGAAGCACAAGTAACAAGGCTGAACGCACGGGTTAAAGCACTCAAAGAGGAAATAAACATCCTCTTGGATAGGGAAGCACGTATGTGGAGCCAAAGATCACGCACACTTTAGCTAAAGAATGGAGATAGAAATACGGGTTTCTTTCATTGCCGAGCCACTAGGAGATTCCGGAAAAATGTTATTCGTGGGATTATGGATGAATCAAATAATTGGAGGGTGGATTCGAATGACATAGTAGCCCTTATGATCAAGTACTATCAGGACCTCTTCACCTCCTCAAAGCCAAATGCACAAGGAGCTGAGTTGGACCACATCCCTAATGTCATCACCGACCACATGAATGCAGACCTTGTTGCTCCCTTTAGAGATGATGAAGTAAAGGAAGCCCTCAAGCAAATGGTCCCCCTCAAAGCACCAGGACCCGATGGCATGCCACCATTATTCTACCAGCACTTTTGGGGGGTGGTTGATAGGGATGTAACAAACTCGGTTCTCTCATGGCTCAACACAGGTACAATCCCTCACCCAATAAATCACACCTTCATTACATTGATCCCAAAAATAAAAACCCCGAAATTTGTCACCCAATATCGTCCAATTGGTTTGTGTAATGTCCTTTATAAAATTTTCTCCAAAGTCCTAGCAAATAGACTTAAAAATATTCTACCCACCATCATCACCAAGCACCAATCAGGTTTACCAAGAATAGACTAATTTATGATAACATTCTTGTGGCTTTTGAATTGCTTCATAGCATGAACAACATGAATTCAGGGAAAACGGGGTATATGGCTATTAAACTTGATATGAGTAAGGCATATGATCGGGTTGAATGGGGTTACCTTGAAAATGTAATGAGAGGTGGATAGGGTTAATCATGGCATGTGTAAAATCAGTAACTTACTCCATTTTGATCAATGGCGAACCTCAAGGCTTTATCCAACCCACTAGAGGTATTCGCCAAGGTGACCTACTATCACCTTTCCTCTTCCTACTTTGCACCGAGGGGCTCCATGGCCTAATCCAACAAGCAGCAGTTTCAGGAGAGATCAAAGGCTTCCCTCTTTGCCGGAGAGGCCCAGCATTATCCCATTTATTGTTTGTAGATGACAGCCTACTCTTTTGTAGGGCAAGTGGTGATAAATGCAGGAAAATCCTTACTATCCTTAAGAAATATGAAGAGGAGTCAGGCCAAAAGGTGAACAAAAACAAAACAACAATTTTCTTTAGCAGATCTACCACGGAAGCAACAAAACAAGAAATAATGGCTGCCTTGGGTATACATGAAATTGTGAATTTTGAACAATACCTTGGGCTGCCATCATTGGTGGGTAGAAAAAAGAAAGAAGGCTTCGATTTTATCAAGGAGAAGGTGTGGAAAAAATTGCAAGGTTGGGAAGGGAAACTCTTGTCTCAAGTCGGTCATGAGGTGCTCATTAAAGCGGTAATACAAGCCATCTCAACTTATGCTATGGGGTGCTTCAAAATACCTTTGGGTCTTTGCCACGAAATTGAAACCATGATCAAGAAATTTTGGTGGGGACAAAGAGGAGAAAAAAGAAAGATCCATTGGTTGAAGTGGGAGGAACTAACCAAATCAAAATTGGAGGGAGGTATGGGGTTTAGGGACATTGCTATGTTCAATGACTCCTTGCTAGCCAAACAAGCATGGAGACTTTTGAAAAACCCAGACTCATTGCTACATAAAGTTTTTAAGGCGCGATTCTTTCCAAATTGTACATTTATGGAGGCTAAATGGTTAAGTAGTGGAAGGGAGGTTTTACTTAGGGGTTGCCAATGGAGGATTGGAAATGGGAAGGCAGTGAGTATATGGCAAGACCATTGGCTGCCAAGGAAAAATATGCCACAAGTTCAATCACATAGGGTGGACACAATGGCTGATGCTAGAGTGGAGATCTTGATTAATGGAGACACAAGGCAGTGGAATCATGGTTTGATTGATGGTTTGTTCTCCCCACAAGAAGTTGAGTTGATCAAGTCTATTCCCCTCTCAAAGTGCGTAGCTGAAGACACTTTATTTTGGCCATTCACTAGCAACGGAGTGTACTCAAGCAAGTCCGATTACAGATTTTTGAAGGCTGAAACACAAGCTGAACGGGATGATGAACAGATGGAGCATGACAGAATTTTGTGGTGGGCAATCTGGTCTCTATAGGTACTGAACAAAATCAAGAACTTGGTGTGGCGAGCTTGTAGGAACTCGTTGCCAACTAAAGAGAATCTAGTGAGGCGAACTATCATCGAAAATCTAACATGTGACCGTTGTAAACATGACCGCAAATCAGCACTCCATGCTCTTTGGAATTGCAGCGAACTGGATGTTTTGTGGGAAGAAGAACCATTTCAACATTGCTAAAGACAACACACCTTTGTGGGCTTCAAGGAATTGCTCTCATGGCTCATCACAAAGGATCACAGCTTGGAACTGTTTGCAATGTCGGTGTGGCTTATTTAGACCCAAAGGAATCAGGTGCGTGTGAGCCAACCAAGCTTAAATGTCCATCAAATTTTGTCGTTAGCAAAGGAGCGTGTAGCTGAGTTTGCAGCCACCCTACTCGAGCCTTCCATCACTCGACCTGCTCTCTCTGGTTTCTGGGCTAAGTGGCGTCCTCCAAGTCCTGAACTGGTGAAGATAAATTGTGACGGAGCTGTCTTCAAGGAGCAAAAAAAATCAGGTTGTGGAGCAGTGATCCGAGACAGCAATGGTTTAGTCTTGGCTTCTATGTCTAAACTCTTGCCATAACAGTACACACCCATGGAGGTTGAAGCTTTGGTTGCCTCATCAGCTCTGGAGTTTGCAGCTGAGTTGGGTTTTAACCGAGCTATTTTGGAAACAGACTCACAGGTGTTGTCAAATGCTTTGAGAAATAACAGCACTTATTTGTCTTCCTTTGGTTTATTAATTGAGGATATCAAATGTAATGCTAATTTGTTTAATCAATTACTCTACTCTCATGTAAAGAGAGAGGGTAATATAGTAGCGCATCACTTAGCGAGACATTCCATTAGTATTTCCGATTTTTTGGTGTGGATGGAGATTGTTCCACCACCATTTATTTCTCTTGTACTAGTTGATATTGCTGGATTTCCCTAATAAAAGTTGACTGTATTCCTTCTCAAAAAAAGAAAAGAAAAGAAAAGTTAATATTTAACTAACAAAGCTAATTCCATGTCAACACTTGAAGTTTTGTGCGTGTGGTGGTTTAAGTTAATATATAACTTACTTTTATGTTTTAATAGTATAATGACTCTTTAATTCCTTTTTAGATTGTATGGATGATTTCTTTTTGGATGTGGTTGGAAATGAATGGATGATTTGTTTATGGATGTGGTTGGAAATGAATAGGTTAATGTAATGACAAGTAAATGTAAAGAACATTAATAAAAAATATAAAAAAATGGTGACAAAAATTTTTGTCACCAATATCTGACTATAAGTAGAAATTGGTGACGAAATAATTCGTTACCTAATCTATTGAAATTGAAAATTAAAAAAAAAAAAATACACTCAGTGACGAAATATTTCATCACCTTATATGGTAAAAAAAAATTACAAATAAAAAATCATTGGTGATGAATTTATTTCATCTTTGAATATAATGTTTAGTGACGAAAAAATTTCGTCACCTATCATTTTTTTTATTAAAATTTTTAGACCTATTGGTGATGAAACTTTTCATCACCAGGACATTCGGTGATGGATATGTCTTTAGTGATGAAATAATTGTGACGAAAAGTTTCGTCACCATACTCGACTTTTGTTGTAGCATGAAACACTAAAACAGTTATTCAAATTTAAAACTCAAAACTCCATCTCCAAACCCACTACTGTAATTACACGTACTTTTTTTTTCTTTGTTCTTTATTCTACATGTCTCTCTATCTTTATCATCTTCTCTTTCTTCTTCGAATTCTAAAAAACAAATCTAATCATGTACATCTATTCCCATATTTCCACTAATTTCAAAGGAAGGCAATCACTCAAAACTCAATTAGGAAACCATTTGTTTTTAATAAATTTCATTATATTGCTTTCTCTTTATATATTTTCCTCTAATTGCTCCATAAGAAAAAAAAAGCCTCATCGCATGTGCGAAGTGCGTGTGATGAGGTTAGTGTGTGTGTGTGTCTATATATATATATATATATATATATATATATGAGATCGAGTTCAAGTTATACTACTAAATATATTTATTTTATTGGGTCTGAGTTTTAATAAATTTATCGTTGGATTAGATTTTTTTTTCCTTATACTTTACATGTTTAAAAATTTTCAAGATGATCTAAAATCAATAATTATGTTATAGATAAAATGTTTAAATTCAAGTTTTTATACTTAAAATTGCGTATAAAAGATGGATATTTTGATCGAACATTAAATAATATTAGATTGACACAAATCTTGGCATGAATGTTAAGAGTTAAGACAAAAAAAAAAATGTAACAATGATATTTTGAAATATTAATTTATTAAAAAATTATTGAGAGAGTTTCAACCTATGACGTCTGCTCCTGATGGTAGCTCTTTATCATCAGATCAAGACACCAGTCGGTTTTTGGTATAGGCAGAGATTGAACCCCAAATCTCTTATTCAACAATTATAGACTTTACTAGTTAAGATAATTAGAACCCATTATTAAAAAATTATTAGATGGTGTAATTTTACATAAGAGTTATACAAGTCACGAGTGTAGCAACCCAATCAATATTTATGAATTCAATACTTAAATTTCAGCTTCTATTTGATACAATAAAAGAAAAAAGAAAAAAAAATTCAGCGTATAATTTCAACATTTTATTGTTTCATTTCAAAGAACTAAAATTACACCTGGACTAAACTTTTCAGCCCAAAGCTTTGATGCAGGGGTTGATTGATACAAAACCGGGCCAGCTATTGTTTTGAGACCCGCTCCAATTCAAACCGGGCCCATAAACCGGCCTCGGCCCTTTTTCCTTTCCAAAGCGAACTCGTTCAGAGCAGAATTCAAAAAGAGAGCAGCAGCAGCAGCAACCAGTAAGCAAGAACCGAAACGACGGCGTAGTAGCAAGAAAACACAAAAAACACAGAAAACGACAATGTCGCATTTCTGGAAGCCCGGCACCGAGAAGCCTCGCATGGTCGACGACGAAGAAGGCGGAGTTCTGTTCTTGTCCACCGCTGCCTCTTCCTCTTCCTCTTCGGGATTCGGCTATGGAAGCATGGAAAAGCAGAGGCAGAGGCTTCCCGTGTATAAATACCGCACCGCGATTCTGTATTTGGTTGAAACTCACGCCACTTCTATTATCGTTGGCGAGACTGGTAGTGGCAAAACCACTCAGATTCCTCAGGTTCACTTTCTTTTTTTTACTTTGCTTTTTTTATAGTAACAGTGAATTCAATATGTTGATGGTTATTTTTTGGTGAGAAATTGGCAGTACCTTAAAGAAGCAGGTTGGGCTGATGGTGGGCGTGTTATTGCTTGCACTCAACCTAGGCGTTTGGCTGTCCAGGTTATTTACTTTTTGTTTAATTGCTTTTTGATTATTGTGGTTTTGTTACTATTTTATAAGATTGATTATTCAATTATCTGAAAAGTACTTGATTTTATTGAAGAATGATGGTGTAATTTTAGAAGTAGTGTCTGTTAGGAAATGGTAAATTCAAATTATGGGTAAAATACTATTTTGGTCCCTAAATTTTAAACTTTAATTAAGTTCTTTGTTCATCCTTAAACTTTGTAAAGAGTTTTTTTCAATAGTATAGGAATGAAAAAAGATATTTTTTAAATGTTTAAGTACAGAAATAAAATATTTTTAATAGTCTAGGGACGAAAAACAACCTTCTTAAAGTTTAGGGTTGAGCAACGAACTTTTGGTAAAGTTTAGGGACTAAAATTGTTTTTACCTTTGAATCTTTAAATCAAAATTTCGACACTTTCCTCACATGTGGGGCTCAAACTCTACCTTAATAAGTGGGTCCCAATACATGGCATTTTTGACTTTTTATATGGGAATTATAGTAGAGACATGGTTCGAACTAATGGTCCATTTGGATTGAAGATAGTAGAGTAGATTTGGCCCAAAATTAGCCTATTTTCAGCGAACTGTATTCTACTCTCCTCCACTCCTCATCTTTCCCCTTTCAATCCAAACGGGCCCTAAGGATCACATGCTTTTATACCATGATAGATTGTTAGTTATGGTAAGAGCTTAAACTTTTCAGAAATGGCGTATTTAATAATTTAACCTATATTATTTACACCAAACAATCAAAATGAGAAATGAGAAAGGATCTTCATCAATGAAACTTCTTCAAAAAAAAAAAAAGAAACTTCTTGTCAGTGAGGTCCTTCTTGCATTGCATCATGACAATAATCAAATCGTAGCATCTATTGGTCAAACTATCTATATTGTTTATGCATGATAATATTATGCCTAATTAAGGAGTGCAGTTGGAATAGTGTGTATATGCATCATGACATAATAGTTCATTGGCTGAGCGGGGGAGGGAGTATGGGTATGCTACTATTTCTATTGTGCTATGGCAACCTTTAATCTTTTTGCTTCATCTGGTGGGAGATAAAAAGGTAACTTTGATAGGATAAATAGGATAGGATAGGATGCATGATGCCTAATGCATGGTTCTCAACAGAAGTCCTCAAGAAGGAGAGCGTATCTTCATAAATGTGCAGAAATTCAAGGAAAGCTTATTCTTTGCAATTAAGTTCGGACTTTCTAGTTTGAACATTTAACATCAGTTTTACCATATGAGAGGGTATTTGCTTATAAATATTTGCTGTATTGCTTCACAGTCAGTTGCTGCAAGGGTGGCTGAAGAGATGGGGGTCAAGCTTGGAGAGGAAGTTGGCTACACAATTCGATTTGAAGATCTTACAAATACAGTGAGACCTTTTACTTTCTTTTCAAGCTCTCACTAAATCTTTTATAGGATAATCTTCTATTGTGATAAGAGCATAATCTACATCAGAATGCTGTATCTTGCACATATCATATGATTCTTAGAAAATTTCTGGTGTTTTAAACTAGAATTTGTGCAACAGCTTTTGTTGTTTTTTAGTTTCTTGTCATGACTGCTGAGAATTTCCATGGTTTGGCAGCACAGAATACAACCATGATAAAGTTTCTAACGGATGGGGTGTTACTGAGGGAAATGATGGATGATCCTCTTTTGACCAAGTATAGGTATTGAGTACACTTCTAGAAATTTTTGTTATTCTCCTTCATGTTTTCAGCCTATCTTTAAACTCAATCTACTTTCGTTCCCTTGTTCCTTATGTATTGGTTCTGTAAAAAATTTTTGGTTTTAAAGATTAACTTATGTTGGTCAGTTTTAGCTGGTCTGCAAACGCTCATACATGTGCATTAAGATTTTACATGCAAAGCCAACTACTAAAATTAGTGATGAAAAAAAATTATTCGATTGATTGTTGCTTGCACTTGCTTGTTAGTCCAGAAAGTAACAATAATTTATTAGTTTTCTTTTTCCTTTTTGTGACCAATTCTAACTAATCTATTGAGGATCCATAGCTGACCCCATAAATTTGGGATTAAGGCTTGTTGTTGTTGTATACTATGTTCAGCAAAACTATAATTGTCTGTCTTTTTAATAACTGTTGTTATAAATGTTGTTGTATTATTTATAATCATATTTCCGTAATATTTTCCCCTTCAATTTCTCTACTGTTTCAGTGTCATAATGGTTGATGAGGCTCATGAAAGGTCTATTTCAACTGACATATTACTTGGTCTACTAAAAAAGGTACCACCCACTTTTTTATTTTTTATTTTTATTTTTTTCTTGAGTTTATAACCTTTTTGTACATTTTATTATTACTTACTTCCAGATTCAACGCCGTCGACCTGAGCTGCGCCTGATTATTTCCTCTGCTACAATTGAAGCAAAATCAATGTCTGCTTTCTTCCAAGCCAGGTTTTCTTCTAAGACTTAGAGTGAAGTTAGATTCTGCACTGGCTTGCTTTGGTTTCTGTTGCCATGGTTCTGATTACAATAAACATTCCAGTTAACTAGGTGGAATTTGAATTTCTTGTCCAATCCACCCCAAAGAAAATCCCTTAGAATATTCTTTCAATCTTTTTGCCACACCTACAGATAGTGGGAATAGAGATAAAAAAAAGTTGGGCTAGATAGTGAACTTTTGATAAGAGTGAGTCTCCTGCTTTTTGATGAGTGCTATCTCTTCCAGCCAGCCAGTTGACTATGTGTTCTCTCTATAATGGGATCCTAGGTTTGCCTTGCCTTGAAGTGAGCTCCCAAAGGCATATCCAAGTATACATAGGAAGGGATGAGACATGACATCCAAGATCACTTGTAAACTCATCAACGCTTAGAACTTCTCTAATTGGCACAAGTTCAGATATTCTCAAACTAATCCTTTTCTATAATTTTCCATATAGTTTTTTTCTACAACTCATTTTTACGAACTAGGGCAAGTTCCACTCATTTTATGTTTTAGTAGAATCCAAATATGCAGGTTTTTTTTTTTTTTTTTTTTTTTTTTTCTTTTTTAAAATTCTAATGTTAAGATCATATTTAGTGCCAATTTATTTATTAATCCCCTTAAAAAATTAAGGAATTAACATCCTAGAGTCAATGATCTAACCTTAAAATCCAAAAATCCATCAAAGTATGATATTTTACACTATCAAATGAATCCATTGACTTAAATGCTTCTAATCTTGTAAAATCTCTAATTTCTAAAACCCTAGACTATAGAAATTTTAAGAAATTAGAGTGATTAGGAAGAAATTCGTACCTTTGAGACACTTTAATGATCTTGGCTCCAAAGATTCAACCTTTACTCTGCTACCCTTGTAACTCTTAAGAAAGACCCTCTCCAAAGTCCTCTGTGAGTGTACACCAATTTTGATGAGTTTGGTAACTTACAGGGGTAATTAACTATATTTTTCTAAAAGAAAATAGATATTATTATTTTTTGATAGTTAAGAAATTTTTTTCTGAAAAAAAGACTACTTAATGGACATGAAGAATCATAAAGAATTACAAGAAGAAAAAATTGTATAAAAAAAATGTGGGGGCTCTATGAACAACACTATGGAATTACTATTCAGAAAACCCCACGTGCGAGACCAATAATATAAGGAACTAGTGAAGGTTGCTAACAACTGAACCCTTGTACTTTTCACATCTTTGTAAGTGTGTTGATTGCATTCCATCCATATAGTTCACATCAAACATAATAGAACAAGGTACCAAATATTTGGTGAATGATTACAAAATCAATTCCAAGGTCGATGACCTTTTTCAATAAAACCTTTTTGTTTTTTGATAAGTAAGTAAATTTTACTAATCAAGAAAAGAAACATCAACCTGTTCTCAGGCAGTGTACTAGCAGTGTATCAAGATTACAAAAAATTACAAGAATCCAAAAAATCTAGTAAACTAGAGAAGGGATGACCATTCAAAGTAGCCCACTCATATAAAGTGGAAAGGGGTCTATTTAGTACTATAGATTTTTAGAGTACCTAGATAACTTTTGAGTTCTTGTTAACCTTTTTTGTATTTTTATTTTTTCCCTGCTTGAGTTTTTCCTTTGTATACTTCCCGTGTACTAGGGTTGTGCCCCTTTTGCACTTTTCTTTAATGGATATTATTGCTTATAAAAAAAGTTCCTGTGAGCTATAAGATTCTTTTTATGGTATTTTATTGGCTCTTGGCTTGTACAAAAAGTTATTAAGTGAAAGTAAAAGTATGCTAGTTGTTACTGCTAAAGCATGCTTCCTATTGTTATTTTTCATATGCTTTCATTAATACATGTTATCATCTTCATCATATTCTTGTATAGGTTCATATTTTTTTGTTCCAAAATTATCATGATTTTCCTTTTTTTGTTGCCTCAACTTAGGTTGACCAACAGTAATTGTTTTCCTTAGTATGTGGCCAACAAACACATTGTCTTTTTTGACTATCTGAATTTAAAAAAATTATTATTATTATTTTTCTGTAACTAGCAAAAGGCGTCGAGGATTAGAAGGTGAGGAGCTTGGGCCAAGGATGGAACCTGCGATCCTATCAGTTGAGGTATATTGTACTGCCATTTTATCTCTCTCTCTCTGCCCACCCTCCTTCCTGGTTTTTCTAATTTGGAATGCCAATTCATTTAATCATTATTTTTGTTACAGAACTACAGTAGTTTTCTTCAGGTAACATTATGATTTCTTATGGATATAAAATTGATATATCATTGTAATCTGCTTAACTTTTAGGGTAGAGGGTTTAATGTACAAATTCATTTTGCTGAGGAGCCCGTTTCGGACTATGTTCAGGCTGTTGTTTCAACAGTATTGTCAATTCATAATCAGGTACTCATAATTTTCTTAAGGTCTCTCTCTCTCTCTCTCTCTCTCTCTCTCTCACTTTCTTCTGTCCCTTTCTCTCTCTGTCTTGCAATCTTTATGTTAAATTACCGATTGTTCCAAAAGTTTAAACTATTAGAAAATGGTGAGTTTAATCACTTAACCATAATTCTAACACTCTCCCTCACTTGTGGGCCTAAACTTCCCCTTAGTAAGTGGGGGCCCAACAAGTGAAAATTTAACATTTTAAATGGGAGGTAGAGTGAAGACAGGGATCGAACTCAGGATCTCCTGCTCTGATACCATGTTAAATTACCGATTGTCCCAAAAGCTTAACCTATTAGGAAATGGTGAGTTTAATCACTTAACCATAATTCTAACACTTTATATTTTGGATTGGTAAGTCACACATGCACCCAGTGAGTCTTGAACCTACAATCTCACCTATACCTGTTTTTATTGGGGAGGAAGTGCAAATTTTAGCTAGAGCTTATTAGCTTTAAGGATTTCTAGTACACTTGCTGCATACTAGAGTGTCCCTTTCAAAAAAAAAAAAAAAAAAAGAAAGAAAAAAAACAGAAAAAGTACATGTTCCAATTTAGATGTCTAACCAGCTCTCTTTCCTTCTTAAAGATCCTTGATTCTTTGCATTTGCTAGTTTTTCCTCCTCTGGTGCCTTAGGTGTGCCCTTCATGTAAGCTTCATGTCCTTTGGTGGTGCTGCCTTGGAATGATTCCTAATAAATTCCTAACTGAAATTGCATGGTGTAACCCCTTGCTACTTCATACATTAAGTTGTAGCATTGATTTGATCTACCATTACATCACATATGCAGCAGATCTACATTGAATCTGTGCTAGTGACGTATGCTTAGGGTGATGCTCCTACAGCAAGGAACTACATAAGAAAGGTCATAACTAAACTGTAAACTGGAGGAACCAAATTGTTTTCTCCCCGCAATGCATTAATCTTTAATTTTTTTAAATGAACTGTACTGTGGATTGACTTCCTTACCAAGGATTCATAAGTCCTTCGAACTTTTTTATTTATTTATTATTATTTTTATTGAATGAATTGTAAATTGATGTACCATGTTATATTCCCTGAAAGCTTGTTTCTTCTTTATTGACCATAGTTATTTATCGGTGTCCCATGTCCATTTGTTTCCCAGCTGCAACTATACATAGAACCTTGTAGGCAATGGTTTCATTTTTTTTAGTGGAAGTTACTAATAAAAAAATTATTGTGAAAGTTGATGAGGGGCTGCGTTGTTTTTTTTTTTTTTTTTCCTAGTTTTGAGGATTACCTTCTTAATCTGCGTAGAGAGTGGTATATTGTTTCATGAATATTTATCGTCTAAATTATATTTGTTGCTTTTAGGAACCCATGGGTGATATTCTGGTATTTCTTACTGGTCAAGATGATATTGATACTGCTGTCAAGTTGCTTAATGAGGAAGCTCAAAGCAATGGAAAGAAATCTTCAGGTTCGAATGACAAAGCAATTATGTCTAGACTTTGTAGTTTCTACATGTATACATCCTAAAGTATTTGTAATTTGCTGAAATACACACACAAGCTATATTTATAATGTGTACATGTTTGTGTCTATATGCAATCATGTGGCCCTGTGTATGTGTGCGTGTCTGTATGTTGTGATTTATTAGATGCTCCATGATTTGTAGATGGTTCTGTATTTATTAAATACAATTGAGGTTTTGTGTCATAATATCGTAACTGATCCACATCCTCTGTTGGTATTGTCCATTTATTATTATTATTTTGCTTCCTCCCTCTTCCTTTGATCGGTATTCACATGATCATATTACAATACATGATACCATGGTTCATGAACCACCGGAATTGACTTGTATTAACAAAGAACAGGGGAGCTTGCTCTTTGCACTGCATCACTGCTTTAAGTTTGATTTTATTGAGTTGGCAGTATTATATGTTTATCTCGTAGATTAGTATTTAAGATTATATTCTATTAGACATAATAAAAATCATTATGAAAAGTTTTGTTGGACATAATCATGAGTCAATCTACATTTTCAGGATTAATTGTTTTGCCTCTGTACTCAGGACTCTCACGTGCGGAGCAGGTTAGTAATATATCAATATGGTATCTGGGTGCAATAAACTGATTTCTATGGAGTCTTTGTTTGTCAAATTTCTGATTCACTGACTACCTTTTTTCTTTCTATAAGGAGTTGATTTTTACTCCAACTCCTAGAGGGAAAAGGAAAGTAGTGATATCAACAAATATAGCAGAGACATCGTTAACTTTGGAGGTAACATCTCTGCCCTCTAGAGCAGTTTTTGTTGGATGTGATTAGTTAAAGGCAACCAGGAAGTGCATTGTCATCCAATCTTATGCTTCTATTATGTGCAGGGAATTGTGTATGTTGTTGATAGTGGGTTCTCAAAACAGCGATTCTACAATCCGGTAACGAATTTGTTGTTTGAATGTTTAAATTTATGTAGTTGTACTTGTATGATTAGTTCTCATACTCGCATCATATCTTGAATGTTTCACCTTGCAAAATTGTTTCTTGTAAATGTATCAATCTTGCCAACTCCACTTGTATCTATGATTGAGTATTGTATTTTTTTTCTCACAACCAATTCCAGGCTTGGACAAAGGAGTGTTGCAGTAGGTTGATGAGCAGCGTAAAATTTTCACTTTTCATGATTGGATCATGTTAGTGTGTCCCCTACTAGGAATGTGTTGCATTAGATTCCCATATGTAATGACAAGTGGGTTAGGGTTAACTAGGGTGTTACCTGTAAGCGACACACTACATAGGCAATTGGGTGTACTGAGAAATGGGCAAGGTTCCCTCACATTGGTGAATGGTTTTGGATAGAGAAGTTAATCCAGGAGAATAGGATTTGTATAGACACTTGGAATATAGGATATTTAACAGGGAAACTAATGGAAATAGTAGATACTATAATTAGGAGGAGAATAAATATGGTGTGCTTGCTAGAAATTAAGTGGATAGGGGATCAATCTAAAGGAATTGAACATACTTATATAAATTATGGTCTTCAAGAAAAGATAAAAATAGATATGTAGTAGAGATAATCATGGATAAAATTCCTTAAGAAGTTGTTGAGATTAGGAGGATAAGAGAGAATTTTTTTAATAAAACTTATCCCAAGAGAAGAAACAATTAACATAGTGCATATGCTTCTCAAATAGGGTTGGAAGAAGCCATTAAGCAAAATTTTTGGAAGGACAGGGACGAACTAATTCAAGGGGTACCAAATGGGGAAGTGTTTTTATTGGAGGAGACTTGAATGGTCATGTTGGAAAAGATAGTAGTGATTTTAAAAGAATGAGTTAGGAGATGCTATTTTTGACTTTGCAATGGCATACGATCCGATATTGGTGAATACTTGGTTCAAGAAGATTCACACTTAATTCCTTTAAAAGTGGGGACAAATGTTGGCCAAATAGATTTTCATCGTTACTTGAAAAGTTGATAGTAGATATTACAAAGATTGCAAGACTAGAAGAGAGCATAACCCATAACCAATCAACATAGGTTAGTGGGACTAGATATTTGTATTAGAAGATGTTGGAAAACAAGAGATATTTGACATGGAAATCCAAGATTTAAATGGTGGGGTTTGAATGAAGAGAAACAAGTTATTTTTGAAGATAGAATGATCAAAGAAGGTAAGTAGGGCCTAGATGAAGCTCTTGAAAAGATGTGGAATGAAATCAAAGGTTTTATTAAAAGAGTGGCTAAGGAAGTATTTGGAGAATTGAAAGGACAAGGAGTACCAACTAAGGCCTAAGGAGATTTGGTGGTGGAATGAGGATGTGCAAGCAACCTTTAAATTAATGAGAGAGTTATAGAAGCTTGCCTAGATGTAGAGACAATGCCACATATAAAAGTATAAAGTGGACTGGGTTGTAGTTTTAGGCTTTCATTCTTTTTTTTTCAATTCATGTTTTTATGGACTTTTGTACTTCACGCATTTGATTTGTACTGTCCCTGATGTACTTCCTGTATACTCAGGTGACACCCTTCTTTTTTTAATTATTTTTTATTACTTATATAATTTTTTTTTTTATAAAGTGTCGCAGAAGGAAGCAATAAAGGCTATTTGGGAGGCTAGAGTTTACGCTTATGATGAGATGTATAGCAAGTTTGGGGATGATGGATGGAGAAAAGAATATTTATAAACTTGCTATGACAGGGGAAAGAGAACAAGAAACTTGGAGTGTATCAAGTTGCATTAAGGATGAAGATCAAAAGAGTGTTAGTAAAGAAAGATGGAAGAGTTAATATGATTTTTAATGGATTTTATACAAGAAATTCAATTGAGGATATAAAACATAGGTTTGTTAAAAAAATTAGGATGATCAAAATAAATGACACATTGAGGAGATTGAAAACGGGAAAAACTGTACTCCTTGAATTTTGGAAGTGTTTAGGTGATGAGTATAGGATTGTTAAAAATGCTTGTCAATAAGATCTTAAGTGTTAACAAAGTGCCTAGTTAGTGGAGGAAAGATAATTTTATACCTATATACAAGAACAAAAGATATCAAAAATATACAAATTGTCGTGGGATTTAGCTTATGAGTCGCACTATGAAACTTTGAGAAATAGTGATTGCAATTGAATCTAGTCAAAGAAAAGATACAACAATATTGGATAATCAATTTGGTTTTATACTTGGGTTACCATGGAAGCAATTAGATCTCCATTTAGTTTTTATTGACCAAGTGAAAGTGTATGATAAAGCACTTTAAAGGTTTTGTGATAGGTTTTAGAAAAGAATAGAGTATATTAAGGTTAAGGATATTTATTTGACTGAGTTGTAACTAATGGGAGAACAAGTGAAAGAATCACAAGTGGGTTTCCTATCACAATAGGTTTGCATCAAAGACCCCACTTTAAGTCCATATTTCTTTGCGTTGGTTATGGATGAACTTATTATATACATTCAAGAATCAAGATGAAGTCTCTTGGTGTATGTTTTTTTTTGTAGATGATATAGTCTTAGTGGATAAAACTAGATGCAGAGTCAATGTAAAGTTGGAAGTATGGAGGATGCTTTAGAATCTAAAGGTTTTAGGTTAAGTAGGTCTAAATCAGAGTACATAAAGTGTAAGTTTAGTAAAAGGAGAAATAAAGAATTCAAGATGAATGGGTTGTAAAACTTGATAGCTAAGAGATACGAAAGAAGGGGAGTAGCTTGAGATGGTTTGGTTATGTGCAAAGGAGATTGATTAATGCATGAGTGAGGAAGAATGGTTTGATTCAAGTCAAGGGATCGAAAAGAGATAGAAGACCTAAAATAACGTTAGTAGTAGTAGAAAAGGACATGTAAATTAAGGAAGTTACAACAATTATGATTTTGGAATTGAGAGAATGATGGAAAAAAATAAACGTGGTTGATATTGATTAGTTTATAGAGAATCCATTGCTGGTCCCAAAAGTTTTAATAATAAGGCTTTGTTTTTGTAACATGTCCTATAGCTTTGGAGTTGTGGAATATGGTGTCCTGCTATTTGGCCTCCGTTGGGTTATGCCAATGACAGTCATTGATATGTTTGCGGCTTGGTAGGGGTCTTTCGGGAAGCATAGAAATATTTCTTTTTGGAAGGCTGTGCCACATTGCATTATGTGGTGTCTTTGGCAAGAACGGAATTCCAGAAGTTTTGAGGGGTGTGTACGAAATATCCTAGAAATTAAAGCCTTCTTCTATCCGTATTTTGTTGGATTGTGGTGCTGGTTTTCTCTCTCCCCCTTGTTTTTCTCTCTTACACTTGTTTGATCATTGTATTTTGAATTGATTGTACTTCTCTCTTAGCACACCGCCGGTGTACTAGTTTAGTTTGTTTGTTTGTTTGTTTGTTTGTTTTTTTTTTTTTTTTTTTTTTTTTTTTTTTTTTTTTTTTCTAATAAAATTTTCATTGCTTATTAAAAAAAAGTGTTTTTTTTTACTGGGGGATTAAAGTGTGGATGATTGGTCTTGGTTTAGAATGCAGTAAATCATCTTTAGGTTGGGATAATTTAACTTTTTTGAATTATTTATAGAAACATGCTACACTATAATTTTATATCATATTTTTTCCCATTTTCATGTAAAAATTTTATTGTAATTATGATTGATTCAAATGGCATCTAAAATCATTCTGTCTGTCTACTCTTTCTTATCATTGAATCTTTTTTTTTTTTTTTTTTTTGGTTTACTTTGCTGCAGATTTCAGATATTGAGAATCTGGTAGTGGCACCTATATCCAAGGCATCTGCTAGACAAAGGGCGGGTAGAGCTGGACGAGTTCGACCTGGGAAGTGTTACAGGTAACTATCTTCAAGGCAATATTTTACTTCTTGGGAAATTAGTGTCAATTAACTTGTAAAGTGACCTCATTTATAATCACTATTGTTAGTAATTTATTACTTTAGTGCTCTAACCTTATCACATTCAATTCTTTATAAATGAAGCAGTCAAGTGTTGTTACTGTTTCAGAATTACGGATAAGGCACCTCTATTATCATTTTACCTTGTTATGCTTCAGTTTTGCAGTTAGGAATTCCTAAAGCATGTGACCACTCAATGCACTTGCACCAAGAAAAGTACCTTTACCTTTGCTACACATGTACCTTCAACTAACATTATTGAGACAATGACATGCGTTTATATGAAGAAACATTATAATAAGTTAATCTTAGGCATTAGGTACAATTGTGTTAATGGGAAATGACTCAAAAAGGCCATTTTAGTTAGAGGCAACTTGGTTTGTGGAATCTGTGATTCCCATAAAAGTTCGCTTTCTCTAAATCTTGGATTATCAAAATCAGTTTCCTGAAAATGTAACATGCCCACGTTTGGTTCGCTAGTCGAATTCCTGTCAGGTTCTTTGGAATGTAACATTCCTGCATTTTGTTAGATCTAAACTTTTGTAGGATGATAACAGCTTTTGCCCTAGACTTTCAAAAATACCCTTGTTTACTATTCAGTATAACAATACGATCTTGTGTTCTAGGCTTTATTTTGGCCCAAGCCTGAAACCATCTCCCTCTTTCTACTCTGGATTAACAACAGTCATGTATGTGGGCTAACTATAGTTGTCGTCTGTGTCTTGGGGGGGGGGGGGTGTGTGCTGGGCTGTTAGTGGTACTAAAGAGCTTCCACCAGCACAATTAACAAGAAATGGTCTGAATTGGGACAACCTGAATGCACGAAATGGGCAGTTTTGGAATTATTGAAAATAAGAAATTCATTTTAGTTTCTGAACATTCTTCCTACCATTTTTTGAAAAGGAATTTTTAATTAACAAGGTTTGAATGTGGTGATGAGATTTCTACATTTTGTGGAAGTGTGATACCCGTGAAAATGTTACATTTCCAAAAAGTACAGTTTAATCTGGGAGCCATACATGAGAATCTGGTCAGATTCCCAGAAAGAAATGGGATTCCATTAACCAAATGGCTTGTAAAGGTTTAGCTTGTAGAAACTTCAAAACACTCTTTAATATATTTGTAATGATATGGGTATACTCTTATATTTAGGTTTACATTATTTTAAACTGAGCACAGTCATGCTCTGTTTCAATTTATTGGTTCACAAGTTCCAAAATCTTCAGAATTTGATTATAACTGCCAATTTTCATAAGCAATTTATTTTATTAGAGTTTACACACTGCTGATTCAAGCCAATTTTCCTTGTAATCTTATATGCCTATCATTTACTGCCTTTTTATGATTTAATCTTTTGTGCCCATGTTTTTGTGCATTCTGCCTAAGTTTCAAAGGTTGCTATTTGAACTTGTAGAGATGATATGTTAACTGCATTTCCAGTTATTTGATACATAGTTACATCTTGGTCTTTTCTCCTGTGGCTACAACCAGGTTATATACTGAAGAGTATTTTGTCAATGAAATGTCTGCTGAGGGTATTCCAGAGATGCAAAGATCAAACCTTGTTTCCTGTGTGATTCAGGTATGCAGTTTAATAGCAATAAGTTCTATAAGTCATAGTGTGCAACTGTGTATCCTCTCCTTCCCTTTCTTTTTTTTTTTTTTTTTTTTTTTTTTTTTTTTTTTTTTTTCATTTTATGATTCCATAATGGGTTGACGAAACTCTCGTATTGCAATAATTTCTTGTCTTTGAAGTGTTCATATTTGTGTTGATTATCTTCTGATTTATGATAGTGGTTATAAATTGACATGAAAAAGGGAGGAAGGAGAGACATAGCTTGAACTGGGGTTGACTTCTGTTTATGATATAATTAGTTACTTGTACCACTCCTCTATGTCCTTCATGCATAATTACTTCAAAGATTAGTAAAATGTCCTTTGTTGAAGGTGATGTGGGAGGCACCAAGAAATATTTGTTTTAATTTATTTTTATTTAATTTTGGAAGTCAATTATGGTTTATTAGTCAATTGTTTATTTTAGGTCTAGTAGTTAAATAATTAATTAGTATATTTATTTCCCCGGAGTCAAGGTTTTTGTTGTAATTCAATATTTGGAATTTTCCAAGTCATTTAGGATAAGGTTTTCATAGTCAATTACAATAAGAATTAGGGTTTGCCTATGTCAGTTAGAGTTAGGTTTTAGTTTTTGTAGTCTCTATAACCATATTATTTTATTCCTATGGGGAAGATCATAGTTTGATTGATTGAAAATTTTGCATAGTTTGGTTCTGACTGCAACCAACACCAACCCTATGTGCTGACTGCTAGAGGTTTCTCTCTTGCTTGGTGCGGACCCCTAAATTATCTATTCTTCAATTTTATTATTGCATCGTTTTGGTTTTTTTCCTGCGGCAAAGGTCTATTCCCTTTGTTGGTTATCTTGATTGTCATTATCATTTAGTTTGTGCAACAGTCAGTAAAACCTCCAACATGCTTAAGCTTCAAAGGAGTGAAGTATAAACTTTTTTTCTTTCAATACAAGGGCAAACAATTATATTAAGAAGAATTATGTGAGAGAACTTCAATACGTAAATGATTTATTACTCCAAGACCAACAAGCTAGCCACCCTTTATCCTTTATTATGGGGGGAGGAGTGCCATTTGAGCCAAAGCTCATTGGATTTTCTTATCTTCTTATTTACAAGTGCCTGAAATAAGTGAAGTGTTATGATGGCAGACCGTTATAAATTGGTTTCTTTATGTCATGTTTTTCTTATGATCTCTGGGCTTTTCTTCAAGCAAGAACTTAGTATAGTAATGATATGCCTTGGAAGAGTTTTATTTTTTTTATAAATTTTCTAAGCAATAGTTTTGATGCTAATTATTTTGTTCTGATCTATCAGTTAAAGGCCCTAGGTATAGACAACATCCTGGGCTTTGATTGGCCAGCATCTCCATCTCCTGAAGCAATGATTCGAGCGCTAGAAGTACTGTATTCTCTTGGAGTGTTGGATGATGATGCCAAACTCACTTCACCGGCTGGATTTCAAGTGGCAGAGATTCCATTAGTATGTTGCCAATAAACTACGTTATCATGGTTTTTAATTTTTTATAAGCAATAAAATTTTATTGATGAGGCGGATCTATGTTTTCATGGTTGATTCGTATGATTGCTCATGTGTTTGATCCTCTACATTTTTTAAAAGTATTTTCCCAGTCTGCTGGACTTGGGGAATGAATGTGAAAATTAGTCTAAAATGTTGGCATGCCTGGTGTTATATTCTACTGTATCTCGCAGTAAAAATGTTCACCTGGTAGTTGTTATTACTGCGTATTAGCCTCCCATTCCCCCCCACACCTGCCCCCCCCCCCCCCCCCCCCCCCCCCCGAAAAAAAAGAAAAAAAGAAGGAAAACCTATCCTGGAAGCTCTTGCCCTAATTTTTCATGGAATCATTATATTTCTGTTACTTCATGGAGTAAACAAAGGTCTAAGTTACTTCTTATGACAATGAAACTGAAATAAATGAATACTGGTCAAATGATCTCGTGCTTGTTATTTTTTGGTTGCCTTTCATTCTAACCTCATTGTTAAGTGAGCCTATTATCAGTTTCTTATTTTGTTCCATTGCTATCACTTTTCAGTTCATAGTGATTTTTAGAACTATATTTATGAATTAGTTTGAAACTAACACTTATGGAAGCATGAGGCCTTGAAAATATATTGTTTATTTGCATCAAACATCTGTATGTTGTTACGTATTCTCTTACAATTATTATGTTTTTAATATAGTGTAATCGGGATGAGCTTGTATTATATTTTGGGATGTGTTTGTTCTAGTAGGTTTGTTTCTGACATGGTTGATTTTTACCTTTTTTTCAGTTGATAAATTTAAAAAATTAAACTTGAATGTATGTGTTGAAATTTTCAATGTAGGAACCGATGATCTCAAAAATGATCCTTTCTTCAAATGAACTTGGGTGTTCAGAGGAGATTCTTACTATTGCTGCCATTCTCTCTATCCAAGTAAATTGTTTTATCCCTCTTGCCTTAGTTGATTCTAATATATTATCACTTTCTCTGGTTCAAGGTTTATATGTGGTACACTTTGAATTTTAAGTGACAGACACAGGAAAAATGCTGTGACTGAGAAAGCCATGTTGGGCCTTGTCTGCTCTTTTCCTTCCTCTAATTATTTATGAAGAGAAAAAAACTGCAGGCCCCATGGGGGTTGTCCCACATTGGTAGGGAGGGAGTTTAAAGGCTTTATCAAGTATTAAGCTATCCTATTAGTTAGAGTACTGTTTTTGGTGTGGGCTTGTGTCTTACACTTAATGACCCTCATGTGCTTCTCTTCTTCCTCTAATGAGAGAGAGAGATAAAGAAGTATACTGCATTTTGGAAAGATATTCATTTATACAATCATACAACGGATACAACTATACATAGGTATATTAAACAGTTCAAGTAAGTTTTATTTCACATCTAACCTGTGTTATGGCAGTCCATTTGGGTGTCTGGGAGGGGAGTACAAAAGGAACTGGATGAAGCCAAGTTGAGATTTGCTGCGGCTGAGGTACTTGATTTAAAATTTCAATTCTTCTGGACAACACAACTTTAAAAATTCCTTTACTGTACCTCTAGTCTTCATTTACCAAAAAAAAAAAAAAAATCCTTATTCCTCTGTTAGTTGTCAATTTTGTTTTATCTGTATGTTGGTCATATACTTTATCCTACATGCTTTGCTGTGCCAAGAAATCAATCTAATTTCTGAGTTTGAACTGCTGCACGTTCAGTCCAACTTTTGAGCCCCACTTCCAAAAGAATACCCAAAAGGTTACACCTTTTGAATGATCAAATTTGAATTTAAATTGAGCTTTCACAATCTATCTGAAATGATTGTCTAACATATAAAATTTAGAATTGTTCAATCTCATTTTTTGGTGCTTTGATGGGTGATGGTACTACTGATATCTACTCAATGCATCTTCCGTTACTGGACCAATAATTTGTTTTTTTGGGGTTGGGGTCTAATATATGTGATATTTTTCTTTGCTCAGTAATGGTTGTGTAATGAATGCAGGGTGACCATGTGACATTCCTAAATGTTTACAAAGGGTTTCTTCAATCTGGAAAATCTTCGCAATGGTGTCATAAGAACCATGTGAACTACCAAGCCATGGTGTGTCTCTGTTTTTAGCTGCTTTAAAAATTTTAAGAAATATATTTTTTTTAAAGGTAAATGTTATCACATGCACCTGTAATTATTTGACCTTGACCTCACATTTTCTACTTATTTAAGGCAGGAGGAGATGCTATTTGGTCCAAAGACCATTGGCCAATTGATGAAATGGTTTAATTTTCACTTTTCTTAGTTCCAAGTGCGAATGTAGCTCTAAATTTACTTGATTTAAGTAGTATTACCTTGTGCACTTTGTGGTTGTGGTTTTGTTTATGTTGATATTGGTTTAAATGCTGTGCAGAAAAAAGTGATTGAAATTAGAGGGCAGCTCCGAAGAATAGCACAGAGATTAGGTATAGTCTTAAAATCTTGTGAGGGAGATATGAAGGTAACTTTCCAAGAGATTTACTGATAGAACAATGTCATACTTCCCTATAAAACATTTGTTTGCATTGCAGAGAAAAGGGCAGTAGAACCAACCAACAATTCATTTTTAGCCACTTGATAGACTACAACATGAAATCTGCATTTTTTTTTTCTCTCTATCCTTGTCCCATTGGTCACCAGAAGATGTCATGCTATTCATACTTCTTAGGCTTAAAAGCTTCAGAGCTTTTAACCATTATTAATACTAGCTTATAACCTGCACTATGCATGGTACCCATTTAAAAAATATATATATATATATATATATATTAGTAAGAGTTTGGCTAAGTAGTAACATAATTATCTAAAGTTGGATGTAGAGAAGGCTTTTGATCATGTGAATTGGAGTTTTCTCATCATTTTCTTAAGTGCTGTGGTTTTTTTGAAAAGTGGAGGCAGTGGATCTTCTTTTGTTTATCTACTGTTTGCTTCTCCATCTTGATTAATGGCTATCCTTGTGATTTTTTTGGGAGCTGTAGGGGGTTGAGACAAGGCAATCCATTGCCTCTATTGTTATTCGTAATTGTCATGAATACAGTGGGTAGAATGTTGGATAAAGCTGTTAATGAGGGCCGTATGGAGGGATTTTCTTTTGTAATGTCTCATCTCCTTTTTGCTGACGATACTCTCATTTTTTGTGACACTGATCTTGATCAGCTTTTGCTACTTCGTATTGTGCTCATCTGGTTTGAGGCTGTTTCAAGTTTAAAAATTAATCTGGGTAAGTTAGAGTTAGTTCTTGTGGGAGCGGTTCCAAGCATTATGCTATTGTTGGATGTGTTAGGATGCAAGCAGGGTTCACTTCCTATGAAATACTTGGGTCTTCCTTTGGGTGCTAGCTTCGAAGAGAGGATGATATGGAATCCAATTTTAGAGGTGGAAAGGAGACTTGTGGGATGAAAATGTGTATATTTATCCAAGGGAGGAAGAGTCACTTTAATTAAGAGTACTCTATAGAGTTTGCTTACCTATTTTCTCTCTTTATTTCCTATCCCCGCAAATGTGGCTAATCGTATTGAAAAAATCCAGCAGAAATTTTTATGGGATGGTATGGGGGAAGGACTAAATTCAATCTAGTTAAATGGGTGACTGTTTGTATTCCTCTTTCTTCAGATAGTTTGGGTATTAGAAGATTGATATTTTTTAATGAAGCTTTGTTAGGGAAATGGTTGTGTTGTTATAGTCTTGAGAGGGATGCTCTCTTCAGAAGAGACGGGGTTGGTCTTCTTTGTCATGTCACATTGAATATTAGGTTGGGGATGGAACATGGATGAAATTTTGGCAAGATCGATTGTGCGGGGAGATTGCTCTTGTTGTATGCTAACCCTGAATTGTTTAGAATTAGCACCCGCAATAAGGAGGCAAGTGTGGCTGATTTTATGCAGTTCACCAATGGGATTCTTTAATGGAATCTATACTTTGCCTGGGCCATACAAGCCTGGGAATTGGAGTCCTTGACAATCTTTATGGATACCATTTATGGTACAGTAATTAGGGGGATTGGGGAGGATAAGATGTGTTGGAAACCAGACAAGAAAAATGGCTTCAAGGTTGGTGTTTATTACCGACTTTGGGTGCTGGTGCTGGTGCTGTTACTAGTGACCATCCTTTCCCCTAGAAAATATTTTGGAGATCAAAGGCCCCTTCGAGAGTAGCCTTCTTTGTATGAACTGCAGCTTTGGTTAAAATTTTGACAATTGACAATTTTAATGAATAGAAAGATAAGGATTACCAATTGGTGTCATATGTGCAAATATAATGGTGAATCTGTTGATCACCTTTTGCTATGTTGCCCTATTGCTGCAGACCTGTGGTCCATGAATCTGTTGAGCTTTTAGCTTTTTGGCAAGGTCAATACTTGGTATGGTTATATCCTCCATTGCTTGAAGAGGTGCATTTGGGGGGGAAAGGAATAGCAGGAGTTTTGAAGATACTGAAAGTTCTATGCTTGACCTTAAGTTGTTCTTTTTTAGAACCTTGTTGGACTGGTTGTCTGCCTTGAGGAATCTTTCTTTATTTTCTATTGTTGATTTATTAGATATATGCAATTTTTGTAACTGACTGTTTACCCGTTATGTCTCCTGTATACTTGGGTGACTCATTTTTCTATTTTATATATATATATATATATATATATATATATATTTTATTACTTATCAAATAGTAATTAGTAACATAGTCAATTCATAATTCATTCACCTAAAACTTCATCTATCTAGCATTTAAGAAAACCATCTGGCTATTATCCACATGAATCTCTCTCTTTCCTTTTGTTTTCCCCTTTTTTCTTTTATTTATTTTATTTATTTTTAAAATAAATTACTAAGGCACCCCATTCAAATTAGAGGGGAAAAAATAGGAAAAGAAGAAAAAAAAGAATTGAATGATGGCATAGGATTGTCTTAACCCATTAAGGAAGTTCTCTAAAATAAAGATTTTTTTAAAATATGGTTATTTTAGGATGAAAACTAACATAATTACTAATTAGAATTAAGGGATAAGTTATAACAAATGAGATTATACTTCACAATTGCTTGCTAGTGTCAATGGTATACTACACAGTAAAAGTATTATTTTTCATCAGCATCGGCCTTGAAACATGCTTGCAACTGTTAATGGCAATTCAGCATTCAAGTTGGAGGAAATCTAAAACCTAGAATGAAATTCAAATGATCCGAAAAGGATGATAACTGATCAATCTAAAATTTTCCTGTGATTCACTTGTTCTTGCAAGCAGCAGCATCCTTGATGGCGTTACCTTTTTAATAATAATAATTTCATCATCGTCATCTTCTCCTTATTGTATCAAGACCTTCAATTTTGCTTGGCAATAAATCAGTTTTTGAAGAGAACAAATCTGACAAAAGCCAAAAAATCTCAACCAAATGACTAATAGTAATAATCAAACAGAGTAAAATGATGGTAGGATTAATAATAGCTGGTAATTAGGCGGAATGCTATTAATTATTCACTCTCCAATCTCTAATCATTACTCTTGAAATGGAGAGGAATATTAAGAGATTAATTGAAGGGCATAGACCGGGGTTTTGACCAAACCTTGTAATTTTGGCCTATACACGTGGCATATAATGTGCAATTTTAGGATTGCTAGTTGTTCCATTCAGCATTGGCTTTTCCTCATTTCCAAATCATTTTCTATTTAGAACTTAGAAATTGTCATTCTGAATAATTTAAAATTGAAGTTTGAAGATCAAAAAACCTTTTCTTGTTATATTCTGAGTAGTTTGAAATTGTTAATGTTCTATTGTTTTTAATCCTGTCCAGGCAGTAAGAAAGGCAGTTACTGCTGGCTTTTTCGCTAATGCGTGTCGTTTAGAAGTGAGTAATTTCCTTATCAGACTAACTATCAATGCACCTTGTTCTCTTTGGACATATGAATTTATGTTCATTCCTGTTAGTTGTAAAACTTCATTATTTCGGCCATTTCGTTTCAACACTTTTCTGAGTGATCCCCCTGATAAATTTATGTTCTTATCTTGTCAAAGGCATTCAGTCACAGTGGGATGTATAAGACTGTCAGAGGCTCGCAGGAGGTTTATATTCACCCATCGTCTGTGTTGTTCAGGTTTGTACAGAAACTGTTCTGATATTTGACTTGATACTGTATCAATGAGCTTATGGTTTTTCTCTTTTTGGTTATTTAATAAAGGGAAAATGAAAGATTTTATATATTTATTTGTTTTATGCATAGTTTTTTAGTTGTACTATTATGTAGCAATTGAAATAACAATATTCAAATGTCACCACATGCTCTTCACATGATAATTAGTTTTCCTGATCTTACACTGGAATCTAGTGCTACAGAGAATGGCTTAGGTAGGGACCTTGAATTTTGCTAGTTTTATCCTCTTTTGGTATAGGTTGGGTTGGGAAGTTCCCCCTTCTTTTCTTGTGCATACTTAAATAATTAATAAAAGTTCAATTATGGAGTAACAGGAATATGCATTCCTATTAGAATACTTGCTTATGGCAACCTACAGTAAAGAGTAACAGAGGGCAATCAACACACACTTCACTTATTTATTTTATCTTCTCAGAGATTGCTGCTATTTCCAATACAGGGTAGTCATTTCTCATATATTTGCACAAAGGTTCCTCAATTTCTAGGAAGCTCTTTCACCCCATGGTTTTTTTTTTTTTTTTCAATTGCACCAATAATTTTTGTATGTATCTGTGTGTTCTCATTTGTTTTTGCTGTCTGATCCATGCTGCAACCCTATTGGCTGTTTCTCTTTTTATGTGCTTCATCCATAATGTATTATCATCTGATTGGTCCATGTGTTGTGCACATGCTATTATTTCATCTCAAATATGTGTTCATCATGCAGAGTTAACCCAAAGTGGGTTATATTCCATTCTCTTGTCTCAACTGATCGGCAGTACATGCGCAATGTCATCTCCATAGATCCTTCTTGGCTAAGGGAGGCTGCCCCACATTTTTACCAGCATCAACCACACAATGCTATTGGTCACTGACCTTGCTGTTTGATTTGCTTATGCAATGGATCAGGGGGAAGCAATTGGTATGGCCTAGATCAGTAACCTAGGAATTTCCTTGAAAATATATGTATTAATTTTGAGAACTCTAAATCGTCATTGTTATATTCATCTTTTTTTGATATATAGAGTGTAACATATAGGGCTAGTTGACATTGGTTTTAAGCTGACCTCTTGTTCATCATAAATATTAATTTTGTCCATAGTAGTGAGAATGAGGTTTGTGCGATAAAGTAATAGTTTGGATGATAACCATATCTTTGGGTGATTCCTTCTTTTTTTCTGAGAGGAAATGGAGGAATTATTATTGCATTATGCTTATGTTTTTATGTGCTTTTTAACTGAGAAAGGGTGTTGGGGAACATATTTAGTAAATTGAGCAATGCTAACAATTTTTAAGACTCTTTTACTTGTTTGTATCAAACATTTGAAAAGTAGCAAATTGCCTTTGAACTTGAACTTGAACTCTGTGTACTACACTTTTTAAGTATGAAGAATTGCAGGCAATGTAAATATGCATTTTTTCCCCAACTTTGGTTCGGAAAAATGAATTTAGAGCTTATATTTCCTTGAACCCGTTGATCTCTATCTTTTTGCCAGTAATGGTTTCAGCTCTTGTTGTTGCCAAGCTTCGGGGATGACCGATAACTGTTTGTTTGTTTTTATTTATTTATTTATTTTTTTAATATTATAAATTGTGTTGTTCAAGGTTCTCTTGTCCTGATCTAACTTGGATACATCCACCTACATCGTGTAATATTTAGTCAGAACCTAATTCATACCTTGGAAAATTCCTTATGCACAATCTACGATCACCAATCAAATGGACTGTTTGTTCATTCGGTTGAGTGCAAGTGTGGTAAATTAAATTAGTTTTGTGGCCTCGAATTTGTGTCCTATTTGGATTCATCGCCTGTTCACAGAGATTAGTGCCATACGGATAAGACAAATTTAAGAAATCTGATAACATGTGCCAGTGCCAGTCGGTCAAGTCAAATTTAAGCAATCTGATTAGGTAGCTCGTGATCTTCCTCAAACGTGCTATAATTAAAAAATTAAATCAACTACTAGTCCCAACTTAAGACTTTGATTTTCAGAAACAAGGGAAGGGAAGGCAGGATAATTTTCCATTTACAAGTTGATAATAGTTTATCTTTACAATGAATTGGACAATCTTTAGCTTCTCATTCTACTCATTCTGTACCAAAAGTCTAGCAAGTATAGTGGTAAAAAGTAATAACTGAGTTTCTGGTCTTTATAGTCCTCATTTCTCTCAATGACCGATTCATGAATTGCATCAGAAGTCTTTTCAGTAGACAGGAATTATTAAAAAGAAAAACAAAAGGTTCATTGTCAATTGTTGAGCTGAATCTTATAATTACCGCATCACATGTTTTCAATAGCTATTTTAGTTAGTGAGCAGTGGGATTTCCTCATTCTTAAGAACATTCACGCCAGCTCGGATTTCTTTGTTGTTAAGAGCATTCACATCAGCTTGTATAAAATTTTGTCTGATGTGGGTAGTTTTGAAAAGTGATTATGTAAAATAGAAAAAGTAGGTTTTATGCTAAAATGGGTAGAAATTTTTGTACAAATTAATGCAAATGCTCTTACTTATTGTAGTAACAATATAAATTTATACAAGTGTATATGGACTGATCTATATATATCTAAAAGTTGAAGCGTAACATTTATTGTTGCTACATTCCAGTTGAGCCACATTAGCATTCATATCATTATCTTTTTTCTTTCCAATTTTCCTATAATTGTTTTTAACATTTATTTTTTTTAGTATTTACAATTTTCCAACCTTTCTCCCCTCCCTTACATTTTCATCTCCCCACTACCCTATCATTCTTCCTCTTTCCCTTAATCTTCCTTTATTTTTGTCTCTTCCTATTCACATCCTCTTATATAAATTTGTCACTATCATTTCCATTTTATGCATAGTATTCCCTCACAAAAAGGTTGTTTCTCTCTCTCTCTCTCAATTTTTCGGTGGATTTTATTTTATTTTATTTTTCTTGCATCTTTGCTTTAGGTTGATAATTTTTTATATTCTTTAAAACTCTACTTTGGGTTAATGCGATTTAGTTTTGTTTTTTAGATTTTTGTTGTTTTTTTTTTTTTCTTTTCAATTGTTAAATGTTATCCTATTGCGTTATACATAATTAAATATAGCGTGTAAAAATATAATATTATTCTATTACATAGCATGATTTAGATAATTTGGTATTTATGCTATTACATAGCATGATTTTTTATAGTGCTCAATTTAGATGTTAAATTATGAGACTTTACTAATTTTTGTTTATTTTTTAATACTTTGTGGTGGACAAAGTATTCTTAATAGTTGTATTAGAAGTATTCTATAATGCCATTTATTTAGAGAAAAACAAAGGTTAGCCAAATGAAAATAATCAAATACGTGACAAATTTTAGCTTTTGCAATTTTATTTTAATTATTATTATTATTATTTTATAACAATGCATATATAGAAATTTGATTCTTAGATTTTGCTAATAATTGTTTATTTGATAATATTTTTGGGGTGGACAAAATTATAATTTCTGCAAAGAAAATAACCTTAATATATTATCAACAACAAATTGTTTTCCTAATTGGTCCAGTTAATCATTGTTATGTTTTATTAATTTTTTTAATTACGTTTTTCGGTATTTTGGATTGTAGGTAGAAAAAAATAAGGTTGAGAAAGTTTGTTTAAAACTAAAAGAATTATTTCGAAATTTTATATTCTTTTTAATGATTCACAAAATGTTATAAATAACTTTTATTAAAAAATGAATATTTTCGTTAGCTTTCCTTTTGAATTTTTGAGAAAAATTGTATTGTTTTCATTTTGGTATGACAAAATTTATATTTATGATTGTTCCTATATTACATTTATGATTGTTCCTATAATAAATAAAAATATGATTACAAAATACATTACTCTTTATTAAATTAGTTTAAATTGTAAAAAAAAAAAAAATTAATAAATCCACCATAAAAATAATTATCACGCGCAATGAGTGAGTTTGTGGCTAGTGTGAATAATTTTTGGAGTTGGATGAGTAAAATTTACCCCTTATGCTATTATACATGAACTGATGTGAGTGCTCGATCATTAAAAAAAGAAAAAAAAAAAAAAAAAACACTATTTATATACAAAAATTCAAATTTCAAACCCCCACTTTTTTCTTTGGGCAAAATGCTTATGCTTCATCTTTTCAATTAAGACTGTTCAGCTGGATCAACTGGACATGTGAGTCTCAGCATTAAATTAAGTTGTGACTTTTGGGGTTGCAGTCATGAGAATTGATTCCTCCATGATGGCCAATTAGTCAATTACAGAATCAGAGTAGTGGATTAGCTGATTTATAGGAAGTTATCTTGATCTGATTGCTAGACATGTATTTACCAACTAGTGCTAGCTAGCTTTCATTTTTTTATTTGAAAACTAAGGGAGAAAAGTCAGGACCACTACATTTACAATTACAAGTTGCCTGGTTTTGCATGCCCATAAATAAACAGGCCAAGTTGCTCATCAATCCATCTTGAGCTTGTCAATTTCACCAATTTGGCACACAAGTGTCTTCAAGACAATGTTGAGAGTCTCATTTATCATTCTCTTAGTCCTTCTTATAACTCATTTCGGGAATAGCCGTTCCTTCAAAGAGAATTCCAACCTTATATCCGATGGCATAGACCAAATAAGCCATTCTTCAATCCTTGAAGTTGATGTTAAAGCAACAACAGTGACTTGTGAGGCCATTTATGGCTTCTTGCCTTGCACATCATCGGTTTGGGGGGAGATCTTCATGATTGTTGTATATGAGTTCTTGCTGTGCTCTGCAGAGAAGTATGTTTCAAGTGGGGCTGACCTTTTCTTTCAAATGTTTGGAACTGGTATCTTCGGTGCTAGCTTATTCCACGTACTTGGTACAATCCCACAAGTGGCTTTAGTACTTGGTAAGTGTCTTACTGGTTTCTCCTCTCATCGGTGGAGGACTTTTTTCATTGACTCTTTTCTTCTATAAATATTTTGCATAAAAGAACTTCATACATTTGAATATTGTTACACTTTTTTTTTTTTTTTTTGGATATTTGAATTTATAATGTCCGATGATTACTCTTTATCATCAAGTATAGAAACTGATTTGAGTTTTGATGTAGGATCCTTTATTCGACAACAATATATTTAACTAGTTGTGTTATCTCAAACCTATACAATTTTTCCTAGTTCGTAATCAATAATAGGCAAAACATCTTTAAACGTGGATATCAATTTTTTTTTTTTTTTTACAATTCATATAGTGACTATGAGTTTTCCAATATCATGAAACAAAAATTATGAATTAAAACATTATATGTTGAAGGTGATTGTCACCACCAAGTTCTTTTGTTTTTCAAATATAATTTCTAGTGGACATTCTCCAATATGAAAAAAAAGGTGCATATTTCTTATTTCCCCTCAAGGAAAGGTTGAATATTCCCATTACATCATTCACGTGAAAAATAAAATATTCCCATTACATCATTCATGTGAAAAATAAAATATTCCCACACTACCTAATTTAAAGGGAGTAGACTAGAAACAAAAACTATCTTAGTGGGAATTAAGTAAAATCATGTAATGATAAATGGATATTTTTCTTATAACCTCTTCCTTTTTCATTATCCAATTAAAGTTCATGTCATTGGATCTGTGTCTTTCCAATTCAATGATACATAATACATTGCATTAGTTACAGATGAGATGACCATTGACAGCTACATGTAATCAGCCTTTTAGGCAGCATAATAAAGTTCACATGTTATCAGCTTCTTTCCTAGTAGTTAGCCAGTGTACCATTTGAGGCAAATCCCACTTCATAGTCCATTACCTTTTTTGGGATATTCATAGACCATTATTTAGATCCTACATTTAATAATGGTATAATTATATAGGCTATGAAATAATGCTTTCAGCTTTATTTATAAAACTCCTATAAGAAAGAAAATATACTTCTTTAAGATATAGTATACTTAACGATTAGCTTCACGTAGCATGTGTCCACACGGCCACAGGATTGGTTATCTCTCTCTCTCTCTCTCTCTCTCTCTCTCTCTCTCTCTCTCTCTCTCTCCATAAGGTGACAATATTAATTATTCTCTAACTAAATTCCAAAATGGACACTGGACAAAGTAAACTAAAACAACCATACCTTTTTTTTTGTTGATGGAAAAAGAACTATCCTTAAGATAGGGGAAAAAATTAATGTAAATAAGCAAGCTAATGGACTTCCACACCCCTTTCGGAGGAGTTGTGATTGGTGGCAGTTGTTGGAGTTGGTGGGGGAAACCCTGGTGTAAATCAAAGTTTTGATCATAGACAAAGTTTAGGCTACAATCTTACTCAATAAAATAAATATTACTATATATTTTGAAAATCTAACCGTTGAATTGCATGTTCTATGTGCTATTAATACACATGTCAAATTTTATGTCAATCAGATATTATTCACTAAATGAGCTATAAACTTATATTTTATGCATAATTTTAAACTATAAAAACTTGCAATTCAGACAATTTATTAATGACATAGTTATTGATCTTTAATTTTCTATAAATTTTGCAAGCATGAAGGATATAAGAAGAAGATGTAATCTAATAGTGGATTTTTCAAAATTCACATTCAATAAAATGATATTGAGTAAAGTACAACTAATTTTGTAGCCTAATACTATAACTAATCTATATATTACTAAAAGCTGAAGCGTAGCGTTTAATGCTGCTACTCTCACATTACGCCACATCAGCTACCATGTCATTCTTTTTTTCCTTTTTTTTTTTTTTTAAATATAATTTTTCCTACAATTTTAAAATGGTTTTTACAATTTTCAGCCCTATAAATGTAGCCTACTACTTATTTATTTACTTCCACTATCACTCTATAATAAATCCAACCCACTATTTATTTATTTACTTCTACTATCACCCTATAATAAATTTATATAATTAATCCAGCCCACCTCTTATGTATTTAGTTCCACAATCAAGCCCAATCCAAAGCCTTTTCAGTTCAACTTTAGGGTTTTGTGTGAACCTTTTCAACTTAAAAAAAATAAAAAAATAAAAACAAAAAACAAAAAACAAAAACAAAAACAAAACGTTGAAGCCTTTCAAGCTTTAGGGTTTTTTTTTTTTTTTTTCCAATTTTCTTATAATTGTTTTTAACATTTATTTTTTTAAAATTTACACTTCTCCAACCTTTCTCTCTCCCTTACCATTTCATCTCCCCACTACCCTCTACATTAATATCATTTTTCCTCTTTCTCTTCATCTTCCTTTATTTTTGTCTCTTCTTATTCACACTCTTTTACTATAAATTTGTCACTATCTCTTCTATTCTATGCATAGTTTTCCCTCACAAAAAAAAAGGTCCCCTCTCTCTCTCTCTCTCTCTCTCTCTCTCTCTCTCTCTCTCTAAATTTTTTGGTGGATTTTTTTTAATTTTCTTGCATCTCTACTTTAGGTTGATAATTTTTTATATTCTTTAAAACTCTATTTTGAGTTAATGTGATTTAGTTTTGTTTTTTAAATTGTTGTTGTTGTTTACTTTTTATTTTTTATTCTCTTTGATTGTTAAATGTTATCCTATTACGTTCTAAAGAATTAAATATAGCATATAAAAATATAATATTATTCCATTACATAACATGATTTGGATAATTTGGTATTTATTCTGTTACATAGCATGATTTTTTATAGTGCTCAATTTAGATGTTAAACTATGAGACTTTACTAATTTTTGTTTATTTTCTAATCCTTTGTGGTGGACAAAGTACTCTTAATAGTTGTATTAGAAGTACTCTATAATGCCATTTATTTAAAGAAAAGTAAAGGTTAGCCAAACGAAAATAATTAGATAGGTCACAAATTTTAACTTTTGCAATTTTATTTTTATTATTATTATTTTATAACAATGCATGTATAGAAATTTAATTCTTAGATTTTGCTAATAATTGTTTATTTGATAATATGTTTTGAACGGCCGAAATTATAATTTCTACAAAGAAAATAACCTTAATAGATTATCAAAAACAAAATTTTATCCTAATATTGGTTCAATTAATCATTGTTAAGTTTTATTAATTTTTTTTTAGTTTACATTTTTTTGGTGTTTTGGATTGTTCCTATATTATATTTATGATTGTTCCTATAATAAATAAAAATATAATTACGAAATACATTACTCATTATTAGATTAGTTTAAATTGTAAAAAAAAAATTAATAAAACCACCATAAAAATAATTATCACGCGTAACGCGCGGGTTCGTGGCTAGTTTTGTAATTGAACTTTATCCTTAGATCATGGCAAAACCGATGGTTCTAGAAGCTTGCTTACATTTCCAAAGTCCGACCCTAGGAATCGTGGTGAGCATGGCAATCAAGATATTTCCTTTTGAGTCCCATGTATACAATAGTTGGCAATGTGAGTGCTATTAACATATAGTTTTGCACACACCCCAAAATAACAGAAGCCATGACTTAAAATCATGATTTGAAATCGTGACTTCATGGGTTCTGTTGTTTAGGTATGTGTGCAAAATTGTGTGGAATAGCTTGTATGCAAGAGTATGTACCCTATTAGCAATCCTAGCCACGTGCAACTCTCTAGGCCGAGTTCTATTTCTATTGAGAAGCCTAATTATAAGCCCAAGGGGTACTTGGACTAAGCTGAACCATATGGATTTTGGCTCTCTTGTTATGAAGCTGATGCTAATCCTATTGAATTGGGAAAATGCAATTCAGCACAACTAGTAAGTTATCCGTGCTATACACAGGTAATTTTGTTATATTTTATATAAGATGGTTTCAGAAAATATTGTATATATATTATAAAGAAAGATTAAACTAAATTAGAATAAAAAAACATATATATTTTGAGATATTAAAAATTAGTTTAGTAGCTTCAGTACACATTTGTAACCTCCTCAAGGTAAGATTAATTTTTTTTAAAAATCATGAAACCTAAAATAAATGCAAAAGGACCATAAAAATAAACTAATTTGTGTTGTGTTTACAGATTGCATACCATGAAATGAAAGTATACCCAATTCTCTCACCGTCTTTCACTCATGGATAGTGCGACATTAAGACACGGTGTGGGCAAGTGCATATGCATGTGTCTTATAAATGATTTAAAATCATGATAGAATATGGCTTTACATTGTGTATCAAATATTCTCTCTACTTATATACCTACAACAAAAACTATCCAACCAAATTACCCAAACCTAAATCATATTTAAGTCCTTAATTTTTTTTTTTAAAAAGAAAAATAAAATTACCTGTTGGGGTTTTGACTTCTTAATGGTGGTGGGAGGCCAGTATGATGGAGATAGCGGCTCTTCAAATTTCTCTTTCTCTCTCTTACAAATACTTTGTCAATTTCAGGTCTTTTATTTTGGTAATAGAGAAATTACCTGTTGGGGTTTTGACTTCTTAATGGTGGTAGGAGGTCAGTATGATGGAGGTAGTGGCTCTTCAGATTTCTCTTTCTCTCTCTTACAAATACTTTGTCAATTTCAGGTCTTTTATTTTGGTAATAGAGAAACAATGCGTTTCATCTAACAATTAATCCACAATATTTTTGTGTCTCTCTATTTCTCCCTAGTGCCTTTTCTAGTTAATTATTACTATTAGTCCTTTATTTTTTTATTGCTTTTTTTTTTTAATACTAAAATGGATTTTTTATTCTTTAAAAAAAAATGGTTGTTATATACATACACAGTAACATATAAGTCAGAATTTTGAATAAATTATCCTTTTTTTTTTTTTTTTTTTTCAATTAAACCTTATTTACCCTACACTTTAAATATTCTTTTCCAATTTAGTAAAAATTTAACTTAAGACCTACCCAAGCCTTAGTTCAATCCTACCTCCCAAAGGAATGCCTCGAGTGGCAATCGTTTCTTATTAACAAATAAACAATTTGACTGGGGAGGAATAAATTGAAATTGATACTAAACAAACATGTACTTATAACTTATAAGTACAATTTTTATTTATTTTTTTCTGTAAAAGTTGATATAATTACAGGATTAGTTACTTTCTCTCTACCTCTCCAGGTCAAATAAGTGTCCATTCATTTTAGATATATTTTTTTAAAGAATAATTTTAGATATTTAATAAAGCAGATTGTTAATTTAGCTTACAAAATAAGTTAAGTAAAATACAGCAATACCTAAAAACTAATAAAATCTAAAAGTTTATTAAAAACTAATGCAACTTATAAACTTAAATAAACAGGATCTAAAATAATTACTTGAGACGGGAAAAATAAAACAAATAAACAAGTCTAACTTTTATTTATTTTTAACTTTTACATGTAGTACTTCATCCCCCCCCAAAAAAAATATAAATGGAACTACCGATTTATCCAAGCCTCAGTCCAATCCTAGCTCTCAAGCTATGGTCTTAAGTGGCAATAAATTCACCAATTAAGTTTCAATCTTCAGTGAAAAAGAAAAACTCTTTCAGACAATGCTATTAATTCTACCTTTTTTTTCTTTCAAGTATACATCTTTATTTATGGTACTCGAGTAGACGTTTTTATGTATTTCTTTTTCCTAATACACATACATATCATTCATTGTTATTGATCATTTTGTACAGAAATTACTCAATAGTTTTATCTCCTGTCTCTAGTTATTTCTTCATTTTTGTTGTTGGACCACATAAATTAATAAATCGCGCTGTTTTGTATCAACTAGAACTTTTGGAGTAGTAACTCGCAAGTTGATTAGTATGATATCAGCCAAATATCCTGGTTCAAATTGTTCCAGAAACTCCAATCTCATATATTTGAGTATATGTTTGTTTGTAGTGACTGGAGTGACAGCAAGTGCAGACACTATTGAAGCACAAGCAAAAATGGGAATGAGTTTACTTGCAGGATCAACAATCATGCTTCTTACATTAATCTGGGGTTCTGTTATTGCTTTCGGCAGCTATGATCTTTCACAGCCTTCGGATTCATCAGACGTGGAAAACAAGAGACCATTCAGTTTATCTGGTTTTTCTCTTCTCTCTTCTTTGACTAATATAAAACATCTTTGTTCAATGTAATTGATGTCCCTTTGTATGTGTGTGTGATGCAGGTTATGGTGTTAGCACTGACGTTGAAACCTACCATACTTCAAGAGTAATGATTGTATCCATGATCCCATTTCTCATTCTTCAAATGGCAAAAGTTCTCAATTCATCTTCAGGGAGACGAATTGTAGTCATAGTTTCTCTCATTGTTACCCTAGCCTTCCTCTTCCTTTACTTCACCTATCAGGTAAATAAAATTACATTAGCATGAGAAATGTTCCCCAGTAAATGAGTCCTAACATGTAGGATTTTTAACTTAATAAATGAGAGGTAGAGCGGAAACATGCTTCGAACTCAGGATTACGAGCTCTAATACCAATAGCACGTTAAATTATTAATGAAATAAATGGGTAATTTTTTTCCTTTACAAAAAAAAAAATGGTGCAGGTGTTCGAGCCATGGATTCAGAGTAGGAGACTTGAATATCTGATGCGCAAGCATTTGCAGAAAAACCTACTACCGAGTCTTCTCACTGGTAGTGGCAGACCTGACGTAACAATTATAAGAGAGTAAGCTTGTTAAGTACTACTTTAAGGTTCTTTAGCCACCTATATTTTCAAGGATTTCTGTTATCTTATCAATTAGTCACTACATATATTTTCAGCCTTTTTCACAAAATCGACAAGAATAATGACAACCATATATCGCCTAATGAATTGAGAGCATTAATCTTAGGAATACAAATAGAAGAAGTAGGTTTGAATGAGGATGACTATGAAGCAATGGTGATGGAGGAGTTTGATATCCCTGGGGATTCTCATATAACTGAGACTGAATTCATTAAAGGGGTCTCAAAATGGATTAATAAGGCTCAGGACCCTGCCAACAATCAAGGTCATGACAAGCCAAAGTTTTCTAACAGCAATTCAAAGGTAAAAGAATGAAAAATGGTTAGATCTGTTTTAACACTAAGCACAATATATAATTGGATAATATTGGCTTGATCCTTAAGACACAATTGCAGAAATCAACCGAAGAGCAACAGAGGCTACTGGCTCAGAAAAAGGAAAGTAAAGGAAATAACAAATCATGGTTGAACTACATTAAGGCAGCTTTTCTATTGATTCTTGGAACTGCTATCACCGTTTTGCTTGCACAACCCCTTATGCAAACTCTCCAAGAGTTTTCTACCGCTGTAAACATCCCATCATTTTTGGTATCATATGTTGTGATACCCTTGGCTTTGAACTACAGACAGACACTAAGAGCAATTACTTCTGCCAGACAGAAGACAGAAAAAGCTATCTCCTTAACCTTTTCTGAGGTTTACTTCTCCCCCAAACTCATCTTTTCATTTGATCATGAGATAACAATTCCTAGTTTCATTTCTAGTACGATGGTGCTGCTTACATCTTATATTCTCATCAGAAAGTTCAATACTTTTTTTGATAAGTCAATCAGAAAGTTCTATCTTTATGATTTAATCAGGTGGTTATATCTCCATTGAAAATTAAACCTGTCCATGTGGTTTAAATAGTATTTGCATTTTGCAACGAGTTCCTTGTTTTGCTTTGTAGCATTTACCTAAGTTGGTCTTCGTTATTTTAGATCATATTTATTTGACACACGGAAGGTTTTTGGCAGATTTATAATGGAATATTCATGAACAACATGATGGGTTTAGCCATCTTCTTGGCCCTTGTTTACATACGAGATTTGTCATGGGATGTCTCTGCTGAAATTCTGGTTGTTCTACTTATCTGCACAGCGATGGGACTATTCACCTGCTTCCGCACCAAATTCCCTTTCTGGACAAGTATCCTAGCATATCTTCTGTACCCCTTATCACTGCTGCTCATTTATGTTCTCACTACTTTTTTTGGATGGTCCTAAATTAGTACTTGCTATACTGCTCCAGGGCAAAAAAAGTGCTTCTGCAGATGCGAAAGAAAATACAATAAATCAAATGTCATAACATTTTTCATAACGGCTGAGGTGACAAACTGTAGTTGGTGTACAATAAAAATGATGTTTGTGGTCCTAGTGAAAATAACGTTGCATTAATTGGTGGTTTGATTTGAAAGTGATATTGTTTTAATCACAATTTGCCACCTCAATGAGATGTGAAATTTGTTGTCTCTAGCATTATCGAATGAATAAATATGTATTTGAATGAAATATTCACAATGTTGTGATGATAATATCTCTCTCTGTATATATATATATATATATATATATATATATATATATATATATTTTTAATGAATAAGAATTTTATTAACAAACTGAAAAGTTTACAAACGCACAGTAGTCCAACCCTACTAACCACACAGAAAATCAAACTAAACAACCAAAAAAACAGAAAGCACCAAAGCAAACTACACATAGGATTACATCAACCTTTTGTTAACACTGTTTAAGCCTATCAAAAGGAAACAAATCAATTATTATCCATAGCCAGACCACATATATAAAAATCATTTCAGTTGAGCTTTAACATCTGATAGAGGAATACCCCATCTGCAGAAGATCAAACTGTTCTTAATTTTATTCTTAAAGTTCCCTTTTGCTATTACACCAGACCTTATGATGCAGCACAGGTAGGAAATAGGAGATAAAAGAGAAATAAAAGTAACAACAGAACAAATCCTAAGCTTCACCACCTAGATTAAGGGCATTTGGCATCACCACCAAATAGAGAAAACAAGGAGGAGACATTTCTCAACTCATAAGAGTTAATCTTATTCAAACTCCTCTGTCTTCACCATATGAAAAACATCTAATCAAATTCCTAAAAAATATGATGCAGGAACCAAGATTTTATTTTTTTAATTTGCAATTAATTTTGTTTTTGCATTGGAATTTTGAATTTGGTTATTAATATAGACAATTCTCAGGGATTTGATTAGATGATTTCCATATTAGTATAATCCCTAACATTATTTAACTAGCACTTCTGTAAGGGTGAAAGACAGATGAATTTGAATAAAGATTAATTGTTATGAGTTGAGAATGTCTCCTCCCCTGTTTTCTCTGTTTGGTGGTGTTTCTCTATTTGGTGGCAGGTTATAGGTGGTGAAGCCTAGAGTTTGTTCTATTATTCCTTTTATTCCTCTTTTATTTCCTATTTCCTATAAGTTTTGCATCGACTTGGTATCAGAGCATCCGATCCTTTCAAACCCACTCCAAATTTGTCCAAGCGTAAACAGCCACCACACCCCCACAAACTCTGACCACCACTAGATTTGCTCACCCAAACCCAAAAAAAAAAGTCATCGTGTTTTCCACCTCCAAAAACCCATCCACCACACCACTGAAAAAAACCACCTTCTGCCGCCACGGAAACGCCTCACCTACCAGCAGCCGAGAACCCCACCAGCCAAACACTCAACCCAAAAATCTCTACCATTAACCCACGACACCGTCAAGCCCACAACCCACTCGATGACGCTGCAACACCACTGTACCATTGGATCTGAAGCTGACGTTGTCACTTTTGCCTAGGGCCGCTGTTGCAATCCCCTCAGTGTCGTTAGTTTCGCTCCTCGCTTCCTCCTTTATTTTGTTGAGTTCTTTGAATTGTTTTAGGGTTGTAAACGTGCTACCTTTTTCATCAATAAGTTTGTCACGTGCTTTTGAGTTATTCAAAAAATCAAGAGCCAAAGCAATATTGGGATAGACTTGCACCTAGCCATGTATCTTAATTTGAAGATGAGATGAATGTTCAAATAATTTCTAGTTTTAAGCCTAATGTGACTTTTTGTTCAAATTCTACTCCGAAGCCCAAGGTGAATTTTTGTTCAAAATCTAGTCCTAAGCCCAAGGTGAACTTTGGTTCAAATTCTAGGGCCAAAATGGCCAAATACCACTGTTTTTCAAAATATTTTGCAATCTACTACTGTTTATAAAATATGTAGGGATCTACCACTATTTAGTTCTACATGGTACTCGAGTTCCACTTAAGTTTGCCACCATGGCAGTGGCTGAGTTGGAATTTTTTTAATTAAAAATGCCACCCTAAACTCGAGCTTGTGGAGCTTAAGTTATATGTTGACATAACTCGAGGACTTGATCATCGAGTATTAAAATTAGAAAACTACACAGTACTCGAGTTCCTTAAAATCGAGTACCATCTAAGTATATACTCGAGTTCTCTAAACTTGAGTAGTATGTAAGTACATACTTGAAACACAAACCCCACATCTATGAGCGATTCTGCAACTCAGTAGTCTCTTCCTCCAATCTCACTTGAAACACAAATTCCACATCTGTGACTTAGTTTGTCTCCTGTCAACAATTTTGATCCATCATATTTAAATTTTGTTGAGAACCTTGATGCAAATATGTAGTTGATGCAAAAATCAATTTTTTGCAAATATGTGGGGATCTATGAAACGATCCTGTAAAGTTGTGATTTACAAATATGTATTTTGTTGGCTTTTATTCCGTGCCAAATTTGATTGTAATTATATTCAATTTTTTGTACACTGTATTTATTGTGGGATTTAATTGTAAGGGTTGTGTGATAGAGAGAGAGAGTGTGAAGACTCAAGCAATTGAAGCCAGAAGATTTCTCGCGGATATCTCGCGACTAAGCATCCCGCGAAGTAAAGCATGTGCCTTGCACATGACTGGAATACGAAGAGTCAGTACAGATGGAGATAGCTGTGTTTCGTGAGGTTTTGGTGCTACAGGGAAGCATTGGAAGAAGCCAAGGATGGTAGATGCAACATGGAGCTTGTTGCGAGATTCGGAGAGCTAGACAAGACACGGTTCCGAGAAGCCTTGTTAGAGTAAAAGCTTGGAGGGCTTAGGTATAGCGGGTAGATTAGGCTTGGAGAGTCTCTTGCTAACCCATGTATCCCAACTGATTGTCTAGTGGATTGATTACCGCTTGGAGGGCGGTGGAGAGGTTTTTCGCCGAGTTCTTTGGTTTCCTCTTCGATAACACATCGGCATGTTATCTTGTGTTTGCATCTTTCTTCCCCACTCTTTTACATTCCATTTTACTGTTGTGTTGCTTTGATTATGTATTAGAGTAGTCTATTTGTTTATCCGCTCGCATTTACACATTCCGCACTTAGTATTAAGTTAGTGTAAAATCAATCGAGCCGTAACTTTAATTTGAGGGTCTAAACAGCTCTTGTGTTTTCAACACATTTTCGAGCTTTTAATTGGTATCAGAGCGGGTACACTTATTTTGGTTTAAATACATAAGTGTGATTCTTGACCCCTTGTGTTATTTGCCATGGATAGTGCTTTATATGCCTCTATGCATGTTTTGGATGTTGATGAATGTAACTTGCCATGTGTTTGTGAAAATGTCTCTATGAGTGATAATCCTCATGATTGTGATGCTATGCTACATGAATCTTTGGGTGTTGTTGATATTCCTAACATTAAACTCTTTAAGAAAAAGGCTAAGAAGTTTCATAAGGATTTGAGCAAGTTATTTTGTGAAAAGGATGATTTGATTGCTAAGCTCAATGAATCCAACAAATTAGTTGAGAAATATAAGAAACTTGCTGAAAATTCTCTTGAAAAGCTGAAAGAGTTTGAATGTTTAAATATGGACTTGGATGCTAAACTTGTTTTGTCTAACAAACTTGTTAATGATCTTAAATGTGAAAATGAATCTCTTAAGATGCATGCCAAGTGTTTGATTGTTGAACCTATTGCTAACAAGGATGAAATTATTTGTTACAATCATGTTGTGGTACCCGATTGTGTGCCTATTGTGTGTTCTACCTCAATGGACAAATCGGTGTACATTCCTCCACACAAAAGAAATCAAAAAGTGGAGAGAAAGGCTCTTAGGTCTAAGCCTCTGTTTAGGTCCCATCCTAGGGAATTGAGTGGATCTAAGTTTGTTCCTACTTGCCACCATTGTGGTGTGATCGGTCACATAAGACCCCAATGCCCCAAGTTAAAGAGAGAACAAACTCATGTTGCTAGATCCCTTATCAAAAGGCCTAGTGGACCTAAACATATTATTTGTCACCATTGTGGTGCCTTTGGTCATCTAAGACCTCATTGCTCTAAGTTTCAAGCTCTTAAAAGAATTAAAAAAAAAAAAGAGAAACTTGAGCTTCTTAGAAGTTGTGCTAAAAAGGATAAACCGGATTTGAGTGATAATAACATGTGGTTAAAGAAAGTGTTTAATGCTCTTAACTCCTTGTCTATGTGCATCTCCGGTTCTCATTCTCCCAACCCTCGTCTCACTTCTCATGTGACACTCATTCCGAACAATCGTTGTGTTTGGATGAGGAAGGGTTCCTATGGTTGAGCTTTTGCTCTTTTGGTCCTTGATCTAATTCTTTTGATCTTTGTAGGACCTTTCATGCATTAAATGTCATATCTTCATACATTTTGTGCATCTTGCATTTATTTGTATGCATTGCTTTTGTGTTTGATCTTACTTTTATGTTTTAGTTTTGTGTAAGTAAAAAATCCATAACCACATAAAAAGTGAAAAATTCAAAAAGTTTGATCGTTTATGTTTGAGCACATGTTACATGTGAGTTTGGCCTAGTACCTTTGTACTAATGGCGTAGTGCATTTACGAGCTTAGCTTGTTATGTATGGACATATATCTTTGTAGGAGAAATCTTGAAAACTATGTGTGATTGTTGTAAATAGATCTTCAAGCTTGTCATGAATGATTGGTCAATAGTCTTAATGGTCTTGATACTTGCATAGACTTGTGTCTATATATCTTCCCACCTTTATTTTTTATGTTTTTGCAAAAGAGCTTACCAAATGTAAATCTCAAAATGAAAAGAGATTATGAGTTGCAAAAGCCTGTTGCACATACTAGTATTTGACTAGGAAAAAGGGAAAGCGACTCTTGTATTGAAATGTATGGTGCTCAAAAAGCCAAAGGCTAATTCTCAATATTGAAATATTAAAAATTTCAAGCACCAATCTCAAAAAGAGATGTATTATCCAAAAAGGATCAAATGTTATGATTTATGCAAAAGCCAAATGAAAAGCTTCTAAGTTTTGTAATCATTCTCTTGTGGGAGGTCATATATACTCATTTCTATAATTGAGATAGTCCACTTGATTTAATACTAGTTGTGTATGACTTGATTGAATTGATCATTGAAACTTCACTCTGGTCTAAGGACTATTCCACATTTGATACACACACACAACAAACAAGTCTAATGTTCAATGAATATCTATTTCATTTGTGAGATTGTATAGGTTCAAATGTGATGTGTGTGTGCCAACCATATGTGGATCAAACCAAAAAGATTTTTGTTCTTTTTGCTTGCTTTTGGAAGTGATTTGTATCACCCATGTTTTTCAAAGTTTTTAAAGTGTTTTTGTGTGAAAAACATGTTTTCTGGGTGTTTTCGTGACCTATTTCATGTATAAGCTCTATTGGGAGTTAAATGGTACAATTTTAAAGTTTTTTCAGCTTTGGACAGAGAGTTTCGCGACTGTCTCGCGAGTAAGACTTACCTGCGAAAAATTTCGCGAATAACTTCGCGAGTAAGCTTCTCGCGAAAATTTCCAAATCAGCTTTTTAAAGGGCATTTCGTGGGACATTTGTTTTAAACTTCTCCTATCTTCTCCCAAACCCCTATTTTCATGTTTCTACATTAAAACCCAACTAAATTCAAGTGTTTTACATTCCATAAACATCTCTAAGGTAATCTTTAACTCTTTTCATCAATTTGGATCCTTAGATTATGTTTTTGGGGGTTTTATGTTCATAGTTGGGATTTTCTCAAATGGGAGTTGGAAAACTTATTTTTTTGTCAATCTTTTTGATTGGGCTTTGTTTTAAATGATGATTTGCTTTGAATGTTGGCCCCTTGTGGCAAAAATAACATGTATTTAGGCAAGATTTTCATATGTTCATGCATTGTTTAACATACATGTATAGTGTGTGCAGTCTAAGTGCTCAATAAAATGCCCAAATGACATTTTCTCGTTGTTTTAGACTCCAATGAGTACCAAATTTTGGGGATCACCATAATTATTCATGTTTATCATATTTTGATCATTGGTGGTGTGTTTTATACACTTTGCCCCGTTAGTGCTTATTCATGCATTGTTCATGCATCTCACATGCAGACTAGATGCACCTTTGCTGCACACTAACACTTGACATGTTTTGCACTTCTCTCATGCTAGTTAAGTCTTTTTAGACCTTTTAGCTCTTAACATGTTCTTGTGTCTATGTCATGCCTAGGTTTACATCATGTTCCATCATCCTTAGCATGTCATGTTCTTTATGCTTTGTAGCATTTTTTTTAAGAAGTTTTTGTCTTTCGTTTAAGCTTCATTTTCTCATTCATCTTGCACCTCTCATGCATCATCTTTCACCCTTGCTCGTATCTTCTTTTCTTTCCCTCCTTCCTCTTATCTTATTTGTCTATTCGTGACAAAAAGGGGGAGAGTATACCGGAGGGTATACAGGTTTGTATTGTCATTTCTATATGACTGTTTTGGTGTATGATCAAGTTGCTCACATGTTTCACATCATGTTTACTTGATCGCAATTTACTTGTTATATTATACTTGTCTTTTTATTACTTGCTTTACCTTGAGGGTCTAATGTGTTTTGTGCAAGTGTTTCAGACTATAGGTATATATGTTCCAAGTTCATCACAGCTCCTAAGATTCATGATAGGGGGAGTGATATGATAGGGGGAGAAAGAGAGAAAGAGCTTTGTGCTACATTAACTATGTTTACTTTGCTCATAGTTCATGATTATGCTTAGCTATTTAAAATATTATGTTATGTTTATCTTATTGCTTTGTAGCATCTTTTTGTACTTTTAAGATATTGCCAATATGTCTTGAGTACTTCACACTTGTGCCCTAGTAGGATCTTATTCCTAGATGCATAAACTTCATGTATTTTGCATTGGTCGAGTGTTGGACATGCAATTGATCTGTGGGATTGCTTTTTATTGCATTGTGTGTCCGGATGAGCATTTACTTGCTAAATGTTCATTGTAGTCATTCTTCAATGATTGATTCTATTTGATCAAGATATGCTTACATGCTCTAGTGTGTTTACTAACTTGATCGCTTTTTACTTGCTCTTATACGTACCATGTATTCAACTTGTCATAAGCTTAATAGAAGTTTTGTTTGTGTGCAAGCGTTTCAGGTTACAGGTATATAAGTGCAAGTGCTTCACAGCTTCTAGATTAGGTGTGAGTGAGTTTTGCCACTGTTCCCAAACTCACGTTTAAGTATAAAGTTTGTTTTAGGGGTTTTGTCAGGGAATAGCCAAAGGGGGAGATTGTAAAGTTGTGATTTACAAATATATATTTTTTTGGCTTTTATTCCGTGCAAAATTTGATTGTAATTATATTCAATCTTTTGTACCCTGTATTTATTGTGGGATTTAATTGTAAGGGTTGTATGATAGAGAGAGAGTGTGAAGACTCAAGCAGTTGAAGCCAGAAGATTTCTCGCGGGTATCTCGCGACTAAGCATCCTGCGAAGTGAAGCATGTGCCTTGCACATGACTGGAATGCGAAGAGTCCGTACAGATGGAGACACCTGTGTGACTGTACTATTTGATACACACTTTTTGTACCCACACTATATATACCCACATTACCCACAAATGTTGAGGAGTGCTTCTGAGAGAAAACCCTAGCCAAACACCTTGAGAGTTAGAGATTGTTATACTCACAATCCTCTACACAATAGCTTGTGGATTTTCCTCAACTCCTACCTTTCCATTTCATATCATTGAGAGATTGATAGCCCAAACACTACACCCTTTCATAGTGTCAAGTGAGGTTTTGGTGCTGCTGGGAAGCATCGGAAGAAGCCAAGAATGGCAGTGCAACATGGAGCCTGTTGCGGGATCTGGAGAGCTAGACAAGACACGGTTTCGAGAAGCCTTGTTGGAGTAGGAGCTTGGAGGGCTTAGGTACAGCGGGTAGATTAGGCTTGGAGGGTCTCTTGCTAACCTATATATCCCAATTGATTGTCTAGTGGATCGATTACTGCTTGGAGGGCGGCGGAGAGGTTTTTCCCTGAGTTCTTCGGTTTCCTCTTCGATAACACATTGGCGTGTTATCTTATGTTTGCATCTTTCTTCCCTACTCTTTTACATTCCATTTTACTGTTGTTTTGCTTTGATTATGGATTAGAGTAGTCTGTTTGTTTATCCGTTCGCATTTACACTATTCCGCACTTAGTATTAAGTTAGTGTAAAATCAATCGAGCCGTAACTTTAATTTGGGGGTCTAAACAACTCTTGTGTTTTCAACACATTTTCGAACTTTTAGATCCATTATGATTTAACTGAAAAAAAAAAAAAAAAAAAAAAAAAAAAAAAAAAGAAAGAAAGAAAGAGAAAAGATTCTAAAGTGGCCATTGGGTTTAATTTAATTTTTGTTGTTAACTTTGATGCAAATATGTAGATGAAAAATTAATTTAATTATTGTTGTTAACGTTGATGCAAATATCCAATATTGGTGAAAAACAAATTTTCAGGTTATTTGGAGGATGTATTCAATTCAAGTTTGGATGTGTATAGGTGAGAACTAATCTTTCATATTATTGAATAAACATCATCTGTCATTTAAATAGTTTTAATTAGTAGATAACATTAAAATGCAACCCAACAAGACAGAAATAATGAAAGATAAGTTCCCATAAATTCTTCGTGCAAAATGCAAATGACAATGGATAGAACCCTGTAGAAGGTATTGTTGTAGTTAGCACAACGACTGTTTAAAAAATTTCAGCATGAATGATTACCTTTTTGTTACACATCAACAACGTCTTATGTTGGTAGGTAGAAATTTCTAGAAATCGTTGTTGCGTGAATCTAAGAAGTATGAAATATCTTTGTCATCGTCTAAGTTTGTAATTTCGTTAATGGACTTGATGACTCGCTCTTGTGCTTTTCCCTTAAGATGTTTTCTAGCCTTTTGGATTGCGTGGAAACGGTCTAGCCTCCGTTGCGTTTGATTGTTCTCCCTTTCAAGGCGTGCAAGTACATTTTTTGATTCCTCTCTAGGTAACTTCGCTGAATGTGTTTTTGGAACTCTTAACCAGTGCCACCTACAATACACCTCCAACTCACATCGTTTCTCGTATAGCTTTGACCATGACTGTTCGTCTATGGTGGTGTTATTTGCACTTAGTTGTCTAGGTTCGCCGACCATGATGTGTCCGACACTACCGAGTCTGTTATATGTGTATATTGGAGCGTTAACAAAATCTCTCTTGCTTTAGCCCATAGTGATTGGTGTATGTCGTTGGTAGTGGCTCTGATGACGTTTCTGATGATGCACACGTGGAAGTAGATCCAAACTTTTTTCTCACTACACGATGTGATTCTAAAGCATTGGAACTCATTTCCAATTCGACCTTAGTTATTAGTGGGTTTGAAACAAACCATTTACGTATTTGGCAAATTTATGAGCACATCTTTAGGTCGTTAGCGCCAAAGTTTGTGTTTGTGTTATCATGTCAACTGAGTGTGGTAATGACATTTTATAAGGATGTCATGTCTATCAATAACGACATATTTTATTGGAGTCTAGACTTTGTCATGTAATACCATGTGAACTTTCATTGCATTTCTCATGGCACACATTGCATCATACTTTAACAAAGATGTCATGTCTATTATTGGAGTACGGAGTTTGTCATGTAATGCCACGTGAACATATAATTCACATCTTTAGGTCGTTAGCGCTGAAGTTTGTGTTTGTGTTATCATGTCAACTGAGTGTGGTAATGACATTTTATAAGGATGTTATGTCTATCAATAACGACATATTTTATTGGAGTCTGGACTTTGTCATGTAATGCCATGTGAATTTCATTGCATTTCTCATGGCACACATTGCATTGTACTTTAACAAAGATGTCGTGTCTATTATTGGAGTACGGAGTTTGTCATGTAATGCTACGTGAACATATAATTCATTTGTCATGTCACACTGTGCATTGTGTATGTGCATCGTGTAGTTTACCTTACATGTTAGGTGTATTAATAACAAGTTTTAATCAAGTCTGGACTTTGTCATGTAATGCTATGTGAACCTTTATGTTATTTCTCATGTCACGTTGTGCGTTGTGCATTGTGCATTGTGCAATTTTTAAAACCGTACGATCCAATTTCCATACCTATAGGTTTTAAGGTTAACTTAATATAGTTTAATGCCTAAAATGATAACATTAAATAGGGCATTTCCTACAGTTAATTAGTAATTTTTAGTAGACATTCAAAACTATAAAATATATTTACAAATAAATTAAACACCGTCAATAATATGAAATTATAGCATAAAACAATATAGTCTACTTTATCAGATACATTATTGTATTTTCACTTAATAATAGAATCACCCAATAGCTTCAATTTACTCAGATAAATACAAATTGACCACATAATTCAAAGAATAAATTGAAGAATTAATATTAGCCAAACCAAAATAGATTTATATAGAGAAAAAAAATTTCAAAAAGATATTAAAATTTATTATCTTTTTTAAAAATGATTTTTACTTTACCTTAGGCAACACAATTTTGAATTTAAGCAGCAAATAGATTTATCATCAGAAGTCATTCTGCACATAAGGCTGAAAGAGAAAGACAACCTCAAATAGATATATCATCAAAAACTATCAAAATGCTAGCTAGAAGCCACCCCAGTTCAACAAAAAGCTCTCAAAAATCGTTTAGCAGAATGCACACATGACCTGCACTAAGCCCATTTCCATCTAGCAAACAACACAGACATAACCTTCATATTAGTTACTTATATAATCCCCATGCGGAAAAGTACTGTGTATGTAAACAGTAAGGGTGTGTTTGGATACTGCTTATTTTGCTGAAACTGAAAAATTATTGCTGAAAGTACTGTAGATAAAGGTAAAAGTTAGTTGAAATAGTACAATGGGGCCTATGAATAGTGCCAAAAAATGTAATGGGGCCATGAATAGTAGCAAAAATAAGTTGAATAGTGAAATAATTTTAATTTTTCATCTCCACCAAAACGCACACTAAGTATACAAAAGCCTACATACCTAATAGTAAGTGGACCGAGGGGGCAGTGCCTGCTGTGGATGCCTCATCACCAGACATATATGTGGGAACCTAGCATATGCCCACAATTGCACCAATAGTAGTACACCGCCAATTTTTTTCGTAGTATTCTCTGATGCTTTACAGAGGTGTCTATATAGCCAACTTAGTGCTGCACTACCCCAGTTATACTTCTTGTCATTGCTAATTAAATTGAAAAACTGCAGATACATGACTGAGAGCCGTTCACCAGACTTGTCCATAAACAGAATACCACCTAACATCTCTAGTATATAATACCAAGTGTACCGCTGCGGTCGCAAGTCAGTGGCATCAGCCGGGAGAGGGTCGCTAAATTGAGAGAGAGAGAGAGAGAGAGAGAGAGAGAGAGAGAGAGAGAGAGAGAGAGAGAGAGAGAGAGAGATTGAGAGTGAGACTAAGACTGAGAGCGAGAGCAAAAGGGAGAGTGAGAGTGAGAGCAAAATCGAGAACGAGAGTGAGAGTGAGAGTGAGAATGAGATTGAGTCTGAGAGTGAGATTGAGAGCAAGAGTGAGAATGAGAGCGAGATTGAGAGTGAGACTAAGAGTGGCAGATGGGGCAGGGCATATAACATGGTACTCGAGTGTTATAAACTCAGGTATGTAGTTACATAGGTTAACTCGAGTCTTATAAACTTGATTTTTTTCAGCACAGAACTCGACTTTCACGAAATCGAGTTCAAGGTAGCATTTTTAATTTGCAAAATTCCAACTTAGCCACTACGACGGTGGCAATCTCAAGTGGAACTCGAGTTCTATAAACTTGAGTATCGTGGGGAACTCAATTTCGTCAAACTCGAGTTCCCTATTAGTGGTAGATCCCTACATATTTCCAAAATAGTGGTAAATTGATATATATTTTGGTAAACAATGGTATTTGGCCATTTTGGCCAAATTCTAGTCCTAAGTTCACTCCATTGCTATCTTCCATTGAAGTAGAACACAAATTCGCAGAAATAGAGCACAAATACACTGCAATAGAAAACAAACTTGAGAATCTCATGAAATTAGTTCAAGATTAACCATACACATGGTCAGTCTCTTGAAATTGGAGCAAGCACTAAAATAGTTATTGGATTTGGAAATCTATAGAGTATTTATCAAACTACTTGATCAAATAGAGAGAAAAACTAAGAAAACATAGAAGAGAAAAAGAAAGATAGAGAGAATGATGAAAGAATCGTAGAGATAGATATAGATCTATTGGTTGTAACAGTGGTGTACTTTTTTGTTGACGAAGAAGAAAAGTGCAGGGAAAAACAACTTTGTTATGTTGTCAATGGAAAAGTAAGCCAAAGTCTTGGGAAAAAAGTTGGCTGTAACAACCTTTTTTTTTTTTTTTTTTTTTAACGAATGAGCAAAAATTTGAAACATTTTTTTTTCTTTCTTATCAAATAAATATTTTAAGAGTAGCGCTATTGACACCACTTTCACAACAAAATTTAGGCTACAAGTTGTTAAAAGTAGGAAAAAAGTGATGTTAGTTGTGGATCCTGATAAAAACCAGTTACAACTTGCCACTAAACCTTTATTGTTAAATTATTGTGAAAATATTGTGAAAGTAGCAATAAAATGATCATATTCAAACTTATATCAACTGGGTTTAAACAAAATTTAGGGTTGGGGGTTCAAAATTTTATTTTAAGGGCTCAAAAAAATTTATTAAAAACCATATATATATATATATATTGGCCAGGTCACGAGGTTCGTTTGAACCCCTTGGCCTTAAGGTAACACCGCCCCTAAGAATGTTCCATAAGGAAGTGTAACATTATAGGGTGCACATGATGTGGAAGTTGATGAATTTGCATTTGATCAACCTTTCATGGTGCATGAAGACAAACAATTTGCTAAAGTGGAGAGAGTGGATACCATGGTGCTTCTTGTGGTTCAAGATAATATTGTGATTCCACACATTGATTTTGTCATCCCAAAAAAGTTTACTGATGTGATGGAGTGCAAATCTTCGTTTTTCTTCATGCTTCCAAAGTTGATTATTATAATGAGGCAAGTACTACATACTGGAGTTCTAATCCTACTTCACTTTAAAACTCGAGGTCAAGTTTTCTCCAACCAAAGGAGTATGATGCAGGGAACCAAGATTTTATGTTTTAATTTGCAATTAATATTGTTTTTGAATTTGGTTATTAATATTGAGGGTTTTTAGGGATTTAAATTAGATGTTTTCCATATTGGTGTAATCCCCTAAACCCTATTTAACTAGTACTCCTATAATGGTGAATGACAGATTAACTCGAATAAGATTAATTATTATGAGTTGAGAAATGTCTCCTTGTTTTCTTTGTTTGGTGGTGATGCCTAGGGTTTGCAGGAGGTTCTCGGTGATGAAGCTTAGGATTTTTTCTGTTGTTACTTTTATTTCTCTTTTATCTCCTATTTCCTACTTGTGCTGCATCAACTTGGTATCAGAGCCAGGTTGTGGATGGGTTGTGTGGGATTGTGATTTTCCGTGGTTGGGTATATTTATGTTTGGCTTGTAGGACTAGGTTTGGTGGCTTTATTTGGTTTGCTGGAAGCTGGATCGGATGCTCTAATACCAAGTTGATGTAGAATAGTAGGAAAATAAATGATAAAAAGGAACAGAAGGAACAACAGAACAAATCCTAGGATTTACCACCTAGAACCTGCCTGAAAACCCTAGGCATCACCACCTAAAGGCATTTGGCACCACCACCAAACAAAGAGAAATAAGGAGGAGACATTTCTCAACTCATAATAATTAATCTTATTCAAATTCATTTGTTTTCACCATTACAAGAATGCTAGTTAAATAGTTTTAAGGATTATACTAATATGGAAAGCATCTAATCAAATCCCTAAAAATCATCAACATTAATAACCAACACTCTGTCTATTTCGCTGGAAAACATTTTATAAAGATAGTTTTCCACATTTTCCAATATTTGATAGTACAAAAAAAACTAGTCAACGGAAAACCTTAATAAAAATAAAGCTTATTTTCTATAGTTTGTTTTCAAATTTTTTTTTTTTTAAGAAAACAATCTCTCTCTCACACATTACATCTCTTATAAATATTATCTTCATCTGTAGCTGTGGGAAACATAATTTTTGGCGCCTTCTCTCTCTCACGATAAGCTTTCTCACTTTTTCTCTCTTCCCTTTGCTTTTTCTCTCCTCAAACCCTCATTGTCACAAACTCTTGTCTCTCTTCTTCCCATGGATCTCTCTCTCTCTCTCTCTCTCTCTCTCTCTCTCCTCCATGTTTTTCTTCCTCTTTGTAACATAGTTCTCTGATTAGATTTTTTACCCTCACTAATCTGTCAATAGCACCGATTTGCAAAGGAGAACAAATTTGCAGTAGTAATTATTTCATTCTTCTCTACCAAAATCTCAATTCTTTGCTTTGAATTTCAAGCTTGATTTTCTTTTTTCTCTAAAAAATTTTCGATTTGATGGATTCCAGGCAGAAGTTACTTCTTTTTTGCACATAAAAGTGCCAAAAAAAAAAAAAAAAAAAAAAAAGAGAAGAAAGAAAGAATGAAGTAAAAAATGAAAATTTTAAACATAGTGCCTATATGGCTCTAAATTGCTTTTACATAGGACAATCTTTATGGTAAATTAATAATATTGTTATATAATGAATGATAATTGTTTAGGGGAATTGCATTTATTGGCAGATACATTTTGGAGATACTATGCAATGATGATATATTATGCAAATACATTATGTAAATACATACTTTAGAGTAATTAATATTGAAGACTTGTGGTTGACTATAGTAGACAATTAGTGTACCAGTAAAAAGAGTAGACAATTAAAAGTTATTGATATTTGTACTTATTGATGTATTTTCCTATCAATTATATATATAGATATATGGTTGATATATATATATATATGTATGTATGTATGTATGTATGTATGTATGTATGTATGTATGTATGTACGTACGTACGTTACTGTCCATATATATGAGCAAGATAAGTGGTAAAAATCATGAAAATTTGACAACTAATTTTGATTGTATCTATATGTTGTCAAAATTTTAGCATGAAAACCAAATTCATTCTTTTTTTTCTTTTTCTTTTTTTTTTTTAAAATTTTTTATATATTGATTACATTAGTTGGTTTACATAATACACATGTTTTAAATTATACAAGAAATATAAATAAAAAAATTGAATACCAAACACCAGAAAACATTCTCAAGCTCATTTTCAAAATCGTTACCAAACATCGAAAAATGAGATGGTTTTCTAGAAAATGCTCTTTGGAAAATGAACCATTTTTCAGAAAAATTAATGCTAAAACAAACAGAGCGCAAATTCAAAAACAAAATTAATTGCAAATTGTGGGCGCAGCCATTTTCTCCTTGAAAAGAGAACGGGGGAGAGTACGCCTTGGCTGAATAGACCTAGGTGGAGAAAAGATGGAGTCACCACCTAGATTAGGTCTAGGAACCATATATATAGCGCCCCTTACGTGGAAGAACTGATCTTACTATCAGAGTATGAGTTCGGAGTTTAGGTATGGAGATGGGAAGGTGTTAGGCACCCAATCCCACTCGACCCGTAGGTCGACTTCCACTCATTGTGTCTTACTTCTTAATCTCATTAAAGGCATGTTCAATATTGCATTCTAGACTCACACACACACACTAGCATCCATCTAAGCATACAACATGGCATTTTCATCCTAAAACCTTAGCATACATCTATCATACATAGCACCCACATAAAACCTAGCACACACTTACCATACATCTCATCATACATATCCATGGTAGAAACAAACAAACATATCATATCCAAGGCAGAATCATAGACATGGAAGCATTGAAACAAACATGTGATGGGTATCTAAATATTTCATTCAACCAAGCATGTTCATATCCCTTATCAAAGCACAAGATAAATGTATGTTCATGTGAATGCATGCCTTACCTTGCTTACCTTACTGTATCACAACACCTATGCATCAATGCATGGACATATGAATGCGTGTTCATGGCAAAGCAAGGAAAACATTAAAGGGAAACTCTAAACTAACATGTTAAATGCAAACAAACAAATAAACAGAGAAACAGAAACTCAAAAACATAAAATAAGGTAAAACAGATGCATATGACATAAACAAAATAAAGAAACAGAAGCAGAAAAGGTTGAATTAGGGTTTCTGGGCCTGAGTATTTGTACGCATGCATAGGGCTTGCATATGCTTATTTCGAGTATGTGTATGCATGCAGAAAGCATGCGTACGCATACACACCCTAAAACCCTAACCCAAAAACAGAAACACAAAAAAATAGAGCTGAACTTAAAAACTATAAATCTAACAACTTAACATGCTTTAAAATAGAAGACTACTAAATCCTAGGCTACCTAAGCATATTAAAACATAAGCAAACAAAAAACAAAAAGAAAGCAGAATTAAAATAAAGAAAAGAAAAAGAAAAGGTTAGAACTAAATACCCTAAACACAAAGCTTTTCAAGCTTGATTTTGACCGTTCCTTTTAGTCAATCTATTCACAACCAAACAAAATTGATTAGCAAACTTCAAAACTCAAAGATCAAAGCCAGAAAAAGGCCATCATTAGAAAATATTGACTTGAGGTTGTTTTGTAAAAAACTCCCTCTTTGATTCACTATTTCTAGTGAATTTTGTGTTTTTCCTAAGGATTTTCTGTGTGTTTTGAAAAGGTACCATGTATGCCTTTTTATATTGAGAAAAAGGGGGTTTGGAATGACTCCCAAACGAAGTGGAATTCATTTCAAACCTCAGCTTTAATGTATAAAACTTGCTTTTCATAGTTTCTGGAACCCTAGCATGCACACGCATTCCTGTGTATGCATACGTAGGTCTGGAGCATGCGTACACATACGCGTGTCTACGTACGTATGTCCTAGGGTTTCCATGGCCTTTATTTTCTAAAACTAGTTTTATTTAACTCATAAAAGAGTTATATTTTTCAGAAAAACCTTAAGTCAATTTCAATCTGATCGGGCCCTAAACCAACCTTGGGCTTTAGAATTTTACCAACCTTGGTTCCCTTCATCATATTCCTCTAATTGGAGAAAACTCGATCTCGAGTTTTAAAGTGAAGTAGGATTAGAACTCCAGTATGTAGTACTTTCCTCAATATAATAATCACCTTTGGAAGAATGAAAAATAACGAAGATTTGTAGTCCATCACATAAGTAAACTTTTTTGGGATGACAAAATTAATGTGTGGAATCACAATAAAATCTTGGTTCCCTGCATCACCTTATCTCCCCTAGCCTATATTCTTTATTAAGCTTTCTTCATTCAGAATTTGGTCCCCAAACTAGCTTACAGATTAAAGCATTGAGACCCACTCCACCTCAAGCTTATTTATCAAGTTCTTCATAAGGGCTTTCTATACTCTTCCCGGAGAAACCACACTTGAAAAAGAGTTAATTCCTACCTTTTGTGTTTTGTCTACAAAAACAAACACATTGGATCATCCTAATATCTCCATTGCAGCAATCTGTCTCTATCTGGCAACCTATGTTTAAAAACCAATCACATTCTAGTAACTTTTGTTCATGTGCAAATTTATTTATTTTTTAATCTACTATATAATATATGGAAGCCACAAAAGAAAACAAATTATTAAATTTTAATGATTACAAAAACAAACTTGACAACATCTCTCGCATATGTTTAGGAAGTCTCTCTTTCACACGTCACCCATCTACTCCCAACTCTTTTCTCAAATTCTTGATCACATGGCTTAATTATTTTATACTTCTTAAGTAATCCGTTTTCTACACCTTAAACATTCAAGGCACTGACACTGAAAGTGAGACTTGCAATTCTTGGTAAGCTGCCTTCTTAGAGTTTGAGGCAAAGATCAATGTCATCCCCTTCTACCTCACCTCTCTCATTGTTTAAGCTAAGTGTTAATTCTTTACTGTCCATCTGCTCCTTTGATTGTACCAAGCCATGAAAGGGTCTTTTACCATCTGACCAACCCTGTCCTGACCTTTGATGTGAGACCTCCATGCTTTCCTTCAAAATTATAATTTACAAAAGAAATAAAGTAAAAACACACCAAAATAACACAGTTAATATTTAATATAACATAATCTATATTTAATCAAACATGAAAGGAATTGCCGTTAGCAAAAGAAATGAACTAAGGAGGTTTATATTCACCCATCATCTTCTTGTTCAGGTTTGTAGAGAAAGTTGTCTGATATTTGACTCGATACTGTATTAGGGAAATTATGGTTTTTCTCTTTTTGGTTTTATTTTAATAAAAGGAAAATGAAAGGTTTTATTTATTTATTTTATGCAAAGTTGTTTAGTTGTACTATTACATAGCAATTGAAATAACAATATTCAAATGTCACCACATGCTCTTCACATGATAATTAGTTTTCATGATCTTACAAACTGGAATCTAGTGCTACAGAGAATGGCTTAGGTAGGGACCTTGAATTTTGCTGGCTCTTTAATCCTATTTTGGCATAGGTTGGGTTGGTTGGTCGGGAAGTTCCCCTCCTATTCTCGTGCATACTTAAATAATTAATAAAAGTTTAATTATGGAGTAATAGGAATATGTATTCCTATTTTGCTCATGGCAGCCTACAGTAAAGAGTAACTGAGGGCAATCTGTTGGAGTATGTGTGTTTCAAACTCTCAAACTATGCTTGTGTCCTACGTTGGTTAGAGATGAGATATCATATAGGTTTATAAACCATTGCACATCTTAAGTGATAGCTTGAAAGATAATGGGCTAAGGGTTGGAGTTGGGCTTGGGTTGGACTTAAGCTAGTCTCTATCTCTCTTGGGCCTCATTCCTTTTCCGTTTATTTTGTGTTTAGCCCATTTTGGTTCTGCCCGTTGGGCATTAAATGAGCAGCCCGTTGGGGCATTTAATGTGCAGCCCGTTGGCTTGCACAGTGACCGTTACATGCAGCCCTTCAGCCCTCACATTAGTTAGTATATTAAACCCTATATTCCCCTCTTTAGCTCTTAAGTTTTTCAGCTACAGCAGCCACCTCTTCCCTCTGTTTTTGCTCTGTTTTTTTGCTCATCTCCACTAAAAATTTCAGCATCAATTTTTAGTTTTAAGGAAAGGCAAATTAAGGTTGTTCCTAGTTCTTCTTGCTTGAGTGTGTGATCAACTTGAAGAAATTACTATAGTCTAATCTTGGGGGGTTGTTCGGCCAAGAGAGCCATTCACACCGAGTTCTACTCCGGGTGGCACGAATCAACCTTTAAAGACAACGCATTTTGCGTGATTCTATAGTTTGTGAGATCTTTCTAACTCTATTTATTTATTTTTGTCATTGCTAATTTTTTAGGGTTTGTATTGTTGAATCAAAACTTGTTTATTTAGCCATATTTTCCAACAATTTTAAAGGTTGATATTTGTGTTTTTAAAAAATGAAGAAACAAGTTGTTGATTCTCTTAAGGTAATTTCGGAAATTACAAAGCTTGAGGCTTTTGATGGCAATAATTTTAAACGTTGGAAAGAAAGGGTTTTGCCCATCTTGGAATTTACCGAAATTGACCGGGTTCTTTAGGAGCCTAAACCCGAAGAAGATCCTAAAAATATAGCAAAGTGGGAAAAAACAAATAAATTGTGTGTTCATACTATTAAGTGTGGTTTATCTAACAAGTTGTTTGATAATTATTGTCATTTTACTTGTGCTAAAGATTTATGGGATGAACTTAATGGTCGTTATGGGTTTGAGGATGAGGGTGCTAAAGAATTTGCTACGGCTAAATTTATGTCTTTTCAAATGGTTGAGGAAAAAAGTGTTTCTAGCCAAATTGAAGATTTTCAAAAATTAGTATCCGACCTAGCTAAAAAGGGTGATGTTTTACCCGAGAGGTTTGTGGCTCATGGCCTAGTATTTAAGTTGCTGGACTCTTGGAAAAAGTATAAACACCGGTATAGCCACCATAGAACCTATTTGAATCTTCAACAAACTATCGTTGATATTCAAATTGAAGAAACAAATAAGATGTCGGAAAAGGTTTCTAGAGTTAAAGAATTTACTTCCAAGGCTAATGTTGTAGAGGGAGGACCCTCTAGACCTCCACAACATAATAAGAAACATGATTTCAAGGGAAAAGGAAAATTTCATAATAAAAATGGCCCAAATCCTCAAATCCAAAAGAAAAAGGGTAATTGTTTTATTTGTGGCAAGGTAGGTCATTATGCGGCAACATGTAGGGCGAGGGGCAACTTCAACAACAATAAGAACAACAACAAAGGCTCTACATCAAATAAGGCAAATGTGGTGCAAACCAAAGAGATCATTGCGGCGGTAGTGTGTGAGGCACACTTGGTGACAAAAGTGAAGGGATGGGTAGTTGACTCGGCTTGCACAAGTCACATTGGTGCATTCAAAGAAGAGTTTAGCTCCTACACTCCTATGGCGGAAGGCACCGAATGTGTCTATGTTGGGGACAATAGGTCCGTGCCAGTGAGTGGTAAAGGGAAGGTACTCTTGAAGCTAACTTCTGGTAAAACTCTTTCACTCAATAATGTCCTTCATGTACCTCACTTTCGACACAATCTCATTTTGGTACATTTGCTTGGTAAGGCCGGTATTAAAGTTTTATTTGATGGTGGCATAGTTACTTTAACTAAGAATGAAATCTTTGTTGGTAAGGGCTATGATGATGAAGGTCTCTTTGTACTTAATGTTGATCAAGTTATTAATGAAAAAGGTTCATCTTTTTGTGCTTACTTAGTTGATTCCATTGATGTTTGGCATGGTAGACTTGGACATGTTAATCTTGGCTATATAAAGAAAATGAAAGAATGTGGAATTATTAACTCACTAAGTGAAGCTAATATGGAAAAATGTGAAATTTGTGCCGAAACTAAAATCACCAAGAAACCTTGTAAATCTATAACAAGAGAAACCGAGCTTCTTGGATTAGTACATAGTGACTTGGGTGATTTAAAACACACTATGACTAGAGGTGGTAAAAGATTTTATGTGATCTTTGTTGATGACCACTCTAGATTCACTAAACTTTATTTACTAAGAACCAAAGATGAAGATTTGGAGATGTTTATAAAGTATAAAAGTGAAGTTGAGAACCAAAAGAATAAAAGGATTAAGAACCGATAGAGGTGGTGAATATGAGTCTAATCCTTTTAAGGAATTTTGTGAATAAAATGGCATAATACATGAGGTAACTCCACCTTATTCACCGGAATCTAATGGAATAGCCGAAAAGAAAAATAGAACTCTTAAAGAGATGATGAATGCTATGCTTGTTAGTTCTGGACTATCTTCCAACATATGGGGGGAGGCCATTCTTTCAGCTTGCCATATTCAAAATAAGGTACCTCATAAGAAAACCGGTAAAACTCCTTATGAACTTTGGGAAGGGCATAAGCCTAACTTGGAATACCTCAAAGTGTGGGGGTGCTTGGCTAAGGTCATGCTACCCGAGCCTAAAAGGAGAAAACTTGGTTCTAGAACATGTGATTGTGTGTTTATTGGTTATGCATGCAATAGTTCATACTATAGATTTCTTGTCATCAAAAGTGATATATTAGAATCATACACTATTATTGAATCCGAAAATGCCATATTCTTTGAGCATGTGTTTCCTTTGAAAAATAAGGAAAAAGAATTGTATGATTCTATTGAAATTTCTAATGACTTTGTTGATGATGTGCAAGAAATAAGAAGGAGCAAATGAGCTAGGAAGGAAAAGGATTACGGTAATGATTTTCTTGCCTATGTCGTTGAAGATGAACCTGTAAGTTACTATGATGCAATTAAATCCATAGATGCACCTTTTTGGTTGGAAGCAATTAATAATGAATTAGAATCTATTATGTCTAATCATACTTGGGAATTAGTTGAGCTTCCACCCAAGGCTAAACCTATTGGTTGCAAATGGGTGTTTAAAAGGAAATTAAAACCGGATGGTATAATTGATAAGTTTAAATCTCGCTTAGTAGCCAAGGGCTATAAGCAAAAACATAATGTGGATTATTTTGACACTTATTCTCTGGTTACTAGAATTGCATCTATTAGAATTTTATTTGCCATTGCTTCTATTTACAAACTTGTAGTATATCAAATGGATGTTAAAATTGCTTTTCTAAATGGTGATTTAGAAGAAGAGATTTATATGGAGCAACCCGAGGGTTATGTAGTTCTTGGACAAGAACATAAAGTTTGTAAGTTAGTTAAATCTTTATATGGTTTAAAACAAGCACCTAAACAATGGCATGAAAAATTTGATAATGTTATGCTTACACATGGGTATGTGATCAATGGTGCCGATAAATGCATATATAGCAAGTTTATTAATAATGAAGGTGTTATTATATGTTTATATGTTGATAACTTGCTTATATTTGGAACTAGCCTTGATGTTGTGCATGATGCTAAACATTTTCTTGCCTCTAATTTTGATATGAAAGATTTGGGTGAGGCAAATATAATCTTGGGCATCAAGATCCTTAGGGATAATGATTGCATTACACTATCACAATCTCACTATGTAGAGAAAATTCTTAAAAAGTTTGAACACCTTGATATGTCACCTATGTCTACTCCTTTTGACTCAAAGGTGCACTTGTTTAAAAATCGTGGTGATAGTGTTTCACAAGATAAATATGCACAAATTATTGGTAGTTTGATGTTTTTGACAAACTGTACTCGCCCTGATATTGCATATGCTATTGGTAGATTGAGTAGATATACTCATAATCCTAGTATTGAACATTGGGATGCAATATCTAGATTGTTGAGATATTTAAAGGGTACTTTTGATTATGGTTTGTCATATTGTGGTTATCCTGCTATATTAGAAGGATATTGTGATGCTAATTGGATCTCTGATACAGATGAGGTAAAGCCCACTAGTGGATATGTGTTCACACTAGCTGGAGGGGTTGTCTTTTGGAAATCATCCAAGCAGACTTGCATAGTGAGATCCACTATGGAATCAGAGTTAGTAGCCTTAGAAAGGCTGGGTCCGAAGCTGAGTGGCTTAGGAGTTTGTTAATTGATATACCATTGTATACTAACTCTATTGCCTCTATTTGTATACATTGTGATTGCCAGGCTGCCATAGCACGTGCTAAGAACAAAACCTATAATGGGAAAAGTCGACGTATCTGATGGAGGCACAATATTGTGAGGCAGCTCATTGATAATGGTGTAATGTCCTTGGACTTTATGAGGTTAGAAAGGAATTTGGCCGATCCTTTGACCAAGCCACTAGCAAGAAGGCTGGTGAGTGAGACATCGAGGGGGATGGGACTGATTCGCAAATTGTGACACTATGGCCAATACCCAACCTCTATGATGGGTGATTCCACGCAAGGGGTTAAATGGGTAGAGGTCATCTGTGGTCCATATGGGCACTGCCAGTTATTATGTATTCCGCTATCTCATTGAGGAGATTAGTGATGAGTCCATCCCTATGGTGTGAGACAGTGCTAAGTTGCAGATTGTTGGAGATTGAGCCCTAGCTCTTAATGGATCCATAGTCCCTACCTGTTGGAATGGGGTGTACTGCACACACTCTTGATAGATGCCACCTATGTGGGAGTGGAAGTTGTGCCGCTTCCTATGAGACTTGGGTAGGTCTCTAGAGCTCTCATGAAACCCAATGGCGCATGGCCTGTAAAAGGCGCCAACCGACTTATGGAACAACCTTGGTAAAGAAAGGTATGTGGGTGGTAAGTTTGGTTATCTAATAGCTTGGTTAAAAGAGTCTAACTCTACCATTGTCTAGTGGTTCCTACTTATTTACCCTAAGTATGGTTAAAACCTTAGGGTACCATATTGATGCATGTCTTCTTGAGTTTATTGCCTTTCCTAGTTTAGTGTTTGTAACATGTGGGGGATTGTTGGAGTATGTGTGTTTCAAACTCTCAAACTATGCTTGTGTCCCACATTGATTAGACATGAGATATCATATAGGTTTATAAACCATTGCACATCTTAAGTGATAGCTTGAAAGATAATGGGCTAAGGGTTGGAGTTGGGCTTGGGTTGGACTTAAGCTAGTCTCTATCTCTCTTTGGCCTCATTCCTTTTCCCTCTATTTTGTGTTTAGCCCATTTTGGTTCTGCCCGTTGGGCATTAAATGAGCAGCCCGTTGGGGCATTTAATGTGCAGCTCGTTGGCTTGCACAGTGACCGTTACATGCAACCCTTCAGCCCTCACATTAGTTAGTATATTAAACCCTATATTCCCCTCTTTAGCTCTTAAGTTTTTCAGCTACAGCAGCCACCTCTTCCCTCTGTTTTTGCTCTGTTTTTTTGCTCATCTCCACTAAAAATTTCAGCATCAATTTTTAGTTTTAAGGAAAGGCAAATTAAGGTTGTTCCTAGTTCTTCTTGCTTGAGTGTGTGATCAACTTGAAGAAATTACTATAGTCTAATCTTGGGAGGTTGTTCGGCCAAGAGAGCCATTCACACCGAGTTCTACTCCGGGTGGCACAAATCAACCTTTAAAGACAACACATTTTGTGTGATTCTATAGTTTGTGAGATCTTTCTAACTTTATCTATTTATTTTTGTCATTGCTAATTTTTTAGGGTTTGTATTGTTGAATCAAAACTTGTTTATTTAGCCATATTTTCCAACACAATCAACACCACTTCACTCATTTATTCTCTCTTCTCAGAGATTGCTGCTATTTCCAATATAGGGTAGTCATTTCACATATATTTGCATAAAGGTTCCTCAATTTCTAGGAAGCTCTTGCACCACATGGTTTTCTTTTGCTTTCAATCACACCAATACATTTTTGTATGTATCTGTATGTTCTCATTTGTTTTTCCTGTCTGATCCATGTTGCACCCCTATGACTGTTTCCCTTTTTGGGTGAGAATGAGGTTAATTTGTCTGATAAAGTAATGGTAGCTTGAATGGTAACCATATGGTACCCCCTTTAGGTGATCCCTTCTCTTTTCCTGAGAGGAAATGGATGAGTTATTATTGCATTATGCTTGTGTTTTTATGGGCGTTTTAACTAAGAAAGGGTGATGGAGAAAAAATTTAGTTTTTTTTTTTTTTTTTGGGTAGAAAAGGAATGTATTAAACTCTAAACAGAAAACAAAGATTTAGGACAGAGCCTGTTTACAGCCAAACCACAGGCATTAGCCTCTAGAATATGAATAAGGTCCACAGGCGGACTAGGAAACACAACATAATCACTATCAATGGAAGTGCCTAATTTAGCTAAGAAGTCCGCACATCTGTTGGCTTCTCTATAAACATGTCTAACTCTCATTTGGGGGATTTGGGTAGCCAAGTGCCTGCAATCGTCCATAATAGAGGATACAACAGTATTGGAATAACTTTGCATGTTAAAAGCATCAACAACGGCTTTTGCATCTAACTCAACAAGGACAGCTTGGGCTTGAATTTGTAAGCAGAGAAGAAGACCATCCCGGAGAGCCCAAAGCTCCGCCATGAAACTGGTAGTGGTCTCGATCTTTCTTGCAAATCCTATAACCCAATCTCCATTGCCATCTCTGATTAAACCTCCTCCTCCGACCATCCCAGAACTTCCTGCTATCGAGCCATCTGCGTTTAGAGTCAGCCACCCATCCCTCGGCTTCTCCCACCTTATACTCTTCAAGATCAGCCTTTTAGTAGTTAATTGATTACAAGCACAAAAAAAGTACTCTAAGGCACGGTCCAAGATTTCTTTTGCCAGATTGGGGTTCAGGTTTTTATTCCTAAACACGAGCTGGTTCCTGTCCTTCCAAATCATCTAGATAGCGAAAAGAAAAACCTGGTACCACGGAACTTGGCTTGACCCAAAGTGTTGTCCAGATTTGGCATTCGACCTGAGCCACTCCTGCAGGTTTTGGTTGGAAAAGAATGCATCTGTAACTTGCCTACCCAACTGTTGCCAGATTCTCTTACTAACAGGACAATCACGCAGTGCATGAAAAACAGACTCAGCTTCTCTATGGCAGCGGGGACAATTGGCCTCAACGTGAACACCTCTAGACATTAGGCATTGCTTAACTTCTATGCTATAATGCATACATTTCCATACAAATGTTTGAATTCTCGGCATGGTCTTCAACTTCCAAATCCAATTACCCATGAAAGGAGCATCCCCTCTAGAATCAGTGGTTAGTAAATATGCACTCTTAAGATCAAACTCTCCTCTCGGAGAGTACTTCCAAGCTAGTCTGTCATTCATTCTAGTGGTTAAGGGGATGGGTGTAGCTTTAAGTTCACTAATGATTTCACTTGGAAGGGCCATCTGCAGAATATTTCAATTCCATGTGCCTGCACAGTCTACAACATCCTTAAACTTTAACTCAGATGCTTCCCGAGACAAAGGGCCATGAATAGTCTTCCTAAGCGGGCCGAGAGTAAACCAACTATCTTCCCAAAAATCAAGCTTGCTTTCAGAGCCAGGCAGCCATCTAATTCCCTTTTCAAAAATATCTTCACCTTGCTTTAAGCCTTTCCAAGTTCTGGAGCTTGGTAGCCTGCTAGCATTTCTGAAACTTAATCTTTGATGGTTGCAATATTTCAGCCTAAGGACTTTAGCCCAAGGGGCCATAGTTTCAGTGTGAAATCTCCAATTCAACTTTGCCAAGAGAGCCGTGTTTCTTCCTTTTGCAGTTTGTAAACCCAACCCCCCTTCTTCCTTCGGTCTGGTTACCTTCTGCCACCCCACCCAGTGTATTTTTCCCTTGCTTTCATCTGAACCCCATAGGAAGTTTCTGTTCACCCTATCAATGCCTTCCAAAACTTTTGCAGGCAGTTGGTTGCTTTGCATCACATAGGCGGGTATAGCTGAAGATGATGCTTGGATTAGCACCACCCTTCCTGCCATGGATAAAAGATTGGCCTTCCATCCCGCCAACTTGCTCTTCACTCTATCCAACACAAAATTAAAGTCCTAATTGCTGCCCCCTTTATGCTTGATGGGAAAGCCTAAGTACTTCCCAAAACAATCAGTTTGTTGAAAGCCAAGAATATCACTGAGAGCCTTTTTATCACTTGGGTCGATATTTGGAGAAAAATAGACCCTAGACTTAGCTTCACTCACAGTTTGCCCGGATAGGCTACAAAAGGTATCAAGCACCTCCCTTATGGCGATACAATTTTCTGCATTGGCCTTTGCAAAAAGCATTAAGTCGTCCGCAAAGAATAAATGAGAGAAGGAAGGGCCACTCCTAGAGGCTTTAACCAGGCACCAAACTTTGGCTTCACATTTTTCCTGAATGAGCTAGCCCAAGAATTCCATGCAAAGAACAAATATGTATGGGGATAGAAGGTCTCCCTGCCTTATACCTCTGGAAGGGTAAAAGGGCTCAAGGCTTCCCCCGTTGAACAGGATCGAGGTAGAGACCGAAGAAATGCAACTCAACACAAGCTCAATAATATTGTCTGGGAAGTTGTATCTATTCAACATGCTCTTTATGAAGCTCCATTCAAGTTTGTCATAGGCTTTCTCTAAATCAATCTTGATCGCCATATACCCCGCATTTCCATTGGCTTTCCCCATAGTATGGACTATCTCCTGGACAATGATTGCATTGTCCACACCCTTTCTACCTGGCACAAAGGCCGTTTGACATGGTGAGACAAGCTGATCAAAGAGCGGTCTTATTCTGCCAACTAGGATTTTGGAGATAATCTTATACACCGAATTACATAAGTTGATGGGGCGGTAATTACTAATGGATTCAGGTCCTTGCTTCTTTGGAATGAGCACAATGTTTGTTTTATTCAGGTACTCCGGGATTTTCCTATCCCTGAACACTTGCATCACCTCATCTCTGATCGACCCACCCACAATGTGCCAAAACCTTTGAAAGAACTCGGCATGCAACCCATCAGGCCCGGGAGCTTTAAAGGCTTTAAGGGACCAGATAGCTATGGATATTTCCTCATCTGTGACCATGTGACTTATGCTTTCTTTCTCAACATCTGTGAGTTTGACTTGCCATTGTTGATTGTATCTTATATCTCCGGCTGCTGCCTCCTGACTAGTGGTATATAACTTAATAAAACCCTCCTTGATATGATTGGCAACTTCCCTTTCCTCGGTTAACCACTCACCCACTTCATTTTTAATTGCTGTAATGAGATTACGTTTCCTTCGAGTAATCGCGGAAACATGATAAAAGGAAGTGTTCCTATCCCCCAAGACCATCCAATTAATTCTGGATTTAAGCGCCCACAGGTCCTTTTCTTGCTCCAAAACAACATCCAGCTCCTTAATAAGGTGGTTCTCAAGATTTACTAAAGAGGCAGAAGGCTCCGAGGCCAAAGCCCTTTGAACACCGTCAAGCCGAGCCAAGATTCTCTTTTTTTTTATGAAAGATATTGTCAAAATGGTTTTTATTCCATAGGTTAGCTTGCTTGGCGAAAGAGTCGATTGCCTCCATAAGCTTCCTTGGTTGTCTTCAAGCCTGGTTCACTACAGAGGGAAAGGAGGGGTCGGATAACCAAAAACTCTGAAATTTAAAAGGCCTATTCAGAAACATTTGCCCTCTAGGATTAGTTTCCATTAGAACAGGGCAATGATCCGAGTGACATCTCGTAAGGTGAGTCACCTTAGCATCCGGGTAAAGCAGACACCAACTGGGATTCATAAAAAACCTATCTATTCTCTCTTGAATAAGACTACTGACCTCCCTTCTGTTAGTCCACGTATATTTTGGCCCATTGAACCCCATATCCACCATATTACATTTATCCAGGTACTCCTTGAAGAGAAGAGATCTAGGTATGCTCACCGGCCTACCCTCAAATTTATCCTCATCAATGAGGGGCTCATTAAAATCCCCAGCTATAAACCAAGGCAAATTATGAAGTTCAGTGACTTTAGAAAGATTTCCCCACAAAATCTGCCTTTCTTCACATCTAGGACTAGCATATACAGCCATAAAAATCCAAGAAAGGTTAGAAGGTAATACCTTAACTTCCACGTGAATCTTTTGCTCCGTACTTGCAAGCTGCATTATCTCCACCCTATCAGAATTCCATAGAAGCCAAATGCCACCAGCAAAACCGATTGTCTCCGTATGAATAGCGTCGTCAAAAGGAAGACGGTCAGTTATCTCCTTAGCTTTGTCTCCCCCAATACGGGTGTCCATTATTACCATAATAGCAGGATTATAATTCCTCGCAAGCTCCCTAACATGACTCTGAAAGTTGGGCTTCAGGGCGCCCCTACTATTCCAAACTATTATATTCATGACTATCTGATGATAAAGATTAGGCACTTCAAAAGGGGGTAGTAGCTTCACTTCCCTCCTCACATTCCATCCCATCACCGCTAGCACCAATTATGTCTTCCCCTTTCTTGTGAACAGAGTAAGACCCAACTTCCATTCACTCACCATGGCTTGGAATCTGGTCGCTGATATTTGGGGAAGCATCAACCCCCTTGCTGGCTCCATGGAATTTAAGACTCCCATCCTTGCTCTGTTCGCTGTCACCAGGATGATGAGCTCCCAAATCTGCTTCACCTACCTATCGCACCATCCCATCACACATGTGATCTTCACTCTTATCTCCCTCGTCTTGTCTCCGTGCTTGATTGCCCTCATCAGCTCGGTCAGCAGCTGTGAACTGGAAGTGACTATGCGAACATTCTCCATCGCCAATCTTTTTTAGTGAAGACCACTGTACTGATGTATTTAGGGAGAAGTTTCTAGTACTTCCAGCGGCTTCCTTAGTATTCAACTTATTAGCCTTATTACGCGCTATCTCTTTTTTACCCCTGACTAATGCATTACCTCACACTACTCCTTTCCTTAATACTAACCTCGCGGCCCAGTTTTATAGGCTCATTAGTCGCACATCTCTCTTGGGCTTCAATAGCTGCTTTACTGCCCCAACCCTTAGCCCATTCCGTCAGCCCACCCACAGGTCCTACCTTGTTATCATGTGTCAGTGGTCCCAATCCAACATTCGTGTGACCCCCAGGACTACCGATATTCTTTGTCCTTCTTTGCCCAGTCTTTCTACACTCCACTAACATCCAGGGACCGTACCTTTCATTCTCTGTACCTGCACCCCTATCCTCCGTCGTTCCACTAACTAGTGTAGTACTATGCATGTCATGCACCTCGCGTGAATTGGCTGTCTGAGTCAGACCATCACCCGCTCCTTCACTCACCGGCTTGCCCTCCGCCGGACTTCTAATGGTGAACGGGCATGCCTCTGTCTTGTGCCCAATTCTTCCACATGAAAAACAAAGTTTATGGATTCCTTCGTATATCACCGGCTGCTCAAATCTCCCTATAAGGATCGTATCAACGAGCGGCTTGTTAACATCAATCTGAATACAGAGCCTAGCGTACCTCCCTCTGGCCTCTAAAGCTGTGTGGGTGTCTATTCTAAGCACCCTTCCAATTGCTCCTCCAATCTGCTGGAGAACTTCAGATTCATAGAGTTCCAAAGGGAGTCTATGCAGCCGAACCCAGGTTGCTATGGAAGAAACACAAGCACACACAGGCTTAAAGAAAGGCTCCCACGGTCTGATAGATAGAAAATGACCGGCAATGAACCACGGTCCATTCTTAAGGACTGCCTCCATGTCTTCTCTCAAGGAAAATCTAATTGAGTAGAAATCTTCTCCTAAATCTACACAGTCGAGTCTCCCAACTGGTTTCCACAAGAGGTTGAGCTTGTTTTGGAGAACGTTGAACCCCACCGTTCTGCCATACAGCTTGATGATCAAAGCATTTGACCATGGCTTCCTAATCCAGATCTTTGTTTCCCTGGAAAGTTTAACCGCCACAAGAGCTTCACGAAGTTCATCCATCTCCTCATCTGAATCCGCTTCCATGTCCAAGAAATATGTAAAATCAAAAGCTGTGGCATAAGCACCTGGTATTTCCCCCACCAGTTTCTCTTTGAAAGTTCTCTTAGATGTCCCCCACATATCTTGTAACCCCTGGGAATGGCCACTCTCTCTTGAATCGTCAACAAAATCAGCATGGTGAACGTCCTTCACCTTCTTTTTACTCCTAGACAGCTCGACTTCCTCCTCCCTAGAGAGGTTTCAGTTTTTTGGACGAGCGTCATTTATTTCATTTTATAGATCAATTATAAAAAAAAAAAAAAAAAAAAAAAAAAAAAACCAACTATGAGAAAATATTTAGTAAATTGAGCAATACTGTACAATTTTTTTGGACAGTTTTACATGTTTGTACTGTTTTACATATTTGTACTAAACATTTGAAAAGTAGCAAATTTCCTTTGAACTTGAACTTGAGTGTACGTGTACTAAACTTTGAGTATGAAGAATTGCAGGCAATGTAAATATGCATTTTTAACTTTGGATCTGAAAAAAAAAAAAAAAAAAAAAATATTAGAGCTTCTATTTCCTTGAACCCGTTGATCTATCTTTTTTCCAGTAATGGTTTGCTTCTTTTGTTGTTGCCAAGTTTCGGGGATGACCAATTATCATCTTGTAAAACAAGATTGGTCCCTTTCTTCTTGTACATAATTTTCTGTTTTCTTTTTGCTGATTGTAAATATTTTGGGTAAATTATAACTTACCTACCTGTGGTTTGATTGAAATTTAAGTTGCCTACCTGTGGTTTAAAAATTAGCACTTTGTCCACTTAAGGTTCACCCGTTAGACTTTCATAACTCTCCTCTGTAGTTTCATCATTAAAAACACAAAAACATAACAAAAACGTAAAAATCAAGATCTAAAAACATGTTTTTTTTTTTTTTTGGCCCAATTCATTTCTTTGATGTAGTAATTTTCTCTTAATATAATTTTTCTTACCTATCAATATATATATATATATATATATATATATATATATTGTGAAAATTGTTTTTCAAGGATCTCTTGTCCTTATCCGGCTTCAGTACATGAGTCTACATCGTGTAATATTTAGTCATAACCTACTCCATACCTTGGAAAAGTCCTTATGCATAATCTACATCACCAATCAAATGGACTGTTAGTTCATTCGGTTGAGTGCAAGTTTGGTAACATGTATATATATCAATATAATTTCAACATCTTTAATAAATTAAATTATTTTTGCGGCTGCGGACATTCTAAAATCATGTGCGATGACTAAACATTCATGTCTTGTATTTGTGTACTATTTGGATTCATGACCTATTCACAGAGATTATAACATGTGCCAGTGCCAGATGGATAATTCAAGTTTAACTGATTAAGCAATCTGACAACGTAGCTCTTGATCTTCCTTGAACCAGTCCCAACTTAAGACTTGCTTTTCAGAATTCAGAAACAAGGAGAGGGAAGACAGGATAATTCTCCAGTTACAAGTTGACAATAGTTCATCTGAACCATTTTACAACGATTTGGACCATCCATCTCTAGCTTCTCTTTTTTCTTTTTTCTTTTTCTTTTTTTGTACTAGAAATCTCTCAAGGATAGTGGTAAAAAATAAAAACTGTGTTTCTGGTCGTTATAGTCCTCACTATGACCGATTCTTTATTGACAGGATTTTTGTTTTTATTTTTTTATTTTAAAAAGGCTCATTATCAATTGTTTGAGCTAAATCTTAGAATTATAGCGTGCATCACAAGATGTTTTCAATATATCTTAGCTAGCTAGTAGTGGGATAAGGTCTTCCTCATCCTTCAAAGTCAAATATTGAAAAAAGAAAAAGAAAAAGAAAAGCAAGAAAAGAGAGAAAACACTTGTTCACATCCACTATTTCACACACATACCCACAATTAATGAAATAATGTCCGCATTTTAACACGTAAAAATGAATGTGAAAAAAGAGACGTGAAATAGTGGATGTGAGTGAGAGAATCAAAACCCAATTAAAAACTCTATACAGTTTTTTTTTTTTTTTTTTTTTAATTTTTATAAACAGAAATTCAAGCCCACTGTTTTCCTTGGGCACAATGCTGATGCTTCATATTCTCATTTAAGACTGCTAGTTCAGCTGGACCAATTGGACATGAGTCTCAACATTATATTAAGTTTTGAGGTTGCAGAAATAGGAGAATTGACTCCAGCATGATGGCCAATTAGTCAACTACAGAATCAGATTAGTGGATCAGCTGATTGATACATATATAGCAAGTCATCTTGATCTGATTCCTTGCAATCTACCTCTATTTGTAGCTTTAATTTTTTATATGAAAACTAAGGGAGAAAAGTCAGGACTGCTACGTTTAAAATTACAAGTTGCGCAGTTTTGTATTCTCATCTAAAGCATTCTTAAACTGCTAACTTGCTCCTCAATCCATCTTCAGCTTGTCATTTTAACCATTTTTGCACAGAATTTTCTCCAACCCAATGTTAAGAGTCTCTTTTATCATTCTCTTAGTCATCCTTATACCTCATTCGGGAAATAGCCGTTCCTTCAGAGAGAATTCCAACCTTATATCCGATGTCATAGACCAAATAAGCCATTCTTCAATTCTTGAGGTTGATGTTAAAGCAACAACAGTGACTTGTGAGCCCACTTATGGCTTCTTGCCTTGCACAACAAAGGTTTGGGGGCAGCTCTTCATGATTGTTGTATATGAGTACTTGCTGTCCTTAGCAGAGAAGTACGTTTCAAGTGGTACTGACCTTTTCTTTCAAATGTTTGGAACTGGTATCTTCGGTGCTAGCTTATTCCACATACTTGGCACAATCCCACAAGTGGGTTTGGTACTTGGTAAGCATCTTACTGGTTTCTCCTCTCATCATTTTGAGGTGGACTCTTTTCTTCTATAAATATTTTGCTTAAAAGAACTTCACCCATTTGAATATTGTTACACTTTTTTCCTAGTTTTGATTGATAGTACAAGATTTGAACTTGTGTCAATCTTAAATTTTTCTTAGTTCTCATAGATATGATAAGATTTGAATCTAGAACGTTTGCCCTACAATGATTACTCTTTATCATCAAGCTAAGAAACTAAATCATATTGTTTTTAATGTAAGATCCCTATTGGACAATAATATGGGTCTATTTGGTTGTGTTGTTTAAACAATACAACATAACACGTATTTTCACAACACTTTTTCACCTATACGTATTTCCGCAATACTTAAATAACGTTACTAGAACAACATTATCAAACGTGTCCTATATTTTACAAGTTATCGATCTTTAACTTACACAATTCTTTTATACGATGGAATGCTTGTTTTGTTTTTAGAGACTCTAACTTTGTAGCTCATTCCTTAGCCCAATGGGCTTATTCTTAAGACAGGTTTTGGGACTCCCCCTTCTCTGTAGTTTCTGTGTTTGTAGAGGGAGGAGTTGCCGAGTTGGTTGAGTCCCATCCCTTTTTTGTGGTTTTGTTTGTTTGGTGTTGGTTGTGTTGTTTTCCTTCCTCTGTTAATGCAATTTCTTATTCAGCAAAAATAAAACAAAACCAAAAAAAAAAAATCCTATGCAATTCTTCCTAGTTAGAATCAAGAAAAAGGGAAATACCTTGATATAATTCTTGCTACCATTCATATAATTTATTATTATGAGTTTTCTAATATCATGAAACAAGAATTAAAACATTATATGATTAAAGTGATTGTCACCACAAATTCTTTTGTTTTTTCAAATATAATTCTTGTGGGGCCAGAAAATTTGTGATCCAGGCCCACTTCGCATTAGGGCCCAAGGCCCACGCCGAGGATAGGCGTTGCCGAGGACATGCAACCGAAGTCCAAATGGCCTAGAGATATAGCCGAGAATGATTCTGTCCTCGGCATCCTAAATTGCTCCTGGAAGAAAGGGCGAGTACGGTGTAGGAGTGGTTCAAGGAAAAGCTAAACATCTCCGCATTTATGGGGAAAGGACCCCTGAACAGTGAATTGACAAAAGAAAAGGGAAATGCTGCCATTACTGTAATTAAGTACTTTGCGCCTGACAGAACAATGTTTTTCAGTTTTTACAACCGCCCCCAACCACTTTGGATATGGGCCGATGGGACAGGCATCAGCCCTCGAAAGCTGAACCTACACGTGGACGTTGGGGAGAGGGTAAAGGCTAGTATAAAAGGAGAAGGAAGCAAGCCAAAAAGGCAGGGACAAAGGCCAAGAGCTAGAGCCTCCCAAGTCGAGCCGAAGAGAAAATCTTCTTGGGCAAGCATGGTACACCCATGTGCGATTACCATGAGCACCATGTCCAACCACTGTCCGGTGACCAAGGTCTAGCCTTTCAGCCCACGCTCTACAAATTTTATTGTTTGGGCCTTTAAACGTGCGAACCCCATATCAGTTTCAGTTTGGGGTCGTTACAAATTGAGTCCCTACAATTGGCGCCGTCTGTGGGAAGGCTTGTGCGTTGGCATAGGTGGCAGTTAGTCATGGTGGGATCAAGCCCTTGTCGACAAGGGTCCCTCAAAAGAAATAGTTTTGGCGGTGGGGCTAGCTAGGCGAAAGCCTCTCCATCGTTTCCAGCAGTTGTTGTTCTAACTCAGCTCCCACTCAGGGCTATCCTACAAAGTGCCAGTGGCACGGGTAGTTCTAGGGGCTCCCAACATCAAGCCAATGCCCTGTACCCCTGTCAAGGGGCTAACCCTCGAGTCAAAAAGAAAACCTAAGTTTTGGACAGAACCAATGTCTCATGGTCCTCGGACTCAAACCTATGGGGAAACCAAGTACTTCAAAAAGAAAACCTAAGTTTTGGACAGAACCAAGGTCTTGCATGGTCCTCGGACTCAAACCTATGGGGAAACCAAGTACTTCAAAAAGAAAACCTAAGTTTTGGACAGAACAAAGGTCTTGCATGGTCCTCGGACTCAAACCTATGGGGAAACCAAGTACTTCAAAAAGAAAACCTAAGTTTTGGACAAAACTAAGGTCTTGCATGGTCCTCGGACTCAAACCTATGGGGAAACCAAGTACTTCAAAAAGAAAACCTAAGTTTTGGACAGAACCAAGGTCTTGCATGGTCCTCGGACTCAAACCTATGGGGAAACCAAGTACTTCAAAAAGAAAACCTAAATTTTGGACAGAACCAAGGTCTTGCAAGGTCCTCAGACTCAAACCTATGGGGAAACCAAGTACTTCAAAAAGAAAAACCTAAGTTTTGGCGGACTCAAACCTATGGGGAAACCAAGTACTTCAAAAAGAAAAACCTAAGTTTTGGCGGACTCAAACCTATGGGGAAACCAAGTACTTCAAAAAGAAAACCTAAGTTTTGGACAGAACCAAGGTCTTGCATGGTCCTCGGACTCAAACCTATGGGGAAACCAAGTACTTCAAAAAGAAAACCTAAGTTTTGGACAGAACCAAGGTCTTGCATGGTCCTCGGACTCAAACCTATGGGGAAACCAAGTACTTCAAAAAGAAAACCTAAGTTTTGGACAGAACCAAGGTCTTGCATGGTCCTCGGACTCAAACCTATGGGGAAACCAAGTACTTCAAAAAGAAAACCTAAATTTTGGACAGAACCAAGGTCTTGCATGGTCCTCAGACTCAAACCTATGGGGAAACCAAGTACTTCAAAAAGAAAAACCTAAGTTTTGGACAGAACCAAGGTCTTGCATAGTCCTCGAACTCAAACCTATGGGGAAACCAAGTACTTCAAAAAGAAAAACCTAAGTTTTGGACAGAACCAAGGTCTTGCATGGTCCTCGGACTCAAACCTATGGGGAAACCAAGTACTTCAAAAAGAAAAACCTAAGTTTTGGCGGACTCAAACCTATGGGGAAACCAAGTACTTCAAAAAGAAAAACCTAAGTGTTGGACAGAACCAAGGTCTTGCATGGTCCTCGGACTCAAACCTATGGGGAAACCAAGTACTTCAAAAAGAAAAACCTAAGTTTTGGACAGAACTTAAGGCAATGAATACTATTTGAAGCGTGGCAGAGCACTCTAGTGCCCGGCGATTCCCTCGGACGGTTCATTTTTGGCTATACGTCCTCGGATGATTGTTTCATACGCAATGCAGAACATTTAGTTATTATTTCGGTTAGCCTTGCATGATTAACATATCCCAAGTCGGCATTGTTATGCCCGTCAGTTTTGGTAAATTCAAAGAGGTAGTTTTTTTTGCTAAACAAGGGTATCGGCCCTAAGCACTGTTCAATAGAAAGAGACACCAACACATCCATTCGCAAAATAATTATTGCAGAAAAGAAAGAACACACAAAATGGGATAAAGTCATCTTTTATTAGACAAAGAAGTAGTACAGCATACAATAAGGGGCTTAAACAAGCCTATACCGAAAGCTAACTACAAAAGCAAAAAGAAAAGCAAAAAGGAAAAGATACAGGGGAGCATTAAATCCTTTAAATTCAGCTCTAGCAGCAACCAAGCATGTTAGGATGACCCCAGTGATGGAAGAGAAGAAGAAGCAGAGGCAAAAGGTGGCACCAGGGAAGGAAGAGAGGAAGAAGCAGTTGAACCTAACCCCCGTGCCAGCTCCGACTGCAATCAAGCAGGGGTCATATTAGTAGCGCTCGAGAGAGAGCGGATGGTACCGACGATGAGAAACCTCAGTGCTGTCGCACCAAAAATCTGATGCGACCTGCACCTGCTTCGGATTTTGGCTGAAGGAAGAAGAGGCTCCTTTCTTGCCTTGTCAAAAGGAAGAAGTGTCTTAAGTCTTTGTCTCCCTTGCCCTGATCGGGTCATCTAGAATCTCGGGGAAACCCAATGTTTCTAGAGAGGGTGTGGTCTTTTTGCCCTCATCCCAGACTTGGCTATATCACTCCCTAGGGCTCAATCACACTAATAACGGAGGCTATGGGCACAAACTAGAAAGTTGGGGATTTGGAAGGCTTAAAGGGTCTACGAGTAAAGAAAATGACCTCCCACTGCACTTCTTATATAGGGAGCAAGCCGGGTGGCATTTATGCTGTATAAATCTCTAAGAAAAGTTACAAACGAGATAGGTCCCGCTCGATTCCCAAAACGGTCTTCAGCCGTTGGATTTGCGCCGCCTCGTAAAGAGACCTCATTAAAGGCGCGCTTCGTGTACTGAAACGGCAAGAGCACGGCGTGGGTAAAACCAAAAGAATGTCTCACAACTGGGGGCGTGTCCTAGGCAAACGACGAGGCTCTTGCATTGAAGAAGGACAAGTGTTAGCAAACCGTGACATAGGCCCGATGTCATCAAAACCCTCCTCTCCGTTCGAGGATTCGGACAGCAGGATTTTGAGGGGCTATTGTGGGGCTAGAAAATTTGTGATCTAGGCCCACTTCGCATTAGGGCCCAAGGCCCACGCCAAGGATAGGCGTTGCCGAGGACATGCAACTGAAATCTAAATGGCCTAGAGATATAGCCGAGAATGATTCTGTCCTCGGCATCCTAAATTGCTCCTGGAAGAAAGGGCGAGTATGGTGTAGGAGCGGTTCAAGGAAAAGCTAAACACCTCCGCATTGATGGGGAAAGGACCCCTGAACAGTGAATTGACAAAAGAAAAGGGAAAGGCTGCCATTATTGTAATTAAGTAATCTGCGCCTGACAGAGCAATGTTTTTCAACTTTTACAACCGCCCCCAACCACTTTGGATATGGGCCGATGGGACAGGCATCAGCCCTCGAAAGCTGAACCTACACATGGACGTTGGGGAGAGGGTAAAGGCTAGTATAAAAGGAGAAGGAAGCAAGCCAAAAAGGCAGGGACGAAGGCCAAGAGCTAGAGCCTCCCAAGTCGAGCCGAGGAGAAGATCTTCTTGGGCAAGCATGGTACACCCTTGTGCGATTACCATGAGCACCATGTCCAACCACTGTCCGGTGACCAAGGCCTAGCCTTTCAGCCCACGCTCTACAAATTTTATTGTTTGGGCATTTAAACGTGCGAACCCCATATCAGTTTCAGTTTGGGGTCGTTACAAATTGAGTCCCTACAATTCTAATGGACATTTTCTAATATGAAAAAAGTGCATATTTCTTCTTTCCCCACTTGAATATTCCCATTACATCATTCATGTGAAAAATAAAAAAAATTCCGACACAAATTTAAAGGGAGACTAGAAACTATCTTAGTGGGAATTAGGTATAATCTTGTAATTATAAATGAAATTTTTTGTTTCAACCCTGGCCTCTTCCTTTTTCTTTATTCAATTAATTAAATTTCATGTCATTTGGCCTGGGTCTTTCCAATTCAACGAGACATTGCGTCAGTTACAAACAGATGAACAATGACACTATGACAGGTACATGTAATCACCTTCTTAGGCAGCATAATAAAGTACACATGTTACCAGTTTCTAGTGGGTAGCCAGTATACTAATTTGAGACAATTTCCACTTCATGGTCCATTACTTTTTTTGGGCATTCATCTTCCATATTTAGATCTACATTAATTTAATATTATGATATAAAGGTATGATATAAAGCTTTACAATCCGCTTTGCGTTGAATATAAAACTCCCATACGAAAGAACATATACTTCTTTAAAATATAGTATATACTTTAAGAACAACTTCACGTAGCATGTGTCCACAAGGCCGATTAATTATTCTCTCTTGATTCTTAAAAAAATTAAAAATTATTCTCTCCATAAGGTGACGATATTAGTTATTCTCACTCTAAATTCCAAAGTGGACACTGGACAAAGTATAAATCAACTATACTTAAGATAGGAGAAAATGAAATGTAAATAAGCAAGCTAATTTAATGTGTGAAACAGTGATAGGTTTTTTTTTTTTTAACACTCTTATTGAGTCAACATGGTTTTTATATTCTAAAAAAGAAAAAAAAAGAAGGGTTTTATATACGTACAGATATATGAGTCAGTATTTTGACTAAATAAGTTTTTTTTTTTTTTTTTTTTTTTTTTTTTTTTTTTTTTTTTCTATTAAACTTTACTTTCACAACCTTTTTAATATTCTTTTCCAGTTTAGTGGAAAATTGAACTTAAGACTTACCCCAAGCCTCAGCTCAATCCTACCTCCCAAGTCCCAAGTCCCAGGGAATGCCTCGAGTGGCAATCGTTTCTTCTTAACAAAGAAATTATTGGATTGGGGAGGAATAAATTGAAATTGATACAAGTTATTTCTTCAAACAAACATGTACTTAGAATTACAAGGACATTTTTTGTTATTATTTTTTATGTGTCTCCCTTTCTCTTATTGAATCAACAATATGGTATTTACATAGATATCTTATTAATTAGGAATTAATATTTTCACATGTTTTTCTTTCATAAAATTTTCTCAAAATCTATCATGTAAGAGGGGCCGTAAAAAAAACCTTCTTCTTTTTTTAAACCTTTAAATGCACTACTTTTTTCTCCTCTACTATAGTAAAATGGAACTATAGATTTATCCAAGCCTCATCTTACCTCAAGCGATGGTCTTAAGTGGCAATCGGTTTTTGCTTGATAAAGAAATTAATCTTTACGGATTGAGAGGAATAACTTGAAATTTATACCCCTTAAAAATAAATCCTTAAAAAAAATTTAGATTGGACAATTTAGCTAGAAATGGATACTACTTAAAGCAGCATTTTGTTTTTTTAACACAAGAATTTCACCAACTAAGTTTCAAATTTTCAGTGAAAAAGAAGAAACTCTTCAGACGACAAAGTTATTCTACATTTTTTAAGTATACATCCTTAATTATGTCATTCTAGTAGACAGGTTTAAGCACTTCTTTTTTCTAATATGTATAGTACATATGATTTATAGTTATTAATAACTTTGAACAGAAATCTCTCAAAAATTAGTTATATCTCCAGTCTCTAGTTAATTATTTCTTCATTTCTTTTTTGTTGAACCACATAAATAAATATAAATAACGCTAATTTGTATCAACATGAACTTTTTTTATAGTAACTAGTAAGTTAATTATTATGCATGTATCAGCTAAATATCTTTATTCAAATTGTTCCAAAAACTCCAATCTCATATAACTGAGTACATATTTGTTTGTAGTGATTGGAGTGACAGGAAGTACAGACACTATTGAAGCATTGGCAACAATGGGAATGGGCTTACTTGCAGGATCAACAATCATGCTTCTTACATTAATCTGGGGTTCTGTTATTGCTTTTGGCAGCTATGATCTTTCACAGCCTTCAGATTCATCAGACATAGAAAATAAGAGACCATTCAGTTTAACTGGTTTTTTTCTTATCTCTTCTATGACTAATATAAAACATCTTTGTTCAATGTAATTGATGTCCCTCTATGCGTGTATGAGTGATGCAGGTTATGGTGTTAGCACTGACGTTGAAACCTACTATACTGCAAGAATAATGATTGTATCCATGATCCCATTTTTCATTCTTCAACTGGCAAAAGTTCTCAATTCATCTTCAGGGATTCGAATTGTAGTCTTAGTTTCTCTCCTTGTTACTCTAGTCTTCCTATTTGCTTACTGCACTTATCAGGTAAATACAATTCCATTAGCATGGGAAATAATGTTCCCCAGTATATGAGTCTGAACAAGAGAGATTTTCAACTTTATAAATGAGAGGTAGAACGGAAACATGCTTGGAGCTCATGATCAAGTCCTCTGATACTAATGCCATGGTTAATTATTAATTGTCCTTAAAGTTCAATCTATTAGAAAATGTTGAATTTGATTATTTAACCATTATTCTAACTATTGGTAATAACTTTGCTATTATAATGAAATAAATTTGTAATTTTCTTTTTCTTCACAAAAAAATGGTGCAGGTATTCCAGCCATGGATTCAGAATAGGAGACTTGAATATCTGATGTGCAAGTATGTTCAGAAAAACCTACTACCGAGTCTTCTCACTGGTGGTGGCAGACCTAATATAACAATTATAAGAGAGTAAGCGTGTTAAGTACTACTTTTAAGGTTCTTTAGCTACACATATTTTTCAAGGATTTCTGTTATCTTATCAATTAGTCACTACCTATATTTGCAGGCTTTTTCACAAAATCGACAAGAATAATGATAACCTTATATCAGCTGATGAATTGAGAGCATTAATCCTAGGAATACAAATAGAAGAAGTAGGTTTGAATGAGGATGACTATGAAGCAAAGGTGATGGAGGAGTTCGATATTTCTGGTGATTCTCATATAACTGAGAATGAATTCATTAAAGGAGTCTCAAAATGGCTTAATAAGGCTCAGCAGTCTGCCAACAATCAAGGACATGACAAGCCAAAGTTTTTTAATAGCAATTCAAAGGTAAATATTGATGAGTGTTAAGATTTATTTCAATACTAAGCGCAATAATATTGCCTTGATGCTCAAGACACAAATGCAGAAAACAACTGAAGAGGAAATAAGGCTATTGGCTCAGAAAAAGGAGAGTAAGGGAACTGACATGGCATGGTCGAATTACATTAAGGCAGCTTTTCTATTGATTCTTGGAACTGCTATCACCGTTTTGCTTGCACAACCCCTTATGCAAACTCTCCAAGAGTTTTCTACTGCTATAAACATCCCATCATTTTTGGTATCATATGTTGTGATACCCTTGGCTTTGAACTACAGACAGACTCTAAGAGCAATTACTTCTGCCAGACAGAAGACAGAAAAAGCTATCTCCTTAACCTTTTCTGAGGTTTACTTCTCCCCCAAACTCATCTTTTCATTTGATCATGAGATAACAATTCCTAGTACAATGGTGCTGCTTACATCTTATATTCTTATCAGAAAGTTCAATACTTTTTTTGATAAGTCAATCAGAAAGTTCTATCTTTATGATTTAATCAGGTGGTTATATCTCCATTGAAAATTAAACCTGTCCATGTGGTTTAAATAGTATTTGCATTTTGCAACGAGTACATTTTTTTGCTTCGTAGCATTTACCTAAGTTGGTCTTCAATATTTTAGATCATTTTTATTTGACACTTGGAATGTTTTTGGCAGATTTATAATGGAGTATTCATGAACAACATGATGGGTTTAGCCATCTTCTTGGCCCTTGTTTACATACGAGATTTGTCATGGGATGTCTCTGCTGAAGTTCTGGTTGTTCTACTTATCTGCACAGTGATGGGTCTTTTCACCAGCTTCTGCATCAAATTCCCATTCTGGACAAGTATCCTAGCATATCTTCTGTACCCCTTGTCTCTGCTTCTGATTTATGTTCTCACTACTGTTTTTGGATGGTCCTAAATTAGTACTTGCTATACTGCTCCGCCGCCGCCCGGGGGGGGGGGGGGGGGGGGGGGGGGGGTGGGGAATGCAAAAGAAAATATACAATAAATCTTATGCCTATGTCACAACATTTTTCATAACTACTAAAGTGACATCCCATAATTAGTGTACAATAAAATGATGTTGGTGGTCCTAATGACTGTGAGTTGCATTAATTGGTGGTCTTAGTAAAAATGATATTGCATTAATCACAATGTGCCACCTCAACGAGATATATCTCTAGCATTATTGAAGAAATAAATATGTATCTAAATTAAAATTCACAAGGTTGTGAGGACATTTTTTTTTTTTTTTTTGTTAAGAATAAGAATTCTATAGACAAACTGAAAAGTTTACAAACGCACAGATGTACAACACTTCTAACCAAAAAAAAACTACACATTGGACTTACATCAACCTTTTTTTAACACTATTTTAGTCTATCTTTTTAGTCAAAAAAAAAAAAGGAAACAAATCAATTATTATCCATAGCGGGACCAAATATGAAAAATTCATTTCACTTGAGCTTTAACAGCTGACAGAGGAATACCCCGTTTACAGAAGATCAATCTGTTCTTAATTGTATTCTTGAAGTTCCATTTTGCTGTTACTCCAGGCCTTTTCTCCCCCAGCTTATACTCTTTATTATGCTTTCTTCATTCAGAATTTGGCCCCCAAACTAGCTTACAGATTAAAGCAGTCAGACCCTTTCCTCTAAACCTTTGCAACCTCAAACAAACTAATCAGCTAACCCACTCCACCTCAGGCTTAATTATCAAGTTCTTCTTCATAAGGGTTTTCTATTCTCTTCCAGAAAACCCACACTCTAAAAAAAGTTGATTCCTACTTTTTATGTATTGTCTACAAAAACAAACACATTGGATCACCCTAATATCTCCATTGCAGCAATCTGTCTGAGTCTTTTTAAAAACCAATCACATTCTAGTCACTTTTATTCATGTGCAATTTTTTTTTTTTTTTAATCTCCTATATAATTAATGGAAGCCACAAAAGAAAACAAACTATTGACTTTTAGTGATAACAGATACAAACTTGACCACATCTCTCTCATATGTATTTAGGAAGCCTCTCTCAAACGTCACCCACCAATTCCAACTCTTTTCTCAAATTGTCACATGGCTTCAATATTTTATACCTCTCAAGTAATCTGTTTTCAACACCTTAAACGTTCATGACACTGACATTGAAAATGAGACTTGCAATTCTTGGTAAGCCGCTCTCTTAGAGTTTGAGGCTAAGATCAATGTCATCCCCTTCTGCTTCACCTCTCTCATTGCTTAAGCTAAGGGTTAATTCTTTACTTCCCATGTGTTCCTTTGATTGTAACAAGCCATGAAAGGGTCTTTTACCTTCTGAGCAACCCTGTCCTGACCTTTGTTGTGAGACCTCCATGCTTTCCTTCAAAATTATAATTTGCAAAAGAAAGAGTAAAAACACACCAAAATTACAGAGTCAATATAAGATAAACTATATTTAATCAAACACGAAAGGAATTGCAGTTAGCAAAAGAAATGAAATAGTGTGAATTTATCATCTTACTTGGAAAGGAAGCCAGTCAAATTTGGCTAACCCTCCTTCACGACTTCTTGTGTTGATGGGTGAAGGAATTGCGTTTACAGGGCAGCCAAATGTGTACAAATTATTATGAGACGCTCCATAGTCTGTAATGCACTTCTTTGTGTTGATATCCAAAGGGCCATGCCATCTTGTATCTCTGAGAAAGGTGTTCAAAGAAATTTGAACCAACAATTAATGGCAACAAGTTCAAAAGAGAGACAAGTGAAGATCAAGCTAGACCAACCTGGAGATTGTATTGCTGGGATAAAGAACAAATGCACCGCGATTATCACTTGAAGATGATTGGTTCTCTCTGGCCGTGCGAGGATCAATCATTGGAGGAACTTGGAAAGGAAATAGAGGGCCAGGGGAGTTGTCCACTGAGAAAGGCTTTGGCCTCTTCATGCCAAGCACCTGTATAACACATAGTAACCACAAATGTGTCTCTTAACAAAATGACTCCATATTCACATTTTCTCTACAAGTGATAAGAAAGAAAAACCATATAATATTCGAAGAGAATAAGTGAAAAGAAAGGAATTAAGTAAGAAGGTAATTAAATATAAGTTCATTTATTTACTTTTTTCTCTATTTCATTTTGTTAGTAACCTTCTGTTTGGTCGCTGGGAAACAATATAAAAAGAAAAAAAAAAAGCTGAACCCCTACTTTTTGTGGATATCCAAAAGTTATAAACTAAAGAACTGAAAGATATGACTTTACCTACATTATTCTAGCAACCAAACAAATAAAATCAACGTCAAAATCAGTGAGTATAGAAAAACAAGATGTGCCCAGAACAACTCTACAACAAATTCTTGATACATATGAAGATAAAATACTAATATAAGACAAACAAAGACAGAATAAACAGTAAGGAAATCTAACTTGCCTTCTCTTCCTCAGGCCAAATACATGTATAGCTTTGACCAGATCTTTGGTTTGAAGGGAGCTCTATAAGATGATTCAGTCCGGCAGATAATGGGGTTGACATAGATGGTGTAGAAGACCCTGGAAAAGTAGGATTTACCTGCAATTTACAAGCTTTTACATTAATCCTCTAATATGAAATTAGATTATATACCAAGAAATAACAACTAGAAAGAGAGTGACAATTTTTTTTTTTCCTGTTACCATCATAGAAGAATATTGGTAAGTTTTCCTTTGCAGCATTGGATATGAAGCATTGGAAATATGTGTTGGTAATATTGGAATCGTATCAGTAGTGGACTTGCAAGAACCCCATGTTACAGAACACTTTGGATTGGATACATAAGGGGAAGGACACACTGGATTGGAAATATGTGTTGGTAACATTGGAATTGTATCAGTAGTGGACTTGCAAGAACCCCATGTTACAGGAAACAAGGCCTTCTCAGCCAGAGACACACTTGCACTACTACTGCTACCATGACCATATGTGGTATCACTAGCAGTCATTGGTAAAGAAGGTGGTGGGCTAAAGTGATCAATATATGGGACTAAACCAACATGTGTATTTAAAGAAGTGGATTCAGGAGAGGCATCAGAAGAGGGATAAGGAGGAGTGGAAAGAGAGGATGAAACCAAGCATGATGAAAAGCCAGTGTCTTTGTTTTCCTGTTCACGCAAAATCTTCTCTAGTTCAGCCACACCAGGTCCTCTTTTCGGAACTTTTTTGCGCTTGAACATTTTTTTTTTTTTAATTTCTGTAAAAACATTGAACAAGTCCATGAATTCTTGTTTAAATATACAACAAAAGGAAGCAAACCCAGAAGACAGAATTCAGAAAGTAACAAGATTTCCGCATTTTCAATATCACCATATCTAATTTAAACCAAGCAACAAAGAATGATATATATTCAAATGTTACCGTGATATATGGAATGGAAATCTCAGAGGATGTTGGAGTAGAACACAATCACCTATGAGAAATGAACAAGTGGAAGTGGAGCCAAAATATAAGAAGTTTAACCTGGTTTTAAGCTCAGAAAGATCTTAGTGAGAAAGAAAGTATCTGAGTTTCCGGGGTTCTCTCAGTTTATTTGGTTTGTCCGAGAAAAATATAAATGAAAGTGAGAGAGAAATTTGAAAGTGTGGAAATCCAAGTAATATTTGATTCATCAGAATCTTCTCATATCTCGTTTCTTTCGCCCAAGTGTTCTCTCAGCTGTACTTTCCTGTGTGAGTGTGTGTGAGAGCTTTCTTATAAGGATGTTAGTTGTCACAGATCCTTGTATGTTACACTTGAGCTTTGACCAGTTGACCTAATGCATGCAATTTGTATTTGGACCTTTTATAAATCTCTGAGAATATTCTTTGCCATTTTGATAAAAGCAGTTTTGTAATTTCTCTCGGGTTTTATTGAGTGATATTTAAAGTATTCAGAAGTGGACCCCGATTGTGCAGAAAGACACATTGAAAGCACTGAAATCATGCAGGAAATTTTTTAAAATCTTTTTTTAGTCATTGCTAGTTGGGTTTACAAAGGTCTGTTTGGCTGCCTTGAAGACCAAATTTCAGTAATGGATTTGTGCTAATTCGAGATATTGGTTTAATAATTGTTAAATCTTTTTATAATTTTTTCTTCTTCTTCTTTTTCCTCCCACCTCCAAACATTAAGAAATTGGATACTGAACTTTTTGGGCTTAATTTTGGGGGTGATAATTTTGGTGTTAAAATTGAATTAAAGACTGCCTTATTTGGTAATCTAATGCAATTTACAACCTGGCTACCGCGTAGTATTTTGCATTAATGAGTGAGCATCTTCAAAGATACACAGTATATAGTGCTATAAGGCAATTAATTTATGTATCTTAAAACCTTTTAACACTCAAAAGTTTTGAAGAATATTAATATTCTTAAATAAATTTAAAAATTCTATGGCAAGCAACGTCTACAAGAGGATTCACATAGGTCACAAGATCAAAATCTCGTTTCATTATGAAGAGGATCCCAAGGTCATCATGAAGCTCTTCCTTTGGTTAGCTACATGCAGGCAGAGTCAAGATCAATTATAGGTTAAATTTACTTTTTATGAAGTTTCATTATTGAGTTTTCATTTAAATGGAAATAATTCATATTGCTAGGTAGGGTACAGATGGTAAAAAAAAAATTAAAAAAAAATTAAAAAAAAAAACCTAAGCGAAAGCCTTCTACAAGATAAAAATTGGGTCACTTTCATGTTCTAAAAATAATGTAGTAATTGATTGTGGCCAGTTGGAAAATAAAATATCAAAACCTATTTTGACCTAAAACGAGTTGATTGATGGTTTGGAATCTGGCTTCATTAATGATTTATATAGCCTTTGGTTTATGAGAAATTTCATGAAGATATCTGGCAAAAGATTTAGCCATTTAATGTGACGAATCACCTAGATTATTTAATTAGAAGTTTAGAACCACTAAATTTTAATACGTTGTTGGTCATGAAATTCCACCTTAGGATAAATTGAAGTTTCTTTTTTTTTTTTTTTGGTGAGGGGGATAAATTGAAGTTTTTCTTAAATGAAATTGTCAGATTCATGAAATTTTTTCTTAAATGAAATTCCACCCCATCGTAATTACCCTATTAAATGAAATTCCACGTACCTTAGGATAAATAGAAGCTTTTTTTTTTTTTTTTTTAAATTTTTTTATAATGATTTTCATAACCAGTCATCTATCATTGTCATGACCTTCAAAAGTTATTATTATTATTATTATTATTATTATATAGATATGATTGAATTTCATCGATAAAAAATTTTACCAGTTAATTAAAATAAGTGAAACTAACTAAAAATTCAAAAGTTGATATGCTACATTAATTAGATAATAATTCACACGGTTCTAGTAAATTTCTCTGGAACCTAAAAGAAGATAATATTTGGTATCACAATCACGCGAACCTCAAAAAGTCATGCAAATTGCAATTATGTTTGAAATTATAAAAATAAAGACAAAATGGTTTGATTTAGGACTATGTAGTCCAATCGAAACCTGTTTAACGTAACTAGGCATTAGGAAATGACTCATAATCAGTAGCCCCCAAAGTGATGCCGCGGAAATTATGTCAAATGCCATTTTCCATATATACATAAATTGTAAGGAACGTCACTTATTCTAGCACCACGTACATTGCATTAAAATCAAACCAAGTGACATCTTGTCCCCGTGAGATTCATTAAACAATCCCTACTGGCGTATGACTTTGCAGCAATCAATTTTTCTTCCACCTTGGATTAACATACGTTCACACCAATATATTTTATTTTATTTTATTTTTCAAATTACGATTGTAATTACTCTCACTCTCACCATTTTTTTTTTTTTTTTAATAACTTCTTCACTTTTTTATTTTTTTTCTTTATTTAAGAGTTAGGATTGAGAGTTTTTTTTTTTTTTTTTTTTTTTTGTACTCTCAATTTCAATCGTTGAGAGCAATTGCACAGGTGCAATACCTTAGCAAATCTTTTCCTCTCCTCTTCACTTCCCATGTCCCATGAGAAGAATATTGCTTTTATACAAGGTATAACTGTATAAGATGAGAGCAGCAGCCAAGGAGGGAACATAAAGTGACAGTGTACAATTTTTTCTGCCTTTTGATTACCTAATTAATTATTAGAAATAATAAATAGAAAGAGGTGACATGGGAAAACAGTAGTTTTCTGTCTCTAGTATGTACGTTAACCCGAAATTCATGTCCATAACAAAAATCGCTCGAAGAAATATCAGGATGAGTTTTGGAAAAGCAATTGAGCAATAATGCAATATGCCTAAATAGCTGATACTGCCAATTATATATGCTCATTAGGTCTTGGATCCAATAATATTGATAATACTAGTATAAAAATAGCTGAGAATTGTGAAAACCACAGTTGGTATATATATCTAACCCATTTTCTTTATTAAAATTGTTATGTGAATTGAAAATGGCCATCAAAATTCTTTCTTGACATGTTTTAACTTTTAACTGGTGTAGCTAACTCCTTTTATGGTTAATTAGAAAGCATTTTTTATTATTATTTTATATAATAGTTTAGCAAAAATAAATAAATAAATGAAAGCATCATATACTAAATTGATTTTTTTCTTAATTAAAAGTTGGTGGCACATGTGGTACGTGTACATGAAAAACACTTTCAACTATCTCTATTAGGTATTGGGTCTAATGCACGATGATCTCTAAGAGTCTAAGAAAACAAAGAACGATCAGTAGATTAAAATTTGGAATCATGTTATACATGGAGGTTCCACAGGGAAGTTAATTTCCAACTCCAAGTATGCTTGAACTAAATTATCATCTACCAATGACAATTTATTTTTTATTTTTCATAAAGGATGAACAATCTTTTTGACCATATAATTAATGAAAGAGACTAAATTCTATAAGGATTCTGTACAAAATTCTTATATACCCTCCAATAAAAATATTGACACATCAATTTTTTTTTTTCAAATACAAGAATAAAGAATAGAACATACAAATAAAATTCTGTTAATTAGAAAACCTATTAATTGTATAATTATCAACTTGAGTTTGGGTGAATAGATAGATGCCCAGACCCAGATAGACTTGTGTCCTGGAATAAACTTGAGTTTGGGCATGTTGGGCGAAAGATTGCAGAATTACAAAAACAATTACAGAGCTTGGAACTTTGGGGTGACGACGTGGAGCAGATTAGGGAAGTCTGACGGGCTTTGAATAGTTGGTTGGATACTGAATCAGTTATGTGGCTTCAGCAATCTTGAAATATGTGGTTGGTGGGGGTGACCTAAACACTAGTTTTTTTTCATGCAAAGGCTTCAACACCAAAGAAACTTGATAAAAGGGATGTGTGATGCAAGTGACGTGTGGCAGGAAGATGATAAATGAGTGGAAAACATTGTGGATTACTTTGCAAGTATTTACAAAACAAATGGCCCCACGGATACCTCAGCTGTAGTGGGTGCAATCCAACCAGTGGTGTCTGAGGCTATGAAGTTTAGCTTAATCCAAGATTTCTAGCTAGCTGAGGTGTTAAAGGCCCTGACGCAAATTCATCCAAAAAAATCAACAACATTTGATGGTATGCTTCCTGTCTTTTATCAGCATTATTGGTCTTTAGTTAGTGACTGTGTTACGTACCCATACTTTCCTAGATTTTCTTAATCATGGCATTGTCCCTCCAAATTTCAATGAAACTCATGTTGTACTCATACCAAAAATAAAATACCTAACTAAAATTACCCAATATTGACCTATTAGTCTCAATAATGTTGTGTTGAGACTAGCTTCCAAGGTTCTAGAAAATAGGTTGAAACGTTTATTTCTACACATAATTAGTGAAAATCAAAGTGCGTTTATTTCTAAGCGCCTCATCACTGATAATGTGGTGGTTGCTTTTGAAACAATGCATCATATCAATCAGAAGAAGATGGGTAAGACCGGAGAGATGACTGTGAAACTTGACATGAGTAAAGCATACGATAGAGTAGAATAAGATTGTTTGGAAAAGCTTATGGGTAAAATGGGTTTTCATGAAAAATGGGTCAACATTATGATGAGATGTATTCGATTTGTATCCTACTCCATTAAAATTAACAGGAAGCCTCATGGTCATATTACTCCTACACGGGATTTGCGCCAAGGGGACCCTCTCTCTACCTATTTGTTTCTAATTTGAGCAGAAGGTTTATCTGCGCTCTTAAAGAAGACTATAGAGGAGGGAGAAATGAAAGGTGTAGTGGCTTGCCACAGGGGTCCCAAAATATCACATCTATTTTTTGTTGATAATAGTCTTATTTCTTGTCGAGAGCTAAAAGAGAAGATTGTTCAAGCTTGGAAAGAGTTTTGGCAACTTACGAACAGGCCTCAGGACAACAATTGAATCGAGAAAAAACTTCTCTCTTCTTCAGTAGCAACACACCTCAGGATATTCAAGATGACATCAAAACTCGCTTTGGAGCGGATATAATTTGTCAGCATGAAACTTATCTAGGCCTCCCATCCTTGGTTGGAAAATCAAAGTGTAACACTTTTTGACAACTTAAGGAGAGACTTGATAATAAATTATCAGGGTGGAAGGAGAAGATGCTATTCAGTGCAGGGAAGGAGATTCTTATTAAAGTAGTGGCTCAGGCGACTCCTACTACAACAAACAAGACTTGTGGTGACAAACACTTTTCTTCATGAAATACTCTCATTTCGTCGCCTATGACATATGGTGATGAAACATCATTTGTCGCATAATCATGGTCACAAAAAGCCCTAGTGATGAAAATTTTTGTCACTAAATTGTTTAATTGTTTTTAATAAATAAAAAAATTATAGGTGACGAATTTTTTCATCGCCTAATTTTTTCCTCACTAAACATTATGTTTAGAGACAAAATAAATTCGTAACCAATTATTTTTAATTGTAATTTTTTTTTTTACCATATTCGGTGATGAAATATTTCTTCACTAATTGTATTTTGGTTTTTTGAAATTGCCAATTTCAATGGATTCGGTTACGAAATATTTTGTCACTAATTGTATTTTTGTTTTTTTAATTTTCCAATTTTAATGGATTTGGTGACAAATTATTTCATCACCAATTTCTGTGTATATTCATATTTCAACCTGTTAGTGACAAAACATTTCATCACCAATCACATTAACCTATTCTCTCCAATAAATTACACAACTCATTCGTACAATCTTTTCCAACCACATTCATAAACAAATCATCAATACAATCTAAAAAGTAAAAAAAAAACCGTTATGCTACTAAATCCATTAAAGTAAGTTGTTCACAAAACAATTACAACAATATATATATATATATATATATATATATATATATATATATATATATATATATATATATATATAAGTACTCCAGAATCCACTAGAAAATATGGAGGGAAAACTCTGAAATTTTTTCAAACTCAAATATTTTCTTTTTCTATTTTCATGTATAGGCTTTGGGGCCAATTTAAACGTTCCATAAAACTTGATTAGCAAGTAAATATATTTTTAAAATAAAAAGAATATGCTAGTTAATACATGCATGTGCTAGAATTGACCAGTTTTAACTAACTTTGACAATTGAACTCAATTAATATTACATCAAACAATTGAATTAACCCTAATCTCAACTTCCATTCCAGAAACTCAAATGTTGACATGTGTCAAAGAATATAAAATTCTCAGCCTTTAGTGCTGATTAGCACCTGAAGTGAATTTTCAAGTACCAAATTGGCCCGCTGTCGAGTTTTAATTGAGTCCAATGAACGACACTTGTTATTATTTTGCGTATTTTGACTTCTAACAACTTCACCCCGTTTGGAATACTTTGTAGACACCCCCATTTTTTAACCCTTCGTTTTCACTTTTATACTTTGTAGACACCCCCATTTTTTAACCCTTCATTTTCACTTTTAAAGCAGGGAAAAATTGTAATTGTACATGTGTGGAAATTTCAAGAAAGACCTTGGCCATAAATTCTGTCTTAAGTGGTCATGTGCAATTCTAAGAATATTCGTCTCTTTATTTCTTCAAAACAATGTCCTGCTTATTGTTTTATAAAGGCTTGTATCATATTGGTCTATCCATGCTTACCACAGGTATGTTGCATAAGATTATCTTTGATTAATTTTAATTGGTTTGTGATAAAACCCTATTAGTTGTTATTAATAAATATTTAAAAAACTCAGAGATGTTTTTGAACTTTTTTCTGTTCTTTTGCATTCTAGATCTAGAATTGTTGCTTAAATTAGATTTTGTGGAAGAATTGTATATAATAATTATTGTGTCACAAATTCTACTTAAACAAATTTATGCTACATCATATATAAACAAACTTAATCTTAATCAGCAAGAACATAAACCTTGCTTGAAAGCATATTCTAGTTTGATATTGAGATTAAGCTTATATTCAAAGTAAAATTAATGAAATAATCCTTAACTTTTTTACTTCTTTCGACTCGATTGCAAGTTTACAGCCTTACTACATATGTATATTCATAGTTGGAGATTTTGTAAATAACTTATCACTAGATATGTAGAACTTGATAAAAAATAAATATGAAAAAAAAAAAAAAAAAAAACAGTAATTCAGCATGCATCTACATTTCGAAATCAGTGGGACAATTTCATTTTAGTACGAAACTTAACTTCATAATCTGATTGCGGTAAAATATTTTTAAGAAGTAAATCTTTTTAGTGCAAATACATTCAATCTTTAATGTGTATAATTCTACGGTAGGAAAGTAAATGCAACAAGAAATACTTTCAATGTAATCACTACTGTCTTTCTAGATCTTCTGGACCTCCTTCATCTCCACGACTCTGAATCCCCCTCGACGATCTCTCCCTACTAAGCATCCTCTGGAAAGAGCTTAATCTTGTACCATGTGGCATACTATCTTCAATAGGTGGATCTAAGGGTTGAACCACTGTGCACGAAGTACTATCCTCTGGCTTGACCCTAGGCTCAGCCAGGGTGCGGCATATTGGGCAAGTTATGTTTGAGTTAAGCCACATATCAATGCACTCCACATGAAACATGTGTTTACAATTTGGTAGAAGCTTAACCATGGCTTCCTCCACAACGGTGCCCAAGCAAACTGAGCAGTCTATGACTTCACCATGATCAAGCTGGTCAGCTTGTTTGTACATGAACTTTGGTAATGAGGCCACCACCAATGGATCGAGAGCTCTCATTGGTGTTGACTCAATGGAATGTATTTCATCCAGTGCAACTTGAGTTGTTCTCGTATCTAGGGACGCTTGGTGTCTTGTTTCTTGATTCCTAAAATGGATTTGGAGAATCATGACTAGTATCACTAGAGCGATTAGGGAGAAAACAGAAACAAGTAAGAGCTTGCCGTCAGAAATCATGGTTACTCCTAAGCTGATCTAGAAAAGGTGATTCCTTGCTTAATCAAATTCTGAATTTATACAATAGATTTTTTTCTAGGGGTTTTAATTTGATTCACCATGTTATTTCGATGAAAAATCTGTGATGGGGTTTGTAATATATTTTATGGGAGTACGAAATTGAAATTTTACTAACCTCTTGGTGATTTCCTTGTTTTGGGCAGATTGTAGATTGACTTGGCTTTGGTAATATCAACAAATTAAGGATAAAGTTGAAATACTAGTCTCCTTCCACCACCCTGTCTGGTTTTCTTCAGGAAAGGATGAAATGATAATGATATAAAATAGTTGTTGAAATACTAAGTTTTTATTTTTGTTTTTTTTGTTTTTTTTTTGGTTTTTTTTTGTTTTTTTTGTTTTTTTGTTTTTTTGTTTTTTTGTTTTTTTGTTTTTTTGTTTTTTTTTGTGTGGATAGGAATTAAGGGTAAAGTTGAAATACTAATCTCTAAGTATTTTCATTTGTTATTATCATTTTGAAAAGTCATACTAACATTTTGCTAATGATATTGATGCTGCAGGCACCTACTTTGAGAGGCTTTGCATGACTCATCCTCCATAGTGTTTGTTTTTATCGGTTCTCTTTCTTACCAAAAAAAAAAAAAAAAATTGCTAATGATATAAAGTACACCTCGAGACATAAATAAGAACGTCTCAAACACGCAGCTTCAATAGCTTCCCAAAATAGGAAATTAGAAAAATTCAGAACAATTGAAGCTTATTTTTCGTCTTTAAGGGCGGCTTCCACCACCCTGTCTGGTTTTCTTCAGGAAAGGATGAAATGATAATGATATAAAATAGTTGTTGAAATACTAAGTTTTTATTTTTGTTATTTTTGTTTTTTTTTGTTTTTTTTTTTTTTTGTTTTTTTTTTGTTTTTTTTTTTTGTGTGGATAGGAATTAAGGATAAAGTTGAAATACTAATCTCTAAGTATTTTCATTTGTTATTATCATTTTGAAAAGTCATACTAACATTTTGCTAATGATATTGATGCTGCAGGCACCTACTTTGAGAGGCTTTGCATGACTCATCCTCCATAGTGTTTGTTTTTATCGGTTCTCTTTCTTACCAAAAAAAAAAAAAAAATTGCTAATGATATAAAGTACACCTCGAGACATAAATAAGAACGTCTCAAACATGCAGCTTCAATAGCTTCCCAAAATAGGAAATTAGAAAAATTCAGAGCAATTGAAGCTTATTTTTCGTCTTTAAGGGCGGCTTGAAGTATTTGGGGGCCTATAGCGATTTTTTTTAAAAATAATAATATTACTTAAACTATGTTATTTTATCTTAGATGCAAAATTACTAATTAATATGAACTAGGTAGAATTTTATTGGAGAAAATCTATAGATACCAAAAATTTGACAGTATTTTTCACACCTATTGATATGACAGATTAATAGTAATAAATAAATAAAAAATGATGTTATTTGTGGACCTAGATAAGAACTAGTAAAAGTTTTCCAATTCAACTGTGAAAAATGTTATGAAATTTTGTATGTATTTCTCCTTTTTTTTTTTTTTTTTTTTTTTTTTTTTTAAGAAATCTTATATTCATAACATTTTCACAACAAATCTTAGGTGTTAAGTTGATACTGGTTCTAATTTGAACCCACCACTTAAATTGTTGTTTTTGTCCACCAATAACAGCTAGTAACAACTAACTACTTAAAATTTGTTCTGAAAAATATTGTGGATGTAGCATTTTTCACTCTTTTTTTTTCTTGTTTTTCATTTGATAAAAAAAATATTATTTTATTTATTAGCTAATATTTGAGTCTAATTAATAGTATTACAATGAAAGAAATAAATCTATTAGACTATTAGTTAAAATTTAGGGGCTTTTTTTATACTTTGAGGCCTTAGGCGATTGCCTTATTTGCTTGTACTATAGAGCCAACTATGTTCGTCCTAGCTGGAACTTAAGAAACAATGAAGGGCCATTGTTTGGATATATAGGATGGACCTGACATAACTGGGAATAATTGGCCTAGCAAAAATGATCAAACTATTTCCAAAAAAAAAAAACAAAACAAAACAAACAAATCTTATACGATATTGCCATGAAAAGAAACAATAAAATCCAAACAAAAACAGAAGATGTAAAAATATTACCAAGTTATCCCTTCAAAAAAAAAAAATTTATCACCAAGTTATCTTTACTAATTCTTATTTCACTCAAACATTTTATCAAAGATTCTAAGAATTTAACATTACATGAATCAAAAGCCCCTCCAGGGGTGAGGGGGGTGGCCTATCTCCACAAAAGATAGAAATTTTTATTCATTCATTCAAAATTACAGCAGCAAATCATGAGAGAGAGAGAGAGAGAGAGAGAGAGAGAGAGAGTCTAGTGGATAGTGGTGTAGGCACTATCTCAACGTGGTGCTTGATTTGTTGGGGAATGTAAAATATCTATTCAGCTTTTGAGTTTTACTACTAACAGTTCGCTGCTTTTAATATTTTTCATGGGATCCTATAACAAAGGATTATAGCTTGGAATAAAGGCTAAAAAGGGAGGGACGAGAAGGAAAGACTAGAGACAGGAGAACATGTAGAGAGATGCATAGTTAAAGGATTCTGTAAATAAGTGGGAGGGGAAATAATTATCGGGTAAAAGAATCAAACTAAAAGATCACGTAAGATTACCATTTTGGTCCCTATATTTTGGGTTCACTTTCACTTTTGTTCTCATGAAAAATGCCTACATGGCAAATAGTTTGCATTGTTGGGTGTTGGCATGCATAGTATTAAAAGAATAAATGAGATGTTGATATATCTAAATTTTAGTGATCACATCAGCTCTTAGTTGACAATAAACCGACATCAACTTTTAAAAATATTTTTCTTTTCTTTACCAATTTTTTCCTCCTTTATTTTTTCTTTTAATTTTCTTAAAATATTTTTAATCAATCAAAATTTAATTTTTACATTCTCAAATAATTTTTTTATTTCTTGCAAATTCTTGGTAAAAAAAAAAAAAAAAAAAAAAAAAATTCTTTTTCATTCCTTTGTTCCAATTTCTTGGTAACGAAATAATAATCTAGTCCAACAATTGCAAATCAACATAGATCACATCGTTTCTAACCTTCAATTTGGTTTTTAATCACAGAAAATCCTATGCCATCAAATTTCAACCAAAAATTCCAATTTCAAACTAATTCTCAAACCTAGATCCACCAAACCCAAATTCACCACAACCCTAACCTTTCAATACCACCACAAACCTAGATCCGGCTTATCCCTAGCCAAAGCCACAACTCAATTCCAAGAGGTAGCCCAAGATTATGAAATCCTCTTCGAACCAAAAGAATGCTCTTGGTACGATTCTCAAAGAAAATTATACTACAACATTATGGTGGTGGAACAACCCCCCTAAAGTAGTGAAAAAAAATAAGGTCCTAGTTTAAATAGTAGAAAGTTTAGGGGTCTTAGTGATTGTCATCCAAATGTTAATTGTTGAATTTAGTGTGTGTCTATATATATACACATTTATTTTTATGTTTATGTTTATTTGAATATTGGAACATATGTGTACAAGTGCATATGTATATACACTAATTATAATGTATTGCTATGAGCCTATGATGTGTACCATAAATTTGCATCGCAATTAGCAATACTATAGAGTCTTCTTTAGTATAAATAAATAAGTATTATGCTCAATGGGGAATCTAATAGACTGATCTTTACTAACACTATGGTCTAATCATCCTGATGGTTAGAGTTTTATAAATTATTAAATTGCATATCTTTAATTAATTCAATAATTATAGCTACTATTAAAACCTTCTTCAATCCTAGAATTTTTGTAACACTTAGGTGTCAAATTTAATTATACATTAGTTTTTTTCCGATAATCTATTTCTTGAATTAGAAAAATCAATTGGTTATTGCTTGCCCACTCCTAAGTGCAAGAGATTGTAGCAATATAACTCTTGGAGTACCAAAGTCGAAATACAAGAAGCAGGGTAAATTCAAAGACAATATAATTAAACAAAAATTTGGGTGAAGAAGAAAAGCACTTCTGCTTGGTGATTGTTAACAAGAATAATAATAAAAACTAATTTAAATCAATAATGTAAATACTAGGGCATTGGGGTGTTTTCCTATATCGATATAAAATTCTTTATGATCTAAGAAAATAAATATTTCATAATTAATTGTTCTTATACAATTAAAAACTTATGATTCGGTTGAACTAGGACAATTCAAGAACGCATGATAACCTAAATTAATAATGTGGTTAGAATAGTTTTCAAAAAAACTCATTCACTTTAAAACGTGATTTCTATTTGAAACTATTAGAAAGTCATCTAAGCAATAAGAAAAACATGATTGAATTTATTGAAAGCATGGAAGGACTAATACATCAAAAGAAATCTAATTGAACAATTAGTTATGTTATTGTGTAAAATCTTAGAAAGAGTCACATTGAATATTCATAGCGTATAGAAGAAACATAACACCTAGCCCTAACAAAGAGTTTAGGCTGCCATTAGAGAAAAGAAAATGCAATTTTTTCTCTCCAAATTGGCTCTCTACAGCCTCCCTCCAAAACCTAACGTCAAAGTGTCCAAAGAAAATAAAACTTTTACTATTTTAATTTTCGTCCAAATTTACAGCAGTAACTTGTGAGTTAATTTCAGCCTTCAAAAATTGTGAAGTTCGAAAAACTCAAAACTAGAAAGTTGTAGATATTAAAATCACGGTTCCAACCCATCTATCCTTGTGTCAATTGGATTTTTGAGGAGAGAGATAGGACCAAAATACCGATCAGTGCTCAAATCTAATTTTTTCTTTTCAAATTCTGCCTCTTTGATTTATTTCCTTATTTGAAGCTTCCAAACATGGTAGACAACCCAAGCACTCCAGTTGCACCTCCTTAGACATTTAAGCATGGTCCTTTAGCTCCTCTTAAATTCTAGTTTGGCCTCCATTCTCTCACAGACTCCTATAAACTCATCTTTTTCACTGAAAACCTGAAAGTAGAAAATTACATGCAATGAATAATAGGGACTAATGTGAATCATGGCTTAATTATATAAATTACGCATAGTAATAAGGAGATAAATCCTACATAAATATATAACAAGTATACATTTTAAGGCGTTATCAATTATAATAAAAGTAAGAACTATTTTTGATGGTGTGTTTATATCTCATGGCTGAATTAGTATGTCAATTCCTTAAATGCACCAGAAGAGGATTGTAAATCAATCTTTGTTTGTAAAATATACCTCAGTTCATATTAGTAAAATTAAGGGCATGCATATTGAGTTTCAACTGTATTGCATGACTTTTGGGCAAACATTCTCCTACATGATCTATCAAGACTTGTTTAAGGTAGCCTATCTTATAATTAAATTGTGTTTTTGGTTTTTAACTTCTATGTCATCAATCTCAGCCATTTTAAATATTAATAATAATAGGTTAAACAAAGAACCACTAAGCACTTGATGTAAATTTGAATGCCGATTTCAATAGAAAACATAAAAAGATCAATTATCTATTCATTTAGAATACTTAATAGTTAGTTTTCCTTCTTTTAAAAAAATTATTTTATAAATATGTTTATGTTTATTTTTATATGTATGATTATAATTAATTTAGATTTATATTTTGTCAATTATATTGTTTTTACCCTTCTATATACATACACATACAAAGACACACATGATTGTAAACATAAATGTAGTTGTTTCTTTGTTCATACCAAAAAAAAAAAAAAAAAAAATCGTTAATTCAGTTTATAGATATTGATAAGTTGCAATGAAAATAATCTGCCATTATAAACAAGTTAGCTTTGATTTGACCAACTAAATGCAGGATGTAAAATGTCAATACATATCTAATAACCCCAAGCATATAGATCTAAGTAAGATTGAATAATCATCTAGAAAATGACAAAATAATGGCTTCTCCCCTCAGTTGGAATAAGGGCAGGATCCCAAATACTTCGTTTGGATACAACTGAAAATTGAAAACATTGTAGCAAAATAACTTTTAAATGTGTGAATAGTATCGTAGAACCCATTTTTAATGAAAAAGTTGCTGAAAAGTGAAGTTTGTGGGTCCCGTGAACAGTGCACACATGCACTGTTCACTGGAGAGAAGTCAACAATCACGGCTTGAAAAAAAAAAAAAAAACATAAAACGTGGACGTGGACATGGGAAGTGCAAAACGCGCTTCCCAAACGCACACTAAATGGACAAGATCAAAAAGTGCAAAAGAAAAGAAGTCACGTTTATTCAATGGTATGTTTGTTTTCCAAAATGGCAAGAGATACAATCAAATTTATAGAATTAAAATAACAATTAGTGACACTAAGAAGCTAATAGTTGAAGACGGGACAAAGATGCATGACTAAGATGAGAGTGCCACAAATTAGGGGATAAGGTGGCAATAACAATAATAGAGACCAGAGATGAGTGAATGTTTTTTTATGGGCCTTGAACATTCATCCAACTTTACAACCTGTCCCAAGTAGTTGGCTTGTCTATGGATCCTACACATCGACACCACAATTAGTAACGAGAAGATCAACATTGAGTTCACAAAGTTGACTAATAAAGAGAAAATTTTGGAAGAAGATAAGTGTCATTAAGAGATTTGTTTAAGGAATAAATGGATCCTATGTAACTAATAGGCATGGGAGTGTCATCAATAGTGTAAATAGATTTAGGATGCTTTAAAGGAACCTTCGAAAAAAATTAGGAGGCATTAGGAGTCATTTAATTACAACAAGCAATTTAGTGTTTTGCACAAGTATGGATGCCTTGGGAAAAGATTCGTCCCCTTCAAATTTTCACACATTGGGTGCTTTGGCAACGTGACTTATGTGTGCAAGTATTTCTAGGGCGAGGAGTGTGTGTGTGTGTGTGAGTCTCTTTTCTTATTTTTATTTTAAGGAGTCGCCACCAACTATTGGTCTTGTAAGAGGTGTGATTGGTCACTTATTTGTGTAATTTTTTGGTTACCTAATTAACTAGGAACCGATTCAAGGGTTTTTGAATTAATTAAGGTAAACCAAAATCTCAAACGAAAGGATAGTATGGGTAGGGAAGGTGTTAGGCACTTCACACCACCTATCTAAAGGATAGTTGCAAGGGTAAAAACTAATCATGTCATAAGGCACATACAAGGCTAACAAGAGAAGCTCTAACATGCAAAGCTAAGCAAGGGAGAGGGAGGCAAGAAACAAGCATGCATGCCAACATCATCAAGATGTGATCTCACCCACACGGTTAAACCCAAACAAGCCACAAAAGGGGAAGAATGCAACCAAACAAGACAAGATAGACACAAAAGGCACACGAACACTTACTAAGCGGGAAATAAAGCATGTAAAGTAAGGCAAGGATGCAAGAAACTAGATATTAGCATACAAGCATCGATCAAAAGATGAAAGCATTGATATAAGCATAAAACATCCAAACTGTAGACACTCAATTTTACACCATAATTTAATCTTGGAAAATGGCTAAAATGACCATTTCATATACCCAAAAATCATAGTTGCATTACATGCATTAAATCATTCAATGCATATCATAAAAATGATCTTGAGATTCTAACAGTCATGACGGTATGCCCGATTCCCAAATCGAACTGTTGGATTAAAAGATATCACAAGATCAAGTTTTCAAGGTCTGCATGCATTGTATAAGGGTGAAACCGATCACATGTGATTAATTGAAATTAATTTTGATTGGTTAAACAATTAAAGTTAATTAAATAATTTTGTGATTAGTTGTTGGCTTTTGCCAAAAATAAGCTTGCTTGCATGGGAATAAAATGGATAATCAAATAACAAGGGAAGTGTTGATAATTAAGTCTTTTTAGAATATTTATCTATTAGATAATTATTGTTTTAAAGACTTGATTATCAAAATAAAGTTAATTTTAGAATACGAGTTAAAAACTCCAGGTGCAATTCTCAACTTAGAAAATCTCTAAAAAAAGAGTCCAAATTGAACCAAAATTGGAAGTGGGGCTCGGCACGTGAGAGGGCCAATTAGCACTTTGGAGTGCCGATCGGCACATGGCAAGTGTCGATTGGCACAACTCTGAGGCCTGGCCCGGAAATGCTACTCTATTGACTACTTGAAAACGACATACAAGCAAAAACACAAAGACAAATAGAAGAAAAAAAATATTAAAAAATAATACAACAACAATCTAGTGGCTGACCACCCCTAAAATTGTCGGGAATAAGAAAGGCCTTAGTTCAAACAAAACAAAAATTTAGGGGTCTTAGTGAATTTCATCCAAATATTAATTGTTGAATTTAGTTAGTGTGTGTGTATTTATGTTCATGTTTATGTTTATGTTGTATAGACACATATGTATATATATATTGGTTACAATGTATTGCTATGACATGTACCGAAAATTTGCATCTCTATTGCTAATGCAATTAAGCCTTCTTTTGTGTAAATAGATAAGTATTATGCTCAACATTGAACCTAATAGACTAATCCCTACTGATACTAGTCAAATCGTCCACAATGATTGGAGTTTTATAAATTATTAAATTGTACTCTATGATATTTTTAATTAATTCAATAATTGCAACTACTGTTGGAACCTTCTTTAGTTATGGTGTTTTTGTAACACTTAAGGTGTCCAATTTAATTATAGGTTATTTTTCCAATTTTTTATTTCCTAAAATGGAAATATATGTTGGTAACTATGAGAGTAAGAACTATTTTTTATAGTCACAACTTACATTTTTAATCACTATGATGCTTATTAGCCCTATGTAGTAGGATTTATTGCTGCAATAAGAGAATTCCTGTCGATTTTAATGGTATTTATATGACTTTTGTCCACACATTTCGCTGCATGATCTTATTAGGCTTGTTCAAGGTAGCCTATCTTAGAATTAAATTGTGTTTTTAGTTTTAACTAGTATGTTTTCAATTTTAATAATAATAATAATAATAATAATAATAATAATAATAAGTTATACAGAGATCAACTAAACACCTCAAGTAGATTTGATTGTCGATTTCTATATAAGACATAAAAATCTAAATTATTTTTTCATTCAAAATACTTAATGATTAGTAATCATAGATCATACAAAGATCCACTAAGCAACTCAAGTAGATCTGAATGTCAATTTCAATGGAAAGCATAAATATCCTAACTATTTATTCATTTAGAAAACTTAATGATTAGTTTTCCTTTTTACTATTTCTTTATATATATATATATATATATATATATATATATATATATATATATATGTTTTTATGTTTATGTTTGTGTATCTATGTTTACATTTATGTCTATATTTTCACAATTATATTCTAGCATTATAACAAATTATCTTTGAGTTTACCAAATAAATACATGATGTAAAATGTAGATACTTTTCTAATATTCTTAAAATTTATGTTTAATTTACCATATGCCTAGTTATAAGTTTCCAAAGATGATTTGGAGTTCATTGAAATTGTTGTTCTTAGGTTTAGCAACCAAGATACTGAATATAAACAAATTAAAAAAGTGACAGGGAAAAATCCAACAAATGGTGTAAGAAACCTAGAATCTTACCCATATATTGAAAGGCAAATGAATACAGAACCACTCAATACCTAAGTAAATTTGAATATTGATTTCAATGGAAAACTTAAAAATCTCAATATTCAATTTTATACTTATTTGTTAGCTTCGTTTATATTTTTTTTTTTATGAATTCGTTTGTATTTATATAAATATTTACATCTATTGTTATATTTTTTCACAAGTTTATTGTCTAGTACTCTTATATACACATACACACACAAGGACACACACGATTATGAACAAAAATTATTCTTAAAGTTATTTATGCAATTAGTAAAAATGTATATTATATTGTATGTTAATATACATTTTTCCAGAGGCATATTTGGATTGAAAGAGATAATAGCCTACAAATGAGAATGTGACTTAGAGACCAAAAAAGTAGCTCAAAGTGCCTAGATCTTTCATCTCAAAATGTTGGTTGAGAAATTGTTGAAGAGCACAAATTCCTACAATGTTATCAAATGTAATAATCATATCATCAACATAGGGTAAAATGAGAGTAATAACAATGGGGTCGAATGAATAAAAGTGCGGAGTCATATTAGCTAGGAGTGAAACCCTGCTGAGAAACCATATAGCTAAATTTGGTAAGCCACGCATGAGGAGCTTAATTAAGGCCATACATAGCACATAAGGCTGAACATATTACATATGATTTGGTGAGTGTTGGTAGCTGGGAGGAGGTTACATGTACACTTCTTCCTCAAGATCCACATATAGGAAAATATTCTTACATCCTCTAAAATAGAAACCTTTTGTGAAGAGCAGCAATTGCAAGGAGTGATCGAATAAAGATAAGACGAGCAACTAGGTCAAAGGTTTCTTCATAATCAATGCATTATTCTTGAGTAAAGCACTTTAGAAAAAGGCAAGCCTTATAGTGTTCTACAGATCCATCTATCTTAGTTTTGATCTTGCATTCCACTTGCATCCCACTACAGATTTGCTAGGAGATACATCAACCATTTCCTACATATAAGTCTCATAGAGAGTAGCAAATGCAGAAGAATAGTAGTAGTCCTAAAGATGTAGAGAAGGAACTTTTATCCGATTAGAGCAACGAAGTGTAGGGTCAGGTGAAGGCTCTGAAGGAAGGTTCGATGAATGTAAGGATGACGTATATGGTGATGATATGGCTGGATTTAGAACAAATGGACCTGCTTCTTGAGATAAGGCCAAGGGCTAGACATCTGAAAGAGCTAGAGGTCGAATTAGAATCCCTCATTTGGTCAAGATGGAGATCAATAGAAGAATGGCTAAAGATTGGAAGCAGTAAGTAGAAATAGAAGAAAACTGCTGAACACTGGAGAATGGACGATGCTCCCAAAATTTCACATGATAAGAGATACGCAAACAACAAGTTGTGGGATTGTAGTAGCCTTTTTAGTTGATATCATCACCAAGGAAGCAGTAGAGTTGAGAGTGAGATTCAAGTTTGGATCGTTCATATGAAGGAAGGGAAACGAAGCAGGCATAGTGAAAGACAAGACGGAGAAGTAGTCAAAAGGTTGGTCGTGTAATAGCTTAAATGCTGATTTGTTTTGAGTTGTGGGCGAGAGAAGAAGATTGGTAATGTAGACAGTAGTGAGTGCAGCTTCACTCCAAAAGTGTTCAAGAATAGATGAGGATATAAGCAGGATAAGGACAGGATAAGGAAGCGTGACCAAGACGATAGCGACTAATTGTACTATACATATACATAAATCAATATGTAAAGTGTATCATTCTATGGAAGACAAGTAATATGCAACAATACTTACAGAATCCAACACCTATATCCAATGTAGGCAATATAAAATCGGAATAGCAGGGGATATATTTTGCTTTTAAAAAAATTGAAAAAAATGATTAGCTATACTATTTTATTGTCGAGTAAGCTCCTATCATTAGACAACAGTAAGTAATCACTACTCTCTTTCTAGATCTACTGCACCCACTTCATCTATACAACTCTGAATCCTCGTCGGACTCTGCCTACTAAGCATCCTCTGAAAAGAGCTTAATCGTGTACCAATACCATGTGGCATACTATCTTCTATGGGTGAAACTATGGGTTGAACCCCACCGCATAAATTACCATCCGCTGGCCTGACCCGAGGCTCAGCCAGGGTTCGGCATATGGGGCAAGTTGTGTTTGAGCTAAGCCACATATCAATGCACTCTACATGAAACCTGCGAGTACAATTTGGTAGAAGCTTAACCATGGTCTCTTCCACAATAGTGCTCAAGCAAACTGAGCACTCTGTGACTTCTTCACCATGATCAAGCTGGGCACTTGGATTGTATATGAACTTTGGTAATGAGGCCATGACCAATGGATCGAGACCTGCCATTGCTGACTCAATAGAATGTATTTCATCCAGTGCTTCTTGAGTTGTTCTCCTATCTAGGGAAGCTTGTTGTCTTAAAAGGTACCTAGGATAGATTTGGAGAATGATGAAGATCATCACAATAGCGAATAGGGAGAGCACAGCTGCAAGTATGATCTTGCCATTGTTACCAATTCTATAATTATAATTACCATCGTTGGAACTCATAGTTGCTCCTAAGGTGATCTTGATCAACGTGATGGTGTTAAAAAATAAAATGCAATTTGTAATTCTCATTAAGCTGTCAACAAATTAAGAGGGGGCAGCAAATAGACAATAGAAGAACTATGTGGCAGCAAATAAAGAAGCTGAAGCTATTATTGGTAGACAACTCACATGCTGGCTGTCATTCAAGGAGTATGTCGTTGAATTCTAAAACTTACAAGTGTAAATTTGTATAATATAATATTATGTTAGTCGGTTTAGTAACCAACCTAAGGCCTCTATCTAAGCAATGCATATGTACAAAGACAAAATAAGAGAAGTGAAATGAAATAGATACAGAGCATTAGAAATTTAGAATACTCTGTTAGCTGTGGAAATTTCAAGAAAGGCCGTGGCCATAAATTGTCTTAAGTGGTCATGCGCAATTCTAAGAATATTTGTCTCTTTATGTCTTCAAAACAATGTCCTGATTATTGTTTTATAAAGGCTTGTATCTTATTGGTCTATCCATGCTTACCATAGGTATGCTTGCAAAAGATTATCTTTGATTAATTTTAATTGGTTTGTGATAAACCCTATTTGTTATATTAATAAATATATAAAAGATTTAAGAGTTTTTTTTTTTTTTTTTTTTCCTATTCTTCTGCATTCTAGTCTAGAATTTTTGCTTAAATTACGTTTTGTGGAAGAATTGTACATAATTACTGAGTTACAAATTCTACTTAAGCAAACTTACGCTACATCATATATAAGTAAGCTTAATCTTATTCAGCAAGAACGTAAAACATGCTTGAAAGCGTATTCTACTTTGTTAACTAAATCGAGCTTATATTCAAAGTAAAATTAATGAAATAATCCTAAACTTTTTTACTCCTTTCAACTCAATTGCAAGTTTACAGCCTTACTACATATGTATATTCATAGTCGGAGATCCATAAAGCACTAGTAAACTCGCTTCTGTATATAATTGATCACTAGATATGTAAAACTTGATAAAAAATAATTATGAAAAAAAATAAAAGCAGTAATTCAGCATGCATCTACATTTCGAAATCAGTGAGACAATTTCATTTTGGTACAAAACTTAACTTCATAATCTGATTGCGGTGAAATATTTTTAAGAAGTAAATCTTTTTATTGCAAATTCAATCAATATTTAATGTGCATCACTCTACGGTAGAAAAGTAAATGCAACAATACATACTTTCAATGTAATCACTACTGTCTTTCTAGATCTTCTGGACCTCCTTCATCTCCACAACTCTGAATCCCCCTCGACGATCTCTCCCTACTAAGCATCCTCTGAAAAGAGCTTAATCTTGTACCATGTGCCGTACTATCTTCAGTAGGTGGATCTAAGGGTTGAACCACAGTGCACAAAGTACTATCCTCTGGCTTGACCATAGGCTCAGCCAGGGTGCGGCATATTGGGCAAGTTGTGTTTGAGTTAAGCCACATATCAATGCACTCCACATGAAACGTGTGTTTACAGTTTGGTAGAAGCTTAACCATGGCTTCCTCCACAATGGTGCTTAAGCAAACTGAGCACTCTATGACATCACCATGATCAAGCTGGTCAGTTGGTTTGTACATGAACTTTGGTAATGAGGCCACCACCAATGGATCGAGAGCTTTCATTGGTGTTGGCTCAATGGAATGTATTTCATCCACTGCAACTGGAGTTGTTCTCCTATGTAGGGAAGCCTGGCGTCTTCTTTCTTGGTGCCTAAAATGGATTTGGAGAATCGTGACTAGCATCACTAGAGCGATTAGGGTGAACACAGCAACAAATACGAGATTGCCGTCAGAACTCATGGTTACTCCTAAGCTGATCTAGAAAAGGTGCTTCCTTGCTTAATTGACTCTCAAATTCTGAATTTGTACAAGAGAGGTTTCCATTTGATTCACCTCGTTATTTCGTTGAAAAATCTCTGATGGGGTTTGTAATATATTTTATGGGATTACCAAATTGAAATTTTACTAATCTCTTCGTGATTTCCTTGTGTTAGGCAGATTGTAGATTGACTTGGCTTCTGTAACATCAACAAATTAAGGATAAAGTTGAAATACTAGTCTCCTTTCTCCACCCTGTCGGCTTTTCTTCAAGAAAGGAAGAAATGATAATGATAAAATATTTGTTATTATCATTTTGAAAAGTTGAAATACTAATTAAGGATAAAGCTTTTGTTTTTTTGTTCTTTTTTTTTTTTGGGGGGGGGGGGGATAGGAATTAAGGATAAAGTTTTTTTTTTTTTTTTTTTTTTTGAGAGGGGAATTAAGGATAAAGTTGAAATACTAATCTCTAAGTATTTTTATTTGTTATTATCATTTTGAAAAGTTATACTAACATATTGCTAATGATATAAAATATTCATCTCGAGACGTAAATAAAACGCCTCAAACACGCTCCTTCAATAGCTTCCCAAAACAGGAAGTTAGAAAAATTCAGAGCAATTGAAGCTTATTCTTCGTCCTCAGGGGCGGCTTGAAGAATTTGGAGACCTATAGCGAATTTTTTTTAAAAATAATAATATTACTTAAACTATGTTATTTTATTTTAGATGCAAAATTACTAATTAATATGAACCATATAGAATTTTTTTTCGAGAAAGTCTATAGATACCAAAAATTTAACAAAACTTTTCACACCAATTGATGTGGTATATTGATAGTAATAAGTAAAAAAAAAAAATGATGTTATTTGTGAACCTAGATAAGAACTAGTAAAAGTTTTCCTACTCAATTGTGAAAAATGTTATGAAATTTTGTATATATTTCTCTTTTCTCTTTTGTTTTTTGGAAGTCCTACATTCAAAACATTTTCATAGCAAATCCTAAGTGTTAAGTTGATACCGGTTCTAATTTGAACCCACCACTTAAATTGCTTTTTTTGTCCACCAATAATAGCTACTAACTACCAACCACTTAAAATTTGTTGTGGAAAATAGTGTGGATGTAGCATTTTTTACTCTTTTTTTTTTTTTCTTGTTTTTCATTTGATAAAAAAATATTACTTTATTTATTAGCTAATATTTGAGTCTAATTAATAGTATTACAATGAAGGTTTTTTTTTTTTTTTTTTTTTGAGAAACAAACACACACACAAGGAAGAGGTTCTAACACAAAGGCATACCACAACTCCACTCAAAATCCATGGTAACTTTTAAGGGAGGGTGTGGCAAGTTATACAATGAAGTTAAGATAGCAAAAGCTTCTTCTCCTCACGCTAGGAGTCTTTCTTTCTCATGTCAGGGTGAGACTTTTCCTTTTTTCTTCTTCCTACTCTACTGTTGACTCCTGGGAGAAATTTGTGTCGACCTTAGGTGTAGGTATCCTATCCTTCTCAGATAATTATTTTGTCAGCAAGGACTCAAACTTTATAGAACGGTTACAGAGGGTTAGTTTGATGGTGGAGGGGGATGAGGTGATCATGGTTGAGTCGGAGCATCGTGAGAAAACCTTAGAAGACTGCTCCCTCAATTTACTAGGTAGGTTTCAAAAGACCAAACTCATCAACTTTAGAGCAGCTAAAAACCTCCTATGCTCTGTTTGGAAGATGGGAAACGATCTAAAAATTATAGATGTTGGGGACATGCTGTTTCAGTTTAAATTCTCGATGGAAAGCCGATTAAAGTAGGTTATTAACAATGGTCCTTGGAGCTTCAATAATTACATCTTATTACTGTATTGGTGGGAAAACAGAATGGCGGCCTTTTCGATTAAGTTCCTAACTATTCCGATGTGGGTGCAAGTGTAAGGTCTACCCTTTGATCTGATAAACAAGGAGGTAGGGAGAGATATTGGACAGGGAATTGGCAGAGTCATTGAGGTTGATTGTAAAGCCATTTCCTCGAACCAAGCAAGGTTTCTCCGGGTTAGAGTTGACATGCCTTTGGACAAACCTATATGCCGGGGAGCCCCAGTACCTAGTCTGGAGGGTGATAAGGTTTAGGTGGCTTTCTAGTACAAATGGTTATTAGGTCTATGTTTCCACTTTGGCCTCCTTGGTCATGAAGCAAAAACCTGTAAAAACACGACACTGAAGGTGGGGGAGGAAAGCCCACATGGCGAATGGTTACGGGCTGGTTTTCGAAAGCCGAAAGCAATGCCAGGCAGCAATACACCAAGTCCACCATGGTAGCAGGCGACAGAGGTAGTTCCGCCACAGACCAGTGACTCTCCAACGACACAATCTCACCAAGATGGAAACCTCAACAGTCATGGCATTGATGGTGCAGAAACAAATCCCCAGCAGAATTTTAATTTGAGTAACGGACACTCCTATCATTCAACGACAATAATTAAGGAAAGAAATCTGGACATTATGGAGGTTGTTAAACACACGGAACTTAATAGGATCGATATTAATGAGGAGCAATACTCGGATATTAATGATGGGAAAAATCCCAAAATTAATGCTGGGATGTTAATCAACTTACCTATAATGTATGTGGACAACAGGGTCAATAAGGTGTACTCTCTTGAATGTGAAACCCTAGCTCATTAGGTTCCTGATGGGCAGGCATATGACCGAACTAAAGCCACATGTGCAAAGGTCCCAAAGTGGACCAAAATCACAAGGAAGGCCATGGCAAGCAAGGAAAAAGAAAATAGCAGTGGGGCTGTTGGTAAAAAATGTGGACATGTGGAAAAGAATGAATAGCTGGTGGTGATAGGAAACATTCAAAGGGGGATTCCAAGAACAATAAAAACTCAATGATGGTGGTTGATACCCAACCTCGTCGAGCACAATGATTGTCCTAAGCTGGACCTGCCGAGGGCCTAGGAACCTCCATGCAGGCACTGTACTCTCTCACTTGGTGAGGGAAAAAGCTCCCAAAGTTTTTTTTTTCCTCATGGAGACAAAGCAAATAGTGGATAAGATGAGGAAGATTCAAGCAGGCTTACACTATGATTCCATGCTAGCAGTTGTCCGTAGAGCTGGTGGTATTGCTATGTTATGGAAGGCAGACGTAGATTTACATGTACAAACATACTCTCTAAACCATATTGATGCACGAATAATGACTAATCCCCCTTCACCATGGAGACTAACAGGATTTTATGGGCAACCAAAGGAGCATCGAAAACATAAGTCTTGGGAGTATTTGAGGCATCTTCACTCACGAGATTCTCTGCCTTGGATATGTATTGGTGATTACAATGAAATTCTATCATTGGATGAAAAACAAGGGCGAATCTCGAGATCACTTTGGTGTATGGAGGAGTTTCAAAATGCACTACTATATTATGGGTTAATAGACCTTGGCTTCATGGAAATATCTTTACTTGGAGAAATGGTAGAATGAGGAGTGCCTTCATTCAAGATAGGCTAGACCGAGCTTATGCAACTACTGGATGGTGAGATATCTTCCCACATGCTAAGGTACCCCATCTCCAAGTTACATATTCTGATCATGATCCAATATTACTCACAACTTAAGTAGATGGAATAGTTGATAGAAGAAAAAGAAAGCCGAAGCGATTTGAAGAGAGATAAGCAACACATCCGAAATGTGAAGAGGTCATCCAAGCAGCATGGAATATAGTGGCTTGCACGGGTAGCCCTATGTATCATTAGTGGGATGGAGTTGAAATCTGGGTAACTTAAGGGATAAGCTTGAGGAAAAGCACAAAGAATTATAAGCTTTGTCTTCTATGAATATGGCTGAAAATCTAGAGTTGATTCAAAGGGTAAGGGATGAGATCAATTCCTTGCTATTCTAGGATGAATTATTTTAGAGGCAGAGGTCACGGTTTATTTGGTTACTTGTGGGGGATAAAAACACAAAATACTTCCACCAAAGAGCAAGCCAAAGACGACGAAAGAATCATATACATGGCTTTCTAGATGAGACTGGTAGGTAGTGCACATCTGAACCTGACATAGATAGAGTGGCAGAATCCTATTTTCAAAATTTGTTCACCTTGTCAAATCCAACAAATATGGAAATAGTATTGAATTCGGTGGACAAGGTGGTAACTCCGGATATGAATCATACGTTACTCCAACCGTACACTTCGGATGAGGAGAAAAAGGCATTATTCAGTATGCACCCCTCCAAATTGCCCGGGCTCGATGGTATGTCCCTTTTCTTTTTCCAAAAATATTGGCATATTGTAGGCACTGATATTACAAATGCTATATTATCTGTACTACACTCCAATCACTTTTTGCATAAGATGAGCTATACCCCCATTATACGCATTCCAAAAATAAATGAACCTAAATCTGTTTCTAATTACTGGCCTATTAGTCTAGGAAATGTTGTATCCAGAATTGTATCAAAAGTTTTAGATAATCAGTTAAAACTAATTCTGCCAAATGTAATATCGGATTCACAGAGTGCTTTTGTTCCTAACCGGTTGATTACTGATAATACAACTGTAGCTTTCGAGGTGTTACACAGGATGAGGAATAAAAAAACAAGAAAGAAAGGGCAGATGGCAATCAAACTAGACATCAGTAAGGCCTATGACCGAGTGGAGTGGGTTTTCCTTCGGGTAATCATGTTGAAGCTGGGATTTGATGACCAGTGGGTTCACTTAGCCATGGAGATGGTGCACACAGCTGCATACTCGGTGCTCATAAATAGAGAATCAAAAGGGTACATCACTCCATCACGTGGGATAAAACAAGAAGATCCCCTCTCTCTATATCTATTTCTTTTGTGAGCAGAAGGCCTTTCTTCTCTAATTAGAAAGGCCGTGGAGAGGCAGCAATTGCGTGGCATCCTATCTTGCACCAATGGAGTGTGTATATCCCACCTATTATTTATAGATGACAGTTTTATCTTCTATCAAGCCACATTGGAGGAGAGTCAACACCTGCTCGATATTCTTGGAAGATATGAAGTTGCTTCCGATCAAGCCATCAATAGACAAAAAACATCCATTTTCTTTAGCCATAGCACAAGGCAAACAGTTAAAATGGAAATCTAGGCACTCTTTGGGGCTAAAATAATGAAGGATTGTGAAACTTACCCTGGCTTGCCTATGGTTGGTGGAAAATCAAAGGTGAATACGTTTAAAGGCCTACAAAAGAGAATAACAAAGAAAGTGATGGGTTGGAAGGAAAAATTTATCTCAAAAGCAGGGAGGGAGACACTTATTAAAACAGCTGCTCAAGCCATTCCTACTTATACTATGGTGATTTTTAAAATCCCAAAGGCCATATGTGACACACTTAACTCTACACTAGCCAAGTACTGGTGGGGCCAGACAAAGGATGAGAAGAAAATTCACTGAATCAACTGGAAGAAACTATGCAGCCCAAAAGGAAGAGGAGGTATGGGTTTTAGGGATATCCAAGCATTTAACTTTGATAGGCCAAGAATGTATTGACCCCTTGTGATATATTAATTGATTAATTAGCCAAGTTTATTAATTAATCAAATTAACATGCAAGATGAGTGGTAGCACAAACAAATCACCAATTAAACTATGTATGCAACGGAAAATAAATTGACACGGTGATTTGTTTACGAATGGGGAAAACCTACACGGAAAAAACCCCACTAGGTGATTTTAAAGTCACCACTCCCGAGAATCCACTATTATCAAAACAAGCAGTTACAAGTAAAGGAATCCCAGTACCTTATACCAACCTACAGTTGAACTCTTACCCCAATACCCAATTGGACTTATTCTATAGTGACAATCTATCATTTCAATGCACGGCTCCTAGTATGTAACTAACCAATAGATGCACGGATCCCAGTACGCAACTTAATCACCAACTTGAGAAGAATGTTGGCTGCAAAGTTCTTCAGTTCATCACATGATAAAGATCAAGAAGCTCCTTGGTCACAAAACTTACGGTGTATAAACGCAGCAGCTTCTTCAAGATAAAGATGAACTAGGGCAAATTAGGTTTTCGGTTACACTTTTCTTCACACTTGTGGAATTGTGCTCTAGTGCAACTTGTGTAACCTTTGACGGCCCTCAAAATAATCCTTATATATGTTTAGGGTTATGAGAAAATCAAGCTCAAACATATACCCACAGATTGGATGAAAATCAGTTCTGAAAAACTGAGTTTCATAAACCTCGATAGATAGCCATCTATCGAGCTAGCTGTAGAGCCACAAGCTTCAGTAACTTTTAAACCTTGATAGATGCTAGCTGTCAAGTTTTAAAATCCAGCACTTCATTACTTGATGCTTAGACAGACTTGCATGGCTTTAACACTTGAACTTGAAACCTTGTTTCTTGAAACATTAAACACATCCTAGATCTACCCAATTACAAGTAAAGTGTGTTTTGTCAAAGGATTAGCCAATTACATAAAATGTTGACATATGTTCCTAACATTGAATCACATATGTCTTAACTATCTCCCCCTTTGGCAATCCGTGACAAAACCACAACAAACAAATGAGATATGAGAAAAGGCATAAATCACTTAACTCATATTCACTTATTGAATACAATAAAATCTATCCTAACACAAACTCTTGAAAAACTTTGCAAGAAGAAAGTTTATGGTAAGTAGACTTTGACAACCTGTATTTCTGAAACACTTTAAACAAAACACATCACAGCATCTTAGTGTGAAACAGAAATAATAGATTGCATATACTAAATAAGAAACATGTGTATAAAGAAAGAAAAGAAACAACACATGGAGAGATAGGTGAATAACATACATCAATATATATAAAAATCAAATATAAGTACAATGTATGTCAAAATGGTCACAAGACCCATGTACAAGAGATAATGTATCTAAAATAGAAATAAAAGAAAAGATACAAAAATCCTCACTACATCCCTCAATATAAACACTCCCCCTATCTCCTAAACTAACCCTCCCCCTACGAGTATGACTACTCTCATCTTAAAACTACTCCTCCTTTTTGTCACAAGTGACAAAGGGCAAGTAAATCAAGTAGACATCTCATCATCACTAGGCGAGTCATCATCATCATCCTCAGCATCATCAGCACTGTCGGAGCCATCGTCACTCTCATCCTTAGATGCCTCGGGAGAGGAAGCCACTGTGTAACCACCCATCATAGCCTGTCGTCACGCGATACGACCGACACGGGTGTTCACCTGACACAACTCATTGCTGAGAGTGTCAAGGCGAGCATCCATGCGCACAAGCTATGCCATGATGGCCTCAAATGCCACTCCACTCGTTGAAGAAGAAGGAGCGGAGATGGATGGAGCAATAGACGCTGGAGGAGCTGCTGTCTCTTTCCGCTTAACGGTAGCGACGTCAATGGCACACATATACGAGAAGTGGGGAGACTCGGGATAGGAGACAGAAAAGTGGCAAAGGAGTCACGTGATAGCGAAAGGAAAAATGAGATTATCACGAGTCACCGTGTCCTTATAGACATTTATAAGAGAGAGTATAAAGTGTGAAGGGAAGTCAATAGAGAGATCCTCAATGAAAGATAACAAAAACCGAGCATGAGGCTCTGTGGTAGTGTTATAGTGAGACAATGGATGAAAAACAAATGTCATCACCATGTTTAGGAATCTCGGACCTTTAGCAAAGGTCGAGCATGAGGTGTTTTGACGATCACCCCATGAAGAAGGTGTCTCACAAAATAGAGACGCAAGCTCGTTTTTGGACACTATCCTTAGACGCTCAAAACCAGGGTAGTCAAGATGTGCTACCCTAGGGACGTGTAGTACCTCGGATACAATATCCGGAGTAACTACCATGCATATACCCTGAACGCAAGTAGAAAACTGAGGTATAGAGTAATCAAATCCGTGCATATTAGAGTAGAACTCTTGTATGATCAAGGAAAGGCACGTGACCGGGACACCACAAAGTGACTCCCAACCCTTACTATGGATGACAGTGGGTAGGTCAGTGTTAGAAAAGTCTAACAGAACGACTTGGCATTCCGAATGAATGCCGCATCGTGAAAAGTTCTCCAAGAAGTCCGATTTGGCCTTCTCATCACGGAACAGGACATGAGATGGAGTGGGTCAGATGGAGAAGAAGAAGAAGATGCCTCGGAACGAAGAGGGTTCCGGGACGGAATAGATTTACGCTTAGGTGCCATGACGCAACTAACGTAAGAGGGAGAGAAAGAGAGAAAGAGAGGGAGACAATCAGAAAAGTACCAAACAACAAATATATCAAAATATGTAGAATTGAAGGTACGTATGCATGAGAATGCATGACCATGTGACATGTAAATATAAATTCATCATGGGCTCAGCCCAATCCAAACCTACCAGTACACAACATAGCAATAATGTAAACACACATCTAAAATGCATGAAACATTGTTATAATGCACATGTGATGCAATGCATGAAGTTTAAAGATCACTTTAACAAAAACCCATCCCAAAATTTTAAGAAAAACTCAAAAGTTTGGAAAATCTCAAACAATTTCAAAAACCCCAAAAGTTAGGTTAAAGATCATGAAAATGCATGATAAAGATGAATAAAGTATCATACCAGATAAGGAACAAAGATATTGAGACTGAAAATGAATTAAGGAAGATGAAAAGCTTGAGTTTTGGGTGATTGAGAAAAGGAGAGAAGTTTGTCTATCAAGAGAGATCGAGGAGAATTGAGACAGAAATCGCGAATATCCTATTTATAGGAAAATCATAAACCTCGATCGATCAAGAGCTATCAAGAAGCTATTGAGGTTTAAAACGCGCCTTTTAGCTATCGAAAAGCAAACGAGGAGCTATCGAGGATCAAAAGAGAGGTTTTCTCAACAAAGAAGCTTGATGGATCAAGGTAGCTATTGAGTAGCTATCGAGGAGACAGAAAGTTTCTCAATTGATTGAACTAGCTATCGAGAGCTATCGAGTATGTGATAAAAAGAAGCTAAAGGGTCTTGATAGATAGCTTATTTGTCCAGAGATATCAATAAGCTATCGAAATTGCTTAAAAATAGTTTTTCAAGGGAGAGAAAACATCTCTCAACCAAAGATCCAAACAACATTTTAAGCTCTCAAAAAATCTCTCAACACAAAAAATGTTAAGCACAAACATCCCAAAACACACATACACACACTAAACAAGTTTAACCAATTTTATATTTCAAAAACAAGTTTAGATAGTTTAGTGAGCATACATTAACACAAGTATTCCTTGTGATGGCAAAATCACAGTGTACCTGTACATGTATCAAAAAAAGCAAAGAATATTGCGTGTTGTGTGTTGTGTGTGAAAAACATCACAAGATTGCATAAGTGTCTACATGTTATAACGATTTGAGATATGAGCAAAATCACTTTAACTCACACACAATCATAACCTGTTTGATGGGGACTATCACCTTTAAGGTACATCCTATAACTCCCACATCTCCTAGAATACACGCTTGCAATCATATATAAAGCATTTTAATCTTTTTTTTTTTTTTCTTTGCATATTTTTCTTTTAAGAAAACCATGCATGGGCATATAAGAGATAGAAAAGGAATACCCAATTATGTTAAGCATTTGACATTCCACTTTTGCTATTCCGAAGCATACAAATGTCATTTCATGATTGGCGGGCAACAATGGTGAGATGGTTATTTATACCTTTCTCTTAAGATTTTCTAGTCCTTCCCATCAAAAAGAGTGATACAAGTGTTAAGTACAAGAGATCACTTAATTTTACTCATCACAAACACAAGCCACAAAACTCACTTGCTTAGTTGTGCATAGAGATGCTCATCTAAGCTACAAAAGATACAAAGTTTAGAAAACTTTGTTTCAATGACCATCCAAGGTACACAAGTACCAATGTATACAAACACACACTATTTTTGTATTTTTTTGATTTTTCAAAAAAAAATTTAATTTTTATATGAAAAAAAAATAAAACAAAACTGAAAGGTAACCAAACAACTAAAAGGTAACCAAACAAAAACATGTTAAACAAGACAAATCAATGCATAAAACTAGATGCAAATGCATGAGGAAGAAGGAGGAGAAGGAGAGATCAATCCATGGAGATGACACCAATGTGTTGGCAAAGGAATTCAAATCGTTTGCTATCAAGAGGTTTGGTAAACAAATCAGTCTTCTAATCATCAGTCTGAATAAACTCAAGAGTAAGAGTACCATCTTTGACAAGCTACCTAATGAAGTGACGTCGAATTTCTATGTGTTTAATTTGAGAATGTTGAACCAGATTCTTAGAGATGTTGATGGCACTGGTATTGTCACAGAAGATGGTAAGATGCTCTTGACAAATAACGTAATCATGGAGGAGTTTTTGCATCCATAGAAGTTGGGAGCAATAGCTACCGGTAGCGATGTACTCAGCTTCTGCAGTAGATAATGAGATAGAATTCTGCTTTTTGCTCATCTAGGAGACAAGATTATTACCCACATAAAAATAGCCCCTCGATGTACTCTTTCTATCATCAGCATTCCCAGCCCAATCAGCGTCATAATACCCAGCTAAGACATCATTTGTGTCCTTGCGATACCACACACCAAAGTCAACAGTGGTTTTGACATACTTTATGATTCTTTTCAAAGCAATCATATGAGACTCTTTGGGATTAGCCTGATATCTAGCACACACTCCCACACTGTAACTAATGTCAGGTCTACTAGTAGTAAGGTAAAGAAGACTACCTATCATGCTTCTATAAAGAGATGAATCTACACTTTTACCTAACAAGTCAACAGTGAGTTTAACATTTGGGCTCATAGGGGTTCTAACAGAACTAACATATTCCAAACCAAACTTCTTCACAAAATTTTTAGCATATTTAGATTGAGATAGGAATATACCTGAATCTTGTTGACGAATCTACAATCCAAGGAAGTGAGTTAGCTCTCCAATCATGCTCATCTCGAACTTGGCCTGCATGAGTTTTGAGAAGCTATGAGCAAGTTCATCCTTAGTTAACACAAAGATGACATCATCAACATAGACTTGAGCAACTATTAACTCACCGTCCTCCCTCTTTATGAAGAGAGTTTGATCAGTTTTTCCTCTGGTGAACCCATGTGACACCAAGTATTGTGTGAGCCAATCATACCAAGCTCTAGGGGCTTGCTTTAACCAATAAAGTGCCTTCTTGAGGTACAGCACATGATTCGAAAACTGTGGATCAATGAATCCTTTTGGTTGAGCCACATAGACATCTTCTTTAAGCAGCCCATTCAAGAATGCAGTCTTCACGTCCATTTGATAGAGCTTAAACCTCAAGTGACATGCCAGGGCTAGGAGAATTCTGATGGACTCTATACGAGATACTGGAGCAAATGTCTCATTATAGTCTACTGCTTCCATTTGTGAGTATCCTTGAGCTACAAGACGAGCCTTGTTGCGGATCACATTACCCTCCTCATCAGTTTTATTACGAAATATCCACTTTGTGCCGATGATGTACTCACCCTCCGATCTAGGTACCAAAGTCCAGACATCATTCCTCTGAAACTAAAGTAGTTCATCGTGCATAGCTTTAACCCAGCTTTCATCCTGAAGAACTTCCTTAACTTTAGTGGGTTCAACCTGCGACAAGTAACAAGAATAAGACACAAAGTTAGCAACACATTTATCAACTGTAAGCTTTCTTAGTGTAAGTTCATTCATGTTTCCCACAATAACTTCAAGAGGATGATTCAATTTGATCCTGGAGAAAGGTCATTTCTCTTCATGGGTTTCTGAATCAAGTGAGGTAGATAAGTCTGTTGAATCTTCTACAACACTTGGAGTATCTAGAGTACTAGGAGATGCAGGCTTTTGTTGAACAATTTCTTAAACTTCCCTGGGCTCGGAAGGAAGAATCTCTTTGGGGATTTCCTCACTAAATTTCTCAAAACCAAAATCTGAAGATTTATCAATAACAACATTTACTGTTTCCATTACCTTCATGGTTCTTTTGTTGTATACCCGATAAACCTTGCTTGTAAAGGAATATCCCAGAAATATTCCTTCATCACTTTAGGAGTCAAATTTTTCCACATTCTCTCTATCCTTGAGAATGAAGCAAGTACTTCCAAAGATTCTGAAATACTTAACATTTGGCTTCCTTCCCTTCCATAACTCATATGGAGTCTTCTTGGTACCAGGTCTAAAATACACCATATTAACCGTATGACAAGCAGTGTTGACGGCTTCTCCCCATAAGTTTCTAGCCACATCCTTGTTGTACAACATTGCTTTAGCCATCTCTTGAATAACCCTGTTCTTCCTTTCTACCAAACCATTCTGCTGAGGAGTAATAGGAGCAGAGAATTCTTGCGATATACTTGATCCTGTATAAAAGGACTTCATATATGAGTTCTCAAATTCTTTACCATGATCACTTCGAATTCGATCAATCTTTAGGCTCTTTTCATTCTGCAATCTTGTGCATAAAGCTTCAATGTGCTCAGGAGCATCAGACTTGGATCGTAGGAGAATGACCCAAGTGTACCTAGTGAAGTCGTCTACCACAACCATGATGTATCTCTTTCCACCAAGAGACTCGATTCTGGTTGGACCCATAAGATCCAGATGTAGTAGCTTCAATGGTCTGGATGTAGTAGATGTCTGAGTGCTCGAATGTTTAGATTTTGTCTGTTTCCCAAACTGACATGATCCATACACCACATTGCTCACTCTACTGAGCTTTAGTATCCCTAACACTAACTCATGCTTAGATACAATTGAAAGATGTTTGTAACTAGCATGTCCCATCCTTTGGTGCTATAGATCTTCATTTGGTAGACGAATGCTATTACACACAATATCACCATCAGGAACCAAGCAATAACAATTGTCTAGAGTGCGAACACCACTTATAAGCTTCTTTCCAGACTCATCCATAACAAGGCATTTTCCATTTGAGAATAGTACCATGAAGTCTTGATCACATATCTGACTTATGCTCAACAGGTTCACTTTCAGACCTTCTACATATAGAACATTTGCAATGTCTGGCAGTCCAGGTAGAGAGATGATTCCCTTTCCTTTAATCTTTGATTTACTCCCATCACCAAAAGTGACATTACCACCCTTTTTAGACTCGTAAACCTTGAAGAGAGATCAGTCTCCAGTCATGTGTCTTGAGTAGCCGCTGTCAAGGTACCACAAGCACGTGTCCATAACCTTAAATGCGGACTTCATCATGAAGCACACTTCGTGCTTAGATGACAGATCAATAGGAATGGTGTTTTCTCTCATCTGCCTTTTATGAACTAAACCTTTAACTTTCACTTTTCTCAAACGAACTCCTTTGCACATTTTCATTCTAAGACAGTCTAGTTTCTTTTTTGTCAAGCTGAGATCTTTTCCAATAATCATCATAATAGAATTCAAATAACTTTTAGACTTGCATTTTCTAATACACTCAAATAAGTAAAGGTTAGAAAAACAAGATGTATTTGAAAGCAAAGATCTCTTCAAGCCGGTTATAGCCATGACAACAAAGGTCAATGGATCACATAGCAATGATTAAAACCTAATCAGAATGTGTCTGCTCTGATACCACTTGATAGGCCAAGAATGTATTGACCTCTTGTGATATATTAATTGATTAATTAGCCAAGTTTATTAATTAATTAAATTAACATGCAAGATGCGAGGTAGCACAAACAAAATAACCAATTAAACTAAGTATGCAGCGAACAATAAATTGACATAGTGATTTGTTTACGAATGGGGAAAACCTACACGGCAAAAATCCCACCGGGTGATTTTAAGGTCACCACTCCCGAGAATCCACTATTATCAAAACAAGCGGTTACAAGTAAAGGAATCCAAGTACCTTATACCAACCTACAATTGAACCCTTACCCCAATACTCAATTAGACTTGTTCTATAGCGACAATCTCTCCTTTCACTGCACGGCTCCCAGTACGTGACTAACCAATAGATGCGCGGATCCTAGTACGCGACTTAATCACCAACTTGAGAAGAATGTTGCCTGTAAAGTTCTTCAGTTCATCACACGATGAAGATCAAGAAGCTCCTTGGTCACAAAATCCTACGGTGTACAAACACAACAGCTTCTTCAAAAGAAAGATGAACTAGGGCAACTAGGTTTCTGGTCACACTTTTCTTCACACTTGTGGAATTGTACTCTAGTGCAACTTGTGTAACCTTTGATGGCCCTCAAAATAATCCTTATATATGTTTAGGGTTGTGAGAAAAGAAAGCCCAAACATATACCCACGGATTGGATGAAAATCAGCTCTGAAAAACTGAGTTTCATAAACCTCGATAGATAGCCATCTATCGAGTTAGCTGTCGAGCCATAGGCTTCAGCAGCTTTTAAACCTTGATAGATGATAGCTGTCGAGCTAGCTATCGAGTTTTAAAATCCAGCACTTCATTACTTGATTCTTGGACAGACTTGTATTGTTTTAACACTTGAACTTGAAACCTTATTTCTTGAAGCATTAAACACATCTTAGATTTACCTAATTACAAGTAAAGTGTGTTTTGTAAAAGGATTAGTCAATTACATAAAATGTTGACATATGTTCCTAACATTGAATCACATATGTCCTAACAAACTTGGCTTTGTTGGCAAAGCAAGCATGGAGGCTCCTTCACAACACTCATTCATTATTTTTCAGGGTGTACAAATCAAGGTATTTTCCAAACTGTTCTTTTATGGATGCTGAATTAGGGAGTAATCCATCATATGTATGGAGGAGTTTATTGGCAGCCAGGGAGATTATTTGTGAAGGGTCAAAGTGGGGTGTGGGTGATGGCAGAACCATTGGTGTGACCACACATAAGTGGCTCTCTCATAAGCCAATTTTTTTAGGAGAACAGCAGCCCGACTTGATGGTGAAGGATTTAATAGATAGTGATACAGGGCAGTGGGATAGAGAGAATATTTTTTATCTCTTTGCATACAGGACACACATGGAGATTATGTCTATTCCACTGCGATGGACTACCACTCGGGATGTGTTAATATGGAAGGAAAATAAGTCGCAATCTTTCATGGTGAAATCTGCCTATTAGGTGGCCCTTAGGATGAAGGAAACCACACAAATTGAACACTCCACAGCAAGCACCAAATGGCCCCTATGGAGGAAGCTATGGCGACCAAATGTACCCGCCAAAGTCCGCATGTTTCTCTAGCGTGCATGTTCAAATGTATTGCCAACCAGGGAAAATCTTCACAAGCGAAAAGTGCAGGTGGATCCCCATTGTGCAATATGCTGCCAGCAACCCGAATTAGTAGGCCACCTGTTGTGGGAATGTCCTCTTGCAAGAAACGTGTGGGCACTCTACCGGGGTTGAATCTAAAAATGTGCAAACAGCTGCTGTGATTTCTTCTTGCTCTTTTGGGCGTTGGTGGAAAAGCTCCTTGTGGTGGAATTGGAAAGGTGGGCAGTGACAACATGGGCAATCTAAAACGCGAGGAACAAGTACTACTTTGAAAAAACCCAAACCCATCCAAAAGCATTTTTGAGTGGGGCTCCCGACTTACTGCAGGAGTACCAGACGCTTATGGCAGCACAACCACACACCTGACTCACTGTGTTGGCCACTTAGAGTTTTGGGTGGATCGTGAACTCACTGTTGTTGGGGTGTCTCTCAACAAAAACTGGAGTTCTTTAAGCTTGTATTAGTTGTCTTTTATTCCCCTGTTTTCAAACTGCTTAAACAGGGCATATACTTTGCATTTGTTTTGGTTATATCAATAATACTTCTATCTTTTACCTCAAAAAAAAAAAAAATAATAATAATAATAGTATTAAATTGAAAGAAAGAAACCTATTAGACTATTAGTTAAAATTTAGGGGCTTTTTTTTACTTTTAGGCCTTAGGCGATTGCCTTATTTGCCTGTACTATAGAGCCGACCTTGTTCGTCCTAGCTGGAACTTAAAGAACAATGAAGGGCCATTGTTTGGATAAATAGTATAGACTTGACATAACTGGGAATAATTAGCCTAGCAAAAATGATCAAACTATTTTGGAAAAAAACAAAACAAAACAAACAAAGAAATAAATCATATACTGTATTGCCATGAAGAGAATCAATAAAATCCAAACAAAAACAAAGGACGTAAAAATATTACCAAGTTATCCCTTGAAAAAAATAAAATAATTACCAAGTTATCTTTACTAATTCTTATTTCACTCAAACATTTTATCAAAGATTCTCAGAATTTAACATTATATGAATCAAACGCCCCTCCAAAGGTGAGGGGGTTGGCCTATCTCCACAAAAGATAGAAATTTTTATTCATTCATTCAAAATTACAGCAGCAAATCATCAGAGAGAGAAAGAGTCTAGTGGATAGTGGTGCAGGCACTATCTCAACGTGGTGCTCGATTTGTTGGGGAATGTAAAATTAGACATGGCAAAATGGGTGGGGCGAGTCGGGTTCGGGTCGGGTCAATCGGGTTGCGGGTTAAAAACGGGTTCGGGTCAATCAAGTCGGATTGACCCGTATTTTTCACATGAATTTTGTAAGGTTGAATTTAATCAACCATGTGTTGGCTTTATTCCATGACAAATTTGCTTGTAATATAGCACATAGAAACCTTGTATTTAGGTGGGAATCATGTAAGGGTAGTGTGTGAGAGAGTGTGAAGAAATGCTCAAGACAGTGCAGTGAAGCAGAGACTCGCGGCTAGGACTCGCTGGTGGCTCGCGGCTTGCAAGCCGCCAAAAGTTGCTCACGTGCAGAGCATGCAGGGGAGCTGAACAGTCACGCCACCTGGAGCACTACAGGACAAAAATCCAGACTGGCCATTTAGCTAGCTCGCGACTTGAACTCGCGACTCAGTTAAGTCGCGAGGTCAAGTAGCCAGCCAACCCTGTTTTTGGAAAAACTGACTCTTTGCATTCTTTTCTCACACCAGTATAAATACCCCTCATTCCCACAAAATGTGTGTGGCTATTCAGAAAGAAAAACCCTAAGAGAGGTTTCTTCAAAACACCCACCCAATTAGAGAGAGCTACTCATTCTTAGAGAGAAATCTTTGTAGTCTCTTCTCATTCCCTCTCTCATTGTCATACCTATTGAGAGGAGATTTCTATCCAAACACTACCCACACCCATTTAGGATGTTGAGAGTTTTTGGAGCTTTGGGAAGCATTGGAAGATGCCAAGGATGGCGGATGCTATGGTCTAGTAGCGGAATCCGGTAAGCTAGAAAAGAAAAAGGTTCGGCGTAACCTCGTTGGAGCAAGAAGCTTGGAGGGTCTATTGCTGTTCATGTATCCCAACTACATTTTCTAGTGGATTATTGACCGCTTGGAGGGCGGCGGAGAGGTTTTACGCCGAGGGCTTCGGTTTCCTCTTCGATAACACATCGTGTGTTGTCCTTGTGTTTGCATCTCTCTTCCCTTTATCTTTGCCTTTTATTTTCTGCTGTGGATGTGATTTATAATTGGCTTAGATTGATTTCCAATTCTGTTTATAGCTTATGTTCATTTTCCGCACACTAGTTGTTTGACATAAAGCTTGAATTGGTTAAGTTGTAATTTGGGGGTCTAAACGTTCAAGGGTGTTTTTACACGTTTTTGAACTTTCAAATTTTTTTTTTTTTTTAAAGAAAACAATATGTATTTGTTATTTGAAAAGTTATGCAACATATTATTTGATATAAAATGCATTATTTTGAATTCACCATTTATATCAAGAATGAACTCAGTTAAACTTATTAATACTTATTCAATAATTTTAAAATTATACAAATCCTAACATTGCTATCTAAAACAAAATAACACAAAGATAAGTAAAACAAATACACAAGTTTTATTTTTACACAATATCAACATTCCAAAAAAAAAAAAAAATTATAAATGACTTATTGGATAACTCATTTGATAAAGAATAAAAACATATAAGAAAGTTACAATTTTGAAAATTAATTTTATAATCTATTATCAATTGTGGTTGGCACTCTATTTCAATTTGAGATATATGTTAAAGTTTGATTGCTTACTTATTTATACATGGTCTCTTTTATGAAGATCATATCATTGTTAAGCAGCACACACTCTAAGAAATATCATAATTTATTTTGAAAAGACGTTTATTTTGAACATAAATTGTTAAAAAATAGGTCTAAACATTCATAATTTATGCTAATTTGATACTTTGGCTTTACTATTTTCACACTTATGAATGTGTCTCACACATGTTTACAATTTTAAATCTATTTTTAACTCTACGGTAATCAGATTATCTTGGCATGTACTTTGCTATTTGATATCTAAAAATCTTTATTCATTACAGAATGCTCAACCATTTATCTTTCAATTAATTTTCATGCAGTTATGTAAATGTATCAATTGTTTCATTAAAGCTTACAATAAACAATTAAACCAATATTGTCTTAATTTCACTATTTTTTTTTTTTTACCAAAAAAATAAAGTTTTAAAAAAATGGTTCGGGTTCGGGTTCGGGTTCGGGTCGGGTCGGGTCGGGTCGGGTTGACCCGCAAAAAACACGGGTCGAGTCACGGGTCAACCCGTTTTTGCTTCGGGTAAAAAAAATCAGGTTCAGGTCAGGTATTTTTCAAGTCGGGTCAGAAAATTCTGACCCGTTTTGCCATGTCTATGTAAAATATCTATTCAGCTTTTGAGTTTTACTACTAACAATTTGCAGCTTTTAAGATTTTTCTTGGGATACTATAACAAAGGATTATAGCTTGGAATAAAGGCTAAAAAGGGAGAGACGAGAAGGAAAGACTAGAGACAGGAGAACATGTAGAGAGATGCATAGTTAAAGGATTCAGTAAATAAGTGGGGGGAAATAATTATCGGGTTAAAGAATCAAACTAAAAGATCACGCAAGATTTACCATTTTGGTCCCTATATTTTGGGTTCACTAGTCTCTGATGCCAACTAGCTTATGAAAAATGCTTACATGGCAAATAGTTTGCACTGTTGGGTGTTGGCATGCATAGTATTAAAAGAATAAATCAAAAGTTGATGTATCTAAATTTTAGTGATCACATCAGCTCTTAGTTGACAAAAAACCCACATCAACTTTTAAAAATATTTTTCTTTTCTTTACCAATTTTTTCCTCTTTTATTTTTTCTTTTAATTTTCTTGAAATATTTTCAATCAATCAAAATTTATTTTTTATATTCTCAATTATTTTTTTTTTAATTTCTTGCAAATTCTTGGTAAACAAACAAAACTTCATTTTCATTTCTTTGTTCCAATTTCTTGGTAACCAAATAATAATCTAGTCCAACAATTGCAAATCAACATAGATCACATCGTTTCTAACCTTCAATTTGGCTTTTAATCACAAAAAATCCTATGCCATCAAATTTCAGCCAAATATTCCAATTTCAAACTAATCCTCAAACCTAGATCCACCAAACCCAGATTCACCACAACTCTAACCTTTCAATACCACCACAAACCCAGATCTGGCTTATCCCTAGCCAAAGCCACAACTCAGTTCCAAGAGGTAGCCGAAAATTACGAAATCCTCTGCGAACCAAAAGAATGCTCTTGGTACGATTCTCAAAGAAAATTATACTACAACATTATGGTGGTGGAACAACCCCCCTAAAATGGTGAAAAAAAATAAGGTTTTAGTTTGAACAGTAGAAATTTTAGGGGTCTTAGTGATTGTCATCCAAATGTTAATTGTTGAATTTTGTGTGTGTCTATATATATGCACATTTATTTTTATGTTTATGTTTATTTGTATATTGGAACGCATGTGTACATGTGCATATGTATATATAATAATTACAATGTATTGCTATGAGCCTATGACGTGTACCAAAAATTTGCATCTCAATTAGCAATACTATAGAGTCTTATTTAGTATAAATAAATAAGTATTTTGCTCAATAGGGAACCTAATAGACTGATCTTTACTAACACTATGGTCTAATCATCTTGATGGTTAGAGTTTTATAAATTATTAAATTGCATATCTTTAATTAATTCAATAATTATAGCTACGATTAAAACCTTCTTCAATCCTAGAATTTTTGTAACACTTAGGTGTCAAATTTAATTATACATTAATTTTTTCCAATTACCTGAATTAGAAAAATCAATTGGTTATTGCCTGCTCACTCCTAAGTGCAGGAGATCGTAGCAATATAATTCTTAGAGTACTGAGGTCGAACCACAAGGAGCAGGGTAAATTCAAAGACAATAAAATTAAACAACAATTTGGGTGAAGAAGAAAAACACTTTTGCTTGGTGATTGTTAACAAGAATAATAATAAAAACTAATTTAAATCAATAATGTAAATAGCAGGGCATCGGGGTGTTTCCCTATATGGATATGAAATTTTTTTTTTTATCTAAGAAAATATATATTTCATAATTGATTGTTCTTATACGATTAAAAACTTATGATTCAGTTGAACTGAGACAATTCAAGAACGCTTGATAACCTAGATTAATAATGCGGTTAGAATAGTTTTCAGAAAAACCATTCACTTTAAAACGTGATTTCTATTTGAAACAAGTAGAAATTCATCTAAACAATAAAATAAAATAAAAAAACATGATTGAACTTATTGAAGGCATGGAAGAACTAATACATCAAAAGAAATCTAATTAAACAATCAAATATGTTATTGTCTAAAATCTTAGAAAGAATCACATTGAATATTCATACTGTGTAGAAGAAACATAACCCCTAGCCCAAGCAAAGACTTTTACTATTTTAATTTTCGTCCAGATTTACAGCAGTAAATTGTGAGTTAATTTCAGCCTTCAAAAACTGTGAATTTCAAAAAACTAAAAACTGGAAAATTGTAGATATTTAAGCCACGGTTCCTACCCATATGGCCTTGTGTCAATTGGATTTTTGAGGAGAGAGATACGCCCAAAATACTGATCAGTGCTCAAATCTGATTTTTCCTTTTCAAATTTTGCCTCTTTGATTTCTTTCCTTATTTGAAGCTTCCAAACATGGTAGATGACCCAAGCACTCCAATTGCATCTCTTTAGACATTTAAGCATGGTCCTTTAGCTCCTCTATAATTTTAGTTTGGCCTCCATTCTCTCACAGACTCCTGTAAATTCATCTTTTTCACATGATTTCCTAAAAGTAGAAAATTACACGCAATGAATGACATCTTATTCAAGAAATTATGTAAAGATAAATAATAGGGACTAATGCAAATCATGGCTTAATTATACAAATTAAGCATAGTAATAAGGAGATAACACCCACATAAATATATAACAAGTATACATTTTAAGGCGTTATTAGTTATAATGAAAGTAAGAACTATTTTTGATGGTGTGTTCAAATCTTGTGGCTGAATTAGTGTGTCAATTCCTTAAATGCACCAAAAGAGAATTGTAAATCGATCTTTGAATAGTATATTGCATGACTATATTGCATGACTTTTGGGCAAACATTCTCCTACATGATCTATCAAGACTTGTTTAAGGTAGCCTATCTGATAATTAAATTGTGTTTTTGGTTTTTAACTTCTATGTCATCAATCTCAGCCATTTTAAATAATAATAACAGGTTAAACAAAGAACCACTAAGCACTTGAAGTAAATTTGAATGCCAATTTCAATAGAAAACATAAAAAGATCAATTATCTATTCATTCAAAATACTTAATAGTTAGTTTTCATTCTTTTAATAAAACTAGTTTAGAAAAAAAATTCCTCCAACCCACTACTTGTCAATTGATAAAACCATCCACAAGTATTTTTAGTCATATGACCTATTTAGTGTCTGTTTGGAAATAGCTTATTTAACTGAAACTGAAAACTTTTTGTTGAAAGTACTGTAAATAAAGCTTAAATGGCAGTTTAAATATTACAGTGGAGCCCATGAATAGTATCAAAAAGTGCAATGGGACCTATGAATAGCAGCAAAAATAAGTTGAATAGTAAAAAAAGCTGGTTTTTTAAGCAATCCCAAACGCACAATTAATGAGTTATATGACTTATTTAAATAATAAATATAAACGGTATGGGCAGGGACAGAACCAGAACTTTAAGTTAAGGGGGGCGGCTTTACTGTTGACTGTGTGCAGTGGTTTCAACCTTTGAGTTTGACTTTGCTAATATTTAACTACTAAGATTTTATTTCTTTTTATTTTTTATTTTTTTTGGTGACGGTAAGAACAAAATTATTTTTGTTTAGAATTTTTTAAAGGGCAGGGTTGTTTATTTTAAATAAAATTGGTTAATTGAGCTTCTTCTTTTTTTAGTTTTACTATTGGTAATTTCTGTTGTTGAGCTATTATTTTTGGGCTTGTATATTTTGTTTTAAATTTTAGATCTATAAATTTTTTTATAGTCACTAAAATGAGGAAAATACTAGCGCTACAAACTTTTTTATAAATTATTAATGTGATAAATGGTTACTAGTAAGTAAAAAAATGATGTGAGTAGTGGGCCCATGTGTAAACCAATAAGAATTTGCTACCAAAACAATTTGCAAAAATGTTGTAAAAAAGTTTGTGAGTATAGAATTACTCTTAAAAGAATTAATGATATTGTATAAGGGAAAAAAGATGTAATTTTATTGGACAAAATTGCTAAAATTTGTACATATATCTATATATATATAATATTATTTCTTAAAAAAAAATTGGGGGGCCATTGCCCCCTAGTCCAAAGGTAGCTACGTCCCTAGGTATGAGTTAGAGGAGATTCCTCCAAATTAGGTTGTAAGAAAACTCTAATGTTAATTTACTCCAAGCAAATGAATTTTCACTTGAGAACTTTCTCTTTTTTGTCTAATTTTTGAATGAACATTAGATTAAAGTTTTTAATTAATTGAGTACCTTGGTCCTTTTTTTTAATAGTAATTGGAATACTATGTTTTTATCAGGAATGGATCAGATAACCAGCTGGTAGGAACTCTCCACCGTACAAACACAACTGGTACACGTACTAATTTCCCATTTGCTTATCACCTTTTCTTTTTAATTAACATTTTAATCCTATATCCAATTTATTAATCTACAACTGTGACATTTTCTTTCGTGGGTTGTACTGAAATAATACAAGATCCAAGGGCTCAGAAGTAAATAAGGATTTGGATCACAATACCGGATGACTTTTTGAGAACAAAACCATCACTCATTCGTTAACATGTAAACGATCATGATGCAAAGCATCTACAACAGGTATGGGCTCATCTTCTATCCAATACAGATCCTCCACAATGTTCCTAGCAAATCTAACTAAAGAATGAGCCACCATGTTTCCTTCCCTTTTAACACAACTAAAACCAACAGATTGCCTACCGGAAATAAAATGTCTAATGTCATCCACAATATGACCAAAGAAAGAATTATTTGGTATAGTACTCGAAATTGCTCTCATCACATTTGAGCTATCACCCTCAATCAACAGATTTTGGAACCCGGCCTCCATAGCAAATTCCAAGGCCTTTCGACATGCCAAAGTTTCTGCGACATCGCTATTGTGCACATATTCCCCCCATGCTGCCATTCCAGCCATCACCTCACCATCAGAGTTTCGAATGATCGCGCCAACTCCAGAACAATTCAAGTCTAAGAATACTGCTACATCGAAGTTCAGCTTATAAACATCCGGAGGCGAAGGCTTCCAGTAGTTGCTACCTGTTGCTGCACTTGAAATCCCCAAATTCGTTTGAGCTTTTTTATATTCTTCTAGCAGTTCAGCCACACGATTTGTCAACCACCGCAGGTTCTTCATTTGTCCTCCATGCACCACCACATTGCGTTGATTCCATATGAGCCAAGCTTGAACAAGGAAGAGCTCCATCTCAGTTGTTGATAATCTGTTCATCAAAGCTTTAAATAGCTGCAAAAAATCAAAATGGTTAGTCTGAAATTTCTGTAGCACGTGGAGACTCCCTGCCCAAACATCTTGGACAGGGCCGGTTCTAGACATTTTGGGGCCTTAGGTGAGAACTAAAAATGGAGCTTTTTTTTATACTTATATATTAATTAAATTAATATTTATTTAATATTTTTATATTATAATATATTTCATTTAAAATCTATTTTTCTTGCCTTTTGAGATGCAAATTGACTAATTAAATTTTTGTATTCAAGTTCTTCTAACATCTCTTTTTCAATTATATCATTTCATTATCTTGCAATTGTATCATTTCATTATCTTCTAACTCTTTTTGGTGAATTTCTTGCTCATTTGCGATATTTTCATCTAAATTTTGTGTTATATTTTTTTTATTACTAATAACAAATTTATCCATTGATCATTTTTTAGACTCAATTAATTTTTCTTCTTTTTTTTCTTTTTTTAAGTTTTTCATATCCAGATGCATATTTTTTAGTAGACATTTCTAATCAAATAATATATTTATAAAGACTAAAATAAAAAATAACTTTCAAGTGTAGAGTAAATGAGAAATAGAACTTGATTTATATAAAAAGTATTGTTGTAGTTTCATCGAATAATAACAAGTTTTTAGCAATCTCAACCTGCATAAATAAAGACTTATTCAATATATTACCACTAACTAATATATATATATATATATATAAACACAAGATTAAAATTTAAAAAAAAAAAAAAATTAAGCACAAGCATAACAAAAATTTAAGCACAGCCATAACACAAGACTTATTGACAAGACCCACCAAAAAAAACACCAAAACAAATTGTATCTATTATCTATAACCCCCCCAAAAAAAAAAAAAAAAAGCAGGCTTTATTAAAAAAAAAAAAAAAAAATTGAAGGCCCAAACAAAGTGAAACGTCCAGGCAGGAGGCAGGCCCATTGGACAAATAAATGAAGAGAAAGGCTGAACTAAAAGCCAAGCGCCCAAATATTATACTTGATACGCATCGCACCGTATCAGAAAACTCAAAGTCCTAGAGCAGTTGAGAGAGGCAGAGACTCCAGAGAGCAGAGAATCAGAGATTCAGAGAAGGAATAAGAGTCAAAAAGGCGGAGAAAGCTTGCAGCTTGCTTGAGCAATTGAGAGAGGCGGAGAGCAGAGAGAAAGAAGCAGAGGGAACGGTAAAACTAAAAATTTTAGGGATTTGAGTTGTTTTATTTGTTTTGATTTGTGATTGTTTTGTGGTTAATCTCTTAGACCGGATTTGTAATTTATCTTGTTGATTTTTGGTTTGTCCAGAGGATAATAATGTTATTTTTGGACAATAATTTTGTTTAGAACCAATGTTTAACAGGATCTACCAAAATTTTTGTTTTTTGGTTAAAAGGATGTGCCGGATATTCCTAATTCATCTGAAACTTTTTTTTTTTTTTTTTTTTTTTTTTTTTTACCCCTACTACCTCTTCTTTTCTAAAATTTTGGGGGCCTTAGGCAATTGCCTAATTTACCTAAGGGTTGAGCCGGCCCTGATCTTGGGCTGCACCACAACCCCATATGGCATGTAAGGCATCCTGAGGTATACTCTTATAGCAGTGGCACAAAGAATCTAAAATAATTTTGCACTATGCAAGATTCACCTGAGTTGGAAGGATGTCATGACAAGCTCTCCAGCCAAAGATTTTTATTTACCCCGGTAGCTTTAACTACCACAGAGCTCCCCACACATGCTGCCATGCACTTCTATTTGATGCTTCAACCCGAGACTCAGTCCTCAACACTTGTCGTGCTACATGGTACCCAGACCAAACAATGTACTCACCTCTCCTATTATGCAACCATACCATACTATCCTCCACAACCTGTCTGCTCAAGGGAATTCTGCAGATAGCCTCAGCTTCATCTCTATTGAACTTGGCCATCAAGATATCTCTCCTCCACTAGTGAAGATCCCAATCAATAAGGTCCGACACTTTCCAGCCCTCCTCCATATCATTCACCGGGTGTAGCAATTTATTAGAAGGGTAATTTGGGATCCATTTATCATTTGTGACATCAATGGACTCACCATTTCCCACTCTCCAACAGCACCCACTCCTCAAAATTGGCAAGGGAGCCATCATGCTCTTCCAAACAAAAGAGCTATTAGGTGAGTCATTCGCATGAAGAAAGTTGCATCGAGGGAAATATCTAGCTTTGAAACATCTAAATAGTAGAGACTCTTGGTTTTTTAGCAACCTCCAACCTTGCTTGGCTAACATAGCAAGATTAAAAGACCTCAAATCTCGAAAACCCATTCCCTCTTCCTTCTTTGGTTGAGTTAAGCTATCCCAACTCTTCCAATTAATTTTCTCATCATTTCCGACTTGCCCCTACCAAAATCTAGCTTTGATAAGTACTTCCTTCCCTGCCTTGGATAACATTGTCCCTTTCCAACCCTACAACTTTTTCCAAACTCTATCCTTCAAGAAAGAAAAAGTTTGGTATTTTGCTCGACCCACCAACATAGGAAGACCCAAATAAGACTCAAAACGCTCCACCTCTTTCACTCCCAAAAGTGATACAATCTCATCCCTTTGGCTGCCACGAGTATTACTACTAAAGTATACCGATGATTTCTCCATATTAATACATTTGCCTAAAGCATTAGCATAAGTCTGTAGCACTTCATTGATCACCCCAACCTCTCCAGTATTAGCTTGACAAAAAAGAATGGAATCATCTGTAAACATTAGATTGGAGATTGTTGGCGCCCCTCTACATATAGAAACCCCCTTGATCCGCCTATCCATCTCAGCCTTAGCCAATAATGAAGTGAACCCCTCAGCACACAATAGAAACAAGTATGGTGATAAAGGATCACCCTGACGGAGCCCCCTAGATGGGTTGATATTGCCATATGGCTTCCCATTTATGAGAATGGAAAAAGAAGGTGTGGTAATACACCCTATCACCCAATTAATCCAAGTCACTGGAAAGCCCAACTTATCCATTATACCCTGCAAGAATTGCCACTCAACACGGTCATATGCCTTGCTAATGTCAAGCTTCAAAGCCAAAGCACCTTTTTTGCATTTTTTTTCGAGAATGCATAGTGTGTAAAGTTTCATACACCACCAATACATTATCTGTGATGAGCCTTCCTGGAACAAAAGCACTTTGTGTAGGGGATATAATACTTGGGAGGACTTGTTTCAACCTGTTAGCCAAAACTTTGGACATAATCTTGTAAATAACATTACATAAACTAATAGGTCGGAAATCAGACATTTTCTCAGGAGACTTTATTTTAGGGATCAACACAATATGGGTATGATTTATAACAGGAACCATGATACCAGAATTAGAATAATCCAGCAAAGCATTAACTACAGTAGTACCCACTACATGCCAAAATTTTTAGAAAAAAAGTGCATCCATACCATCATGTCTAGGTGCCTTAGTTGGTCCCATTTGAAATAATGCAGCCTTGATCTCTTCAGCTGTAAATTCAATAGTCAGAGTCTGTTGCATTTCTGGGGTCAGCTTGTGGGGCACAGTACTAAGGCAATCATCAATCTGAGGGCATGTACCTGCATTAAACAAGCTATCAAAGTAATCAGCCACCACCACAGCTATTTCTTCCTCTTCCTCCATCCAGACACCATCCAGATTTTTTATTCTCTGGATGTGATTTCTCCTTCTACGTTGTGATGCCTTTAAGTGGAAAAATTTTGTGTTCTTGTCTCCATGTTTTAGCCAAGCCACTCTAGATCTCTGAGCCAAAAAAACTTCCTGTTTCAATAGTAAATCATCCAATGTCTTGCTTATCCCCAAAAATTCAACCCTTGACACTTTAGTAGTCTCCTCCATATTTAACACTTCCAATCTTTTCTGAAGCTATTTTATCTCCTCAGTCTTCGAGTTTGTTTTAGCTGAGCCCTAAGCCCTTAAAACTTCACTACAATTTTTTATTTTATATTGCACCTGCTATAACCCATGACCATCAACCTCACTAGACATCCATGCATCTAAGACTACTTCTTCACACTCCTCCCAAAGCAGCTAATTTTCCTCGAACTTAAAACCTTTCCTACCCCTCTCGACTTCAGCTGCTGTGTTTGGAGAACAATAGGTAGGTGGTTGGACTCATGAGGGGGAAGATGAGTAATAGAACACAACTGAAACTTGTCTTGCCAATTCTTCATTGCAACAGCTCTATCAAGCTTGAGTTTTGTGTTTGCATCCCCCAATCCATTATTATTCCAAGTAAAAGGATAGCCTTTAAAACCCAAATCCTCCAAGTGACAATACTCCAAGGTAGCTCGGAATGCATCTATTTGGCTCATTTGAGGTGGTCTCTTACTAAGCTTTTGTATAGATTAAGTTATTTCATTGAAGTCACCAATGCACATCCAAGGTCCCCCTACAAAAGTTTTAAGGTGTTGTAACAATTCCCAGAACTTACACCGCAAATTAGCTTCTGGCCAACCATAGAAACATGTCAGCCACCACTCGAAACCATCTTCTTCCTTCACTTTCACTAGTATACGATTAGCTGTGAAATTTATTAAATCAAGAACTATACCTTCCTTCCAAATCAAAGCCAACCCGCCACCCATATCAGGATTTTTAACAATGATCCTATTCGGATATGGCAACTCACCATACAACCTATTAAACCCTTCCTTATCTAATCTTGTTTCCATCAAAAAGCACACATTGGGAGCTTGTTCCCTCACAATCATGCGAAGGTTTCGACCTGTCCAAGGGTTCCCAAGCCCTTGGTAGTTCCAACTTAAGAGTTTCATTGCTCCCGGCAAGGGTGACCGTCCACCCTCGCCGATACATCTGCATCATTTGAAATTAACTTCTCACGCTTAGCTTTCTGAACTTCCTCCTCAGTACGTGAAAGGGAAAGGTTAGAGTTCTGCTCACTAACTCTTTTCCCAAATATTGGACCCTCTATTGCTTTAGTAATACTTACTAGCCCATAGTCCATACGTATAATTCTAGTCCAAGTGGACCTCTGCTTCTCCCCTGCAGCCCATGCAACCCATCTACATGTTCAACTTGTATCTTATCCGATATTGGTTGTGAATTGCTCACTGCCATGTCCACAACAGTAGGAGTAGAATCACATTTATCTACAACCTCTCTAGATATCGGATTGTCATCAACTTCCTCCAAATCATTTTTCTCAGAACACATCATCTGAAAGTTCGGGTCCACCCCTGGATTCTTGGCCTGATCATCATACTAAGAGAAATCGTCTCCCAGATTCTCGGGCTTCCATGCACCCGTCTCCTCCTCTGCAGCTTCCTTCTGTGGTGACGATCTTAAACGTCCACCATATTGATACTCTATTTCCCCACCATTTTTCTCCATATCATAGTGACTAGCACAATGTCGTAAATCATGGCCAAGCAACCCACAGTAATGACAGAAAATAGGTAACCTCTCATACTTAAATTTCACCCATGTGCGTGCACCATCTGAATCTGCAATAAACCCTCCACGCCTCAAAGGCTTCGAGATAGGCAGTGCAACCTGGACCCTCATGAATAAATTTTGCATGTCTTGTCTTCGACGCCTTTCTACATCTTCCACAGTACCCAACCTAAACCCATAGAGAGGCATATTCAAATTTCACATTACTGGTTGTCATCCCCTTTTGCCATCTTTTGAGCATCAGTAATTGATTGTCAAAGCACCATGGACCCCCTTTTAAAACTCGGTTCAGATCAAAGTCATTCTGAAACTTGAATTGGAATAAATTCGTTCCCACCTCTATAGTCTGCAAACCGGACTGCAACCCCCATACTCTCCTTATCATAGCCAATGCAGCCCATTTATTAAAAGTCTTGCAAGTTAGAAATTTGCCAACTAAACTTAGAGTACAACTTTTGATCTCAGGCAGCCTGGCCTCCTCAGGTATCGTAATAGTTTCTTCCTCCTTTGCAGTAAGTTTCATACTCCCCAAACTCTCAATCACATCCTCCGCCATAATAGTTGACTGAACAATCCCCTTCAAACGAAAAAAGAATAAGAAAAAAAAAAAAAAAAAAAAAAGAGAAAACTCAGGTCCTTAAGGATGCGCCTAAGGGAGGGATACTCGCTTAGAAAGCGAGAGAGAAGGCTCCTACGTGAGGAGAGGAAACCCTAGTTATGGGTTCTATCTATCTCTCTCTATTCTATACCGTATGACTTTTAAATAAACTAGTAAGTTGCCTGTACGATGCACGGATAATTTTGTGATATTTTACGTAAAACAGTTTTGAATAATGTTGTACATAAATTATAAAGAAAAAGTAAACTAAATTGGAGTAAAGAAACATATACATTTAGAGATATTAAAAATTGGTTTAGTAGCTTCACTGCATATTTGTAGCCTTCTTAAAGTAAGATTATTATTTTTTTAAATCATGAAACCAAAAATAAATACAAAAGAATAACAGGATCACGAAAATAAACTAATTTGTGTTATGTTCATATATTTCATACTATGAAATAAAAGTATACCCAACTCTCTGACTGTCTTCCACTCATCGATAGTGCGACATTAAGACATGGTGTGGGCAAGTGTGTATGCATGTGTTTTATAGATGATTTAAAATTAAATCATGGAAGAATATGACTTTACATTGCAAACCAAATATTCTCTCTACTTATATACCTAAAACAAAAACTAACTAACCAAATTACCTAAACCCAAATCATATTTAAGCCCCTAGCTTAAAAAGAAAAAAAAGATTACCCATAGAGGTTTCAGTGTCTTGATGGTGGTGGGAGGCCAGTATAATGGAGGTGGTGACCCCTCAGATTCCTCTTTCTCTCTCTTTCAAATGTCTTGTTAGTCTCAAGTCTTTTATTTTGGTAATATAGTGAAATAGTGCCTTTTATTTAACAATCTACAACATTTTTGTGTCTCTCTATCTCTCTCTAGAGTCTTATCTCGTTAGTTATTACTATTAGTCCTTAATTTTTTTTTTTTAATACTAAAACAGTGGGTACATTAAGAATAGTCAAAGGTGTAGCGCAAGCTTAGGCAATTAATGAAATAATAGTAAAATAAGATAATGTGAACTTTTCGGTAAAAAAAAAAACTTAATGAAAGAGGTAAAAAAAGACTAAATGCAAAATTAGAGTGCCACTTGGCAAGACCTCATGCACTCTTGCATGAGGTCTCTGAGAGAGAGACATTTTGTAACAACTTTTATTCTACAATATTCCTCCAAAAAAAAAAAATTTACTCATTCCTTGAACTGAATAATTATAATGTTTATGTGTGTGCAATTTATAATTATTGTTTCACTACATATTTATAGCCTTCTCAAGGTAAGATTAAATTTTTTTTTTTTTTTTAAATCATGAAACCAAAAATAAATGCAAAAGAGTAACGGGACTATGAAAATCAAATAATTTGTGTTGTGTTCACATATTTAATACTATGAAATAAAAGTATGTCCAACTCTCTCATTGTCTTCCACTCATTGATAATGCGGCATTAAAACATGGCGTGGGCAAGTGTGTATGCACGTGTCTTATAGATGATTTAAAACCATCGTAGAATATGGCTTTATATTACATACCAAATATTCTCTCTACTTATATACCCAAAACAAAAACTATCTAACCAAATTACCCAAACCTAAATCATATTTAATCCCCTAATTAAAAAAAAAAAATACTCATAAGGGTTTCAGCGTCTTGATGGTGGTGGGAGGCCAATATGACGGAGGCGGTGGCCCTTCAGATTTCTCTTTCTCTCTCTTTCAAATGTTTTGTCAGTCTCAGGTCTTTTATAATGAAACAATGCATTTTGATTTTGTAGTGAAACAATGCATTTTATTTAACAATTCACAACATTTTTGTGTCTCTCTATCTCTCTCCAAGGCCTTATCTGGTTAGTTATTACTATTAGTCCTTAATTATTATTTTTTTTCTTTTTTTAAAATATTAAAATGGTGGGTATGCTAAAAGACATGAAAAATAGAGAAATGTGTGATGTAATCTTAGGCAATTAATGAGAGACTAATGTGTTAGGACATATGTGATTCACTTGTTAGGAACATATGTCACTATTTTATGTAATTGGCTAATCCTTTGACAAAACGCACATTACTTGTAATTGGGTAGATCTAGGTATTTTTAATACTTCAAGAAACTGTGTTTCAAGATCAAGTGTTGAAGCCATACAAGTCTGTCCAAGATTCAAGCTAAAAAGTGTCTGTCATTAAAGCTCAACAGCTAGCTATCTATCGAGCTTAAAGAGCTGTTCAGCCCCAAGGCTCGACAGGAGCTCGACAGATACGGTATCTGTCGAGGTTTATGAAAAACAGATTTTCAATTATGTTTTGACTCCAATCCGTGTTTATGTTTTTGGGTTTTCTTTTCTCACAACCCTAGACATATAAAAGGATTATTTTAAGTGCCGTCAAAGAGTTCACAAGTTGCACAAGTGTCGAGCAAAGTTTGTTCAAGCAGATTGTGACCAAAGACAAAGTTTTGCCCTAGTTCATCTCTTCTGAAGAAGTTGTTGTGTATGTGCACCGTAGGGTTTTGTGACTAAGCATCTTCTTGATCTTCATCATGTGGATGAACTGAATAACTTTGCAACCAACAACCTTCTCTAGTTGGTGATTGAAGTCGCGTACTGGGATTCGCGCAATTGGTTAGTCACGTACTAGGAAGCCGTGCATCGAAAGGAGAAATTGTCACTGCAAAACAAGTCCAATTGGGTATTGGGGTAAGGGTTCAACTGTAGGTTGGTATAAGGTACTGGGATTCCTTTACTTGTAACCGCTTGTTGTGATAATAGTGGAATTTCGGGAGTGGTGACCTTAAATCACCCGGTGGGGTTTTTGCCGTGTAGGTTTTTCCCATTCGTAAACAAATCACCATGTCATTTATTTTCCGCTACATATTTAGTTATTTGGTGATTTTTTTGTACTACCACACGCATTGCATGTTAATTTGATTAATTAATAAACTTGGCTAATTAATCAATTAATTTATCACAAAGGGTCAATTCATTTTTGGCCTATCATAATAAGATAACAGTAAAATAAGTTAATGTAAACTTTTGGGTAACAATAAAAATAAAAATAAAAAAAATAAAAACCTTAATGAAAGAGGTAAAAAAATGTTAAATACAAAATTAGAGCGTCACTTGGCAAGACCTCATGCACTTCCGCATGAGATCTCTGCTTTTATATATATATATATATATATATATATATTGATGATTATTCCTTTATAACTCCTAATCGCTAATCAACATGAGTCTCAAAAAACTTTGTGATAGGACTTTATCATACGTACAAAATAAGCATAGAATTTTTTTTATCTTTATTTTTTAAAAAATAAGGATATTGTTATTGTGTTCATCCTTATAAGAATTTAAGCATAGATTAAGTTTTCATTATTTTTGACAATTTTTCTTTGATCCTTTATATTTATATATTGTGTTGCCTTAAATGAATTTTTTCTCAAGCTTTCAGAGGATGGACTTTAGATAAGATGTTCAACTTTTATATGCCAAGCATTAACTGTAAGTCTTGTACATGGAACAAATAGAGATAAGAAATTAAGAATATGGTCCATTTTGGTCGACTTTAGCTTGATTTGTCTAGACATCAATTTTCTCTCTTGCCAAAAGTCCGACTTATTTTAGGTGGAAGTTTCCTTGATTATTACTTGTATACAAAATTCCAGGATCATTAAATTAAAATAGATCCCTTACTAATCTAACCAATTGGAATAGGATGAAATTTCTTCCCATCCACACTAAACGTTGTGTACAATCCAATTTTTTTCTACATCTCATAATGATACGGTGTTGATAGGTGTCATCCAAGTCCAACATGATTGAAAGTTGTAATTGAGACTATGGCCCTAAAGATATACTATTCAATAATTTGCAAAATAAATTAAACACTCATTTGATGTAACAAGAGACTATGGAATTTGACACTGTATACACTGTGGTTTGTTCTTGATGTTGTGAAATTGCTATAGGTACTAAAAACTCTAGTTTGATTAGTTGACAAGTCATGTTCATTAATCGTGAAAAGTCTACAATGGAAAACTTTTATGTTCATACAATAAATGTTTTGGAGAGAAAATTGTTAGCCCCCTCATCCCATTGGGACCCCCCTATTTATACAAAGGAAAAAGGATCCAATATTCCTAAGTGTGACTTAGTTACAGGGAATTTTTGTGCAATTGTGCCTAGATTTCTTTTAAAAAATTAATTATAATTTTAAACTCTAATTTCGTGATTTTTATATGATTTTTTTGGTTTGATTTTGATTCAGTAAAAACATATTAGCCAAAAGAAACGAAGGTAGAGCTATTAAAGAAATCTTTACTTTTAGATTAGCAATTACAGATGGCTAATGCTGCATTGTCATTTGTGGTTGTGGTATGAATAAGCAGTGTGTTGTTTGGGCGACTGATTGAGGCAAAGAAATTAACCATAAATAAAAGCAACTTTTTCTTTCTCCTTTACCATTCGTGGTTTATATATGCCTTTTTCACATATGCTCAAGTGAAGTACCCATTAGGATTTTCCTTAATTATGATAAACAGATTAATTTTTTTAAAAAGAAGTTCTATATTTATTAAATGATATATATATATATATAGATATATTGAGGGCCATGTGGCTGAATTGGCACCTCCCCATACATAAAGTGTCAACGGTTTAAGGGAGAAAAGGTTCAAATTGCAAGAGTCAAGGAAAAACTGTTAAAGTTGTGGGGTTAGCAGCATATTGTAATTATTTCTAAATAAATAAAAAAATTAAAAAAATTAAAAAAGATATAGAGATATATATTGTTTTCCTTGAGCTAAAGCAATTGTGATGGAAGTGTGGAGTGGATGGTTTTTTTTTTTTAGTCCTTGAGTATTTTGGATTGTTTCAAATGAGCAATGGCTCCTCTTAGGCTCCTAAAATTTTTGGTTTATTGATTTTGCTATCTATAACTTTCATTCTTCTTTACCTAATAAAGTTTGGAATTTTTTGTAAGTACATATTTTTTTTTCAAGAAAATGAATAGAAATCTCCCTTCATGTTCATACTCATGTTAATGTTCATATTTGTATCTTTTGCAATACTCAATAAGTTGTTTACTCATTTTGTGAATTATCGATTGTAGTTAAGAAAAAAAGTATAAACACAATACTATTCAATTAAACTAACATGAAAAATTAAATCTACTAGATTAAAAAAAGGGACAAGAAAATGAAAATTTTACTAAAAATTTCTTAAATAGAATTAAAATAATTTTTACTCAATATTGTTTATTAGGCAATCATGTACTAACTAACAACATTTCATTACGCATAACGGGGTGATGAAATGGTTGTTCAGTTTATTTAAGAAATGTGATCTAGCTAATAGAAATTAAAAAAATACAATAACTTTCATGCGTAGTCATGAATTATACCTTTACGTATATCTTATGCATTTTATGATTTTTATTTTATATAAATGTATTTCATAAAATTAACAAAATTTCTCATAAAACCCTTCATTGTATTTTTTAAAATCACTACATAAAAATGAAAGAAGTTTGTTTTTCCCAAAAAATGTTCTCCAATCATAATATTTACCAAAAAAATCATACCAAAAAAAATTGAGCAACGCACAGGCCAATAACCATTCTATATATAAAATTAAAGCCAAAACTGAGAGAAAATTCAATTAGATTCTAAATTGAATTCCAATTGTTGTCTAATTTTGTGTTACGTGTCCAATTTAAGATTTTTTTTTTTTTTTTTAAATTTGATTCCAAATACCGATGGACTCACCATTCTAAATACATTGCAATATACTAATTTTTTTTTTTTAATGAGATGGTTTTTTTGATGAGATAGTGGCTCCTAAAAAAGTGCCATATATGGGACTGTGATTTCATGAACAACATGTAATTTTAAATAGAGTGATGGTAGGTTGCTATAGATACATACATACATACATATATATATATATATATATATATATATATATATATATATATATATATATATATAACTGAGAGAAAATTTAATTAAATTCTAAATTAGATTCTAATTTTGTACCACGTGTCTCATTTAATTTTTAAATTTGTGTGTCAAGTGAATTATTAGGTGCAAAAATTAAAAAGTCTAAATTCAATTAGATTCTAAATTGAATTTTCATTAGAGGTCAATTTTGCGCCATGTATCTCATCTAATATTTCAATTTTTGTAGCAAGTGAATTATTTCATACAAAAACCGAAGAGTCTAGATCCAATTAGATTCTAAATCATATATATATAATTGTGATTGTTTTTAAATGTACATGTGCATATGCACGGGGTTACACACTACTTTTATTAAATGAATGTATCAATTTTTAAACACAAAATAGAAAAGTAATTAGGAAATTGATTTATTACCTTGTTGACATGACACGAATTATATTCATTACCATGTTAGTTTACAAGAATTTTATAATATAATTGGTAATAACTTTAACTTCTTAAAAAAATGATAATGTAAAAAAATTGACATTTGGCTTTTGTTTTTTTTTAATTTTCATTTTAAAATTAGGTAAATAGTATGTTTTTTAGATGATGTTCATGAGCACTTTAACTTAAAATTCAAGACTTAAACCCCATTTGTTTGCCGAGAAAGTAGAGGAAAAGAAAAGAAAAGAAATTTTCAATTTCTACTAATAAAATGACATCTCATTTACTTATGGAGATGCAATTAATATATTTTCAAATATTTTATTTTATTTTCTAATTAAGGACATGTGATAATTCAAAGGATAGCTTAGATGGCATAAAAATATTATTTTGATATTAATGTTAGATACATCAATTCTTTTCATGTACTGCTTAATAATAAGGATTATTTTGACACAATACCAAAAGTTTAGAAACAAAATTGACACCTTTAAGATGTTAAAAACCATTTTGATACATAGTACAAGTGCTAAAGAATAAAACGGTAATTAAACATGTTTTTTACGTATTTTTATTAAAGATTAAATTCTATAAGGATGTGGTTTAAAACCCAAGTTTCACACCCTCCAATTCCAACATGCCACATCATTTTATCATGTATTAAAGAATAAAAAAAAAACCACACTCAATCAATTATAATACTCATCTGAAAATTCAACCAAATTGGGAGTTTATTAAGATGTTATTAATTGTGGTATGATGTACTGAATTTTAAGTAAAAAGCTCATGTGACATCTCTTATTGGATGGTATAAAACATGAATTTTACATCCCATTCTTACCAAATTCAGACTCTTTTTATTAAAATCCTCAAAACACCTTTTTTTATTAGCTAAATTTGGAAACTAATATCTTGTTTGGTTGTAAGGGAGATGAAAAGGAAAGAAGGAAGGAAAAAGTAAGGGAAGGGAAAGGAAAGAAGAGAGAGTTGTACATAGAAGGATTGCATTAAACAATTTCATCAAAAGAAAGGTCTTCTTTGAAAAAATAATGGGACCATATGAAGGATTGTGCTAAGAAAATTTCTAGAATACAAACTTTTCTCAAAATTATGGGTTGAGAAAAAAGTATGAAACTTCATCAAAAAAGAAAAAATATATATATGAAATATTGGCGAATCGGTGAAATTGTGTATTCTCACTTTTTAATAGAAAATTAAAAAGTGAAAACGCTTGGGACCATCATAGCACATATTAATATAGAAAAACTTAATGAAAGAGGTAAAAAAGGATTAAATGCAAAGTTAGAGCGCCACTTGGCAAGACCTCATATACTCCCATATGAGGTCTCTACTTTTATAAATATGTTTATGTTTATTTTTATATGTATGATTATAATTAATTTAGATTTATATTTTTGTCAATTATATTGTTTTTACCGTTCTATATACAAACACATACAAGGACACACATCATTGTAAACATAAATGTAGTTGTTTCTTTGTTCATTCAAAAAAAATTGTTAATTTGATTTATAGATATTGATAAATTGCATTGAAAATAATCTGCCATTATAAACAAGTTAGCTTTGAGTTGACCAACTAAATGCAGGATGTAAAATGTCAATACATATCTAATAACCTCAAGCATATAGATCCAAGTAAGATTGAATAACCATCAAGAAAATGACAAAATAACGACTTCTCCCCTCATTTGGAATAAGGGCAAAATCCCAAATACTAAATGGACAAGATCAAAAAGTGCAAAAGAAAAGAAGTCACTTTTATTAAATGGTATGTTTGTTTGCCAAAATGGCAAGAGATACAATCAAATTTATAGAATTGAAATAACAATAAGTGACACTACGAAGCTAATAATTGAAGACGGGACAAGATGCATGACTAAGACGAGAGTGCCACAAATTAGGGGATAAGGTGGCAACAACAACATTAGAGACCAGAGATGAGTGAATGTTGAAATTATGGACCTTGAACATTCATCCAACTTTACAACTTGTCCCACATAGTTGGCTTGTCTATGGATCCTACACATCAACACCACAATTAGTAACGAGAAGATCAACACTGAGTTCACAAAGTTGACTAATAAAGAGAAAATTTTGGAAGAAGATAAGTGTCATTAAGAGATTGGTTTGAGGAATAAATGGATTCTATGTAACTAATAGGCATGGGAGTGTCATCAATAGTGTAAATATATTTAGGATGCTTTAAAGGAACCTTCGAAAAAAAAATTAGGAAGCATTAGGAGTCATTCAATTACAACAGGCAATTTAGTGTTTTGCACTTGTATAGATGCCTCGAGAAAAGATTTGTCCCCTCCAAAGTTTCACACATTGAGTGCTTTGGCAACGTGACTTATGTGTGCAAGTATTTCTAGGGTGAGGTGTGTATGTGTGATTCTCTTTTCTTATTTTTATTTTAAGGAGCCACCACCAACTATTGGTCTTGTAAGAGGTGTGATTGGTCACTTATTTGTGTAATTTTTTTAAATTAACTAAGAACTGATTCAAGGGTCTTTGAATTAATTAAGGTAAACCAAAGTCTCAAACGAAAGGATAGTATGGGGGGGGGGGGGGGGGGGGGGAAGGTGTTAGGTACTTCACACCGCCAATCTAAAGGATAGTTACAAGGGTAAAAGCTGATCATGTCATAAGGCACATACAAGGCTAACAAGAGAAGCTCTAACATGCAAAGCTAAGCAAGGGAGAGGGAGGTAAGAAAAAAGCAAGCCAACATCATCAAGATGTGATCTCACCCACATGGTTGCACCCAAACAAGCCACAAAAGGGGAAGAATGCAACCAAACAAGACAAGATAGGGCAAAAAAAGGCACACAAACACTTACTATACAGGAAATAAAGCATGTAAAGTAAGGCAAGGATGCAAGAAACTAGATATAAGCATACAAGCATGGATCAAAAGTTGAAAGCATTGAAATAAGCATGAAACATCCAAACATGGCATCACAAGAGATGGATCTAAGGAAAAGAACACACAAAAGCATGTAAAAAGGCCAAACAAGCATAAAAATGCAAATAGGAATCTAATCCATACCTTTTATTGAACTTGGGTGTTTGGATGTAGGCCTAGACCAATAGATCTAGATTTACATCCTACCTACAAGCAAAAGACACGATAAAAAGTTATAAAGAAATTATTTAAAGCTAGTAAACACTCAAGCATAGCATCCAATCAAGAAATTTAAGCACATAAACATGGCAAAGATAGCACAAACAAGGCATTTTTAGGAATATCCCAGCCCAAAAAGGCTAGGCCAACAATATCAAAGCAATAAAAGCATACTAGATAGATAGATAAAGCAATAGAACATTCTAGAAAGAGAGAAAAAGCAATAAAAAATGCTAAGAATTTAAATAGAAAGTAATAGAGAGTTAGAAATTAAATGAGTGTAGGTTGTAGCTAAAAAGCTACATCTACACTTTCCAAACCTCAAAACCAAGGTAGATGGACCAAGCAGGAGGAGATTGAAACAAGAACACTACCTCTTGATTTTTGAAGATGTGAGAATTAAGGATTTATTTAGGTGTGTTTGGGAGAGAATTTAGGAGGAAAGAGAGAGATAAATTCTCTAGAAAATTTCTTTAAATTTCCCAAAATCGTTTTTTTTTTTTTTTTTTCCTAAATCTAGGAGTTGTAGACACCGCATTTTGTACCCATTAATAAATTTTAGTTCCCAATCCCAATTATGAGCTTGACATGTCTACAAAAGGTAATTGAAGTTATTTTGATAGTTTGAAAGTAATCACAACTCAAAAGTGCTCAAATCGCTTAGAAAATGATGTTGAAAAATGATATTTGCTCACTATTTTGATCATAACTTATGATCCACAAATAATATTTGAGTGATATTTATTTCATTGGAAATTAAACATCCTGGGCTTCAATTTGAACATAAATTTTACCTAATTTAGAATTATATTGAGTGAGTTATGGCCGTTTGAAGTTGGGCCATTAGAGTTGTCAAAATTAGTGTTTCTGGGGACGCATGCATGCTCGGGGAGCATGCATGCATGTGCATCCCCAAACCTGCATATGTAGGCTGATTTTCAGAAGCCCAGAACTTCATTTTTTAGGGCCCAAAACCTCCGTCTTTGATGGACCCGGCCTTGGACATCCAAAGCCCTCTAAATGAATCTGAAAACCCTAGTTTAAACATATAAATATAACCTTATGCCTCCAAACTCAAACCCTAGCTAGAGAGAGTGGATTTTTCACCTAAACTCTTCCAAAACTCTTTTCTAACTTTGAACTTTCTACACACACATCATTAAGCACGTTTTTGGCTTTTCAAAACCACTCTCTATTACTCATTAGGGCAAAAACTATTTTCTAATCTCTTTCAAAACCCTTTTCAAACAATATTTTCAAGAATATCTTTTTATTTTTGAGTTGTGATTAATGGATTGTTGCTATATTTGATTCCCCTGACTATCATTCAATCTTGTTGTGTAGGCACTGAAGGGCCGGTTAAAATATCAACCAAGTTGTATTCCATAAGTAAGGTGAGTCTCTCTTCATGGTTTTTCCTTGATTAGGGTTTTTTTATAACTTAGGTTCTTGTTGTTCTTAATTGATTTATATGTTATATATTCTTAGAAATATGTTTTTCTTTGTTTAATTTTGTTTTGTTGTGTCTTATCATGTTTTGATTGGAGAGTTAAATGATTGGATATATTGATGAACATGTTTTGATGTGTTAAGTGTTGTTCTTGTTTGTTGTTAGATCCAATGCATGTTTAGGAATAGATTTTGTTTCGAATATCTTTGTTATGAGTTTAGGTAGTTTATTTTTATATTAGAAGCGTGTTTAGGTTGTTAGTTTCTTTGTTTTAAGTTTCTGCTCTGTTTTTCTACATTTTAGTTTATGGGTTAGGGTTTGAGGTGTGTATGCATGTGCATACTTCTGCATGCGTACGCATACTCAAAGTATGCGTACGCATAAGTATGCGTACGCATACAATTAGCCGCTATCGACACCCGGCCTCGAACAAAGAGGAAAACCGCCGTGGTCGAGCCTTCATTCGACCAACCACTGTGGTGAAACTCCTGCACACGCGGGGCCCGTTGGAGGCCCCATCTCAATTGGTTGGTGCGCTTGGTGTGGTTCGTGCGGTGCTTCGGGTGCTCTCTCTCTCTCTCGGTGGAGGAAGGTAGGTCTACCTTTGGAGGTGTGGCAGGAATTTTGGCCAAATTTTAGGGGATTACCAAATGTAAGTGAAGTCACCACCAATCATTGGGTTTTTCTAAGGTGTGATTGGTCACTTGTTTCTAGTTGATTTTATTACCAATCCTAGGCTAAGAAAAAGGGCATTTTTCTTAATCTAATGTGAATGGCAAAAAATATTGATTCTTAAGTCCGAAAGTTTGGTTACATGTAAGGAAGGTGTTAGGCACCCCACAACGCCTGTCCAAGGATAGTCCTTTGTCTTGATAAAACCTTAATTTTCAGAGATTGGCAATAAAAAACATGATTTTGACATTAGCTTTTAGGGCTTTGCATGCATGGGGGCTTTGAGGTTTGGCTTTTGAATGGGTGTGGTCCCAATCTATGCTTTCCTAAGGCATTCGAGCAAAGTATCAGATTTCCACGGCGACACGTCACCTTACTTTCACGGTGGAAATTAGGCATCTCTTTGCCTTAGGTGACATGGACTGTGACAATCACACCAAAAGGGGCAAGTAGGTATATATATACATACATCATGCACAATGCTAGCACACAGAGCAGAAAAGTAAATGCCTACATCCTTAGAGCACGACCCAAAATATAGGTGCAGGAAAGTAAATAGGGGTCGCCATACTCTAGAGATGAGAACGAATGGTACATGGCATGATATACCTAATACAACCCATCTAAGAGAGAAATGAGGGAGGAAGGAAAGGGGTTTAAAAGAGTACATAACCAAATGGGAGAAGTTAGACCCCTAAACCTACTGAACATTGCCGCTTGGCTTATATCTACATGCTTGCTTCCTCGCCCTTTGTGCTTGCGCTTGGGAGATAGTGCCTTAGCTCCATGCGTCCTTGCTCCATGTGTGTACATGCAAAGGCAAGAAAAAGAAACCAGCAGACAAGCAATGAAAAGAAGGAGACGCGTAGGGCATATGAAAGAGATATAAAGCAAATAAGCATAATAGACATGGGAAGCAAAGAAACAAGAAAGCAAGCAAACAAGCGAGAAGGCAAACAAGCAAAAAGGCAAACAAAAGGTAGTGTCCATGGGGGACAAATGTAGGTTTGGATCAAATGTCTATAACTTCATTGTGTTAAAGCATGGATGACACACTAGCAAGCAAGACTCATGCATGAACATGTAAGCAAGCATGCAAAGATGCATAGAAAGCCAACGAGTGGCACAAACAAGTATGGTAAGCATAGCATCGCAAGGAGTGGAGAAGGGGAAAGGTATGCACGAAGCAACCGGCATCATGGTGATGCATCCCAAATGGTTACATCCAAACAAGGCCTCACGGGTGTCAGGTGTAACCACACAGGCACAAACCCGCTAAAGGCGTCAAGCGTGGCAAAGCCTAGAACTAGAGAGGTTAATACAAGCATAAAGCATAGAAGCAAGCAAGCATAGACATGCAAATAGGGGTGATCCAAACCCTTTTATGTGGGCCTTGGTGTATGGATGATGACAAAGAGCATAGGGTCTAGATCGGGCCCTAACCATTAGGCCAAAACACAAGAAAGAAAGATAAAGTGACAAAAGGGCTACAATAGCACATGGCATGACAAACATGGCCTAGGTCTAGGCACACAAACATGGCATGGAGCGCACAAGCACATGGAAGATAGCATAAAGCATGTAGAGGACATAGATCCAAGCACATAGGCATGTGAAAGCATAAATCTAGACATATAGGCATAGAAACATGCATGTAAACATGTAGAAGCCCAGTACATAGACATGGAAGAACATGGATCCAAGCATATAAGCATGTCATGACACGGATCTAACCATATAGCATGGAAATAATCACATAGATACATAGATCCAAGCAAGGCATAGCCAATAACATTATACAAGCATGTGAGCATGTAACGCTAACATCATCCTAGAACAAAAAGAGGAACAAAGCATAGGAAAACATGGCTTATAACATAAAGCATGTAAGGATGTAGATCTAAGCATGAAACATGGCATAAGACATAAAAAGCAAGGAGATTTAGGCTAGAAGCACAAATAAAGCAAGCAACATGCTAAAGAAAGCAATAAATCATGTTATTAAGGCAAAAAGAGCAAGATATAAGCTAGATGAAGCTTTAAAGAAAAAGGGGTATGGATAGTAGCTAAAAAGCTACATCCATACCCCTTAAACCTCAAATCCAAGGTATGGAATCAAGGAGAGGAAGATGGAGGGTATGAACACTACCTTGTATTTTTGGTGAAAAGAAGAATCAAGAGGCTTTGATGTGTTTTTTTTTTTTTTTTTTTTTTTTTTTTTTTTTTTTTTGTGTGTGTTTGGAAGAGAGGAGAAAAGCTCAGAATTCGTCTAGGCAGAGAGCAGGGAGCCAGGGAGTTTCTTTTTTTTTTTTTTTTTTTGGTTTGGAGGGTGCCTAGGGCCTTTTATAGCCCCGACACGATTTACGAGGTGGCAGCTCTTGTAGGGCGGCCACCTTCAAATGGTTTTGGATTGGGTTGATCTTGACACCCTTGAAAAGATCTTGACTTCCTATTACTGAAAAAGTATGGAACTTGAAAATCCAACAGTCGAATAAAAAGTTATGGCACTCAGAAGTTAGTGGTGCATTGATTGGTGCATTATCCCGGTTTTCATGATATCTCGGCCGTTCTAACTCTGATTTTGACCCATGAATAGTCATTGGACTGATAATTTGATAATCTTCGTAATGACGTTGGTTTTAGCCCGTTCCGACGGCCGGATTAAAATTAAGGTTTCTGGGGCCCGCCGAGAGTCAACTCCGGGTCAACTTGGTCAAAGTTGCCAAAAATCTCCGAAAAGCTCGGGTTTGATGTAAAACTATGAAAAGTGTTGTTTTGTGAGGGTTTTGAATTCGTTTGACCTTCGGCCAACCCTAGGTTAACTAGGGGCATTTTGGTCATTTTAGCTGAAAGAGACATTTTAATTACTCCAGTGTCTGAACGGGTTGCACCACGTCATTCTAGATGTTCTCGCAGCCCCATGGAAAGAATATAATAATTTTGGATTTTTCGAGGTCCGGCATGCAAATCGAGGGCGACAAAATACGGTATCAACAATCGCATACTCAAAGTATGCGTGCGCATACAACTAGCTCATGCACGCAGGCTTATGCATACACACGCATGCTCCTGCCCAGAAACCCTAATCTAAGTTTTCTACTTCTATTTCTTTATTTCTTTCTGTAATATGCCTCCGTTTTGACCTTTTCTTATGTTTTTGACTCTCTCTCTCTCTCTCTCTCTCTCTCTCTCTCTCTCTCTTTACTTGTTTGTTCTTCATAAGTTAGATTAGGATTTCTCTTTAAATTTTTCTTTGTTTTGCCATAAACATGCATTCACATGTCCATCCATTGATGCATAGGTGTTGTGATGCAATAAGGTAAGTGAGGTAAGTCATGCATTCACATGAACATGCATTTTGGATGATGAACACAATGAATATGTTTGTTTGATGCTCGGATACTATGTTTAGATGTTTAATATATTTGATTTTAATATCTTGTTGCCATGTCTATGTTTCTGCCATTGTGATATCTTGTTTGTTAGCAGCCTTGGATGAAATGATATGATATGCTTGATAGATGTAAGCTAGGTTTGATATGAGTTGCCATGATAGATGTTTGTTAGGGTTTTGGGATGATTGATGCCATGATGATTGCTAGATATATGCTAGTGTGTGTGGGTATAAATAACAATATTGAATGAGCCTTTAATGAGATTAAGACATAAGACACAATGATTGGAAGCCGACCCACGGGTTGGGAGGGGTTGGGTGTCTAACACCTTCCCATCCCCATACCTAAACTCTGAACCCATTCTCTAGTAGTAAGATTAGTCCTTCTACATAAGGGCACTATTTATATGGTTCCTAGCCCTAATCTAGGTGGCGACTCCATCTTTTCTCTCCGCCTCAGTCCACTTGGCCGAGGCGTACTCCCTTTTCCTAAGGAGAAAACCACTCCGCCCATAGGAGCTGGGGGCTTATATATTTTGTAACTGAATGTCCATCTTCCGACGTGCACTAAGTGCACCCCAGTTCCCTTTTGCTGACATCAGTATTCTTGTCCTTTTCTCTAGCTTTTCCAATTTGAACTTCGACTACTCATTTGAAAGCCTTTTCCAACTTAATTGACCCAATCTTGGTGTTCTTAGAAATATGGATGTCTAGTTTCTTAATCACTTGACATTTTGAAAAGCAGACGAACGGATCAAAAGTTATGGCTTCGAGAAGCGAGCTAATACACCTAGGATGGTGTTCAAGATATCTCAACCGCTTTAACTTCGATTTCGACCTATGAGTAGTCATTGAAAAGTTAATTCAATATTCCTTACAATGGCATGGGTTTCATCTTGTTTCAATGGTCAGATTAAAATTAGAGTTTTGGTCGTCTTTGGGGGTCAACTTTAGGTCAAACTTGGTCAAAGTTAATAAAAAGCCTCAATAAGCTTGGACTTGATGTAGAATCATGAAAACTATTGTTTTGGTGTGTTTTTGACCTTCGGTCAACCCTGGGTTGACTAGGGGCACTTTGGTCATTTTGACCTAAAATGACACTTTGAGTGTTCTGATGCCTAAACAGGTTGAACCATGATAATTTAGATGTTTCCATGGTCCCCTAGTGAGAAAAATGATATTTTTGGAATTTTCGAAGTCCAACACGCAAATCGAGGGCAGAAAAATACGGTATCCATGCTATTGATTCCATATGGATGACACTATGCATAGTGTCAAATCACATTTTTAGAATTCATAGGCATTTGGAATTCTTCTCCGTCCATGTCAGTTAGGATTAGAACTCCTCCTGAAAAAACTTTCTTGACAACTGTAGAAAGGGAAAATTCCCGACCTATCACAAGCTAACACGTCACATTATCAAGTCCACAAAATACAGCCAATTACAAAGTACCACGTATTGCTGCTAGGTTTTGCTATCACTATTCCGAAACCAACAGAAATTTGCCAAATGTCATGCAAAAACCAATCACACATCAACACGTGTAAGCGATGACACAAGCAGTCCAGCGTGTGTAAGCGGTGACACAAGCAGCCTCGCACGTGTAAGCGATGACACAAGCGGACCAATCAGGCTGTGACATGTGTCACCAATCAGACTCCGCCACGTGTCGCTCACCCACCTCTAAACTCCTATAAATAGAAGCCTTCATAAGGCATTTGAGGAGGAGACCAAGCCATCTAAAGCACTCAGAAGTACAGAAGCTCTGCAGGAATCAAGCCTCAAAGCCTTCAAGAACTTCAAGAACTTCAACCCCAAAATCGGAGAGCATTCGAAGCAGAATCATCCAAACCATCTGCCTAGATCCTAAAGTTTACGGGAATCAAGCTCAAAGGTCCGAAAAACATCAACAAATCACAAATCAGTGAAGCTCTACGGATTCAAGTCTCCAAAGCCCCGAAGAACTTCCACCACAAACCTTCAAATACAAAGAACATTCGAAGAAGAATCATCCAAATCATCTTCTTAGATCTCAAAGTTCACTGGAATCAAGCTCAAAAGCCTCCAAAAACCTCAAGAAATCACAAATCAGTGAAGCTCAATGGATTCAAGCCTCTAAAGCCCCAAAGAACTTCCACCACAAACCTTCGAAAACGAAGAACACACGAAGAACACACGGAGAACACGAAGAACACGAAGAACGTGAAGAACAAAGGATTTCCAATAGCCAGAGATTCATTGTAATTCTGTTCCAAAGATCTTCAATCCATCCCTCAACCAAATCGAAGGATATTTTGTGTTCAAGTCAAAATCACATTACCACAAATCCAATCAATAAGTCTTGCAAGGAGATCGAATCAGAGGATCACTCTTTTGTAATTTCAGAGAATTGTACCACACAATCATCAATACAAATTCGCATTTGTGAAACTATTTTACTTGTTTGATTTATTTCGAACTAGAAATTTAGTCGTCTACAACAACATATGGTCCTTCATAGGTTAGTGTGAACTTCTTTCTTGGGTCGAGCAATGCCACATTTCTCTTTTTAAGGACTAAGTCCCCTTTTAAAATTTTCCAAGTACATTGAATTAACGACCATACACAACTACATTGAGTTTTCCAAACACTCAAATTCTGAGAATATAACATGCTTTTGTTATAAAGAAAAAGGCCAAGGAAAAAAATGTTTGAAGTGTTTAGAAAGAAGAAAAGTCAAAAAATTTCAAATATATCCTTTCCAAACACTTTCTTACGTGCTAGCAACTTCCATATTAGAGAAAATTCTCAAAACAAGAATCCTGGAAATTTGATCTTTGTGGCATATATGGCTAAAATGATAGCATCTGAACAATATGGGATGAGGTTTTTGTTGTGGGAATCTTTCCTTCTCCTCCTCGCTTCCCTTTTATTCAATGTAAGATAAGACGCAACCAAGGAACGAACAATTTTTCTGCATCAATAGTGCCATCACTTTTATGCAATCAATCAATCTATCTATATATATCTAAAAGCTGAAGCGTAGCATTTAGTGTTGCTACACTCCTGTTAAGCCACATCAGAAGTCACATCATTCACCTATTTCCAACTCTCTCTCTCTCTCTCTCTCTCTCTCTCTCTCTCTCATTTTTAACTTTTTTTTTAATTAATTCTCAAATTATTGTTACACTTTTACAAATATTTCCCCTTTCTTTTACCTTTTCATCTTCCCACTACTACATACCTTAATATCACACTTCATCTATCCCTTTATCTTTCTTTATTTTTGTATCTTCTTATTCTTGTCCCTTTAATATAAATTTGCAATTCTCTCACATTCTATGCATAGCTTTCCCAATTCCCACACAAAAAAATTATTTCTCTCTCTCTCTCTCTCTCTCTCTCTCTCTCTCTCTCTCTCTCTCTCTCTCTTAAATTTATTTTTCATTTTTGGTGGATTTTTATTTTTATTTTTATCTTACATCTCTATTTTAGGTTGATTAACTTTTCTGTTTTTAGAACACTACTTTGGGTTGATGGGACTTTGTTTTGTGTTTTTAAGTTGTTATCTTTTTTCTTTTATTTGATTTCATAGATATTATCTTATTGCATAATATGGATAGTATATATGAATATAGTGTTATTCTATTACATTGCCTGACTATGATAATTTGATGTTTATTACTGTCTTTTAACTCTTTTTCTTCTCATCTAATTTTTTATAAATTTGTTATTATCTCTCAAATTCTCTCATGAAAAATGATTATTCTTTCTCTCTCGATTTTGTATTATCTCTTGCAACTCCACTTTATGTTGATGAATTATTGTATTTTTTATAATTTTACTTTGGGTTAATACATTTTGATGTTATGTTTTTGAGTTCCCTATCTCTCTCCCTATTATAACTTTGATTTGAGTTTTGTTTGATTTAATACTTAGTTATTCTGGAAGTGAGAATTTGAATTTATATCAAAACACAATATTGGCTATGAATTTGAATGTTTTTATCAATTATTTGAATAATATTAAAAAGTAATTTTGTTATGAGTTTTGATTATCATGATAATCTCCTTTAAAAGAATGAGAAATTTGAATGATTTATTTAAAACTTAAAAGGTTTAGATGTAGATAAAAATTAAAAAAGAAAAACATACCACACTATAACATAACTTCAAAGAATATGGATAAACTCATAAGGGAAAAATATCAATCAAACACTACATCAAAAACAATAGAATGATATATTGGTAGAGATAGAAAGATGAAAAATAATTTTAAAAATTGTTTAATTTTTATGGGAAAAAAAAATTATTTTCAACAAATTTTAGAAAAAAAATTATACATTTTACTACAATTATAAAATAATTATCTATTCCCACACATCAAGTGGGTCTGCGACTCATGTGGATACACAAAATAGTGACACGTATCTCTTTAACAATAAATAAAACAATGACACATCTCGTCTTTTGTAACTTCCTCCATCTATTAGGTATGATGTGGAAAAAAAAAAAAAAAAAAGCCGCTACATGTCAAACAATTATTCATACATACTAATCTTTTTGCTATGAGTCACCAATAAATAAATTAAAAACTTTTTTGTGCACTATAAATTTCACAATTTTAACAAATATCCACTAAAGCTTCTTTTAAATACTCTATTAATTTTATACATTTCTATTTCCCCACTTTTTTTTTTTAACCAAAAGGCATGTTCTAAAAAAATAATAATAATAAATAAAGTAACGTTTGGTTTGATTTGATTTGATGTAAAACAACTGAGGCCATTTCAACATTGGCTTTTCTTCTTCTTCATAATTGAGCTCGCCCTTTCAGATTCCCACCTCTTCTCAGTCAACCTTCAATCAAACCGTTAGCACACATCAAACCCAATGGTCCTTTTATATTCTTAAGAATTCTTTCTACAACATGCCCATTCAAATTTCCATTTCCTCCATTTGACACCAAGAGCATGAGGGAAAGCAAGAAACAAAATGGTTTTGTTGTTTGTGATTCTTTAGTTAATATTTGACATGCCATTATGGAATTGGAATAGGTATAATTGGCGGTTTTCTCAAATTCAATGAGAAGGTGATGGATTTGCAGTGCCTGTATTGGTAGTGTTGAATATTAGCTATGATATGTTCCATGTTGAATATGCTTAAATAGATGCAGAAGAGGGAAGCATAAAATAAGAACACAAGAACACCAAGTTAGGTGGCTTAGCCTTACGGCCTACGTCTACGAAGGAAACCCTTAAGGACTACATCTTTATTATATAAGAGTGCAGTACAAAATCTGTGTTAAAATGAGCCATAACATGGTTATATATAGTAGACTAAATCCTAGACTAATAGACTTCTAATACAAGTAGAAGACTTGGCTTGCACACAAAATAGAATTAAACTTGGGCCTATGTTAATGGGTTATTATATTTCTAGCACCCCCTCTCAAACTCAAGATTAAAACTTAATGAAACCTTGAGATTTGATAAGGTTGAAAAGATCCCTTGAATGATGGTGGTCTGAGGAAGGCAATGGTCGTGCAATGTTGATGCGACTTCTAACGGTGGTTTAACTATACTAGAGAGTTTTGACGGCAGCAGTGAGAAGCCAAAGAAGATGAACACAGCAAAGAAACACCAAGGAAGACAAAGATTGTTCTTAAACACACCGTAGGAATAGAAAACTATGGCCACAGGAAAGTGGCTTTGATACCATTTTAAGTATTAGCTATGATATATTCCTTATTAAATATGCTTGAATAGATGTGAAAAATGGAAGCATAAAATAAGAACACAAGAACACTGGGGTTACGTGGTTCAGCCTTACGGTCTACGTCCACAGAGGAAACCCTTAAGAGCTACATCTTTATTATATAAGAGTGTTTTACAAAACTTGTATTACAATGAATCATAACATGGTTATATATAATAGACCAAACCCTAGACTAATAGACTTTTAGTAAAAGTAGAAGACTTGGCTTGCACACAAAGTAGAATTAAACTTGGACTTATGCTAATGGACTAATATATCTCTAACAGGTAGAAAGTAGTTCTCAAGGAAAGCTTTCTTGGAGTATTTGTATTGCATCTGTTGCTCCTAACAGGTTTACTTTGCAATTATGCTAAATTTTTTTCCCCTTCTTCTTTTTCGTTTTATTTACCTTTGTTTATTTCTATTATTATCATTATGTTGATTTTCTTTTTAGCTGCTTATAGGAAGATTATTTGTAGTGAGTAAACTTGATTTTACTATTATGCAACCAAATAAAATAATTTATTTGAGCTATTACTACTTTTTGTTATGTGTTTTCTACAGCAATTTGAATGGACCCATTTTGATTTTTCTATGGCAGTTTAATTAATTGATTTTATACTACGTTTGTGTTGCATTTAATAACATTGTGTTTTACCATTTACAAAATTTATATATGTGGTTAGTTTGAATTGTTGGCACATTTAATCAACCATATGATTTTGTGGTTTTAGAATCAATGAGATCGTGTATTCTTAGGTTTATAATTTAACAGATTATATTTTTAAATTACTTATCTCTATTTTTTCCCTTTGGTTTCCCGATTTCCCACAAAGTGTTTAAAGAAATGCTTGAACTAAAAATATTGTTCTCTTTGTGCCGACCATCATTGGCTGCTGCAAGTTTAGTGTTAGGACATATGTGATTCACTTGTTAGGAACATATGTCACTATTTTATGTAATTGGTTAATCCTTTGACAAAACGTACTTTACTTGTATTTGGTAGATCTAGGATGTGTTTAATATTTCAAGAAACTGTGTTTCAAGATCAAGTGTTGAAGATATGCAAGTCTGTCCAAGAAACAAGCTAAAGAAGTGTCTGTCATTAAATCTCGACAGCTAGCTATCCATCGAGCTTAAGAAGCTATTCCAGCCCCGTGGCTCGACAGCTGCTCGACAACATCTCGACAGACAGGTATCTGTCGAGCTTTATGAAAAACAGAATTCTAGTTCTGTTTTGACTCCAATCCGGTTTTATGTGTTTGGTCTTTCTTTTCTCACAACCCTAAACATATAAAAAGATTATTTTAAGGGCCGTCAAAGTGTTCACAAGTTACACAAGTGTTGAGCAAAGTTTGTTCAAGAAAATTGTAACCAGAGACAGAATTTGCCCTAGTTCATCGTTCTTGAAGAAGTTGCTGTGTTTGTGCACCGTAGGGTTTTGTGACCAAGCATCTTCTTGATCTTCATCGTTGGGATGAACTGAAGAACTTTGCAACCAACAACCTTCTCTAGTTGGTGATTGAAGTCGCGTACTGGGATCCGCGCAATTGGTTAGTCACGTACCATGGGAGCCGTGCATCAAAATGAGAAATTGTCACTACAGAACAAGTCCAATTAGGTATTGGGATAAGGGTTCAACTGTAAGTTGGTATAAGGTACTGGGATTCCTTTACTTGTAACCGCTTGTTGTGATAATAGTGGAATTTCGGGAGTGGTGACCTTAAAATCAGCCGGTGGGGTTTTTGCCGTGTTGGTTTTCCTCATTCGTAAATAAATCACCGTGTCAAATTTATTTTCCGCTACTTACTTAGTTTATTGGTGATTTGTTTGTGCTACAATGCGTTTGCATGTTAATTAACTTAATTAATTCACTTGGCTAAATTAATTGGTTAATTTATCACAATGAGTCAATTCGTTTTCGGCCTATCATTTAGAATCAAGTATGTTCTCTTTCCTTCAATTTTTTGCTATAACTAAGTGGAATGAATTGGGAATTAGAAAACTAATATTAAATAAACTTAAATTCTTATCAAGAGGGAATTTTAATTACCATGAGCAGCCAAGTGAAGCTTGGTCTTCCCTAGCAACATATGTAGGGGCAGAGAAGAATTCAGCTATGGCTTATGAAGGCAATAAGCAATCTGTCAAAGTGAACAATATGGTAGAAACCAAAGGCAAGGTTTTGATTGAAAAGGTTAAATGAATCATCATTACCAGTTACTTTTTTTGTTTAATTTCTTCAGAAAAGGGGAATAGTATAGGTATTCAAAGATATTGGATTGGATGACTGTAAATATTTATGCTTTTGTATATTTAGTTTTTGTAGATCAGGCGTCAACATCAACAAGAGGCTTGACATTAGAGTTTTGAGACTTGAGATTGATGCTTATGAGAGAATTTTTATGCTCTCTTGTACTTTAGCTCAATGAAATTTTGCAATATAATGCCAACGGTATTTTGAAATTTATTTATTTATTTTTAAATGAGGTGTAGAATATGGGGATATGATGAACTTGAAACAATGTCAATTTTAGAGTATAAATCTATTACCTTTTCTGCTACCGATAAGTTGTAATGCTAATTAAATTCTTGTAAATTTAAGCAAAAAGGTACCTTTAGCTTTATAAATTTCACATGGAATATGGATTGAATAAATAAAACATTATTTCTGCTTCGTTTGGCTATAAAAATTTCTATTTAAATATTAATTTGGTACCCTAAATGTTGGAATTCTTTTATATGACTTTTGGAATGTATTAGTCATGTAATTGAAACATGAGCCTATAAAATTTTTCTGAACAAAAAAGTGTTAGTGCCAAAAAGCCCTTTCCTTTACTTGGCATAATTTTTTTTTTTTTTTTTCACCCAAACTATCCATAAACCATTTTACTCCGAAATGGCAGTGTAATGAAGAGTAAAATTTGAAAATGAATTTACACTCAAGCAAACAAACAGAAGAAAATGTTATTATATGAGAAAACATTGTCCATTGACGATTTTATGTCGAAAGAAATAAAGTCTAGTAGTAGTATGTTAGAGTTTATATGGCCTGGTTTTTTCATCACCGCAGTGTTTGTATTTGGAGATGTTTTAGAGCCATTCGTGGTTGAATACAGTATTTTTATGCTCTTTCTTGTTTCTTTTAAATAATGTTATTTACATGCTATGTATGTGGGTGTATGCTTTTTGTTGTGTTATGTACCCAGTTTTAATTGTAGTATTTAATTTTAATTTTTTTCCCTGGATCCGCATGTGCTTTTTAGTGCATGTTACTTCTCCTGCTGGATTACTATCTGAAATTTTGTCTATCCACAGTAATATTCTTTATTTCTATGCTTTGAAGACCTTACTGCTTCTCTAAATAATTTTATCCTATATATCTTAGGATCTGTTGCAGTTCCATCATTGAATATGCTGCCATTAATTTCTGTTAATTTTGGAGAAAATTGTGTTAGGGTCTTTCATTAACCCTAGCACTGGTTTTATTATACTTGCTTGGATATTAATATGCAAATTACGAGTATTCCCCTCTTAAGTGGCAACAAAAAGAAAAGAAAGAAAGAGTGTGCTTAAACTATGTGTCCCAAATTTCTACAACTCGAGTTATGCCAGCATGAAATAATCATGTGAAGTTCATTGATGGATTTGTAAGAAATATGAAAAGATGTTTAATCCGATTATAGTGAAGATAAAGTACTTAAGCTCAAAGTTACTATGGTTTATAGTCAAACATTGTATACAGAACTTGTGATCATGAGTTCATTATGAAGTGCTCGACAGTTGGAAAGAGATGAAGCCTGATTCGACGGGCTAATTACTAGGATGTACAAAAAGTACATGATTTTCTGTCTTTACATTTATAGCCAGAGAAATAAACATATATAGCGAGAGAAATATTAGGGTGAGTTTTGGAAAAGCAATGTACCCAAATAGCTAATAATAATGCCAATTATGCTCATTGAGGTCTTGAATCCAATAATATTGTTAATATTGGTATTAAAATAGGTGGGTGGGCTTTTAAGATGGCTAATAATTAATATTGTGAAAACCACTGTTGGTCAAATTGGTTGGTATATCAAACACGGTTTCTTTAATGAAATAGATGTGTGTGTTGAGGATCCCCCAACAAATTCCTCTTGATGTGTTTTAAGTGGTTAAGCTAGCTGACTTCTTTTTATGGCTAATTATAAGCATCATGCTAACGTGATTTTTTAATTTAAACTAAAGTTGGTGGGACATCATGGATCTAATGCACGATGATCTATGAGAGAAGAAGAGCGGTCAGTCATGAATGGAACACAATTTGGAATCATGTTATACATATGGAAGATAATATCCAACTTTCAAGTAATTTTTAATGAAATTAACAAAACCATTGATGCTTTATTTTCTATTTTTCATAAATAATGAACAATTTTTTGTCGGGCCATATAAATGAAATTTTCAAGTTTTGATTATTGGGAAAGATAATTACCGCCAAAAAAAAAAAAAAAGATTAGCGAGAAAGATGAAGTTTTTCGGTAATCTATATATATCTAATAATAGGTAAAACAGAGAGAAAATCCAATTAAATTTCAAATTGGAATTCAATTAGAGTCTAATTTTGCGACATGTGTCTCATCTAATCTAAATTTAGAATTTTGTGCTAAATGAGTTAATTTAGTGTAAAAATTGAATTTCAATTAGAGTTTAATTTTGCGCCACATGTCCCATCTAATCTAAATTTTTAAATTTTTGTGCCAAATTAGTTAATTTAATGAAGAAAACGATGAGTCCAATATAATAAACCATAAAAAACATAATCATATAACTAAAAAATATATAAATTTATAAGTCATTGTAGGGGAGAATTTTTGTTCAGCCCCTACAAGCCATTTGTCCTCTTTGGGGAGAAAAGCCTGCAAGGTTTTGTTATGTCCTCTTTGGGGAGCCAAGCCCGCAAGGTTTTGTTACGAAGGGGTGGGAGTTCAGGATCTTCACCTTTAGAGGTTTTACACCTTAGTCCCACATCGCCTAAGTACGCGCCCCACTCATGCTTTATATGCCTTTAGAGCTTGCATGAGTGTACCACTACTACACACGAAGGGGTGGGAGTTCAGGATCTTCACCTTTAGAGGATTTACACCTTAGTCCCACATCGCCTGAGTACGCGCCCCACTCATGCTTTATATGCCCTTGAAGCTTGCATGAGCTTGCATGAGTGTAGTAGTGGTACACTCATGCAAGCTCCAAGGGCATATAAAGCATGAGTGGGGCGCGTACTTAGGCGATGTGGGACTAAGGTATAAAGCCTCTAAAGGTGAAGATCCTGAACTCCCACCCCTTCGTAACAAAACCTTGCGGGCTTGGCTCCCTAAAGAAGACAAATGGCTTGCAGGGGCTGAACAAAAATTCTCCCCTACAGTCATCTATATATATTAATAGGTAAAACTTAGAAAAAATATTTATATATATATATATATATTTAAAAAAATTATATATATAAATTTTGAAAACATTAAAATAATTATATATATATATTTAAAAATTTTCAAAATTTTGGGGGGGGCCATGGCCTCCCACCCTTACACATAGTTACGCCCCTAACTCTCATTGATGAACTTCATCAATTTAACTGATGAATGTTTAAATCACTTTTTTGTAATTAATAACATGACAATTTGTAAACTAATAGTAAAATTTGTAGTATCTTTAATATCACTAATAAAAAAAAGTGCATAACCTTTAATATATATATATATATATATATATATATATATATATATATATATATATATATATATAATTTTATAAAAATTTGAGATTTTAACTATAGGAAGTGAGGCCTTTTTTCCTAAGGGGAATTTTTTTTTTTTTTTTTTTTTTGTGGGGCCTTAGGTCTAACTTGCCTAGGCCTTGGGCCAGCCCTGAGCTAACTGTAGCTGAGTGTCAAGTTTTTTTGCATTTGAGAGCTTTGATGTAAAAGGTTTTCTTGGGGTTTTGGTGCTAAAATAACAATATAGCACTTTCACATCTTTGGTGTGAATGCTCTCAACATCTTGCCAGACTAATTCCCTCCCTGTGCATACGATATCTTAGAAATAATATTAGACCGGATTGTGTGATGGACTAAGTTTGAGAGTACATTGCACTCACTATCGAAGGACTATGATTACATAAATTATTTTTTGTTTTGCGAAACTCATATCAATAATTAAAAATTCCCTTTTGAGGAAGATCAGTAGGCCGCAGACTAATCCACCACATTCCTTTTAAGAAAGGCAGCCCATCACTATCAAGCATGATCATTTATCACTGTTTATTCATTAAAAAAAAAAAACGAAGAAAACATTGTCACTGTTTGTTCTGCCGTCGCTTTAGCCAACCATCTGTTGAATTGTCAAACCTCAAAATAATAAAAGAAAATTAAAAATACAAAATCCAACACCAACTACAGCACTGACCACACTGCAAAACATTCACATCCACATGAGCTGTGTAGCGTTGGTTGAGCCTTTGATTGAGGACTCAGAGACAGACAGAACAACAAATAAGAGTGAGAGAGAGAGAGAGAAAGATTTTATCGTTTTATATACTATGATTTTTTTTTGGGGGGTTGAATATTTATTTCAGGAAAAAAATTGCAGTAGAAGTAAAAATAAAGAAAGACAAAAAAAGCTAGTGTTGGGGTCATGGCGAGCCATATTGCACACCCACCTTTCCTTTTATTCTTTTCTCAAGTTTTCCTTCCTCTTTACTACTACTAATACTATTGTCAACACCTTTTTTGCTCCCAAGATCTCTTGAGTGCCCATTTTTCAAAATGGACCCTTTGGAGCCTATTCTCTGGTATGTCATGCTTTCCCACCTACCCTTTTGTTTATGTTTGTGCTGTTTTCTTTCATTTCTGGCATTACAAATATAATTTGGGGACACCCAGTTGTTACTTGGGAGGGAATATGTGGGATCTGGAAGCTAATTGTAAGAGAATTACTAGGAATAATGCAGATTCTTTTGGAATCCAGTTGTTTGTTACTTTCTATGATTAGTTGGTTGTAATGTAGTTTCTTGTCTGATGTACTATTGAATTTTTGGTGGGTATATAATCAATTGGTGAAAGCTGTCTTGCATATTATTATAAGATTATGATTCCTTCTCTTTGATTCCAATTTAGTTAAGTTTGAAATCTTGTGGAGTTGTTTCATATCATTTTTGTATTTGTTAATTGAGTTGTGATTGTTTTATAACTACTAAGAAGATGTGGCAGCCGCAAACATCCTGTTGATGATTGTCTGGTTGGTTGCTGAGTAGTGAGTAGTAGAGGAAAAGAAAAACTAAATGTTATAAATTCTTAAACTTGATGTTGTTTTCTCAATGCTGATTTTGACTAGATCTACATTGGAATTACTTTCAGTGGTATGTTGAGTTAAACACAGATTCTTCATAGCAGGGATGGGTTCTGGACATTGGTTTAAGACGATAATCGGCTCAAAGAAAGGGAAGCACGGTAGTTCAAAACAAGTAAAGGTATGGAGCCCTTCAATTGCAATAATACTGCTAAATGGGACTATTTGCCCAACAGGCCTCCAATGGACCAAAAACTAAATTGTTATCTTCTTACTAATTTGCAATCCCTTTAGCTGTCATATTGAATTTCTACTAATTATAGGCTTAGAATTGAAATTAATGAGCTATTGTTGCTACATTATATATTGTTACTTGAAGACTGAAGAGGGGATTGAGTTTAGGAATAGGAAACCTAAATAGAGTTAGTCAAGGTTTTGGCTTAGAATTGAAATTAATGAGCTATTGTTGCAAAATTATATATCGTTACTTGAAGACTGAAGAGGTGATTGAGTTCAGGAATAGGAAACCTAAATAGAGTTTGTCAAGGTTTGGGATTTATAATTTATGTTTTCAATGGGCCTATTGTTATATATCATGCTTGACATGGTAGAAGGTATAACTTTATGTAACATTGTCATGGTATAGGTGAAGAACATTTGATCAACTGGTACTTATCAAAAAAAAAAAAAAAAAAAAACATTTGATCAACTGGTAGCTTTACTATGAACTACATGTGCTTATTATGCAGGACTGAAGTTGGTATAAAGTTGCTGATTCTCATATTTTTTGACACATTGTTACAGGGATCCTCAGTTTCTGCGAAATCAACAAATCCCTTTAAATCGAAGAATCACTCATGGTTTGCCAATGGCACTAACAGTAGAAATCATGGGTTACTTGGCATGCCAGTTGAGGATATCGCTGCTACAAAGATTCAGACTGCATTCCGAGCTTACATGGTATGTTGAGTTACAATTTTATATATATATATATATATATTGGTAAGTTTCAGTTACACACACGCCCAAAAGTCACCCTCCGCCATTCTCCTGGGAGTAAAAAAATACCACTAGAGCTCATTGGCCATTTCACGTTAAGAGTCCTAAATAGAATGGTCTAAGATGAGTTTGTTTATTGCAGTGCCATCCTTTATAAGTTTCTTCTTCTTTTTTTCTTTCTTTTTTTTTTTGGGACTAAGGCTTTGTTATTTTTATTGTTGTTGTTGTTGTTGTTGTTGTCCTTTTTACGTCTCGTGGTCCTAGGTTTTATTTGCATTTGTCATGAGGAATTGACAGTTGAAAATATACTAACACATGCATGCTAACAAATTTGTACAATATTATGCAAAAAGGATTTCCATCTGATTATAATATCCATTTAACATCTTGCATTGACAAAAACAATTTTTTATTTGCTCATCGCTGAAGAGCAGTGAGAGATCCAAGTAAATGGAAAGCAATCATTCGAGGGTCTTAAATCTTTAGTAACTCTTTGGTTAGGCAGGCTTGGATTAATTTTGATCAATTTCTTTTGGAAAATTATAAACCAATAGAGTTTCTTTGGTCAATGGACTAAACCAAATCTTTTCTGCCTTTTTTTTTTTTCTAAGTAAATGAAATTAATTGATAAAGAGCAAAAAGGGGCACAACCTTAGTACACGGGAAGTATACATAGAGCTAAGGCAGTAGTGGACATGTTAGCTAATCCCCTGTACTCAAATAATGCCATTTCCCCTCTGATAGAGGACTGCAGGTTCCTTATTTCCCAAATTCCTCATGTTAGAATCAAACATTGTTATCGCGAGGCCAATAGGTGTGCGGACAATCTTGCTAGAATAGGTGCCAATCAGATTATTGATTTATTTTGTATGAAGATCCACCTGGGGATTTAGGTGTGATTGTGGAGGCTGATTTTAATGGGGCGAGTATTGCCAGGCATTGTCCTGGAAATATTGTAATTCCTTAGCTTTTCTTTATATTGTATCCAGATGACCAAAAAAAAAAAAAAAAAAAAAGAAAGTATACATAGAGCCAAGCAAGAAAAAGCGTAGTAAAGAAAAACAAAATCTAAGATTCAGTTGATCAATGAAATCTACGAAAGCTGTCAAGACAAATGAGCTGGACCCTTGTCAGCTTCACCACTAATAGCTCACTGTCTTCAAAAGTGAATGCATTCCTTTCCCTCTAGGTCCACATCAAGTACAAAGGAGCAAACTTCCAAGTTTAGCCCTAATCATGTTTTCCAAAGTGTCCATCCCAATAAGCCAATCATAGAACTTGGTGTAACCCAAGCCACCACATACTAACAGAGAACAAAAGACCATAATTCTCAAGGAATCTTGCAGTGAAGAAAAAATATGATCGACCGGCTCTCCATTAGATTTACACGTGCAGCACCAATTAGTGATTATAATACTTCTATCATCTCAGATTATCATCATTAGTCTTATCCATGGCGGTTGTCCACCCAAAGAAAGCCACTCGTGGTGGAATTTTACTTGCCATATACTTTGCCATGGAAAATTTCTCTCCTCCTTCTTCAATGCCTTAATAATCTCACACTGAAACCCAGCTTTTTGAAAGAGACCAAACCATTTTGTCTTCACCTCGATGAGTGAGTTTAAGAATTAAATAAACAGTTATAGAAAGCAGAGAAGAAGGCCTACTTGATTTTTCTTTATAAAATAATTCACTCTAATTGACTAGGATATCTTTGGCCTTGTCACAAGAGTTAAAATATAGGTCATGGAGGAGAGAATGCAAAAATATTTTGAAAAGTAGGTAAAATGGTAGTCATATAATGACTTCCAAGGTACATGCCTGATCTGGATTATCAGTGTTATGGTATCTATTCAAGCAATTGAAAGATATAAATGTGTTTCTAGTAAGTTGGTAACTATTTTTGAGGTCATTATTAAGTCAGTAAACAGCAGTAAAGTTCTTTCCTTTAGGAAAATTTTAGGGCAGTCCATGTTATAACTGTCATATGCTTCCGACTAAGATTAGCTCGTTGGCATATCTTTGGGATGCATTAAAATAAGAACATATTTTCCCCAATTTTCTGGACATTCTCATAATTATCAATCAGTTTGCAGTATGACTGTCATGTGTTTCCTTGGTGTATAGGCATTCCTGCAAGATGGAAGATATTGTATGGAAGTACATTTCCCCTAGTTTCAGGAAGCCCTTAAGTTCATAGGTTTAGCAACATTTTGGCCCAAAAAGAAGGAACTTGCTCTCAACAGGAACTGTTTGCATTTTTTTTTTTTTTGAGAAATGGATATTAGCTGATATATATTAAGCGAAAGAGGAAGAATCATCCAATACAAAAGACATAATATCTGTTGGAACACACTCCAACCAGATAAGAGAAGAAAAAAATTGTCTCGCTCGCTGGGCTAAGGCATGAGCGACCGCATTACCTTGCCGACGTACATGAGCGAAAGATATACTCCGAAATGAGTTTGATTACACTTATTGAAAGTGTCCTTACTTCCTGTTATAAGAGGGAACAGTACTGATCCTGCTTTCTAGTTTGATATTTTTGCCCTGTTAATTGTAGTTAGCGTAGGCTACATGAACCTTGAAAATTTTGCTTATTTATCTTCTATTTGCAGAGTGTGTATTTGATCTCTGCTGTATAATTGGTAACGATTCTATTCTGCTAGGCCTTAGTTCTAAATAATATGGTTAGCAATTGGCCACCAATTTGTGACTGGGAAAATATGAACCTATGTTTCCCTTTGAGCAAATATCAGGTGGCTAGCTTATCAACTTCTTAATAAGTATGTATTAAAACTAGCAGAGGAGCAGTGTAACCTTTCATTGTGAATTTATTGATGTCATGTACAAGCATTATCTTTGTTTTGCTGGTTCTTGTGATTCAATGATTTATTTTCACATCCTCTGTCTTGCAGGCTAGGAAAACTTTACGTCGTTTGAAAGGAGCAGTAAGACTACAAATCGTAGCCCAAGGTTATTCTGTTAAGAAGCAAGCTACAACAACATTGATCCATCTTCACTCTTGGAGCAATATACAGACCCAGATTAGAGCCCGCAGACTTTGCATGGTAACAGAAGGTCGGCTTAGACAGAAGAAACTTGAGAATCAACTGAAACTTGAGGCAAAACTTCAAGGCCTCGAGGTTAGACCACTTTCTCCCCATCCATGGGGAATTGCATGGCTGGGAACTTATTAATAATAGTGGCAATAATCTTTTGACTAAATGGCATCTCTTTCCCATGGAAGCTTATGAGAAGTGATGTTTGGGCTCCTTGCTCTGTCAGTTTCTGAAAGTAATATTGCAAAATTGTTAGGTGGGGTTGCATCCAGGGAATTTCTCCCTTTAAAACTTTCCTTACCTCAGGATAGCAATTCCGAGATTCTTGATTCATCCCTTATGTCATTGGTGCTTTCTCTAAAAAAAGAAAGGGTTAAATTAATATAAAAAAGATAAGATTAAAGTGTGATTCATTCTTTAGCAAAGTCTGTCATTTGCTGACAATTTGAAATCAAACCCTGGGGCCTATCATTTCTTTTTCCTTTTTTTTTTTTTTTTTTTCATTTGAAGATCAGAAACTTGAGTACATCTTTTTTACTGATTACTGCCAGGGCCAGTGTCCTTCAATTAAAAGATTTCATCCATGGGCCTTTTTTAACCCAATTACCCCATTTTATCTTTCACCGTCTGAGTAGTAGTTCAAATGGATAATAGGTGGAATGGTGTGGTGGCTCTGAAACGATGGAGGAAACTCTTGCAAGGATACATCAGAGAGAAGAAGCAGCAGTTAAGCGGGAGCGAACCATGGCATATGCCTTTTCTCATCAGGTATGTTCTCCAAAATGAAAATGTGTGATTCTCATTATTTTGGCTCACTGGATCCAATTGAAATGGACACTATACCATGATTTGCAGTGGAGGGCCAATGCTAGTCAGATCCATGGGCTGGGTAATTATGAACTTAATAAGACTAATTGGGGTTGGAGCTGGTTGGAACGCTGGATTGCTGCCCGCCCATGGGAAAGCCGTGTCCCTGCTAAGTCTATTAGCCCAAAGAAACCCCAGAGTAGGCAGTCTAGCAAGGTTGGTAGGAATGTAATTCCACTGACACCTAAAACATCTGTTTCGGTCAAACTTCCTTTAACCAATGGAAAGGGAACCACAAAGGCCCGGAGATTGTCTTACCCTGCTGGTGGAAAACCACCTGCACAAGAAGAGAGCAACAAAGCTGAAGAGGCAAACAGTAAGAAAGAACAGTTGGTTTCCTAGCATCAAGCTGATAATGGAAATAGAAATTGTCTATTGGATTTTCAAATACTTGAAATGTGGAAATGCGAGGGAAAATCCATTTGTTGATTATGTGTCATTCGATGTTGTGCATCAGGGAGTGAGTGGAGTACTATGCTTTGGCCAGTGGTAAAGAATAATTGGAAAGACCTGTATATGGGACTGACCTAGTTATCATTTCTTGTTTCTTATTATTTTTTTTCCCCTATATTGTATAGAGTAAAAGAAAGACAATCTTATTTATAATGTAGATATATATATATATATATATATATGTTGGTGATGATTTCGTAGAATTTGAAAGCTGTTGTTCTATTGTTTGCTCTCTTTATGTTTCTGCCATTATGCTGAGATGGCTTTTGCAGCTGCAAGTCTTAAGATAAATGAACATGGTAATATCCCTTTTCCCAAATTGATAGCACAGGAATGTGTATGAAAAGAATTTATCAAAAAGGGTGTGTTTGAAAATGACCCATTTGGGTTTATGTAATTTGCCCTACTTAAAAATCAAGTGTGGTGTTGAGTAATGCTAGTACTACCAAAATTGGCACAACTTTGTATCATAACTAGTCATGTGACGAGTTGTGATTGGTGAAGGTGTGTTAGTGGGCCATGTGAGGACACATACACCAATCACAACTCGCCATGTGATGAGTTATAGCACAAAATTGTGTCATTTTTGGTGGTATTAACGTTACTCGTATGGTGTTGTATACCCTAAACTAGATGGTATTTGGTAGCACTAAGATCCAGAGCAGCAAAAGATAGGTCATGGTCAAATATCCTTTAGTATTATTTTGGTCCTCTGCAGCTCTGAAGCCAACTCTATGGGATCATAGACACTACTCTATGACTCTCTGTCCATTACACTCTTCAAAGTACAAACCCCAAAACTCAAAAAAAAAGGAAAAAGTTCTTGACCAGTTATAATTATGTACTCGGGAAATGGAAAATACAGTTGGATTGGTGGTTCTTATTATAAGCTTGCTCCAATGGCTTTCATGGGATTAATAATTGTACCTATTGGCTACTGTCACTTCTTTTACAGGACTATTCTATTGGCCCTCACCCACCAATACCCAACTAAGTTTCCTGTTCTAACTTTCCAATAGCACTACAAGTCTAGAATATCCTAAAGAGTAATGACACTACAAAATGAAGTAACGGACTGGTCAGCAACTAAAAAGGTAACTCACCACTATTGCCCATCAAAACAAGTAAACAACCACTTTCTCTATTTGCTTCCTTGATTTATCAAGGGCTTCTATTATTGAAGTTTACATATTGGGATTGAGATAGCTATTGCACGGTGCAATATATATTCAATGATTCAGATCAAGAGTGAAAGTATTATGTGTTGATATCAACCATTGGATTAAAAAAGTTAAAAGGTTAGAGGGTTTAAATTTTTGAAAAAGTTAAAGTGATGTGAGAGGAATTGTACTGTGCAAAAGCACCGAATCACTAAAAAGCTATCCCCATCAGAAAAGGATGATTAGATATATAGAAAAGAAAATGTTAAACAATATCTTTAGGGCATTGATTTAAGAATCATTTTTAGAAACATTTTATGAAGAGAATAATAAAATAATAAATGTTGTTGACAATTTTTTATATCTTTTATAAAAATAATGTCAAAACTTTTCTATTATGTTTTATTAACAATTGTCTTAAATACATCCGTTAACATTGTTAACATTGACCCTTCTAGAAAATGACAAGGCACACAGATTTTTCTTTCTTTGAAAACTATTATTTGAGGGCGAAGGTTATGTTCATTGCATCTTTACAAGACATGACGTGTCGTGTCCAGTGGACTTTAATGGCCCAGTACTACATCAATGTTATCATCTTCTCACCATACATGCTGACATGTTTGTCTGTGCGAGTAGTACTCGCTTGGGGTTGAGCATGTGTGAGATTACGGTAATTACCATTCCATTGATATGATTAGAACATTTATTGTTGTTCTACAATCTGATAACGTAGTTTGAACTTCACAGGTGTGAAGATGTAAAGTATTAACTATTCGTCAATCAAATAAAATCAAGAAACATGAACCATTCAATTAAAAACTAGCATACTTAGCAAAACTTAACTACAATTATTTAATGGTTATAAGTTCTAATATCAAATAAAAAGTTATAACTATCCTACAGGATAGATTGTGATTGATTTTTTGTCATTATCATATAAATCATCACTCATAATCTATCACGAACAATTGCAACAAAAATTGTGACTTTTTATATGATTTTAGAATTTTTTGTAATTAAATTTAAATATGTGATTACATTGATCAATAAATTTATAGTTAAATTTAATTATCTGCAAAAAAAGATAATAATGTTCGTGTTAGTATTGATAATAGCTATGTATCTGTAACTAAGTTTCGATGTTCTTTATTTTATTTTGTCAGTTAGTTCTTCACTGAAAAACTAACCAATTCTAGACAGAAAGAAGAAATATGTTCCATGAAAGCTACCACCGGCTTCTTATTTAGAAGCTTTTTTCTCAGCAAAAAAAAAAAGGAAGAAGCATTTTCAACATGCAAATATCAACAGTGCCATGGAAATCAAAATCCCAAATCTGTCATGTGTTTCTGACTCTGATTTTTCTTTCGTTACATTGATAGGACTCTCAAAATCAATTCAAAACACATACCTTTTTAACAGAGAGAAATTCAACATGCAAATTTAGTAGTTGTTATGGAAAAGCAGTTTGACAATGACTAAAGGAGCACCAACCCCAATCCCAAAAAATCCTACATCTGAGCATAGCCGGAATGTAGTAACCAAATCTCCTATCCCACTTGTACATTCTGAACTCATACTTTGAAGAAGACTTGAGACTCCCTGAAACCAATATAGGAGAAAATGAACGAAATATAACAACTGCTAAGAAACTAAAAATTAGTAGTGTGTAGAGGGAGAGTACCTGGTGGAATGAATATTTTGATAATGCCAGCATCAATAGTGACAAGGAGAGCAAGTAGAGGATGACCTCTCAGATGTTGCATTGTACTCTTGCTCTTCAATCTGAAATCTTGGTGAAGTTTGTGAGCTTAGTGCTGACCTATTATGGTGAACAGAATTAATGGAAATTGGTGGGATTGGTGGGTTGGTCCATGCAGAAACTGAAAGCAAATTATTGGACTGAAGGGGTCCCCGGTGAGATAACAACTGGTTTTGGCATAGTAATGTAGATTGTTGTGGTGGCAAGGAATTAAAGACACAATCTTCCCCTCCTCCATGACAACTTGTGTCAGAATTCCAAGACATCATTGTTCTTTGAAACCAACCAATCTCTATGTCAGTGGCACTGAGATCTGACAAACCAGCTGAGGCAGAATTGGCAGCTTGTTCAGTGAAATTAATTGGACTAACATGGCTGGGATCATTATCAAGAACTGGGTCTTGAAAGGATTGAAGTGAGAGGCAAAGATCTTGTGTCTGGATGATAGTTCCTGAATTTAGTTCAGGTGGGAAATGGTCATGAAATTGAATTGAAGGTGATGGTTTGTATACATTAGCATTTGCAGCCTCTGAGATAAAGCTCAAACTGTTAATGGAGTTCTCATTGGAATGCTGCTGATTTTGATAACCAAACCCAGAATTCAAACCCATGATTGTTTCTGACTCACTGTGATGCTGCTGGAGATTTAAACAAGCTTGTTCAGCAGAGTTCATGGCACTAGTAGAATTTTGATTTGGAAGTGATGATGAGTTAGCTGTTGCAAGTGCTTCAATAGCTGCTTTTGCCTTCTCCATTAGCCAATCAATGGCTTTACTGGGTCGGTCAAAGCCAAGCCTATCTTGGACATCATAGAATTGTATAGCAGTATGAGCAGCAAGTCTGAGTCTCCTATCTCTTAGACCTTTTGAAGTACACACCTTGCTGTGACGGTCTTTTCTTCCTATAGCTTGTGCAATGTGGCCTCCATTAACTTCTACAACCTCTCCTCCTTTAGTGCTCTTTGACCTCTCCTTTAGTGCTCTTGCTCGGTGGGTATAACGTGTTCTTCCATACGGTGCTCTATTGGGTTGTGATTGTTGTTGTACATGCTGATCATAATGGCCTTGCATCCTTTGCTGTGCTTGTCCTTGTTCTTGTTCTTCTTCATCATCATCTTGTTCTTCTTCTTCTATTTCTTGCTCATCTTCTTTTGGTTGAAGATCTTCTTTTTCCTCTTCCTCATCCTTCACTCCTCTTGTTTGTAGTAGGTGAGTCCACAGAGGATCCAGGCTTAGACAATTTTTGCTCTTCTCTTCCAGGTTTTGTATCTTTTTCCTCTTCTCTTTTTTATGACCTTGCGGGTTTATTCACTTATTCTGCCTTGATATTTGACAGCTCCAAGACTCACTTAGGATTCAGCAAAAAAAAAAGACTCACTTAGGACAACTAATTAGGGCTGAGACAATGTAACCATATGAATTAATAACCCAATGAACTCCATGTTACTACACAGAGAACGTAGTAGTGCAATATTCTATGGGCAGTGTTTCTTTCACACTATTTTTTACACAATTTTATAAAATGTTAAATGTACTATAAATTTATTATATAAAAATATAAAATATACAAGTAGATGTTTTAATAAATGTGATAGGTGTGCTTAAACTTCCTTATAAATGAAAGTTTTGAATTGTTGTTTTGTGATTGGTAACATATCGCATCATTGATTACCAGAAGAAAAAAAAAAAAAAAAAAAAAAACATAACACATCATTTTGTAAGTTTTATGTAGCAAAATTTATAATATCCTTAACATCATTCTACTATTTTAAGCTTTATTAAAATGGGGTGGGAGCCTTTTATAACAAAAAATCTAATACTATGTCACATATGTGGCAATCTGTGTAATGGAGGGAAAAATAGTTGGTTTATGTGAAAGTAATAGATAGTCAGTCACAAATTATATAGTTAGAGTGCATAAACGCGCTTCCCAGACGCGCGTTTACGTTTCAAAATTTTTTTTTTTTTTTTTTTTTTGTCAAGTCGTAACTTTTTGACTTTTCTTATGTGAATAATTCTTTTATGCACTGTTCATGGGTCCCACAAAATACACTTTTCAGCAACTTTTTCATTAAAAATGGGTCCCACGATACTATTCACACATTTAAAAATTATTTTGCTACAGTGTTTTTCAGTTTCAGTTTTCAGTTTTCAGCTGTATCCAAACGGACCCTTAGAATAATAAAACAATAAGTGTGCATTTGGATTATGATTAAAAATTAAAATTATTTCACTATTCAGTTTTTTTTTTTTTACTATTCATGGCCTCACTGTACTATTTTAACTAACTTTTACCTTTATCTACAGTACTTTTAGCAATAATTTTTCAATTTCAGCAAAATAAGCGATATCGAGACACACTCTAAATGTTGATAGTTTTTAAATTTCCTATGAAAATATTATCAAAACTTTTCTATTATAATTTATTAATAATTACCCTAAAAACATCCGTTAACATGACCCGTAAGCCTAGTCATTGAACTGCCCCTCACAAACACGTGTACAAATTGATCATGTGTCTCTATCTTGTCGTATACATTGTAAGCTTTCCCTTGAATTATTAGTAGGTGTTGTAGGAGCTCCAGATCCTCTGTGATGAGCTAAGTGCAGCACTGCATTCTCATCAGTTACTGTTGCTTCTGTTCTTATTACTTCTTTCTTCCAAAATAGGAAATGGCGACAGCCAACTCAATTACTAGCTCATTCGATGCTATGATTCACTTTCTAGTACTGCTGCAGACTTATTTGGGTTTGACAAAGCTGTTTTTACAAAGTGTGTGACGTTTGATGCAAAGATTCCGCATACGCAAGTGACCTGTATCATGTCATATCATATTGGTTACTTTGGATTTTTCTTGGGAGGAGCTCCTTTTCCTAGCTTGCTCATCATGTCAGCTCCTCGCCCTCCCCAACAAAGTAACATATTCACGTTACTTTTAATATCACACATATTTTGTTATAACTTTTTTTAAAAAAATTTTTTTGGAGTACACTACAATTGATTGGCTGTCATTACCACGTAATCTTATTATTTTTTATCCATTATTTGTAATATCTTGCTTCTGTTTTCTAAATCAAAAAAGAATTTTGTTCTAAATATTATATAATAATCCTTTTTTTTTTATATATATTATTAATAGCTGCAAGACCTAAACAGGGTGCAAAAAACCGAAAGCCCTTCTTTGAAGTTCCTCCCAGATACATGGCGCCGGACCACTAATATTACAGTCTCCGTTAAAATGGGTATTAGCCTCTATATATATATATATCCTTGGCTTTGGGAACTCAGTTGACAGGTGTGCCTGCTTGCATGCCCATGATAAAGATGTGGCTACTTCTAAATTCAAAGTACTTTTATCGTCACCAATTTAACCTTTACAAAGAAAGTTACGAAAGTAAATTCTGTGGGCCAAGGGGAAAGTTGTAAACACTCAACTCAACCGTCCCATTTGGCAATAGCAATCACATGTGTATATATGAATAAATAACACTACATTTTTTAGAGAATTTTAACCTATAACATCTACTCTTGATGATACTCTTTATCATTAGACCGAGACACCAATCGATTTTTACTGTAAACGAAAATTGAGCTACAAATCTCTTATTCAACTATCAGAGACTTTACTAGTTGAACTAACTTGAACCAACAAATAACACTAATTTTAATATAACATAAAAAGTCACAATATTTATCTTACTATGATTAGCTTCACATTACTTTCACATAAAATTGTAACTTTTTTTTTTTCTAATACTCTGAATCTATCACGTAAATAAGATGAAAGTAGTAGTAGTAGATGAATAGCGCAGCGCACAATAAAACAATCAAGTGGGTGCTTTGTGCTCTGCTAGCGGAGATTGTTGGTAGCATGTGGGCGGAGCCCACTTGATATGATCAGTATCGGCGTGCCCTCTGAGACTCCTTTGTGGGTCTTAGCTGTCCTATAATAAGGTATTCAAGCCCCTTTGACCGATGTCATTATTATCTGTTCAAATAATGTTTGAACACTCAATTTTTAGTTTAGTTGGTTTATCCTACTTGCCTAGAGTTCTTTAAAATGTTTAGACATCGTGGTCGAAGAGGCAATCATATTATTATACAAGAGGCCCAAACCCAAATGTATTGTAGGCTGTACACGTAGAATAAAGATTAGTTTTGGGTTAAGTTCACGTAGAATAAAGATTAGTTTTAGGTTAAGTTTCTTTAAAGTATAAACCCAAAATTAGGTTCATTGTAAGATAGAAGTACAATAACAAATATGTAGTTGTCAAAGGTTTTATTGCGGTGGATATAGTTATTAGACCAAACCATGTTAATTTCTTACGTCTACTCTATTTTCTCTTATCTCAATAACTCAAACACTCAACAATTTTAACAATTATATAAAAAGGCATTTATACCATATTTTAGATTAGGTTTCAAAGTTTTTATTTGTCAGTTGAAGTGTTGAATTTATGAGATCATTTAAATTTGAAGTCCTTGACCATCTCCATTATTCATTTCTATTATTTTGAGTAGTATTGAAGCATTAAATAAATAAATAAATATATATATATATATATATATATATATATATATATATATATATATATATATATATATATATATATATATTGTAACGACGAAAAATGCAGTTAATCAACTTGTGGAAATAAATGAAAATTTTATTGTTTGCTATCGCAATAAATTTGTTTAGAGATGGGAAGTCAAATTTGATTATGATATCCAATGCGTGAACTAAGAAGGTTTATGTCATAGAATTGAATAAGAAAGGATGCCTCTTCTATTAATTCACAGATTAAGAACTAGTTAAGAAAAAATACAAGTAGGTTCTTGGGTCTAGTCCGAGGTTGGGGTTACAGATGGATGGATTCTTTTCCTTCTTCTTTTTTTTCTTCCCCCTTGCATCTAGATCTTCCTTTTGCTTTTATATCTAGCTACAACTCATCTGAATCTTACACTTGGAGGGCTGAGATTGTACTCCTAGAACTCCTGTCCCATTGAGAACATACTAGCAAGTTTTACCCTGTAATGTTAGTTGTGTCATCGCTGTTCATGGTCATTTCCTCATTAATGTGGCTAGAGGAGTGGTTGTCTTGTATTTAATGCGGAGGGGATGGCTTCTATACCCTTCTTTCTTCATCCTTCTTGTATTCCGTACGAAGTCTGCTTTCCTTCCTTTTTGATATTTTAACTTTATGCGCCTCATAAAATTAGTGCTCGTCCCTGAGGTCCAAGGTGCATTCTCGAAAAGAACCTTAACTACCCATTTAAGTTAGATGTGGGATCCTCGTCCCCACAATAGCCCTCCAGAACCTCATTTTTCATTCCTAGCCTAGAAAAGTGAGGTTTCGGCTAATAAAAGTTGTTGATAATAGCCCACTCACAAATAGGTTCCCACATGTGTATGTCCTTTCAACTGATTGTGACCCACTCCTGACGCTTCGGAATCCACAACTCTGTAATAAATGCAACAGGCGACCTGCTATTTCCCACGTTCTACAATGAGATCGTGATCAAACGGCTCTAAATTTGTCACCAGAAGGGGAGGGAAGGTTACCGCTCCTTTTTTCCCAGCCTATATATAGAGATATGTGAGGTTCTTATCTCCATTTCGCCTCCCTAGAAGCAAAAAAGATCATAAATACGCTCCTCACACTTGATAACCTCGTCCAAGGAGTCCTTCCCCAAATTCGTAAGTGTGCATTTTTGTTAACAAGAGTTCTTCCCTTATTCTTTCATACGAGCAGTTTTTTTTTTTTTTTTTCCTTTTTTCCCAAATGGGTAGATTTTTTAGTTTGGTTGACACTTCTGAACATTGAGAGGAGTTTAAGAGATACTATAGGATTCCTAGCAATGTGTCAATACAGCATTGCAACTTAGGTGAATGGCACGAGAAGAGGCCTACCGGAGCCGTTGCAATTCCCATGATTGCCTTCATTAAAGGGGGTATGAGGATTTCTATGGGTAGAGTCACTAGGGATTTTTTTAAATCTTTTAAGACTGTGCCCTACCCAATGTGTTCCAAACATGTTTAGAATATTAGGTAGTGTAAATGCACAAAATGAAAAGTTGGGTATATACCTTACCCATCTTGATGTAAACTGGGTGTATAATTGTTAGAAAGGTGTTGATGGGGGGTATTACCTAAAAACCAGGGTTCCCGCCGTTAGGCTAATCTCTTGTCTCCCCGAAACGAACAAAGGCATGGACGAGGACTTTCTCATCGTTTCAGGAAAGTGGCATGACGGACTCCATTTTCCTACCCGGGATGGAACTCCAGGTGGGATGACTTAAGGACACTTAAAAAGTCTATGTTAGCTTAGGAAACTCTATAAATAGTTTATTTACATATCCACCATTTCATCATTTTATTTTTGTGTATATATATATATATATATATATATATATATATATATATATATATATATATATATATATATATTACTTACTAAAACTTAAGCTTTTTCGACCTGCAAACTAACATGAATTCTTAATTGCTCTTTCTTAGATAAAAAAGCCACTACCAAGAGATGAAGCTTGGTGAACTTCGATCTATTGAATCGAGTTCTGAGGTCCGAGATCTTCCTACACCGAGATGGTCAGCTCCATGCAGTTCATGTAATTTTGGGTTTTAAACCTATTTCCAATCGCTTCCAAGTGTCCAAGCACGTAATCAAGGCTCGAGACTCTCGTCTTGCCCTAGTTGACATGGCCGTTGAAGGATTTATAAGTAAGCCTCCTCCCAAGGGAACACAATTAATCGAGCTCCCTACCTTCAAGGATCCTCAACCAATCGTAGAGGAAATTACATCCTTAGACGTAGAAGCTAAGACAGAATCTGAGGATAATACTAAAAATCTCGTTCGAGACGAGGATTTTGAGGTCTTTTACCATATAAACGAGACCAAGGAGGAAGGACTCAGCCCACATCCAGCTGCAGCCCTAGTTAGTAAGTACCAAGAGGCTACCAAAGTGCCTGAAGGGATGGTGATAGAAAAGAGATTGCTAGATTTACTCTCTCCTAGAATCCCATGCCGAGAACACAGCTCCCGAAGTCCTGATAGTTCCCAGACCTCCAACTCCGATTCCTCCTGCCCCTGTACAAACCGAACCAGCGGATAAAAAACAAAAAAGGGACAAGAAAGGAGGTAAAGGCCCTATCGAAGAGGGTGAAGTCCAAGAGGAAACTCTTCCTAAGCCCACCAAGGTGGCAAAGATGACCCGAGCCCAACAAAGAAAGGGAGGAGAAAGCTCGGAAGCTGTCTCTGAGCATCGATCTCAGGTTTTGAACTGGAATCCTATCTTTGAATTGGACGGCTCACCTCTCCGTGAAGATTCTTCAATTCGTAACTTCAACAACGAAAGAGCGAGCTATATGGCCAATGTTGTGGAACAAGTGCTTCTTCTCCCCAGGGATATGGATGAACTTCGGAACTTGAAGAAGCACGAACTCTTTCTATTTGTAAAGAAGGACCTAGCTCTAGTAAGATTTCCTTACACTCACTTTTCTACTTCTAAAACTTCATTATCACAGTCCTGTCCATTCTACGCGTACCTTCTTAATAATTTCTACCTCCACTATTCATATACAAGCCACCCAAGCAGCACATGTAGTGGAAGAGTGGGTTGACCAAGCATTCCATGACTTGAAGGAAGAGGAGTCCAAACGCTATGCCACGCAGAAGTCTCTTACTTTAATAGACAAGAAGTTAAAGGAGACTCTCCTCAAGTTAGCAGAAAGCAACAAGGCCAGGAAGAGTACTGAGGCTTCAATAGAGAGCTTAAAAAGGCAAGCTCGGGAGCAGCTCTTACAATTAAAGGAGGCAAAGAGCCAGCTCGCAATTGCTCAGACGACCATTTTCGAGATGAAGAAAGAGCTAAGCCAGAAAGATGAGGAAATGAGCAAGGTCGAGCAAACCGCATATGACCAAGGGCAGAAGGAGACTGAGGCCCACCTCAAATCTCAACTCTCCGTCGTATGCTGTAGCTTTTGCCTTCAAACTTGGATTGAAACCCTTAATGCTGCTAGAGTAGACCTTACTTCTGAGTTAAGGAATCTGGAGAAAGCCTTCTACCCTCCAGTAATTAGAGCGCGTCCAATCACTCAGCCTCTTGTCAGTACTTCTGGCCCAACTCCGACGAGCTCCACTAAGAACCCCCCACCAAAGTCCAGCACTATTGCTCCTGCCCAATCCAAACTAGCTAAACAACAGCCAAACACCACTGTCCCTGCTAACCAAACAAACCGAGCCACCTGTCTCCAAGCCTAGTGCAGCTGCTCCATAAAGCATCGAGGTGGTAGCTAAGGTGCCTTAAACAGCAGGAGACTCCTCCACAATTGTCTCAACAACTAAAGTGGCTCTCCCTGCTCCAAGTCCAACTGCTGAAGCGCAGCCTATCACAGGGACAGGGACACAGAAGACTCCCAAGACCTAGGGAATGTAACAACGGGGCTATTTGCTACTTTTGTTGTTGGTTTTTTTTTTTTTTTTTTTTTTTTTTTTTTTTTTTTTTTTTTTTTTTTGCAGAAGGCATTTTGTGTTTACTTACCTTCTCTTTTATATGTACCCATTTGAACTTCATTTAATGGAAAATTTTTGTTAGAACCTTGTCTTACTAACCTGCACTTATATTTTCATGATTTACTATTTGTTTACCATGCCCATGTGTAATTAAGTATTTGTACCGAGGTGTTAATTTCCTAAGGTGGGTGATATGAGAAATTGAATTTAACCAAGGTAAGATTGAACACAACAAACATAGTCTAAGTGTTAATTTACCCAAGGCAGGTAACCCGAGGAGTCGAACCTAGCTGAGGTTCTTTTTAACATAAAAATAATCTAAGTGTTAATTTACCCAAGGCAGATAACCCGACGAGACGAACCTAGCCGAGGTTCTGTTTAACATAAAAATAATTTAAGTGTTAATTTACCCAAGGCAGGTAACCCGTGGAGTCAAACCTAGCCGAGGTTATTTTTAACATAAAAATAATCTAAGTGTTAATTTACCCAAGACAGATGACCCAAGGAGTTGAACCTAGCCGAGGTTCTGTTTAACATAAAAATAATTTAAGTGTTAATTTACCCAAGGCAGGTGACTTGAGGAGTTAAACCTAGCCAAGGTTTTATTTAACATAAAAATAATCTAAGTGTTAATTTACCCAAGGCAGGTGACTTGAGGAGTTGAACCTAGCCGAGGTTTTGTTTAACATAAAAATAATCTAAGTGTTAATTTACTCAAAGCAGGTGACCCGAGGAGTCAAACCTAGTCGAGATTCTATTTAACATTAAAAATAATCTAAGTGAGACATCAAGAATCTTAAAAATACATCTGATTGCATATAAAATATAAACCCTTACAATACTGCTGGATTAGAAATAATACTTTCATAAATTGTTCACATTCCATGGACGAGGTACAACAAGTCCATCCAAATACTCTAACCTATAAGCCCCCATTCCAGCTATTGAAGGTACTCAATATGGCCCCTCCCAATTAGGACCTAATTTTCCCCAAGAAGGGTTTCTTGCACTTCCAACAACCTTTCGCAAGACCAAATCCCCTGGAATAAAAGCTCTAACCTTTACCTTTTTCTCGAACCCCTGCCTAAGCTTTTGTTGATATTACGCCAACCTAACTGCGGCCACCTCCCTTAGTTTCTCAACCAAATCAAGGCTATGAGCAAGGAATTACTCATTGCCATCACCAAGGGGTTGGTCGGACCTCAGAGTTGGGAACCTTGTTTCTGTAGGAATAACTGCCTCAACTCCATAGGTCATGGAAAAAGGGGTCTCACCCGTGGATCTTCTTAGTGTTGTGCGATAGGTTCACAGAACATAAGGTAGCTCATCTACCCATTTTCCCTTTGCATCTTCTAATCTCTTCTCCAAACCGTCCAGTATAACCTTATTTGTGGCCTCAGCTTGCCCATTACTCTAAGGATATGACGGAATAGAATATCTGTTTTTTATTCCTAATTCACAACAGTATTTCCGAAAAGCCTTGCTGTCAAACTGAAGTTCATTATCTGAAACAAGGATGCTCGGGACCCCAAATCTTGTGACGATATTCCGCCATACAAACTTTTTTACATCTTGATCTCGGATATTTGCTAGTGGTTCAGCTTCCACCCACTTAGTGAAATAGTCAGTAGCTACCACGAGATACCTCCGATTCCTTGTGGCTCTAGGGAAAGGTCCTACAATGTCCGATCCCTATTGGGCAAAAGGCCAAGGGCTACTCAGTAGGTTCAGCAGTCCTCTTAGCTAATGAATGCTAGGAGCATACCTCTAACACTGATCACATTTCTTAACATACTCCTGCGAGCATTTTTGCATGCTCGGCCACCATTACCCCTGTGTCAAAGCTCTATGAGCAAGTGACCTACCCCCTGTATGGCTACCACAAATCCCTTCATGTAATTTTTCTAACAACATTTCAACTACCTCGGGATGAACACATAACAAGTATGGTCCTAAGTATGAGCATTTGTACAGTTTTTGGTCCTCAAAAGCCAAAACCTTGGCGTCTTTCTACGAACCTTCTCCGCCTCAACCCAGTCCTGGGGTAAAATTCCATCCTTCAAAAATGCAACCAATGGATCTTGCCAGCTAGGGCCTGCCCTCATAAAATTAATTTCCACTGGAAGCAGGTCATTATAAGCGGGCGACACATAACTTTCTACGAACACGATCTGAGGCAAATTCTCCCTACTTACCATGGCCAAAGTTGCGAGTGAATCAGCATGGGAATTCTTACCTCGAGGAACTTGCTCAAGCGTAAAAGAATGAAAGTCACTTGACAATCGCTTTACTCAACCTAAATACCAAAGCATCCTCGGATCCTTTGCTTCAAACTCTCCCAGGACTTGTCCAACCACAAGTCTTGAATCACAATATGCTCTTATAGTCTTGCCACCAAGCTTTTTCATAGCATTCAGACCTGCCAGCAAAGCTTCATACTCTGCTTCATTATTTGTTGCTAAAAACCCAATACTAAGTGACTTCTCCAAAGTAATACCTTCTGGTGAAACCATCACAATCCCTATTCCTGATCCCTTCTTATTTGCTACACCATCCACGAATAACTGCTAGGTACACTCAGCTACTACCATTTCCACATGCACAAGCCCTTCGAGTCTTTCCCCCACCTTTGAGCTTCCCGGTTCCTTAGTAAATTCTGCTATTAAATCTGCTAGAATTTGACCCTTCATAGATGTTCACAGCATGTACTTGGCATCAAATGCTCCGAGCATGACCCCCCATTTGGCCACCCTTCCTATATAATCTGATTTTCAGAGCAAGGCCTATAAGGGCAACTAAGTCAAAACAACCATAGTATGTGCCTGAAAATAATGAAGCAGTTTGGTGGCGTGAATGATAACAAGAACTGCTTTTTCCAAGTGAAGATACCTAACCTCGACCTCTTGTAGGGATTTACTAACATAATACACTGGTTTCTGAACTCCTTTGTCCACACGTATCAAAACCAAACTCACAGCATGCCAAGCTACAACCACATAAGCATATAAAACTTCCTCCTTTTCTAGTCTAAACAAGATTGGTGGACGGGCCAGGTACGCCTTCAACTCCGCAAAAGCTCTATCACACTCTTCAGACCATGTAAAATCCTTCCACTTATGCAATAGCTAGAAAAATGGTCTACATCGTTTCTGCAAACTTTGATATGAACCTATTAAAAGCTGTTGTCATTCTGATTAGGTGTTGAACTTCCTTCAAGTTCTGAGGAGGACGTAAATTATGGATGGCCTTAACCTGGTCGGGGTTAACCTCAATCCCACGATGAGTTATCATATATCCCAGAAAATTTCTTGATCTGACTCCAAAGGAACATTTTGAAGCATTTAGGTGCAACTTGTGTTGCCTTAAGATTGCAAAAATATCATTAAGGTCTGACAAATGTTCAGTCTCTTCTTTACTTTTCACCAACATATCATCAATATAAGCCTCCATGTTTCTTCCCAACCGACTCTCAAACATTCTCATCACCAATCTCTGATATGTCGACCTAGCATTTTTTAGTCCGAATGACATTACATTATAATGGAAGTTTCCCGTTGGAGTAAGGAAGGCAGTTTTCTCTTGGTCCAACAATGCCAAAGGAATTTGGTGGTAACCTTGGAAAGCGTCTAGGAAGCTCATCCTCTGATGCCCAAATGTTGCATCCACCAATTGATCAATTCTGGGAATCGGAAATGGATCTTTTGGACAGGCCTTATTGAGGTCCGTGAAATTTACACATACTCTCCACTTTCCCGACTTCTTCTTTACTATCACCGTATTGGCCAACCATTCAGGGTAAAAAAGCTTTTTAATTGCTCTAGCCTGTTTCAGCTTACGGACCTCGTCCTTAACGGCTTTGGCATGTTCTTTTGAGGACCGCCGAGGTATTTGTTTCTTAGGAGTAACACTAGAGTTAACATTCAAATGGTGACAAATAAATTCAGGATCAACCCTAGGTGCTTCATATGCATTCCACGCAAAGACGTCAAGATTGTCTTTCAAAAACTCCACCGACTGCACTTTATCCTTTGTTGGGAGTAGAGATCCAACATGAAAATATCAATCTACGTCTTCCCCAACAGTGACCCTTTCCAACTCCTCACACGATATTGAACTGTCTAAAGACACAGGCAACCCTAGCTGTGATTGCTACAACATCAGGACAACCTTGGAAGAATTCAACTTAGTAACGTGGTGATTAACTATTGCCACCATGCATTGCCTAGCTGTTGACTAACATCCCACCAATTTAGCCACCCTTCCATTAGTGGGATATTCCACCTTAACTTGCAACGAAGATGCAACTGCCCCTATGGCATGTGTAAGGTTGAATTTATTCAACCATCTAATTGGCTTTATTCCGTGCCAAATTTGCTTGTAATTCAGCATTTAGTAACCCTGTATTTAGGTGGGTTTGATGTAAGGGTTAGTGAGTGAGATAGAGTGAAGATTGCTCAAGAGTGTGCAAGAAAACAGAGACTCGCGGCTGGGACTCGCGGGTGACTCGCGGCTGCAAGCCGCCAAACGCAGCACACGTGCCAAGCATGCTGGAAGGTGAACAGTCATGCAAGCTAGAGCACTACAGGACAAAACAGGACAACTGGCCATACGGTTATCTTGCGACTGGATCTCGCGACTTAGTCAAGCCGCGAGGTCAAGCCGCGAGCCACCCCTGTTTTGTAAAACCTGACGTTTCACATTCCTCTCCCACTCCAGTATAAATACCCATTTTACCCACGATTGTAAGAGAGCTTCCAGAGAGAATTTTGAGAGAGAAACCCTAAAGAAAAACAAGATTGATTCACCCCCAATCTATACATTAGAGTCTCTTCAAATTCCTCATCTCTCTTCCTCTCCATTGCCAAATCCTTGAGAGGCCTTTATACCAAACCTGGTTCTCACCATCATCATCACTGTGAGACAGCTGTTTGGATTTCTGGAAAGCAGTTAGGAAGGAACCAATCTTCATTGGTTGATGCTACGGTCTAGTAGCGGAATCCGGGAAGCTAGAAAAGAAAAAGGTTCGGCGCAACCTCGTTGGAGCAAGAAGCTTGGAGGGCTTAGGTGCACTGGGTAGATTAGGCTTGGAGGGTCTATTGCTGTCCATGTATCCCAACTGTATTTTCTAGTGGATTGTTTACCGCTTGGAGGGCGGCGGAGAGGTTTTACGCCGAGGGCTTCGGTTTCCTCTTCGATAACACATCGCGTGTTGTCTTTGTGTTTGCATCTTCCTTCCTCTCTATCTTTGCCTTTTTATTATCTGCTGTGGATTATATTTTGTTTTGGCTTAGATAGTGTTTACCAATTCCATATTATAGCATATGTTAAGTTTCCGCACACTAGTTGTTTGACATATTGCTTGAATTGGTTAAGTTGTAATTTGGGGGTCTAAACGTTCAAAGGTGTTTATACACGTTTTTGAACTTTTAGCATGCAACCATAGTCTAGCCAAAATGGCAGTGTATGGCAAAAAGGCATCTACTACTATAAAATCCACACTTACCATCCTATCCCCAGTTAAAACAGGTAATCGAATCCTCCCCTTTAGAATAGTGGAACTCCTATCAAACCCTATCAACGGGGAATCATACTAGTCCAAATCCTCAGGTTTGAGCCCCAAACCTTTGAACAAGTTTGGGTATATTATCTCAGCCTCACTGCCTTGGTCAATCATCACCCTCTTGACATCATACCCCGCTATCTGCATGGTCACCACCAAAGCATCGTCATATGGCCGAATGGTTCCCAACTTGTCATCCTTAGAAAATCCTATGATTGGTTGATCCGAGACCCTGAATCTTTTACTCGAGGCTTCACCTTCAAAGCCTTCCACCTGCGTCGACATCAGCATTACCCCTTTAGCTGGATGAGGCTCCTCTCTCATAGTTGCAAAAATAACATTTATTGTCTCCAAAGTCGCCCGAGGGACGCCACCATTATGTGATCCACTCCCAGTTCGGTCTGCTTGATTATTTGACTGTTGCAGAAATTGTCTCAATTTGCCTGCTTTCACTAATTGGTCCAAAAAGGCCTGCAAGGTCCTACAATCCTCAGTCGTATGACCCCGATCTTAGTGATATTGGCAATACAAGCTTTGATTTCTTTTAGTGGGGTCACCCCCATCTTGTTTGAACATCTAAAATATGGTTCGTGTTTGATTTTATCCAGAACTTGATATATCGATTCCTTAAACACCGAGTTCACCATTTGAGGAGCAACACCATTATAGGACGCTTGATTATAATATTCCCTCCTCGGCCGAGAAGACGAAAACCGGTCTTCTAAGTTATCCCTCCGATCACTGGTAGAAACCTTTTTATTACTTATGACAAAACTTTGATTATCCTCGACCCTTTTATGCTCTTCAATCCGATCCATCAATTGGTGCACATTCCGAGGGGGTTTCATGGTAAGTGACTTCACAAATTGAAATTCGTAGGAAGACCCACCTTAAAAGTCTGTACAGCAACATCCTCGAAATCCCCATCAATTTCATTATAAAGCTCCCAATAACGATCTGAGTAAGTCTTCAATGTTTCTCCCTCTCTCATTGACATTGAGAGCAACGAATCCAAAGGTCTAGGAACCCAGCTACAAGTCAAGAATATTGCCTTAAAAGCCCTGGTCAACTCTTCAAAAGAATGTATCAATCCTTCCGTCAGACTATCAAACCACCTCATTGCTACCGGTCCGAGGCTTGAGGGGAAGACCTTACACATCAAAGCCTTATTCTTGGAGTGAATAGCCATCATTTGGTTAAAGTGGCTCACATGTTTAATAGGGTCAGTTCTACCATTATAGATGGTGAAAGCAGGTTGGTTGAAATGACGAAGGAGCTCGGCCTGCTCAATACTTTGAGAAAAAGGAGAATGGGATATTTGAAGGAGGGCTTTACCCATGGCGTCATGACCTTGACCCCTCCTTGGTGGGGTAACAGATTTCTTACAATGGTGTTTTCATCCTGAAGTATGCTTGAAAGATGAAGTAAATGACTCACTGGGAGGAGTCCTACTCCTAGGCCTATAACTTTCATCACTGCCAAAACTCGAGTACTGGCCTAAAGAAGGAGTCTTATCATCTCTCCCACACGTCATACGTCGAATACGTCTACGTAACCATTCTAACTTTCTCTCCAAATCATACACTTCATCATCTAGTGATTGATAGCTGGCCTTTTGCTGCCCCGTTCGTCTTGTAGAAAAAGATGCTCCTTGACTATGCGTATGAGTCTCGTGGCGATCTCTTCTCTGCTCCAAATTGACAAAGTAGTCCTTAAGTTGGGAGCCAACAGACTCTTGCAATCCGCTTTGCCCATGACTAGTCATAATTATGAAGTTGCATAAGGATATTCAAAGAAATTTTCCACATACGTCGCCAATTGTAACGACGAAAAATGCAGTTAATCAACTTGTGGAAATAAATGAAGATTTTGCTGTTTGCTATCACAATAATTTTTTTAGAGATGGGAAGTCAAATCTGATTATGATATCCAATGTGCGAACTAAGAAGGTTTACATCAGAGAATTGAATAAGAAAGGATGCCTCTTCTATTAATTCATAGATTAAGAACTAGTTAAGAAAAAAAATACAAGTGTAGGTTCTCGGGTTTAGTCCGAGGTTGTAGTTATAGATGGATGGATTCTTTTCCTTCTTTTTCTTTTTTCTTCCCCCTTGCATCTGGATCTTCCTTTTGCTTTTATATCCAGCTACAACTCATCTAAATCTTACACTTGAAGGGCTAAGATTGTACTCCTAAAACTCCTGTCCCATCCAGAACATATTAGCAAGCTTTACCCTGTAATCTTAGTTGTGCCACCACTGTTCATGGTCATTTCCTCATTAATGCGGCCAAAGGATTGGTTGTCTTGTATTTAATGCGGAGGGGATGGCTTCTATACCCTTCTTTCTTCATCCTTCTCGTATTCTGTACCAAGTCTACTTTCCTTCCTTTTTGATCTTTTAACTGTATGCGCCTCATAAAACTAGTGCTCGTCCCCAAGGTCCGAGGTGCATCCTCGAAAATAACCTTAACTACCCATTTAAGTTAGATGTGGGATCCTCGCCCCCCCCCCCCCCCCCTCCCCCCCCACACACACATATATAGAGGAAACCATAGATTAAACTCTACATTTCATTTAAGTCTTGTCCACGAATCAATTTAGCAATCATAGAATAACATAATGTTTTGCTTATATTATGAAAGTTTTGATTAAAAAACAAAATGCTAGCCAAAATATCAAACCCATTTACTATGGTCAACACATAGTTTTATCAACGGTTTTTGTTTTTCTCTTCTTCATTATTACCCATAATATATAATGAAAATGAATAAGGATATAGTCTCTGGCTTCAAATTAAAATGATTTCATAAGTTTGGGACTAAAATTGACAAAATTAAAAACCTATCTAATCTAAAACATGGTATAGCTCTAGCTGTTGGAAAATGAGGTTTTGCATCTCATACAAAATACACAGCGGAAGCAACAATCACAGATCTACTTCATTCATGAGAAATAACATGTAACCTTGAATTCTAGAACAAAGAATAGAAAGCGTACCTTGATGCTGCGAAATTCAAAACCAAGACTTGAGAAAACCTCTAATCATCATCTCAATTCGACATGGTGCCCAAGAAGTGTGGTCTCTCAATCAGTTTACACGTATGTGTTCAAGGGAGAATAAAGGAGTGACTTACACTCACATACACACCATTTATATAATCTATGTTCTGAAATTATGTATGTTTCTCTCCTTATACATAACTGATTATCTAATTGGGCTAGCCTTTTGGGCCTGTCCAATTGGGCTTTAGTTTGTGGCTTGAGATGGGACCAAAGGAAACAAATAAAACTCTAGCTCTAATGGGCCTTGGGCTTATTTGTCAACTCTTGACAAGTCCAAAATTACCATTAATTATATTTAATACCATTATATAAATATAATTACACTCAAGGTCTTATTAATAAATTATATCTCAAGACTCTAATGATATCATTTGACCCCTCCATGAAATATCCATAGTAAACAAAGTCATAATGAACTGTCACTTTGTAAACAACTCTTTTATTCTTGAGTACCCGGTTTAATCTTTTAGTTATTCACATTTATTGAAATCCAATTTCAATAAATATAAGCTTTAGTAACTCCTTACTAAAGTGGGCGCCCTGAATAACCAGTTCCCATTAAACTTATCTCAATGGGATATTTTGTGTCTCTATAAAAAGAGATTATGGATTCCATCTTGAGAATATGTGTTCCCTCAACACTACATGTGGATATCCAACATACTGAGGTTTTGACTGTGAATATTAGATTTCACTCCTGATATATCAAAGTAACTTACATTTCATGATCGGGTTCACTATCCTCTCAGGATTGAGAGTCTATGAAATTGGAAGTCGTGAGATTAATTATTCAGGTGACAGTTGTTGATTGAATAATTAATCTCACAGCGGTCTAGTTTAATATGTCTTAACTCTTAAGACACATCAACACATTAACTAGAAGTCTTCACTTCCATGATCAAGACAAACCATCTTAATTGATGTATTATAGTCTTCGCAGATGAAATGCACAATTTCATCACCAACTACAAACTATATTTTGAGTTCACAAGGAACTTGTGATTTATATCTTCTATGAGTAAATTACATAAATCACATACAATGCATCTCAAGGACTATGATAACATCTCATTAGTTTATTTATAAATAATATCATATAATCAAACAGTTTAATTATTTATGACATGCCAATAAATTGGATTTTAGGGCATAAACCGCAACACTAGCTTCTTTTTGTTGTTGTAATTTTTACACGAGTTTGGCTAGAGATTTGTAGCATATTAAAAAGAGATTTTTGATTAGTAGTCAAGAATAAAACCAGGAAAGAGAGCAGTTGTGTTGAGTTTTCTCCATTTAGAATTTTAGTTTTTGAATTTCAAGAACTTGGAGAAAGGAAAAAATTTTCCTTTAACTCAATTAGAATTTTATTTAAAAAGTCATGTAACTAGAAGTACACATGAATAATTGAATTATCTTTTCAACTGCCACATAATGGGTTGGAAGAATTTTCCTCCAAGTCATTTTCATGTGATAAAATGGTGTATATATCATTGAAAAATGTTTGAAAAAAATAAAAAGAGAATTTGAGCAAATGAAAAATTTTTAGAGGTGAGAAGATAAGGTCCACATTGACACTTCTTGGTTTAACCGTTTAAGTGTCAATTTTATTCCAATGTTTTGTATTTTCAAATGATAAATTCATGACATCCAATTTTTATGAATGTGTAAAATGGTCATTTCTCCCATCTTCCTAATACTACTGAGAAAAAAAAAATTTAAGGTTGTGAAATAGGATGTGTACGTACCATCATTTGATTGCCAATAGACGGAAACAAAGGAAAAGAAATGGGAGTAGTTTTATTTAGAATATTGATTTTAATGTTTTATAAGTTATTTTTTTTTTAGATAATGTTATTTTTATTTTTATTTTTTTGCCAACTAAGAAATTTAAACATTTTTTTATTGTAACAAGTTCTGCGAGCCAGATGAAGAAAAAGGTAATATTGAAATGTATTTGAAAAGAGCAAAGTAATGAACCGATAAAAAATTTATTGAGAGCCAAAATAAAACTGACCATAAAAATTGAAGACCAATAGCATATTTAAACCCTACCTGTTTTTTTTCTTCTTTGTAAAACCCTATAATTACTTTCACAAAAAAAAAAACAAAAAAAAAAAAAAAAAACAAAACAAAAACAAAAACAAAAACAAAAAAACAAAAAACTATAAAAAATAAAATAAAATAAAATAAAAAACTGTAGCTCCTGACCTTTATAACTTGGGTAGTTGATTCTAACACTTGGGCATTTGGGCCCATTTTCCTATCCACTCTATCTTAAGTTCTCTCCACTTTGGCATTCTTTTTCCTCCCCACGAGTGACATGGGCTGGCCATCATATTGTTTTCTCACTCTCATATCTAATCTTGACTCAGTTATTTTTTGCAAGAAACAAGCAATGGGCCCTGTGTCTAAACAAATAAACAAACAAACAAGAGTTGGTATATATAAGTCGGATCCATGTTCCAAGTTCCTACATCAATGAATTTCCTTCAGCAAAAAAAAAAAAGACATCATTGAGTTTCCTTGACCAATTTTTTTTTTTTTTTAAATCGTTGAATTCTTTTAACTGCTTTTCAATTTTTTTTTTTTTTTAATCCATGTTCATTGAACATTGATTTTTTTATTATTATTATTCAATGATTATGGAGCAATTGCAAAGTTAGGCCAACGAGGGCTTGGCTCAGCTAGTAAGGTTCGTTCACTCCGTCTAACCAATCCAAATTCGATTCTCGCTGTCAGCAGGCTCTTGTTAGTGGGCATCCTTGGTGAGGGTTGGCCCCCTCACACAGTGTGGTAATGCCTAAGGCCTCTGCCACTTGGTGTCCTGCGCGGAGTTTAATACAACCATAATTTTTTTTTTACCAAAAAAAAAAAAAATTGCAAAGTTAGGACATTTTATTATTCAATTTCAATGACCCAAACTTCCTTCAAAATTCAAATCATGCTTAAGAAGATCAAGTCAGATTATTAGTTCACACACTTTAATTCATGACTCATAAATTATCCCATGCCATCCCCCAAAACCCTTCTGCTTGCTTAGCCAATTCCGCCAAACCATCCTCTAAACCCTTTTTATGATTCCTGAAGAGGATAAAAATATGGGCCTGACGGGCCTATGGTAATGGGCCTGACGGATAGGAACTGTTGGGCCGGGGTAAAGATGATCCAACGCTCTTCGAAGGCCCCTCGCCGAATGGCACAGTAAGAGCCCATGTTCCGAGATCTTTATCGCTCATTTGTCTAGATACAAGCTGAAGTAAATTTCCTCTATAAGGAAAACCTTGCTCACCACGCTCAAAAAGACTCGAAGTAGAGTCCTACATGGAAAAGACTTGGACACCAAGAAGGAAAAGCCGACTCTCTACTACTATAAAAGCCCTAATACCCTCACAAATTAAGGGACGCGTTATTCACCCTCTCTAGCACTCTAGAGTTGTGAAAATAATTCTAACTTGACCTTCGGAGAGTAGTTGGCCGGCACCACACCGGTGCTCTCTAAGGTCTTCTTTCGATTGTTTTCGTTGTGCAGGTTTGCTTCGAAGTCGTGAGTGCTGTGTGACCTATTGGTGATATTTTCGACATCATCAGTTGGCGCCGTCTGTGGGAAATCGCGTAGCACGTTATCGCTTCCTAAGACAAAAAGAGTTACATGGTACTCACTCGCTCGATGGCGACCACTAACGACGTTCAAGAAGAAGAAGGCCCTACGACTGCTCTTGAGAGACAGGTCAGGACGCTCGCCACAGTCGTGGAGCGCCTCACCAAACAAAACCACGATCTAGAAGAGCAGCTGAACCAGAAAAATGCGGCGACCAATAACCAAGGAGCAGATCAAGAAGGGACCAGTGCTGAAAGAAGGAATCACGAAGGACCACAGGAGAGCAACGCCCCAAGCAGACTAGAACGACGGGACACTAGCATTCCTTCTCTGATAGATACAGCTCCACCACCCATCATCGCGGAGATGCAGGCGATGAAGGAACAGATGGAAGTGATGATGAACGCTCTCAAGGGACGAGTGTCTAGTAATCTTGACGACCTTGTCAACCGGACTGACTCGCCATTTACGACAACCGTCAACTCCTTCCCCCTGCCAAGTAAGTTTCGCATGCCAAATATGGACAGTTATGACGGAGTCAAGGACCCTCTAGATCACCTAGAGACCTTCAAGACCCTGATGCACCTTCAGGGAGTGGCAGACGCAATTATGTGCAGGGCCTTTCCTACAACCCTAAAGGGCGCAGCGAGGATTTGGTTTAGCCGGCTAGCACCCAACTCCATCAGCACCTTCAAGGAGCTAAGCGCTCAGTTTACTACGCACTTCATTGGAGGACATCGGTATAAGAAGTCCACAGCTTGTTTGATGAATATCAAGCAGCGAGAGGACGAGACATTAAGGGCATACATATCACGCTTCAATAAAGAGGCGCTCTCGATCGACGAAGCCGACGACAAGATACTGGTAGCAGCATTCACGAATGGGCTGAAGGGGGGTAAGTTTTTGTTCTCCCTATACAAAAACGACCCGAAAACTATGTCAGAGGTGCTTTACAGGGCCACCAAATATATGAATGCTGAAGACGCGCTGTTAGCCCGAGAAGATAGGCCCAAGAAAAGAGACAGGTAAGAAGACCCCCGACAGGACCAGGGGCGGAAGAAAGGCAAGATGGGAGACCAAAGGGAGGAGAGACGCCCTAAACCCATGGGCGGAAGGTTCACTAGTTTCACACCGTTAACAACCCCGATAGACCAAGTCCTAATGCAAATTAAGGACGAAGGAGCCCTGACGTTTCCGGGAAAACTGAAGAGTGATCCCAACAAACGATCCAGGGACAAATATTGCCGCTTCCACCGTGACCATGGTCACGACACAGCCGATTGCTACGACTTGAAGCAGCAGATTGAAGCCCTTATCCGACAAGGAAAGCTGCAAAAGTTCGTCAGCAAGGAGAGAACGGATCCATCGCCGCAAGAACAACACCCCCGACGGGAGAACGAGCGACCAAGACCTCCCATAGGGGACATAAGGATGATAATTGGAGGAACAGTTGCAGCCGGATCTTCAAAAAAGGCCCGCAAAACGTACCTCCGTATGGTGCAGAGCGTCCAGCTGACGGGCACCGTCCCGAAGACAGCAAGGCGAGGTCCCATTATCGGGTTCACGGAAGAAGACGCACAACGCCTACACCATCCACACGACGATGCCCTCGTCGTCAGCATGCGGGTAGGAGACTACAACATGCACCGAGTATTGATCGACAACGGTAGCTCAGCAGATATCTTGTACTATCCGGCGTTCCAGCAAATGAGGATTGACAGGGAGCGATTGATACCGACGAACGCCCCGCTCGTTGGTTTTGGAGGAAGCCGCGTATTCCCACTGGGCGCGGTCACGTTATCAGTGACGGTAGGCGATTACCCCCAGCAAATCACCAGGGACGTAACCTTCCTGGTGGTCGATTGTTCGTCCGCTTACAACGCTATCCTTGGACGACCCACGCTCAACTCGTGGAAGGCGGTGACATCAACTTACCACCTGATGATCAAGTTTCCTACGGATTATGGAGCAGGAGAGCTCCGCGGAAGTCAAATGGCCGCCCGAGAATGCTACGTGGCTATGATGGAACTGGAAGAACAAATCCAGGCATTGAACATAGAAAAGCACCGAACGGTGGCAGAACCAACAGAGAAGCTAGAGGAGATAATACTCGACAGCTCCAATCCGGAACGTAGAACCAAGATCGGAACGCTCGCCAAACCCGGAATCCGTCAAGAACTCATAACTTTCTTGAGGAGCAATCTAGATGTGTTTGCCTGGAGTCATGACGATATGCCAGGAATTGATCCCTCAGTCATGGTACATAGATTGAATGTGTTGCCCTCCTTTCCACCCGTCCGGCAGAAGAAGAGAGTGTTCGCCCCAGAACGAGACCAAGCAATAGCGGAAGAAGTCCGCAAACTACAAGAGGCAAGCTTCATTAGGGAAGTCTACTATCCCGACTGGCTAGCGAATGTAGTTATGGTGAAAAAAGCGAACGGCAAGTGGCGGATGTGCGTGGATTTCACCGATCTTAACAAAGCATGTCCCAAAGAAAGCATGTCCCAAAGATAGCTATCCCCTTCCAAGGATCGACGTCCTGGTAGACTCCACGGCTCAACACCAGCTACTAAGCTTCATGGACGCTTTCTCGGGTTATAACCAAATCCGCATGCACGAGGCAGACCAGGAGAAGACTTCGTTCGTGACCAGTCAAGGGCTCTTCTGCTACAAGGTAATGCCATTCGGCCTAAAGAATGCGGGGGCAACGTACCAAAGACTGATGAACAAGATGTTCGCGCAGCAAATCGGGAGGAATGTCCAGGTCTACGTCGATGACATGTTAGTGAAGAGCCGGAAGGAGGAAGATCACCTGAACGATCTTAGGGAAACATTCGGAACGCTTCGATCCTATAACATGAAGCTTAATCCGGGAAAGTGCGCATTCGGCGTAACGGCGGGAAAATTCCTAGGATTCATGGTATCTCAAAGGGGGATTGAGGCTAACCCGGATAAGATCCGAGCCATAATAGAGATGGCCCCCCCGCGAAATGTGAAGGAAGTACAAAGCCTTAACGGCAAGGTAGCGGCATTAAATAGATTCGTGTCGAGAGCCACGGACAAGTGTTTGCCCTTCTTTCGAACGTTAAAAAAGTCTTTCGAGTGGACGGACGAGTGTCAGCGAGCATTCGAGGAGTTGAAAGCATATCTATCTTCACCACCCCTACTTAGTCCCTCGCAACCAGGTGAAGAACTCTTCCTCTACTTGGCCGTCTCCCCTGTCGCAGTCAGCGCGGCCCTAATTAGAGAAGAGGATAGGATACAGAAGCCCGTATACTACACCAGCCGGGCGCTCCGTGGAGCTGAAGAAAGATACCCACTTATGGAGAAACTCGCTTTTGCATTAGTCACGGCGGCTCGCAAGCTCAAGCCCTACTTTCAAGCCCATACCGTGAACGTAATGACCGACAAGCCCTTGAGGAGGGCATTGAGTAATCCTGAAGCCGCAGGACGACTGACGCTGTGGGCAATAGAATTGAGCGAGTTTGATATCAAGTACCGTCCACGCGCAGCCATTAAGGGACAGGTCGTAGCCGACTTTATAGCAGAATTTACTCGTAACGAAGACAAGGGGGCAGGAGAGTCCCCTCAGTGGAGCATATATACCGACGGATCATCCAATCGGCGAGCGGGGGGAGCCGGTATCGTATTGCTGTCACCAGAAGGAGACAAGATTGAATGTATGGTCCGTCTCGACTTCCCCATCACCAACAATGAAGCGGAATACGAAGCAGTAGTGACAGGCCTTGACCTAGCCAAAGCCGCCGGAGCCGAGAGTGTAGCCGTTTACTGCGACTCTCAGGTCGTAACCAATCAAGTAAACGGAGATTATGAATGCAAGGGGGAAAGGATGAAGAGATATCTTGATCAAGTAAGGGCGAGAATCGACGGGCTAGAAGCCAAGGTCATACAAATCCCAAGGGGAGAAAATGAGCTCGCCGATCGGCTAGCCAAAACCGCATCAGCAGAACACATGATAACACCGGGTAATGTACTTTCTTTTGTTCAACTTTCTCCACTAATAGACCCCGGCAACATGCAGGAGATACGCTCCGAAAGTAACTGGACTACACAGATAATTTCATACCTGAAGGACGGGTTACTGCCAGATGATAAGGAGACAGCAAGAAAGCTAAAGGTCCGAGCGGCAAGGTTCGTCTTAATAAAAGACATTCTGTACAAGAGAGGTTTCTCCCGTCCATATCTAAGATGCCTGGATACCGAAGAGGCAGACTACGTAATGAGGGAAGTACACGAAGGGATATGTGGGAACCATTCTGGATCGAGGTCGTTGGTGCACAAACTGGTACGGGCTGGGTATTACTGGCCGACCATGCAGAAAGATGCCGAGTCTTACGTCAAAAGCTGCGACAAATGCCAGAGATTCAGCAATGTTATTAGACAGCCAGCCGAAGAGCTAACCCCTTTGACGGCTCCATGGCCGTTCGCTCAGTGGGGACTGGATATCATGGGACCTTTCCCAACGGCGATAAGGCAGCTGAAGTTCTTGGTAGTGGGTATTGACTACTTCACAAAATGGGTAGAAGCGGAAGCCTTGGCCACCATTACAGAGAAGAACATTAGAAGTTTTGTCTGGAGGTGCATCATATGCAGGTTCGGTATTCCTAGAGTCCTTGTCTCGGATAACGGAAGGCAGTTCGACAACAGCTACTTCCGGGATTTCTGCTCACAGCTAGGAATAAAAAACCACTACTCATCACCCGCCCATCCTCAGGCTAATGGCCAGGTCGAAGTCACGAACCGATCACTGCTTAAGATTATCAAGACTCGGCTCGAGGGGGCAAAGAGCATATGGCCAGAAGAATTGCCAAGCATACTATGGGCATATAGGACAACGGCGAGGACCCCAACAGGAGAGACACCATTCCGACTAACGTACGGGAGCGAGGCGGTCATCCCGGCAGAAGTTGGGCTCACAAGTTACAGGGTTCACAACCATGACGAGAGCAGGAATGACGAAACAATGAGGCTACAGTTGGACCTGATAGACGAGGTGAGGTCGGCGGCGGAGCAAAGGATCGCTAGATACCAGGATCGCATGGCCAGACAGTATAATTCCCGGGTCCGACACAGAGACTTCAAAGTGGGAGACCTCGTACTTAGGAAGGTCATGGGGGCAACTAGAGACCCTACACAGGGAAAGCTTGGCCCCAATTGGGAAGGACCTTATCGAGTTACGTCATGGAAAAGAAAAGGAACCTACCACCTGGAAACGACAGACGGAGAGAAGCTACCACATCCATGGAACGCCGAACACTTGAGAAAGTACTACCAGTAATAGTAACATGGCGAACGACGACCAGCTTTTCTTAAGTTTTTAATTATTAATTTTCCTTCAGCTATTTTTTGCTACAATCTAGTCGTGCCTTTTTAAGCCCAAGGGGGCAGGCATTTTTCCCTTACGCATTTTCTTTTAAGAATAATAATCAGATACAGTTTTGACTTTCTACATGGATGTGTTTTTAGTCAACAAAATAGGACGGATCATCCCATGAGGATGACGACTTAAAGTCCAGAAATGGACGGATCATCCTACAAGGATGCCTCTTGATGTCCAAAATGGACGGATACTAAATAGTCCACATAATGGACGGATACAAAATAAAGTCCACAAGGTGGACGGATCATCCCATGAGGATGACGACTTCAAGTCCAAAAATGGACGGATACTAAATAGTCCACATAGTGGACGGATACAAAATAAAGTCCACAAGGTGGACGGATCATCCCATGAGGATGACGACTTCAAGTCCAAAAATGGACGGATACTAAATAGTCCACATAGTGGACGGATACAAAATAAAGTCCACAAGGTGGACGGATCATCCCATGAGGATGACGACTTCAAGTCCAAAAATGGACGGATACTAAATAGTCCACATAGTGGACGGATACAAAATAAAGTCCACAAGGTGGACGGATCATCCCATGAGGATGACGACTTCAAGTCCAAAAATGGACGGATCATCCTACAAGGATGCCTCTTGATGTCCAAAATGGACGGATACCAAATAGTCCACATAGTGGACGGATGCAAAACAAAGTCCACAAGGTGGACGGGTAACTCTAGGAAGATGATCACTAGAAATCCAAAATAGACGGATGGACGGGTCATTCCAAGGATAACGAGTCTAGTCCAAAGTAGGCGAATAGACGGATTACCAAAGAATATACCTATGCGTGCCGGATCCAATACTAACTAGTAGCTGGACGGACGCAAAAAGGTCAAATAATGACGGTTCAAAAAAAAAAAAAAAAGAAACATTTGAAATATAAAATGAAGTGAACGGATGCATTTGACGAAAAATAGGCCATTAAAAGGCAATGTTTACATATCATCAACAACGGATGAGAATTGTTCCCAAAATACAAGAAAAAGAAAAATCTGGCTACTGGGCTTTGTCCTCATTGACGACGGATTGACAAACCGTTTCCGCATCGGGCTTAGCTTGTTCAACTTTTGCTGGTGCTGACTCCCCGTCACCAAGACCATCGACATCAGCAAAGAGGTCATCTGTATCCTCCGAAGCACCAGGCACGACGGATGTCTGAGCTGGGTCTTCAACTTTGAACTTTGAAAAATCTAAGTCCGGATAAGATTGCTTGACCTGACGGATTGCATCCATGAATCCTTGATGAAAAGAATCACCTAGCTCAGTAATTAGGGCGTCGGAGTCACGGTACTCACGGACTGCAGCGTCCTTAGCCTGACGGACTTCATTTTTTAGATCTTCTATCTCTTTGTCCTTACTCTCTATAGCCTTCTTCGCCTCGTCCGTCGCCTGTTCAAGGCTTTTCCTTGCCTTCTCCGAAAGTTCAAGCTTCTTCTCCATCCTGGGTCTCCAATTCTGCAGTTGAAGAAGCTCCTCCTCCGTCCGCTCCGCTTTCGCCCGTACACGATCCAGGGCCGTCTCATGGTTGAGGCACCGTCCCATCAACCCCTTCATCATGACCATTGCCTAAAAAATGGTAACATGATAGTAATAAAGCGAACTATGGGCGAAAAAGGTGTAATTTACATTTAAATAGTAGACGGGCTGTCTTACCTGTGTAATCGCAAAAAGGCCCGTCTCACCCATGGCCTCCGTCGAATGATTCCCAAGGTCTTCATAATCCTCCGCCGATATGATGGAGGAAATCTGTTCTAAAGCATACTTAGAATCCTCTCGAAGAAGGACGGGCGGCTTCTCTTGCTCCTGCGACGGTCCCTTCATGAGCCCCTTACCAACCCCGTGCTTGATTGGAGTTGCCGTCTTTGGAGGCTCCGCCATAAGTCCCACGACGGGTTCCAAAGAGACTTTGGCCTTCTTGGCCTGACGATCCACCTTGGGCTGAGTCTTCCTCTTGGTAGACGGATTGCTTGGGCCCGTCACAGGGGTAGCAACATCGCCGGTCTTCTTTGCGGCTTTGGATCTGATCAGAGCTCTTCTCTTGGCGTCATCCATTTCTGAAATATGGACGGGGGTATTAATTATCAAAGTAAGCTGCGTCACTTGTCAAGAATAGGGTGACAAACTTACGTCTCCTAATCTTTGCCTCGTATTTGACGGCTGCAGCTGTTGGCTCTGGTCCGTCGCAATACCAATGAATGGTCTTAAGTGTCACGAGCTTCGCCCAAGTCCTTTCCTCCGGCTGGGTCTTTGTGAAGATCTTCTCAAGGAAGGCGAACTCCTTAATATCGACTTGGGGGCGTCGTCCAACTGCAAAAAAAAAAAAAAAAAAAAAAAAAAAAAAAAAAAGGGAGGAGAGGACGGTTAGATTATTCCAAACGGAATGAAATTAAGTAAAAAAAAAAAAAAAAAAAAAAAAAAAAAAAAAATTTGGGGACGGTCCATACTAGACGGGTGTAATATGCCCCAAGTAGTGTCGACGGGCATGAAATCCGTGTCCCCTGGACGACACATCCAACCGTCACCCTCCAGGAAGAAGTAACGGCTCTTCCAATCCCTGTTTGAGTCCGGCGTATCATAGATGACTTTCAATAGCGGACTCCTGGGGACGAAGCTATATATTCCCCTAGACTTATCTATTTCGTTTGGACGGTAGCAATGAAGGAACTCCCTAACCGTCAGCCTCTTGGCTCCGTCGGACATTGCGCCGTACAAGATCTCCATTGCTATGAAGACCCTCCAGGCATTGGGGGAAATCTGGTTCACGGATAGTCCCAGATAGTGGAGGAGCTCACGGTGAAGCGAACTCAATGGAAACCTGAGTCCGGCCTTCAACATTTGTTCATAAACCCCGACACCGTCTACCCCTTCATAATAACATCTCTCTGATTCGTAGGGCAGACGGATGGAGATATGTTCTGGAATTTGATAGTGATCCCTAAACGTTTTAAAGTGTTGCTCTTTGATGACGGACGAGAAGTAATTCACCGTCCACTCTGGTAGCATGACGAACTCCCTGAGCCCATCAGCACCAATGACGGATCTAACAATCTGTTCCTCACTTTCACCAGAGCCTTCGTCCTGTTCCTCCATATCCTCATATGTTGAGGACGAGGAGGAGGTGGACGGGCTCCTGTCATCACGAGGACTATCTTGTTCTCTATGACCGGACGGATATACTTCCTCGTAATCCAGCCCGTCACGAACAACCGACTGATTACTGGACGCACTAGACATTTCCTACATGAAACGATAAAAACCTAAGACTCTGACGGGGTCTATATGTACATAACGGGTGTGGGTGCAAAGGAAAATTAGAACAAGTTTGACTTTGAGAAAGGGCACTTACCGATTAGGAAGTATAGCACTGACGATTGAAGCAACTAGACGGTTCAACCCCTGACAAAACGTGACGGGTATTCTCTGACAGGTGTGACGGGTGAGCTCTGACAGGATGATTTTTGCTGAAACTGGAGAAATGAGAAGGAAGACTCCCTTATTTATAAAGGTGATGCACGGAAGTCGAAGCGCCGCTTCGATCCGAGATAAAACCCAATCAACTTATGACACGTGTCGCCATCATTAAATGACTTTCGTACAGCCTGTCTATAGTTGGTATGGTTGACGGACTCCTTCTGTGCACTGTCACCCTTGCTTGCATGAATCCGTCAACCTATTGTCTCCATAACCTTGAAACCTCCCGTCTTATTGACCTCATTCCGTCATAAAAAATATCCGTCACCCCCTTTACCTTAGGATCGTCACCCCAAGGTTCCTTTGTCCGAAAAGCTGACGGACCCTTGGGGTGAAGGGGGCAACTGAAGAGGATAAAAATATGGGCCTGACGGGCCTATGGTAATGGGCCTGACGGATAGGAACTGTTGGGCCGGGGTAAAGATGATCCAACGCTCTTCGAAGGCCCCTCGCCGAATGGCACAGTAAGAGCCCATGTTCCGAGATCTTTATCGCTCATTTGTCTAGATACAAGCTGAAGTAAATTTCCTCTATAAGGAAAACCTTGCTCACCACGCTCAAAAAGACTCGAAGTAGAGTCCTACATGGAAAAGACTTGGACACCAAGAAGGAAAAGCCGACTCTCTACTACTATAAAAGCCCTAATACCCTCACAAATTAAGGGACGCGTTATTCACCCTCTCTAGCACTCTAGAGTTGTGAAAATAATTCTAACTTGACCTTCGGAGAGTAGTTGGCCGGCACCACACCGGTGCTCTCTAAGGTCTTCTTTCGATTGTTTTCGTTGTGCAGGTTTGCTTCGAAGTCGTGAGTGCTGTGTGACCTATTGGTGATATTTTCGACATCATCAATTCCAATTCTCCGAAGCCTATCAAAATCCACACCCTTTTCATTCTCCAAGCTCACACTCATGGACTCATCATCCAGCTCAGGCTCAAAGAAACTGGTGGCCTTGGCCCAACAGCTCCGTCTCTACAAGGCAACACCAACCATGGGGGACTTGGATGAGCAAATCCTCGAAGAAAACGTTGGAAAGGTTGTTTCCCAAGTGGGTTTTGCAGAATCAGCCACCCCAATTGCCCAACAAGACCCACAAAGAATCAGAGCCCACAAGACCCAGAAAGCTGCTGTTTTGATCTGTCTCTTTGAAGGTGACAATGGAGACCTGCGTGTCATTCTCACCAAACGCTCTTCCAACCTCTCCACTCACTCGGGTCAGTGCAGTTTCAGACACCCTTTTTTTTTCTTTGTTTGGTGGTTTTTGTGTTTGGTTTTTATTTATTTTTTTATATGAAGTATGAGAAATTTGACACCAATTAATATGTGGGTTTGTTGTTGCAGGTGAAGTTGCATTGCCAGGTGGGAAAGCAGAGGAGGGGGATAAGGATGATGGAGACACTGCCACAAGGGAGGCAAAGGAGGAGATTGGATTGGATCCTTCGCTTGTCAATGTTGTCACTTCTCTTGAACCATTTTTGTCTAAGGTACTATATCACTATCATTTACTGGTTTTGTTTTTTTGTTGGTATGCTCCAATTATGTTATATCTTTTAATTTTTCAAAAACCAGTGCCTAAATTTTTCAGTGTTGGAAGTTGTAGGTTTGGAAAATCGATTAGGAAATGATAGTTGGAATTTCATTTATTTATTTTACTTACTTATTTGTACTGCTAACTGGATGTGTCTGGTGTATGAACTGGTCTATGGATCTTTACCGTTCCTGTGATATAATAGAATAGGAAAAATAAGTTATCTTAAGTTTGCGGCCTTAAAGTCATACCTAGTGCACAAAGCTTTCACTTTTGCGCCTTAGTTTACAAGGAAAAAGTATTTTGTAGATATGAGAAGTGGAGTTGAGAGGTTTTTGAAAGGGCTTTTTGCATGGAAAAAGTTCACAATCATTTTAAGTGCCATCCCTAAATTATAAGGAGTATTAATGTTCAACGGTGCTTCATGCTTAAACTAGAAAACCTTTCTACTTCTGATTACTAAATTTTATATTTTTGCTGAGATCTTCATGAGTATTTGTAAATCCTGAATTGAAACTGAGACTTAACTTTCCACAGCATGACTTATCAAAAAAAAAAAACTTTCCACAGCATGAAGTACAAAATTAAAAAATTAGGTTCCCTGGATATTATAAACAATCAGTTGCAGCTCACCCATCACTTAAACTTGGGAGAATGATTTCTTCAAAAGAAACGCAGAAAGGTTATGTAAAAGCATTGACTAGGTCCTTTTTGGCTGCTCACCTCCCTCTCCCCCACTATCTACCTACCAAAATACAGTCCTTTTTGGCTGCTGTCTTCATGTCCAAGTAGGATTTCTTAGATTAGTTGGGAGATAATTTTATTCAGTTTAGTTTCATTTTGTGTTAGACTTATAGAGGAGCAAAGAGTTGGAATTTCTATCCTTTTGATTTGGATTTTGGGATTAGCTCTATTATTTAATATCTGGAAATGCAAAGTTTGAAGTCCAAGTGTTGACTTGCAAACTCTCTTTTGAGATTTGCGGGGGTAAGACTTCTTGTGATAAGATATTGATGATTGTGCTTTAGTGAGTACAGGTCACATGGCTCAAGGTGGATTTCTTGTGACCATTGGTGTTCCTTTATGGAAGGTGTGCACACAAATTTCATGTTGATAAATCACAGTCACGAATGAGTTTAGCAAATAATCAAATTTGTATTGATATGTATAGAAGTTGGTGCAATTCTCTAAATGATTCTTTACAAGAAAAGAATACAATAAACTCATTTGATTCGATCTCCATGATGCTTTACAATCCAAATGGCTATAAAGCTTAATCTTGAATCATGCCTTAATGTCCTTGAGTTGGATGTGTAGATGGAAGTACTTAATTTAATATCGAGTTTCATTGGCTTAATCTCTATGGAAATTGAATAATAAAAAAATTCTTACTTTGATTTGGAGGAAGAATAGGCCTTCATTTTGAATGAGCAAGAGTTCTCTTTTGGACTTAGAGATCTATTTTTGTTTGAGTGTCAGTATATATATATATATATATATATATATTTTTACAAGTGTCTGTGTCCCCTTTCTCATATGAGAAGTCTTTATCCATATACAACTCAAGGGTACTTGATTTGGAATTTCCCTCAACATTTATTGAGATTTAATTATGAATTTTGAATTTGAATTTGAATTTGGCCTTTCATTTAATCAATGTAAGCCTCTTCATTTGATGCCACCACATGGTTTCAACTAACTTGTGATGTGTCATTTTTTTGTGAGCGGGGACAACTTAGCAGGCTTGACATGTGGCTCAATCTCATTGGCTTAAAGCTTGTTGAGTAGGATCAAATATCAACATGTCACCATTTGGAATTGACTTGATTAAAAATATTGATCACCATCAATCAGATGGCTATCAAAATCATGCAGATTTTCATGTCTACGGGAGGTTTTGCACTTTTGCTAGCTTTTCTGTAGTAGCTTCCAGTATGTTGGCTAGATATAAAGCCTTAACAGATAGACAGGGAACTCTTTTACTCCATGGAAAATGGAACTCTGTTAATAAAAATTAAAAAATTTATTCACAGAACATAGTTCAAATCTTCTTAGGGAGATTTTTATTCCTTGTAATCCAACATATTCACATTAACATAATTCAAATCTTCTCGGGAAATTCTTTTTCCCTGGAATCTAACATATTCTGTCTGGACGGTTATTGCAATTCTTCATGGTCACTAGCTCTTCACAACTACCATTATTAAGAAGGCAACAGTGTTGCAGATGTTCTTGTGAACTATGCACGTATTTAAGTGTCAGATTTATTTTTTACCCAGAGGTGAATCTGCCTAGAGATATAAGAAAAACTTTTCAGATGACTTACACGGTTGTCGGGTTTGCAGAGTTCTTAAAAAGTTAGCCAGTAAACAAAACTGTCATCTTTCACCATCACAAGAAAACCATAACATATTTCCATATTACTCCTCATAATTGGTACACAAATTATTATTTCATAAATAACTAATGTTTTTCATCTTTTGTGTCTCTCATTACAATCCAAGTATGAGATTAGCATAGGATAAGTTTGCATGTTGAGTTACACACGACCAATTGTATGTCAACCATTCATTAGGTTCTCCCCCAGTGGGTGGTTTAGCAACTATTGTTTTTCTTTGCAGCACCTCCTGAGAGTGGTTCCTGTTATTGGCATACTTAATGAAAAGAAAGCATTCAAGCCTGCCCCCAATCCTGATGAAGTGGAAGCAGTATTTGATGCTCCCTTGGAAATGTTTATCAAGGTTTTTCTCTTTTAAGGCCATTTCTTGATGATTAGATTATATGAGTTTTATCTTTTAATTTTCCTTAACCATATATATGATCCAGGGTGAAAATAGGAGAACAGAGGAGAGTGAGTGGATGGGACACAAGTATCTAATTCATTACTTTGATTATGAAATGGAGAATAAGAAGTATCTGATATGGGGTTTGACGGCTGGGATCTTGATAAGGGCTGCATCAGTTGTGTACAAACAGCCACCAGCTTTTCTGGAACAGAATCCCATTTTCAAGGTTTCTAGAGATACTGATAAAGATATTAAAATGCCTTGACTTCAAGGGAAATACTGTGGGTTGTAATTATGCATACTCATTCTTCTGCAATAATGTCCATCACAACCTGTGGTTGTTGGACTATTATAATGTATTCAAGATAATTGTTTTAGATGTACTGAAAAAAACAGAGAAGCTGTAACATTGCTCTAGTTAGATGTATTTAAACTGAAGAGGCTGAAATATTTCAGACCGGAGGAGGCAACTGGCATTGGGTGTCAAAGAGATCTCAGCTGTGAATAAATTATCTGAACAAAGAAGTTGAAGTCACCCTCTTCACCATTGTTCAGGTCTGGTTTTCTTTAACTGGAAATTTGCTCAATAAATTTTCTTATAATTCTGTCTGATTTTCATCTGAAAGCTGTTGCAGGACCTGATCTCAAGAACAAAGAGCCTATCTGGTTATTGATTAACACAATTGACAAGCTTATCAGCATCAAGAATTTTTCCTCATTGTTTTACAAAGGGAAGAGCAATTGAGTTTACTCTTATCAATGCTGAGGTGTTACTTGCCAGGGTAATCTTGCATTTGTTAATACTGAACATGAAAGCCCATGTACAAAACTCTCTTCTTATTTTGTATGATTGAAAAAAAAAATTGTTAAAAAGGAATTCTCAAGCATAAAGATTACAAAAACATGAAGTTGTTGCCATTTCAAAAAAAAAAAAAAAAAAAAAAGAAATTGCTGGATTTTAATTGAATGAAGCTTTAGAACTCCTTTTTGCCTATGAGACTATAGCATCCAATTACTAATCCACGAAAAGGATCTTACCACTTGGCTTAACAAATGATCAAATATTCTTCTTGAAATTTTAATTTCGATATTTATGGAGCTTCTAATTATGGTGTATCTCTATTGGAAATTTAGTGTATGGTAGGTAGTGAATAGGTACACTTTTCAGTAGTCTCTTTACCCCATGTGGTTTAGCTGAGCTCTTTTATAATTTAGCACGTTAACTTTCAATTGCTAAATTCAACTCCCTTAGCATTAGCATGCATTGATGGTGCCAAAAATTTAGCAATTTTGTGCTGTAAAAAACTATTTTATCTATTTTATCATCTTATTTTACAAAACACTCAATATCAGTGGCTTTATTTTAGTATTCAATACAATAAAATAATACAAACACTTCTACAATAAACAATAACCACCACCACTACCACCAACACAATAAAATAATATATCTTTTAATAAAATATTGTTTTTTTTAGCATTTGAGCTACAGTGTACATGCAAGGATAATTGTGCACTATAGCTCAACAACAAAAAAATTTGGCTTTTCCTCCACTAATACAAGAGCATTTTGTTATATTTGGTTGGTAAATTTAGCATTTTAACAATTTACTAATGTGCATTTGTTCTAAAATGAAACCATTGTCGTTTAGAATTTGCTGAAAATGTAGCAATTGAAAAGTCTTGAATTAAATTTGTGATACAGTTAACCATATTGGGGTAACTAATGTCCACAAGATACAAAATGTGTTAATTTAAATGGAATCTTTACGATTTTATTTTAATTCAAATATTAGTGTCAAATGTAGTAATTAAAATTTTGTGTACTAAATTGTGATGAAAGGCAATATTATGGTTTATTCAGATCTCATTCGGTAAAATAGGCTTTATACGACCCTTAGGAAATAGAAAGAGATTATATATACAGGAAAATGGAATGGAATGTTAAAAATCTTGTCAAAATTAAGTCCTGAACCAAATCAAGTATTATAAGTTCATGATCGTTTATTTAATTTTATTTTGTGTACAAGTTGAGCTTGAGTTCATTATCAAACTAGAATATATGTTTAAGTTTAATTTATTTTCTTGTGAAAGAAGCTTGAGCTTATTTACAAGTTATTAGATTATTTTTATCCTAGTTTATTAAAAATATATATATATTAACTTATTCTTTCCCTATATATAGTAAACACTACAACTAGTTATTATTTACCTTTTCACAAATATGTGCTAATAATTAGTAAATAAATTTAATTAAAATTGCATTACTTTAATTAACTAAATAGAATAGTTTTTGTTATGAACTTGTTATGAACTTATAAATTAAATCCATTAACCTTGTATTCTTACGATAAATGGATTATTTTCAATAATTTGTAAATAATAATTTGATATCTTATGAAAAATTTATACAATCCGTGTTCACAAATTTATTCATGAACACAATAATGTAAAATAAATTTATTTAATAATTGAGCTTAAATTCAAATTGAATTTGATTAAATCTGTAAACAAATTTGATCAAACTTTATTAAGAACATGAGAGTCAAAATTTTGACACAAAAATGAAGAATGCATTTGGTCATCTTTAAAGTTAAAAGTTCAAATCATCACACTCCAAGGTAGCTTTGTTCATGTGACACTTTGAAGATTGAGAGGCTGTTTGGTACCAGTGTTTAAACAACAGTTTTTAATGTTTAAACAACAATAACACTTCTGACACGTATAACACTCAAACACGTATTTTCATAACACTGAAAACTGAACAAAGATACTAGAAATCTCCAACCAAATGTATCCTGAAATCTATATATCATGATTCAAGATAAAGTCCACCTTGGTATTCTTGTTGAAACTTTTTCTTTTTTAATAAAGAAAATATTGCTTTAATATTTGATGAGGATCTGCTGTTGGTAAGCAGCATTCCAACCAATATTGTTGACGCATCGAATTCGGTATTCATCAGGACTTGCTTAGAAAGAAGAAAACAACTTGGAATTCAAATTGGGATCCTCTCAAGTCTTTAGAACGTTTCTTTGGCTAATAATAAGCTATGACAAAATTTTAAAAAACATTTATGAGTTTCAGCTTTAACCTTAAAATTTAGAGGAAAAGGTTTGGATTGGAGCCTTGGATTCCAACCACAAATAAGGAAGATATATGTATCTCGTCATGTGTATTGTACATGACTCACTTGGTTAGTTGGGTTACGTAAATGCATTGTACATAACAATAACAAATGTCATATTCCTATTAGTGATTGGAGCCAGACTTTGGGTGGTCTATTTCCCAAATGGTGCTTTTAGAAAAGAGCAGCATGAGAAATACTTGACTTCAACAAGTCTGAAGAATAGAGAGTGATTGTTTTGCAATAACCACCAGTCCTATATGGCTAAGCCAAGTAAAATGCGCCCCAGTCTTTGAAGTCCATACCTCACCAATAGTTGCATATCATTCTATTGTGTTCATTATAAAGCTTGAGACAATTTAAAGCAACTTATGGTGTACACAGGTTTTTTTTTTTTTTTTAATTATTATTATTGTTGTTGTTGTGTTTTGCTAAATCTAAATTTCATTCAGCAGAAGAAGCAAACAACAAAATCAGTCTTCCAAGCCTCCCTAACAGTAGATGGGATGGAAGATGTATTACAACCACAAGGACACTTTCTTTGGTTCAAGGATATTACAGATAGTGTTAAAAACAGACCAGCAACTTTCTTCTCCGTTTTTGTTGATGGTGTCAATGCATATCTTGGGGTCTCCTTCCACAAGGATGCAAGGGAATTTCTCTGAGATTGCTGGTTGTAGAGCCCAAAAAATGGCAGAAGCTTCTGCTAATAATGGGTCACAGGGCAAGATATTTTAGCCCAAGCCTTTAGTAATTCACCTCTATCATTTCTTGCAACCACTGCTAAGGAGGAACAATTATCAGAAACAACAGCATCTGCATTTAATTTGATAATACCCGATGGAGGGCATTGCATATGGTCAGCTTTCTTCTTCTTTTGCTTCACTGTCTATTGTAAAAAACTGCTTTGCTCCCTTATTCTGCATTCCAAGTTACTAATAACTTTGTACAGCTTAATCTCTTGGTCACTAGAATGAACTACTTGATTTCTAAAGTTCCAATTGACTCCAATGTTAACGCCATCTGCAAGATTGCCTGAGGAGGATATTCTAGTATAGCTGAGTATATCCCCACAATAAGAGCTATGTAACATGTTTGCTATGAAACCTTCACAACACCCAAACCAGATAGCCTTGGCTATTGGGCAATTAAAGAAAAAATGAGTGCTGGTCTCTTGCTTCCTTACATAGCGAGTAATTGCTGTCATTTGATGCTAACTTCTATGCAATATTTTCTTTGGTTAGTAGGATGTCTGAGACCAGCCTCCATAGGAACATTTATTTAACTTTCATGGATCTTGAGCCTTCATAGCTTTTGCTAGTTATTTACACCGGTTGCTATACTTGAAGCACTAGTACTTGTTGACCAGTGGCCTTGGATAACCCTATAAGTAAACTTCACTGACAACAACCCTTTTGTATCTCAACCCAACTTAAGCAATCTTGCTTTGGTCTAATGGGAATAGTGATTCTCTTGATGGCCTCAACTGAAGTATCAATTAACAGCTCATACAACATTTCTTTCCTCTAGCTGTGAGTCACTAGGTTGATTAGGCTAGCCACCAATAGAGGGTTTTTTTCAACAATATCATTTTTAGGGATTGGGATGAACCCTTCAATTCCTAGAACCCAAGGGTCAAGCCGAACACTATAAACATGTCATCCCCAACTAAAAAACGTTAACAAACCCTTTTTCTTATTCAATATCTTGCCTTTTCAATTGCTTTCCATATTGGTGAAGCTGATTTAACAAACTCTCTTTAACCAATCATCCCTAACTTGGTGTACACGTATAAATTGGACCATCACTTTGATTAACTCTTCTCTTCCTACTTGTGACAATAACTTTTTCTTTTATCCCGAAAACTACTTCCAAACTATAAGAAACATAGATTTTGCAGTGGAATATTAACAATCGGTTTTTCGGCATACCTCTTTTGGACTAAACCGACAATTATATAGGAGTTTTGAAATTGTTCTATGTTGTCTAAAGCTAGCCTCCATGTAGACCAACAACTCAGACTTGTTCTGTATTCCAAATTGTCTAACTCACAAACAAAAATATTTCTCCGACAGTGTTTCACATTACTAGAGTGATGCATACATAACCCACAACCTAAAAGTCACTACTCTTTGCAAACACTATGAGAAATACAGATTTTGTTCACTATACAGTGGGTACCACTCATGATGTTTATATACACAGCAATCCATTAATATTAAGTGGGCATAGTGGGATAGTGGAGTAGAGTAACAGTTCAAGTCATCACTCTATAACTCCTAAATGTTACTCTTGGTGAGATATATAGAGGGACATGCCCACTTTAGGTGTCCTATTTTCCTCTCAGTTTCTAACACAAACTCGATCTTTAATTGCACCAAAAGTGGCTTGCTTTGATTACACAACAACAGATGAAAGATCAAAGTATCTTATGGTTCTTGATCTTAGGGAGTCATAGTGTATTCTATATTCACTCTTTGGTCTCTACTTTGGTGTTCTTTCTGAAATTGAATAAATTCTTGCGTTGGCTAGAGGCTTATAAATTTACAAAATCTTGCAAAGATTGGTTGCAATATTCCATATTTGGCTAGATAGCATAGCAATGATGGCAATGTATAAGTGAGTTAATCTAGAGCCACTCCTAAAAGCATATACACCAAACATCTCTTTATCCTACTCAGCTTGTCTTAACAAGTAAGGACTCAGTACAACACACTTTTCACGCTTATCATAATCAAGTGTATCTAGGATGCATAAATTAACACCCATTTTAAACATCTCTTCTAAAAACTATATTTAAAATTAAAATTTTAAATTTTAAAATAAATAAATAAATAAAACCTATCTAATCTTAAGCTTTGTTCATATCGAGGTTTAGGGGCATGCCATTTGGCTATAATTGCCATTAGTTTTTGAGAATCATATAGAATACATTACAAGAACATTATCAATAATGAGTCCACATGGTACAAAGGTAATTTGTGTGTCCGAGATGTCCTAGGGAAGGATGCCTTACAGTCTGTTTGGTAACATTTCGACAATGATCTTGAAGATCACATTGCACAGGGCAATAGCTCTATAAACAATCTTGTATCTTCTCTGGTTATTTACCGGGTGAGTACGATATGTGTATTAATTTTCTCGAGCATATGGTAAAAGTTTGGTAAAAGTTCAATGTTGAAAGGACACCTTGGGTGATCTCAAGGCCCACGACATCCCAGTAGTTTTTTTTTTTTAAATAAAACACTACTCCCGTCCCATGCCATTCAAACCAGGCTGACTTGGAATGAGACATTTGATTTATTGCTTGAGCGACCTAAGGGCCTTTGGTTACTACTTTGTCCACACACGCTAAGCTCATCATTACATTAGTGGATTCAGTTGTCATGAATAGGCGCTGGAAATAACCAGTGCCAATCTCCATCACTTTTTATTTCTATCCCTGTGCTACACTGCCATTACAAACCTTGACTCTACTTTTCTTTTCTTTTTCAAAATCAAATTAAAGTTTGGTATAAGTTAGGACTACACTTTCTCGGCCCAGCATGTTGAGACCGGAGCGTGACTAGGGTCCTATCATTGGGGTTCTCAGAAGTTTCATGTTCATCTGCCACGTTGCTTTTTCCTTCTTTTATGAAATCTTGGATTTTTTTTCTTCAATTCAAAGTCTAGCTTGCACCCGTCACATGACCCGGTCCCCCCTCATTGGGACCTAACAAAATTCTGCCAATTCAGAGTTAGGTAGGGTGGGTTAGTTAAGGAAACGCAGAAACTGCATTTCCTCACAACCAAAATTTGTATAAAGTTTCAACTTCAAGGATAAAATTACGTGTTTGGCAAGGAAAAAGAAAGTCAATTTTGTGGCAAACGTTTGCACATATGCGCAATTTTCTTTTCTTCTTTTTTTTTTTTTTTTTGAGAACCCACGTGCACAAATAAATGCCATTGAGGCATAAGGAGGACGGTTCGCATGACAAGTCAATTGTGAATTGCGAAAGAACTAAAAAAACAAAGAAAAAGCCCCAAAAACAATAATGGGTTCCACTTCCAATTCCAACAGCCTCGGAAAAGTGTTGGAGAGGCTTGAAATTTTAGCTCAACAATACCGTCTTCACAAACCTAGTCCAATTCCAGTTCCCGATGGTACCAACTCGACACAACAAACGTTGGGATCCAATAAGAGAGCTGCAGTTCTGGTATGCCTCTTCCAAGACCCCTATGGAGATCTACGTGTCATCCTCACCAAGCGAGCTTCTACTCTCTCTACGCACTCTGGTATGTGGTTTTGAATTTGTGTTGGGTTTACTTCCATGGCTGAAAACAAGAAATGGGTTTGTGTGTGTGTGGGTTTTGGTTGCAGGTGAGGTTTCGTTGCCCGGTGGGAAAAGAGAGGAAGGTGATGCTGATGATGTACAGACGGCATTAAGGGAGGCTAAGGAGGAGATCGGCTTGGACCCTTCCCTTGTCAATGTTGTCACTGTTCTTGAACCATTTGTCACTAAGGTAATACATGTTATAATGGCATAATGCTTTGCAAATTAAGGTCTCTAATTGCTCGTTTTTTACTACACATCCAATTTTGACAACGTTTTTTACTACACATTCAATTTTGACAACTTATTAAAGTGATTGACTCTGAGGCCTGAGCGGTAAATTTAAGTTAAAAGTAGCGGACAGAAAATGACAAACAATTACAATCAACCACTTCAATATGTCGTGAAATTGGGTGGTCACTAGATTTATTTAGGTTGATTGCGAGTCCAATATTGTGAGGGGTGTGCACTCTTTGTGTGTCAGTCTAACTTATATCACTCACTCTAAAACTTTCATTATTGCATCTTGTATGGGATGAGACAATATTTTTCATGGTTCAGTATAAGTATGATCATTGGTACAAAAATTATATGAATTGATTTGGGTTGTGTCGGCAGATTTCAAAACAAATTGTTGGATGTGACAATGGGTCTCGAACTATATCAGCACTAGACATATTGATGTTCAGACTTATGATTTGATGATAAATCATCAACTATCGATAGTAATGATGGCCCTTTTGCATCGTGTGGGGAGGTTTGACATGATGTTGTGAAAATGAAATTGGATCTTGGTTCTTGAGTCATTCGTATTAGAATTGTAATCAACCATTCACTAGTAATGACTAATGACAAGCCTCAGATGCAATCTTTAATGTTCATCTATTTTGAACCCCATTAAAGTGTTCGAAATCATAGAATGTTAAAATCATTTGTGCTTTGAATATATCCAGAGCATAACCTTTACCACAACTTAAGGATGTGAGCAGTGAAAATAAAAATGATGTTAGCGGTGGGTTAATGTAAAGTGATTGTCTACTGCTCTGAACTTGCTATCTCATCAAGTTGTAGGGCAAGTTGTGTTCATAGAAAAGTTGACAACTAGTTTAAGATAATTGCTTGTTTTGTATTTTCTGCCTATCTTTGTTCAAATTCGGAATGAAATGTTCTCAAGTCTCCTTGGGGTCTAAAGGGGTATCTGTAGGTGTAGGCCATGGTGTAAAGTTGCTCAGCAGAACTACAATTTACACACTTGACCTGTTTTTGACTAGAACTGGTTTCTTTGCACAGATTGGTTTGACAGTAGTTCCTGTGCTTGGCATACTCTCTGATAAGAAAGCATTCAGTCCAAGTCCAAATGCTGCTGAAGTGGAGGCAATATTCGATGCTCCCATAGAAATGTTTCTCAAGGTCTTACTATACTTTCAATTCTCACTCCAATTTTTTATTCTCTTCGACAAATTTAATCTGAAAGAAATTCCTGAGTGACATTTCTTTTATTGCCATAGGATGAGAATAGGAGAGAAGAGGAGAGAGAATGGATGGGAGTTAAGTATCTACTGCATTACTTCGATTATGAAGCAGAGACTGAGAAGTATGTGATATGGGCTCTAACTGCTGGAATCTTGATTAAGGCAGCATCATTTGTCTTCGAGCGGCCACCAGCATTTCTAGAGCAGAGGCCAAATTTCTGGAATAGAGCTACTAACAGCAATACTACTACAACATAGATCCTAATATGGGTCTTATATCATGTGATTCTTGTTTAACACTACTAATTATTTACAATCTGCGATGTCTAAGTTATCACATCATTCTGTGTGAAGGATTGAATTTGAAATATAAAAATGAAATAACTAACATTTTCTCCAGCTCTTCTTTCTTTTTCCTTATACTTTGTTACTGTCGTTATTGTGTGCTAGATGTTCTGCTTTTTTGCAAACTAATTAGATCATCTATGACCAAAAATCTCAGTAGGTAAGCTGACTATTGGATATCAAGCAAGATCATGGCTGAAGTTGATGGCTACTGCACAAAATAATCAATGGTAATTAGATCATTGTTTTCCTAATATCAAAAAAAAAAAAAACCCACGAATGTTGCCTACACATTATTAGCAAATAGATGAAACATTGTTCAGCTGACTCACTTATTAAGGTTTCCTGACCTATTAGCAGTTGTACCTCCATAATATCAGAAGAGAAATCTCAGCATGACTTGGTTTAGTGGTTGATTTGCACATATAAAAACAAGCTATTTTGTAAGAAAACAAAAAGTTGATGCGTCATTGAATTGATTCCAGCAAAACTATTGACAGAACCTGTATACATATGGACTCTTTAACTTCATGCTCCTCAATACTACTAGGGTAAAACTTAAATGTCATGGAAATAATTCTGAATTTTGCTTGTGGGAGAAAGAGAATGGAAATGCCCACAAAATATCAAATAAAACATCAATCTATTCAAGAAAAATTACAAATACCTCCCTCAGCTAAACACCTCGTAAAATTTTTCAATGACAAGTAAACCTGAGTCGATTGACTCCAAGGGATCCTTTCGAAGGCGGTGTCTTAAGCAGTTAGGAATTACAGTGGCAATATCCTCCGTGGTTACGTTATCTCTTCCCTTTAAAGCAGCTAGAGCTTTTGCAGCTCTATTTGTCACAATGTCTCCTCTCAACCCATCAACATTCAACTCTGCACAAACCTTGGATATTTTCACCTGGAGATCACGATCAATCTGAACAGAAGAAAGTGAACTTCTAGCTGAGCCAATTTGTTGTTGGAGCTTTTCTTGCTCAGCCTTATAAGAATCCCTGAATTCCTTGGGATTTTTGTCAAAACGAGCTCTCTCCTCCACAATCTTGACTCTCAGCTCTGCATCCCTAACAGTCCCCACTTGTGCATGCATTCCAAACCGATCAAGAAGCTGTGGCCTTAGCTCCCCTTCTTCCGGATTACCTGAGCCAATGAGAATAAACCGAGCAGGATGTGAAATTGAAATACCCTCTCTTTCCACTGTATTCCAACCTGAGGCGGCTGAATCCAATAAAACGTCCACCAAGTGATCATCCAAAAGATTTACTTCATCTACATAAAGAATTCCTCTATTAGCTTTAGCTAGAAGACCAGGCTCAAATGCCTTGACACCCTCAGTGAGGGCTTTCTCAATGTCAATTGTCCCACAGACCCTATCTTCTGTAGCACCCAATGGCAAATCAACCATGTTGATTTTGGTCGTGACAACAGATAGGTTCTCCCCTTTCATAATGTTTTCTCTGACTTCCACGCCCATGGACTCTGGATCTTCTGGATCTGAATTAAATGGGTCACCAGCTACTACCTTGATTTCAGGAAGCAAATCAACTAAGGACCTAACAGTTGTGGATTTCCCTGTTCCCCTATCCCCCATGATCATGACACCTCCAATCTTGGGATCAATCACATTTAGCAGAAGGCATAGTTTCATTTCATCCTGTCCAACAATAGCAGGAAATGGATACACCGGCCTCTGGCTATCCTTTGCAGCAAGCTTCTGGGGCTGGAAATCATCAAGTTCACAATCCTTATTAGCATAAAATTCAAAACCTATTCGTTAAAATTCTGCTATAAACATTCACTTCCAAGAAATGTTATCATCCACAGATATAATTTTCTTTTTGTTCTTTTTTACATATAAAGTTAAAAGAAATACTCATTAACCATAAGATTATTTTGACAAACAGCCTGAGTGCACAAAAGGACCTCAAGTCTTATTCAAACACCACAAGAAATATTCATGGTAACTTGAAGTTTTTGAGCAACCAATTTATCTATAGCATGTGTTTGAATAGAAAATATAGCAACAAAAACCAAATATGATCTAAACAATAGTATAAATCAACAACATTAGACAAGTACCTGGTCAACAGAGTTGATGTCAGTTGCAACATTGGTAACTGCAACATGGAACTGAGACCTCCCCCTCTTACCATGAATCCCAATTCCTCCATAAAACTTCCTCCCACTACTCTGCCCTGAAAACCCACAATTGTCAACATCAATATCAATCCACTAAAGAAGCTAAAACCCATTTCTTATCATCACTACTAAAGACTAAAAATCAATAAATTTAAAGTTTTTGGACAAAGAAGCACCATAAACGAACTGGGTCTGTCATATATGTACTCAATATGAGAATAAAAGCCCAAAATTATGGTTCTGACCCAGAAAAATGAAGTGGGGTTTAGTTTGTTTAGTTAGTAATGTACCTGGAGATAAAGTGAGAGAGGAAATGGAAGGCTTGGAGGTCTGAGAAGAGAGGGGCCTGGAAGCCAAGATTGCAGTTGAGGAAGATCCTAGTACCGACGCCATGGGCAAGTGTTTATGAGTGCAGTGTGTGTTATGGTCGATGAGTTTCCTAGCCTTCACAGCTTGACATGGTTTCCTATTGCTTTGTTAGGTTGAGGATAAGAGGATAGATTTCATTCGAATCTTCTAAGTTCTTGTTCCCTATTTTGTCCTTTCTCGTTACTAATAATATAATAAAGAGAAAAAGAATTACATTGAAAATAAAAATAAAATAAGTTAAAGGAGAGATTTTTTTTTTTTTTTTTGAGAAGGTAAAGGAGAGAATTAGAAAACAAGAAAAAGAGAGAAGTCTCGAAGACAAAAAGAGATAGGGGTCTCTTTTATTTATTAAATTTTACCTAAATTGTAAATTACACACTAAATTTGGGTTATTTTAGTCCTTTATTCTAAAATTTCAAATTTTGATTAGCATTTAGGGTCCGTTTGGATACAGCTTATTTTGTTGAAACTGAAAACTGAAAACTGTGTAGCGAAATAATTTTTAAATATGTGAATAGTATCATGGGACCCATTTTTAATGAAAAAGTTGCTAAAAAGTGAAATTTATGGGTCCGTAAACAGTCCACGAGTGCACTATTCACCGTGGAAACTTCAACAAATGCAGGCTAAAAAAAAAAAAAAAAAAAGAGGAAAACGCCAAAAATGAAAACGCAGACGCACAGACGCTGAAACCAAACAGGTACTTAAGGTCCGTTTGGATACAGCTGAAAACTGAAACTAAAAACTGAAAAACACTGTAGTAAAATAATTTTTAAATGTGTAAATAGTACCGTGGGACCCATTTTTAATGAAAAAGTTGCTGAAAAGTGAAATTTGTGGGTCCGTGAACAGTACACGATGTGCACTGATTGGCTGAAAAAAGTTTGAAAAGTCCAACTTTGCAGCTACTGTTCATGCATTGGATTTATTCACTTTTGTTAATCAAAACAACCCCAAATATAGAGGGTGCAAAATCAAAATAAATACAAACATATATAAAATTTAAAGAAGTAATATACAATTTAGTCATTTTTTTAGTGAATGAGAAGGATCTCTTGTTCCAAGAATGTTGAGATCCTCTCAATCATGCTCTCAACATTTTCTTTCTTACAAATTTTATCTTTTTAAAGGACAAAAAGAATTTGAAATAATAATAATAAAAGTTAAGGTTAAATAGTAACCTTTATGCTCACACTAATTTTCTCTTCAATTTTCTACCTTTCGTTTAATTGATGAATTTTGGGTAGTTTAGATGGGAATAAGCCACTGACCTTATTTTCTTTTCCTCTTAATTTCCATTAACCATCATCTTTTGCCCTCTTTTTTTCTTTTCTTTTTTTAATCTTCCCTTCCCATTTCATTATCTTGTTAACTAGCCAAAACGACTTAAAAACAATAAGAAAAAAAAAAGGCCAAAAAAATAAAAGTGTAAAGGCTAAAATAATATTTTTACAAGTTCTTTATAAATGCTCTCTACTCTTTTTTTCCCTCCAAATTTCCACCTATTTCTTAGCATATGAATTTTGGTCAACAAATGAATTTTTGTAGGTACATATGGAAATTGGCATCCACCATCCTTTTATTTTCCTTTTAATTTCCATTTATATCAAATAAGAACATTCACGGCGATGCTTTCAAATTGCTATATTACTATTTTTAACAAACCATTTCACAAAAAATATATTGCATTGATGGTTCTTTTTCTAAATTTTTTTGCAAATGTGCTATAGTAAACTGCCATTTATAGTAATTTTCTGTAACTCAAATGCTATAACAAATAATAATTTTTTACTCTCTCTCTCTCCCTTTTCTTTCTTTCTTCTCTCTCTCTCTTTTCTATTTTGTTTCTTCATCACCCCCCCCTACCTTTTCTCCCATCTCTCTCAAGCCTTCTCTTCTTTCAATTAAAAAACTCAAATTCTTTCTCTTTTTTTGTCTTTCTCAATTCACTATTCTCAATCTCTCTCTCTCTCTCTCTCTCTCTCTCTCTCTCTCTCTCTCTCTCTCTCTCTCTCTCTCTCTCTCTCTCTCTCTCTCTCTCTCTCTCTCTCAAACAATAAAGAGGTGGGTTTGCGGTGGTTCATGGGCGACATCGGTGGTGGTGACAATGACAATGGGTTAGCAATGTGGTGGGTATGTATTAGTTGTATTTAGGTTTTTTTTTTTCTTTTCTTTTCTTTTTTTTTTTTTTTTTTTTATATGTGTGTTCATATGGGTTTGGTGGTTGTGATGGTGGTGGTGGTGGTTGATTTTGGTTGTGAGTTGAGATCGGGATTTTGGGTTAATATTAGGTTGTGGGTTTTGTTTGATCTAGATGTGGGTTTGGTTTTAGCTGTGTTTGATCAGATCGGGTTTTGGGCTTTGGCTGTGGGTTGTGCTTGATCAGATTTTGGCTATGTATATTCATATGAATTTGTGTTTGATATGGATATGAGTTTGGTGGTTGTGGGTTGAAGAGAGGGTGAAGAAGAAAATAGAGAGACAGAGACGAAGAGAGGTCGTGGGTTGAAGAGAGAGAGAGAGAGAATAATAAATAAATGAATAGTATTTAGCTATGTTGTGAAAAATAAAAACATTGATGTAGGGTGAGTTATGAAATTGTGAGTTAAAATAGATAAAGTAACTTTTTTAGACTGCTAAAAGCTAAATTTTTAACACCATTAACGTGAATGCTCTAACAAAAAACCATGTCCTTTGATTTTTTATTCTTCCTTTGACATCTTCTCTTTTTTACTTCTTATGGAAAACTACCAACTGTTTTAACAAATATTGGAAATCTATCATCCTTCGATTTTTTTTTTTCCTCCCTTTGTCATCCTCTCTTCTTTCATTTTTAGCAAACACCACCTTAGTTACTATATATCAAAAAAATAAAAAAATAAAAAGATAAATAACATCTTTACAATAATATTTTTTAGTAGGAGAGGGAGAGAATTCAAATATAGGTTTTCCCATAGAGGAAAGGAAGACATTGTCACCAAACCACAAGGCTTTTGACAACATCCTATCAATTAAAATTTATTATCTCTTTTGGCACAAAATTGTAAATCTTTTTTTCTCTGCTTAGACCCAAAATGGCTAGCTATAAGAGAGAGGCAAGATGAATCAACACCTCCAACTGATGGAAATCTATTAACCAATGCAACTGGGAAATCTTTTCTCAAAACCTCTAAATTGGCATCTTAAGCTAGGAGGGATGGCAGTACCCTGCCTTGTATTGCCTTTGCTTAGTCTTCCAACTCAAGGTCCACAACCGATAACTTTCATTGGCCATCCAAAAGCCAAAAGGAGTGAAATCAACTTCAATCTATGGGTGAGGTTGTTGAATAAGATCTTACTAAATTGGCTAAGCAAACCATACTTTGGATATCATTTGGAATAGGGCCAGTCGCCGGATTAAGTGCATGTTTGGATCCAACTTAATTCACGGCTGCGTTTCTTCTCCTACGTTTTCTCCTTCTTTTTTTCTTTTTAGCAGCTTATGTTGACTTTTCTTCCATGAACAGTGCACAGATGTACTGTTCATGGACCCATAAACTTCACTTTTTATCAATTTTTTCATTAAAAATGGGTCTGACGGTACTATTTACACATTTAAAAATTATTTTGCTACAGTGTTTTCAATTTTCAATTTCAGCAAAATAAGTTCTATCCAAACACACCCTAAGTCTAAGAAACCAACTTATTAAAGAATGCTAATCGATTCTAAGCACCCATTTGGATCACGGCCAGTGTGTCCACGTCTGGCATTTTTGGCTTTTTTTTTTTTTTTTTTTACCATCGTCTATTGCACTGTTCATGGGACATGAATAGTGCAAATAGGCAAATGAACAGTGTTTTTGGTGTGAACAGTAATCCGGAATTTTTTTTTTTTTTTTTTTGTTTTAAGTTTTCAACAAAATAAGCGGTATCCGAACCCACCCTAAGTAACTTTTTAATGTAAGGAAAAAAAATACCACCTAGTAACATTAAAGACACAATATTCAGTATTTTTCACAACTGTCAAGTATCAAAATAAGATTGATTTTCACATGAATCTGTCACTAATATCATTTTATTGTTGTTTATAATGGAGAGCTTGTCACTTTATCAATGCTTTTATGTATTAGAAGAAATACAGAATTGACCTGTAGCCAATTTAGGACACGTGTTGTGCCTGTATCATGTCATGTGCCAAGGAGTATTGGACGAAAGTCAAACCCAATTCCAATTACAAATAAAGACTTATTACTCCGTGAACAACTCTCTTGTCTGATTGTGGTACCCCTGCAACCAAAATACATAGTACAGTACTAAAATCATGATGTGAACTTGTTATTTAATATCTAGACAGCCCAAACTCGTGGTTGCCAAACTCCTTCATCTCTTCCTTAAAAGCAGGCATGGCACTCTCTCGCAAATTCACTAACACCTTGAAACCATCCTTCCTTCCAGCACTCACCGAAGAATAAGGTAAGAAAAAGCAAGGCTCAACACTTCCAAGAAGGTTTCTTGAGAGTGGCAAAACTGTTACAGGACCACCCCAACCAAAATCAACAGTTGAGTGGCCTAAGTGCCTCCAATCTGTGAATCCACTCACTCCTTTTCCTGCTGTGATCCCATCTCCATAATGCAGATGCTGGAAGTCAATAAACGAGCGAACGTACTCATCAGTGGCTCTGCTTTTGCTCTTGTTGATCAGCTGTGCTGTTTCCCAAATAGGTTTCTCTACCAACTCTTTGGCACTAAGCTGCGCGTACATTGGAACACAGCCATTACCCCAGTAACCGGCAGGTAGTGGTGGCTTTACCTGTTTTCTCATATTGATTGCATAAGCAAACTTCACCTTCTCTTCGCCTGGAATTTTTGAGGCTTTAACCCTGTTTCGTATATGACAAACAAAATGTCCGGGAGGCAACTCATAAGGCATAATTTCCAAACTTTGATAATCATAAAAAAAAATAAGAGACTCGGTTTTCAGTAAGTGCTCCTTAAGAATTTAAATTCAAATTTAAATTCAATGTCGAAGCTATTGCCTAAAATGACAATAATTATAGGGTAGTACTTGTAATTGGGGTATAAAATTTACCTATGATTCCTTATGAGCTATTAGGTTCCTTAATTAGTTCAATTATGTGGTTGTATTGATCAATAAAACACATGGTTGAATTTAATTGTACATGAAAAAGATAACATTATTTTCGTTGCATTAGTAAAAAAAAAAAAAAACCATGTGATAGGTTTTAGTTTGGTATGCATGTACCATACATACAAATTGAAACATGTACTTAATGCCAACTACAAATTTTATTTTTTTTATAATACATCAACATAATAAATAGGTTAAAATTCAATTAATTCAATAACTTTATTTCAATTGTCAAATTAGCGCATAAGGTTAAATTTTTGTCAATTTCATTTCTCACGTAGTAACATTGTAAAAATGAGTCACCCCCTTTATGAATATGTATATATATTTCTATAAAAATAAAACTTATCAAATAACAAAATCTATCAAATGAAAAATTTTACGAATATTTTAATTTAAGTGGTGTCATTTACTAACAGATTTGACAATTTAGCTGAAAATAAAGAATACCAAAAAAAATTTTAGGAGGCAAACACAAAAAGGAAATATAAAGGGGACTTACTTGGCTCGCCATATGAAAGCACCCAAAGCTTCAAAAGTGGTGAATTTCAATCCACACCGTTCAAACAGCGCGGTCTTGAACTTTTCCAAGCACTCATCACTCACATTAAAGCACTCCCTCAAAACCGGACCAGTCTCCTCACTGTACGATGAAAACCCCTTCTCCAAACTCAAGAACTCATGAATCGGCGCCTCAACTCTCGGCGGGTCTCTGGGCCCCAACAGACTCGTCCGATCCCACACCGGTTCAACCGAAACCCGAGTCGCCCCACGAGCCAACTCAGCCATAACGTTGAAGAACTGAGTCGCGCCGAGTCCATCACACAGCGAGTGGTGTATTGCGGCCCCGAGAGTAAACCCACCACACTTGAACACCGTGACCTGTAGCACGCACGGGTTCACAAGCCTCTCTTCCTGATCCGGGTCGGGCACCAGCTGCTCGAGAAAGTGGGCATCCGGGTTGTCGTCGAGGTAGTTGAGAGAGTCGAGGGTGGTGTCACCCACGGTGGCGTGGATGAGCGGCACGGTCAGGTTTTTAACACTGCAAAAGAGGTTTTGGCGGAGAGTGGCGGCGAGAGGGTAGTAGTGGACGAGAGCGGCGGAGAGTGCGGCGGAAATGACTTGGAAAGGGTCGTTAACGGCGGCGGCGGCGGAGGTAGCGGTGTTAAGGTAGGTGCGGAGGTAACGGAAGGTGACGTGGAGGTTGGGGTCGGTGTCGAGATGGGAAAGAGGGAGGGTGTGGTCTTCGTGGAATGGTGGTGTGGTGGGAGATACTAAGGCTGTGTGTGAGATCTTGACTTGCATTGTTGCTGAGTAATTGAGCTGAGCTTCTAAGTTTGTAGTAGCTAGCTAGGACTAGGACTAGGAGGTGAATTCTTTTTAGTTGGTTGTTGGTGTGAGTGATGAGTGTGGTGTGGGAAATTTATATGGTGTTGGTTGTCAAGTTTTCAAACTCTCGAGATTTGGTGCGTTGAAGTTGGAGGTGTGATGTGGAACTTGCTGCGACCAACACCACCAATTTTTTTTTACTACAATTCTGATTTGAGTGGTTAAAATATAACTTATACGTAATCTCACCCATTTTTTCTTTACTAAAAAAATTATACTCTGCAACGTTATCATTGTAGCAAGAAATTATAAAACATTTTGTGGTCTAGACTTTTCCAACTAGGCGGCTGGATATTAAAAAGGATGACCGAGTTTTGACGTTTTGGATGTCCAAAAGTCTGGACCCAACAACCACCGGGCGATTTTTCCTTTATAATAGTCTTTGTTACCGTAAAACTGTGATTTTACTTTTAGTTGCTTTTTTCGATGTTTGACGGTTTCAATTACTTTTTTTTTTCCCTGTTAAACGTTGACGTCAGGACGTGATATTTTCATTTGACTTTTTTATTTAAAAAATAAAGGTATAAAATAAGATTTTTTTTTAGCTGGTTTGGGATTGGCAGAAATTTTCAATTTATTTATAATTTTAGTTTATTTTTATTATTATTTATAAATTTTATTATATTTTTTAATATTATTCATGGATTTCATTATACTATTCAGTTTATTATTTAACTTTTTTTTTTACACTTTCAGCAAAAAAAATTTCTATTTCAACTAAATAAATTGTTCTCAAATAGATCCTTAGTCTTGATAATATTCTTAATTGGTGAATAATTTTTACATAAATTTTCTATTATTTTATTTTAATTTTTCATCATTTCGGAGTTGAGACTTGCATGATCCAATGGATCAAGGACAATATTTATTACATATAATTTATTATACACTATGTATTCGTTTAAGATGAGCTAAAAAATTCAGTTTATTTACACTTTTAACTTATTTTTGTTATTATTTATGAGTTTTACTACATTTTTTGATATTATTTATAAGCTCTACTGTATTATCCAGTTTGTTTTTTAACATATTTTCTATATTTTCAATAAAAATTTTTTAATTTCAGCTAAATAAGTGGTTCCTATAGACGCACCAATTTTTTTTTCCCATGGATCAAAATAGAGTTAAATGTATTTTGATGTGGTAGCTACTAGCTAGTAGTAACTAGTAACTGCTAATTGTTGAAGGCAATATGTAGGCAATAGTTTTCTTCCAACCTGTTGAGTTTTTATTTATTTATTTTATTTGAAAAATGATATAAAAATACATTTGTATTTTAAAAAAAATGACTCCACCTATGGCGAAAATAGAGTCACATGTATTAAGATGTGGTGGGTAGCTAGTAGCTAATAATTAGTATAATATTTAGGACAATATAAAGAAGCACGTAGTGCACTCACAATAAATATGCTAAAATAGCTCAAAAGTTACTTTAGCATCTCAACCATACAAAAAAACCCTCCAATAAAACTACTATAACTAAATTATTTAGCTATATTTTACCTTCATGTTACAGTGAGCTGTTATCAATAACAGCTCACTGTAGCACGAAGGTAAACATAAAATTCCTTTTTTTATTCCCTCATTTCTCATAAAAATCTATAATGGCTCCTCTCTCTTCTCTCTTACTTCTTTGTTTCTGTTCTCTCTCTCCCGTCGGTGGTTTCGTGGGTCGATAGGTTCGTGGGTATCAACGTGGGTCGGAGTGGTTCGCGAGTCGATTTGTGGGTCTGATTGGTTCGTGGGTATTAGCGTGGTTTGTGGGTCTGTGGGTATCGGTGTGGTTGTGCTATTGGTATTAGCGTGGTTGTGTGTGGGTTTCGACGTGGTTGTGTTGTGGTTCGTAGTATCAGCATGGGTCAATTTGTTTGATTTCTGTTAAATTTTGCTTGACTTGAAGCAAAGTTTGTTTGATTTCTGTTAAAATAAAATAGGTTGTTAAAATAGATAAAGTTGTTTTTTAAGTTGCTAAAAGCTATAATTTTTAGCTTGCTTACTGTAAGTGCTCAGCCAACAGTTTGTTTGGATTGCCATGTTTTTATTGGTTTATTTTATTTGAAATTTTTTTAAATGAATTAAATGGTTATATGCTTGACTCGAAGAATGAATGCTTATAATCTATATCCATATATATATATATATATATATATATATATATATATAGGATTAATCCCTTCCAAATATTTTGAATAATCAACTGAAAGATTGGTTTCTGCAAATGGTACTAAATGAAAATTAAATATGAATTGAATAATGCTCATATTTGCCATGATAATGTCTGTTTCAAGGTTCCTTCTGTTCTTGTTAAAAACATGACTGATAAAGTAATTCTTGGACTTCCATTTATAAATGCTTTGTATCTTTTTCTTGTTGAACATGATGGAATTACTACTGATCCTTTTGGACAAAAAGTAAAATTCAAATTTGCTTCAAAGTTTGAAATTGATACTGATAATGCTTTAAATCTGATTCATGCCAAAACCAAACATCTTAACTTCCTTAAGCAAGAAGTTAGATACAAGAAATATATATATATATATATATATATATATTTATATCTATCTATCTATCTATCTATCTAAAAACGCATTTATTGTTGCTACATTATTATTGAGCCACATAAGCATCACGTCATTATTTTTTTTCCCCATCTTTAGAGCATCCACAGTAATGCTCTTAAAATAGCTTTTTAGTTATTTTATAGCTCCAAACAAACAAAAACGCCACACAACAATGTTGCTAAACTTAAAATATTTTACCAACTTGCTACAGTGAACTATTAGTAATACACTAGTAGCAGCTCACTGTAGCAAGTTGCTACAAATATTAAATTATTTTATCTTTCTTCTCTCATTATTAAATTAGTTTCTCTCTCTCTCTCTCTCTCTCAAGTCTATCCATGTGTAGTGTTTATTATATTTATTTTATTTGTTTGTTTATATTATTTTAATGTGTTGTTTGTTAAAATAAAACTTTTGATGTTGGGTGTATTGTAAAGTGAATTGTTAAAATAGATAAAGTAAATTTTTAAGTTGCTAAAAGCTAATATTTTTTTTATAACCTTGCTGTGAATATTGAGTACTGCAAAATTAATTATTTTTGGCCAATGTGATGCACTACATACCATCATAAACTTTAATCGTCTATTGTTTACATTGAAAACTCCTTTCAACATTGAGTGTTATTTTCTTTCCATCATTATATATGTGTGTGTGTGCGCGTGCGCAATACATTTTGTTACACAATTATTGGGCCACATCATCCACTTATTTTCTACTTCTTCTTTTCTCTTTTAAAACTTTCTTCTCACTACTCCAAAAAAAAAAAAAAAAAAAAAAAAAAAAAAAAAAAAAAAAAACAACAACAACAACAAAAACCTTTCCTACTCCCTATTAGTCCACACCTACGGTTACACTTACTCCAACCTTTCATTTCCCCCTTTGCCTCTTTACCTCCCCCGCTACTCTCTACTTCATCGTTACACTTCATTCATCATTTTCTCTTTCTTATAATTTGATTCTTTTCCTTCCCATTTTATTTTGTATAAATTTGATATCATTTCCTCCATTCAATTCATATTTTCCCACACAAAAACTGTGAGTACTCTCTCTCTCTCTCTCTCTCTCTCTCTACTTTCTTTTGGTGAATTTTTGTTCTTTCTTATAACGCTAATTAAGGTTGATTTTTTAAAAATTTGTGTTTTGGTATTGTGTTTCAATTTCCCATCACAAAATCTTCCCTCTCCCTTTTATGGCTTTGGTTGAATTTTGGTTTGGGTTAATACTTAGTTTTTTCTTGAAATAAGAATTTGAGTTTATATCAAAACACAATCTACATGACTATGAATTTGAATATGCCTACCCATTGTTTGAAATTTTGAATAATAAATTATTATAAAGTCTATCTTTTATTCTTTCGGTTTCATTTTAATTTTGATTAAGATAAAATTGTAATTTTGTGATGAGTTTTGATTATTATGATAACTTTCTTATTCCTTAATAAGAGATGAGATATTTGAATAATAAATTTGAAAATTATAAAATTTAGTTGTATATTAGGCAAATATAACATAGTACAACAAAAGTTAGAAGGATATGGTTCACATTAAAAAAAAATTAATTAAACACACAAAAAATAATAGAATGATATATTTGTAAAGATAAAAAGATATAAAAATAAATACTTGTAGATTTTTTATTTTTTTTTAAATTGACAATACTTGAAGTAATTGTTCATTTTTATATATTACACCATATTATATAATATTTATATATACTCTCACGCATCACGTGGGTATGTGGCTAGTAATATTAAAATACCTCCCAATAGAGCACAAATTTTACAAGAAAATTAATATGTAAAGCATTCTCAAATTTCACAAAATTTAGAGGGAACAAAAAAAGTGGACAAATTAAGGGGGGTAAAAAAGAAAATCGGACAAATAAAACTAATTTATTTATAAATTAAAAATGATGGAAGTAAAAGAAACAATTCATTTGAGTGTTTGAAAGAAACAATTCATCCGACAAACATCTCACATTAGCATCCAAATCCAATGACTTCTATCTTCTTACTTTGGCTCATTTTGTTGTTATTAGAATATTACCCCAACTAAGGAAAAGACCATGTACACTGGGGATCTACCAGTGGAAATTGGGTGTACGGTTTCGCACAACAAATTAGAATATTTCCTTTGTGTCCTCTGAAATTTTCGCGTCTTTTTTGAGTTGGATACACTTTTTTTTTTTTTTCACCACTAGTGCGGATGCCTTGGCTTCTCTGGGGAGATCACAGTTTTAAGTATTTTTCTTTGTTTGAAACTCCCCTTACTTCTATGTTTAGTACTGCCGTTTTTGATAATCAGAAGATTCAGCTTTATTCCTACTATTTAGTTTACGTATCTCCTAAATTACGAGGGAGAGAGAGAGAGAGAGAGAGAGAGAGAGATCAAAGTTACTAGTAAAAGACTTGAAGAAGGCCAAGTACAAAAAATAAAAAAAGACTTTGAAATGACTCAAATGCCCGACAGTATTTACCTCATCAATGACAAGGGCCAATACATTATCAATGGAGCAATGGGTATTTTTTCTTTTTTTTGGTAGAAAGAGCAATGGGTATTTAACTATAAGTTGTACCTGCCTCAGCCTGTGTATGAATTAGAGTCTGACCATTTAGTGCAGAACCCAAAAAGAAAAATTGAATATTAAAACTTGGCTCATATGCCTAATGCTAATGCTTAAACTCACAAGTCACATCCACTAGCTTAATGGAGCATGCAAATTAGCTCACATAAACCTTTCAAGGGACTCAAAAGCCAGAATTGTTTAGGTCACATTCCTATCAATTTCAGCCAAGCAAGCCAGATAGCTCAAATTGGAAAATGCTAGAAAATTTGGGTGTGTTCTTGTGTTTGATATTTTTTGGGTTTGTGTTAATGTTAATGTTGTGACCAGATCTAAATTCATGTGTTTTTTAGTCTTTATTTTTTTTTTTTGTTAAAATTGATAATTTTTTTTTAAATTAAATATTGATGTGGCATTTTTTTATTATAATTTTATTAACTATGTCAGCGTCTAATATTGATTACCAACCGACCTCTAGTCAGTATTAACTCCCTTTTAATGTAGTCCAACATTTAGTATAGCTAAAAGAAAAAGTTTGATAATATCAATTATCACATATTCCATCCAAGTAAATTTGGAGTATTAGTAAATAGTAATGTAAAAATAAAAAACAAAAAAGAACATGTAACTTAAGATTTATTACAAAAATATTGTAGCGTAATTTTTTTTTTATTGGATTATATTCGGGGCCTAATTATTAATATTATTATTGGTATGAAAATATGTTAAATTATTAGTATATATATATATATATATATATATATATATATATGTGTGTGTGTGTGTGTGTGTGAGGCCATATACTTTGTATTGAATATTTGTGTATTTTATTAAAATAAAAAAGTAAATAAAGTGAGTAAATTTTTAAAATAAATGATAGGTGGGCCGGATGGCCTGGCCCATAAAAAAGGAAAGGGCTAGTTGCCTAGTTGGAACCCGATTGGGTTGGGGAATTTGGAAAAAAAAAAAAGAAAAAAAAGAAAAAGAAAAAGAAGTGACCGTTGGAAAATAGGCGGTGTGGTGTCAAATAAATAGGACCAGGTTCAGAAGTTTCTCTCTCTGTTCTCACAGACACTCTGAAACAAAGAAACACAGACAGAATACACTCAGCGTTTTGAATTTAGGGAGAAAGAGAAAGAAGTGAAAGATTTTGCTTTTGAATCTGAAGTGTGTTCATCTCGAAACGCACGCACGCTCGCTCGCTCGCTCGCTCTCTGTGTGTGGAAGAAGCAACTCCAATTCTCTCTTTTCCGGTAATCCTAACCCTAACCCTAACCCTAACCCTAATACTAACCCATACCCGTGTTTGTGTTTGTGTTTGTGTTACCGATTCAGTTTCCGTACACCAAACCCTAACCCTAACATAGAAAAGTACAAGCAGCACATTTTAATCTTAATCTGTTAAATTTAGGAAAGAGCAGCCATTGTTAAATGACAATTAACTCTCTTGTCCTAAAATGGAAAAGGGAATACGAAAGCATGCATGGCTCCAAGGCTAGTCCTATTTCTTTAGAAAAATAAAAATAAAAAAAAAAAAAGAAAAGAAAAGAAAAAGGAAAGAAGGCAGGGCCAAATATATATATATATATATATATATATTTCGAGGATGATATGATAAAATAGACATGTGGTAGTTGATCTCGCTGCACATACGTTTTCAATTTTTTTATTATTAGTTCTATTATAGGTTTTTTGTTAGCTGTGGCAAACTAACTTTTTAGTAAGTTAATTAAGATGGTACATTATATTGAGTATGCACCACATTATATTAAAGGGTTAAATTGATAGTAAAAGTAGAATTCTTGTTAGCTCTGTGATTACAGTCAGACCAGATTAAATAAACTAAAATGTCAAATTGTTTAACGGGTAAAAGTGTATAGGCTATATGTATAGGTCAGCTAAAGTGTAGCACTTTCAGTTATAATGGATTGAAGGAATTGAAGCCCTCATGTTATTGATTGTCCTTTAGTATCTCTTCCTAATTATGTGTGATCGGACATTCGCTTATATATAGAGCTCAAACATGACTCAAAGATGTGATGGGCAACTACTGCATGACATGATTTATGTATACCTGTATGTTGAAACATTTTGATCGATAGTGATTGTATATGTTCTTATATATGTTTTCTGTAGGACAGAGATGGGTTTCAGTCCTTGTCCTCGGTCAAATATAGTTGGTTTCAAATTTGACCCCAGTGACTATGAGTTGCTCTCATACTTCCTCTACAAGAAGGTTAATGGACAGTCATTGGATCTCTACTGTGGTTTTATCTCTGATTTTGATCTCTACGGAGCCCATCAGCCTGATCAGATTTGGGATCTTTTTGGTGGTTCCTTTTTGCGACAAGATGAGGACCTCTATTTCTTTACCACTTTGAGTTTTAAGGGTAAGGGTAAGGCCAAGGGTAGCCGTGGCAGCCGCATTTGTCGCACAATCAGCTCCGGAGGAACTTGGAGTAATGAGGGCTCTAAGGTTATATATGATGCCCACAGCAGCCTACCCATTGGAATAAAGCGCTGGTTTCACTATGAGAACTCTCAGTCGCCACAGAATGGCTGTTGGATCATGCACGAGTTCACTCTTGATGTTGAGGGTTCCTCACTGCAGTTGCCTTCTTCTGTTCAGGCTGTTGTTGCCTCCTCTGTATTGTGCCGGCTACGTAGAAACGATCAAGCCAAGACCGCTTCTAGGAAGAGGAAAGTTCAGTCACAGCCCCTCCCCCAACAAGATTGTCCAAGAAAGAAGCAGCGGGCTGCCGAGCATGCTACTACCACTGATGCATCTGATGACACTCTTCTGCCCCTGATTATTCCCGTTTCTAACCAGCATTCTGTCATTCACACTGATGCCATTGCTTCCCCTGCTGCTGCTACCGCATCTGAGCAGACTCTTCCACCGATGGTTACTATATCTGATCCTGTTTCAGAATCAGAATTTGGGCATGATATATTCAATACTAATTTTGATGATGAAGATTTCTGCTCCGATGATCTGGATCAATTTTTGAATGAGTTTTTGGGGGATCTTACAGATTGTGACGACACCCCACTCTTATAGTACATTCTTGTAATTTTTTTTATTTTTGGAGGACTAGCAAAGGCCAAACTCCCACTGGCTCATTGTTTTTTGTACCATTAGATTAGATTTACTTATGACTTAGAATAGTTCAAAGTCAGTACAATTGTAAATTCTTTTTCTTAAGTTGGAATCACTCTACTCTTATCTTTTTTTTTCTTCTTTACAGGACTTGAATTAAACCTGAATGGCTCTTGGAATCTATTTCAAAATTGGCTTGTTTTGCAACCATATTTTCTAATATTTTCTAAACTTCTGTGCTGGCTCTTTTATTTATAGAAGTTTTCAAATTACCTATTTATTCGCCTAATCATTTTTTCTCCATCATCTATGACATTATTCTATTCCCATTTCCCGCAAATTTGGTGAGCATATAGGTCATAAATAAACCAGTGCCTATCAACTTTAAAATAAAATAAAAAACTATTTATTAATGTGCAGGTTTAGAAGGAAATTTCTTAAACTTGAAATAACAGGGCATGGACCTATTCAGTCTACACTGCTACTGTGTTAAATGTTTGTTCAATCTCTGAAGTAATCTAGAAGATTGAGTCGTTTATTTACCATCTGAGCTATGCGTTAAATACTTTTTGCATTGGTTCTGCGTTCAATCTACCTTGTTACTTTGTAAAATATTTATTCAATCTACATTGCTACCGTGTAAAATGTTTGTCCAATCTCTGAAGTGTTCACAACCAAGAGGGTAACTTGAATTGCTATTATAGGAGCTTCAATACTTTTTGCATTGGTGCTGTGTCTTTGTATGTTTAGATGCGTGAAAGGACAGGTGTATATAAGGCCTCTAGAGAAAAACCTAAATACAGTAAATAGTTGCCACAGCAGAATTCTCCAATGGAGAAAGGTATGTCTTTTATTGTCCATTCATCTTTTTCAAACTTGTTAAAATTTCCCTATCTCTTTCATTTTGGTCTACTTGAAAATTGTCTTATTAAATATCGTTAGCTGCACCAAGAGGGGGAGTTGCAAAACCACCAGATAGTTATGTTGAAGACAATGGAAGAACAGGTGTATTTCCAAAGCTTCAGAATGCACAGGAGGTAGATATGAAAACAACACCTGCAGTTTCACTGCCCAAGATGTATCATGATTCAGACATGAGCAGAATGGATATGGAGTTCTTGCCACCACCACCTCCTCCATTTTTTTCCTTTTGAGAAGGTCTTTTGGGAACCGATGGTACCTTTCAATGTAATTACAAGTAGATATCCCTTCTAAGAGTCCGGATGTAATTTCTGCAAAAGCATTCACTGTTGTGTTGCTTCAGCAGCATACAAATAGCATTTCACATGAGCTAACTGATAGAAAGGTAAGATTCTTTTAGCTTAATAAGAACTAATTACCAGGATGACAGCGTGGCTGTTTGATTGTGTGGCTTCTACTTCAGAAACAGTCTCATGTTGTTGTTGTTGTTTTTTTTTTTTTTCATCGTCGTCATCCTCATTAGGAAAATTAGTTTTGAAGTCTTAATCACATTTACCTCCAAGTGTGAAAATAAAGTACATTCACTATTTCCCCAAAACAATAATGATGAGTGCAGAAGAAACTGATCAACAAAGTTGCTCATCTCAGAATTCAATGTTCACAGAACCACTTCTCAGCTGTTCACAGATGATTTACCCGTCAAACCTGTACATGAATCAACACAGTGTTTCAGATTTTTCAAAAGTACAGACATGAACTTGTTCATTGGGCACAGAAGAAAAAACCACTTCAGGCGGAGAGCAAATTGATGCTGACAAAATGATGTCTAGTATGGGATCTCATCATGAAGACTCAGCATGCAAGAATTCACCTGCAATGCACATCACTGCATCAGACAGCAATGATGCTGAAAGGAATAAGACAGGTGGCAATGAACCAATCGGATTTATGGATGACTGAACCAGCTGAGTCGGCTGAACATGATTTAGATATGGAAGACAATCCCGTCACAGATATCTCAAGGCAAATGCAGTATGACACCAAGGGGGTCAAAAAGAACCAGAGTTCATCTTCCAAGCTTTCTTTGGCCCCATTGGACAGGTAAGAGTATTGAGACACTTTACAAAATTTCTTTTTGAAATGCTCTAAGGTAATGAGAAACTGATAATCGTGAAGTTAAATACTTATCTGCTTAGATGGCTTCAAGTGAAAATGAAGAAATATCACAAAATTTACTGCATAATCTGTGATGATATAATCTTTGACACAGCATGTTAACTTTGAGGTTCAGTTTAGTGCACATGTTTTGTTTACTTGATGCAGGGTAGTTTATACAAGGACACTGGTGAAAGGAAAAGAATCTGGGGAGATACACTCTATTTTTTGTAAGAGGCTAGATGAATCTGGACCTAAAGTTCATTGGCCAACTGGGACAAAGTTTCCCTCAATTGGCAGCAAAAGAGTTGGGGCCATGCATCTATCTCCTTCCAGTGAAAAAAGGTGTGTCATGCTTTATGTAACAATTGCTATTATAGGCCTTCAAATGATTGTCTATTTGATATATTCTGCAAACAAGGACTGGAAGTAAATTGGTTCATCCAACAATTTCAGTTGCTAGAGAATTAACAAAAGACCAGCCTCTTTTGCTGGGAAGTGAAAATAAAGTTAAAAGTCTTAGTAAAATCAGGTGAGGCATCTGTAACCTAGTAGTTTCACTTTCAGATAAAGCTTCTACACTTGGCATTAAGTTAAACATTTGTCCCTCAAGATTAGATCATGTAAGAACTGTAAAAAGAAAAGTTCCCATATTGAAGCTTAAATGACAATGCCCCTCACAATCTTCCACAGGGAGGGCTTAAATTCTGATAATGTACCAATTGGGAGCTCTTCTTATATTCTACATGCTTGCAAAATTTCAAGATTATATGAGATCGATAACTATGTCATCGATCATTTTTTTAAATTTCAAGTTTTTGTACTTGAGCTTTGTTGTTTGACTTTGTGTTGAAGTTCTTTATATCAGATTTACATCATTTTGAGCTTTGAGTTGGGTTGTTTGGTCATTCAACAACTGAAATATCAATTGCTTTACATAGGATTTTTCTAAGTGATGTAGAGATTTAAAAGTTCCCTTTGTTTGTCCCATCCATGTGAGGTAAGACATGTAAGGTTATAGCCAAAATAATAATTACTGGCAGAGTAGGCTTTAACTCTTTTGTTGATTGTATTTCAGTCACTGTAGAAAGAAATATCAATTCTTAAATAAATGTTTAAGAACCTTTGTGACAATGTCTATTTTAAAGTTGACATTTGGCATGCTTGTACGATTATTATTGTATATCGATGCCAACCTTGTGTTATTGATCTTAAATAGAGTAAAAAAAAACTGCGAAGTGTTTGGATAAGCAGATAAGGATCCTAAATAAAAAATTGATGAAGTCAGATGTAGGAACTAATTAAGGGTGGAACTTAAAGACAATGCTATATATATGCATATTGGCATATTTTTTTTAGATTTTTATGCATCATCATTTTTTTGGAAAGAATCTATGTTCAATGCAAGTTTCCTCACTTAGTTGAATTTAGATAATGAGTTCTCAAAACGTTACCCTTTTTTTGGGACGTGCTAATTATACTTCAGTCACTCCTACTATATTCAACAGGTAAATTTCTTTCAGAAGTCTTGTTACCATAGATTGTTTTGATGTTTTGGATGTTAATCTTCTGAGTTGAACATGACTGCTTAGTCTCCAATCTCTATATGATAATGCTCCTATAGTAAGTTCTCTCAGACATATAATCAGGCTTGTAATCTTTTCATAAGACCTTATAGGGAAATATTATATTGTTGATTCAAGTTTTGCAACACTCAAGAGAATTTCTTGAATCTTTCCAGCCTAACTGGTAAGACAACTGAACGTGGTGCCCAGACAAGTATGAATTCTAAAACTTGTGCTTTCGAGCATGGAGTATTTGCAGAACTTGAAGACCATTTTGGCTGAAAGGAATAATCTTTGCTTCATAAAAGCTGGCAAGAGGACACCTGATCTCTCTAGCATTAAAACTTCAAGGTATGATGCCCATATAGAGATAAGTCTTCTTCAATGGTTGCCTTCCTATCTGAAAACAGTTTACTAGTCTTTAATTGATGTATATCTTCAATGTAGAATTACAGAGGCAAACAAAGTTCTATCAAATTCTGTACGTCAGAGAGAAATTAATTCCTTGGAAAAGTTGGTGCAAAAAATGGAAGTACAGGGAAATATAGAATTGAAGATTTGAGCATCGTGTTGACAGTACTGAGAAAGAAATGTCTCAAAGCCCATCCTTGTAAAGGAAAGAATTTGAGGTTATATATTATTAAACCACTCCTTGTTATCTCTTCAAAATGATATCACAACAATAGTGACCTCAAATGGAGCTTCCGTAAGTTATAAGAAAATTATCATGACTTCTCATCACCAATATTGATAGGATGCTAATTTGCAGGCATCAAATGCAGATTCAGTGTACTTAAAGCCTCTAAAGCATCTCTCTGCATCATCTAGTGAAAGCAGGTCTGATTGTTCTATTGACTATAATATGTTCTAAACTTACTGGAATAACATGTGCTTTATCAAAAATCACTTGCAGCACTTCAAAAGTACCTTTGGAAAGAGTCCTTGAAGAACAGGTAAATATCTACAAAATCTGTCGGTCTATTTATCAACCCTGACTGCTGAACTTCAATGAATAATATAGACGGTTGAAGCCTCATTTGGTGAACATAACTTGCTTCACTTTCATTTACATTTGCTCCAGGTTTGCATTCATGGGATTCAGGGAGAGAGTAGTGCCAAGCATGTCTTTACTGACCACTGGACCTCCAGACTTGAATGTGTTCGAGAGGTGAACATGATGGACTTGGAAATTCCTTTAGTTATGGAGAATGATGGAAATGTTGAGAAGGCTCAGGCATATACGAAGGATCTTGATGATGTAAGTGAACTAGGATTTATTTATTAGCTATTAAGTGATTCATGTAGGCTTAACTTGAGAGTTGCTCATCAAACCATGAACTTGATGAAGTCTCAAACCTGTAAGTGACTTTGATACTGTGAACCTGAAACCTAAAAAAGGACTTGCAGTTGTTCAATTGTAGAGGAACACATCTTCATTAATTCATTTAGTGAAATGCTGACTTTGAGATTCCCAATGACCAAAAACCTCTTTGTCAACTAAACCCAACATTGCTTTAATGAACCTCCCTGGGTCAAAGTTTGGACTTTGTCATTCCAAGGAGGATCTAATGAGAGCCCAAAACTTGCAACTGATGCAGGAGACTCAAAGAACTATTTATTTTAATTAAGGATTATTTAATTTTTGTAGTTATATTTAGTTTATTTTTGGACCATATTGAAATTATTAAATAGTCCTTTTGTTTTCTCTCCTGCAGATTTGCAACTTGCTGAGAAAGAAGCATGGGGAAGCCAAAGAATTATTAGTTTGAGCTATTGTCAACAATAACAATTTGCGGATGCTTAACCATCCCATCAATGACGAGAAGATATCCTTACTGTCTTTGATGTTAAATTCTTTTTTTATTGTTCGGTTTTTATTGTGTTGGAAATTCCTTCATAATTGAGAACATCATAAGATTCAGAATTTTGCTTCCCAACTGTGTCCAAGAAGCTTTGAGCATGATCAGTGGGTGGGAGCAACAGTTTTTATATTAAGGTATGTGTAAGGCATTTTCTGGCTGACTTGGCCTAAATTTCTTATCCGCCTGATTGCACATTTACATATTTCATGTCATTTACATATTTTTGTCATTAGCTGAGATATTTTGTGCTATTTTGATGACCGGCTCTTGGAATCTATTTCAAAATTGGCTTGTTTGGCAACCATATTTTCTAATAATTTCTAAACTTCTGTGCTGGCTCTTTTATTTATTGAAGTGTTCAAACTACCTATTTATTCGCCTAATTATTTTTTCTCCATCATCTATGACATTATTCGATTCCCATTTCCCACAAATTTGGTGAGCATATAGGTCATAAATAAATCAGTGCCGATCAACTTTAAAATAAAATAAAAATTATTTATTAATGTGCAGGTTTAGAAGGAAACTCCTTAAACTTGAAATAACAGGGCATGGACCTATTCAGTCTACACCGCTACTATGTAAAATGTTTGTTCAATCTCTGAAGGAATCTAGAAGCTTGAGTGGTTTATTTACCATCTGAGCTATGCGTTGAATACTTTTTGCATTGGTTCTGTGTTCAATCTACATTGTTACTGTATAAGATATTTATTCAATCTACATTGCTACTGTGTAAAACGTTTGTCCAATCTCTGAAGTGTTCACAACCAAGAGGGTAACTTGAATTGCTATTATAGGAGCTTCAATACTTTTTGCATTGGTGCTGTGTATTTGTATGTTTGGATGTGTGAAAGGAAGGCCACAAAAAGAGAATGATAAGAGGCATGATATTGGTACCTATAAGGCCTCTAGAGAAAACCTAAATACAGTAAATCGTTGCCACAGCAGAATTCTCCAATGGAGAAAGGTATGTCTTTTATTGTCCATTCATCTTTTTCAAACCTGTTAAAATTTCCCTATCTCTTACATTTTGGTCTACTTGAAAATTGTCTTATTAAATATCGTTAGCTGCACCAAGAGGGGGAGTTGCAAAACCACCAGATAGTTATGTTGAAGACAATGGAAGAACAGGTGTATTTCCAAAGCTTCAGAATGCACAGGAGGTAGATATGCAAACAACACCTGCAGTTTCACTGCCCAAGATGTATCATGATTCAGACATGAGCAGCATGGATATGGAGTTATTGCCACCACCACCTCCTCCATTTTTTTCCTTTTGAGAAGGTCTTTTGGGAACTGATGGTATCTTTCAATGTAATTACAAGTAGATATCCTTCTAAGAGTCTGAATGTAATTTCTGCAAAAGCTTTCACTGTTGCGTTGCTTCAGCAGTATACAAATAGCTTTTCACATGAGCTAACTGATGGAAAGGTAAGATTCTTTTAGCTTAATAAGAACTAATTACCAGGATGACAGTGTGGCTGTTTGATTGTGTGGCTTCTACTTCAGAAACATTCTCATGTTGTTGTTGTTGTTTTTTTTTTTTTTTTTCATCTTCGTCATCCTCATTAGGAAAATTAGTTTTGAAGTCTTAATCACATTTACCTCCAAGTGTGAAAATAAAGTACATTCACTATTTCCCCAAAACAATAATGATGAGTGCAGAAGAAACTGATCAACAAAGTTGCTCATCTCAGAATTCAATGTTCACAGAACCATCTTCTCAGCTGTTCAAAGATGATTTACCCGTCAAACCTGTACATGAATCAACACAGCGTTTCAGATTTTTCAAAAGTATAGACATGAACTTGTTCATTGGGCACAGAAGAAAAAACCACTTCAGGCGGAGAGCAAACTGATGCTGACAAAATGATGTCTAGTATGGATCTCATCATGAAGACTCAGCATGCAAGAATTCACCTGCGATGCACATCACTGCATCAGACAGCAATGATGCTGAAAGGAATAAGACAGGTGGCAATGAACCAATCAGATTTATGGATGACTGAACCAGCTGAGTCAGCTGAACATGATTTAGATATGGAAGACAATCCCATCACAGATATCTCAAGGCAAATGCGGTATGACACCAAGGGGTTCAAAAAGAACCAGAGTTCATCTTCCAAGCTTTCTTTGGCCCCGTTGGACAGGTAAGAGTATTGAGACACTTTACAAAATTTCTTTTTGAAATGATCTGAGGTAATGAGAAACTGATAATCGTGAAGTTAAATACTTATCTGCTTAGATGGCAAGTGAAAATGAAGAAATATCACAAAATTTACTACATAATTTGTGATGATATAATCTTTGACACAGCATGTTAACTTTGAGGTTCAGTTTAGTGCACATGTTTTGTTCACTTGATGTGGGGTAGTTGATACAAGGACACTGGTGAAAGGAAAAGAAGCTGGGGAGATCCACTCTATTTTTTGTAAGAGGCCAGAGGAATCTGGACCTAGAGTTCATTGGCCAACTGGGACAAAGTTTCCCTCAATTGGCAGCAAAAGAGATGGGGCCATGCATCTATCTCCTTCCAGTGAAAAAAGGTGTGTCATGCTTTATGTAACAATTGCTATTATAGGCCTTCAAATGATTGTCTATTTGATATATTCTGTGTTCATCCAACAATTTCAGTTGCTAGAGAATTAACGAAAGACCAACCTCTTTTGCTGGGAAGTGAAAATAATGTTAGAAGTCTTGGTAAAATCAGGTGAGGCATCTGTACCTAGTAGTTTCACTTTCAGATAAAGCTTCTACACTTGGCATTAAGTTAAACATTTGTCCCTCAAGATTAGATCATGTAAGAACTGTAAAAAGAAAAGTTCCCATATTGAAGCTCAAATGACAATGCCCCTCACAATCTTCAACAGGGAGGGCTTAAATTCTGATAATGTACCAATTGGGAGCAAGCTTTGTTACAGTCTTGTACATTTGACACCACCCTCCTGAAAAATTTGGCTTACTCTTTTGCTTCCTCGAGCAAGTGATTGACACTGGAAAGATTGGGAATTGTTGAACTGAGGGTTGGAATCATAAATGATAAATCCCCTTCAACAATCATATTTTGCAATCCTATTTCTCTTGTAAAATTTGTTGCCATCACTACTGACAATGCTTTCTATTCCTCACAATCATCCCCACTAGTATTTTCTCACTCAAAGCAGCTATGGTCACGTACTTGTACCTTGATCCCAACTGAGCTTGTTCATTGGAACTTCACACCATCAAATTTACTTTGTAACAGTCCAAAAGTGACGCTGTCCACATGACGGTCTCTCTGGTTTGCATGCCATATTCTTGGTCCGGATATTCGACAAGCTTAATAGCATATTCAACAGCTCTTTGTGTTAGCAGAGGAGCCTTTATCCTTCCTCCAGTCCACCTGATTCATTTCTCATCCACCAAAGCATCCATATAACTGGGAAGAAAAATCTCTACCTCTACAAAACCACTTTGTACCAATTTGACTTTTTATTTTTGGTTATACATTTTAAGCGGGGGAGGGGATTCAAATCATGGATGTTTACATTAGAAACACTAGGACTTAGAAAGTAAATTATAATGCCAAAATATTGGGATTGGTATATTAGGAGATCCATATTCCAACTTCTTCTCAAATTAGATTTAGAAAGTGAATCGTTTCCGTAATAAGGGAAAGTATCTTTACTTGATGTTTGACTTCAAACATTGTATAAGAGGTTCGCCCTCCAAATCATGACGAGAACCTTCATTTTGAAAAGGTTTGTAGCACAAAAGATGCTGCATTTGCCTCCTTAACTCAGCCATTTCAACGCCACGGAGGTCTCTTTTGCGAGCTGGAGCCTGGAGGTGTTTCCACGTTAGACATGATTGTGTTTTGTGCTTTTAATCTTATTTATAAATTTCATAATCAATTAATCAGTTTTTGAAATAAAGTCTATTGTTCCTCTAAATTTTATTTTGTTAGTTTAAATAACAAATTTTTTAACACTAATAAAGAAAATCAATCAATAGTTGGAAACCAATTCTAGGATAAAAAATTATAAATATAAATTAAGAAGATTGAGCCTCTAAGCGTTCAACAATGGTGTGGGAAAGCCACATATTCCAATTGCTTTCTTTCCTATATCCAAGTTCTTCCCCCTCGGAATCAAGGGTTCCTCTTTTTCTTCTTTGTGACACTAATATAATATTTTTTTCAAACACACGTCAATTTTTCCCACAATTGAAAGTTACTAGGCATTGGATTTCTTTAATCAGAAGGTGCACAATCTACATTTCGTTTTTTTTTTTTTTTATTTTATTTTATTTTTTTTTTTTTTTATCATACTAATTAGTTAAGTGATGTAATTTGTGACAAGTTAAAAAAAAAAAAATTATGAGAAAAAGAAAACTGAGATGTGGAGTTTCAACTTTCAAGTGAGCATGAGGTTTTACCATGTGACGCTCTTTTTGACAAGATTTTTTTTTCATATAAATTCTTTACTCAAGTGCCACATCATAGATAAAGACTATTTATTTTCTTAGATTCACTGTATCATGATATTTCTCAAGTGCCACATTAGAAATAAGGACTAATTAAAATTTAAAAGATAAGGACACTTTATTTTCTTAGGTTTACCGTTTTAGGACTTTCCTCTCTCACATTCCACTCACCATTTTCAGCTCTTGCACTTTGCTACTTTATATAGCATTGCTCATTGATTAATCAATCAAATATAAGGAGAGGCCTCATGTGAGAGAGTATAAGTTTCTACCATGTGGCACTCTTCTTGAGGATTTGCTTGCAATAAAAGATATGGACTTTTAGTTTTATTTGGTTCATCGTTTCAAGAATATTTATCTATCTCTTACAAAGATAAGGACTCTTTGTTTACTAAATAAATACCAATTAAAGGATAAAGACTCTTTATTTTCTTAGGTACATTGTTTTAAGACTTTTTTTTTTCCCTCTCTCTTACTTCGGATTTTCTCGTCTTGCACTTCTGCTCCTTTATATACACTTGCTCATAGCCCTTTACGTCATCCCAATTCAAATACACATGAGATTCTCCAAACCAGGAAGGATTTCCTTTAGCTTCAACCCATCAACTACATGTGTCTAACCCTATCATTATATCCCCTCTCACCCTAACACGTATGATTTAGCTACAACTAGAGAATATGTATTGCGGTTTTGATTTTGAGTGACAACGACTTGTGGTTTTGATGTGGAGGTTAGAGGTCATCGTGGGTTTTATGAGGGTTGTGATTGGACATGGGAAGAACCTTTTATGGGTTTTGGGAGTTTTGATTTGATGTCACTTTGGTAACATATATACTATTTTGTCAACCTTCAACCCTTAGTCCATGTTTTTTACCTATTCTTTGTTAGTCTTTTTGTATTTTTTACCTTTACTTAGATACTAATGTATCGTATTGCTCATGCATAAATGAAATAAAATTTTTTCCCTTATTAGCTTGAACTATTAGAATTGTATTTGAAATTTTGAATGTGAGGCTTATAATTTAATGGAATTGAGAAAAAAATGTTATTAGTTAACATAACGTTATTTGATATAAATTTAAAAAATCATATGAGATCTTTAGAAGTTTATCTTTGTGATTTGCCTTATACAATATTTGGGCGCTTGGGAGCTTACTTCAATTTTTGCAATAGTAGGAAAAATTACTACTATTTAGTGTAGTATTGGTGTGTGTCTTGACCATAAAAGTAAAAAATGATGATAATTTTTAGTTTTCTTTGTTGTGAATCAAGATTACCTCAACTTTAGTTGCAACCTCTAGCTTAATTGCAGTTATTCAAGAGTACTATGCAAACGGTGTACAAACGACAGTTGTATTGTTAGTTCTCTCTAGCAAGGCTACAATTAAGCAGTTGTATTCAAGAGATCCTCTTGAACCAGGATTCGACCAGAAAAATCATTCGAATCATGAGCCGGTTCAACTGAGTCAAAGAGTTGACTTTTAAGGTTAACCGTGAATTGATCACTAAACCAGTTTTTTTAAATGTAAGAACCGGTCATTTAAACATTTTGAGAGAACCTCTTGAACCAGAGTTTGACTTGAAAAACTGTTCGAACCGTGAGCCGGTTCAATCGAGTCACTTTAATTTTTAAAAAATAGAGAATAGGGAACTATGGGGTGTAGAACCCAAGACCTCATAATTCATTTAAGAACCATGAATAGTACTATGACCAACGTACCACTTAGGTTCCTTGTGAACAAATATGAAGTATTATTATATTTATTTTAGACTTATGTGATTTATAATTTTTCAACTTATTCTATTACCTCTCTCTCAATTTATTAAATATTACTAAAATAATTAAAAGTGATTTTTTTTATTTGATCAAAATGATTTAGACTTGATGGACTATCACTACATTTTTTTTTTCATGCTTATTTATGTTGTACTATTTTCTATTAACCTTATAATATCATGAAATTTTATTATAAATTTTTTTTCATTTATTTTTAGATATTTTTAGTCCATTTTGATAATATTTATAAATTTAATATACCTTTATTTGTATTTTAATTAATTACTAAATTAATTATGACATCATCACGGTTCAACTTCAGTCCGACCTTAAAAACCTTGAATCTTTTCCTTTTCCAGTTCTTTGAACAGTTCAAATCTGAAGACCATGATTTTCACATAATTTTTCTTTTCTTTTTTCTCATGTGTCTTTCACGTTTAGTACTTATCCACTTGTATCTCTTTGGTTACTTAGCTGTTAGTGCTATTAATTATAGTTACTATGGTTGATTAGAATTAGTTTCAAATATTTTAAATTGATGTTACGGTTTTGATATATGATTGTAAGTTAATTAGTAGTGTGCTCTACATCTCTAATAAAAACGAAGCTCCTTTGTAAACCAATAATACAAGACCAGTTCTGTGAATTTTATCTTAGACTTTTCTTGAATTTTAGCATTCTCTTTGTTTTTGATTTTTTTGTTTTTGATTTTTGATTTTTTAAATATTTTATAAAAAGGATATAGAAGCCCTATTAGAGACAATTAAATATTGATGGAAGTATATTTAGCCAATTTTTCTTTGTTTGATTACATTCTCTTTATGTTAGTATACAAATGATTTTGTTTCATTTAGATTATGAACAAGGTGTTTGAGATTGGGGTCTTGGGATTTGGTGGTGAGAATGGAGTGGAAGTGTACATTTTATTTAAATGTTATTTTATTACTTTGAATATGTCTAATAATTATGTAATTCCCATCTTTTATATATATATATATATATATAATAAACTCAATAGTCAGAAACTGCTTCTAGGATAAGGAAAAATTATAAAATACGAATTAAGAAGATTAAACTTCAAAGCATTCAGTAATATTGTGGGGAAACATCATAAATACTATATAACAAAATGAGTATTATATATGGGTTAAAAAATAAAAATTATTCATTTGAGATATCGCAGTATGTTGAGGTGAATTCACAAGTCTTGAATTCCTCCCTGGAATAATCCATTATCTTCCTACCTAATCTTGCCTCTCTTTTCCTCCTCAAATCTTTTGCACTTTAGATTTTTGACACAAAACACATAAAAAAGTCCATGGACGCACAATTTGTCCCATGTGTAAGTGATGTAATCTAATTACAAGTTGACAAATATGCAAGTTGTGGTAAATTGTGGCTAATTGTGTCCCTAGAATAGTTGCACAAACCATCCCAAACCATCCCGCTTGTTTTACATATAAATAGGGATCAAATGGACAATGACTCCAAAATTTATGGACCAATATAGTATTTTTAAATTGGCAGCAAGTTATTAAAAAAAAAACCAATTTTGCTGCTACCAAAATATATGGACCAAATTGAATATTTTTTTTTTTTTTTTTTTTTTTTTTTTTTTTGTGTTGATAATCTAGACCTAATTGATAGTGATCCAAATATGTAGGGACTAAAATTGTATTTTTGGGAAAGAAAAAAAAAAAGTGCTTGATGGTTGTGCTATGCTATGAAGTCCTTAAAAGGGAAAAATGCCCATACACCCCCTGAACTTTTGAGTTGTGGCCGAAGCACTCCCTAAACTTTTATTTTGACTAATTTACTCTTTTAACTTTATACACTTGCCAAATCAGTACATTTGTTAGTTTGGTATTAAAAAACTAATGGGAAACTCACATGAGAGGAAACTGACATTACAAATGATTTATCGGCTTAGTTGAGGGAGGCAGAAAGTTACGTCTAGAGAGAGAGATGAACTAGAAGTCTAGAACCACTGCAGCAACCTTCTCTTCAGTGTTGGAGTCTTTGTCCCACTGTTGTCTTGTCGTTGGTATGTCTTTTTTTTTTTTTTTCAATCCTCCAACTGCGAGTTTCTGTTGCAATGTTTTGGTTAGGTTTAATTTTTGGATTTACCCTTTACACTTACGCACGCGTTTCAAGACTACCATGAATTCAAATATCATTGAGTGTTTACAAATGTTAAATTGTTTCACAAAGCATAACTCAATGAATCAATAATTGCACTTTTCCAGTAGTATTAAGATATATATATATATACACACACACGGCCTATCACTATAAGTTATACAAATTGGGGATCATCATTCTTCTCAACTAACATTGACAATATCAATTTATTAGATCCCTTTCATATACATTAAGAGATGAAATATAAAACCAATGAATTGAAATACCTAATCAATCAATAATTACACTTTTCCAACAAGTCTCTAAGAAAAGTGAAATATTACAATCCACATTGCAGTTGCAAGCATGCTGAGACAGAGCCTATACATGATTTACCTAATCTATATGTTGATTGAAGAAGAAGAAACTTCAATGGGGCTGGCAGTTTGAGTTTTCCAAATATATATTAATGAAAACATAGATGAGACAAGAAGGTTAAACAAAAAATTAATACATTTAATAGATCCCTTTGATCAATATTCCCATTCACTAAATATACACTTTCTGCCCTGACTTGACCTAATCCAACTTCCATTTTGCAGTATTAAGATGCCAGAAAGAAAGCCCCAAAATTGTTTCATGCGGCATTGTGCTTTTCCTTTCTTATACACGAGAAACAATTAAAAGTGTCATCAATGCCCTCTCATGTTTCAACTTTCATGCTGCGTTGCTACCTGAACTGTTAGCCTTTGTGAATCATAACCTTTGACTAAAGTACATGTTCATTAAATATCTTGAAGGATTGAAGCTGCTCAAAATCACTGCAATGAAAAGGAACTGAATTTAGATGCAATAGAAATAGAATCCAAAGCAAAAATACATTCAACACTTACAGATAGGAGAAAGGACAATAACAACACCAATGGGATATAGGAAGAAAGATATATTTTTGTTCTCGTCTTTTTTCAATTTTTTTCTGTGCCCAATGTAAGAGTTGAAATTTAATAGTCATTGTTATCCTTAAGGTATTCTAAATTCTAAGGTGATTATAAGTTTAAGTAAATATTTTAAACAAGTAAAACACATAAACATGAATGAAAAAAGGTAAATTAACAGAGAAGTTTTCATGCTAAATCTGTATTAGGGAACAAAAAATGGTGATCCAACTTTTTAAAATCTCTTATTTATTTTGCCGCCTTTACTTAGAGCCTGCTTATGATTGGTATATCATAAAGGAAAGAAGCAATTTTGACTTAATAACGTTAGAAATATTATTAAAAAAGAAAAGAATACATCTAGGTGTACAATACAAAGAATAGTAGAGATAATAATTGATGTGTGGCAACAAATCAACACAGTAGAAATAATAATTGATGTGTGGCAACAAATGCATAACTGAGTTTGATGTGGGGCTTTGGGTGGGGTCAGGGGGGGCAATTGCCTCTTCTCGACCCTCTCTAGCTCCACCCTTGGTACACCATATCCTAAGATATCCACATAATAACATGCAAACCCTATTATACCCCTACTTTCTTATCTCTGGCTTTTTATCGTCTTCTTCTTGTTCTTTTCTCTAGTGTTAGGTGTTAGCATCTTTTTTTTGTTCTTTTCTCTTAGTGTTATTAGGTGTTAGCATCTTCTTTCAGAATCCTCAATCTTCATCTTCATCTACAATTACAACTATGGGATATAGAAATTTAATAAGGTAATAATGCCACGTGTCATACCCAAGGCCGAGGAGGCCAATACAGTTTTGAGGAGTCCATACACTCGGACGGTAAGGCTAGAGAGGCGAGCCATGGCCACGTCAATGGCACATTACCAGAGGGGGCCACACTGTAGAGGAAGAGCTTTAGAGAGGGGGGTTAGCCCTGATGTGATTGGAGGGATGGTAGCTGCCACCATATTTAATACACCTCACCAAACCCCCTGGCCGCATTTATGAAGACCTTTGAACAGTACTGTCTTGGTTGCCGTAACTCATAGAAGACTTAGGAGGGCGTCTGATGGGACAAGCACTCGAGTAGTAGACTGCATAATCAATAAATGGAGGACCAAGTTCAGCCAAAAGAGGATATATAATGTAAGAGATCCTCCAAGGAGGAAGGGAGAGGCTCATCTGAGAATCTGAAAAGCACTATAACACAAAGAACTGAAATTGTAATCAAGTCTAAGAAGAATATACTCAAGAACTACTCCCCTTGGACTTTGCCGAGGAAGGATTTCTTCGCAAACCTGTTTTTCTTTGTTTTATTTCAATCTTTAATCCATTATGAGCGTTGTCCAACTCACTGAAACCTAGTTTTCAATCCACTCTCTAAAAATTCTTTGTATTGGGCTTTTTGGGCCTTAATCCTGTTACCTTGTGGGCTTAGGATACAAAACCTGCCCCTACAACAACCAATAATCATATTTTTCTTAAAATAAAATAGCAGAAACAAACCATCATTTTAGATTCATTTTGATCGCACAAAAATAGTAAGCAAAGCTCTCTTACTTTTTATTTATTTATTTATTTATTTTTTAATGTAATTAAAAGTAGTGGTAGAGCTAGAATTTCAGTTCAAGAGGGGCAAGATTAAAAGACAAGATTAAGAACAAAAATAATTTGAAATATTTTAATTGATATCTATAAAAAAATAAATTAACATTTGTAAATAAATGTAGTCATACAAAATATATAAATATATAAATCTAAAATATAACTTATTTTTTTATACCTACATTAATTAACTTAATTGCCCTTGACGTTTTTTCATATTTTGAGAACACTATATGATTTTTTAATTTCCAATAGTCTTGAATATATTTTTCATATCATTAAAATAAAGAAATAAAAAATAATCAAGTCATAGTTATTAACAATCAAAGTTAGACATTAATCACCCATTTCCCTCTCCATTGTGTGTGTGTGTTTTTCTCAAAAAAAGAAAAAGAAAAAGTAAGACATTAATCTAAATATGTAAGGTTTACACTCCTAATTGATTCCTTAAAATAAGTTGAGAAAATAAATTAATCTAAAAGTGCTAAGTGTATAACAATATAACTATAAAATTGTATAAGTTGAGAAAAATATATCTTTCTTTATTTGTATAAGCATTTAAAATTTGAGTTTATAGCAAAAATCCAAATTATTTCATTATTGCGCACAAGAATATATATTAAGTCGTTTGAAGCAAAAAGATAGTAACGGCTTTAAGGTATTTTGTGCGGGTAGCTTACCTCTAGTACTTTTTAAATTTTTTTTTTTTTTTTACAAGATAGAAATTCTACTCTAGTCTAATCTAAGTGTATATGTGTATGAAGTTCTCTTCTAAAGATTTGAACTCCAGCCCTTACCCCCTCACATCTCACAAGCACTTATACTTGTAAAGTAACTATCGCATCAAGAGTGTGATCTCCAGTACTTTTTTAACTGGACATGTCTTTTTGTTTTAAATATACAATGACAAGTGGTAGTGAATTTTAATCTTTACATTTTTTTTAGTTAGTGGATGATGTGACAGTTTCTCATTAAAATAAAAAGAAATTCCAATTAAAAAAGTATTGGAGGTAAACCAAACTCATTTCGTGCTAGCCTGTAATAGGATAATAAATGGTTTTTTTTTAGGTACTTTTTTCCATTTTGTGTAAACTATAGGAGCCATTAATTTTAAATTTAATGCCGTGAGAAAGGAAAATAAAGTGGGAAAATAAGCAAGAAAAGTGCTGAGACTACTGCCTAGCGAGAAGCGTGTAAAGATCAAAACTGAAAATTAAACTAAATAGTCGCAAATAGGAAAAAGTTTAAGACCACAAAAATAAATTTTTTGTTATAATTGTGATGTGACAGAATGTAATTAGTAAAAAAATATTGAGTCTATTTAATGATGGTTAACCTTTGATAGTTTTGCTATATCAAAATTATGATAAAAAAATTCTGAAATAATTTATTGTCTTAAAACCACTATATAAATAGTGATATGTTTTAAACGTGTTAAGCAGCTTTTGTTCATTTGTTCCTAGTTGCCGGTTGTTAGGGAGAGCTGATATCTTGTGAGCTAGACGCATCAGAGATTTTTTTTTTTTTTTTTTGATGGGAACGCATGAGAGGTTTTGTTCGTTAAAGACGAGCTCGTATATCGTGCCCCTGGTGCATGACAGATAAGTTGTCAGGTGTGTCTTGTTTTTTTCTATTTCGGGGGGGCTGGGGTGCAAAGTCATCTCACAATTTTTTTTTTTTTGAGAAACTCACAATTTAATTAAACAGAAGGAAATTATGTAGTCGCCCCTCTGGCTTTGCCAGTGATTAAAAGTAAACCCTACTCTTAATTTGATTTATGAGACTACATTTTATTTATGAAATGAGTTAGCATAGGATTTAAATATACATGAAATAAACCAAAGGGGTTGGTCAAGTTGGTTGGGCTCTTGGTCTCAAAGTACTTGTACTGGACTCGACTAGGTGTGCTCGTTCGAGTCCTGCTACCTGCACTTTGAAAAGAATTTCCTGGGCCAGTGCTTTACTCCTTCATGGGCCTACTCGGTACGAACAGTGATTAGTCTCTGGTTGAAAACCTTGAGAAAACACTGTGGGAAATAAAAAAAAAAAAAATACATGAAATAATACACGTGAAAGTTTTTGAAGTTATATAGTAAGTAAACCCTCAAAAAAAGTTATATAGTAGGTAGGGCTATCCACGGGTCGGGTCGGGTCAGTTTTGGACCCAGCCCGGACCCGACCCGCTGGTGTTGGGTGGAAGGCGGAGGGACCCGAAACCGACCGCCGGCGTCACTCGGTCGAGTCGGTTTTGGGTTCGAGTGGTGTTCGGGTCGGTTCGGTTAGTGGAGAGAGTCGTTGGATCTTGCAAACGTCGCCGGAATCTTCAAAAAATTTGTTGGAATCTGCAAAAACCCAATAGATCTGCACCAAAAATCGCCGAAATCAGCCTGGATCTCCTCGAATCTCGCTGGATCTCACCAAATATGGTCGAGATCTCGCTTGGATCTCCTCGAATGTCGTCGGATCTCACCAAATCTCGCTTGGATCTCCCCGAATATTGCCGGATTTGTATATAACGTCGGTTGGGTCGGGTGGCTCGGGTTTTGGAGAAGAAAACCCGCCACTCGACCCGCCGGCGTTAGGACTTGGGCGCGGAAACCTGACACCGACCGTCGGAGTGGTTGGTTTGGGCGGTTTCCGATTCGGGTTCGGGCGGGTTGCTCGGGTTGGTCGGTTCCGGGTTGGGTTGGACACCCCTAATAGTAGGAAATAAATATAATAATGAAGTTTATGAGAGAGTACTGGAGAGGGCCAGAGGGGGCTTATATAAAGCCATGCATACATTCTTCAAATGATAAGCAAGAGCGAAAGAAGAAGAAATATAACAAAGAGTTTTCTTTCTCTTCCCTTTAATCCATTCCCTCTTCCTTTGTGAGTAATTACTTCCAACAAAAGCAACCATGCCATCTTCACTATCTCCGGCACCATCTCAAGCCCACTACTTCCAAAACCTCCTAGACTCATCCCGCCCCTTCCTCCGCGATGAACTTGAATCTGTCGACAAGAATTTGCCTTCACTGGTGGCGGTCTTGCGCTCCGCTGGAGCCGGTGAGTCGTGGCACAAGCTTGGCAATTTCCTTGACCACCTTGTTGACATATACCGTATTCTCAAGATTTGGAAAGCACCAAACTCCGTGTGCCTTTGTGGCCTCCTCCACTCCTCCTATTCCAATTCCAACACCAACCTGGCTATATTCGATCCCTCTACGGGTCGTGAAGTGGTTCGCACCCATGTTGGGGATGAGGCGGAGAGGTTAATCCACTTGTACTGTATTGTCCCAAGACAGCATCTCATTCGTCATGATCTTTTATTCCATTACTCTGATTCAGAACTCGTCGAACACCTTAAGCTTTCAGAGATATCGTTGAGTAATGCCATGCACAAGGCGTTGTTCAATGAAGAAGAACCATGGAGGAAGAAGCTGCAGGCTCTTCTCCCCGCTGACGGGATTACTGTGAAGCACGTTAAAACCAGCCAAGATGTCCCAGTTTCTGGAAGGGTGGTCGCGGTTTTCCTTTTAATGACCTTGGCAGATTTCAGTGAACAATATTTTGGCTTTCAAGACGCTCTCTTTGAAAACTTCAATGGTCGCCTCGAGAATTCAGGCAACAACTGTGCCGCTTTGTGGCCTGGCGATGGCAAGCCAGGTTTATGGTTGAATTATGTATCGAGGTTGGGAGCGCTATATAATCTGATAGTGAGAGAGGAAGAGATTTTTAAGGAAGAGAGGAAAAGGGTTGGTGGTGGAGGTGTGGTGCAAACTGATAGTCATAGAGATGAAGATATTGAGCTTGTGGTGCCACCGGTTTTTGAAAACTGTAAGAGGGTTTTAGATGCAGGGGAGCAAATAGTTGCAAGGGACTTGTATTGGGAAGCTGTTTGTGATATGTCTAAGAAGAACCCTGAGGAGTTGCTTTTGAGGAGCATTGAGAAGAACCCTTTTGTGGGGGAGCCGCATGTGGTGTTGGGTCAGGTTTATTTGACCAAAGGGATGTTTGAGGAAGCTGAGAGAGAGGTTGACAGAGGGCTAACCCTTATGCTGGAGTGGGGGAGTTCATGGGATAAGAGGATGTCTTGGAAAGTATGGATTGCTTGGGCTAGAGTTTTGTTGATCAAGGCTAAGGAAAAGTCATGGCCAAAGACTTCTGGGGGCATCTACAGCTTGGGTCGCGTGAAATAAAATTGGAGTACAGCCTTGGATTTGTGTGACTCAATAATAATAATTAAATAATGGCGTTGTTAATCACACACTTGTGTGTGCGCATCGTGTGAGCTGAAATTGTGTTACATTTCAGCTAGATTGTGAAATTGTGTATCATTTTGAATTTATATTTGAAGTTGTGTTTTGAAAGCTCGATTTTCAAGTATTGTGTGTGTATGTTGTGAACAGAGTACAACAACATGGATTTAGTATTTCTTTCATTAAATAAACAGGAGTAAAGCCTTGGATAGGCAACAACAACATAAGGCTCTTGGCACATCTTTCCCTCTCCAGCACAAATATGAAATTCAAATAAAAAATTATTAGGTATTTTTGGAATACTCACCTTTCATATATATGAATGATGGTTCTTAGTATAAATTTAATTATAGTGTAGCCTACTATTATATGAGGGGAAGAAATATCAAGTCGCTGTATACCTGGAGTAACAAAAAATGCACTTTTCAAACAATCTTATTCTTAAGACCACATTTAATTTAATTATATACTAGTGAAAGTCTCCTGCATTGCATGACTTTAGTCATGAATTATATATATATATATATATATATTGGAGAAATAATAACTAAATGAGTTATTATTATGTTACATAACTTTAGAACTCGTTTCTAACTAAATGAATGATTATCTATATCTATATAATATCTTATAGTTGAAATGTTTGATTTTTTGTTGACTACTTTTCATTGCACCACATGGCTACATAAATTAATGCCACGTCTACAATTAAATACACAGAACAATATATATTTTCATTTGGTGCTTATACAAACCATTTCATTAAATTTTTTTTGCTATTGTTGGTGTTCAGCTGCATTGTTCCAGTGGGTAGTTATAAATTTTATTTACATTTTAAAACATTGAAAAATTGTGTTTTTTCAGTTGATAGATTAATCAAACCGTTTCAATACAATTTTGCTAACTCTTTTAACTGTCTCTTTTGTATATTTACATTAACTTCTTATTTCTCCCGGTTTCTTTTCTGCCAGAGGAGTACAAAAATTAGAAAACAACATTATTGGCGCTATATACCCTTGATGAAAAGTTGGAAAATAATTCGATCAATTGTGATTAAGAAATTTCTCTAAATATTGATCATGGTGTTATACTATTCTTTCTTCTTCTTCTTTCTTTCTTTTTTTTTTTTTTTTTTTTTTTTGAGAAGATGGTGTTATACGGGAAATTATTGTGTACTCTCGGAAGACAATAAATGAGTACTCCCTTCTCTTACATGAATGATGAATCCCACTAATTAAATTCATGGTGAAAACCACCATTCATGTAAGAGGGAGGACTACGCATTTATGATACTCCAAAAATACCTAATAATTTTCCGTATTATACTAATTGGTTACATGCTTTTTGCCTTAAACTTTGTGTGCCAAAGTTACGTAAAATATTGTTATTTGTGCACCGTTTGACTTTGTAAAATGAGTTTTAAATTCGCCTTTTTTTGGCTTAATGGCTTTGATTATTTGTTTAAATTTGCATTTTTTTGGCTTAATGGCTGAATCTTAAGAGGAGAATCTAAGGAGCAACACCTAAAGTACTGTACCTAAGTTTTGTCCAAATATTTTTATTACAATAGTCAACGATGAAACATTAAGAAGAATAAATTGTGAAGTGTAAATATGCCATAACACACATTAAATGCCACATGTTTGATTTTAATTACTGTTATACTTCAATTTTACCACCAAAGTCTGGTCATTCCAAGCATGATAATACAATCTTATACAAATTACAACACAAGTAATAAACCTGCCAACAAAACAGAATAGTTAACCAGGTATATATTAATATTGAACACAACGTTTCAGCCAATAACAAAACACAATACCATTCTTAGGGGAAAAGATTAACAAAAAGCAAATGCGCAGGATTCAGTTTTTTACAATGGCCAACAATTAATGTATCAGTATAAAGAGGAATCTACTTCTTGATTCTAGTGTCGTAGTCATGGCCATTTCATAAATTATAATACAATCTTGCTCTATATTATGCCCATAAGAAAATATTAAAACAACCTGTAATATTGCTTTAAACCAAATCTCCATTGCAACTACCCGATTCAAACCCAAATATTAATATTCAAAGGGAGATGAGGAAATACAAAATAATAAGGACAAAACTTAGGTATAGTACCTTAGGTGTTGTTCCTTAGGTTCTCTTCTTAAGATTCAATCATGTGGCTACTTAATTAAAAAATACACTTCTATCCTATGAGAAAAAATCCACATGGCAGAATTTTAAAAGGGAAACCTAAGGAACAACACCTAAGTACTGTACCTAAGTCTTACCCAAAATATTTTATGTATTAGTTGAAATTTATTTTCTGAGTTTGAGTTTGAATGAGATTTTGCACCATAAATTTAATATAAATTTATAGTTTTATATATAACTGGTTCTTAGTTCCAATCATATTTTTTGGCTTTTTATGTGTAATAATGTATGGGTACAAATTTGTCCCCACGACACAACCAACTTTATTGGGTTTTGTTAGGATATATGTGTTTCACTTGTTAAGAACATATGTCACTATTTTATGTAATTGACTAATCATTTGACAAAACGTACTTTACTTGTATTTGGGTAGATATAGGATGTGTTTAATACTTCAAGAAACTTTGTTTCAAGATCAAGTGTTGAAACCATGCAAGTCTGTCCAAGATTCAAGTCTAAAAAGTGCCTGTCATTAAAGCTCGACAGCTAGCCATCTATCGAGCTTGAAGAGCTGTTCAGTCCCGTGACTCGACAGCAGCTCGACAGATAGGGTATCTGTCGAGGTTTAAAAAAAAACAAATTTTTAGTTCTGTTTTGACTCTAATCCGTGATTATGTGTTTGGGCCTTCTTTTCTCACAACCCTAGACATATAAAAGGATTATTTTAAGGGCCGTCAAAGGTGGAACAAGTTGTACAAGTGTTGAGCAAAGTTTGTTCAAGCAAATTGTGACCGGAGACAGAATTTGCCCTAATTCATTGTTCTTGTGAAGAAGTTGCTATATTTGTGCACCGTAGGGTTTTGTAACCAAGCATTTTCTAGATTTTCATCGTTTGGATGAACTGAAGAACTTTGCAGCCAACAACCTTCTCTAGTTGGTGATTGAAGTCGCGTACTGGGATCCGCGCAATTGGTTAGTCACGTACTGGGAGCCGTGCATCAAAATGAGAGATTTTCACTATAGAACAAGTCCAATTGAGTATTGGGGTAAGGGTTCAACTGTAGGTTGGTATAAGGTACTAGGATTCCTTTACTTGTAACCGCTTGTTGTGATAATAGTGGATTCTCGAGAATGGTGACTTTAAAATCACCCGTTGGAGTTTTTGCCATGTTGGTTTTTCCCATTCGTAAACAAATCACCGTGTCAATTTATTTTTCTCTGCACTTAGTTTAATTGGTGATTTTTTTGTGCTACCACGTGTTTGCATGTTAATTTGATTAATTAATAATCTTGACTAATTAATCAATTAATTCATCACAAGGGGTCAATTCGTTTTTGGCCTATTAGGTTTTACAAATAGCAATTTTGGAGAAGACCCACAAGTTTCTTGTATTTCTAAAAAAGATGAAAGAGAAGAAGTTAGCAAATGAATATAAACCACTATTTATACTCAAATGATTATGATCCTTTAATGTGCACATTTTCGGTCAATAGCACATTTTCACCCAATAAGCACATTTTTGTTCAATATGCACATTTTTATTCAATATGCAACTTTTCGGTCAATAGGCATATTTTCATTCAATAAACACCTTTAATATATATTCAATATAAAGGGTTATCACATTTCAATAGGCACATTTTGGTATAATCTAATATGAAGGGTTATGACTTTTTTTTTTTTTCCTGAAACTCATTTAGTAGTTATTCCCATGTATTGCACTCATTAACGACTAGTATTCTATAAAACTGAAGCATGTTAACTTTTTATATTGTTTCATATTGTGCCACATAAGCTTTGGAAGCTCCACAGTTTTATACATCATTTGGATTTTTAAAATTATTTTAACTTTTAACTAAAAACCACACTAAATCTTTGAAAACCACCCGATTCTATTTCATGTATGCTTCTTTTCTTTTTGCAAACTCTAAAGTAGGCTCCTCTATCCGTCTCCACCTCTATCCGTCTCCACTATGAGAGAACCTTAAACTTCAATTTCTTTGGTACACTTTCTCTTGCTCTCTCTTTTTTGTGAATTAGTATTTTTTTTTTTTTTTTTTTGCTTTTATTTTTCCTTAACCCTTCTCAGTTGAGTCTGTTGGAGGTGATCTTGTGGCTGTTTTTTCTTCCAGGTCTGATGAGATTTTACATAATTTTCATAAGAAAGGAAAATAATTTGGGTTAATTTTTCTGCAATATCTGAAATTGTTTGCCAAATTTTTTGCAAGTCGTTGCACGTTCAAGCAATGACTTATTTATAAAATTGTAACTCAAAAGACAAGAGAAATTCATGCAATGATATAATTTCATAATCAATTTAAGATTTTATAAAATTATTTTAGTCTATTACTAAATAGGTAGGTTCCCGTGCATTGTGTGGGATTCCGACTAGTTATTATATAAAATGTATAATTTTGTAATTTGTCCTTATATATAATATGTCTAATTAAAATGACCAATAAAAAGTTTTGTAATTTTCTTTATAATTCCTTATTTATTAATGAAGAGGGTGATTTGAACTCAAGCACTTAAATATTTTCTAAGACTTGCATAAATAAGGTTATCCTAAAATAATTAATTCCAAATTTAAGATTAAAAAATAAATTGTATTTGTATGTACACCTAAAAGAAATTTCATTTTTAAGTCTTATTTTGATATTTAAATTATCTGTTTTAGTGTTGATTTTATTCAAATGTTTAACACCCTAACTTATACAACTTGAGAAATGTCACTAATTATATTGTGCTTTAGCCTTTAAGAACACATATATTAATATTACACATGAAAAAAATAATAAATTTAACAATTAAACATTTGAAAAAAAATTAAGCCAAAATCTCAATTCATTAATGAAAAACAATCCAAATTTTTGAACTTTTAAAAAAAAAAAAAAGTAAAAAAGAAGTTAAGTAAAAATAGACTTACATAGGAATTTGGACTGATGGATCTAATTTAGCCAAATATTATCTGTAATCTAAAAGGATATAGGAGGAATTGTAAATTGAATTTAGTTAGACTTTTGAAGAAGTATAGTCATGAAAAAAATTCACAAGAATCTTAAATTATATGATCTGAAAGGATATGGGAGGAATTTTGCATACTAAGAAATTAACATAAAACACAAACAGAATTTTAAAATATAAAAATTGATAAAAATTGATAAAGTTTTAACAATTAATAAGCAAAATTAACTTGGAATCATATTGCACTACAGCACATAAAAGACATGTTTTGAACTAGATTTTTCGTAGTGATAGTCAAATGAAAAAAATAAAAAAAAAACTTACAAATTAAATGCATAGAATAACCAAAACCTAAAACACATAAAATATTTCAAAAGTTTAGAATTTAAAAATAAAAAATAAAAAACTTACCTAATATATAGAAGCCAAGAACTTAAATGGGTGTTCCTTATTTAATTAGTTTCTTTATAGTAGACTTCTTTTGACATAATATCCATACATGAAAAGAAAAAAAAAATAACAATAAGTAACATGAATTTATTTAATTGAAACTATATACAAATACATATGCATAATTGCAGCTTGAAAAAAAAAAACCACAAAAAAAAAAAAATATGGAAAGACCATTAGAGTAGGATTTAAATTTCTAAAACTTAGACGATAAAGTTTTAGCTAAATTAAATAAGTTATCTTTATCAACTGAAACTTAGATGCATCTTGCATGTTTTTTTTAAAACACTTACTTTATCAAACAAAATTGATAAGAGCAAATGAGTTGTTATTTCTATCAACTGAAACTTAGATGCATGTTGACTGTTGCATGTTTTGCTAAAACACTTATTATTATTGTTCCACATAGAGAGAGAGAGAGAGAGAGAGAGAGAGAGGCATTGTGGAGGCAAAGTGTTGTAACTTTGTAGTGTGGAGACAATGGCAATGGCATAAGGGAATATTTTATTAGATTTTTTTTTCCAAGAAAAGTCAAGGGGCCATGGCGCCGGTCCCTCTTACGCTAGTGAGAGAGAGAGTATCATATAAATTTATCAACTCTTATGAATTTATACAATATGTATATTCTCCCAATTCAAATACATATGCTTAAATTGCAACTAAAAAAAACAAGAAATAAATTTAAAAAAAAAAACGTGGAGTGCAAGAGAGATTCTTGGGAAAGACCATTAGTGAATATATATAAGTTTAGAAATTTTGATAATAGATTTTTAGTTGGAATAGGATTTAGATTTTTGAAACTTAGATGCATGTTGCATGTTTTGTTAAAATGCTTATTGTTACTTTATCTAAAGAAATTGATAAGAACAAATAAGTTGTTATCTTTATAAATAAAACTTGGATGTATGTTGCATATTTTGTTAAAATACTTATTGTTGTTTCTAAAAAAAAAAAAAAAAAAAAACTTATTGTTACTTTATTTAAAGAAATTTATTAGATTTATATGCTTGAGACAATCAGTGTTTAATCAATTTTAAGGCCAAGTTATTTATTAGATCTATTATGAAAGCCTTAGGTTAAACAAACAAACATACATACCATGCAAGTGCGGAAAATTAAATAAGATACTATATGTAGTTGCACGATTTTCCTGGCCCAAATCTTATTGATCTGGCCTTGGCCCAAAGCGCAACCCACAATAGAAATTTGTAGAGGATGGGTCAAAGAACTTCGCCTCAGTGAGCCTATTCGGTCTTGTACATGGACAATATAGTTGCAGAAAATAAAAACACAAGAATGGATCTCCACGTGTGATTCTATTTCTCCCGTTCTTAATACAGTTTTTCTCCCCTCTCTTTGGGGGATTTCACTACATTATATAGTTCCTCTCCTCTCATCTCAACCTTACACTTGTCGATCATCTAAGCATCCACTTGAGCACCTGTCCCATCAGACGCCCCCATTTCTCCCTTTGTGAGTTGCAGAGGCCAAGGTGGTACTGTTCAGGGGTCTTTTCCTCATTAATGCGGCCAAGAGGATGGTTGGGGCGCAATTAATGTGGTGGTGGCAGCTTTCCATGAGATATTTTGGATTTTATTCATTTTATATGTTGGGAGGATGAACTGAAATGGATGGGGAGAGTTCCTCGTATGGACTTCGTGATGTCCGAGGAGGAGTTACTCCTCGGACAGGTTTCCGTGGCGTTATTGGGGTTGAGTAATGCTTCATATGTGGTTTCTCTTCGGCAAGGACGCTCCTCGGACGGGCCTGGATTTGGAATAGCCCATTATTTTTGGGCCGGGCCCCACAATAGCCCCTCAAAACTCCGGTTTTTATCTCCTTCCGAGGAGAAAAGCGGGGTTTTGATGTTAGTGAGAGGGTGGAAATAAGGAGAGCTTGGGGCGCGCGTGCGGACCGTTACTTTTGACGCGTTACAATTTACGAGGCGTGGTCATTAACTTCCGGAGGCGTTATGTTCCCTCCATCCAACGGTGTGGCGTGGATCGAACGGCCATCGTTTCTTCTCGTATTTTTAGGCAGGAATGATCTTTTCTCTCTCCTCCCGGCTATATAAGACGTCAGAGGGGTTCAGTTCTTTTTATCTGCATTTCGTAAACCTCAGAGGCTTCCAGAGAACTCCATCGAACCCCAGAGACATACGAATACTTGCGCCCGTTACGCCTCCGTAGCCGTCTTTCGTGAAGCGTTCCTTCCAGGAGAGATTTCCAGGCGTCCCACTGAGCGTTTTGCGAAGGTACCAATACATTTCGTTCATTTCGCCGTTTCAATTCCCTCCTCGGACTCTACTTTTATTCTCAGTCCTTACTTTCGTTTCCCCAGTTCAGTTTAGATGGGTAGATTTGAGAAATTAGTAAACACTCCAGCCGCTATGGAGGCCTTTAGGGCTAAATACCACATTCCCCCGGGGGTTGGGTTGCAGTACTGTCCTCTTGAAGGAGTATTGACAGAGAGAGGTATGGGAGAAGTTGTTATCCCTATGATTGCTTTTATAGAGGGAGGGATGACACTTCCCATGCGTAGGATTACAAGGGACTACCTGTTCAACCATAGGTTGACGCCGTATCAGTGTGCCCCGAATATGTTCAAGATACTAGGCTGTGTAGATGTCTTAGACGAGCGGATGAATCTAGGCCTTACTTGGCACGATGTGGCTTATCTGTACGAATGTCACCGCCTCGGGGATGATGGGTATTATCTTAAATCCCGGAACGAGGACGTTAGGTTGATCTCTTGTCTCCCAGTATCCAATAAAACCGTGAAGAATGACTTCCTTATTGCTTCTGGGGAGTGGTCCGACGGTATTCATTGTCCAACTCGGGCAGGAACCCCAGGTGCGACGTTTTTAGAATCGGTCCTTTTTGGGAAAGGATTTAGTATTGAGGGTTTATCTTTCTTGCTTTCTTTGTAATTGGAAAATTTCATGAACTAACCCCACTTTTCTTGGTTGCTTGCAGATAAAGTTCACGTCGCTCCTCGGCTAAACTTTGTGAACGTGCCAGCGTTGAACTACCTTCTTAGGTCGGAGATTTACGTTTCCGAGGACAGACAGTTGCGTGCGGCCCATCTGGTTCTGGGCTATCAACCTCTGAGCACCTCTTTCCAGGCTATCGGCCACGCTATAAGGGCTGGCAGTCCGAGGTTGGCTAGGATTGACGTGTCCAAGGACGGGTTCCTAGCTAAACACGATCTGCCACCAGTTGTGTTGCCTGGTGTTAGAAATCCCTACTTAGCAGAGCAGCTACCTCCGCCAAACGAGCCTGGTGTTGCCGTTCAGGTTGAAGAGGAAACTGAATCATCTCGTCTTTCCCTTGAGGAAGAGATAGACGAGTTTTACTTTGAGGAGGAAGTTCAGCAAACCACTTTGGTGGAACTTTCCGGTCCTGAAGGAGAGCGGGACCGTCATTCTGCAGTTGGTGCTCCTTCCATTGTTATCTGCTCGGACGATACTTCGGACGAAGAGACAGAGCCCATGGCAGGAAAGGGAAAGTCTCTGAAGGAGCTGATGGCCTCCCGAGGGAAAGGCCAGTCATCGAAGGGGCCACCTCCATCACAAGTCAAAACCCTTCCTCCTGTTGTCCCTCAGGGCATTTCGGAACCTGGCCTTAAGGCTATTCCGGACCTGAAGAAGAAAAGGCCGGTTGATACCCCTGAGGAGGGTGAGGTGGCTGCTCAGCCGACCAAGCAGCAAAAGACTGCTCGTGCACCAAGGAGCAGAAGGGGCAACTCCTCGGAGAATCGGGACGAGGAGAGCCTTGCGGAGGTACGAGCTGCCCCACGTGTATGGAGCCCTAAGTTGGAGCTGGATGGGGTGGCCATCCCCTATAATGCTTCGGTCCGAGAGTACAACCGAGGCCGGGCAGGGTATGTGGCCGAGGCTTTAGAGCAGCCCCTACTCCTTCCTCGGGATATGGAGGCTTATAGGCGGTTCTCTCAGCCCGAGATCTTCCTATCCCTTAAAAGGGACCTCGCGATGGTAGGTAACCCTTCTACTGCTTCATTAAAAGGGACCCCCTCTTCTTTCTTTTTTCTTTTTTTTTTTTTTTTTTTTTTTTTTTTAAAGCAATCTTGTTTCGTTCGTAGATCACTCAGCAGGTATTTGTGGCTGAGGAATTCTGCCGAGGTAATCGTAGTCGGGCTGACGCTGAGACCCAGGCTCGGACGGAGATGGAGAAAGCCTTAGGGTCCCTTAAGCACGATCACCTTAAACTCACAGACGAGTTCAAGGAGTCGGAGAAACTGCGCAAAAGTGCAGAGGCTGGTTCGAAAAGTGCCGAGACCCAGGCGGAGGACCAGCGCAAAGAGCTGTACTCGACACAGATTAACCTCGCTACAGAGAGGCAGGCAGTGCAGGATCTCAAGACTGCCCTGCAAAAAGTCGAGGATGAGCTAAGGCGAGTCAAAGAGGAGGCCCAGCTGATCCGAGAGGCTGCAGAAGTTGAGAAGAATGCTGCTCGCCAGCTCGGGGCCGCAGAAACGGAGGCGAGGCTCTCCGAGGAGATCCCCGAGGTGTGCAGGGATTACTGCAGTATTTCATGAGCTCAAGCTCTCGATGCTGCAGGAGTTCCTGCGGATTCGGCACTAAGACTGCCCGAGAACATCTTCTATCCTCCGGAGATCCGAGAGAATCCTGATGACGTCCAAGTGGCCTCAGAGCAGGACCTGGCGGCGCCTGATGCCGTCCTTGTGCCTGATATGGCGAAGGATCCCGCCGCAGACTCTACCATTGAGGTTCCTCCCCCACAGCCCGAGCAGAAAGAAGATCCTCCTGTTAAGGCTTAGCCCTTTAGGCTTTTGATCTCTGTACCCCTCTTTTTTTTTTTTTTTTGAATGTGAGTCGTCCTATTTTTCCATTCTTCTGTAAGGACGTCTCTTTCTAATGTACTCGGAATATTAATATAAGATGTTCGCTTTGCTTACTATGGATGTATGTCAGTAGCGCTCTTTTTTTTTTAAGTATTTGCAACGATGTAGATATAGGCAAATAGCCAAAATAAAAATGGGTTTTTGGGCTGCGCATTTGAGGGTTGCGATGGTGCCAGACTGCGCGCACGTATTAAAACGATTTCCTTTAAGTAATAATCTCCCAATCTATCATAAGTAATAATTTCCCCTAAGTCTGTGGTCCGAGGAGCCATGCAGGACTTGGGTTCTGTTTAAAACTATGAATAGTTGCCTTAAGTATTAATTTCCCCTAAGTCTGTGGTCCGAGGATCCATGCAGGACTTAGGTTCTGTTTAAAACTATGAATAGTTGCCTTAAGTATTAATTTCCCCTAAGTCTGTGGTCCGAGGATCCATGCAGGACTTAGGTTCTGTTTAAGACTTGTAAAAATTGTCATGAGTAATAATTTCCCCTAAGTCTGTGGTCCGAGGAGCCATGCAGGACTTAGGTTCTGTTTAAAACTATGAATAGTTGCCTTAAGTATTAATTTCCCCTAAGTCTGTGGTCCGAGGATCCATGCAGGACTTAGGTTCTGTTTAAGACTTATAAAAATTGTCATGAGTAATAATTTCCCCTAAGTCTGTGGTCCGAGGAGCCATGCAGGACTTAGGTTCTGTTTAAAACTATGAATAGTTGCCTTAAGTATTAATTTCCCCTAAGTCTGTGGTCCGAGGATCCATGCAGGACTTAGGTTCTGTTTAAGACTTGTAAAAATTGTCATGAGTAATAATTTCCCCTAAGTCTGTGGTCCGAGGAGCCATGCAGGACTTAGGTTCTGTTTAAAACTATGAATAGTTGCCTTAAGTATTAATTTCCCCTAAGTCTGTGGTCCGAGGATCCATGCAGGACTTAGGTTCTGTTTAAGACTTATAAAAATTGTCATGAGTAATAATTTCCCCTAAGTCTGTGGTCCGAGGAGCCATGCAGGACTTAGGTTCTGTTTAAAACTATGAATAGTTGCCTTAAGTATTAATTTCCCCTAAGTCTGTGGTCCGAGGATCCATGCAGGACTTAGGTTCTGTTTAAGACTTATAAAAATTGTCATGAGTAATAATTTCCCCTAAGTCTGTGGTCCGAGGAGCCATGCAGGACTTAGGTTCTGTTTAAAACTATGAATAGTTGCCTTAAGTATTAATTTCCCCTAAGTCTGTGGTCCGAGGATCCATGCAGGACTTAGGTTCTGTTTAAGACTTGTAAAAATTGTCATGAGTAATAATTTCCCCTAAGTCTGTGGTCCGAGGAGCCATGCAGGACTTAGGTTCTGTTTAAAACTATGAATAGTTGCCTTAAGTATTAATTTCCCCTAAGTCTGTGGTCCGAGGATCCATGCAGGACTTAGGTTCTGTTTAAGACTTATAAAAATTGTCATGAGTAATAATTTCCCCTAAGTCTGTGGTCCGAGGAGCCATGCAGGACTTAGGTTCTGTTTAAAACTATGAATAGTTGCCTTAAGTATTAATTTCCCCTAAGTCTGTGGTCCGAGGATCCATGAATAGGGGTGTGCTCGGTTCGGTTTCGGTCGGTTTGTATAGGTATGGCCAACCGAAACCGAATATTTTGGTTTGTGAAATTCTCAACCGAAACCGACTAAAATGGCTGGAAAACCATCGGTTTCGGTGTATATCGGTTTCAGTCGGTTTCAGTCGGTTTTCGGTTTTCCAAAGAGAGGGTTATTGAGATTTCCAAAACCCTAAATTTAATCACATATAAAAAACAAATAGAGTAACAGAGAGAGAGCTGTTGAACAAATCAGAACGACAGAGAAAGAAAAATTTCCAACAATATTTGTTCAACAATTTACAGTATTACATACAGATTCCAACAAAAAATTGAAAATATTTTGATTTAGCAAAAGGGTCCAGACAGAACTTTACCGTTGTTGCACCATAGCAGGAGCCTACCACCATGCTTGAGCCTACCACCATGTCTCTGTAGTGAATTGAAGAAAGAACAGAGACATGTGACTTAGAGAGAAGAGAAAGGCATGGCCATGGTCCATGGGACTCAGAGAACGAAAAGAAAAGAAAAGAATGAGGCGGCTGGACTGAGAAGGGCAAAGACCAGAGAGAAAATTGGGGAAGGAACGAAGTGTAGAGAGAAAAAATTGAAACGAGAAAGGAAGAGACAAATAGAGAAAAAATTGAGAGAAAAAAATAGGGAGAGCGGCGGCTGAAGAAAGAAAAGGAAAGCTGAAGAAAAGGGAAGATTAAACAGGGGTATTTCGGTATTTATGCTACTACTAGGGTTTTAAAAAATTAAATAGCAAAAAATACAAACGTCTCGCGCGAAGGCTCGAACCTGGGATCTGCTAGCTAAATCATAAGGAGCATACCATTAAGGCCACTGATTAGTTACGTACTAATGTTACATAAATATATATATATTCGGTCTGTTCGGTTCGGTTTCGGGTGAAAAAATCCAGCACCGAAACCGAAACCGAAAATTTCGGTTTTTATAAAATGAAACCGAAACCGAACTGAACCGAAACCGAACCGAAAATTTGGCAACAGTTCGGTCGGTTTCGGTCGGTTTGTTCGGTTCGTCGGTTTTTTGCACACCCCTAGTTTAAGACTTATAAAAATTGTCATGAGTAATAATTTCCCCTAAGTCTGTGGTCCGAGGAGCCATGCAGGACTTAGGTTCTGTTTAAAACTATGAATAGTTGCCTTAAGTATTAATTTCCCCTAAGTCTGTGGTCCGAGGATCCATGCAGGACTTAGGTTCTGTTTAAGACTTGTAAAAATTGTCATGAGTAATAATTTCCCCTAAGTCTGTGGTCCGAGGAGCCATGCAGGACTTAGGTTCTGTTTAAAACTATGAATAGTTGCCTTAAGTATTAATTTCCCCTAAGTCTGTGGTCCGAGGATCCATGCAGGACTTAGGTTCTGTTTAAGACTTATAAAAATTGTCATGAGTAATAATTTCCCCTAAGTCTGTGGTCCGAGGAGCCATGCAGGACTTAGGTTCTGTTTAAAACTATGAATAGTTGCCTTAAGTATTAATTTCCCCTAAGTCTGTGGTCCGAGGATCCATGCAGGACTTAGGTTCTGTTTAAGACTTATAAAAATTGTCATGAGTAATAATTTCCCCTAAGTCTGTGGTCCGAGGAGCCATGCAGGACTTAGGTTCTGTTTAAAACTATGAATAGTCGTCAGGGGACCAGCAAGCAACGGATAGTCATGAAAGAAAACATATGCTAAGCCATTCTTATTAATAATAATATCTTCTGAGGTTATTTACATTCCAGGGTCGAGGTACAAGCTTTTCATCCAAATCTTCTAGGTAGTAGGCGCCTATTCCGGCTACGGATGTGACACGGTATGGTCCCTCCCAATTGGGCCCCAACTTGCCCCAAGAGGGGTTCTTCGCGCTGCCAAGAATCTTCCTCATCACGAGGTCACCTGGACCCAGAGGCCGCAGCTTAACGTTAGCATCGTACCCTTGTCTCAGCTTCTGGTGATAATAGGCCATATGAATCATCGCTTTTTCTCTTCTTTCTTCGGCTAGGTCCAGACTCCGTTCCAATAAACCGTTGTTATCGTTTGGGGTAAACGATCTAGACCTCAGTGTGGGAAAGTTGTTCTCGATCGGGAGCACGGCCTCAGCCCCATAAGTCATTGAGAAGGGGGTCTCACCAGTCGATCGTCGCGGCGTCGTCCGATAAGTCCATAAGACGTGGGGGAGTTCCTCTACCCATCTCCCCTTTGCCTCGTCTAGTCTCTTCTTCAGTCCGTTCACTATGACCTTGTTCACGGCCTCGACCTGCCCATTTCCTTGAGGGTAGGCGGGGGTGGAATATCGGTTAATGATTCCGAACTCGCGGCAATACTCCCTTAAGTTCTTACTGTCGAACTGCAGACCATTGTCGGAAATGAGTGTCTGCGGAGTTCCGAAGCGGGTGATGATGTTCTTCCAGATGAATTTCTGGGCGTCCACGTCCCTAATGTTGGCTAAGGGTTCAGCTTCCACCCATTTAGTGAAGTAATCAGTTCCGACTATTATGTAGCGCTTGTTCCCCGCAGCTTTGGGGAAAGGTCCGACTATATCAAGGCCCCATTGTGCGAACGGCCATGGGCTAGAGAGGGGGTTGAGAACCCCTCCAGGTTGGTGGATATTCGGGGCGAATCTTTGGCACTGGTCGCACTTCTTAGCGTATTCTTGGGCCTCTCTTTGCATGTTCGGCCACCAGTACCCTTGGGAGAGTGCCCTGTGCGCCAGCGACCTTCCTCCGGTGTGGCTTCCACAAATCCCCTCGTGCAACTCCTCGAGTAAAGATTCGGACTCTTCTGGATGCACGCAGAGTACGTACGGTCCAGAGTAAGAGCGTCGATATAGTTTGTGGTCCTCTGATAGCCAGAACCGAGGGGCATTCCTACGTATCTTCTCGGCTTCCAGTTTTTCCTCCGGTAAGAGGTCGTTTTGGAGGAAGCTCTTTATGGGGTCCATCCAGCTGGGACTTTTTCTGATCTGATGGACCTGAGCCGGGTTTCTGCCGACGGGACTTGCCTGTGCCAGATCTTCAACAAGGATTATTCGCGGCAGATTATGCACCAAGGACGTGGCGAGAGTGGCCAGCGAATCTGCATGGGTGTTTACGCTCCTGGAAATGTGCGTTAGACTGAAGGATTCAAAACTCGTCTGTAGCCGTTTGACTTGTCCCAGATACTCTTGCATCCTAGTATCTCGAGCTTCCAGCTCACCCATCACTTGTCCGACAACCAGTCTGTAGTCCGAGAACGCTTCTATTATTCTTCCGCCCAATCTTTGAACCATCGTCATCCCTTGAAGTAAGGCTTCGTATTCGGCTTCATTGTTCGTAGCCGAGAATCCGAGCCTCAATGATTTTTCAATGGCGGCCCCGTCCGGGGATATTAAAACTATCCCAACTCCTGACCCCCTCTGGTTAGCTGCGCCATCTACATAGACCTTCCAATGCGTGCTCCTCCCAGTTGAAATCGTACCAACTGACTTTCCATCCATGTCTTTCTTCTCGGTTACTGTTTCTATAGAGGGCTTAGCGAACTCCGCTACCAAGTCTGCGAGGACCTGTCCTTTGATAGAGGATCTGAGCATATATTTAATATCAAAGGCCCCCAAAAGCGCACTCCACATGGCGATCCTTCCGGTGTAGTCAGCGCTTCGAAGCACTGCTCGGAGGGGAAGCTGAGTTAGAACGATGACCGTGTGCGCCTGAAAGTAATGAGGAAGTTTTCGGGTTGCATGCACTATCGCCAGAATTGCCTTTTCTAAAGGTAGGTATCGCACCTCGGCCTCATGTAGTGATTTGCTCACATAGTACACCGGTCGCTGCACCCCATTATCATCCCGTATCAGTACCAGGCTTACAGCGTGGGGGGCTACGGCGATGTAGGCGAACAGCACCTCATCTGCCTCAGGGCTGGACATGATGGGTGGTCGGGACAGGTAGTCTTTAAGCTGTTGGAAAGCCTGAACGCAATCCTCCGACCATTCGAACTCTTTCCACTTGTTTATCAGGAGATAGAAAGGCCGACATCGATCCGCCGATCGCGATATGAACCGGTTCAACGCCGCAATCATGCCAGTGAGCTTCTGTACTTCCTTCGGATTCCGAGGAGCCTGTAGGCTGTTAATGGCTTTGATTTGGTCGGGACTTACTTCTATTCCCCTGTGGGTGACCATATACCCCAGGAATTTCCCAGACCCGACCCCGAATGAGCATTTGGAGGCATTCAGCCGCAACCGGTGCTCCCTTAATATAGCGAAGATTGTTCCGAGATCCTTCACGTGCTCGGACACCCTTTTACTCTTCACGACCATATCGTCTATATAAACCTCAATGATCTTGCCCAGTTGTGGTTCAAACATCCGAGTCATCATCCTTTGGTAGGTTGAGCCTGTTCTTTAGCCCAAACGGCATCACCTTGTAATGATAGTTTCCGATGGGCGTCATGAAAGCCGTTTTCTCTTGGTCCTCTAGCGCTAGGGGTATCTGATGATAGCCCTGGAAGGCGTCCAGGAAGCTCATTCGAGGGTGCCCCACGGTTGCATCCACCAATCGATCAATTCGGGGTAGGGGGAATGGGTCCTTTGGGCACGCCTTGTTCAAGTCCGTGAAGTCCACGCAGACCCTCCATTTCCCTGTCTTTTTCTTTACCACCACAGTGTTTGCCAACCATTCCGGGTAAAAGACCTCTTTAATAGCCCCTGCTCTCTTTAGTTTTGCCACTTCGTCTTTTACGGCACCAGCATGTTCCTTTGAAGGGCGTCGGGGTGGCTGCTTCTTCGGAGTGGAAGAGGGGTTGACGTTCAGGTGGTGACAAATGAGGCTAGGATCAACGCCCGGGGCATCGTAGGCGTCCCATGCGAACATGTCGACATTTCCTCTGAGAAATCTAACCAGTTCCTCCTTTTCTTGAGAGGGCAATTCAGAGCCGACCAGAAAGAACTTCTCCGGGTCGTCGTTGATAGCGATTTTATCTAAACTTTCACACCTTATTTTCCTCGGCTAGTCCATCGTCTTGTTCTGCCGAGGCGGCTGATTGCTATAAACTTTCAGGGGCCGAGGACTCGGCATGGGTCCGATGTGAGACGGCGGCCACCATACACTGCCTGGATACGGCCTGATCTCCTCGGATCTCATCTACTTGTCCTCTGGATGGGTATTTTACTTTCTGGTGAAGTGTGGAGGCCACGGCCTCTAGGGCATGGATCCACGGCCTTGCAACTATTGCGGTGTAAGGTGAATAAGCGTCGACCACAATAAAATTTACCTCCACTATCTCCGCCCCAGTCTGCACGGGTAGTCGGATTTGCCCTTTTGGCGTAACAGTCCTTCCCTCGAAACTGAGAAGGGGAGAGTCGTAAGCTGTCAAATCTTCCGGCTTCAGGTTCAGCCCCTTGTATAGATCGGGGTACATTATCTCTACTGCACTTCCCGAGTCCACCAACACCCTTTTCACGTCGAAGCCCCCAATCCTCAGCGTGACCACCAAGGCATCATCGTGAGGTTGAATAGTTCCTCTCTTATCCTCATCCGAGAATCCCAGTATCAAAGAGCTTCCCTTTTTTGACCTATTGGGTTCCCTTTGCCTGCCCTCGGAGAGGAGCCGATCCACAGCTAACACCCTGGGGATGGGTGGCCCCGTTCTTCCTGGTGTAGCGAGAATGACATGTATCGTCCCGGTGGGGGGTCTTAAGGACACGTCCCTTCGAGGCTCTTGTGTTGCTTGGCCGGGATGGCCACTCGACGGGTGCAGCAGGTGGCGCAATTTTCCTTCTCGGACCAACTGATCTAGGTGATTCCATAGGTTCCTGCAGTCCTCAGTAGTATGCCCGTTGTCCTGATGATAGTGGCAGTACAGGTTCTGGTTACGTTTGGAAGAGTCTTCAGCCATCTTCCCCGGCCATCTGAAATAGGGCTCATTCCTTACTTTCTCCAGTACCTGTTGTACTGGTTCTCGGAATACGGCATTCACTGTTTGCGGGATGCTCTGCCCAGCCTGTCGCGAAAAATCTCTCCTCGGCTGACCAGGGTTGTGTCGTTCTGACCTGAAATCAGTCGCTTTGGGGGGGATAACCTTCTCCTTTCCCCTCCCTTGCAGCTGATCTTCCTCCACCCTTTTGTATTTGTCGATCCTATCCCTCAACTGATCAACATTGGCAACCGGTTTGCCAGTGAGGGACTTCCTTAAGCCATGGTCGGTGGGGAGCCCGCTTTTGAATGTGCTGATAGCGACAGCATCATGGTTGTCATCCAGGTCGTTATACACTTCCCAGTATCTATCCGAATATGCTTTCAGAGTCTCTCCCTCGTACATGGATAAGGACAACAGCGAACCTAGGGGCCTGGGAACTCTGGTGTTGGTGATATAGCGGGAGCAGAAATCCTGAGTGAGCTGCTTGTATGAGTTTACGGAATTTGTCTTCAGGCCGTTGAACCACCTCATCGGCATTGATCCCAAGCTGGACGGGAAGATTTTACACATAAGGGCTTCATTTTGCGAGTAGATCGCCATCTTTTGGTTAAATTGGCTCACATGCTCTACCGGGTCTGTTCGACCGTTATAGATGGCGAATGCCGGTTGGTTGAACCGTCGAGGCAGCTTAGCCCCTTCAATTCTGTACGTGAAGGGGGACCTTGAAACCTGGTCCAACGCCTTCTTCATGGCATCGTTTCCCGAACCCTTGCTGGATGTGCTCTCGTATTTCCGCACAGGGGGTGGTTCCTTTTCGTAGGAAAAGGTTTCACTTGGGGGGGTCCTTGATCTCCGTCGGTAACTCGCATCCTCCGTATTAGAAGACCCGTCTGAGTCTGAAGGAGATCGCTTTCGCTGTACCCGTCGTAGCTTGCTCTTCAGATCGTCTATCTCTCGCTGCATGGCCTGGTGACTATTTCGCCTTTGGGACACGTGACTACCTTTCTGAGCGTGACTCTGGCTTGTCCGGGTAGTATGCATACTTCCCTCATGATTTCCCCCGTGGCCTGGGTTGACGGGGTTATTTTGCCTCTGGGACTCGGCGGGTTGTGCCTGTTGGGGGTTAGCCTGGTGAGGATTCTCCGGGTGCGGACCTAGTTCTGCCATGCTTGACCGTTGTGCTAGCTGATGCCCTAGTTCTCCCCACAGACGGCGCCAATTGTAGTTGCACGATTTTCCTGGCCCAAATCTTATTGATCTGGCCTTGGCCCAAAGCGCAACCCACAATAGAAATTTGTAGAGGATGGGTCAAAGAACTTCGCCTCAGTGAGCCTGTTCGGTCTTGTACATGGACAATATAGTTGCAGAAAATAAAAACACAAGAATGGATCTCCATGTGTGATTCTATTTCTCCCGTTCTTAATACAGTTTTTCTCCCCTCTCTTTGGGGGATTTCACTACATTATATAGTTCCTCTCCTCTCATCTCAACCTTACACTTGTCGATCATCTAAGCATCCACTTGAGCACCTGTCCCATCAGACGCCCCCATTTCTCCCTTTGTGAGTTGCAGAGGCCAAGGTGGTACTGTTCAGGGGTCTTTTCCTCATTAATGCGGCCAAGAGGATGGTTGGGGCGCAATTAATGTGGTGGTGGCAGCTTTCCATGAGATATTTTGGATTTTATTCATTTTATATGTTGGGAGGATGGACTGAAATGGATGGGGAGAGTTCCTCGTATGGACTTCGTGATGTCCGAGGAGGAGTTACTCCTCGGACAGGTTTCCGTGGCGTTATTGGGGTTGAGTAATGCTTCATATGTGGTTTCTCTTCGGCAAGGACGCTCCTCGGACGGGCCTGGATTTGGAATAGCCCATTATTTTTGGGCTGGGCCCCACACTATATAATGACCCATGAAACCTTATGAAACAACTTGTTTCAAAGGAAAAACTTGGGAGGGTTTGATCTAATCAATCCCGAGGTAACAATTTCACTATAAGTTGGAGATTTATAGTCAAGAATATCAATTTATAGTAAATCTAACTTCAGTTATCAAACTGAGCTCTAAATCCCACAGATTTCCTTTATAGTAAACTACTGCAATGTGAACCTTCAATCCACACACTTCAAAATCCCATTGAAGATTTTCTCCAACATAGCCTTCCAGTCTACGACTCTAAGATCACACTTGAAGGTTTAGATTCAACACCTTTGATGACCTGTTTGTAGCAACTTCAGATCTACCGGTTTAGATTGTATTTAGATTGATTTCCAGTAATGACTTTGATAGGAGAAGGCACAAAACCTTTGGGATCTCAAGAGCAGCTCAAAAGTCTCTAAAAACGTGTCTTAGGGTTTCCTTTATATACTTAGTGAAGTAGGTCTGAAACCCTAAACATTTGATGGGCTGAAATTTTGATTTTGTTGATACACATTTCTATCGGTCGAACTTAAGTTTCGATTTGTCAAAACTGATGAAATTTCTGTTCATGAATCAATAGATTTCTTGTTCTTGCAAACTAGCTAGCAGCATCTTGAGCATTGTTTAATCATACCTGTAGACACTATGATCTATATCTAGACAAGTTTATGTTCACGTGTTTGCCAATAAACCTATTCATATATCTAGAACCTAACAAAATTGATAAGAACAAATAAGTTATTTTCTCTATCAATTGAAACTTAGACGCATATTGCATGTTTTGTTAAAATACTTATTGTTACTTTATTTGAAGAAATTGATAAGAACAAATAAGTTGTTGTCTTTATCAATTGAAATTTAGAAGCACGTTGCATGTTTTGTTAAAGCACTTATTGTTATTTTATCTAAATAAATTGACAAGAACAAATAAGTTGTTGTCTCTATCTAAAAAATTGGTTTTATTCAAAATATTGCTGTAATTTGGAGAAGCCATTTGGCATAATCACAGCTTAGAAAAAATTACTGCAATTATCTATTTTTTTTTAAATTTTAAATTTTTTTTTGCAATTTGGTGAATCCACTCAACGTAACCACGGCTTCTAAGCTCAACTTATATATATATATATATTCAACCCTCAACCGTAATTGTATTGATATTAAGCACACCCAGTCATGATCGAACGTATTGATAGAGCGAAAATTAAAGTTTCGGGTCAAGTGCTTGACGGCTGATGTCACAACTTGCTGGAGGAGCATGATATGGTTTTTTTTTTTTTTTTTTTTTTATTTTTTTTTTTAGAGAGGGGGAGTGATACGCACACACTGAACTATTCTGTACATATTGTGCCGTGTACACGCCTCTCGTTGGGGTCGATTTTGGGAAGACAAGTTATAAAGGAGATTAGGCATATCAATCCAGGCTCACACACACAAAACACCTTTGGAGATCTACTACTTATATGCTTGGACTCAGACTATAGAAATAAGTCAGGTTGGTGAGGTAGGTGAAATCTGATTTATGCATACATTGATGATTCGAATTTGTAATCGGTCAGTGGCCACCCTAATATTTCTTCATGAATAAAAATGGTAACTTTTTGCTTATTGGATATTTAGAAGAGTGTCAATCTTGTGTTTTGTTCTTATTTAGATATTAGGACTATCTGGTTTTGTATCGATTTCAGGTAATATGTTGACTACTCCAAATTTGATGTTGCCTCTTAGGAGAAAATAGTCCATAAAGAACTTGCTAAATTTGTGGGAATTTATTAGTTGACATTTAGTGAAGCCAACATAATTCTCATAGCTTACGGAAATTAGGACTAGATTGTGGGCAAATACAATAGATCAGTTAGGTACATATTTTTTCTTTTTGTGTTTGTGGCCAAGGATGGAGCCAAGATTTTGAGTTAGGGGGTTAAAGTATATACCCAAAAAAAAAAAAAAAAAAAAAAAAAAAAATCCTGACAATCCAAATAAGCATCAATTTAGGAGGGGTTTGGATTCGGCTTATTGCGTCCACGTTTTGCTTTCAACGCGTTTCAGCCATTTTTTTTTTTTGGTAGCCGCAATTTCACTTTTCAGCAACTTTTTCATTAAAAATGGGTCTCACAATACTATTCACACATTTAAAAATTATTTTGCTACAGTGTTTTCAGTTTTCAGTTTCAGCAAAATAAGTTCAATCCAAACAAACCCTTGGTATTAACCATTTAGTTATAGCACTATGAGTCAAAAGGACTATGGCCAAAGAATTAACAAGTGTGCTTGAGTTGATCGACTAGAGCAAACTTGTTAATTCTTTGGCCATAGTCCTTTTGAGTTATTGACACGAGCCTTGAACCTTGATTATCATTAGTTTTGCCATGTTGGTCACTTCAAATTGTCCATGGCTGAGAGTGACTAGAAGATGAGTAATGGCTCTTAATTCCCAATTATGAGCAAAATTCCCTAAACTGGTTGCTGTTGATTTGCTTCTTGTTATCAAAGACTATCCTATGTGGGATTCCAATTCTATATATGATGGATTTCCATATAAAATCATTCATATTCTACTCGATTATTGTTACTAAGGGTTTTGTCTCTACTAATTTTTATGTTTTTTTTTTTTAAAATCTCTTTTTTTCTTCATGAAGCTGCAATGCCAAATGGAACTCTAAATCATATGTAATTATCCTTTAAATTATATACACAATTGATATAGTTTTAAAAGTTAAATCAAGACTTTTTTGTTAAATAAATTAAATATTATATAGGCTTTAGATTATAATATTTGTTTTAGAAAACATCATATGCATGCGAATAATTAATTTCAGATAAATTAAATAAAAAACTTTCTTTTTGTTTATGGATGACATAGTAGAACATGTGTCAAACCTTCAACCATAAAATTCATAAAATCTTTTCTTTCAAAGTAATGCTATAAACATAATAATTTTCAAAATAGATGAGTTTGTAAGTTTTTATTGGTTTTTATTTGAATCACTACTAACATCGCTTTATTAACTACAGTTACCAACTTTGAATCTTGGTAGTTGGACATGTTTTGTGAAAATTGTGACTCAAGCAAGGGAAAAAAAAATCCATGCATCTCTAACAATTTAAATGTAAAATGAAAAGGAATTTTTGTTGGAAAATAAAAAAGACTTTACTTATATAGTTCGGGAACATATGTTTTAGGGACTGATAAAGTTAATGCCTTATATAAGGCAAAAAAGTGAATATTAAAAAAAAAAAATTTACTTTAAATTAGTGTTTTAATTTATTATTATTTTAATATGAAAGAGGTCATTACCTAAAATTAAAAATTGTTGGAGCTGTTGCGCGTACTCTGAAGCCTTTATGGAGGACTAAACAGGACTTCGAGATTCAGGACATGGGCAATCATATTTTGCTGTTTGTCTTTGAGAACGAACTTGATGCTAATCGAGTTTTGCTGGGAGAACCTTGGAGCTTTGATAAGTATTTAGTTGTGCTGCGTAGGTATGAGGATGATAGCTCTCTCCAAAGGCTCCGTTTTGATACGACGAAGTTTTGGGTTCAGGTACATGGCTTACCGGTTCGACGTATGGTCACAGAGACGGCAGAGACTCTCTGTAAATCTGTGGGAAGGGTGATTCACTCCAATGATAGATCTGAAATAGAATGCGGCGATTTTATGCGAATAAGGGTGGAGGTAGATGTTCACAGGCCATTGTGTAGAGGGAGGAGAGTTCGCTTCAGTCCGGATAGGGAGGGTTGGGTGTCGTTTCGGTTTGAACGGTTACCGATTTTTTGTCACTGGTGTGGGGTTTTGAATCATGATTCTAAGGAGTGTGATTTGTGGCTTCAGAGTAAGGGTGAGTTGAGAGCAGACACACAGGAGTATGGATCATGGTTGAGGGCTGATTCTACAAGTTTGCTTAGGAAAAAGGTGGTAAGGGTATGCGGTATGGGGGCTCCTAATGCAACTTCAAGTCATGGGCAGTCAGTGGTGGAGAAGCCAGGCATGAACACGGATATTGAAGGGCCTAATATGGTTGAGGTGCAGCAAGGAGAGCAAAGGGTGGCTGAGACAAATGTGGACGATGTGAGTGTATCAGGGATGGTGTTTCCAACCAAATGTGCATTATCAAATGTTTTGAGTAATGAGGAGGCTTTTCAAACTCATCTTAAGGAAATTAATATGGAATTGGAAGGGCTTAATGATAAGGTACTGCATGAGGGTGGGGCCGAATGTGATGAGGTAAGACATATGGTAGAGGAGTCAAATGTAGTGGAAACTAATTCAGGTGTGTTGGAGCATCCTGTCCAACACGATATTGACGTCACTAAGGTAGGATCTCAGTTGAATCAGTTGGATGGTTGTCAGTCAATTCACACATGTTGGGAGAAACAGGATCGGGATGTGACAGAGACAGTTTCAATGGAATTGGGCCAGCCTAATAGTGATCTTGGGCCGAAGACTAGAACTTGGAAAAGGCTTCTGAACCAGGCCAAGTCTGTGAGCACAGTGGGTTCAAAAGAAGTGGAGGTGGGCACTAAGCGCAAGCATAAGGAAAAAATTAATTTAAATGAGTGCTCAGAGGGCTCTGAGATGAAGAAAAGGAAGGAAGATGATGAAGTTCTTGTAGTGAGTGATCTTTTGCAAAATGAATTTGGATCGGCGGCGGCTGCAAGGCAGCACCGCCAGAAGCAATGAGTACTCTTAGTTGGAACTGTCGGGGGCTTGGGAACCACCGCACAGTTCAAGCTCTGTGAAGTACCGTGGAGAAAGAAGTTCCCATCTTAGTTTTCCTCATGGAGACTAAGATTCCAAGAAAACAACAACATAAGATGAAGGAAATTCAGAATTCCATTGGCTTTACTCAAGGCTTGATTGTTCCTAGTGAGGGTCGGAGTGGGGGTTTAGCCCTTCTTTGGAAACCTGAAACTTTTGTTAATATCAGGGGCTATTCGAAGTGGTTTATTGATGCTGAGGTCGTCTGTGGTAATGTGCAAGGGAGTTGGCGCTTCACAGGTTTTTATGGTCAGCCAGATACTAGTAAAAGGGAAGAAACTTGGCAAATTTTGGAAGCATTTGGTCACAGTAATGTATTACCTTGGCTTTGTATTGGTGATTATAATGAGATCCTCAGTAACTCTGAAAAATTGGGAGGGCAGCTTAGACCGGCGAGACAGATGGACAGATTTCGGGAAATAGTGGATTTATGTCAATTTAGGGATTTGGGATTCACGGGGGCAAGATATACTTGGTCAAGACACTTTGAGAATGGAGATAGTGTGTGGGCTCGGTTGGATCGTGCACTAGCAAATGAGGAATGGATGAGGAAGTTTGCTAATGCCAAAGTGGTCCATATATCAACCATAGAGTCTGATCATTACATGCTTTGCCTCCAGTGGGGTCATGACACCAGGAACCGAAGGAACACAGGGAAGTTGTTTAGATTTGAAGCCATGTGGCTTCGTGATCCTCGTTGTCCAGAGGTGGTTAGTGATGCTTGGGAGCGTGGACTTTCACTCTCTTCGGGTTTTCCAATTCACAATTGCTTACATTCTTGTAGGGAGGCTTTGAAACGGTGGAATAAGCTTGAGTTTGGCCATGTGGGGCGCCGTATTTCAGCCTTACAAGCCCATTTGCAACGGTTAGAGCAACAACCCGAGCTTCATGGTGAGGAAATTCGAAGTGTAAGGAAGGAGTTGGGCTCATGGCTAGACACTGAGGAGGTCATGTGGCAACAGCGCTCTAGAAATATGTATTTGGTGGCTGGTGACCGAAATACACGGTTTTTTCATGTCAAAGCTTCCAATAGAAATAAGAAAAATATGATTGAGGGCATGGAGGATAACTCGGGTACCTGGCAGGAAACTCCAGAGGCAATTGAGCAGATTGTCACAGATTATTTCTCGATGTTATTCACCACTTCTAACCCGTCTGATATTGGGAGAGTAGTTGACACGGTGCAGGCCGTGGTTTCTGAGCCTATGAACAATTTGCTTGGCCGAGATTTTCAAGCAACAGAGGTGCAACAAGCCCTAAGTCAGATGCATCCTACAACAACTCCTGGCCCTGATGGTATGCCCCCTCTCTTTTATCAAAAATTCTGGACTCTTTCTGGTGATTGTGTCACACAAGCAGTTTTGGATTTTTTGAATCATGGGATAACCCCACCGAATTTTAATGATACCCATATTGTTCTTATCCCTAAAGTTAAAAACCCCCGTAAAATTACTGAGTATCGGCCTATAAGTCTTTGTAATGTCATTTATAAACTTGCTTCTAAGACTGTGGCCAATAGGCTTAAGACTGTTTTGTCTAGCATAGTCAGTGAAAACCAAAGTGCTTTCACTAAGGGTCGATTCATAACCGATAATATTCTTGTGGCATATGAAACCATGCACCATATCAGCCAGAAAAGGACTGGAAAGATTGGGGAGATGGCTTTGAAACTTGACATGAGTAAGGCGTACGATAGGGTAGAATGGGCTTGTTTGAAGGGTATTATGGAAAAGCTTGGCATCCATAGGAGAATGGTGGAGGTGGTTATGAGATGTGTATGCACTGTTACTTATTCTATTCGGATTAATGGGCAACCTAAAGGGCGTATTATTCCTTCAAGGGGTTTACGTCAAGGGGACCCTCTTTCTCCTTATCTATTTTTACTCTGTGCAGAAGGCTTATCTGGTTTACTTAGACAACAGGTAGAAAGTGGAAGTATCAAAGGAGTAGCTGTTTGTCGTGGTGCTCCTCGTATTTCTCACTTGTTTTTTGCAGATGACAGCCTGATCTTTTGCCAAGCTACTTTGGAGGAGTGTGCAGTTTTGCAACAGGTCCTTTCAGTTTATGAAGCAGTGTCAGGGCAACAACTGAATAGGAATAAAACTACTTTATTTTTTAGCAGAAATACTCCAAGGCCAATTCAAGAGGAAATACAAAGGAGGTTTGGGGCTCCAGTGATCTGGCAACATGAAAAATACTTGGGATTACCCTCTTTGGTGGGCCGATCTAAGAGGAATACCTTTAATGACCTCAAAGATAAGTTGGGGAATAAATTATCTGGCTGGAAGGAGAAGCTTCTATCGAGTGCAGGTAAAGAAATTCTGATTAAATCAGTGGCCCAAGCCATCCCAGCCTATACTATGAGTTGTTTTAAGCTCCCTGATGCTTTGTGTGATGAACTTGCTGGCATGGTGAGACGATTTTGGTGGGGGCAGCAGGAAAACCAAAATAAATTGGCTTGGCTAAGTTGGGATAAGATGTGTGCTCCAAAAGAGGAAGGAGGTATGGGTTTTCGTGACTTGAAAGCTTTTAACATTGCTTTATTGGCCAAACAAGGGTGGCGGCTTCAGAATTTTCCAAACTCATTATTTCATCGAGTGTATAAAGCCAAGTATTTTCCGCATGGAGATTTTTTGACTGCTTCGTTGGGGAGGCATCCATCCTACTCTTGGCGGAGTATTATGGAAGCCCAAAAGGTTGTTCAATTAGGATGTCGCTGGCAAATTGGTAATGGAGGTTCGGTTAACTTGTGGAGAGATAAGTGGCTGCCTTCCCCGCCCTCATTTAGACCTGCAACTGTTCCCCATTTTTTCCCTGATGATGCCTTAGTTTCTGCACTTATTTATACGGAGACAGCAACCTGGAAGTCTGATATAATCCATGAGGTGTTTCTTCCTTTTGATGCTGAAGCTATTCTCTCTATTCCTCTTAGTCCATCGTTGCCTGCAGATAGGCTGATTTGGGCTTATACTCCTGCTGGCCGGTTCACTGTGAGCAGTGCTTATCGTGTTGCTCGCCAAGCTAGGAATGATACAGAGCAGGGTGAGAGCTCGTCGTCACAGCACATGGTGTCCTTTTGGAGGTGTATTTGGAAGTTACCTCTGCCCAATAAAATTAAGAATTTTGCATGGCGTGCTTGTAGGAACATTTTGCCAACAAAGGCTAATTTGTTCTACCGGAAAGTAACCCAGGATGACATTTGTGATGAGTGTGGGGCAGCTGTGGAGTCTACGGCACATGTGCTTTGGCATTGTGATAAGGCTAAGGAGGTGTGGACAGCAGCAAATATCGACCTCGGTACAGACGTGAGAGAGGTGCGTGAATTTATTGATCTGGTTTGGTATGCTCGGAATGTGAAGCAGTGGTCGGTCCAGGAGTTGGCTCGTCTATTTACTATTGCCTGGGGTATTTGGTCCAATAGAAATGAAGTTCGAGTTGGTGGGGCTCGCAAGACGGCTTCTGGTATTGCTGGTTGGACGTTGGAGTATTTAGAAGAGTTTCAAGTGGCAAATCATCGTATCAAGATGAAGAATCCAGAGGTTGAGGTTGGCTGGGTTCTTCCTCAGCATTCGTGGCTCAAAGTTAATGTTGACGGAGCGGTTTTTGAGAGACAGCGTGCTGTGGGCATCGGAGTCGTTATTAGGGACCACTTTGGGCTGGTGTATGCTGCGCTGAGCATGAAGATTCACGCCCCCTTGGGTCCTCTGGAAGTTGAAGCCAAGGCGATGGAGGAAGGACTGCGGTTCGCTTGGGATCGTGGTATCAATTCCGCAATCTTTGAGGGTGACTCGTTGGTAGTTCATAACTCCCTCATAGGCTCTGTTACTCCTCCAACCAGTATCTACAATTTGATCTCAGGATCCTTGCTTCAAGCTACTCGCTTCAGGGATTGCTTGTTTTCTGTTGTGCCACGTTGTGGTAATAAAGTAGCGCATGGGTTAGCCCAACACGCTAAGTCCTTATCGGATTCTCTCATTTGGTTAGGAACTTGTCCTCCTTTTGTGGAGCAGTTAGTAGCTTCTGATGTAATGTTTTCTTCTTCTTAATAAAATTGTCATAGTTCGCATCAAAAAAAAAAAAAAAAAAAATTGTTGGAAATTAGAAAAAAATTCCATAGGTTTTTTACATAAAATAAGAAACACCCAACAATATTTTTTTTTAAAAAATGATCTATCAATTTAAATTTTTTAAAATGTTTTATTTAAATTTTAATTTAACCAATGGTTTGAATGGAGATCAACTAATTGAATTAGTGACCCAAAATTTTTATCAAGTAAATTCCGAAATAGGTTTAATATAGGCATAAAATTACTATATAGGATAAAATACTCAAAATCTCAAAGGTTTAGGGAGATTAGTATATATTGTTTTTCTTAAAATTTTTCTTTGTAAATTAGGGAAAAGCGGATGATTTTGAAAATGAAAAAAAAAAGAAAAAGAAAAAGGTAAAAGAGATCGTTTATCCCGCCTCATGGAACTTTAAAATCTATAAATACAAAGCTCATTCAAACTTACAGAACCCTTCCATTTCCTTCTCCACTTCATTCATTCCAAAAGCTTCCGTACTCATTTTCCTTCAAACCAAACACCCTTTCCTCTCAGTTCTCTCCCACTGTAAAACCAGGCAAGTCTCTCTCTCTCTCTCTCTCTGTGGAAACTACGGATGTGAAATACTTAATGAATTTTTCAGTATCTGATCCATTGCTTTTCTGATCTGACAAAATAAGAAAGAATTGAATTCGTTGTTGTTCATGTTCATGTAATTGATTAATTTCTAGCGAATTTGCAGATCGACTTGATTCTTGAATGAAATTGATTTGATTTTGTTTTCCTCTAAAATTTTTGCTTCTTTTGTGCCTAATATGGTGGATTTAGGTCATAGAGTCTGTGAATTGTTTGAAAATTGAGTTGTATATTGCTCATTTTTCACATCGGATTTCATTTGAAGCATTCTGTGGTTAGTGAAATCTCTCTCATTTTCCATTTTTGTTTGGTTTTGTTAATTAAATCAGTTCGATTCCACAATAACTTACTGTTTGGTTTTGATCCAGAAATTCTCTGAACAATAACTCTACATTGTGCATAAGGTAGATTATTTTTTGGTAAGTGAATTGAATTCTCTTTCACCTTTAACTTTGAAGCTATGATCAAAATGAGACCAGTTCCTTAAAATATTTGTAATTTTTGCGAATCTATTTAGTTCGTTTGAATATCATTTTGATGGTTCCTGAATAAATTGATTCATTCACCAATTTTTAGAAACTATCTTAGTTTTTCTCATCGTTGAATTAAGCGTCACTGTTTGGATTTGAGGTCTCTGTCCTTTTTCCCTTTTTTTTTGGTTGTAAAAAATAATTTGAAAGCATGTGTAGCATCGGAATATATTTCACATGCAATACTTTGAGAGTGAACATGTAGAGAAATAGAAATAGAAATAGATTACACTTGATTTGTTCTGAGAGTGAATTGGTTCTTGCACATGCCTCTAAATTTCTTAACTGATTTAGTTCTTTGTTACTGCATATCCAAATATCTTTCAATTATGAACTTAATGCATCATTTAAGATGGATTTGTTTTATAATTGATAAGTTATACATGCACCTGGTGGGTCTTAAACCCACAACCTCACCATTCACCTTGCTCCTACAATTTGACCTATAGCTAATTCGTATCATTTCAGATAGATAAGACTAGATTGATGACTATAGTTAAAAAGAAAAAGAATATATATATATATATATATATTAATGTGCCAACCTTTCATTGATAATATGCCTTCCGGAAATGCTTTTATTGATGAATTTGGGTCTCACTAATGACTTTCGGAAATGCTTGATGCTTCACTGTGCAGTTTCTTTCAAGTAATATCTTTGTTATCAAATTTTGAGAGCTTTGTTGAGGTATCTTAAAATGGACAAATTCCGTCAATTTTTTTGGTTTTACCCTTTCTCATCTTTTATGCTCTTAATTATTTTTTTAAAACTTTGTTGGCTAGGCTAGATGGTCCTGTAGTTCTGCATTCTAATTGCCTCTTTTTCAATTGAATCCATATCTGAATATTTCTGGCTGTTTTCAGACGTCAATCATACCTTTAGTTATCTTTTCAGATGGCAGAGTCACAGAAGGGAACTTCATCTATCAAATCAAAAGAGAAAACATCACTGCTAGGTATCTCCTTGTCCTAACGTATGTAGTAAGATTTTCAAACTTAATGGATTTGGGCCCCTTATCACATAAATAATAGTGTACGAGAATTAGAAATTAAATGTTCTGTCATGTGCATGACTTAATTTTGTAGTGAATTAGATGGATCATGGTGTATGTAGAGGGTTCGAAATAAACAAGGCGGGATATAATGTTTAAGAGTACGCTAGTGAAATCTGAATTAGCACAACCATGACTTTTTGCTCTGAAGTGTGCCAGAAGACAAGGATCAGTGTGGCCAACCCTATATTTGGTTGCTTAAATCCTCAAGTTTCGACATCTTGTTACATATAAATTTACCAGAATTAGTTGTTTATTAATGACATGCTCATTTACACATTATAATGAGTCCAATATTCCTCTTTAAGCAGATGATGAAATTGGAAATGAGTTCCTCAGCTCCTGGAAATCAATGTCGGTTACAGAAGATGATGCTATGGATTTTAACTTTGACACAGTACCCAAAGGCAAAAAGAAGGCATTCAACTTTGAGAAAATGTGAGTACTGGAAAAACATTGTGGTTCATTTGGATGGAGGTGTTTGAAGAGAAGGATTTGAGTTTCAGTTTTTATTTTGAATGACTTGAATAAAGTATAACTGGGAAAAGTTTTCTTTGGTAAAAAATTATAGATGGATTAAAGCTTTATTAATATGTGGATTTGAAATGATTAGGCGTAAGATATTATATCAAACCCATATCATAACAAGTGTTTTTGTTTGCGCAAAATCCTCAAAGCTCAAATCCATCACGTGTTCTTAAATTCATACAAAGTAATTAATACTAGCAATTGGTTTTCAAATCCCTTCATTTGAAATCTTCCATGCAAATTTAGTTGTTGCAAATTTAATGAAAGTAAAATATCAATTTAATGGTGATATCTTAATTGTGAACACCTTATTGATTTTCTAAACATTGAATTGCATTCTGATTTTGAGTATTTATTTAAACTCCTTAAGCTTTGCTTTATGATTTCTTCTCATCTCTTCTTTTTTCTTATTTATATTCTGCAGCATTATGCCCTTTTTGAGAATATCTGGTGAATTTTCTGTTTTATATTTACTAAATTGTATTTTTTTCGGAAATTCTGGCTTACTGAAATGTTTGTTCCTAAACCTGTAGATATATTACTGATAATTGCAGCTGCCCTTGCTGCGTAATACTTTGAGGAATATTACTTAGAAGCAATGTTTTTTCTTTGGATATATTTCAGGGATATGGATTTCAATCTAGATGGTGATTTTGACAAGTTGTCATCATTCAAAGTAGACATGTCAGAACTTGACTTCTCATGTTCACCCAAAAAAACTGCAAAGCCCAAGGGAAGAACAGGAGAAGAACGTTCCAGTGGAAATAATAAAGGGAAAAAAGATGGCTTTAATTTCTCTTTTGATTTTAGTGAGTAAGTGGACAATTCTTCCAAGACTTCTTTGGACCTTTTTATTCTGTTCTATTATGTTTTTGAATTTTATACCAGTAATTCAAGTGGACTTATGATTTCATTTTCAAAATTGCTTAACCTGGCACATTTCTGTTTGTATTTAGTTTGGATGGTTTCAATTTAGATTCAACCTTAATGAAAGAAGATAAGAAGTCTAACAAGGCCTCAGAAAGCAAAGGAATTGCTTCAGAGAGAAGTCAGTGTCAAGGTTCTAAATTAAACCTGACTGAAGGCAATGGTAGCTGTGATGAGTCAAGCTTAATGAATGAAGATAAGAATTCTTACAAAACCTCAGATAGCAAAGGAGTTGCTTTAGACCTGACTGAAGGTAATGGTAGGTATGATGATAGCTCTAGCATGAAAGTTCCAGCAACCAAAAGTGCAGTCACTTCAAAGGTTGAGACTTTAATTGGTGGTCAAGGGGAATTTAATTCCTTCAATGATGATTCTGCTCCAAAATCTGAAACCTTTGAAAATTTGGTTCTGACACATGGGGGAAGAACTTCTCCAGGGAGAACAATAATGATGAGTGCAGAAGAAACTGATCAACAAATTTGCTCATCTCAGAAGTCAATGTTCACAAAACCATCTTCTCAGCTGGTCAAAGATGATATACCTGTCAAACCTGTACATGACAATGAATCAAATCAACACACTCTTTCGGATTTTTCAAAAGTACAGACACAAATTTCTTCATTGGGCACAAAAGAAAAAACTGCTTCAGGTGGAGAGCAAACTGATGCTGACAAAATGATTTTTAGTATGGGATCTCATCATGAAGATTCAGCATGCAAGAATTCACCTCTGATGCACATCACTGCATCAGACAACAATGATGCTGAAAGGAATAAGACTGGTGGCAATGAACCAATCAGATTTATGGATGACATGGAACCAGCTGAATCAGATGAAAAAGATTTAGATATGGAGGACAACACCGTCACAAATATCTCAAGGCAAATGCCGTATGACACCAAGTGGGTCAAAAAGAACGAGAGTTCAACTTCCAAGCTTTCTTTGGCCCCATTGGACAGGTAAGAGAATTCAGAAATTTAGGAAGTTCCTTTTTTTAATGAATTAAGATAATGAGAAACCGTTCAGCACTAATCTTCTAAGATGGCTTCAAGTGAAAATATCACAAAATGTACTACTTCTGTTAGAGAAACTGTATATGAAGCTTATAAATCTGGAAATTAGAAGGCCTTTTTGGTTTATAAGTTTATATCTATCTATCTATCTATCTATCTATCTATCTATATATCTATATATATATATATATATGTTCTTTGGATTTGTCACGTTTTCATGCATTCTATTGAACAATATCTATTCCATTTTCATCCATTATGTTCATAATCTGTGATGATTAATCTTTGACACTGCATGTTAACTTTAAGGTTCCGTTTAGAGCACATGTTTTGTTTACTTGATGCAGGGTAGTTGATACGAGGACACTGGTGAAAGGAAAAGAAGATGGAGACATCCACTCTATTTCTTGTAAGAGGCCAGAGGAAACTGGACCTAAAATTCATCAGCCATCTGGGACAAAGTTTCCCTCAATTGGCAGCAAAAGAGTTGGGGCCATGCATCTATCTCCTTCCAGTGAAAAAGTGTGAGTAATGCTTTATGTAACAATTGCTATTATAGGCCTTCAAATGATCGTCTATTTGATTTATTCTGCAACAGGGAGGGCTTGAATGCTAATGATGCACAGACTGGAAGCAGATTGGTTCATACTACAATTTCAGTTGCTAGAGAATTAACAAAAGACCGACCTCTTTTGTTGGGAAGTGAAAATAATGTTAAAAATCTTAGTAAAATCAGGTGAGGCAGCTGTACCAGATAGTTCCATTTTCAGATAAAGCTTCTACACTTGGCATTATGTTAAACATTTGTCCCTCCAGATTAGATCATTTAAGAACCGTAAAAAGAAAAAGTTCCCCTATTGAAGATCAAATGACAATGCCCCTCACAATCTTTAACAGGGAGGGCATAAATTCTGATAATGTACCAATTGGGAGCAAGCTGATTGAGAATTTACAGCCACATGACAAAGAAGTAAAAAAAGGTGAATTTGTTTTGCTAGGAAGTGAAAAGAGCGTTAAAGACCATCATTCTTTGAGGTAAGCTATCTATACTTATTTAACTATTTTATATACATACATACATTCATATATATATATATATATATCATCTTGTAATTAAGCTTTGCTGTTTGACTTTATGTTGAAGTTCTTTATATCAGAGGTACATTACTTTGAGCTTTGAGTTGGGTTGTTTGGTCATTCAACAACTGAAATATCAATTGCTTCAAATAGGATTTTCCTAGGTGTTTTAGCTGAAATATCAATTTCTTTACATAGGATTTTCCTAAGTGATTTAGAGCTTTAAAAGTTCCCTTTGTTTGTCCCATCCATGTAACGTAAGAGAACTCTTTTGTTGGTTGTATTTCAGTCACTGTGGAAAGTAATATCAATTCATGCATAAATGCTTAAGAACCTTTGTGACAATGCCTATTCTAAAGATGAAATTTGGCATGCTTATACGGTTATTATTGTCTATTGATGTCAACCTTGTGTTATTGATCTTAAATAGAGTTAAAAAAAAAACTGTTAAGTGTTTGGATATGAAGATGAGGATCCTAAATGTAAAATTGATGAAGTCACATGATGGAAAACTAATTATGGGTGGAACTGACAATGCAATATATATGCATATTGGCATATTTTTTTAGATGTTTGTACATCATCATTTTTTTGAAGGAATCTATGTTTAGTACAAGTTTCCTCATTTAGTTGATTTTAGATAATGATTTTTCAAAAAGTTACCCTGTTTTTTTGGGACGTGCTAATTATACTTCAGTCACTCCTCACTATATTCAACAGATAAAGTTCTTTGAAAAGCCTTGTTACCATAGATTGTTTTTATTTTTTGGATTTTAATCTTCTGTTTTGAACATGACTGCTTAGTCTCCTAATCTCTTTATGATAATGCTACTGTAGTAAGTTCTCTCAGACATATATTCTGGTTTGTAATCTTTTCATAAGACCTTATAGGGAAATATTATATTGTTGACTCAAGTTTTGACTTAAGAGAATTTTGTGAATCTTTCCAGCCTAACTGGTAAGACAACTGAATGTGGTGCCCGGACAAGCGTGAATTCTAAACTTGTGCTTTCGAGCATGGAGTCTTTGCGGCACTTGAAGAACGTTTCGGCTGAAAGGAATAAACTTTGCTCCATAAAAGCTGGCAAGAGGACACCTGATCTCTCTAGCATTAAAACTTCAAGGTATTATTCCCATATAGGTATAAGTCTTCTTTAATGGCTGCCTTACTATCTGAAAATAGTTTACTAGTCTTTAAATGATGTATGTCTTCAATGTAGGATTACAGAGGCAAACAAAGTTCTATCAAGTTCTATAAGTCGGAGAGAAATTAACTCCTTGGAAAAGTCAGAGAAAAAAATGAAAGTACAGGGAAATATAGCATTGAAGATTGAGCGTTGTGTTGACAGTACTGAGAAACAAATGTCTCAGAGCCCATCCTTGAAAAGGAAAACATTTGAGGTTTTATATTATTAAGCCACTCCTTTTTATTCATAAAGATCTCTTGAAAATGATATCACAATAATAATGATCTCATATGAAGCTTCAGTAAGTTATAAGAAAATTATCATGACTTCCCATCACCAATATTGATAGGAAGCTACTTTGCAGGCATCAAATGCAGATTCAGTGTACTTAAAGCCTCTAAAACGCCTCTCTGCATCACCTAGTAAAAGCAGGTATGATTGTTCTATTGACAATAATATGTTCTAAACTTACTGGAATAACATGTGCTTTATCAAAAATCACCTGCAGCAATTCAAAATTACCTTTGGAAAGTGTCCTTGAAGAACAGGTAGATATCTATAGAGTTCGTTGGTTTATTTATCAACCCTAACTGCTGAACTTTATATGAAAACATATAGATGGTTGAAGCCTTATTAGGTGAACATAAGTTGCTTCACTTTCCTTTACATGTGCTCCAGGTTTGCATTCATGGGATTCAGGCAGAGAGTAGTGCCAAGCATGTCTTTACTGACCACCGGACCTCTGGACTTGAATGTGCTCGAGAGGTGAACATGATGGACTTGGAAATTCCTTTAGTTATGGAGAATGATGGAAATGTTGAGAAGGCTGAGGCATATACGAAGGATCTTGATGATGTGAGTAAACTAGGATTTATTTATTAGCTATTAAGTGATTCATATAGGCTTCACACAATAGTTGCTCATCAAACCATGAACTTGACAGTCTCTCAAACCTGTATGTGACTTTGAAACTGTGAACCTGAAACTTGAAAAGGACTTGCAGTTGTTAAATTGTAGAGGAACACATCTTCATTTAGTGAAATGCTGACTTTGAGATTCCCAATGACCAAAAAATTCTTTCCAATTCAAACCAACATAGCACTAATGACCCTCCCTGGGTCAAAGTTTGGACTTAGTCTTTACAAGGAGGATGTAATCAGCCCAAAACTTGCAACTGATGCAGGAGACTTAAATAAATATTTAATTTAATTTTTCTAGTCGTATGTAGTTTATTTTTAGGTCCTAGTATTTAATTAGGTTTATTTTTATTTTTAATTTGTCCTTATGTTTTCTATTTTGCAGATTTGCAACATGCTGAGAAAGAAGCATGAGGAAGCCAAAGAAATATTAGTTCGAGCTATTGTCAACAATAACAATTTGCTGATGCTTAACCATCCCATCTATGATGAGAAGATATCCTTACTTTCTCTGATGTTAAGTTCTTTTTTTCTTTGTTCGGTTTTTATTGTGTTGGAAATTCCTTCATAATTGAGAACATCCGTAAGATTCAGAGTTTCGCTTCCCAACTGATGTCTATGGAGCTTCAAGCATGATCAGTGGGTGGCAGCAACAGTTTTCATATTAAGGTATGTGTAAGGCATTTTCTGGCTGACTTAGCCTAATTTTCTTATCCACCGGATTGCACATTTTTATTTTTGTATAGCTAAATTAAAGTAGACGAGTTTGTATTCTTGTGTTAATTTCAGGGAAAGGCTAGATGTTCTCTTTCATCATGGCTAAGTGGTGACGGCACGGTTAGACACTCACGTGTGATGCTTCATAGGTTGAATTGGATTTATCATTTGAACTGCCTACTTGCAAATATTCTGAAGCTGATTTCTTGTCAGCTCATGCATGAGCAATACCATTTCTGATAAATAAATAAGACTAATTGTTAGTAAACACATTGTTGCACACACCGTACACAAATTATTTCTTGAACTGAAATTGTGTTTTGAAGTCAAGATTTGAGTTTTAAAATTTTTGAATTGAAATCGTGACTTCAAGACATGTTTTTAGTTCAAAAACTGAATTGTGTGTATTTTTTTGTGTAATAGAGCAATGTGTAATAAATACTGCCCAATAGATAATAACCATGATTTGAATGCTTACAAGGTACCTATTCTCTCTCTCTCTCTCTCTTGTTTTTTGGTGGGTTTGTCACATGTTTTGCCTTGTGCTTGGGGCCAATTTGATCCAAGTTCAATTCTCACTGAAATATAAAAATTTAAAATTTAACAAAAATGGCATGGAAGTGAACAGAAGCGAGCTAAGGTCCAGTTGGTTTGTAATTACTTGATAGCAATTTCAAGCAACCGCATAATTTGTTTTCTCGTGTACAAGACTGCAAGTTAATAAATGTTAAATCTCACAGCATGCAATTTATTACAACATTCATACAAGTTGATAGCGGTCACGTTCTGAAAACAATTTGTATGCAAAAACGAAGCATGTCATACAATATATATATATATATATATATTTTTTGAAACTTTAAGAGTGTTTTTGGTTTCATTGAAATCACCTTGTTTTCATTTCTTGTTTTCTGTGGGTCCCACCACCTCAATGTTTGTTTGGTTTCAATTTTTGTTCTTAGTTTCTTCAAAACTTTTCACCCAAAAGAGTGAGAATGAGATTATGAGAACAAAAAATGAGAATAACATTTTGGAGTTTTCAAAAATTTGAGAACCGACTAAAGTAACATTTTCATAATAAAATGGACATAATGGGAACCCACACAACATGTGCCTTTAATTGAGCCCAATGACTCTTTTCTTCCTTTTTACTTCAATCTCTCTCTCTCTCATGCTAGATCGCTAGCTTGCTATGTTGGTGGTCGCACTAGATGATGGGTTTTTTTTTTTTGGTTGTGTGGCTGTTGGTGTTGTTGATGGTGGTGGGGGGTTCTGGGTTAGCTATTGGTGGTGATGCGTTATTAGTTGTTGCTGAATTTGCTACGTTTTCCTTGTAAATTATGCCAAAGTGATGAAGAAGCTCAATTTTTGTGGTTAAAACATTGGGCTTCCACAGTAGGTGATGCCAATTTCCTGGACTTTAAAGAGGGAAAAATTCACCTCCAACTTTTTGCCTTTTCGTGCTCTCCTCCTATTGCTTGCATTTCAATCCCGTAATCAAGTAGGTTGTAGAGTAGGGGTGGAGTTGTTTTTCGGTTGGGGTGGGTGTGGTTTTATATTCCTGCTATGATAGATGATATTGGTGTGGCGGTGAATTTTTAATTGGAAGACAATAGGTAAAAAAACACGCGAGACCAAAAATTGATGCCAAGCAAATGTGAGTGGCTTTTTGAGTTGTGATAATGAGTTACGAGAACAAAGTTTTGAAAATGAATATTGAGAACAAAACGTTGAGGAACCAAACAAAGCCCAACTTGTTAAGAAAGATGGGACATCAATGATGATTAAACACACTCCAACATTTTTTTTTTTTTTGTGAAACAGTTTAGAATTGGCACACAATTTTAGGGGCTTTCTCGAGGGTGTGAGAAAGAGCAAGGAACCTATGCTGATTTTTTTCTTCCTTAAATTATTTTCTCTTGAGTGAATAATTTATTAAGCTACAATTTTGGGGCCTTTTTAAATGGAGGCTTTGGGCTATAGCAAGTGACTTAACCCTACTTTCGATTATAGGTGGATCCGTCAAGGTGGTGTTAGAATTCTACAATTGTGTCAGTTTCCTCTATGTTCCCACGCGCGTCTAAAATACTAATTTTCACATGTTTTTGTGAGCACAAATTCTTGGTTGATTTACAGACAACGATCTTGGAGACTTGTGAATTCTGAGGGCGAACTCAAACTAATGTAGGAAACCCTTACTTGATTTATTCCATTACAGTCAGCAGTGTGCTCTTTGGTCCTTATCACCATTAGTATTAATTTTGTTCCGCCAAATTTCATGGCATTCATTTCACTCTTGGTGGCAACTATGAAACAAAAAAGTTCAGCTTAAAAAACATAAGGGGAAATGCATAGATTAAGAACTTTGTGAGAAATGTAGGAGGGCACTGGGCACTGCCAGTTCGCCAATCTTGTGAGCAACATTAGATTTTGAAGATTGCAGAAGCCAATAAGCACCAGAGCTAAACTTAAATAGACTAAAGGGAAGCATATTTAAGAGAATTTTCATTGGCTTAAAATATTCTAGGAATATATTGCTGAATTTTTAGGGTTTATTTGGATACTGCTTATTTTGCTGAACTGAAAACTTATTGCTGAAAACACTGTAGTAAAATAATTTTTAAAACACAAAACACTGTAGTAGTGAGTGATTACTGCGTTTTTCATGGGTTTGGTGGTCCATGAACAGTGCTGTGGGACCCTAAAAAAAAGGCAAAACGCAACTTAATTGCTTGGCAAACGCACGCTTAGTATAATGGAATCACATTAGTAGGAACGGAGTCAGGATTTGTAGTTATGGGAGGCGGCTCTGACCGTTGGCCTTGCTACTTCTTAGCTACCGAGGTTTTTATTTTTTTATTTTTTTTGAGTTTTTGATGCGTGCGTCTTCTGCTAGGTAAAGACAATTATTTTGTTTAAAAATTTTTAAAGGGCTAGTTGTTTGTTTTGAGTAAAATTGGTTAATTAGGCTTAACTATTTTTACCTTTACTATTAATAATTTTTGTTATTTTACAAATTTTTTTGGGCATGAATATTTTGTTTTAGATTTTAAATCTATAAATTTTTTTAAGGGCCTTTAAATGAGGAAAATGTTAGAATTACAAACTTTTTTACAAATTGCCAATATGGTGAGTGGTTATTGACAAGTAAGAAAGTGATGTAAGTAGTAGGCTCAAATGCGAACCAATAAAAATTTGTACATAATAGTTTGTAATAATGTTATAGATAAGTTTATGCCTGTAACATTACTCTAAAAAGAATTAATGATATTGATAAAGGGGAAAAATGTAATTTTATTGAACAAAATTGCTGAAATTCGTGTTTGTGTATATATATACACTATATTTTTTAATAAAAAATTTAGGGGGGGTGGGGGGCGGTAGTCAATATATGCCTCCGTCCTGCACATTAGTGTTGCATCCTAACTGGTCACTAGGTCACTATTTGTATTTTGTGTGACTGGTGCATATATAGTGGTCTTAGGTTCGTACAAAATTGAGTTTAGTCAATTGTGTATTGGAAGTTCCACTTTTTCCACTTGAATTAATTAATATAAGAATGGTATCAGTATATACATATATAACACCGTGCAGGTTGAGTATCTACAACTACAAGCTAGCCTAGCAATTTCGAAACCTAGAGATTAAAAATGGTAAAAATGTATAGGTTGAGATTTTGCATGTGCCTTACACTGCTATTTCTTTTGTTTTTGAGGTCTGAAACTCGCTCTCTTAATCCAAACATAGATGGAGGCAATCAATCCAGGTCAATCCCAGCATTGGTGAAAGGTGCTAATAAGGAACTCCTTAACTGTGATATCAAAAATGAAGATCCTACCACAGATCGGCAGATTCCAGGAGGTCCTGATGCAAAACATCATTATAAACATCAAAAGTAAAGTACGTCAATGAGAGCTGGAGGCACTCATCGGTATCTCACTTCTTATGTAATAAAATGGGTAACTTTTACATTTTCTCATGACTCTAAACTGTGAGGTCAGTCCTAATGTCTTTTCTAAATTTAAATTTGAGCATTCAACTCTCAAATTTAAGTTTAGGAGGGATATTGAAAATGGTCTTATAAATGAGAATGAAAAAAAAATGTAATTTATCCTTATTAAAAATGAATAAATTTCTATGTTCATGCGTGCATGTACTATGACTAAGAAGTTTGGCTACGTTTTCCTCGTGGAGGAGAGAATTGTTCTATGTATAATGATATATGATGAATATGGCTTTTTAATTTGATGAATGTAGTACCAACGGTTTAGTGATTAATAATTTGTTTTCCTAAATCGTATAAGTGTTGCAATTTTTGTGCTTGTTTGGGGATAATTCTACTGAAAGGAGCATACTAAATGTGCATTTTCCCAAGTTACAACGTAAAGAAAGGGGAAAAAGAGAATATCGTTTTCACGATGTGGTCTAAGTGCAAAGAAGAGATATATATTGATTAGCTCATAACAAAATGTGTTATATAATATAGCCGCAAAAAATAGCTAAGCGGTGCTTAAGGAAGACTGAATATAACATAAACAATGGTATAGGATAATATCTAACTTTCTCAATTGTGAATACTTGAGGAGAGTTATAAATATATAAGAACTACAAGTTAATGGGTAATGATTGAGAGTAGTAGGGCTCCAGGAATTTTTTTAAGATTGTCATTAAAAAAAATTAAATTATACAAAATTTAATAAAAAGAGAACTTGATTATATTGATATTAGAAGGAAAAAAAAAAAAAAAAATCAAAATATATGAACTTTACAATTCTTTTTACTAACACAATTAAAAAGCAAAAATGACTTGATGAGAGATAAAGTAAGAACTACAAATGTTGAGATGAGAGTAAGAAAGTGAGTAATGATGATTGATAAGAGGGAATATATATATATATATATATATATAGAGAGAGAGAGAGAGAGAGAGAGAGCATCAGATAATACATGTTATGATTGCGAGCCAAGTTGTTAAGAAGAGCAGAGTTACAACTATTGCAAATTTGAGGAGAGCAAAGTTACTGGTGCTGTTGAGAAGAATTCATGGCCACATTATCTCTTTTGATACCATTTCTTTTTTGGAAAAATGAAATTATAAAATATTTTATGTAATGGGTTGAACGGGTTATGAATCCAAAGGAGTAGGGGTTTTTAAATTTTTTTTAAATGAGATTTTTATTGAATACACACACACACACACACACACACACACACATATATATATATATATATATATATATATATATATATATATATATATATATATATTCATTTGTTATTGTTTGAGCCGGTGGCGGCTCCATGATTTTATTTTTCTTTAGAGGGGTCATTCAAATTCGTGTTGAAGGAGTTAATAAGGACCTTTTTAAAAATAATATTTTCTTATTTCATCTTGATCATTAGGATGATAGGATGAGATATTTTCTCGTAACCCATGATTCATAAGAAAATCAAGTTCTTTAAGAAGATGAATCATTGGGAGGAGAAGAATCTTAATACATGTGATTTCCTTATTAGAAATTTATCCATAGTAATAGTGTGGTGGGCCTTTTTGTACTCTGGACTGGGCTGTTCCTGTTGTATTGCGGCCCAATAGTTCTGGGTTTGGAGAGTCAGGACTGGCCCAACTGAAACCCACCTTAAGCCAGCTTGTGCACAAACTAGAACTCCCTTACTTTGATCTTTGACCATGTGCCCATGGTAGAGGATGCTGTCACAGAAAAGTTATGGCAGGAGGGACATAATATAAAATGATAAAAAAAGAAAAAAGAAAAAGAGGCATTCTAACTAAAGTGTTTGCTGTCAATCAAAGATAACATTTAAACAACCTTGCAACAGGAAGACACGATAATATGAGTATGGCAGAAATAAATTAGAAACAATGAAATGTTAATACTTAAACAACCATGATAAAAGAGGGAAAGGGGATTAATCTGCTGAACTTGGCTTCTTAATAGATTTGAGTCCAAGTAGGGAACCAATCTCCAATGTGGGCAATCTTATAGGGAAATCTTCCATAGAAATTGCCTACTTTGAAAGAATGGACCTAAGTGGCTTAATCTCAAATCCTTTAACTTGTTAGGGAGTAGGCTATTGAGAGGGAGAGAAGGGAGTAGCCTATTGGTGCATGCCCTATCACACCTCTTTGTTTTCTCACTTCACTTCCTACTTTTTTTTTTTTTCTTATCCTCTCTGTTTTTCTTTTGCTTTCTATTTCTCTCTTCTTTCTATGTTTCTTGCTGTTTTTCCCTTGTTCTCCGTTGTTGTTTACTTTGCATGGCTAAGGCCTTTTTATACTGCCTGCCATGATAAGACTTACCATTTTACCCCTCAACTACTTTTGGCCTGTTGTGAGTGTCCTTCCCGGGCCACCCACTGGTCTGCTGGCTGCTCAGCCTCCACCACTACCCTGTGTTGGCTGCGCCACATTCCATTCCCAGACAAATTGAGTTTTGTTTTATTTTCTTACTTTCCGTAGCACTCCCATCCGGATAAGGGTTGGGTATTCTCTCTTACTAACTCCTATGGCATGCATTTAGTGATTCTAGTTCAGCTTCCCCTCTTTTGGGTGGTATGTCATCCCAGCAAGACATTTCCCCTCAAAGAGCTTGAGCGGGAATCCCAAAATAGACTTCCCCCTTCTCCCCATCGCCAGACCATACATTCTCTTACCTTTGACCCATGGCCTACCGCCCCTGTATTGGTTGGGTACAAGTGGGTGGTGTCTGAGCCTTGTGCGTGCTCTACTTTCATGTGAGTCCACGGCTTGTTTGCTGTTCACGCGTTTGCCATTACCTGCAGGTTGTCAGGTCTTGCTGCGTGTTCTGCCGCTTATTTTTAACTCTTTGTGATGTGGATAAGTCATTGGGTCTTCTTTCTTTGCATCTCGTTTCTTCGCATCTCGTTTCTTTCCTGAGTTGGGTACTACTTGGGTATGGGCCTTTTCTTCCTTAATTCAGCTCCTATCTCCTTTTACTTATGGTTTATGGGTCGACTAGTATTCCCGCCATGCCACTCCATTGCTTATGCCATGTCATCACTAATTAACTTGTGCTTCTTGGGCCTTCTTTGGGCTTGCCAAGTACTTTTCCTTTACTCAGTTCACATTGCCCAGTATTTTTGCTAGATTAATTCTCATACCGTCTTAGGCTTCCTTAGCCCATTTTATTCTTTTGGGTATCCTTGGCCTGCTTCATTCCTTTGGGCATCTTTGGCCCATTCCATTCTTACATTCCCATAGGTTTTTGTTAAATCTTTTGGGCTTCCCTAGCCCAATTACCATATCCTTTACTTTCGGGGTTTGTTGGCCTTTGCACCAACCCCATTTACTAATTCCTTTCTTTGGGATCCTCTGGCCCATTTTTGCTTGCTTTCCATTTCTTATGATTCTCATGGGCTTACTACTTCCTTCTCTAGGCTCCCTTGGGCCCGTTTGCTTTCTTTGAGGTCTTTTTTTTACTATTTTATAGGCATGCGGACCATTATTCCTGCCATTTGGGCTTAATGGTTTTTTCTTACTTTGCTAATTCTTCTTCCTTCACCCCTTCTATATTGTTAAGCTTCTTCTTGTTATTGGGCCTTTTTACCAAAGTAGGCATCAACAAATAGCAAGAAAATAAATGATAAACTATAAATTCATTGGACATATTGTTTCTAATATAATGACAATATTCATTATTATTGTGAAGGTTAAATATTGGAAATCATCTATTGTCTCTTACTATAATAAAGTTATTAATTATTGTTTCTAAAATTAATTATATATTATTGCTAAGTGAACTTTAATTTAACATTTATTTTGTCTTTATGCTTTTCAATTCTTTTATTGAACGATTCAACTCAACTTTGACTATTTATTAGTTTTTGTAATCAAGGACGGACCCAAGGGGGCTCAAGCCCCCTGGCCAAAAAATATTTTTTTTTATTATATTTTTCATTTTTGTAGTTGGACTATCTCTTAACAAAAACAATCAGCCTAGCTAGCCTAGTCTAACTAGTAACTATCCAACTTAAAAACTTAACAAAAACAATAAAAACATTCACAATGGTGATTGTATTTTAGCTAAAATAGCTTTTTTACCACCAAAAAACCATGTGTTATTTTATTTTTTTTGGAGAGATAATTACAATATGTTGCTAACCCCGCAACTCGAACCTTTTCCCCCTAGACCTCTAAGCACTTTGTGCATGAGGAGGTGCCAATTCAGTTACAAGATCTTTGGCAAACCATGTGTTATTGGAAAAGCTAAAACTAAATTTTTTACACCAATTGATTGTAGCAAGTATTTTATTAAGATTATCTCTCTTCCTTCAATTAGAAAACTCAAATTCTCTTTATTCCTTTATTATTTTAATGAGTTATTTATTATTAATTTTAAATGAAGTGGAAAAAAAAAAAAAATAGAACATTTGATGTTGGGTATATTGTGAAGTGATGTGGAAAAATAGGTAAAGTAACTTCCAAAAAAAAAAAAAAAAAAAAAAAAATCCTAGCCAGCCTAGTATTAAATAAAAAAAATTATTTTGTATTTTTTTATTTGTTGGTAGATAATTGCATTTTAATGTATTAAGAAAAAAAATGATTTTATGTATTTATAATTTGTTAATACTATATGGATGACTATTTGAAGGTTTTTATTTTTTATTTTATTATTATTATTTTTTACTTATACTCCAGTCCCCTCTAGCTTGAAATCCTGAGTCCCTCATTGTTTGTAATTTATTAAAATAATTATGCTATTAAGAATTCAATACAACATTACAATCATTAAAAAAAAAAATTGTCTTTACTTCCACTGTCCAACGCCCCACTTCCACTACCCTCACTCCATTCATGTTTACACTTTATCAGCAATTTTTTTTTTTTTTTTTTTGAAGGGGCACTTTATCACCAACTTAATTGTCCTTGATCAACAAATTGCTATCAAATGGGTTATCGTTTGTTGTTGGGTTTATTCTTTTTGTTTATAAAGGCCAAGATAAAGGTTGGTGTTAAATTGGTTAGTTGTTGGGCTTGAGTGTTCAAATTTTTATTTTAAGGTGGTCATAAAAAAAATAAAAAATATAATAATAATTTTTTCCCAATTAAGGGGGGGTTCATTTGAACACTCTAGATATGCTGTGGTGTTGCCGCTAGTTTGGGCTATGTCTGCTACTATTTGTGCCAATTTTTTTTTTTTTTTTTTTTATCAGATTTGTGCCAATTTTTATTGTTGGTATTTGAGCGTTTAAAATTTATTCAGGGGCTAAGGATTATGTTTGATGGGCCAAGGTTATATTATTGATAAATGCTAAGGACACAACAAAATGTTCAATATATATATATATATATATTTTTTTTTTTTTTTGGGGTAGACAAATTAAATAGATATAATTATATTTATTAGGGATGACAATTTTGCCTCGCCCCGCTTAACCCGTCCCTCCTCGCTTTACCCCGTGCAGGTTTTCCCCACCCTGTAAAGGTAGTGGGGTGGGGATGGGGCAAGATTTTAGCCCCGTACCATGGGCGGGGCGGGGATGGGTTGTCCTTGTCCCCCCCCCCCCCCTCCCCCGCATTGCTAAGAGTTATAATTGTAAATTTTTCATATCCTAAAACCCTACTATTTAAACAAACATATCAATATTAGCTTATTTTATTCTACCTAATGTGGTTTTCTGCCTTTATTTTATTATGTGTTATTTTTTGTGATTGTTTTGTTAAACACTTGGATATATTATTCAATTTTTTTCTAAAAATTGATTTGATTTTATGGGATAAATTTAGTTGTAATTTCAAGTATATTTTTATTAAAAAAATTGTACTAATTGTAGGGCAAATTAACAAAAAGTAGAGTTTTAAGAGGGTGCGGCGGGGCTTTGTGGGGCCCCAAGGGGCGGAGATGAGGTGAGAAAGTTTTTCCCGTCATGCGGGACTGGGCAGGGCAGGGTGGGGATGGGACAAGACAAAACCATGCGGGGCGGGGACGATGACCCCAACCTTCAGCACTCCCCCCTCCCCCCCCCCCAATTGCCATCCCTAATATTTATGCATATAATTTTTTGTATTTATTTATTGCAAATACGAATTATTTTTTTGGCAAGTGGTGTTCGTGTGAACATGCACCCTGGCTTCTATCTATGTAGAGCGACCCTTGATGGAGAGTCGTTGAGCTAGAACCCATGGATAACGGCGGATAATTAAAACTACTCATATTATTTTAGTCCAAAAATTCCTCATATAGGTTGTGGTTTGAGTAGTATGCATCACCACTCGAATGAACTGCCACTGGCTTGCTCAAATCGAAGAAACCAGATACTTGGTTTAGGGTAAGGTATGCGTTGAAGGATGATTAATCCATGCAAGGAAAACGAGCATACAGTGAATAAAATGCCCTCTGCTACTGTGGGTCACTTGCAATGCAAAGAATTGTTATCCACTTTCAGGTGTATTATGCGTGGAGCACTATCAATATTTTTTTTTTAACTTTAAAGTACTCTATCAGAACCAAAAAAAAAAAAAAAAAAAAAAAAAAGTCATTTTGCATTGAAAACTCTCTTTTGCACTATGATATAAAGCAAAGGCAACTATGATAATGTTTTCATTAACAGAGTCAACTGAAAACTCTCTTTTGCACTTTTAAACTAGAGCACATTCAACCGACTACCGTCCAAAATGTCCTTTTAAAGACAAATGTTTTGACTATAAATTTTATATAAGTTCATTCAGTAATTAAAGATGTGCAATTAATAGAAATTAAGGATTTGAACAATTAATATAAAAGGCAAATAAGACAGTATTGGCACAACTGTTTCAAATGCTAAATTTTTAGTATTCAGCACATCAAACACTAAAAACCATACCTCATGAAATGTGTTAATTTTAACAATAGCACTTGTACGATACATGTTGTATTTATTTTTAGTGTATTTTTTAATCAACTTTCTATCTCATCAATTTAAAAGTAGTAAAAAGAAAAAATATATTATGTAAAGTGTATTGTAAAGTGGTGTAGTAAAAAATGATAAAATAATAGAATAATAATAAATAATAAAAAAGAAAAAATATTTAAATAAATTAGTAAAAAAAAAAAGGATATATAATGTAGGATATATTGTGTAGAGTGACGTGTTAAAATAAAAATAAAAACTTTCTGACATGTTGAAATAACTGTCTTTTTTTTTAATTATTTTTTTAACAAAACCTTTTGCTAGTTAACACAAGAAGGCATGTGGTTTGGCAAACAACCTCAAGCTCTCTTACATAGCTTTCATAATAGGTGATGGGACCAACGAACCCTTTTGCTTAGACGAACTAATCAGACATCTCCGTCCACCTCTCCACGTCATTGATGAATGGAGGAAAGCCATTTAATGTAGTAGGCAATATCTTAGATGGTTACAAGACCAGTTGTATAGACCGTTGAAGGCCGATCAAAGCCTACATTACTGAGCATGAAGGCGTTACCAAGAGAGGCATTAAAGCCACAATAAAAGCTATAACGGCTAGATGCTGCGGAACCATATATAAACATTCCATAGAACCAATACAAGGTACACACAATCAAAAATACAAAGATACGCCATAATTCTACTCTCTAATACTTTCTTGAAACTTCCATATACTAATCGGTCCGGGACTAACCGGGATGACGATGGGGATAGCCAAAGAAGGGATGAACACCAACAACCTGCCACCCCACAAGAACCGAGCTCGAACCTCCTCAGGAAAATGAGAAAAGAGATGGATGAGCTGAGGAATGCAATAAAGGAAAAAATAGACCGAAGCTTAGACCGTATGGTTAGGAGGACAGATTCACCCTTCACTATAACAGTCTTAGAGTGCCCAGTGCCCTCGAAGTTTCGCCCACCACAGCTCGAACTGTTTGACGGATTGAAGGATCCTTTAGATCACCTTAACACCTTCAAGATAGCTCTGGGTCTTCAGCAGCCCCCTAACGAGATATTATGTCGTTCCTTCCTAACTATCCTCAAAGGAGCTATGAGGGAATGGTTCACGAAGTTACCAACTTTGTCCATCGATGACTTCAAGTAGTTGAGCAGCTCCTTCTTACACCACTTTGTCGGAGGACAATGCCTAAAAAGGCCAATAGACCACTTGCTTACAATTAAACAAGGAGAAAAGGAGACCCTGAGGTCGTACGTGAAGTGTTTCACTTGAGAAACTTTAGAGGTGGACAAAGCGGATGACAAAGTGCAGCTGACGGCCTTTAAAGCCGAGTTGAAGTCCAGGGAGTTTGCGGTCTCACTCACGAATAATCCCCTACGGACGATGGCAGAAATGCTCTTGAAGGCTTAGAAGTACATGAATGTTGAGGACGCTCTAGCGGCACTTAAAGAGGTAGAAAAGCCTAATGAGAGGGAAAGATAGGGAGACGATCGAAGAGGACGAAAAAGGGAGCGAGCAGATCGTCAAAATACTGACGGGAATAAGAGGAAAGACGATAAAACCTTTCGGATGGTAAAATTCACTCCTTTAATTATGCCTATTGATAAAATTATGGCACAGATTAAAGACGAGCACTACCTCAAGTGGCCAAGGCCACTACACTCGTCACCTAATGTTCGTGACAAGAGGAAATATTGTCGTTTCCATAAAGATCATGGCCACTACACTGAAGATTGCAGAGACCTGAAGGAGCAGATAAAGGAACTCATATGAAGAGGGAAGCTGTAGAAATTTGTAAAGAAGGGAGATTCCAACAGGCCCAGGGATGAAGGCAAGGACAAGCTGGAAGCCTCTCCAAGGGACGAAGATCACAAGCCACATCGTCAGCAGAGTGCAATAGAAGAAATAAAGACGATCATAGGAGAGCCATCCACAGGGGGGTCGTTCAGGTCCTTCAAGAAGTCATACCAGAGGCAGGTGAATAACATCCATAGGATACCACCCTTGAAGCAAAGACGGACGGATAGGGATATTAGGGGTGTGCAAAAAACCGACGAACTGAACAAACCGGCTGAAACCGACCGAACCGTTGCCAAATTTTTGGTTCGGTTTCGGTTTTGAATTTTTAAAACCGAAAATATTCGGTTCGGTTTTTGGTTTTCGGTTTGAATGCACCGAACCGACAGAACCAAACCGAATCATATTATAATATATTTTAATATCTTATAATATATTTTATATATAATATAAATTTTATAAATATTTGGGCCTCCTATACATATTTGGGCTTTCCATTTTGTTTAAAAATATTTGGGCCTTTTTTTTTTTTTAAATATGATCCGGCCTTTACATTTCATGTTTTCAATTTTCATTTTATCATTAGATTAAGTAACTATAATTAAACTAATTACTAATTAGATATCTAATTAAACTTAATCTAATTAAACTATAAAAACAAAAAAAAACCCTACAGACCCACACATTCTCAGTTCTCACCTTCACTCTTAGACTCCAGTCCCTCTCAGCTCTCACAGTCTCCTCTCAAATCTGTCTTTGCGCCACCTCCACACGCCGGCCTCCACACGAATCTGTCTCTACCGCTGCCTCAATCTACCTCTGCCGCTGCCTTCACACGCTGAACTCCACATGAATCTGCCTTTGCTGCCGCCTCGATCTACCTCTACCGCCGCCTCCACACGAATCGGCCTCTATCGCCACCTCCCCACGCCGGCTTGATCTTTTCATTCTCAGTTTCTCACGGTGACATTTCTCGATAACCCTCTCTCTTTTTTGTATTTTAGGTTTTGTTTAATACTGCTATTTTTTGTGAATCTGTGATTGCGATTTTGAGTTGTTATTTTCTTATTGAAAAATCGATAACCCCATGTGATGTTGAGTTGTTTTTTTTCTTTTTATGACTGTGAATCTGTGATGTTGACTGAAACCGAAAACCGACTGAAACCAAAATACAACCGAAATCGATTGGTTTCCAATTATTTCGGTCGATTTCGGTTGGGAATTTCACAAACCGAAAATTTCGGTTTTGGATGGCCAAAACTAAAAAAACCGATCGAATCGAACCGAACTGATTACACCCCTAAGGGATATCCTGTTCTCAAAGGAAGATGCCAGAGGAGTGAAGTAGTCGCTTGACAATCCCCTCGTTATCATGTTTATGATAGAAGGGTTCAACACCAGGAGAATCCTTGTAGACAATGGCAGCTTTGCAGACATCATCTATGTTTTCTCTTTTCAACAGTTGAAGATGAGGAAAAGAAGAGATTTAGAGCACATACCAACAAATTAGAGCTTGGAATGAGTCGAAATCTTGAAGGGAAGAAGGATTTTTGTGAAAAGAGAAGGTTTGGATCGAGAGAGAAGAGAGAGATCGAGATATTTGAGTTTGAGCAAAACTAGGTCGACCTTTAATTATAGATAGAAACAGGCTTCTCGATAGATCGAGCTAGTATAGAGTGGGTATCGAGAATAAAATCTCAATATATTGAGAGGTATCGAGGAGGTGTTGATGGCTAAAAGTTTCGATGCGTTGAGGTAGGTGTCAAGCAGATAGAGAGTTCAGAAATTTGGCCCGATAAATTGGGCTATGTGTTGAGAGGTATCGAGAAAAACCCAAAAAACCTCGATAGAAGAGGCTTGTGTCAAGCTAGTATCAAGACTTTTGTCAAGCTTGTATCGAGCAGCACAGAAATATGAATTTTCAAGAGAGAAAAGATATGATATGAATGAAAAAAAGATAAACACCATACCAAACATCATATAAGCATGTTAAGCACTCAAACACAATAAAACTCTAGATGCAAAGCATTCCTAGATCCAAAACACTAAACAAGTCAAACCAATTTTATTTTCAAAAACAAGTTAAGACAGTTTAGTAAGCTTATACTACCACGTGTTTGCTTGTGATGGCCAAATCACATTGTACCTGTACAATAGTATCAGGAGTAGCAAAGAATTGCGTGTTGTGTGTGAAACCTTTGCAAGAAAGCACAAGTGTCTCATCATTTGAAATAATGAGATAAGAGAATCAGGAACATTCACACATAATCATAACCGTTTGATGGGGACCATTACCCTTGAGGTACATCTTATAACTCCCACATCTCCTAGAAATACGCTTGCAATTATATATAAAAGCATTTTGATTCTTTTTTCTTTTCATGTTCTTTGCATATTTTTCCTTTAAGTATAAAAGGGCATATCATGTATGGGCATATAAAAGAGAGAAAAGAATATCCATTTATGTTAGCCAAACATCTTTTTCTTGCTGTGCAAGTGCTACACTTTACTGAGCATGGCTTTTATGAATTGCACACGAGTTTTTGTGGTGAGATGGTTATTTATGCATTTCTCTTAGGATTTTTTAGTCATTCCCGTCAAAAAGAGTGATAAAGATATGAATGATAAAAGATTAACCATATCATACAAATCACACATCGAGCCACAAAGCTCACATTGTTTAGTTGTGTATGAAAATGCTCATCTAAGCTACAAGAGATAAAAAGTTAAGAAACCTTGTTTCATTGGCCATTCAAGGTACACAAGCACACACTATTTTTGTATTTTTCAATTTTTCCTTTTTTTTTTTTTTTTTTTTTTTTTTTTTTTTTTTTTTTTTGGAAAGCAATAAACAAAACAAACAAACAAGCATATTAGCAAATAGTTTAAAAAAAAAAAAAAAAAAAAAAAAAAAACTAGACTGACTCTAAACAACAAAAGCACATAAAAGATGCAAGATAAGTGAATGAATCACTTAGAGGAGTCTTTTTCCTTCCAAACAGGAGATTTGGAGGAAGAAGAAGTTTTCTTTTCCTGAGACTTCTGCTTAGGTGGATAAGAGGGAGGATTAAACCCATTGAAGTTTGTTAGAAAAAGAACAGCCTTAAGAAGTTCTCTAAGAGGAGCCAAAGAGTTTTGAAATTGATTTTGTCTTCCAAAGGATGACACACTATTGCTTTGTCGAGTAGCATGCCACTTATAGCAATTCAGACGAGTGTGTCCTAATGCTCCATAATGATGACAGAGGTGTGGTTTCTTCGATTGAGACTTCTTATTAGTGGAGTGATGAGTATTCTACTTTGTCTCTTTCTTAACAATTTTAGGAGGTGCTCCTAGAATGGATCATGTTTATCCTCACTCGCTATTTCTATCTTAGGCTCATTTATCTCAGATTTAGTATTTGAAGCAAGAGGAACAAAAATGACATTATGTAAAGTACTAGAGGAAGTACTACAAGAGGAGAGAGAGTGATCATACCCAGGACCAGTTTTATTAGATATAGCCTTTTGGAAGTTGATCATTTCATCCAGCTTGACACTTGAAGCTCTTTCTAGTTGAGCTTTTACTTGGAACAATTTTGCATCTAGTTTCTTAGTCTTCTTAGCCAGGAAGTTGTTCTCAAACCATAGTGCTCCAATGGTTTGATTTGCTTCTTCAACTTTAGTGGAGAGTTCTTCTCGTTCCAACTCCACTTCACTTAGCTTCCTTGTAGCTAGCCTATAAAGTTTTTCATGTTTCTCAGAATTCTTGTAAAGCTTTGAGTAGGCAGTATGGATGTCATTTTTTTCATCCATCTTCTCAAATTTTGACTCCATCAATTCCTCTTCTTCATCAACCAGTTCTTCAAATTCCTTGGGAGATTCAATAGTTGCTGTGAAGGCTATGAATGTTCTTTCTTGATCACTATCCTCTGAATCTGTTTCTGGTTTAGTATCACTCAAGGTGGCAGCTAGTACTTTACTATTGCAAGTAGACTTGAGATAAGTAGGACACTCTTGTTTTATATGACCGTACCTTTGACAACCGTAGCACTTTGGACCAGTTGGAGTGTTGCTACTTTATCCAATATATTTGGATTCTTTCTTAAATCTCTCTTGAGATTTTGACTGAGGAAATCCGATTTGCTTGCGATCCTTGTTACTTGCCTTGACATTCAAATTTTTGATGAACTTCTTGAATTGTTTGGTGATGTAAGATTTAAATTTTAAGTTTTCATCTTCAGACGACTCATCTCCTTCATCATTCTTTGTTTTTAGAGCCATATTCTTGCTCTTACTCCCCTTGCAAATCCTTACTAAACCTTGTTCATAGGGTTGTAAATTACCAATCAACTTTGTCAAAGGAATAATGTCAATGTCCTTTGATTCTTCTATGGCGGTAATTTTAGCATGAAACTACTCTGGAAGAGATCTGAGTATCTTCCTGATAATCTTTGGCTCTAGAATATTTTCACCTAGATTAAAAGCTGAATTCACTATGTCCTTGAGCTTGGCATAGAATTCATCAAAAGTCTCATTGTCATCCATCTTAATCTCTTTAAAACGGGTAGTAAGCCTTTGGAGTTTGGAGTCTTTCACAGCTTTGGAACCTTCATAAGTGTTTTGAAGGATTGTCCATGCTTCCTTTGCACTCTCAGTGGATGAGATTTTCTTGAACTCCTCGTTAGTCACAGCACTAAACAAGGCATTCAATGCTCGACTGTTGAAGTTGGCAGCTTTGATCTTGTCATCATCCCATGACGCAGGTGGGTCAGTTGGTTTGGTCCATCCAACTTCGACAACAAGCCGGACCTTTTCATCTAGGGACTGCAAAAAAGCTCTCATGTGTACTTTCTAGTATGCATAGTTAGTACCATAAAAAGGATGAGGTATAATCAACGATTGTTGATGATCTATAACAATAGGGCTCAATGGATCATACAGCAAAGATTAAAACATAATCAGAGCGTGCCCGCTCTGATACCACTTGTTGGGTTAAAATAAATTGACCCCAGTTAATTAATTCAATTACCCAAGTTGATTAATTAGGTTAGATTATATGCAAATCATGGAGGCACCAACAAATCACCAAAAAAAATAAATGCAGCAGAAATTAAATAGACACGGTGATTTGTTGACGAATGGGGAAACCTCTCGCAGGGCAAAATCCTCATTGGGTGAATTTCAGATTACCACTCCCAAAAATCTACTAATCAATAATCAAGCGATTACAAGTATGAGAAATCTTACTACTACCCTGGCCTATCCCAAAATACCAACCTACAGTTGTACCTTCACTTTAATACCCAATTGAACTTGATATTGTAGTAGACTTTTTTGCTTTGCACAAATTTCCAATTTGTGACTAACTCCTTTGCATAGATCCCAGTGCGTTACTAAATCTAGCAATTTGATTGCTTATTGTTGCCTACAAAGTTCTTCACTTCACAAATGTTGAAGATCAAGAAGCACTTGGTTACAAAACCCTAAGGAGTACAAACACAGTAGCTTCACACAGAGTATATGAGTTCTAGGTCTCTGTTTCCATACTTGATGACTTTTAAAATAAGGCTTATATATGATTAGGGTTTTAGAGAGAGAAATCCTAATCATTCAAGTCATCATGGGCCAAATTTCAAATCTAAGAAATCTGAAATCATAATTCTCGATAGATCGAGCTTGTGTCGAACTTCTTAATTAATCCTCGATAGCAGCTAGTGTTGAGCTTGTTTTGAGATTTAATGAAACAGCTTTTCTTCACTTGTTTTTTGGATCAAACTTCATGTATTTAATGATACCACTTGTTATGTTTGAACAACATACTTTTTAATATATTAAACCCAACTTAGAATTATCCAATTACAAGTAAAGTGTGTTTTGTTAAAGGATTAGCCAATTATATAAAAAAAAAAAATGACCCTCATAACTTTTAAAAACATTTTTTTTATGTACCACTTTAAACTAATCAATTTTCAGTAAATAAGCAAATAAACATTTAGTAAAAAGCTGCAGTTTTCTTATAGCTTTCAATGATAAGTGGATCCGTTAAGGTGGTGTAAGAGTTCTACAATTTGTTTTAGCTTCCTCTATGATAGTACGTATGTCTAAAACACTAATTTTCACATATTTTGAGCACAAGTTCTTGGTCGATTTACAGAATAAGATCTTGGAACCGTTGATTTGTTCCATTACAGTCAGCGGTGTGTGCTATAGTTCTTATCATGATTAATATTAATTTTGATCCACCATTTCGTGGCCTTAATTTCACTTTTGGTAGCAAATAAATATGAAACCAAAGTTCAAGGGAAGAGCATGGGATAAGCACTTTGTGACGAAAGTAGGTGGCCTTGATTTCATTTTTGGTAGCAAATAAATAAGAAACCAAAGTTCAAGGGAAGAGCATGGGACCAACGGGGGCTTGGTTGAGTGGGTAAGGCTCGGGCGCTTCGTGCAACCACACTTAGGTTCGAGTCCCGCTGCCCGCAGGTTTTCGTTGGTGGGTAAACTTGGTGAGGGGTGTACTCGATAAAAAGAGGTGACTCTCACACGCTTAGCCAGCTCCCTTCAGCTGGGCCGGTCTGGCGGCGGCTCCCTGCCCGGGGGTGTAATATAGCCATAAAGGCCCCCATTTTTTTCCTTCTCAAAAAAAAAAAAAAAAAAGGGAAGAGCATGGGATAAGCACTTTGTGACGAAAGTAGGAAGGACAGTACTGCGGTTGAAGTGGAAGAATGAGAATATAATATATAGAGGAATAGCTTCGTGGGCCGCCCTAAGCTTTCTTTCAATCCAACGTCACATGAATGTCAACATTATCAGTAACTTAGAATATCAATAACTAGGGGTTATTATTTCCTTAATTTTAGGTGTCTTTAATCTTGTTTAATCAAATTAGAGTTTTGGATGTTTTCCTAGTCATTCTCATAGTTTTCAGAACCGGACCGGACCGGGAGGTCGGACCGTGAAAACCAAGAACCGGGATGAAAACCGGTTTTTTAAGCCTAAAGAACCGGATTTTTTGTTAATTCCGTGAATCGTTAAAACCGGGGTTGGACCGCACGAACCGGTGAGAACCGTGGGGTCCAACCCCTTAGCAATTTTAAAAAAAAAAAAAAAAAAAAACAACTTAACACAATTTTATTCTACTTAATTAAATTATCCATCTCTTACAAGGAATAAAAAAAATTATAATTAAAATCCTTCAAAGATATTCAACTTTACTTCAAAAATTAATCATAAATTTTAATGTTTTCATGGTTATTATTTTATTTTATTAACTTTTTTATTTAATTATTAAATATATGCTTGAAAATCATTAAATTTCCCTCACATATATAGATATATTGTTAATTTTGCTAGTTTTATAAATTTAATATCTATATTTAGGATTTAATTAATTATTAAATTAATTATGACGTCATCACGGTTCGACCCCGGTTCGACCTCAAAAACCTTGAACCTCTCCCTTTTACGGTTCAATGAACGGTTCGGGTCTGAAAACCTTGGTCATTCTAGAGTTTCATCTTATCAGTATTTATATGCTATGTAGTCTCCATCGTCTAGAGGCATTTAGACTATTATTAATATTAATAAATAAGATTTTGAATTTTTTTCTATTGTTTTTCTAGTTGATTTTAGATCTATCTATCACTTTATAGATTCTTGATAGATTCAAGGAACCTCTCGTGACTAGTAGTTTAGTTTCTGTTCCATAAAAAAGAAAAAAAAAAGAAAAAAAAAGAAAAGCTTTGTATATGTTTTCTTTAGACTCTCACGACATCAAATTTTCACATGTTTTTGTGAGCACAAGTTCTTGGTCAATTTACCGACAACAATCTTGGAGTCTTGTGAATTCTAAGGATGAACTCAAACTAATGTTGACCCCTAAGTTGATTTATTCCATTACAGTCAGTAGTTTCTGCTCTAGTTCTTATCATGATTAATATTAATTTTGTTATACCAAATTTGGTGGCCTTCATTTCACTTTTGGTAGCAAATAAATATGAAACCAAAGTTCAAAGGGAAGTGCATGGACTAAGCACTTTGTGACGAAAGTAGGAAGGACACTGTGGTTTCAGTGGATGATTAGATTTCGAGGATCGTTAAGCCAATAAGCTGCAGGTAGACCGCGTTTACAGTGGAAGAATGAGAATATTATATATTGAGGAATAGCTACGTGGGCCGCCCTATGCATTCTTTCAATCCAACGTGACATGTATGTTAGTATTATCAATAACTTGGCGCACTGACGCTGAATATACAAAAAGGAACCATATTGAAGAGAAAATTTTCATTGGCTTGGAAAATCCTATAGGAATCTCTCTAAGTGAATTTTTAGTCTAATTAATGGCATTACATTAGTGTTACATCCAATCTGGTCATTATTTGTTTTTTATGTGACTGCGTTATATATAGTGGTTTTAGGTACGAATTGAGTGAGTTGAGTCTATTCAATTGTGTCATTGGAAGTCCCATTTCATCCACTTGCATTAATATAACAATGGTATCGATCAGTATATATATAACACCGTCCAGATTGAGTCTCTACATGCTAGCTTAGAATTTTTCGAAAACTAAAGAGTAAAATGGATAGGTTTCGATTTTGCGCATGCCTTGCATTCATATTGCTTTTGTTCTTGAGTTCTGAAACTGATCATCTTAATCTAAGTATAGATGGAAGCAATCAATCCAGATCATCGCCAGAATTAGTCCTATCAATCCAGGTCATTTGCAATGTGAAGATACAACCCCATATCGGTATGACCCCACACGAGACATTCCAGGAGGTCCTGATCCAAAACATAATTATAAACGTCGAAAGTAAAAGTAACTTCAATGAGAGGTAGAGTTTCTTATCAGTGTCTCATTCTAGAAAAGTATCTTCTTATGTAGTACCAATTTGGCTCCCACGTCCACGTTTAGCGTCTAGTGTTTTGCCTTTTACCTTTTTTTTTTTTTTTTTTTTGACCAGCGTCTCTTGCACTGTTCATGGGACATAAACAGTGCATTAAGACAAATAAACAGTGTTTTCAGCAGTGAATAGTAGTCGAAAATTATTTTTTTATTGATATTAGTTTTCAGTTTTCAACAAAATAAGTGGTATCCAAACGCACCTGTAATAAAGTGGGCAACTTATATTTTCTCATGACTCTAAACTGTGATGTCAGTTCCCTAATCGCTTTGAAGTTGATTGCTCAAATTTAAAGGTTGGGAGGGACATTGAAATTGATCTTATAAATTAGAATGAAAAATGTAATTTATCCATATATAAACAATGAATAAATTTCTATGTTTCATGTGTGCATGTACTAAGACCGGGAAGTTTGGCTACGAGATCCTCATGGTGGAGAGAAGTATTCTATATTATATAATGATGCTGAACGTGGTTTTTTAAATTTTAATATCGTGAATGTAGTACCAACGGTTTAGAGATTAATAATTTGTTTTCCTAAATCAGATAAGTGTTGCAATTTTTTATGCCTATTTGGGGATAATGGTATTGAAAGTAGCATACTAAATATGCATTGCTTTCCTAAGTTAAAAAATAACGAAAGGGGAATGAAGAAAATATCGTTTTCATGATGTGGTCTAAATTTACAGAAAGTGATTTTGATTACCTCATAACAAAATCTCAAAATGTATATATATAATATAACAGAAAAAAAAGAAAGAAAGAAAAATATAAAAGAAAAAAGCTAAGTGGTTTCTTAAGGAAGACTGAGGATAACATAAACAACGGTAAAGGATAATATCTAATATTCTCAAATTGTGAATACTGGAGGAACTCCATTAATATATAAGAATTACTAGTTCAATGGGTAAAGTACGAGAGTGGTAGAACTAGAACCCTAGGATCAAGGGCAGAAAATTTATATAATTTTAATTTTCTAAGCTTTCCGTTTGCTTCCTTGATATGTATGGCACTAGTTGATCCATAAACACTAGTCATATTTTAGTCCACAAATCATCCATAGGTTGTGGGTTTAGTAGTATGCATGAACAGTCAAATGAACCAGCTAGTTCACACCGTAGAAACCAAATACTTGGTATAGGTCAGGTATGCGTTGCAGGGAATAAAATGGCCTCTACTGTGTTCATCTATTTTTCTGCTTAGTAAATACTAAATACCAGAACTGCAAGTACGTTCATTTTACAAAGGGTCACTTGCTATGCAAAGAATTGTTATCCACTGTCATGTCTATCAATATTGTTTAAACTTTTAAGTACACTTACAAAAAGAAGAAGAAGAAAATTCAAAGTAATCAAAGTGATTTTAAAGAAAAAACAACCATGATATATCTTTTTGATTAACAAAGTCAACCTACTAAACTCTCTTTTGCACTTTTAAACTGGAGCATACGTTCAACCGACTACCGTCCAAAATGTCCTTTTGAACACAAACGGTTCGCTTCATTATCCAATTGTGGTTGGCCCGTTGCTAAAAATATCATATATGAAAGAGCTTTAGATTTTGAGAGTTTATGATTACAACAATGTGGTGAGTATAAATTTTATATAAGCTCGTTCAGTAATTAATAATGTTCGATAGTGGAAGCTCTATTATACTATCTATTGAGCAAATAGAACACAAGGATTTGAACAAATAACAGAAAAGACAAATAAATCAATAAGGACACACATAGAATTAGAAAACACAAGAATGTATGTGGTGTGAACGTGTGGTAAACAACCTCATGTTCTCCTACATAGCTTTCATCATGTGATACCTTTTCAACTCCAAAAGAACTATTAAATTACTCTTCTTTTAAGAGTCTTCTCCTTTATCAAGAGAAACCCTTTAGCAAAGGATCATCTCCCTTTCAAATCTTGTCCATTTTGTCTAGTTTATAGCCTAGATTAGATTTTACAAATATAAGTGTAAAATAAGCCACATCTTTTGAAATTTTAAATAATAAGGCACTATGTACGTTATTAGATTCTAAAGTACAATATAAATCATGAAAATTGATGAAATTGACAGTTTTTGAAATCTTCTAAGAGTCCTCTCATCTTTTAGGAGTCTTTTTATTTTTGCCTTCCCATGTGGGAAGACTCTATGGCCAATACTACCAAACTCTATACTATACTGTCTATATATATATAAGCCTTCAAATACACGAAATATTAATTATTTTTTGAACAAAGTTTAGCTACAAAATTAGTTGTAGTCTAAGATTACAATCTTACTCAATAAAATAAATATTACTATATATTTTGAAAATCTAATTATTGAATTGTATGTTCTTTATGCTCTTAATACACATGTTAAATTTTGTATCAACTGAATATTATTTATTATATGATCTATAAGTTTATATTTTATGCATAATTTTAAACTATAAAAACTTGCTATTTATACAATTTATTGATGACATAGCTATTAATTTTTAACCAATCGCAGATACACGCAATGCGCAGGAAATTTTTTTATTTACTATAGTGAAAAATACTATTTCTATTTTAAGAACTCAAATGGTAAAGCTAAGAACTGTTCATTCCTAACTAATAGTTAAAAAGAAATTTTTTTCTCAACAAACATACATTAGACAATCTACCTCTCAAATAACAATAGGATTTAGTTTATTATAAGAGCACAAAAATTTCTGGATAGGATGATAGACTATGCAAGATATACCAAGTAACCACCCACATTGCCGCGATCCAAACACTTCACCAAACTATTCAATGGGTAAGAGGGATGAGCAATGTCTACAAAGGGCATGGATATAGTCAACGTGAGCTAATGACTCATGCAGTCGTGCTTACTAAGAATTCCTCATTAATTGAAGATAAATGATATTGAAATTCTACCTTGTGGAAGTAAAGCATAAAATATGTTCAAAAATTGCAACCCCCAATTTAGGAGAATTCAGGCCAAAATATCTTAGAATCCCAAGTAACCTTATAACTACAACATTGATATAGAGTGTTGAAACCCAAGCACATACTTCTATAAAGTAATTATATCTCCAAAGTAACTAACCCCTATATATGCTTTGATTTCAAGCTCTCAGTAGAGTTTGTCACAAAAGATATACCAACCCAATGTGACACATATCTTTGAAGATTGGAACTTCTCTAGGTGGGGTTCATTAGGGAATTGAAAAGGTAATTTCAAAGAAATAAATAGTAGATTGATACCTCAATGCGTAAGACACTTTCTAGAAATTGTGTTGTCCTTAAAATATGCATGTTAGCATAGAATGAAGAAGACCAAAATCAAATAAATCACATATAAGACAATGAGAATCATTATTGGAAATTTAGAATATCAATCATGTGGCACTTTGTTGAATCCAGTTAGTCATCATTTCTTCCTAATAAAATAATACATATTTTTTGTAAAAATATATATGATTTATGACTATTAAAATGGACAATCAAATAGGGGGCCAACTTCAAAATTAGAGGTATTGACAATCTGTGCTACAAAAACAAACGTTTTTAAGTAAAAACTAACCTAAGAAATCGAGGAGTAGATATAGTGGAGAGAGCGACTTTACCACCAAATCTTAGATATGTGTTTGGTTCATTAAAGCTACATCAAAAGGGAATCTCCTTCACCTGCCAAATCATTTTGGGAACCTTAGGCCTCATAAATGGTGTGGGGTCAAATACACCAAGAGAGGAAACTACAATGATGCAAACTTGCTTTGAAAAAAAAACATGCATATGGAGTTAATAGTTCAATTTTGGAAGGGATTAAAAAGACAAACTTTCAAATGTGCATTGTGTCGTTTTCTCTCCCAACACCAAATATTTCCATCATTCATGGTCCTAAACCTGGATTTGAAATACCTTTTAAGACATCTCAAAAAACATTTAGTCCACAAAAAGGTATGCAAGGTTACTCATGAATCCTGATTGCTAACCCTAAAGTGAACCACCAATGTTGCAGATGATTTACAAAAAATGCAACTTTGACATGTAGATCATTACTAAAATATTGATACCCTCTAAGGTATATTTACATTTACATTTAAATTTATTTTATAGGCACATATGCTCATTATGCATCTTTCATTATCTTAAAGAAAATACAAAACCATTTTTAACATTTAATGAGGAAAACCCCAAATTGAATTTACAGTTTTTATTTTTTTTGCATTGGAGCATAAAACTGCTCGATATAATTTAATGAAATAAAATACATTTTATTAAGCATTGTGGCTGCAAAACATAGATAAAAATTGTGATATTTTGCACCAGTCATATTTTTCAATAGAAAAAATCTAATTTCTGAACGTATTACAATCTCATCTAATGTTATCTCAAAATTTGAATATTAGTCCAATGGTACTGCAACATGCTAAAAAAAAAAAAAAATACCAACACCTAGAATCATACAGTCCCAACAAAGAAATTTCAAATTTTACAGTTAATTCAAACTCCTAATTTGTTTTGCATCTAGTAATGGTGAAGTACTTGTTCATCATATTGTATTGTATTGTTAGTTGTACCTATACCCATTTGTCACCAAGTAACATCATGGGGTTCATCTAAATATCTAGTCTAGCTACCATTGGTTTTGAAATATCAATGGATATTATATTTATAAGTTTAGTTGCATAATCTAATTTGGGTGGTGGGATAGCAAGGAATATATACTTCCGCAAGAAGATGCCTAAGAATTAGGAAACAATCTACCAACCCATCTTAAAATAAAACTGTAGCATATAATCATACTAAATATGTGGAGTTTTGAATATTGTGGGGGCCTTTTAATTTCAATGGGTCAAAACCCGTTCTACTACATTAAGGCCTGTAAACTAGTGGGTAAAGGAGTCGGGACTGGCCTTATGGGGTCATATTGCAGGCCAACTTATGCACAAGCCAGGCATGCCTAATGTTTAGATAGAACAGAGAATCATGCAGCAGGTTAGGCGTCCTTGTGAATGCATCAAGCGACATTATGGCAGAGCAACTGTTATAGCAGACACAACAAAGAAATGCCATAGCAAAACGAATCGTATAACGGGTTTAATAATATTTGTTACCATGGAGCGACTGTTACAGCAAGACTCTATAGCAAAACAACTGACACAGCAAACAAAAGACACTATAGCAGAACGGCTGATGCAGCAAACATAACAAAAGATGCTACAACAGAACAACTAATACAACAAATGTAACAAAAAGTACTACAGCAGAATAACTAATAGCATGGAACATTGCAGCAGAACAAATAACAACAGAAAAGATCAAATAAGCTTTAAGAAGCCACAATAGGGTAATAGAAACAACTCTAGGCAAACATAATAGTGTTAGTTCACCCTCCTAATCTTGGGTTAAGTCATTTAGCAAAATAAGTCCAAGAAGGGAACCAAACACCAACACGAGTAACCTCGTTATGGGTTTCTGCCACTGAAGTTACTCGTGCTGGGGCAAGGGCCTAAATGACTTTGGATTCAATTTATAGAATCTCAAGGGGTGGGAGTGTCAAGAAGGAAAGAAAAGATGGTCTATTGATGCATGCTTCTATTTTCTGCCGTGTTTTCTCTCTTCCTTATTTAATACTTTCTTTCCTTTTTGTTCTATTACTCTCAGTTTTTTTCTTCCTATCCTCCCTCGTGGGTTCTTCCTTCCTTTTTCATGGCTACCTCTCCCCTTTTTATACTGTTTCATTCCATGGGATTTCTCCCTTTTGTCCCTAAGGCTTCTCCAACCGTTTTTGGTTTCTTATGGGCATCCTTCTAGGATTACCCACTAACCTGTTGGTGGCTTGGCCACTATCTCTGCCCCGAGTGTGCTTGCTACACCACTCCTCACTCCAAGACAAAACTCCTTGTCTTGTTTCTCCTCTTCCCCTTTTCTGTCTTACCCGAATGGATAAGGATTGGAGGCTGTCTCTCTACCTACCCCTATGGCATGTATCAAGTGGTCCAAGCCCTTTGCTTGCCTCTTTTAGGTGAAATGCCATTACATCAAGACATTTTTCCCAAAAGAAGCCTCGACAGGAACCTCAAAATAGACCCTTTTTCTCCCTACCACCAAACCACACCTTCTGAATCCCTTGACCGAGGGCCTACCTCCCTTGTATTGGCTGGGGACAAGTAGGCTAGCCCTTGTGTATGAGTTCCACTACCCTCTACGTTTGTCTTCTTTCTCTCCCATACCATTTTTGCCATTCCTGCCATGTCCTTTTCTGCTGCAAGTCTTACGTTCATGCTTATCCTCCACGATACAAGGGCATGGGCGTTTGAACTTGCATCATTTCCTCTTATTTCCCTATGGGCTTGGATGTTGCGTTGGTAGAAGTCTCTGCTCACCCAACCCGCTGGGCTTTTGCTCCTATTGCTTCTTCGCTTGCCATGTTTGTAGGCCTGTTGGCTGCCATTTCTGCCATGCTGGCCCGTTGGGTTTATTATCTCTTGTTGTACCTATGGGTCTACTGGCTATCATTCCTACCATGCTGGCCCATTGAGTTCACTACCTCTTTTATTGGTCTTCCCCGACCCATTTACTTTACTTTTATCTCTTGTTGTGCCTATGGGCCTACTAGATGCCATTCCTGCCATGTTGGCTCATTGGGCTTATTACCTCTTTCTTTGGGCTTCCTCAGCCCATTTGCTTTACTTTTACCTATTTTATTTCTTTTTTCTTCCATCTTTCCTTATTGTTGGGCTTCTTCTACTATTAGGCCTTTTTGTCAAAAATGGGTATCAACATTCAGCCCCCTGAGCATGTGGATTGCTCATGCAATTCACATACGAATGCCTTTGTAGTTTTCTTTTACGGGCTTTTTGAACAGTGGTCCCTGCCTTATTCACTTTTCTGCTATGAACAGACTTGCCTTTTCAAATTTCCCAGTTTAATCGTTATTCTGAAACACCGCCTCTGCTTCATTTAATGCGTTACCTCTTTTAATGGTTGGTCTGTTGCTTCCCTTCCTAGTGTTTTTATTTGCTTCCACTCCTTTACTTTCCCTTTTTTCACAATACCCCTCTCAACTCTCCTCTCTTCTCACATCCTTTTCTCTGTCTTGCTTTTCGCAAATTCTTTCGCCCACTACCCTCGCTGCTTAATCCTTTCTTCATGTTGTTGGCAAAAGGTGAAGCTTCTTCTAGCCGTAAGGGAAAGGAAGTTGTCGTCGATGACCCACCCATGGAGGCTGAGAAAGGTAAAGAGGCTCCCCACTTCGAATTGGACCGTTTCGAGGAGGAGGAAGCGAGTCATAGTCCTGACAGTGAATGCCCACTTATAGACCCGTGGTATAACACCCATACACACTTTCCGGTGGTGCCCAGTGATTATTCGCCTCCTTCGCCGCGCTGTGTTTGGCTATCCCTAGAATGGCATGATTTTGACATTTCTTAGGCTCCATTGGCTTCCTCCATCCCTAATCTTGCCATTTGCCAGGGAGATGTTTTACTCGTGCCCATCCTCTTCGAATTTGGGTCGGGTACATCACTAGGTTGGAAGGAGTGGGTGGACAAGGAGCTTTCTGAAACAGGCTTTATGGGTGTACTTCAACAGGCTAGTATATTGAAGGCCATAGTTTCTTCTCGGTGTCTGTCCCATTACCGCGACTTGTTCAACCTTCGCCACTTGGTCCGCCGATGGTGTAGCGCCACTCATACTTTCTTTCTCCTGTGGTGAGATCACTGTAACTTTGGAGGATGTAGCCAATCAGTTGTTGATTCCCATTCTCGACGATGTTGACCCCTTCAACATTCAACTTTCTACCAAAGAGGAAGCCGTGGAGACAGAGTTGAGGAAGGGGCTTAGCAGTGGGAACACAAAGCTTTCCAATTGGATTGGGGCTTTCTCGAAAGCTTCCACTGCGGCTTGCTGTGCCGCCTTCATTACATTTTGGCTTTTTAAGTTCGTCTTTGGTTCTCATCCATATTATGCTGTGAAGCTCATTTACTTTCGATTAACCATAAAAAATTTTGCTGGAGTGAGTCTGCCATTGGCTCCTTTGTTTTGGGGTCATTTGTACGTTCAGTTGGATATACTGCAAAGTGATGAAAAACAGGCAGGTTCCTGCCATATAGTTACTACACCTGGTCGTAGTATTATCCTGTAGTACCTTATTTGGGAGTGTTGTGATAGGCATTTGGCTATGCGTAAGCCAGCTCACCATGCCAAGGAGAAGTTCTAGTCTTGTCCTAAGGTGATTACAAACTTTTGTGGGGGGTTTTGTCACTGAGTTTCTGTTGGCATACCGCTGGATTGAGTTGAAGCCTTTTGGTCATCTTGCTGTGGAGTTTTTTGATAAGGGAGTGGGCTTCTCTTGGAAGGCTTGTAGGGACTTTAGTGCTGGGTACACTTGTGCTTTTTTGGTGATGGGCCCCTTTATGGGTAGCACGACCATCCCATTGGTGTCTTATAATGAGAGAGAGATCACTTACTTGGCTACCACCAATGCTCGGTGGCTGCCTTACTTGGCTGATGAGGGGCTTTGGTATGTGCACTTCTTCGCCCATAGAGTAAGGAGGCAATTTGGGCTTGATCAGGATATGCTTGATGACTTCACCCTAGTTCTGGATACCACTACTTCAGTCCGCCCCTTCCTGCACCCATATGCCTTTGAGTTTTGGAGCAAGCTCTTTACTGCGGTCACCATTCCCAGTTCCTAGAGGGTGGGCCTTTACATTGTCCCTATGCACGCCTATTGGCAAACTGTTATGACTTCATTCAGTAAAGAGCCATTGGGTAGTCACGGGTTCTCTCTTGTTCCTCCCGAAGGTTTGCATGCCATAATCTCTCTAAACCCACGATTGCTCCTCCCTACCAAATCTGTGATTGCCTTTTCAAGGAAGTAGAATAGGTCTGGTATATTCAAGTGGCAGGAGAAAGAGTAAGGATGGTTCTTGTATGCAGGCGAGTTTCCCCGCGGTTGGGAGAAGAAGGTGAAAGTAGTGAACCTTTTTGCATCAATAAAGAAGGGCTCGGCTTCTAGGTCCACCAAGCCCAAGTCTGTTAAGAAGGGTGCAAATGCCTTCGAGGTTAGTTCAAATATAGTCCCTTACAAGGGAGGCCTTCCCCCTATTAATAACATAGTCTTTGAGAGCATTCCCTCTCATTCTGCCAGAGCCCACTCCACCAGGAGATCTGCTGTGGCCCAATCTAGGCCTCCCATGTCAAGGCAACCTTCAAATGCCCCTCCTTCCAACAGGACTCATGACAGCAAAAGGAAGACATCTCCCCCAGCCTCATCTGCCACTACCAAGAGGAGAGTATGTTATCTCTAATTGTTTAGCTCTCCTTATTTTAGTTATTGGATGTGCTTTCCTATGGCTAACTATATGCATGTGTTTTCTTTTTCTTTGGTAGTCTAAGTATAAGGAGGACACTTCTGCTGCTTGACCCATTTTGCTTGATGAGCTCGAGGTTTAGGTATATTCTTTCCTTATCTTACTTTTCTCACTTATGCATATATTCCTCACTTTCTTTGGCTCGATCACCCTCTTCTTGATTTCGTTATTTTTTCAGGCTGATGCTCAGCCGATTTCTATCTACCACCCTATGAGTGAGGAGGCTCCCGTTGATGCTAGTGCTAGTGCTGGTGTAGCTTCTACCGAGGGCACTGTCCTTGAGAAGGAGGAGATTTCTGCTGCTACAGATGTTCGCATGGAGAGGTTTTTCGATGGTGCTAATGTTGCTGCCGAGGCCATGGCTTCTTCCACAATTACTACTACCAGGGAGATTCCTACTAAGGCTCTAGTTCCTCTATCAAGGCCGGTTTCTACTGAGGAGAGTACCCCTATTGTGGGGGAAGCCATTGGGGAATCCATCCCTGTTTCTGCCTAGTTTTCCACTCCTTCAAAGGGAGATATTCCTCCTGTGATGACCCAGACCGAGAGAGCTTCTCCTGTCACCCCTCTGTCGGTTATTTCTACTAGTGATCCTTTTGTTGCCATTTCACTGGTGGTTAAGGGTGGGTCTTTGTTAGTTGTCACTCCATCTTCTATCCCTATCTCTGCCACCCAAGTGCCCAATGTGGAGTTATCCCTTGAGGGATCTGAGGAGGTCCTTAAGGACTCTGATGATGAGCAAGTTATGAAGACGAAGGTTTCTGATTCTGATGATGAGCCTGATACCAAGTCCATGGGTACACACTTTCGATCTTTATTGTCTCTTCTTTTACTTCTCTTCCTATTATTCCTTGTGCACCCTTTTATTTGCCTTGCATGCTATCTCATTATGCAGTCATAGATATCCCTAAGGAACCTAAGGTTGCAGTAGTTTTTATGGAGTCCACAGCCTCCATTCCTGCTGGTCCTAGTAATTCCCTTCTTCCTCCTTTTTTTTCTACTTTCATGTCCCTTTCTTTTCTTTATTTCCTTGCCCGAGGCTCATGTAATATTTATTCTTAGGTCCATTGCCTACTGGGAGGATCCCGAGCATCACATTTGAGACTGGGGATAGTTTTGTCGTTGTCCCTGACCCTGTGGATGAGGCCATTGCCTTCTTTGCTCGCTTTGAGCAGGTGGAGAGGAATGATCTTGATTCGGTAGACTTTTGGGGCATTGGGCCTCCCTATGTGACTTCCATGGATACTGAGTACCCAAGGATTTAGAGCATTTAAAGGCGGTTTACTGTAGCCATGGAGACTTCATATAGAGGTTTCCTCTTGGTCGCAATGAATGACATTAAGCATAACTTTGTGGACACATTTTCCACTGAGAGAAACTTGCAATGGAGGGCCGCAGTTCAAGAGCTGATTCGTGTTGATTCTGATGTGGGATTCCTGTTGGAGCACTTGCGAGGGATTGCTTGAGTCTTCTTTAGGTGGTGGGTTCAGCCTGCTGTTGGTGTTACTGACACCCGCATCGAGAGTTTGAAGAATGAGATAGTAGACTTGGAGGCTCGTCGTGAGCGTCTTCTTTTTGGTGTGACTGCTCCTGACTGGTTCCAAGGTGAGACCCTCATTACTGGCCTTTGATTATTCATCATGTACTCAGCCACTTATTATTATTTTGTAGCTTGTCATCTCTCCCTTTTCTTTCTTCCTTTTACGATACACTTATTTTACTTGGCACTTATAACTATTTTGATAAGTTTAGTATGACTTATGCTTTTGGTTTGTAATCTATTGCTACTTCTGCTACAACACTTATCATGCTTTATAATACCGCATATTTCTACTAATACCTCATGTATAGTTTTCATTACTTTTTGCCCTTTTTCTTTCAACACGATTACAAAGGAAAAAAGAAAGAAAGAAAAAGGGCAGAAAGTAATGAAAATTATACATGAGGTATTAGTAGAAATACGCAGTATTATAAAGCATGATAAGTGTTGTAGTAGAAGTAGCAATAGATTACAAACCAAAAGCAACACGATTACAAAGGGAAAAAAAAAAAGAAGAAAAAAAAAGAAAGGAAAACACATTACTTATAACGCTTGAGCCACTTGCCATTAATGGGATCTATAAGATCTTTTCCATCCATTTGGGCCAAATAAAGGTTCATATGTTTTTGCAAAAAATCCATGCAATTTTTAGCTAGCAAAAAAAAAACTAATAAAAACAAATTCTGGCATCCTACTATAATAATTGGTCAGTTCCTACAATATTCTAACAACTTTGTTCACAATATTGGGAGATTCTGGCATTTTACCCCCTTTTTTTTTTTTAAATTTGGCAATATGCCCCTGTTTCCAAACTATATAGGGGCATGCTCCTGTTTTGATACTCGATTACCTTAAAATCGAGTTTCAATTAAATACTTGATTTGTAGAAAATCGAGTTATGCCCGATCAAACTTAAAAAAAAAAAAAAAAAAAAAAAAAAAAAATTGCATGGAACTCGAGTTCCTGAAAATCGAGTTCCATGCAAATTAATTTTTTTTTGGTGTGATCGCCCTATATCAGGTTCAGGGAGCCCTATTGTGGCGTTTTTAAGCCCTATAGTGACGTTTTAAAGGCCTATAGTGGCGTTTTCCTGCAATTTTTTTTTTTTAAAGTGTGATCGCCCCATACCAGGTTCAGGGAGCCCTATAGTGACATTTTTAAGCCCTATAGTGACGTTTTAAAGCCCTATAGTGGCGTTTTCCAGCAATTTTTTTTTTTTTATAAGTGTGATCGCCCCATACCAAGTTCAGGGAGCCCTATAGTGGTGTTTTTAAGCCCTATAATGACGTTTTCCTGCAAATTTTTTTTTATAAGTGTAATCACCTCATACAAGGTTCAGGGAGCCCTATAGTTGCGTTTTGGAACTCGATCTTCCTAAACTCGAGTTCCATGCAATTTTATTTTATTTTTTATTTATTTATTTATTTTTTTTAAGTTTGATCGGGCATAACTCGATTTTGATAAAATCGAGTTTGAAAATAGGGGCACGCCCCTATATAGTTTGGAAACAGGGGCATATTGCCAATTTTTTTTTAAAAAAAAGGGGTAAAATGGTAGAATCCCCAAGACTTTTGGGGGCATCTACAGTTTGGGTCTAGTGAAATAAAATTGGAGTACAGCCTTGGATTTGCGTGACTCAATAATAATAATTAAATAATGGCGTTGTTAATCACACACTTGTGTGTGCGCATCATGTGAGCTGAAATTGTGTTACATTTCAGCTAGATTGTGAAATTGTGTGTATCATTTTGAATTTATATTTGAAATCGTGTTTTGAACGCTTGATTTTCAAGTATTGTGTGTATGTTGTGAACAGAGTACAACAACAATTTCCCATTAAATAAACAGGAGTAAAGCCTTGGATAGGCAAGTTACATGGATTTAGTATTTCTTTCTAGTTTTATTTTAAGTTGTTCGGAGAAATAAAATATGGTGTTACATTTTTCTGTTTGAGTTTTAGTATTTTTAATTTCCTTGTTTTATTTTAACGTGTTTATTCTTGAAATTATCTGAAATTTGACTTTGAGACTACCCTTATGCATCATGGCCCTTATCTCTACCCCATGATTTTTTTTTTTGGAGAGAGTTTCAACCTATGGCGTCTGCTCCTGATGATAGCTTTTTATCATCAGACCAAGACACCAATCAGTTTTTGGTGTAGGCGGGGATTGAACCCTAGATCTCTTATACAACCATTAGAGACTTTACCAGTTGAGCTAACTGGAACCCACTCTCTACCCCATGATTGATGATTTTAAAAGAAACAAAAAAGTGATCTGTTTTAGGGTAGCAGAAAATTTATTAAGGAGCTAAAATGTTGTGGAAAAGGCAATAGGCAGAAAACGATAAGGCTCTTGGCACATCTTTCCCTCTCCAGCACAAATATAAAATTCAAATAAAAATTATTAGGTATTTTTGGAGTACTCACCTTTCATACATATGAATGATGGTTTTTATTATAAATTTAATTATAGTGTAGCCTACTATTATATGAGGGGAAGAAATATCAAGTCGCTGTATACTTGGAGCAACAAAAAATGCACTTTTCAAACAATCTTATTCTTAAGACCACATTTAATTTAATTATATACTAGTGAAAGTCTCCTGCATTGCATGACTTTAGTCATGAATTATATATATATATATATATATATATATGTATGTATATTGGAGAAATAATAACTAAATGAGTTATTATTATTACATAACTTTAGAACTTGTTTCTAACTAAATGAATGATTATCTATATCTATATAATATCTAATAGTCGAAATGTTTGATTTTTTGTTGACTGCTTTTCATTGCACCACGTGACTATATAAATTAATGCCACGTCTACAATTAAATACACATAACAATATATCTTTTCATTTGGTGCTTATACAAACCATTTCATTACAATTTTTGGTATTGTTGGTGTTTAGTTGCATTGTTCCAGTGGGTAGTTATAAATTTTATTTACATTTTAAAACATCGAAAAATTGTGTTTTTTCAGTTGATAGATTAAGCAAACCGTTTCAATACAATTTTGCTACCTCTTTTAATTGTCTCTTTGTATATTTACATTCACTTCTTATTTCTCCCGGTTTCTTTTCTGCTAGAGGAGTACAAAAATTAGAAAGCAACATTATTGGTGTTATACTATTCTTTTGAGAAGATGGTGTTATACGGGAAATTATTGTGTACTTTCAGAGTAAAATAAATGAGTACTCCCTCCTTTCACATGAATGGTGGGTCCCACTAATTAAATTCATGGTGGGACCTACCATTCATGTTTAGTGGGACCCACCATTCATGTGAGACAGGGGACTACGCATTTATGGTACTTCGAGAATACCTAATAATTTTCTGTGTTATACTATTCGATTACATGCTTTTTGCCTTAAACTTTGTGTGCCAAAGTTACGTAAAATATTGTTATTTGTGTACCATTTGACTTTGTAAAATGAGTTTTAAATTCGCCTTTTTTTTGCTTAATGGCTTTGATTATTTTTTTAAGTTCGCATTTTTTTTGGCTTAATGGTTGAATCTTAAGAGGAGAATTTAAGGAATAGCACCTAAGGTACTGTACCTAAGTTTTGTCTTGTTTGGGTAAGACTTAGGTACAGTACTTAGGTATTGTTCCTTAGATTCCCATTTTAAGATTCTACAATGTGGATTTTTTCTCATGGGATGGAAGTGCATTTTTTAATTAAGTAGCAACATGACTGAATTTTAAAAGGAGAACCTAAGGAAGAACACCTAAGGTACTATACCTAAGCTTTGTCCTGTTTGGGTAAAACTTAGGTACAGTACTTAGGTACTGTTCCTTAGGTTCCCCTTTTAAGATTCTACCATGTGGATTTTTTCTCATGGGATGGAAGTGCATTTTTTAATTAAGTAGCCACATGATTGAATTTTAAAAGGGAAACTTAAAGAACAACACCTAAGGTACTGTACTAAGTTTTGTCCTTATTGTTTTGTATTTCCTTATCTCCCTTTGAATATTAATATTTGGGTTTGAATTGGGTAGTTGCAATGGAGATTTGGTTTAAAGCAATATTACGGCAAAATTTGCCAAACAGTATAATTTCGGAAATATTTTAGGCAGACGGCATGCGTTCAAAGTTATTTAGTAAGTTGGACTCTTTTTGGTATTTCAGTCTGGTTTGCTGCTTCATCATTGGCTGTCACATTGATATGATCAACCTCATCCACATCCTCAAGGGCCTTCTTAATGAACTCGTATTCGTAAGATTCTTCACTGAACCAGTTGAGGACAGCCAATTGGGTTGCAAGCTGTCATTAAATCATCGGTATTATTAAGTACGACACATACATAACGTCAAACACAACATGCAAAACAAAATAAATTTATGCACATTACCAAAATTTCCATCTTAGCGCTAGCGCGGTCGATATACAGTTGAGTGATCCTACGATACCACACCATATATGGATGATGACATGACATCACCTCCTCCATCCTGAGTGCATTACAAACGTACACGTCACGATCATTCCACTTTTGAATATGGACAGCATGTTCCACCGACCAATTTTTCTCTACCTTGCCCCTCGCATCTATTTTGTATAAATCGCGATTGGTATTAGCATCTCTGGGTTGTTCCTGCTTTAGCCCAAACTGTCGTAGGACACGATCGGGTAGGTGGAACTCTACAAGCCAAAAACATATAAGTGGAATGGTCGACCTCCACACGTTACTTCCCTTGATGCGAAAACTAGGAGGAAGGTAGCTTAGGTCATTTCCATATGGCTCCCACTTAACCTACAAAAGCCACCAAGTAAAGCAACCACATTTAGAAATTTTCCCATAATTTGCATAACAAGTAGCACAATAGTGGGCAATAAAAAACTTTTTGAAGGACATAAGACGTTATGTACGTATAAATACAAGTAGTATACCTGGTCGGGCCGTGTCATGGCAATTTGATTGCGATATGCGGAAAGCACGTGCGTGGGAGCATTCTTTGTACACATCGCCCCTGCCCACCTACAAGCAAGTAACATCTCATGGTCATTAGTTGTTTACGTATAAAAATGTGGCATAATACATGATAGCACACTAATTATGCAATATATACTTACTTCATAACAAGAAGAATTGGTGGTAGTGGTGGACCACAAACACCCTCGGGTTGGGGCACCATTTGTGGGGACATATGTGGGAAGCTGACATATATCCACAATTGGAACAAAGTCAATGGTCCGCCAATCTGCTTTGCCTTCTTGTCAGTTGCATTACACAACTATCTGTACAACCATGATAAGGCTACACTACCCCAACTATACTTACGTGGATTACGAAGGTTATGCATGAACTCTAACCACATGAGATGGATCCTATTTCCAAACTTGTCAAGAAATACCATATCCCTTAGTAGGGCTAGTATATAGTAGCGAGTGTACTGATGAACTTGAATCTCATTGGCATCCGGAGGCAATGGTTGTCTGATTTGGTCGACAAGTGCGGGTATCAAAATCCTTTGACCTTTTAGCACAATTTGACGGCCATTTGGAATTTCAATTCCAAGCATTTTAGCACACACATCTGTCCAAGTTCTTTTAGTGGGCCCAACCATTGCCTCACCCTCGAAGAGCAACCCCATGATAACTTCCACATCTTGGAACGTGATCATCATCTCACCATGTGGTAGGTGGAATGTATGGGTCTCTGGGCGCCATTGTTCTACAAATGTAGTGATCAATGCATGGTCAAGCTGTATGGATGAGACCAAGTACAAACCCTCTAGACCAAGCAACCTCACAATGGCAAGGACACAATCATCTATCATAGGACGTCGAAGTGTCAACTCTTCATGGCAACTTCGACAATCTAGTGTGCCAGAAGGATCCAGCAAATATTATAACAATAAATAAAAATCTTATGCAAATATTTAGTATTTATGGCTAATTAGAGTTGTGACATGAATGCATGGTACAAGAAACTCATGCAATTACCTGTCCCCTAAGATTCCACAGTAACTCAGATCGATGTTTAACTTGTTCCATCAACATACTACGATCAATGGGTCCAGGATCTATCGTCATGTTGCAAAAAGTTTTTGTGTCATATCAGCTATAAATAATAGGTTTGTGTAATGTGCAATATTGGTTAGTGACATTGAATAGAGAGAGACTTACACCATATATCGTTTAATACTGTGACAATGAATAGAGAGAGACTTACATCATAGTGACATTGAATAGAAAGAAATTTGAAGCTTAATATTATTTGGATTGAGTACTAGTTTCAATTCCAATCTATACAAGAGAAGTTTCAGAAAGGGATTGAATTTAGTTTAAAACCACTCATCTAAGTACCAAATTTATGGTCTGGCAGTCTATTGCTTCGTCGTGAGTGCTGCTCATTTAGCAATGGAGAATATCTAAAGGCAGGTTTGCAGGTATTGGAACATTGGTGTCTCAAAACAACGGATCAGGTAATGAAAATTGTTTGCACTTTTTGCCAAGACTGAAGAGCAGAGGAGGAGAACGTTATACAATTTTGTTGTTTTTACAGTTTACCGGATCATCCAGGGACGAACTCCAACACATAAGGCAAGCTGTCGGGTTTCTGGTAGATTTTCTTGAACCCGGATGACTTAGCCAATAAAGCTATTTAAAGCTAAAGATTTAGAATTATTTACATATGCTTAAATTTTGCAAGTGTTACATCAGAAAGCTTAGAAATCTTTGGATGAGATCACAAATGAACTCTGCCCGGTAACAGACTTAGTGCTACAATGAAAAGCATCTTGAATTTCTTTTAAATTCCCTTTGATAACCATTTCAATCAGGATCTATTGACATGAAAATAAATAAAGATAACGCTATAATTGCAGTAATACTACTGCATGGATTAGTAGGATATTTTCATTAAAAACCAAAACAAGAAAAGGCTTAAAAGTGTATATCTAATCCATTATTTTTTAATCAGATTTCTCAGCTATCCAATAGATGATAAAATTAAAATCTCAACTAGTGACAACACCTAGCTAATGGCTTTTCTTGCCTTTCCTATTCTCCATAGATATTGAGCATTCCATAAATATATCGCATTGGAACTATGTTCTAGGATGACAAATACGGAACCCAAAAACAAATAAAAACTAAACCCAAATCTCCAAATCACTAAACCTAAAAAGCAAATCAAAACCCATTTCAGCCAATAAATAAAGAGAAAGAAATCGCATGAGAGAGAGAGAGAGAGAGAGAACGAACCTATGTAGGAATCTCTAACAGAGGCTGGTTGAGGGGGACTGAGGAGACGAAACACCAGAGGAAGAGAGAGACACCGGAGAGAGAGAAGGTTTAGCGAAGAGGAAGAAATCGATTTTACTAAACTCGGATTCCCGTTTTTACCCCCCATGAAATTTTTTTTAACCTAAGCTTGAAGTCAAGTTTGCTATACTCGGCTTTCAGTGTAAGTCGACTTTATTATGCTCGACTTTCAATAGTTTACGTGGCTTTTTTCCTCTTTTTTTAATCCATGTCAGAACTAATTTTTGTTAGGAAGTCGATTTTGGTGTACTCGATTTCCAAAAAGAGTCCAACTTACTATATAACTTTGAACGCATGCCATCCGCCTAAAATATTTCCAAAATTATACTGTTTGGTAAATTTTGCCCAATATTACAGGTTGTTTTAATATTTTCTTATGGGCATAATATAGAGCAAGCTTGTATTATAATTTATGAAATGGCCATGACTACGACACTAGAATTAAGAAGTAGATTCCTCTTTATACTGATACATTAATTGTTGGCCATTGTAAAAAACTGAATCCTGCGCATTTGCTTTTTGTTAATCTTTTCCCCTAAGAATGGTATTGTGTTTTGTTATTGGCTGAAACATTGTGTTCAATATTAATATATACCTGGTTAACTATTTTGTTTTGTTGGCAGGTTTATTACTTGTGTTGTAATTTGTATAAGATTGTATTATCATGCTTGGAATGACCAGACTTTGGTGGTAAAATTGAAGTATAACAGTAATTAAAATCAAACATGTGGCATTTAATGTGTGTTATGGCATATTTACACTTCACAATTTATTCTTCTTAATGTTTCATCATTGACTATTGTAATAAAAATATTTTATGTATTAGTTGAAATTTATTTTATGAGTTTGAGTTTGAATGAGATTTCGCACCATAAATTTAATATAATTTATAGTTTTATATATAACTGGTTCTTAGTTCCAATCATATTTTTTGGCTTTTTATTTGTAATAATGTATGGGTACAAATTTGTCCCCACGACACAACCAACTTTATTGGGTTTTACAAATAGCAATTTTGGAAAAGACCCACAAGTTTCTTGTATTTCTAAAAAAAAGGAAAGAGAAGAAGTTGAGAAGAAGTTAGCAAATGAATATGAACCACTATTTATACTCAAATGATTATGACCCTTTAATGTGCACATTTTCAGTCAATAGACATATTTTCATTCAATAAGCACATTTTTGTTCAATATGCACATTTTCATTCAATAGGCAAGTTTTCGGTCAATAGGTATATTTTCATTCAAGAGACGCCTTTAATATATATTCAATATAAAGGGTTATCACATTTCAATAGGCACATTTTGGTATAATCTAATACGAAGGGTTATGATTTTTTTTTTTTTTTTTTCCTGAAACTCATTTAGTAGTTATTTCCATGTATCGCATGGGTTAACGACTAGTATTCTATAAAACCGAAGCATGTTAACTTTTTATATTGTTTCATATCGTGCCACATAAGCTTTGGAAGCTCCACTATACATCATTTGGATTTTTAAAATTATTTTAACTTTTAACTAAAAACCATTGGATTTTTAAAATTATTTTAACTTTTAACTAAAAACAACGCTATATCTTTGAAAACCACCTGATTCTATTTCATGTATGCTTCTTTGCTTTTTGCAAACTCTAAAGTAGCCTCCTCTATCCGTCTCCACTATGAGAGAACCTTAAACTTCAATTTCTTTGGTACACTTTCTCTTGCTCTTTCTCTTTTTTTGTGAATTAGTATTTTTTTTTTTTTTTTTTTTTTTTTTGCTTTTGCTTTTCCTTAACCCTTCTCAATTGAATCTGTTGGAGGTGATCTTGTGGCTGCTTTTTCTTCCAGGTTTGATGAGATTTTACATAATTTTCATATGAAAGGAAAATAATTTGGGTTAATTTTTCTGCAATATTTGAAATTGTTTGCCAAATTTTTTGCAAGTCGTTGCACGTTCAAGCAATGACTTATTTATAAAATTGTAACTCAAAAGACAAGAGCAATTCATGCAATGATATAATTTCATAATCAATTTAAGATTTTATAAAATAATTTTAGTCTATTACTAAATAGGTAGGTTCCCGTGCATTGCATGGGATTCTGACTAGTTATTATATAAAATGTATAATTTTGTAATTTGTCCTTATATATAATATGTCTAATTAAAATGACCAATAAAAAGTTTTGTAATTTTCTTTAAAATTCCTTATTTATTAATGAAGAGGGTGATTTGAACTCAAGCACTTAAATATTTTCTAATACTTGCATAAATAAGGTTATCCTAAAATAATTAATTCCAAATTTAAGATTAAAAAATAAATTGTATTTGTATGTACACCTAAAAGAAATTTCATTTTTAAGTCTTATTTTGATATTTAAATTATCTGTTTTAGTGTTGATTTTATTCAAATGTTTAACACCCTAACTTATACAACTTGAGAAATGTCACTAATTATATTGTGCTTTAGCTTTAAGAACACATATATTTTAATATTACACATGAAGAAATAATAAATTTAACAATTAAAACATTTGAAAAAAAATTATGCCAAAATCTCAATTCATTAATGAAAAACAATCCAAATTTTTGAACTTTAAAAAAAAAAAAAAATTAAAAAGAAGTTAAGTAAAAATAGACTTACATAGGAATTTGGACTGATAGATCTAATTTAGCCAAATATTATCTATAATCTAAAAGGATATAGGAGGAATTGTAAATTGAATTTAGTTAGACTTTCGAAGAAGTATAGTCATGAAAAAATTCACAAGAATCTTAAATTATATGATCTAAAAGGATATGGGAGGAATTTCGCATACTAAGAAATTAACATAAAGCACAAACAGAATTTTAAAAAATAAAAATTGATAAAAATAGTTTTAACAATCAATAAGCAAAAATAACTTGGAATAAGATTGCACTATAGCACATAAAAGACATGTTTTAAACTAGATTTTTCATAGTAATAGTCAAATGAAAAAAATAAAAAAAAAACACTTACAAATTAAATACATAGAATAACCAAAACCTAAAACACAGAAAATATTTCAAAAGTTTACAATTTAAAAATAAAAATTAAAAAACTTACCTAATATATAGAAGCCAAGAACTTAAATGGGTGTTCCTTATTTAATTTGTTTCTTTATAGTAGACTTCGTTTGACATAATATCCATACATGAAAAGAAACAAATAACAATAAGTAACATGAATTTATTTAATTGAAACTATATACAAATACATATGCATAAATTGCAGCTTGAAAAAAAAAATCCAAAAAAAAAAAAAAAAATGGAAAGACCATTGGAGTAGGATTTAAATTTCTAAAACTTAGATGATAAAGTTTTAGCTAAATTAAATAAGTTGTTGTTGAGGTCTAAAAAAGATCACAGTACCCAAGCCCAAAGAAATAAGTCAAACCCAAAGAAAGTAAGCCCAGCCAAAAGAAACAAGTGCAAGGGGGCCACGAAAGAGAAGAAATGGCAAGCCCAAGGGGCTTGAAGCGCAAAAGAAGCATCAGGAAGAGAAGCCCATGTCAGGGAATTGAAGAAGAAAGCTGAGTCGGGATCCTCAGCGACCACCAAAAGGCGTGGGTCCTCCTAGGCGTATAAACACAGTCAACAAAAGATTAAGACAGTTCGAAAGAAAAGGACAAAAAAGAAACACAAGAAACAGAGGAGAAGCCACAAGCGCCAAACGACCTAGCAAGCAAAGAGGAAAGAATCAGCGACCTCTCATGGCGCAAATGGGAAGCGCCTCGGGGAACCAGAATGAAGAAAAAAGGAATAGCAGTGAAAGACTTTCAAACCAGCAGAACGGGATTCCGCCCATCTAAGAAAAAAGATAAAGAGGAAGAACTGCCAAAAGTGGGATCGAGAAAGGCGTGACCTCAGCGTGTCCTGAAATCGGTAGCCAGCCATAGACTTTCAAAGAAATCAAAACTAAAGAAAGGAAAGGATGAAAAACAAGGAAACGGGACCTGCTGAGCGATGGGCACAATACATGCCCTGTTGACCAAAGGACAAAACAGGGGAACCAGTGGTTCCCCTGGGACTTCAGAATATCACTATAAAAAGGGGGGAAAGGTTGCAAAGAAAGGAGGGGGATTGAAGAGTGAAAGAACTATTGATAAAATTCTGTAAAGAAGAGAAAACTCAGGAAAAATTAGCAACACTACTTCCCGGTATCCTAGAAAAGCCACTAATGCACATACTCGGATTCAAAAAGAATCAAACTTTGCAAGTCTTAGAGGCTTAGATAGCCATCTAAGTCTGTAATTTTTGAGCTTGCTTGAACCTTGTATCATGTCTTAGTGAGCGTACTGTAACCTTGATAAAGGAAAATTTAATGAAATACTTCCCATCGCTTTAAAGATCCTTATAATGTTACTTTGTGTTTTTGTTATTTTGTTCTCTGCATTTACTTTGCTGTTTTGATTTGCCGTTCAATACAAATATCCTTGTTTGTCAATTTACATGTATTGTAGGAAGCATGCCTTGTGCATTACTTGATTCTTAAACAGCCTGTTAGCTGCGGTGAATCAAAGCCCAATCCACCACAACTATTCGGCCCAGGATCATTGGGCCTGAGTGTTACGAAAAAAAGGCACCCTCACAGTTGTCTTTATCAACTAAAACTTAGATGCATCTTGCATGTTTTTCTTAAAACACTTACTTTATCAAAAGAAATTGATAAGAGCAAATGAGTTGTTGTCTCTATCAACTGAAACTTAGATGCATGTTGCATGCTTTACTAAAACACTTATTATTATTGTTCCACAGAGAGAGAGAGAGAGAGAGAGAGAGAGAGAGAGAGAGAGAGAGAGAGAGAGAGAGAGAGAGAGAGAGAGAGAGAGAGAGAGAGAGAGGCATTGTGGAGGCAAAGTGTTGTAACTTTGCAGTGTGGAGACAATGGCAATGGCATAAGGGAATATTTTATTAGATTTTTTTTTTCCAAGAAAAGTCAAGGGGCCATGGTGTCGGTCCCTCTTTCCTTAGTGAGAGAGAGAGAGTATCATATAAATTTATCAACTCTTATGAATTTATACAATATGTATATTCTCCCAATTCAAATACATATGCTTAAATTGCAACTAAAAAAAAAAAAAAAAAAATTAAAAAAACGTGGAGTGCAAGAGAGACTCTTTGGAAAGACCATTAGTGAATATATATAAGTTTAGAAATTTTGATAATAGATTTTTAGTTGGAATAGGATTTAGATTTCTGAAACTTAGATGCATGTTGCATGTTTTGTTAAAACGCTTATTGTTACTTGTTAAGACATATGTGTTTCACATGTTAGGATCATATGTCACTATTTTATGTTATTGGCTAATCCTTTGACAAAACGCACTTTACTCGTAATTGGGTAGTTCTAGGATGCGTTCAAATACTTCAAGAAACAAGGTTTCAAGTTTAGAAAGGGAAAATTCCCGACCTATCACAAGCTGACACATCACATTATAAAGTCCACAAAATACAGCCAATTACAAAGCACCACGTATTGCTGCTAGGTTTTGCTATCACTATTCTGAAACCAACAGAAATTTGCCAAGTGTCATGCAAAAACCAATCACACATCAGCGCACGTGTAGGCAATAACACAAGCAGCCTCGCACGTGTAAGCGATGACTTAATCAATCCAGCACGTGTAAGCGATGACACAAGCAGTCCAGCACGTGTAAGCGATGACATAAGTGGACCAATCAGGCTGTGACATGTGTCACCAATTAGACTCCACCACGTGTCGCTCACCCACCTCCAAACTCCTATAAATAGAAGCCTTACCAAGACATCTTGAAAAAAAGAGATCAAGCCATCTGAAGCACAAGCAGCATCAGAGAAGATTCAGAAGCACTCAGAAGTACAGAAACTCTGCAGGAATCAAGCCTCAAAGCCTTCAAGAACTTCAACCCCAAAATCGGAGAACATTCGAAGCAGAATCATCCAAATCGTCTGCCTAGATCCTAAAGTTTACAGGAATCAAGCTCAAAGGTCCGAAAACATCAACAAATCACAAATCAGTGAAGCTCTACGGATTCAAGCCTTCAAAGCCCCGAAGAACTTCCACCACAAACCTTCAAATACAAAGAACATTCAAAGAGGAATCATCCAAATCATTTTCTTAGATCTCAAAGTTCACTGGAATCAAGCACAAAAGCCTCCAGAAACCTCAAGAAATCACAAATCAGTGAAGCTCAACGGATTCAAGCCTCTAAAGCCTCGAAGAACTTCCATCACAAACCTTCGAAGACGAAGAACACACGAAGAACGTGAAGAACAAAGGATTTCCAACAAGCTCATAGTTAGAGATTCATTGTAATTTTGTTCTAAAGATCTTCGATCCATTCTTCAGCCAAATTGAAGTACATTGGGTGTTCAAATTAAAATCACATTACTACAAATCCAATCAACAAGTCTTTTAAGGAGATCGAATCAGAGGATAACTCTTTTGTAATTACAGAGAATTGTACCACACAATCATCAATACAAATTCGCATTTGTGAAACTATTTCACTTGTTTGACTCATTTCGAACTGAGAAATTTAGTCGTCCACAAATTCTGGCACGCCCGGTGGGACTTCTCTGCCTCTCATCTCATTCTCCTTCAAAGACAGAAATCTTCATCATCTTGCTACCAACTTCAATGGCCTCTAGCAAGAACATTCAAGCTTCAACATAGCTACTTCAACTAAACTTGGTATGGCTACCACCAACAACTGCTTTGGTGCAATCAATTGTAGCCAACCCAAAGCAAACAATCAACTTCAATTTCAATCAACCAAGGAAGCCAAGGTCCAAACAATCATCTCCTTAGACCCTCTCACAAGAAACAAGGTCATCAACAAGGACATCTCCACCTTGGAACACCTCAAGTATGGGGGCAAATCCCCTTCTTCCTTCACAAGAAGTTGGTCGCACGATTTCTCTCCCATCGAAGGGAACCCAAAAGATGAGATTTCATGTGCTCACTTCAATTCACTTCCTTCTCCATCATCTTGGGAAGTTGTGTCAGTCATGATGACTAACACCTCTACCATGGAAGAAAAGATGGCTGAAATGGAGCAAAGGGTCGTCCTTCTCACAAAAGCACTTGAAGATAAGTACCTCCAAATTGCAACTTTAATGAACAAACTCGAAGTACAAGATCTTGGTGAATTAAGCCATGGTCATAAATTCACATCTGCGAAGGATGACAAAGGGAGAGAAATTGAAAACACTCCCCGACGAGAACAATCTACTTCGGTTGCTTCGTTGTCAGTCCAACAATTACAAGACATGATAACAAATACCATTTGAGTACAATATGGAGGTTCTTCTACAAGTTCTCTCACATATTCAAAACCTTACACAAAGCGCATCGACAACATGAGAATGCCAAATGGATATCAACCCCCCAAGTTCTTGCAGCTTGATGGCAAAGGAAATCCTAAGCAACACATTACTCACTTTGTAGAAACTTGTGAGAACGCAGGGACTCAAGGAGGCCTCCTTGTAAAGCAATTTATCCGTTCACTGAAGGGAAATGCCTTTGATTGGTATACAGACTTAGTACCTGAGTCAATTGACAATTGGGAGCAACTTGAAAGAGAATTTCTAGACCGATTCTATAGCACGCGTCGCACGGTAAGCATGATGGAACTTACTAATACCAAGCAATGGGAAAATGAGCCGGTGGTCGATTATATCAATCGATGGCGTTCTTTGAGTTTGGATTGCAAGGATAGACTTTCTGAAATATCTGCTGTAGAGATGTGCATCTAAGGCATGCATTGGGGACTTCTTTACATCCTCCAAGGGATAAAGCCCCGAACATTTGAAGAGCTAGCAACTCGTGCGCATGACATGGAGCTGAGCATTGCTAGCCGCGGAAATACAAAACCTCCCATACCTGAGGAAACCAGAAAGCAAGTAAGGAGGAATGACAGGAATGCAAAAAGCAACCTCAAAGACCTAATGGTTGTTAACACTGCCGAAGTCAAGGTTCCAAGAAGAGGAGCAAATGCAAATGAAAAACAACTTGAAGGATGGCAAAAGAACGAAGTGCGTCGTCTGACTTTTAAGGAACGTGAGCAAAAAGTATATCCGTTCCCTGATGAAGCTGTGCCAAACATCTTAGAACAACTATTGCAGTTGAAGCTGATCGAATTTCCAGAATGCAAGCGGCCAGAAGACATGAGGAAAGTTGATGACCCTAACTACTGCAAATATCATCGCATCATTGGCCACCCAATCCAAAAATGCTTCGTCTTCAAAGAACAAATCATGAAGCTTGCCAAAGAAAACAAGATTGATTTAGACTTGGATGAAGTTGTCGGGTCAAACAATGTGACCATTGCTTGTGATGTACTTCCAACTCTCAAACAGGGGGCAAACACCAACCAAGCTCACAAGTTGATCAACAATGATGATGGCATAAGGATCGGCCCCATCAATGGGAAGTTTCTTAAACACTTCTACACTTGAAAATCGAGGATTGCTCCTTGGTAAGAGTTTAAACTGCCCACTGTAGCACTGTAAGAGTACATGATGTCTTCCTATTACCCTTGAAAGCGTACCAATAAGGAGAAATTAATCCCACTCCATGTCACCAATTGCGAGTGTAGCGTAGTGGTTGGATGCCGATGTCACTCTTGAGGCTGAGGTCTCGGGTTCAATCAGTGGTGATACCCACTATTATACACTGCACCCCCCTTTTTGCAAAAACACATAAGAAAAAAAAAAAATCTTTTAAACTACGTGATGACTTGATCCCTCTTGAGGGTACGTAGGCAACTTAGTATCTTTTGCTGAGTTCAGTCACGCACTAAAAAAAAATTATTAAAAAAAAAAGAAAAAAAAAAAAAAAATCATCCAAAAAGAAATTATCAAAAAAAAAAAAAATCATCAAAAAAAGAAGTGCCAAAAAAAAAAAAATAAATTGTTGAACTACATGATGACTTGATCCCTCTCCGAGGTACGTAGGCAGCTTAGTACGTAGGCAGCTTAGTACTTGTCACTAAGTTCAGTCACATGAAAAGAAGAAGGATTGCCAGTCTAGCTTGAAGAGTTTTCCAACGGTCATCAATATGCTTTTGAGGTCCCTTTAGTTGGTAAGACATTACTTAAAGACAGTCAACTGCTTAATAGGATGATCAAAGATCGTTGTAGTCGAAGATGAAGACTGTAAGGAGTTGACATTGCTTAGCTTTCCTTGAAATGATGTTAAACATAAGTTGATACTTAGTTGTGGAGTAAAATAAAATCTCCAATTTCTTTTGCAAGAAATGAAGTCTTCATGGCATTGTCCATCTTCTATGGACATTCTCCCACGTTTCTGAAGTATGCTTTGCATCACTTATCTCCTGGGGGCATCCTCTTATACTTTGCAAGTCTAAACTACATCGTCTCTTTTCTGAAGTTATGCCACTTCATAGCTCTGAAATTTGGACCACATCATCTCCCTTCTGAGTGGTGTCGTTTCACATCATGTCTCTGAAATCTGGACGACGTCAACTTCCTCCGGAAAGATGATAGATTATATATCCGAAGTTAGTGTTGCATCATCTCTCCTCTAAGGGCATGTTCGTGCAATGTCAAAGTCTTGGTGGTATTCTCCTCGCATCTTCAAGGTTTTGTCAGCATCTCTTTGCATCCTCAAAGTTTTGATGGGAGCTTCTTGAAACTTCAAGGTTTTGTTGGCATTTCCTTGCATCTTCAAAGTCTTGATAGGATTTCCTTGCATCTTCAAGATTTTGTTGGCAACTCCTTGCATCTTCAACGTCTTGTTGGCATCGCCAAAATCTTGATGTCTGGCTACAGTGCTATGCATCCTCGATGTCTGAGCTATGTTGCCTCTGAATATTGGTGCAATGCCAATGTAAGTGCAAGTGCTGATGTGGAGTGTTGTCGTGGCTTCATGACAAAGATGAACGTTGGCACGGCTTCGGTGCAAATATGGCTTTATGGCAAAGATGAAGTATTGACGTGGCTTCATGGCAAAGATGAGCGTTGGCATGGCTTCGGTGCAAATATTGCTTCATGACAAAGATGAGTGTTGGCACGGCTTCAATGCAAATGATGGTGCAACTTCAATGCGAGTGCAAGTGCTGATGTGGAGTGTTGTTGTGGCTTCATGACAAAGATGAACGTTGGCATGGCTTCGGTGCAAATATTGCTTCATGACAAAGATGAACGTTGGCACGGCTTCGGTGCAAATATGGCTTCATGGCAAAGATGAAGTGTTGTTGTGGCTTCGTGACAAAGATGAACGTTGGCATGGCTTCGGTGCAAATATTGCTTCATGGCAAAGATGAATGTTGGCATGGTTTCAGTATAAGGACAAATGCTAGCACGACTTCCTTGCAAAAACTCTTGATGCGACTTTGTTGCAAAGACTCTTGACGTGGCTGCGTTGCAAAGATTCTTGAGATGGCTGTGTTGAAAAGACAAGTGTTGGTGCAGCTTAATTGCCAAGAAAAGCATGCTGCATAACAAAAACAAACAACAATAAAGAATTTGTCAAAAGAAAATCTCATGGCATGTCTCAAAAACAAAAAAGAAAAGAAAAAAAAAGAAAAAAAAGAAAAAGAAAGAAAGAGTACTTCAGTTTCAATCACTAGCCTGTCAAAAAAAAAAAAAAAACACATAATTTCTCTGCATAATTTCTCTAAACTTAAAGTATCATACTACCCACTGAAAGCTGCTTGTACAATTTAATGAATACCCAGGTGGCTTTATATAGAAAATTTCTAAGATAAAAGACAAAAAAAAAAAAATGCTGCCACCAAAATGTTTAAAGTCAGACTTTGCAACTCGAATGCACTCAAAATCAAAGAAAACTGCACCAAACCTTGAAAAAAAAAGGGGAGAGGTGAATTAATGCTCATGAAAGGATCATATTGTCAGAAAGAAATTGTCACACACCTAAGAACCTATTAGTCTGCAGAAGGAAATATGTCCTCTAAGAAAAACTATGATGCTAGACTTTGGATGTAGTGCTAGGCTGGCAATGGGAAGTATCTTGTTCTACTGTGTCACCAACCCTTGAGAACAGCAGAGACACTCAGTGGAACCACTCCCTGGTTAGGTTGTCAAATATTGTCAGAAATGGCCACCGCCAAAGTGGACCAGCTATCAATCCAACCATGCCTACAGATTTCTCTTTCAGATTGGTGAAAACCTTGACAACTGAATCCACAGAAATCTTCTAAAGACTTCGAACAACAAAACCCAGAAAAAAACGTGCATAGTGGAGCCATAACGCGCCGCCACGCACCACCACAAAGTCTCAACATCCCGCGGATTTTTCATTTAAATTTGCACAAATCTGAGACAATTTTTACAAAACCGATGCCACCACTCAATCCAACGGGCCTCGATCTTCAAAACCTGAAAATTTCAGGCATAAACAATCAGCCACGCACCACCACGCGCCGCTACAAATTCGCGACGACCCGCGGCCTAGTCCTTCAAACCTGTGTAAATCTGTTCACAATCTCACAAAACTGATCCTACAGGTGTCTTCTACGGCCTTAGAACTACAAAGCCCAAATATTTCGAGACCAAAAATGCTGCAACGTGCCACCGGTGAAATCGGCGTTCACAGCCTCAGTTTCACGCGCCACCTCACCCAGCCACGCGCTCGCACGTGCCACACGTGCCTCCAGCGCTATGACGTCATGGATGACGTCATCCCCCACTAACCGGTTTGACCGACCCGAAAATCTGACCCGGTCCGAACCGCTTGCAAAAAAAAAAAAAAAAGAGAGAGAGAAAATGCTTTGACCAAGTGAACCTTTGACCTTGACCAAAAAGTCAAAATTTTCAAAACAGACCTGTCCCACTCAATTTTTCGAGTACATTCTGATTTTGGGACCCGTTTCTTCATTCGAAACTCAGAAATTGTGCAAACGTCCAATTTCCAAAAAGTTGACTTTTGTGCAAATGTTGACCAAATGTCAAAATTTTTAAGATGGACCTATCTTGCTTAATTTTTTGCGTACATTTCGATTTTGGAGTCCGTTCCATAATTTGAGACTCGGAAATTGCACAAATGACTCGATTTCAAGGTAGTTGACTTTTATGTTAGAATCGACCTAAAGTTAAGATTTTCAAGCCAGACTTGTCTTGCTCAATTTTTCGTGACTTGGAAACCTCCAATCTGACCCATTTCTCTGAAGTACTAGCAGTGTCTAAAACTTAAACTTCCAAGATCAAAATTTGAGATTCATCCACTTGGTCTAGATTCCCTTAAGGTTATTCTCCAGACTTCATCAAGGCTTCCTTTTCAAAATACAAATGAACTATCACAAGTGTGTCTTGAACTTGAAATTACATTGGGTCATTAGTTCAACCTACCATTCCCATTCGGTGCCTACCAGTCTTCAACCTACAGTTCCCGTTCAGTGCCTACTGTTCCCATTTACCGTTCTCACCAAAAATTCTCAACTACCATTCTCAACTACCTATCTACCATTCTTCGTCTCTCCACTATAAATAGAAGGGCCGGATTCATCAAGAACTCATCAAAAGAAAAAAAAAAAAAAAAAAAAAAAAAAAAAAAACACACTGAGTCATGAAATGAAGATTTGCTTCTTTCAAATTTTCAAGTCCTCCCTCTCACAACCATTTCTCACTATGACTTCATCATTCTCAACACCTAGCAACCGATATTGCTTCATAATCGGTTTGAGATCAACCCTCTCATGATTCGGTCAAAACCCTCTTTGCAACATCATTGTAGTTTTGAGATCCAAACAAATTTTGTTTCTCCCCTTAACGACCATATTTGTTCATAAAATTACTCATAACAAGGTCTGCATTGCGGTTCCATGCTTCCTCGGATTTGGTTGGCCAGGAAATCCAAGTGCAGCAAAGACACCTGTTCCTAAGCTCAGGGCTCCCATAGTCTCTCTCCAATTGCTTGGTCTTCCAACAAAAGCAGTGGTTCGGAACAAACAGCAACTTGGCTGGTTTCTAAGACTAGAATTACAAGTTAGCTCCATCTTTCATTTTTCTGTGCTTTTCCAACAAGTGGCAGTAGGTGAAGATGGTAAAAAGTGTTGGGGTATCCTACAAACTGTCTTCCATCCAACACTTGAAATAACCTTTAAGGCACCAGCTCATCAGAATTCAGCCTTTGGTGCCGGTAAATGGTCACCAAAGCCTTATTCCATGTCCCCACCATTGTGGGACCCAAAGGTCATCGTTGCTGGTACCTCAAAACTCACTTTCTGGAATTACTCTAACTTAAAATCAGCTTGAAGAATTTTAGAAGGTACTCTTCTGAAATTACTTCAACTTAACGTTCGTCGGCATGGTCCCATCATGCATGCACATTCTACGACTTACCATCGGACCTCATTCAGCATGCAGTCAGTCCCATATCCAAAGGTGTACTTCCCATAAACATCTACACCAGAAGGTCCCCAATGTACGGGGTCAGTGCCATGGTGGTGTATGTTTCACCCATTCACTTTGCTTCATCCCCGTCTTCTTCACCACCAACACCAGCATCACCAGAATCCATACTCTTCTGAAATTACCTCAACTTAACCTGAGTGAAACAATTATACACGCACATTCAACCACTTTCCCACATGTCCTCGCCGTAATCCAAAGTATGTTCTTCAGAAATTACTTTGCCTGGACTTCTTAAAAACACGAGGTTAACCCTATGACTCTGCATGCTGTACCCAGCCACCATTCTCTCATCTTCCCCATCTTCAACATCTTGTGATCGCCGCCAACGATCCAAAATACTCTTCTGAAATTACCTCAACTTAACCTCTGTTGAAATGAGTCAATTTTGCAAGTACATCCAACTTCTTGCAAATAACTTTCCCCCTCACCAACCCACTTCAAATACCATAGAACACTCTTTTGAAATTACTTCAACTTAAACTATGCTGAGAAGGCTCGGTCACGTAAATACATTCAAATACTGGCAGACCCCTTTTCGGTCTCATCAAAGTCTTTCATATGGGTGGGTCTATTCCTCAAAAATTATCTCATCCTGCTGAAAACTCCACCACCTTCAACTACTTCACTTAAAAAGTCAAGTGTAAAAACCAGTTTTCGAAACTCATCCCCACACCACACTCCAAAACTGTGTGCGTGAACGAGTCTTGAGGGAGCATTTGTAGAGAGGGAAAATTCCCGACCTATCACAAGTTGACACATCACATTATCAAGTCCACAAAATATAGCCAATTACAAAGCACCACGTATTGTTGCTAGGTTTTGCTATCACTATTCCGAAACCAACAGAAATTTGCCAAGTGTCATGCAAAAACCAATCACACATCAGCGCACGTGTAGGTAATGACATAAGCAGCCTCGCACATGTAAGCGATGACTTAATCAATCCAGCACGTGTAAGCGATGACACAAGTAGTCCAGCACGTGTAAGCGATGACATAAGCGGACCAATCAGGCTGTGACATGTGTCACCAATTAGACTCCGCCACGTGTCGCTCACCCACCTCCAAACTCCTATAAATAGAAGCCTTACCAAGACATCTTGAAAAAAAGAGATCAAGCCATCTAAAGCACAAGCAGCATCAGAGAAGATTCAGAAGCACTCAAAAGTACAGAAGCTCTGCAGGAATCAAGCCTCAAAGCCTTCAAGAACTTCAAGAACTTCAACCCCAAAATCGGAGAACATTCGAAGCGGAATCATCCAAACTGTCTGCCTAGATCCTAAAGTTTGCGGGAATCAAGCTCAAAGGTCCGAAAACATCAACAAATCACAAATCAGTGAAGCTCTACGGATTCAAGCCTCCAAAGCCTCGAAGAACTTCCACCACAAACCTTCAAATACAAAGAACATTCGAAGAGGAATCATCCAAATCATCTTCTTAGATCTCAAAGTTCACTGGAATCAAGCTCAAAAGCCTCCAGAAACCTCGAGAAATCACAAATCAGTGAAGCTTAATGGATTCAAGCCTCTAAAACCCCGAAGAACTTCCACCACAAACCTTCGAAGACGAAGAACACACGAAGAACACGAAGAACGTGAAGAACAAAGGATTTCCAACAAGCTCATAGCCAGAGATTCATTGTAATTCTGTTCCAAAGATCTTCGATCCATTCTTCAGCTAAATTGAAGTACATTGGGTGTTCAAATCAAAATCACATTACTACAAATCCAATCAACAAGTCTTTTAAGGAGATCGAATCAGAGGATAACTCTTTTGTAATTACAGAGAATTGTACCACACAATCATCAATACAAATTCGCATTTGTGAAACTATTTCACTTGTTTGACTCATTTCGAACCGAGAAATTTAGTCGTCCACATCAAGATTAAGTGTTGAAGTCATCAAGTCTGTCCAAGAAACAAGCTGAGAAGTGCAAATTCATTAAGTCTCGACAGCTAACTCGATAGCTGCATCTATCGAGGTTTAAGAAAGCTACTCAAGCCCGTATGCTCGACAGCTGCTCGACAGCTTATCTGTCGAGATTTAAGAAATTCAGAATTCTGATTTGATTTCTTGGAATCCGTGATTATGTGTTTAGGTCTTCTTTTCTCCTAACCCTAAACATATAAAAGGATTATTTTAAGGGCCGTCAAGTAGTTCACAAGTTGCACAAGCATTGAGCAAACTCTGTTCAAGAAAATTGTGACCGGAGACGAAGTTCTTGCCCTAGTTCATCTCTTTCTCTTGAAGAAGTTGTTGTGTATGTGCATTGTAGGGTTTTCTAACCAAGCATCTTCTTGATCTTCATCGTGTGGATGAATTGAAGAACTTTGCAGCCAACAACCTTCTTAGTTGGTGATTAAAGTCGCGTACTGGGATCCGTGCAATTGGTTAGTCACGTACTTGGGAGCCGTGCATCAAAAAGGGGAACTGTCACTACAGAACAAGTCCAATTGGGTATTAGGGTAAGGGTTCAACTGTAGGTTGGTAAGGTACCTGAGATTCCTTTACTTGTAACCGCTTGTTGTGATAATAGTGGAGTTTCGGGAGTGGTGACCTGAAAATCACCCGGTGGGGTTTTTGCCGTTAGATTTTCCCCATTCGTAAACAAATCATCGTGTTATTTATTTTCCGCTGCATAATTAGTTTATTGGTGATTTGTTTGTGCTACCACGCGTTTGCATGTTAATTTGATTAATTAATAACTTGACTAATTAATCAATTATTTTAATCACAAGGGGTCAATTCAGTTTGTGGCCTATCATTACTTTATCTAAAGAAATTGATAAGAACAAATAAGTTGTTATCTATATAAATAAAACTTAGATGTATGTTGCATATTTTGTTAAAATACTTATTGTTGTTTCTAAAAGAAAAAAAAAAAAAAAAACTTATTGTTACTTTATTTAAAGAAATTTATTAGATTTTCACTTCAAAAAAAAAAAAAAAATTGTTAGATTTATACGCTTGATATAATTAGTGTTTAACCAATTTTAAGGCCAAGTTATTTATTAGATCTATTATGAAAGCCTTAGGTTAAACAAACAAACATAAATACCATGCAAGTGCGGAAAATTAAATAAGATACTATATAATGACTCCTGAAACCTTATGAAACAACTTGTTTCAAAGGAAAAACTTGGGAGGGATTGATTACCATGCAAGTGCAGAAAATTAAATAAGATACTATATAATGACCCATGAAACCTTATGAAACAACTTGTTTCAAAGGAAAAACTTGGGAGGGTTTGATCTAATCAATCCCGAGATAATAATTTCACTATAACTTGGAGATTTATAGTCAAGAATATCAATTTATAGTAAATCTAACTTTAGTTATTGAACTTAGCTCTAAATCCCACATATTCCCTTTATAGTAAACTACTGCAATGTGAACCTTCAATCCACACACTTCAAAATCCCATTGAAGATTTTCTCCAACATAGCCTTCAAGTCTACGACTCAAGATCACACTTGAAGGTTTAGATTCAACACCTTTGATGACCTGTTTGTAGCAACTTCAGATCTATCGATTTAGATTGTATTTAGATTGATTTCCGGTAATGACTTTGATAGGAGAAGGCACAAAACCTTTGGGATCTCAAGAGTAGCTCCAAAGTCTCTAAAAACGTGTCTTAGGATTTCTTTTATATACTTAGTGAAGTAGGTCTGAAACCCTAAACATTTGATGGGCTGAAATTTTGATTTTGTAGATACACATTTCTATCGGTCGAACTTAAGTTTCGATTTGTCAAAACTGATGAAATTTCTGTTCATGAATCAATAGATTTCTTGTTCTTGCAAACTAGCTAGTAGCACCTTAAGCATTGCTTAATCATACCTATAAACACTATGATCTATATCTAGACAAGTTTATATTCACGTGTTTGCTAATAAACCTATTCATGTATCTAGAACCTATCAAAATTGATAAGAACGAATAAGTTATTTTCTCTATCAACTGAAACTTAGACGCTTGTTGCATGTTTTGTTCAAATACTTATTGTTACTTTATTTGAAGAAATTGATAAAAACAAATAAGTTGTTGTCTTTATCAATTGAAATTTAGAAGCACGTTGCATGTTTTGTTAAAGCACTTATTGTTATTTTATCTAAATTAATTGATAAGAACAAATAAGTTGTTGTCTCTATCTAAAAAATTGGTTTTATTCAAAATATTGCTGTAATTTGGAGAAGCCATTTGGTATAATCATAGCTTAGAAAAAATTACTGCAATTATCTAATTTTTTTTTTTTTAATTCTAAAAGAATTTCTGAATTTGGTGAATCCACTCGGCGCAACCACGGCTTCTAAGCTCGACTTTTACTATATATATATATATATATATATATATATATATATATTCAACCCTCAACCGTAATTGTATTGATATTAAGCACACCCAGTCATGATCGAACGTATTGATAGAGCGAAAATTAAAGTTTTGGGTCAAGTGCTTGACGGATGATATCACAACTTGCTGGAGGAGCATGATATGGTTCTTTTTTTTTTTTTTTGTGTGGAGAGGGGGAGTGATACGCACACACTAAACTATTCTACACATATTGTGCCGTGTACACGCCACACGCCTCTCGTTGGGGTCGATTTTGGGAAGACAAGTCATAAAGGAAATTAGGCATATCAATCCAGGCTCACACACACAAAACACCTTTGGAGATCTACTACTTATATGCTTGGACTCAGACTATAGAAATAAGTCAGGTTGGTGAGGTAGCAGGTGAAATCTGATTTATGCATAGATTGATGATACGAATTTGTAATCGGTCAGTGGCCACCCTAATATCTCTTCATGAATAAAAATTGAAACTTTTTGGTTGTTGGATATTTAGAAGAGTGTCAATCTTGTGTTTTGTTCTTATTTAGATATTAGGACTATCTGGTTTTGTATCGATTTCAGGTAATATGTTGACTACTCCAAATTTGATGTTGCCTCTTAGGAGAAAATAGTCCATAAAGAACTTGCTAAATTTGTGGGAATTTGTTAGTTGACATTTAGTGAAGCCAACATAATTCTCATAGCTTACGGAAATTAGGACTAGATTGTGGGTAAACACAGTTAGTTATGTATTTTTTTCTTTTTGTGTTTGTGGCCAAGGATGGAGCCAAGATTTTTTTTGAGAATGATGGAGCCAAGATTTTGAGTTAGGGGGTTGAAGTATATACCCAGAAAAAAAAAAAAAAAATCATGACAATCCAAATAAGCATCAATTTAGTATTAACCATTTAGTTATAGCACTATGAGTCAAAAGGACTATGGCCAAAGAATTAACAAGTGTGCTCGAGTTGATCGACTAGAGCAAACTTGTTAATTCTTTGGCCATAGTCCTTTTGAGTTATTGACACGAGCCTTGAACCTTGATTATCATTAGTTTTGCCATGTTGGTCACTTCAAATTGTCCATGGCTGAGAGTGACCAGAAGATGAGTAATGACTCTTAATTCCTAATTATGAGCAAAATTCCCTAAATTGGTTGATGTTGATTTGCTTCTTGTTATTAAAGACTCTCCTACATGGGATTCCAATTCTATATATGATGGATTTCCATATAAAATCATTCATATTCTACTCGATTATTGTTACTAAGGATTTTGTCTCTAATAATTTTTATCTTTTTTTTTTTTTTTCCTTTTAAATCTCTTTTTTTTCTTCATGAAGCTGCAAGGCCAAATGAAACTCTAAATCATATGTAATTATCCTTTAAATTATATACACAATTGATATAGTTTTAAAAGTTAAATCAAGAATTTTTTGTTAAATAAATTAAATATTAGGCTTTAGATTATAATATTTGTTTTAGAAAACATCATATGCATGCGTATAAATTAATTTCAGATAAATTTTTTTTTTAAAAAAACTTTCTTTTTGTTTATGGATGACATAGTAGAACATGTGTCAAACCTTCAGCCATAAAATTCATAAAATCTTTTCTTTCAAAGTAATGCTATCAACGTAATAATTTTCAAAATAGATGAGTTTGTACGTTTTTATTGGTTTTTATTTGAATCACTAACATCATTTTATTATCTGCAGTTAACAACTTTGAATCTTGGTAGTTGGACATGTTTTGTGAAAATTGTGACTCAAGCAAGGGAAAAAAAAAAAAAATCCATGCATTCCTATATCTCTAACAATTTAAATTGTAAAATGAAAAGGAATTTTTGTTGGAAAATAAAAAAGACTTTACTTATATAGTTCGGGAACATATGTTTTAGGGACTGATAAAGTTAATGCCTCCACCGCCTGTGGTGGATAATGCGCTAGCTTTTGATAAAGCTGAGCTATTTTGTAATAGACTGATTATGTAATGTTATTTCCCTTCTGTTGTTTACCAAAAAAAAAAAAAAAAAAAAAAAAGATAAAGTTAATGCCTTATATAAGGCAAAAAAGTGAATATTAAAAAAAAAAAAACTTTAAATTAGTGTTTTAATTTATTATTTTTTTAATATGAAAGAAGTCATTACCTAAAATTAAAAATTGTTGGAAATTAAAAAAATTCCATAGGTTTTTTTTTACATAAAATAAGAAACAGCCAAGAATATTTTAAAAAAAATGATCTATCAATTTAAATTTTTTTTAATGTTTTATTTAAATTTTAATTTAACCAATGGTTTGAATGGAGATCAACTGATTGAATTAGTGACCCAAAATTTTTATCAAGTAAATTCCGAAATAGGTTTGATATAGGCATTAAACATTACTATATAGGATTAAATACTCAAAATCTCAAAGGTTTAGGGAGATTAGTATATATTGTTTTTCTTAAAAATTTTATTAGTAAATTAAGGAAAAGCGGATGATTTTGAAAATTAAAAAAAAAAAGAAAAAAAGAAAAAAAGAAAAAAGGAAATGAGAGCGTTTATCCCGCCTCGTGGAGATCTAAAATCTATAAATACAAAGCTCATTCAAACAGAAACCTTCCATTTTCTTTCTCCACTTCATTCATTCCAAAAGCTTCCGTACTCATTTTCCTTCAAACCAAACAGCCTTTCTTCTCTGTTCTCTCCCACAGAAAAACCAGGCAAGTCTCTCTCTCTCTCTCCCTGTGTGGAAACTATGGATGTGAAATACTTCATGAATTTTTCAGTATCTGATAGCGTATAATCTAGGTTTTTGGATCTTCAAGTGATCCATTGCTTTTCTGATCTGAGAAAATAAGAAAGAATTGAATTCGCTGTTGTTCATGTTCATGTAATTGATTAATTTCTAGCGAATTTGCAGATCGACTTGATTCTTGAATGAAATTGATTTGATTTTGTTTTCCTTTAAAAATTTATACTTCTATTGTGCCTAATATGGTGGATTTAGGTCATAGAGTTTGTGAATTGTTTGAAAATTGAGTTGTATGTTGCTCATTTTTCACGTCGGATTTCATTTGAAGCATTCTGTGGTTAGTGAAATCTCTCTCATTTTCCATTTTTGTTTGGTTTTGTTAATTAAATCAGTTCGATTCCACAATAACTTACTGTTTGGTTTTGATCCAGAAATTCTCTGAACAGTAACTCTACATTGTGCATAAGGTAGATTATTTTTTGGAAAGTGAATTGAATTCTCTTTCACCTTTAACTTTGAAGCTATGATCAAAATGAGACCAGTTCCTTAAAATATTTGTAATTTTTGCGAATCTATTTAGTTCGTTTGTATATCATTTTGATGGTTTCTGAATAAATTGATTCATTCACCAATTTTTAGAAACTATCTTAGTTTTTCTCATCGTTGAATTAAGCGTCACTGTTTGGATTTGAGGTCTCTGTCCTTTTTCCCTTTTTTTTTGGTTGTAAAAAATAATTTGAAAGCATGCGTAGCATTGGAATATATTTCACATGCAATACTTTGAGAGTGAACATGTAGAGAAATAGAAATAGATTACACTTGATTTGTTCTGAAAGTGAATTGGTTCTTGCACATGTCTCTAAATTTCTTAACTGATTTAGCTCTTTGTTACTGCATATCCAAATATCTTTCAATTATGAACTTAATGCATCATTTAAGATGGATTTGTTTTATAATTGATAAGTTATACATGCACCTGGTGGGTCTTAAACCCACAACCTCACCATTCACCTTGCTCCTACAATTTGACCTATAGCTAATTCGTATCATTTCAGATAGATAAGACTAGATTGATGACTATAGTTAAAAAGAAAAAGAATATATATATATATATATTAATGTGCCAACCTTTCATTGATAATATGCCTTCCCGGTTTTTATTGATGAATTTGGGTCTCATTAATGACTTTCGGGAATGCTTGATGCTTCACCGTGCGGTTTCTTTCAAGTAATATCTTTGTTATCAAATTTTGAGAGCTTTGTTGAGGTATCTTAAAATGGACAAATTTCATCAATTTTTTTGGTTTTACCCTTTCTCATCTTTTATGCTCTTAATTATTATTTTTTAACTTTGTTGGCTAGGTTGGATGGTCCTGTAGTTCTGCATTCTAATTGCCTCTTTTTCGATTGAATCCATATCTGAATGTTTCTGGCTGTTTTCAGACGTCAATCATACCTTTAGTTATCTTTGCAGATGGCAGAGTCACAGAAGGGAACTTCATCTATCAAATCAAAAGAGAAAACATCACTGCTAGGTATCTCCTTGTCCTAAAGTATGTAGTAAGATTTTCAAACTTAATGGATTTGGGCCCCTTATCACATAATAATAGTGTACGAGAATTAGAAAGTAGATGTTTCCTCATGTGCATGACTTAATTTTGTAATGAATTAGTTGGCGATTTTCAGACATCATGGTGTATGTAGAGGGTTCCAAATAAACAAGGCGGGATATAATGTAAGTGTAGGCTAGTGAAATCTGAATTAGCACAACCATGACTTTTTGCTCCAAAGTGTGCCAGAAGACAAGGATCAGTGTGGCCAACCCTATATTTGGTTGCTTAAATCCTCAAGTTTTGACATCTTGTTACATATAAATTTACCAGAATTAGTTGTTTATTAATGACATGCTCATTTACACATTATAATGAGTCCAATATTCCTCTTTAAGCAGATGATGAAATTGGAAATGAGTTCCTCAGCTCCTGGAAATCAATGTCGGTTACAGAAGATGATGCTATGGATTTTAACTTTGACACAGTACCCAAAGGCAAAAAGAAGGCATTCAACTTTGAGAAAATGTGAGTACTGGAAAAACATTGTGGTTCATTTGGATGGAGGTGTTTGAAGAGAAGGATTTGAGTTTCAGTTTTTATTTTGAATGACTTGAATAAAGTATAACTGGGAAAAGTTTTCTTTGGTAAAAAATTATAGATGGATTAAAGCTTTATTAATATGTGGATTTGAAATGATTAGGTGTAAGATATTATATCAAACCCATATCATAACAAGTGTTTTTGTTTGTCCAAAATCCTCAAAGCTCAAATCCATCATGTGTTCTTAAATTCATACAAAGTAATTTATACTAGCAATTGGTTTTCAAATCCCTTCATTTGAAATCCTCCATGCAAATTTAGTTGTTGCAAATTTAATGAAAGTAAAATATCAATTTAATGGTGATATCTTAATTGTGAACACCTTATTGATTTTCTAAACATTGAATTGCATTCTGATTTTGAGTATTTATTTAAACTCCTTAAGCTTTGCTTTATGATTTCTTCTCATCTCTTCTTTTTTCTTATTTATATTCTGCAGCATTATGCCCTTTTTGAGAATATCTGGTGAATTTTCTGTTTTATATTTACTAAATTGTATTTTTTTCAGAAATTCTGGCTTACTGAAATGTTTGTTCCTAAACCTGTAGATATATTACTGATAATTGCAGCTGCCCTTGCTGCATAATTCTTTGAGGAATATTACTTAGAAGCACTGTTTTTTCTTTGGATATATTTCAGGGATATGGATTTCAATCTAGATGGTGATTTTGACAAGTTGTCATCATTCAAAGTAGACATGTCAGACCTTGATTTCTCATGTTCGCCCAAAAAAACTGCAAAGCCCAAGGGAAGAACAGGAGAAGAACGTTCCAGTGGAAATAATAAAGGGAAAAAAGATGGCTTTAATTTCTCTTTTGATTTTAGTGAGTAAGTGGACAATTCTTCCAAGACGTCTTTGGACCTTTTTATTCTGTTCTATTATGTTTTTGAATTTTATACCAGTAATTCAAGTGGACTTATGATTTCATTTTCAAAATTGCTTAACCTGGCACATTTCTGTTTGTATTTAGTTTGGATGGTTTCAATTTAGATTCAAGCTTAATGAAAGAAGATAAGAAGTCTAACAAGGCCTCAGAAAGCAAAGGAATTGCTTCAGAGAGAAGTCAGTGTCAAGGTTCTAAATTAAACCTGACTGAAGGCAATGGTAGCTGTGATGAGTCAAGCTTAATGAATGAAGATAAGAATTCTTACAAAACCTCAGATAGCAAAGGAGTTGCTTTAGACCTGACTGAAGGTAATGGTAGGTATGATGATAGCTCTAGCATGAAAGTTCCAGCAACCAAAAGTGCAGTCACTTCAAAGGTTGAGACTTTAATTGGTGGTCAAGGGGAATTTAATTCCTTCAATGATGATTCTGCTTCAAAATCTGAAACCTTTGAAAATTTGGTTCTGACACATGGGGGAAGAACTTCTCCAGGGAGAATAATAATGATGAGTGCAGAAGAAACTGATCAACAAATTTGCTCATCTCAGAAGTCAATGTTCACAGAACCATCTTCTCAGCTGGTCAAAGATGATATACCTGTCAAACCTGTACATGACAATGAATCAAATCAACACACTCTTTCGGATTTTTCAAAAGTACAGACACAAATTTCTTCGTTGGGCACAAACGAAAAAACTGCTTCAGGTGGAGAGCAAACTGATGCTGACAAAATGATTTTTAGTATGGGATCTCATCATGAAGATTCAGCATGCAAGAATTCACCTCCGATGCACATCACTGCATCAGACAACAATGATGCTGAAAGGAATAAGACTGGTGGCAATGAACCAATCAGATTTATGGATGACATGGAACCAGCTGAATCAGCTGAACAAGATTTAGATGTGGAAGACAACACCGTCACAAATATCTCAAGGCAAATGCCGTATGACACCAAGGGGGTCAAAAAGAATGAGAGTTCAACTTCCAAGCTTTCTTTGGCCCCATTGGACAGGTAAGAGAATTCAGAAATTTAGGAAAGTTCTTTTTTTAATGAATTAAGATAATGAGAAACCGTTCAGCACTAATCTTCTAAGATGGCTTCAAGTGAAAATATCACAAAATGTACTACTTCTGTTAGAGAAACTGTATATGAAGCTTATAAATCTGGAAATTAGAAGGCCTTTTTGGTTTATAAGTTTATATCTATCTATCTATCTATCTATCTATATATATATATATGTTCTTTGGATTTGTCACGTTTTCATGCATTCTATTGAACAATATCTATTCCATTTTCATCCATTATGTTCATAATCTGTGATGATTAATCTTTGACACTGCATGTTAACTTTGAGGTTCCGTTTAGAGCACATGTTTTGTTTACTTGATGCAGGGTAGTTGATACGAGGACACTGGTGAAAGGAAAAGAAGATGGAGACATCCACTCTATTTCTTGTAAGAGGCCAGAGGAAACTGGACCTAAAGTTCATCAGCCATCTGGGACAAAGTTTCCCTCAATTGGCAGCAAAAGAGTTGGGGCCATGCATCTATCTCCTTCCAGTGAAAAAGTGTGAGTAATGCTTTATGTAACAATTGCTATTATAGGCCTTCAAATGATCGTCTATTTGATATATTCTGCAACAGGGAGGGCTTGAATGCTAATGATGCACAGACTGGAAGCAAATTGGTTCATACTACAATTTCAGTTGCTAGAGAATTAACAAAAGACCGACCTCTTTTGTTGGGAAGTGAAAATACTGTTAAAAATCTTAGTAAAATCAGGTGAGGCATCTGTACCAGATAGTTCCATTTTCAGATAAAGCTTCTACACTTGGCATTATGTTAAACATTTGTCCCTCCAGATTAGATCATTTAAGAACCGTAAAAAGAAAAAGTTCCCCTATTGAAGATCAAATGACAATGCCCCTCAAAATCTTTAACAGGGAGGGCATAAATTCTGATAATGTACCAATTGGGAGCAAGCTGATTGAGAATTTACAGCCACATGACAAAGAAGTAAAAAAAGGTGAATTTGTTTTGCTAGGAAGTGAAAAGAGCGTTAAAGACCATCATTCTTTGAGGTAAGCTATCTATACTTATTTAACTATTTTATATACATACATACATTCATACATATATATATATATATCATCTTGTAATTAAGCTTTGCTGTTTGACTTTATGTTGAAGTTCTTTATATCAGAGGTAAATTACTTTGAGCTTTGAGTTGGGTTGTTTGGTCATTCAACAACTGAAATATCAATTGCTTCAAATAGGATTTTCCTAAGTGTTTTAGCTGAAATATCAATTTCTTTACATAGGATTTTCCTAAGTGATTTAGAGCTTTAAAAGTTCCCTTTGTTTGTCCCATCCATGTAACGTAAGAGAACTCTTTTGTTGGTTGGATTTCAGTCACTGTGGAAAGTAATATCAATTCATGCATAAATGCTTAAGAACCTTTGTGACAATGCCTATTCTAAAGATGAAATTTGCTTATACGATTATTATTGTCTATTGATGTCAACCTTGTGTTATTGATCTTAAATAGAGTTAAAAAAAAAACTGTTAAGTGTTTGGATAAGAAGATGAGGATCCTAAATGTAAAATTGATGAAGTCAAACGATGGAAAACTAATTATGGGTGGAACTGACAATGCAATATATATGCATATTGGCATATTTTTTTAGATGTTTGTACATCATCATTTTTTTGAAGGAATCTATGTTCAATACAAGTTTCCTCATTTAGTTGATTTTAGATAATGATTTTTCAAAAAGTTACCCTGTTTTTTGGGACATGTGCTAATTATACTTCAGTCACTCCTCACTATATTCAACAGATAAAGTTCTTTGAAAAGCCTTGTTACCATAGATTGCTTTTATTTTTTGGATTTTAATCTTCTGTTTTGAAGATGACTGCTTAGTCTCCTAATCTCTTTATGATAATGCTACTGTAGTAAGTTCTCTCAGACATATATTCTGGTTTGTAATCTTTTCATAAGACCTTATAGGGAAATATTATATTGTTGACTCAAGTTTTGACTTAAGAGAATTTTGTGAATCTTTCCAGCCTAACTGGTAAGACAACTGAATGTGGTGCCCAGACGAGCGTGAATTCTAAACTTGTGCTTTCGAGCATGGAGTCTTTGCGGCACTTGAAGAATGTTTCGGCTGAAAGGAATAAACTTTGCTCCATAAAAGCTGGCAAGAGGACACCTGATCTCTCTAGCATTAAAACTTCAAGGTATTATTCCCATATAGGTATAAGTCTTCTTTAATGGCTGCCTTACTATCTGAAAATAGTTTACTAGTCTTTAAATGATGTATGTCTTCAATGTAGGATTACAGAGGCAAACAAAGTTCTATCAAGTTCTATAAGTCGGAGAGAAATTAACTCCTTGGAAAAGTCAGAGAAAAAAATGAAAGTACAGGGAAATATAGCATTGAAGATTGAGCGTTGTGTTGACAGTACCGAGAAACAAATGTCTCAGAGCCCATCCTTGAAAAGGAAAACATTTGAGGTTTTATATTATTAAGCCACTCCTTGTTATTCATAAAAATCTCTTGAAAATGATATCACAATAATAATGATCTCATATGAAGCTTCAGTAAGTTATAAGAAAATTATCATGACTTCCCATCACCAATATTGATAGGAAGCTACTTTGCAGGCATCAAATGCAGATTCAGTGTACTTAAAGCCTCTAAAACGCCTCTCTGCATCACCTGGTGAAAGCAGGTATGATTGTTCTATTGACAATAATATGTTCTAAACTTACTGGAATAACATGTGCTTTATCAAAAATCACCTGCAGCAATTCAAAATTACCTTTGGAAAGTGTCCTTGAAGAACAGGTAGATATCTATAGAGTTCGTTGGTTTATTTATCAACCCTAACTGCTGAACTATATATGAAAACATATAGATGGTTGAAGCCTTATTAGGTGAACATAAGTTGCTTCACTTTCCTTTACATGTGCTCCAGGTTTGCATTCATGGGATTCAGGCAGAGAGTAGTGCCAAGCATGTCTTTACTGACCACCGGACCTCTGGACTTGAATGTGCTCGAGAGGTGAACATGATGGACTTGGAAATTCCTTTAGTTATGGAGAATGATGGAAATGTTGAGAAGGCTGAGGCATATACGAAGGATCTTGATGATGTGAGTAAATTAGGATTTATCTATTAGCTATTAAGTGATTCATATAGGCTTCACACAATAGTTGCTCATCAAACCATGAACTTGACAGTCTCTCAAACCTGTATGTGACTTTGAAACTGTGAACCTGAAACTTGAAAAGGACTTGCAGTTGTTAAATTGTAGAGGAACACATCTTCATTTAGTGAAATGCTGACTTTGAGATTCCCAATGACCAAAAAATTCTTTCCAATTCAAACCAACATAGCACTAATGACCCTCCCTGGGTCAAAGTTTGGACTTTGTCTTTACAAGGAGGATGTAATCAGCCCAAAACTTGCAACTGATGCAGGAGACTTAAATAAATATTTAATTTAATTTTTCTAGTCGTATGTAGTTTATTTTTAGGTCCTAGTATTTAATTAGGTTTATTTTTATTTTTAATTTGTCCTTATGTTTTCTATTTTGCAGATTTGCAACATGCTGAGAAAGAAGCATGAGGAAGCCAAAGAAATATTAGTTCGAGCTATTGTCAACAATAACAATTTGCTGATGCTTAACCATCCCATCTATGACGAGAAGATATCCTTACTTTCTCTGATGTTAATTAGTTCTTTTTTTCTTTGTTCGGTTTTTATTGTGTTGGAAATTCCTTCATAATTGAGAACATTCGTAAGATTCAGAGTTTCGCTTCCCAACTGATGTCCAAGGAGCTTCAAGCATGATCAGTGGGTGGCAGCAACAGTTTTCATATTAAGGTATGTGTAAGGCATTTTCTGGCTGACTTAGCCTAATTTTCTTATCCACCGGATTGCACATTTTTATTTTTGTATAGCTAAATTAAAGTAGACGAGTTTGTATTCTTGTGTTAATTTCAGGGAAAGGTTAGATGTTCTCTTTCATCATGGCTAAGTGGTGACGGCACGGTTAGACACTCACGTGTGATGCTTCATAGTTTGAATTGGATTTATCATTTGAACTGCCTACTTGCAAATATTCTCAAGCTGATTTCTTGTCAGCTCATGCATGAGCAATACCATTTCTGATAAATAAATAAGGCTAATTGTTAGTAAACACATTGTTGCACACACCGTACACAAATTATTTCTTGAACTGAAATTGTGTTTTGAAGTCAAGATTTGAGTTTTAAAATTTTTGAATTGAAATCGTGACTTCAAGACATGTTTTCAATTCAAAAACTGAATTGTGTGTATTTTTTTGTGTAATAGAGCAATGTGTAATAAATACTCAATAGATAATAACCATGATTTGAATGCTTACAAGGTACCTATTCTTTGTCTCTCTCTCTCTCTCTCGTTTTTTGGTGGGTTTGTCACATGTTTTGCCTTGTGCTTGGGGCCAATTTGATCCAAGTTCAATTCTCCCTGAAATATAAAAATTTAAAATTTAACAAAAATGGCATGGAAGTGAACAGAAGCGAGTTGAGGTCCAGTTGGTTTGTAATTACTTGATAGCAATTTCAAGCAACCGCATAATTTTTTTTCTCGTGTACAAGACTGCAAGTTCATAAATGTTAAATCTCACAGCATGCAATTTATTACAACATTCATACAAGTTGATAGCGGTCACATTCTGAAAACAATTTGTATGCAAAAACGAAGCATGTCATACAATATATATATATAATTTGAAACTTTAAGAGTGTTTTTGGTTTCATTGAAATCACCTGGTTTTTTAGTTTTCATTTCTTGTTTTTTGTGGGTCCCACCACCTCAATGTTTGTTTGGTTTCAATTTTTGTTCCTAGTTTCTTCGGAACTCTTCACCCAAAAGAGTGAGAATGAGATTATGAGAACAAAAAATGAGAATAACATTTTGGAGTTTTCAAAAATTTGAGAACCGACTTAAGTAACATTTTCATAATAAAATGGACATAATGGGAACCCACACAACACGTGCTTTTAATTGAGCCCAATGACTCTTTTCTTCCTTTTTACTTCAATCTCTCTCTCTCATGCTAGATCGCTAGCTTGCTATGTTGGTGGTCGCACTAGATGATGGGTTTTTTTTTTTTTTTGGTTGTGGCTTTTGGTGTTGTTGATGGTGGTGGGGGGTTCTGGGTTAGCTATTGGTGGTGATGCGTTATTAGTTGTCGCTGAATTTGCTACGTTGTCCTTGTAGATTATGCCAAAGTGATGAAGAAGCTCAATTTTTGTGGTAAAACATTGGGCTTTCATAGTAGGTGATGCCAATTTCCTGGACTTTAAAGAGAGAAAAATTCACCTCCAACTTTTTGCCTTTTCGTGCTCTCCTCCTATTGCTTGCATTTCAATCCCGTAATCAAGTAGGTTGTAGAGTAGGGGTGGAGTTGTTTTTCGGTTGGTGTGGGTGTGGTTTTATATTCCTGCTATGATAGATGATATTGGTGTGGCGGTGAATTTTTAATTGGAAGATAATTTTTGCTGAAACTGGATTGAGCTTATTTTTGCTGAAACTGAAAACTGAAACTAAAAACACTGTAACGAAATAATTTTTAAATGTGTGAATAGTGTTGTGGGACCCATTTTTAATGAAAAGTTGTTGAAAAGTGAAATTTGTGGGTCCCGTGCATTGTTCACGGGACCCACTGATGTGCTGAAAATGGTTGAAAAGTCAAAATTTTCGGCTACTGTTCATGCACACAGTACATGAACAGTAGACTTTGTCTCCAATTACGCGTGCAAAAAAAAAAAAAAAAAAAAAAAAAAAAAAAAAAAAAAGAGGAAAAACGCATTGCAGGATTCAACGGAAAACGCTGAATCCAAACGGGCACAATAGGGGAAAAAACACGCGAGACCAAAAATTGATGCCGAGAAAATGTGAGTGGCTTTTTGATTTGTGAAAATGAGTTACAAGAACAAAGTTTTGAAAATGAAAATTGAGAACAAAACGTTGAGGAACCAAACAAAGCCCAACTTGTTAAGAAAGATGGTCATCAATGATGATTAAACACACTCCAACATTTTTTTTTTTGTGAAACAATTTAGAATTGGCACACAATTTTAGGGGCTTTCTCGAGGGTGTGAGAAAGAGCAAGGAACCTATGCTGATTTTTTTCTTCCTTAAATTATTTTCTCTTGAGCGAATCATTTATTAAGCTACAATTTTGGGGCCTTTTTAAATGGAGGCTTTGGGCTATAGCAAGTGACTTAACCCTACTTTCGATTATAGGTGGATCTGTCAAGGTGGTGTTAGAATTCTACAATTGTGTCAGTTTCCTCTATGTTCCCACGCGTGTCTAAAATACTAATTTTCACATGTTTTTGTGAGCACAAATTCTTGGTTGATTTACAGACAACGATCTTGGAGACTTGTGAACTCTGAGGGTGAACTCAAACTAATGTAGGAAACCCTTACTTGATTTATTCCATTACAGTCAGCAGTGTGCTCTTTGGTCCTTATCACGATTAGTATTAATTTTGTTCCACCAAATTTCATGGAATTCATTTCACTCTTGGTGGCACTTATGAAACAAAAAAGTTCAGCTTATGAAACAAAAAAGTTCAGCTTAAAAAACATAAGGGGAAATGCATAGATTAAGAACTTTGTGATAAATGTAGGAGGGCACTGGGCACTGCCGGTTCGCCAATCTTGTGAGCAACATTAGATTTTGAAGATTGCAGAAGCCAATAAGCACCGGAGTTGGACTTAAATAGACTAAAGGGAAGCATATTTAAGAGAATTTTCATTGGCTTAAAATATTCTAGGAATATATTGCTGATATTTTTAGGTTCTGTTTGGATATCGATTATTTTGTTGAAAACTGAAAACTTATTGCTGAAAACACTGTAGCAAAATAATTTTTAAAACACAAAACACTGCAGCAGTGAGTGATTACTGCATTTTTTATGGGTTTGGTGGTCCATGAACAGCGCCATGGGACCCAAAAAAAAAAACATAAAACGCAACTTAATTGCTGGGCAAACGCACACTTAGTATAATGGAATCACATTAGTAGGGACGGAGTCAGGACTTGAAGTTATGGGAGGCGGCTCTGACCGTTGGCTTTGCTGCTTCTTAGCTACCGAGGTTTTTATTTTTTTTTGAGTTTTTGATGCATGCGTCTTCTGCTAGGTAAAGACAATTATTTTGTTTAAAACTTTTTAAAGGGCTAGTTGTTTGTTTTGAGTAAATTTGGTTAATTAGGCTTAAATATTTTTACCTTTACTATTAATAATTTTTGTTATTCCGCTAATTTTTTTGGACATGAGTATTTTTTTTTTTTAGATTTTAAATCTATAAATTTTTTTAATGGCCTTTAAATGAGAAAAATGTTAGAATTACAAATTTTTTTACAAATTGCTAATATGGTGAGTGGTTATTGACAAGTAGAAAAGTGATGTAAGTAGCAGGCTCAAATGCGAATCAATAAAAATTTGTACATAATAGTTTGTAATAATGTTATAGATAAGTTTATGTCTGTAACATTATTCTAAAAAGAATCAATGATATTAATAAAAGGGAAAATGTAATTTTATTGAACAAAATTGCTAAAATTCGTGTGTGTGTATATATATACACACTATATTTTTTAATAAAAAATTTGGGGGTGGGGGGGGGATGGTGGGCCCGGGGGGGGGGGGGGGGGGGGGGGGCGGTAGTCAATATATGCCTCCGTCCTGCACATTAGTGTTGCATCCTAACTGGTCAATAGGTCACTATTTGTATTTTATGTGACTGGTGCATATATAGTGGTCTTAGGTTCGTACAAAATTGAGTTTAGTCAATTGTGTATTGGAAGTTCCATTTTTTCCACTTGAATTAATTAATATAAGAATGGTATCAGTATATACATATATAACACCGTGCAGGTTGAGTGTCTACAACTACAAGCTAGCCTAGCAATTTCGAAACCTAGAGATTAAAAATGGTAAAAATGGATAGGTTGAAATTTTGCCTGTGCCTTACACTGCTATTTCTTTTGTTTTTGAGGTCCGGAACACGCTCTCTTAATCCAAACATAGATGGAAGCAATCAATCCAGGTCAATCCCAGCATTGGTGAAAGGTGCTAATAAGGAACTCCTTAACTGTGATATCAAAAATGAAGATCCTACCACAGATCGGCAGATTCCAGGAGGTCCTGATGCAAAACATCATTATAAACATCAAAAGTAAAGTACGTCAATGAGAGCTGGAGGCACTCATCGGTATCTCACTTCTTATGTAATAAAATGGGTAACTTTTACATTTTCTCATGACTCTAAACTATGAGGTCAGTCCTAATGTCTTTTCTAAATTTAAATTTGAGCATTCAACTCTCAAATTTAAGTTTAGGAGGGATATTGAAAATGGTCTTATAAATGAGAATGAAAAAAAATGTAATTTATCTTTATTAAAAATGAATAAATTTCTATGTTCATGCGTGCATGTACTATGACTAAGAAGTTTGGCTACGTTTTCCTCGTGGAGGAGAGAATTGTTCTATGTATAATGATATATGATGAATATGGCGTTTTAATTTGATGAATGTAGTACCAACGGTTTAGTATGCTCCTTTCGGTAGAATTATCCCCAAACAAGCATAAAAATTGCGACTAAGAAGTTTGGCTACGTTTTCCTCGTGGAAGAGAGAATTGTTCTATGTATAATGATATATGATGAATATGGCTTTTTAATTTGATGAATGTAGTACCAACGGTTTAGTGATTAATAATTTGTTTTCCTAAATCGTATAAGTGTTGCAATTTTTATGCTTGTTTGGGGATAATTCTACTGAAAGGGGCATACTAAATGTGCATTTTCCCAAGTTACAAAGTAAAGAAAGGGGAAAAAGAGAATATCGTTTTCACGATGTGGTCTAAGTGCAAAGAAGAGATATATATTGATTAGCTCATAACAAAATGTGTTATATAATATAGCCGCAAAAAAGAGCTAAGCGGTGCTTAAGGAAGACTGAGTATAACATGAACAATGGTATAGGATAATATCTAACTTTCTCAATTGTGAATACTCGGGGAGATTTATAAATATATAAGAACTACAAGTTAATGGGTAATGATTGAGAGTAGTAGGGCTCCAGGAATTTTTTTAAGATCGTCATTAAAAAAATTAAATTATATAAAATTTAATAAAAAGATAACTTGATTATATTGATATCAGAAAGAAACAAAAAAAAAAAAAAAAAAAAAATCAAAATATATGAACTTTTACAATTCTTTTTACTAACACAATTAAAAAGCAAAAATGACTTGATGAGAGATAAAGTAAGAACTGCAAATGTTGAGATGAGAGTAAGAAAGTGAGTAATGATGATAGATAAGAGGGAATATATATATATATATATATATATATAGAGAGAGAGAGAGAGAGAGAGAGAGAGAGAGAGAGAGAGAGAGAGAGAGCATCAGATAATACATGTTATGATTGCGAGCCAAGCTGTTAAGAAGAGCAGACTTACAACTATTGCAAATTTGAGGAGAGCAAAGTTATGGGTGCTGTTGAGAAGAATTCATGGCCACATTATCTCTTTTGATACCATTTTTTAAGGAAAAATGAAATTATAAAATATTTTATGTAATGGGTTGAACGGGTTATGAATCCAAAGGAGTAGGGGTTTTTATTTTTATTTTTTATTTTTGAATGAGATTTTTATTGAATATACATATACACACACACACACACACACACACATATATATATATTCATTTGTTATTGTTTGAGCTGGTGGCGGCTCCATGATTTTATTTTTCTTTAGGGGGATCATTCAAATTCGTGTTGAAGGGGTTAATAAGGACCTTTTTAAAAATAATATTTTCTTCATCTTGACCATTAGGATGATAGGATGAGATATTTTCTCGTAACCCATGATCTGAAAGAAGATCAAGTTCTTTAAGAAGATGAATCATTGGGAGGAGAAGAATCTTAATACATGTGATTTCCTTATTAGAAATTTATCCATAGTAATAGTGTGGTGGGCCTTTCTGTACTCTGGGCTGGGCTGTTCCTGCTGTACTGCGGCCCAATAGTTCTGGGTTTGGAGAGTCGGGACTGGCTTATAATTGAAACCCACCTTAAGCCATCTTGTGTGCAAGCTAGGACCCCTTTACTTAGATCTTTGACCACGTGCCCATGGCAGAGGATACTGTCATAGAAAATTTATGGCAGGAGGGACATAATATAATATGATAAAAAGAAAAAGAAAAAAAAAGAGGCATTCTAACTAAAGTGTTTGCTGTCAATCAAAGATAACATTTAAACAACCTTGCAACAGGAAGACATGATAATATGAGTATGGCAGAAATAAATTAGCAACAATGAAATGTCAATGCTTAAACAACCATGATAAAAGAGGGAAAGGGGATTAATCTGCTGAACTTGGCTTCTTAACAAATTTGAGTCCAAGAAGGGAACCAATCTCTAATGTCAAGAAGGGAACCAATCTCCAATGTGGGCAATCTCATAGGGAAATCTTCCATAGAAATTGCCTACTTTGAAAGAATGGTCCTAAGTGACTTAATCTCAAATCCTTTATCTTGCTAGGGAGTAGGTTGTTGAGAGGGAGAGAAGGGAGTAGCCTATTGGTGCATGCCCTATCACACCTCTTTGTTTTCTCACTTCACTTCCTACTCTTTTCTCTTTTCACTTCCTACTCTTTTCTCTTTTCTCTTTTTTTTTTTTTTTTTTTTTTTTTTGCTTATCCTCTCTGTTTTTCTTTTGCTTTCTATTTCTCTCTTCTTTCTATGTTTCTTGTTGTTTTTCCCTTGTTCTTCATTTTTGTTTATTGTGCATGGTTAAGGCCTTTTTATACTGCTTGTCGTGATAAGACTTACCATTTTACCCCTTAACTACTTTTGGCTTGTTGTGGGTGTCCTTCCCGGGCCACCCACTAGTCTGTTGGTTGCTCAGCCACCACCACTACCCTATACTGGCTGTGCCACATTCCATTCCCAGACAAATAGAGTTTTGTTTTATTTTCTTACTTTCCGTAGCACTCCCATCCGGATAAGAGTTGGGTATTTTCTTTTACTATCTCCTATGGCATGCACCTAGTGATTCCAGCTCAGTTTCTCCTCTTTTGGGTGGTATGTCATCCCAGTAGGAAATTTTTCCTCAAAGAGCTTGAGCAGGAATCCTAGAATAGACTTCCCCCTTCTCCCCACGGCTAGACCATACCTTCTCTTACCTTTGACCCATGGCCCATCGCCTCTGTATTGGCTGGATACAAGTGGGTGGTGCCTGAGCCTTGTGCGTGCTCTACTTTCATGTGAGTCCACGGCTTGTCTGCTATTCACGCGTTTGCCATTACTTGCGGGTTTGTCTGGTCTTGCTGCGCGTTCTGCCGCTTATTTTTAACTCTTTGTGGCGTGGATGAGTCATTGGGTCTTCATTCTTTACATCTTGTTTCTTCCCTGAGTTGGGTACTACTTGGGTATGGGCCTTTTCTTCCTTAATTCAGCCCCTATCTCATTTTACTTCTGGTTTGTGGGTCGACTAGTATTCCTGCCATGTCACTCCATTGCTTCTGCCATGATATCACTTAACTTGTGCTTGCTGGGTCTCCTTTGGGCCTGCCAAGTACTTTTCCTTTACTCAGTTCACGTTGCCCAATATTTTTGCTAGGTTAATTCTCATACTGTCTTAGGCTTCTTTAGCGCATTTTATTCGTTTGGGTATCCTTGGCCTGCTTCATTCCTTTAGGCATCCTTGGCCCATTCCATTCTTACATTCTCATGAGTTTTTGCTAAATCTTTCGAGCTTCCCCAACTCAATTACCATATCCTTTACTTTTGGGGTTTGTTGGCCTTTGCACCAACCCCATTTACTAATTCCTTTCTTTGGGTTCCTTTGGCCCATTTTTGCTTGCTTTCCATTTCTTATGATTCCCATGAGCTTACTACTTCCTTCTCTAGGCTCCCTTGGGCCCGTTTGCTTTCTTTGGGGTATTTTTTTTACTATTTTATAGGCATGCAGACCATTATTCCTGCCATTCGGGCTTATTGATTTTTTCTTACTTTGCTAATTCTTTTTCCTTCACCCCTTCTATATTGTTGGACTTCTTCTTGTTATTGGGCTTTTTTACCAAAGTAGGCATCAACAAATAGCAAGAAAATAAATGATAAATTATAAATTCATTGGACATATTATTTCTAATATAATGACAATATTAATTATTATTGTGAAGATTAAATATTGGAAATCATATATTGTCTCTTACTATAATAATATTATTAATTATTGTTTCTAAAATTAATTATATATTATTGCTAAGTGAACTTTAATTTATCATTTATTTTGTCTTTATGCTTTTCAATTCTTTTATTGAACGATTCAACTCAACTTTGACTATTTATTAGTTTTTGTAATCAAGGACGGACCCAAGGGGGTTCGGGACCCTTGGCCCAAAAATATTTTTTTTATATTATATTTTTCATTTTTGTAGTTGGACCCTTTCTTAACAAAAACAATCAGCCTTGCTAGCCTAGCTCAACTAGTAACTATCCAACCTAAAAACTTAACAAAAATAATAAAAACATTCACAATGGTGATTGTATTTTAGCAAAAATAGCTTTTTTATCACCAAAAAACCATGTGTTATTGGAGAAGCTAAAACTAAATTTTTTGCAACTACAATAAAATGGTATAAATGCCAATTGATTGTAGCAAGTATTTTATTAAGATTATCTCTATTCCTTCAATTATAAAACTCAAATTCTCCCTCTTCCTTTATTATTTTAATGAGTTATTTATTATTAATTTTAAATGAAGTGTTGGGTGTATTGTAAAGTGATGTGGAAAAATAGATAAAGAAACTTAAAAAAAAAAAAAAAATCCTAGCCAGCCTAGTATTAAATAAATAAAAAAAAATTGTATTTTTTTATTTGTTGGTAGATAATTGCATTTTACTGTATTAAGAAAAAATGAATTTATGTATTTATAATTTGTTAATACTATATAGATGCCTATTTGAAGTTTATTTATTTTTTTACTTATACTCTAGTCCCCTCTAGCTTGAAATCCTGAGTCCCTCCTTGTTTGTAATTCATTAAAATAATTATGCTATTAAGAATTCAATACAACATTACAATCATTAAAAAAAAATTGTCTTTACTCCCATTGTCCAACGCCCCACTTCCACTACCTCACTCCTTTCATGTTTACACTTTATCAGTTGGTATTAGGGCCTTGAATTACCTTGGTCTGATGGCTAACCGGTGTGATAGTAACCACCATAATGACAATGACAAAGTTGAAGACGCAGTCCTCACTAAGGTTGAGTTTCATGAATTTCGTGAAGAGAGTCGGCAAGATATGCGTGAAATCCAACAATTGATTGCTACTCTTCTTTCTTGGAAAACATTTAACAATAACACTGATCAATATATTCAAAGACACACTCCTAAATATAATAAAATTCCATTCTTTGATGGAGAGATGTGTAAGTTAGATTTTATTCAGTGACGTCTTGATTTGCAAAAGTACTTTAATCTTTGGAAGACAAATAAATGGTGGGAAGACATAAAAATTGATAGAAAGTGTTGAGGCAACCATCCAATCTGCTCTTGGGAAAAAATGAAAAATGTGTTAATTGATTTATAGTTTCCTCATAGCTATTATAGGTCAGTATATTCATATGAAAAGCTATTAGGTTCTAAGGAATTAGGAACTAATGTATTAGAACTTCATTTTGTAATGTTGGCAAACCATGATCAAAACGTTTTTAGTCTTGTTTAGACTTGCTCAAAGTATGTGTTTTTATGTAAAGTTGGAATCGAGTTACTGTAGGATTTACTGTGTAAATCTGCCAGGCTCGATCGATCAAGAATTAGACTAGATCGATTGAAAGTCGTGCAGATTGTTTTTTCTGCATAGTTTCCAACTCAGCCCAAGCCCATTTGATGTGTAGGGTTTTATGTTTTGTCTTAAGTATAAAAGAGAAAACCCTAGTCACGTTTTAGGGTTGCTTTTTGTGCTGTGTGTGTGAATCTTCTGTGAGATCTAGAGGTGTTTGTCTTCACATAAACTTAGGGTTTCCAATCTCAAGATTGATGTCAAGAGTTTGGTGATCAATTCAGTTGCTGCTTCAAGAACTTAAAGATAAACAAGTTGGAGTGCTTGTACTTGCTGTGAATCCAAGAAAGAAGTAGTTTGTGGACTCGGAGCTGTCACGTGGTCGTGGTAGTAAGTTTCTTACTTAAGGTAGCAATAGGATGTTAGTGGTCTAAGTCGCTATTGTGTAAACTTCAATTCTTTCACAGTGGATTCGGCTTACCTTGAGGATAGCTAGGTTAAATCTTCCCCAAGTTTTTTACCGGTTTGGTTTTCTTGGGTTATCATATTGTTGTGTTATTTATTTTCCGCACTTTACAATAATATGATATATTTGTGTTAACCTAGATCTGATAATTTGACTAAGTTATCACTTGGCTAATTAACTAGGTTAATCTGGTTGTGTTTTAAGGGGTCTAAAAACAAACAAGTGGTATCAGAGCAGGTATCTCTTTTGTTGTAGATCTTTTGATCTAGGAGCTGGTCCTTGACCCCTGTTGTCATGGATTCTTGGAAGATCTTATTGCTAATATGCCATCTTGTATACTTGTTGTTCTTGTCTCTTGTTGTTTTTGTTAAATCTTTCCTTGAGCATCTCGGTATAATTACCTGTGATGATAATTATGTGTGTTATACTACTTTAATTGCTTTAAAGGCACGTGATTTTTGTTTTTGGTATTTGGATAGTGGTTGTTCCAGGCATATGACAGGTAATACAGCTTTGTTCAAGACACTCTTTGAAGGAAAGATTGGGACAGTCACATTTGGAGATGGAAGCAAATCTGTGATCAGAGGCATCAGAACTGTGGACATTCCAAGGTTGCCGGTTTTTGAAGATGACTGGTATGTAGATGGGTTGAAGGCTAACTTACTCAGCATCAGTTAGATTTGTGATAATGGACTGAATGTTCTCTTCACTAAGTATGAATGTGAGATACTTGATGGAGGAGGTGACTGTATGTGTATTGGTGTGAGGATAGCTGATAACTGTTATGGTATAACACCAAATATAAGCAACAAGTGTTTTAGTTCAAAAATCAAGCAAGTTGACTTATGGCATCAACGGTTGGGACATGCAAGTCATAAGCAATTAGAGAAGATTTCCAAGTGTGATGCTGTTATTGGTTTGCCCAAGTTTGATAAGATAGAAAAGTGCATATGTGGACCATGTCAGATGGGTAAACAAGTGAAGTCCAAGCATCCGTCTGTAACTGAAGTTCAAACTTCCAGACCTCTTGAGTCGTTGCACATTGATCTCATGGGTCCTGCCAGAGTTCTGAGTTTAGGTGGAAAGAGGTATATTCTAGTTGTTGTAGATGATTTTACTAGATATACATGAGTTGTGCTTTTGAGAGATAAAGCTGAGGCTCCTGAGAAGATGATACATTTGTGCAAGAAATTGCAAGTTGAGAAAGGTACTATGATAGCTAGAATCAGAAGTGATCATGGAAGAGAATTTGAAAACACAAAACTGGCTACTTTCTGCAATGATCAAGGCACGCATCAAGAGTTCTCATCACCCAAGACACCACAACAGAATGGAATAGTGGAACGGAAGAATAGGGTTATTCAAGAGTGACTGTTACATTCTACGTGATAAAGAGAACCTAGAAAAGTTTGATGCAAAGAGTGGCAAGGGATACTTTCTAGGATACTCCTCCACTAGTAGAGCATATAGAGTGTACAATTTGAGAACCAAAACAGTCATGGAATCTTCCAATGTTGTGATCTGATGAATTAAGTTCTAAAAGTCATTCATAAAACAGTTCTCCAGTTCAAGAAAAGATCATGGAAGTTGATGATTCACTTCCTGTTGATTATGTGGGGAAGCATAGTGAGGAAGAGCTACTGTTGTTGAATGATACAGTTTCAGTACCATCAAGGTCAGAACCATCCACATCGGTTCATGAAACTCAACAAGAACAAAGTGAGCTTAGTCCTCCATCAGAACAGAAAGGTACCTCCACATCTCTGGTCAAAGGTCCATCTTCTAGAGTTAAGTTGAATCACCCTACCACAAATATATTGGGTAGTCTAAATGATAACATGAGATTGAGATCAAAAGCCTTGAATGTAATTACTCACTCATGCTATCTATCCCAATTTGAACTGAAAAAGGTGGATGAAGTACTTCAAGATGCTGATTGGGTGAATTCCATGCATGAAGAACTTCACCAGTTTGTTCGGAATGATGTGTTGGAATTAGTTCCTCGACCAAAGGGAGTAAATGTGATTGGAACTAAGTGGATTTTTAAGAACAAGTCAGATGAATATGGTACAATTATTAGAAATAAATCAAGACTTGTTGCTTAAGGGTACACACAAGTGGAAGGGATTGATTTTGATGAGACCTTTGCACTGGTAGCAAGACTGGAATCCATTAGGATACTTTTGGCCATGGCAAGTCATCTGAATTTCAAGTTGTATCAAATGGATGTCAAAAGTGCTTTCTTGAATGGAATGTTGCAAGAAGAGGTATATGTTGAACAACCAAAGGGTTTTGTTGATCCTCACAGATCGGATGATGTTTACAAGTTGAAGAGGGCCCTTTATGGTTTGAAACAAGCTCCCAGGGCTTGGTATGATAGATTGACTGCATATCTCACTGAGCATGGATTCAAAAGGGGATTTGCAGATACTACTCTCTTCATAAGAAAGGATAAGAATTATTTTGTTGTAGCTCAAATTTATGTTGATGATATTGTTTTTGGTGCTACTAATGATTCTCTTGCTCAATCTTTTGCAGATGAGATGAAGGCAATGTTTGAAATAAGTATGGTTGGTGAACTAACTTATTTCTTGGGATTGTAGGTGAAGCAAACGGACTCTAAAATCTACATCAACCAAGCAAAGTATGCTAGAAATCTAGTCAAGAGATTCAGACTTGACAAGGCTACACATACTAGAACACCAATGGTTGCAAATACAAAATTAACCAATGATCCATCAGGTGAGTCTGTTGATGTTACATTATATAGAAGCATGATTGGATGTCTTTTGTATTTGACTGCAAGTCGGCCTGATATTGCTTTTAGTGTTGGAGTATGTTCTAGATTTCAATCTAATCCTAAAGTTTCACATTTGAATGCTGTTAAAAGAATCATAAAATATGTTGGTGGAACTTGTAATTATGGATTGTTTTATAGCAAAGAGTCTAATCTGTCTCTTGCTGGATTTTCTGATTCTGATTGGGCCAGCAATGTCGATGATAGAAAAAGCACCACTGGTGGGTGTTTTTATGTAGGAGCCAATCTTGTTGCTTGGATGAGTAAAAAGTAAAATTCTATGTCTTTGTCTACTGCAGAGGCAGAATATATTGCTGCTGGAAGTTGTTGTTCACAGCTTCTTTGGATGAAAAAGCTTTTGAGTGATTATGGGATATCACAAGACACCATGGTTGTTTATTGTGATAATTCTAGTGCTATTGATATCTCTAAGAACCCTGTTCAACACTCTTAAGACTAAGCACATAGAGAGTAGATATCACTTTATTAGGGATCTTGTTGAAAGAAAGATTGTGTCTCTTGAGTATATTCCTACTGAACGTCAGAATGCTGACATTTTCACCAAACCGCTTGATAGAAGTAAGTTTGAGACACTTCGTCAAGTAATTGGTGTGATTTTGTGTCTCTGATCTTCTTTGGCTTTGACGGTCCTTGTGCTTCATCGCTCTACTCTTTGTGACCATTCTTCTTTGTTGCTTTTGTTTTCTTTGCTTTTCTAGGATTTGCATTGCATAACATTTATGCATTTCATTCTAGGTTGTTTTTGTTACTTCTTCTTAAAAAAAAAAAAAAAAAAAACAAAACAAAAAAAAAGGAAGGAAAAGGGAAGCAAAATGTGTTTTGCATTATTTGTCTTGGATTTGAAATTAAGGTTGGCCAATTTATTTTTACATAACATGTGTATGTACCTTGTTTAGCTTTGATGAGCTTATTTATTGCACTTTACTAGTTTGAGCTTTGTAGTGCATGTTGTGTGGGAAGATGTTTATAGTTTTTGATCACATGATCTTGATCTTGAAGTCACATGCATTTGATTGTCGGACTTAAACTTATTGAGAAAGACATAAATAACTATCTCACCACTGTTTACTAGCCAATCATGAACACCTTAGTGCATATCGTAAGATTTTGTGCTCGAGAAAGTGTAGCACATGCACAAAAAGAACATAAGGTGTAGCCTCGGTTTAAATGATAAAATTGGTGTGTACATTATTGGGCTTTAATAACTTCACAATCAAATAAAATTGGTGTGTACATTATCTTGGCTATTTTAATAAGTTTCTAATCAAATAAAATTGGTGTGTATATTATGAGGCAAATCAAGAAATTTACATGATTGCAAGCTTTTATTCTAGGAGATGTGAGAGTTATATGATGTAACTCTTTAGGTGATAGTCTCTTTCAATCTTATGTGATGAATTTTGTAGAAATTGTGATTGATTTCTATTTACATATCACCTCACATGTATTTCAAGTTTTTGCTAGTTGCACACACTGCACAAGTTACTCTTTGCTAAACTTTGTACATGTTATTGTGTGTGATTTTGGTTTGGCCAACCAAGTTTGAAAATTCCTTGAGTTTTATGCAAAACATGTTTGCTGTTTGAGAATTTAAGGATAATTGATTGAAAATCTTATTTTTAAGAAATCTGGGTTCAAAACAAGTGTTTTTGAAGAGCATTTCATCTCATACTTATGCATTTTATTCATAAAATGCTATGCTTTGAGGAGTTTCTGCATAAAATTACTCTGTTTTTCAAAAAAAAAATTGTGTTTTCCAGATTTTCGATCGATCGAATCTGTTTCTCGACCAATCGAAAATGCGATTAAAATTTTGGTTTGAATATGACCGTTTCGATCGCTGCTCGATTGGTTCTGGATCAATCGAAGGGATTTTCGATTGATTGAATCTAATTTTCGATCAATCGAAAATCGCATAGAGAGTTTTTTAAAACCTTGAGTTTTCACGTGTTCTGTCACTTTCAAACTTTTTCAAAAACTCTTTTCTCTCTCTCTTCGATTGGTCAAGGCTTCCAATCAATTTTTTTTTCGTTTTCCTCCGATTCTTTTGCAAGGTTTTTGTCTTCATACACCGGTAAAACCCTTTTACCCTTCTTTTTCCATTTATTTTCATTTTTCATGCATTTAGGGATATTTTTGGACCTATGAAAAATTTGGGGTTTTTGTTGTTTTTGATACTTTGTTTCTAAATTGATCAATGGGTTTTTGTTATGGGATGATATTAACATGATACTTGTGTTTTATTTTGATCAATTTGATGAATTGGGAAAATTTTAAATTTCTAGGGCTTGAAACTACCCGATTTGGGGATTTTGTTCAATTGTGCTTAATTTGATGAAATTTGCTTGTTAAATTGATTCATTTGATCATTATAATGTGTTATCTCTCTTGTGTAATGGTCAATTGATCAATTTGTTGGGTTTTTTGAAAATGGGTTTTTCAAATTTTGGGTTTTTGATGTAAACTCTATGCTCAAGCCAATTTTGTGATCTTGGAGTAAAATTGAACTTATTCTCACTGCATTAGAGCATGCATCATGTGTTGATATTGTTCATGCATCATATAGAATTGTAATTTCTATATTGTTTTGTGCTAACTTGCAGTCTGCTTTTGGTTTTTTTGTTTTTTCCTTCTCTTTTGTGTCTGTCCTTCTACTCTTTAGCATCATGTCTAGGAAGACTAGAGCTAATAGGAAATCCACCTCTACTTCTTCCCCCACCTTTGATAGTGAGAGGTTCTTGAGTGAGAAAAACTAGGAAGCTTATGAGAAGCTGAACCTTCGTAGGAACATTTGGGCTGAGAGAAATGTTTTGTTAGATGAGCTAGATGGTGAGATTATGAGAAACTTTGACAGTAGGGGCTGGTTACCCTTGTTGGATGTTGATCATCCTCCTCTGGCTACCTTGATCAGAGAGTTCTACTCGAACCTCTCTGTCCACTCCTATGATTCCAACACTCTTATGAGAAGTTGGATACGGGGTGATGAGTACACCATTACTCCTTCGGTAGTGGCTGCTGCTCTAGGGGTACCTTTGGTCCAGCATCCTATCTATCCGTACGATGAGTCTTCGCCCCTTGATGACATTATGTCATTTATTACTGGTACTACTATCCAGTGGGGTTCTGATCCTCGGATCACCTCTCACGAGCTAACCGAGATTCACTATCTTTTGTTTCGGATTTCTTGCCATTTGATCTGGCCTATCTCTCATTTGCACACCATTCCTTTAGAGAGATATGCGTTTTGTATGCCCTTGTCTCTGATGCTCCTATGAGCTTTCCTCATCTTTTTATTCGTTCTTTGATTGAGGTCCATCGGAGTAGTTCCACTGCTCATGCTCTTTTCTTCCCCGTCTTTATTCACCAGATTTTGTTACATCTAGGTTTAGATGAGTTTCCAACGTCTGAGCTTGTTCATATTATCGCTCCTATCGGTGCCACCTTTCTTAGGCAGAGGGCTGCTCAGATGAGAGCAAGCTCTAAATGCCCTAGGGTTGAGTCTTTTGGTGTTGCCCCTCTTCCTCCCTCTTCTACATGTAATACTACGGCTAATGAGTCTGTTGATCCTACTGCTGCTGCTGTTCCCTCGCCTTCTACTTCGGATGATTCAGATATTCGTCGTACGTTGGAGACTGTCATGGCTGTTCAGGCGGCTCATAGTCAGCTTTTGGTGGACATGCTTGATGAGCTTCGTGCCTTGCGAGCAGATTTGGAGCATTTTAGACGGTCGCCTCCGCCACCTCCTTTTGATGATGAGTGAGTGCCTTTTGGCAATTCGTCACAAAAAGGGGGAGTACATATGTAGGGGAGATTTTTGATGTTTTGGAGCTGTGGAGCCTTTAGATTGTATCTAGGTGCTTCATTCTGTATTTACATTTTTTGGCTCATGATGTATTTTTGTTTTTGATTGGGTTGTTCATGATAGGGGGAGATACATTGATGATATATGTTTCTTGTTTCACATTGTTTATTGATTTATATTTATGAGGTTATTCATGATATATGTCTTTATTTTTTATGTTATGTGAAATCAAGAAGTTACTTTATTTTACTTGTATTTTCCACACATGCGTTTATGTGTTTGTTAAGTGTTATAGGAATATACAGGTTGATTCAGTCGTACTGCTGTTTACACTTGCAACTGATAGATGGTAGTTAGGTTGAATTTGTTATGATGGGCAATATTTTTGTAATGGGCTGTTTTTATGTAACTTTGTGCAATTTGTTTAGTTTGTGTTTTGTCACGGATTGCCAATGGGGGAGTTTGTTAGGTTCTAAGGAATTAGAAACTAATATATTAGAACTTCATTTTGTAATGTTGGCAAACCATGATCAAAACGGTTTTAGTTTTGTTTAGACTTGCTCAAAGTATGTGTTTTTATGTAAAGTTGGAATCGAGTTACTGCAGGATTTACTTTGTAAATCTGCCTGGCTCGATTGATCGAGAATTAGACTTGATCGATCAAAAGTCGTGCATATTGTTTTTTCTGCAGAATTTCCAACTCAGCCCAATTCCGTTTGACGTGTAGGGTTTTAGGTTTTGTCTTAAGTATAAAAGGGAAAACCCTAGCCACATTTTAGGGTTGCTCTTTATGCTGTGTGTGTGAATCTTCTGTGAGATCTAGAGGTGTTTGCCTTCACATACACTTAGGGTTTCCAATCTCAAGATTGATGTCAAGAGTTTGGTGATCAATTCAGTTGCTGCTTCAAGAGCTTAAAGATACACAAGTGGGAGTGCTTGTACTTGCTGTGAATCCAAGAAAGAAGTAGTCCATGGACTCGGAGCTGTCACGTGGTCGTGGTAGTAAGTTTCCTACTCGAGGTAGCAATAGGATGTTAGTGGTCTAAGTCGCTATTGTGTAAACTTTAATTCTTTCATAGTAGATTCGGTTTACCTTGAGGATAGCTAGGTTAAATTTTCTCCAGGTTTTTTACCGGTTTGGTTTTCCTGGGTTATCATATTGTTGTGTTCTTTATTTTCCACACTTTACAATAATATAATATATTTGTGTTAACCTAGATCTGATAATTTGAATAAGTAATCACTTGGCTAATTAACTAGGTTAATCTGGTTATGTTTTAAGGGGTCTAAAAACAAACAAAAGCAATATGTTCAAAACTTGAAAGGCCAACCACAAAACCAAAATTATTATAGCCAAATTCATGTGTCAAGAAAAGAAGAGGATTTGAAGGTTGACAAGATGCAACGAATTTCTACAGAAAACTTTGAAGTGATTGAAAAAGATCAACTTTTACCATCACAAGTAAAAAAATTTTGTGAAGATTATTTTCTTCAAAATTGTTTTAAAGTCAAAGAAGAAAAGATGGATGTTCTTGGGGCAATTTATGAGAATTGCAGTGAAGAAAAATATAATGGAGAAGAAATTGTAGAAAATATTGTCCAAGATCTTAACGAAGTCATGTCCACAAATCTCAGGATCTTATTATTCTTACAGTGGGCGATGCAAAGTTTGTTAAATTTATTGGGTTGAAAGATTTGATGTGGTTGTTGACTCTTATTTGGTTAATATTGTCAATTGCATGAAGGCTAAGAAAAGGGAATCTCAAGTTAATTTGTTTCCTCAACAGATGAGTTGCAAGTTTGGAAAGAAGACCAAGAGGCTCAAGTATTCCTTTGTTTGCTTGGCATGGAAGATTTCAGATCTCAACCATCAACTTGAGGACGAGGTTTTTTTTTTTTTTTTTTTTTTTTTTTTTTTTTTTCAAGTGGAGGGATCTGATGTAGATAGAATCTACAATTTTTTTTTTCATGTATTTTAGGTTTAAAGTTATTATTCCCTTAATTTTAGGTTCCTTTAATGTTGTTTAACCAAATTAGAGTCTTGGACATCTTCCTAGTTGTCCTAGGATTTTGTCTTCTCAGTATTTATATGCTAGGTTGCCTCTAGAGGCATTCATACTATTATTCAAATTAATAAATAAAATTCAGAGTTTTTCTCTATTGTTTCTTTGGTGAATTCTAGATCTATCACCTTGTGGATTCAAATAACTTCTCATGGATTTGAGATTTCCAACCAAAAGCTAATAGTTTTGTTTCTATTTCATTAAAAAAAGAAGAAGTATCGTGTATGTTTTCTTTAGACTATTACGACATCAAATTTTCACATATTTTGTGAGCACAAGTTCTTGGTCAATTTACCGACAACGTTCTTCGAGTCTTGTGAATTCTAAGGATGAACTCAGACTTATGTTGAAACCCGAAGTTGATTTATTCCATTACAGTCAGTAGTGTGTGCTCTAGTTCTTATGATCTTATCACGATTAATATTGATTTTGTTCCACCAAATTTGGTGGCCTTCATTTCACTTTTGGTAGCAAATAAATATGAAACCAAAGTTCAAAGGGAAGTGCATGGACTAAGCACTTTGTGACGAAATTAAAGTAGGAAGGACACTGTGGTTGCAGTGGATGATTAGATTTCGAGGATCGTTAAGCCAATAAGCTGCAGGTACACTGCATTTACAGTGGAAGAATGAGAATATTATATATAGAGGAATAGCTAAGTGGGCCGCCCTATGCATTCTTTCAATCCAACGTGACATGTATGTTAGCATTATCAATAACTTGGAGCACTGACGCTGAATATACAAAAAGGAACCATATTGAAGAGAAAATTTTCATTGGCTTAGAAAATCCTAGAGGAATCTCTTAAGTGAATTTTTAGTCTAATGGCATTACATTAGTGTTACATCCAATCTGGTCATTATTTGTTTTTTATGTGACTGCATTATATATAGTGGTTTTAGGTACGAATTGAGTGAGTTGAGTCTATTCAATTGTGTCATTGGAAGTCCCATTTCACCCACTTGCATTAATATAACAATGGTATCGATCAGTATATATATAACCCAGTTCAGATTGGGTCTCTACAAGCTAGCCTAGCAATTTTGCAACCTAGAGATTCAAAATGCATTGGTTGAGATTTTACTTGTGCCTCACACTCATATTGCTTTTGTTTTTGAGGTCCGAAACTCGCCCTCTTAATCCAAACATGGAGGGGAGCAATCGATCCAGGTTATTATTGGCAGCATTAGTCCAAGGTGCTAAGGAAATGCTGAACTATGATTTGCGATATGAAGATACAATCCCACGTCGGTATGACCCCACAAGAGAGATTCCAGGAGGTCCTGATCCAAAACATCATTATAAACATCAAAGTAAATAACTTCTATAAGAGGTAGAGATACTTATCAGTGTCTCATTCTAAAGAAGTATCTTATGTAATAATAATATTGGGTAAACTATCTTTTCTCATACTCTAAACTGTGAGGTCAGGTTTTAATGTCTTTTTTAAATTTAATTTTGAGCAATCAACTCCCAAACTATAAAATCAGTTGAAATATCTCCAACATTTAAAGTTTGACCAATTTTCGTTATACTTAACCTTAAAATTTATTTGCTTATAATATTATCATATGATTATTACTCACTTATTTTGTTTAATTATGATCATGTGAGATATGACAGAAATTAGCAAAGTTTTAATGGTAAGAGGACATTATAACTTAAACATAGTTAGAAAGTTGATTGCTCAAATTTAATGTTTAGGATGGACATTGAAAATGGTCTTACAAATTAGAATGAAAAGTGTAATTTATCCTTGTAAACAATGAATAAATTTTTATGTTTCATGTGTGCATGTACTATGATCGGAAAGTTTGGCTATGAGTTTTTCTTGGAGGAGAGAAGTATTCTATATATAATGATGCTAACGTGGCTTTTTGTTTTGATGAATGTGGTATCAACGTTTTAGAGATGAATAATATAAGTGTTGCAATTTTTATGCCAAATTGGGGATAAGGCTATTGAAAGGAGAATACTAAATGTGCATTACTTTCCAAAGCTATAAAGTAAGCGGAAAGTAGAAAATATCGCTTTCATGATGTGGTCTAAGGGGGTGTTTGGTTCGCCATGATGTTACATTATATCGTAATATTACATTATTGAAATCTTATATTAATGTAATTTCAATACGAGAATACATCATTACATTGTTTAGGAAGGTAATGAGATTAAGGTGATGTGATATATTTTGTACTTTTAGATTATGGTAATGTTAAAACAAAAAAAAAAATAAACCAAAAACTTTAATGTTACATTATCGAAATGTGCATCACATTATGGGCATATCATAGCAAACCAAACGCCCCCTAAGTGCATGGAAAGAGATTTTGATTAGCTCATAAGGAAATGTCAAAATGATTTTATATAATAGAACCGCAAAAAAAAAAGCTAAGTGGTGCTTTAGGAAGACTAAGGATAACATAGACAATGGTACGTACAGGATAATATCCAATATTCTCAATTGCGAATACAATCCTAACATAGACATAGAAGAATTAGATTTTCAAAAGGATAATGAAGAGGGCCAAAATAGCCAAATAACATGTTTGGGCAAAATATTTAGCAATCTACCATTATTTAAGAAATATTTAGCAATTTACCAATGTTTTGCGAAATATTTAACAATTTACCACTGTTTTGCGAAATATTTAGCCTAATGCCAGATCAGCAGTGTCACCGTGGCACATTTTTAAGGAATTTGATTTTGGGAAACTCAAGTTACATGTAAAATTCGAGTTTCATGAACTTGAGTTACAGAATAGTGGTAGATTACTAAATATTTTGTAAATAGTGGTAGAATGCTAAATATTTCGCCCAAACATGGTATTTGGCCATTTTCGCCTAATGAAGAGTGGTAGAACTAGAACCCTAGCATCAAGGGCAGAGAAATTACTATAATTTTATATAAGCTTTCTGCATGTTTCAGTATGCCCTGTACTCGTGTTCATCTGTTTTTCTGCTTAGTAAATACCAGAACTGCAAGTATGTTCATTTTATAATGGTCACTATGCAAAGGAATGTTATCCAAATTATCCATACCTCGCACTGTCATATGATTAGTTTCATATGTATTATGCGAATAGCACTATGAATGTTTAAACTTTATTGTACTCAAAGTGATTAAAAGAAAAGACAACCATGATATATGCTTTCATTAATAAAGTCAATTGAACCTTTTTTTTTTTTTTTTCATATAAAAAGTAAAAGAGAAAAGAACAAACTCTCTTTTTCACTTTTAAACTGGAATACATTCCACCGACTACCGTCCAAAATGTCCTTTTGAACACAAATGGTCCACTCCAAATCCAATTAGGGTTGACCAGTAGCTAAGAATTTCAAATTTGAAGAGTTGTAGATTTTGAGAATTGGGTTTGGTTTGCTTCTAGTACTTTTTTAAAAAAAAATCTCCTTTTGTTTTAATGAGATATTGCTACATCATCTACTAACTAATTAATAAAAAGTGAGGATTAAAACCCATTACTACTTGTTATTGTATATTTAAAACAAGAGAATTTATACTAACAAGAACATTGAGAGAATAAATTTTATACAAGCTCTTGGAAGCTTTGATACCATTTGCTGTGTAATAGAACTTAAAGATTTGAATAAATTCAATATAGGCAAATAAATTAATAAGAACACATAGGAAACACAAGAATGTATGTGGGTCGGCAAAAAACATCAAGCTCTCTTATATAGTTTTCAACATGGGTACCTTTGAAGCTTTCATCATGGGTAGCTTTCAACGCGAAGAAAAAAAAAAAAAAAAAAAAAAAAACTCTTCTTTTAAAGGTCTTTTGTTTTATCAAGAGAAACCCTTAAACAAGGATCTATTTCATTTCAAATATTTTCCATTTCATTTCATAAGTTATAATAGATTTTACAAATCTAAAGGTGTATAATCTATCACGTCATTTACAATTTTAAATAGTGTGACAGTTAGTATATTTTTAGATTTAACAAAATAATTTTTGTAACATAAGTGTACGAAATATATAGTTTTTGAAATCTTCTAAGACTCCTCTCTTCTTCTTACCATATGGGAAAACCCTAAGGCCAAGGTCACTAAACCTTTACTATATAGTTTATGAGTGTATATATATATATGTGTGTGTGTGTCTTCAAATCATCCATGGAGGAGTAGTTTTAGAGAGAGAGAGAGAGAGAGAGAGAGAGAGAGAGAGAGAGAGAGAGAGAGAGAGGATAAGTTTTGTGATTTGGTGGGTTAATGAGGATTGATTGTGTGTAATACTACCTATTCTTTGTAAAATGCTGACGTGGCATGTTGAGATTGGAGGGTGTGAAACCACTCCCTTACTCCTTAATCGAATTGAATTTAAACTCTTATTTTATTTTTCATTTTGAATTGCTGTCTTTGTAAAATGATAAATATATGTATTGATTATTCGGAAACCATACATTAATATAGAACACTATTGAAATATTTCATTTTTCTAACAAAATTGAACTGGTATCTGATATGGTAGATTCTCTTGGTTAGAGAAAAAGTATATTTAATTTAAATAATTAATAGTCACCTCTTCTGCCGTGCTTTCTATTGGGTTATAGATTAACTCCAGTTAATTACCTCAATTACCCATGCTGTTTAATTAGATCAAATTACATGTAACCATGCTTTTTGTTGGGTTATAGATTGACTCTAGTTAATTACTTCAATTACCCAAGTTGATTAATTATGTCAAATCACATACAAATCGTGGAGATATAAAAAAATCACCAAATAAACTAAAATGCAACAGAAAATAAATTTGACATGATGATTTTTAGGTCAAAACATCTCACAAGTTGACCAATGGGGAAAATCTCTCACAAGGTAAAAACCTCTCACAAGACAAAAATTCCATTGAGTGATTTTCAGGTCACCACTCCCAAGAATCACTAATCAAAATTCAAGCGATTACAAGTATAAAAAATCTTACCACTACCTTAGACTATCCCAAAATACTAATTTACAATTGAACCTTTACAGTGATCCCCGATTGGACTTGATCTTGTAGAGAATTCTTTCTTCGTACAGATCCCAGTATGTGACTAACTCCTTGTTTGTTGTTGGATATAAAGTTCTTCACTTCAATACACTTTGAAGATCTAGAAACACTCAATTGGTTACAATACCTTAAGGCGCATAAGAACGCAGTAGCTTCACTAATAGTGTATGAGTTCTCTAATTGAGTCACTGTATCTTATGATGACTTTAAAATAAAGCTTTTATATCCATTAGAAGTTTAGTGAATGAAACCCTAGTAATCCAAGTCATCATGGGACGAAAAATAGATCTGAGATTTCTAGATCTGTGAAACTTGATAGATCGAGAGGTATCAAGATTCTTCATTTATCCTTGATCAAAGCTAGTATCGAGCTAGTGTTGAGGTTCATTTTTTTAGCTTCTCTTCACTTTTTTTAATGTAATATTCATGTCTTCAATGATACCACTTTTCTTGTTTGTTAAACATACTTTGTGATATTCTATACCACTTAGAACTACCGAATTACAAGTAAAGTGCGTTTTATCAAAGAATATGCCAATACATGAAAAATTATAGCTCTAACACTTTCCGAATCTTTTCATACACCCACACTAACCTAAATAGACTGAATATGATTAGTCCCTTGCCTTTGAGAAGCCCTTGCATGAAATAACTTTTGAGTAATGCTATAAATACAAACTATTTTACAATATTTTTACAAATGATTGATGTGGCCAATTCTTAATAGTTCTCACCTGGTTCTACCACTAACATTACTTTTTTACTTACCAATAATCACTAAACACAAGCATTTATAAAAAAAAAAATGTTATAAAATAATTTGTAACTCTAGCATTTATCATTACTTTGTATTTTGATCACACTCTTTGAATCTATTGACTTGGAATTTTTGTCTCAATGTAATCCTATTGCTCCAGTAAACAATTAATTTCTATCCTCATTGATCTTACCTTTTTTGATCATTGAGAGGAAATTCTCCAACGCTAGCTCCTTCAAGATTTAGATTTTATTAGAAACCCCTTACTGTACTCAAGCTTTATCGTTTTAATGACATCTTCAATATCCAAGTGTGGGAACCGAGCTTCATCAAATTTAAATTGTCTTCTACTTCTGGTATAAGTAGGATCAGCCGAGGTTTTTTAAATAATTGCCATATGATTGGAGGATGCCAGAGAAACATAAGAAATAATGAAATGTTCATTGCAGCTTATACTATCTGCTGAGATCAACCCTGGTGCAGGACATACGAAAACAATTTTACAGGAAAATAAAGGAAAAAACCTAGAAGAAGACACCTAAGGTTGCTTGGTATCAATAATAAGCAAAGGAAAAGTCCGCTAGGAGTCGGCGCCTAAAGTTGGATGGAGTTTGCACTAGCTATACCATAAACCAAAAGGAATTCTATTATTCACTTAAAAACTGTCTTACAAAACGGAAACCATGGGTTTTTAAGTAGATTTCCAAAACTTTTCTTGCAAAAAAAAGAACTTAAATTCCAAATCCAAAGAGGAAATGAATGTATCAAAAGGGGTAGAAACTAGACTCCATTGAGTGTAGCTCTTGCATGGCAGCTATGGTAGGACTTGAGCAAGTTAGGATCTGAATGTTGCTGCTCCTTATTGTAAATCCAAGTGCAACTAAACTTTGGGCGTCCCTTCCAATAGACTAAGTAGTTTTGGACCTGTCCATCCATAGTAGAAACAATCTGTTCATCCAAAAGAGCACCATGGTATGTTCCTTATGTGCAAATGGAATATTGAGGGGTCTAAGGATGGAGATATCAGCAGGGTCACATGAAGGTAAAACAAAAGGGGTATCATGGATAAATTCTGGATCTTTATACGCGATTAGATTCTCTATATTAAAAGTAGAGCTCATACCATAATCATGAGGAAGGCCAATACCATATGCATTTGGCTAACCCGTTTCAATATTTTGAATGGTCCAACACTACAGGTTTGAAATCTCTTTATGATCTTAGACGAAAATCGCTCAATACTAAATTGAATCATGACAAGTCCCTGCTTCAAATTCCATGATGTTAATCAACCTGAATTTTTTATTGATCATTATAACCTTGAAAGTGTTTATAGATTATTCAGCGCAAAAAAAGAAAAGAAAAAAGAAAAGTGTTTATAGATCATTGGATACAATTCATTGACATGGCGTTCATACGCTCCTATTGACTCAGATCAGATGACTTAACATGTGGTGGAGATGAGCAGGTAAGATCTAAAGGCTCCCTAAAGGGTTGGCCATGCATGACTTCAACTGGACTAGTATACCTATTGACACAGTGAAGGACTCATTCTCATGTGCAAACGGAGACGTGGCGCCTCGTTTACTGCCTTTTCAATCTCTTTTAGGCTAAAAAGGTTCAAACATTTTTTCACCAAATTTTTTTTTCTAGTTCTCATCATGATTAATATTAATTTTGTTCCACCGAATTTCGTGTCCTGCATTTCACTTTTGGTAGCAAATACGAAGCCAAAGTTCAGCTTAAAAAACAAAAAGATTAAGCACTTTGGGACGAAAGTAGGAGGGCACTGCCGACCAATCCTGTGAGCAAACATTGATTTCAAACATCGTATATGCCAATAAGCTGCAGGGACACTGGTTGCAGTGGAAGACTGAGAAGATTATATTTAGAGGAGGCTACGTAGACCACCCTAAGCCATTTCTTTTAACCCAACGTGACATGTACGTTAACAAGATAGACCACTTGGCGCACTGGAGGTGAATAAACTAAAAATGAACCGTATTTAAGAGAAAATTTTCATTGGCTTAGAATATCCTAGGAATATCTTGCTGTTTTTTTAGTCCATTGGCATCACATTAGTGTTGCATCCAAAATGTTGACCCTTTTTTTATGGCCCGGGTTAACGGGTTGCCATTAAAACATTTGTTAATAGATCATTTTTAAGAAAGTTTTGAAACTACATTTATGTAAAATATAAAAAAATTGTAAAATAAAAATCAGTTATTTCTTCTTAATAAAAAATTTATTAAAAAAAGCCTCATAAATCAATGCATGCTCTTAGAGTATTAGTTAATTTTTCCCTTAATTTTTATGCGTCCGGTGGATATATAGTGCTCTTAGGCCTGTACAAATTGATTTGTTTTTATCCTTTTTGAATCTATCCACTTGTATTTTTTATAACAATGGTATCCGTATATCTTTTATATATATATATAACACCGTCTAGATTGGGTCTCTACAAGCAAGCCTAGCAATTTTGAAACCTAGAGATTAAAAATGCGTAGGTTGAGATTTTGCATGTGCCTTACACTCATATTGCTTTTGTTTTTGAGGTCCGAAACTCGCCCCCTTAATCCTAACATAGAGGGAAGCAATCAATTCAGGTCATTGCTAGCATTGGTCCAAGATGCTAAGGAAATGCTGAACTATGATTCGCAAAGTGAAGATACAACCCCACATCGGGACCCCGCACGAGAGATTCCAGGAGGTCCTGATGCAAAGCATCATTATAAACATCAAAAGTAATGAACTTCAATGGGAGCTGGAGGTACTCATCGGTATCTCTTTCTAGAGAAGCATTAATTTTCTTATGTAGTAATAAATTTGGGTATTGACTTATACTTTTTCATGACTCTAAACTATGAGGTCAGTCCTAATGCCTTTTTTAAAAATTTAAATTTGAGCAATCAACTTTCTAATTAAGGTTAAGTTTTAATGTTCTCGATCTTACCATTAAATTTTTGCTAATTTCTGTCATATTTATCACATATATGATCATTAAAAAAAAAAAAAGGAGTAATCATATGATAGTATTATAAGAAAATAAAATTTAAGGTTAAGTATAACGAAAATTGATCAAACATTAACTGCTCTCATATGGGGGTTGATTGCTCAAATTTAAAGTTTACGAGGGACATTGAAAGTGGTCTTATAAATTAGAATGAAAAAGTATAATTTATCCTTATAAAACAATGAATAAATTTCTATGTTTCAAGTGTGCATGTACTACGACCAGGAAGTTTGGCTACGAGTTCTTCATGGAGGAGAGAAGTATTCTATATATAATGACGGTGAACGTGGCTGTTTAATATTATGAATGTAGTACCAACGCGGCAACGCGTATGGTTTTATGATTAATAATTTGTTTTCCTAAATAATTTAAGTGTTGCAATTTTTATGCCAATTTGGGGATAATGCTATTGAAAGGAGCATGCTAAAAGTGCATTGCTTTCACAAGTTACAACTTAGAAAATAAAGAATGGGGAAAGAAGAAAATATATCGTTCATGATGGGTCTAAGTGCATAGAAAGAGATTTTGATTAGCTCATAACAAAATGTGAAAATGTATTATATAATTGAACCGGAAAAAATCGCTAATTGGTGCTGAAGGAAGACTGAAGATAACATAAACGATGGTATAGAATAATATCCAACATTCTCAATTGAGAACACAATCCTAGCATAGACAAAAGGGTAATGAAGAGTGGTAGAACTAGAACCCTAGCATCAAGGTCAGAGAATTAATAAAATTTATTTATTTTTTTATTTATTTTCACTAGTTTATCTATAATAACTAGTAATATTCTGTTGGTAATATACACGATTTCGTAAATATTTGAGATACAAAAATAGGTATAAAAAATAAAAATAAATAACATACACAAGGCAATCAAACGATACAAAAAATTGTAAGGCATTTAGATGCATCTTGTTGTTTGCCGACGACTTTTCATACATATCAGATAAGGCTGCCATCAAACCAATTGTGGTTTTATCCTTTACAACATTATGTATAATCGATCTAGACATTGTTAATCGAATAACCCCCAGTCTGTCAAGAAGTACTAGTTTCCGATCATTATCATCCATGCCTTCTGGTTGCTCACCCAAAAAAGATTTATGTAACTTCTTCCCATATAGGTAACCCTAGAACTGCATCCTCTAGAATCCAAAGTCTGTATTATAGAACTGTATCCTTTCCTGTTTCCTCAACCATTGCTCTCACTCAAACCCCAACCCTAAATTTGTGAGAGGCAAAAATAGATAGAAAAATAATACACAGACAATGCAATCACACACTATAAAAAATTTTGTGGTTCAATAATTTGCCCATATCTACGAAGTTGCAATGATTTACTAATTATAGGGAAAAATACAAGATGCCGCAGTATAGCTTTTCTTTTTCAAACAACACAACCAATCTTAATTTGAAACAATGGTATTTATATCCTACACAAAGGATTTCCAATGGGCTAAAAAATCATGTATCACTTTTATATCGGATCAAGTCATAATCCAAATCAAACACAAACTAGGCTCCACATAACACAACATATATTAGTCCAGAAATTCTCCATAGGTTGTGGTTTGAGTAGTATGCATCACCACTCAAATGAACCGGCTAGCTCAAACCGGAGAAAGCAGATACGTGGTGTAGGCAAGGTATTCATTTCTTTGAAGGAATCTATGTTCAATACAAGTTTCCTCATTTAGTTGATTTTAGATAATGATTTTTCAAAAAGTTACCCTGTTTTTTGGGACATGTGCTAATTATACTTTAGTCACTTCTTACTATATTCAACAGATAAAGTTCTTTGAAAAGCCTTGTTACCATAGATTGTTTTTAATTATTTTTTGGATTTTAATCTTTTGTTTTGAACATGACTACTTAGTCTCTTAATCTCTTTATGATAATGCTACTGTAGTAAGTTCTCCAAGCGGTAATCGATTCACTAGACAATCAGTTGGGATACATGAGTTAGCAAGAGACCCTCTAAGCCTAATCTACCCACTATACCTAAGCCCTCCAAGCTCCTACTCCAACAAGGCTTCTCGGAACCGTGTCTTGTCTAGCTCTCCGGATCCTGCAACAAGCTCCATGTTGCATCTGCCATCCTTGGCTTCTTCCAATGCTTCCCAGCAGCACCAAACGATCACTTGACACTCTGAAAGGGTGTGATAAGTGTTTGGGCGATCAACCTCTCAATGGTATGGAAATGGAGAGCTAGGGGTTGAGGAAAATCCACAAGCTATTGTGTAGAGGATTGTGGGTATAACAATCTCTAACTCTCAAGGTGTTTGGCTTGGGTTTTCTCTCAGAAGCACTCCTTAACATTTATGGGTAATGTGGGTATATATAGTGTGGGTACAGAAAGTGTGTATCAGATAGTACAGTTTGGCAAAACAGAATGTCTCGCGGGAAGGCCTTACCCGCAAGATACTCGCGAGACACAGCTGTCTCCATCTGTATTGACTCTTCTCATTCCAGTCATGTGCAGGGCACATGCATTACTTCGCGGATGCTAAGTCGCGAGATACTCGCGAAAACCTCTTCAATCTTCAATAACTTAAGTCTTCGCACTCTCTCTCTCTATCACACAACCCTTACAATCAAGTCCTACAATAAATACAGGGTACAAAAGATTGAATAAAATTACAATCAAATTTGGTACGGAATAAAAGCTAACAAAATACATAGTTGTAAATCACAACTTTACAATTTCCCTCTTTGGCTATTCCGTGAAAAAACCCTATAACAGACTTTAGACTTAAATTGAGTTTGGGAACAGTGGCAAAACTCACTCACACCTAATTTAGAAGCTGTGAAGCACTTGCACTTATATACCTGTAACTTGAAACGCTTGCACACAAACAAAACTTCCATTAAGCTTATGACAAGTTGAATACATGGTACGAATATGAGCAAGTAAAATGTGATCAAGTTAGTAAACACACTAGAGCATGTAAGCAAAAACTTGATCAAATAGGATCAGTCATTGAAGAATAACTACAATGAACATTTAGCAAGTAAATGCTCATCCGGACACGCAATGCAATAAAGAGCAATCCCACGGATCAATTGCATGTCCAACACTCGACCAATGCAAATTATATGAAGTATATGCATCTAGGAACAAGATCCTACTGGGGCACAAGAGTGGGGTACTCAAGACATATTGGCAATATCTTAAGAGTACAAAAAGATGCTACAAAGCAATAAGGTAAACAAAAAACTGAATATAAATTGAAATTAAAAACAGTGTACTGAAGTTTTAAATAAAAGAAGTAAAAGCATAATATAAAACAAGGTTTTCTCATAAAAAATCTTCTCCCCCTTGGTATATGCATCTCCCTTATGGCTTTCTCCCCCTACGAATGTACACGAGGTAGAATTTCTCCCCCTAAGAATGTGCACATGAGTCATATAGAAATGACGAAACACACCGGTATACTCTTCGGTATACTCTCCCTCTTTTTGTCACAAATAGACAAATGAATCAAGAGGAAGGAGGGAAAGAAAAGAAGATATGAACAAGGACAAGATGCATGAGGGGTACAAGATGAATGAGAAAATGAAACTCAACCGAAAGACAAAAAACATCTTAAAAAAAATGCTACAAAGCATAAAGAACATGACATACTAAGAATGATGGAACATGATATAAACCTAGGCATGACATAGACACAAGAACATATTATGTGTGCTAAAAGGTCTAAAAAGACTTAACTAGCATGAGTGAAGTGCAAAACATGTCAAATGTTAGAGTGTGTGCAGCAAGGTGCATCTAGTGTGCATGTGAGATGCTTGACCAATGCATGAATAAGCACTCACGGGGCAAAGTGCATAAAACACACCACCAATGATCAAAACATGATAAACATGAATAATTATGGTGATCCCCAAAGTTTGGTACTCATCGGAGACCAAAACAATAACAAAATGTCATTTGGACATTTTATCAAACACTTAGAGTGCACACACTACGCATGTATGTTAAACAATGCATGAACATATGAAAATCTTGCCTAAAAACATGTTATTTTTGCCACAAGGGGCCAACATCCAAAGCAAAGCCCAATAAAAAAGATTGACAAAAATTAAGTTTTCCAACTCCCATTTGAGAAAATCCCAACTATGAACATAAAACCCTCAAAAACATAATCTAAGGATCAAAATCAATGAAAAGAGTTAAAGATTATCTTAGAAATGTTAATGGAATGAAAAACACTTGAATTTAGTTTGGTTTTGATGTAGAAACATTAAAACAGGGGTTTGGGAGAAGATGGGAGGCATTTAAAACAAATGTCCCACGAAATACCCTTTAAAAAGCTGATCTGGAAATTTTCATTGGTATCTCGCTGGTTAGCTTCTTGCCAAAATTTCGCTGGTAAGCCTTACTCGCGAAACAACCATGAAATAGTCACGAAACTCTCTGTTTAAAACTGAAAAACTTGAGAATTGGACCATTTAACTCCAGTTGAACTTACACATGAAATAGGTCACAAAAACACCCAGAAAACATGTTTTTCACACAAAAACAATTTGAAAAACTTTGAAAAACATGAGTGATACAAATCACTTCCAAAAGTAAATAAAAAGAACAAAAATCTTTTTGGTTTGATCCACATATGATTGAGCACACACACATCACATTTGAACATGTACAATCACACAAATGAAATAGACATTTATTGAACATAAGTCTTGTGTGTTGTGTGTGTGTATCAAATGTGGAATAGTCCTTAGTCTAGAGTGAAGTTTCAATAATTAATTCAATCAAGTCATACACAACTAGTACTAAGTCAAGTGGTTTATCTCAATTATAAAAATGAACATATATGACCTCCCACAAGAGAATGATTACAAAACTTAGAAACTTTTCATTTGGCTTTTTCATAAATCATAACATTTGATCCTTTTTGGATAATACATCTCTTTTTGAGATCGGTGCTTGAAAATTTTGATATTTCAACATTGATAGTTAGCCTTTGGCTTTTTGAGCACCATACATTTCAATACATAAGTCACTTTCCCTTTTTCCTAGTCAAATACTAGTATGTGCAACAGACTTTTGCAGCTCATTATCTCTTTTCATTTGGAGATTTACATTTGGTGAGCTCTATAGCAAAAACATATAAATAAAGGTGGGAAGATATATAGGCACAAGTCTATGCAAGTATCAAGACCATCAAGACTATTGACCAATCATTCATGACAAGCTTGAAGATCTATTTACAGCAGTCACATAGCTTTCAAGATTTCTCCCACAAAGATTTATGTGCATACAGAACAAGCTAGGCTCGTAAATGCACTACGCCATTAGTACGAAGGTACTAGGCCAAACTCACATATGACATGTGCTTAAACAAATACGATCAAACTTTTTGAATTTTTCACTTTTTATGCGGTTTTGGATTTTTACTCACACAAAACAAAAGCAATAAAGTAAGATCAAAAACAAAAACAAAACAATGCATATAAAAAAATGCATGATGCAAGAATGCATGACAATGAAGCATCTAATGCATGAAAGATCCTACAAAGATCGAAAGAATTAGATCAAGGACCAAAAGAGCAAAAACTCAACCATAGGAACCCTTTCTCATCTAAACGGAACAATTGTTTGGAATGAGTGTCTCATGAGAAGTGAGATGAGGGTTGGAAGAATGAAAACTGGAGATGCACATAGACAAGGAGTTAAGAGCATTATACACTTTCTTTAACAACATGCTATTTTCACTCAAATTCGGTTTACCCCTTTTAGCACTACTTCCAAGAAGCTCAAGTTTCTCTTTTCTTTTGATTCTTTTAAGAGTATGAAACTTAGAGCAATGAGGTCTTAGATGACCAAAGGCATCACAATGGTGACAAACAATGGATTTAGGTCCACTAGGCTTCTTAGGGAGGGATCTAGCACCATGGTTTTGTTCTTTCTTCAACATAGGGCATTGAGATTTTATGTGACCGATCACACCGCAATGGTGGCAAATAGGAACAAAATTAGATCCACTCAATTCCCTAGAATGGGACCTAAACAGAGGCTTAGGCTTAGGCTTAAGAGCCTTTCTCTCCACTTTTTGATTTCTTTTGTGTGGAGGAATGTACACTGATTTGTCCTTTAAGGTAGAACACACAATAAGCACACAATCGAGTACCACAACATGATTGCAACAAATAATTTCATCATTTTTAGCAATAGGTTTAGCAATCAAACACTTGGCATGCATCTTAAGAGATTCATTTTCACATTTAAGATCATCAACAAGTTTGTTAGACAAAACTAGTTTAGTATCCAAGTCCATATTTAAACATTCAAACTCTTTCAGCTTTTCAAAAGAATTTTCAGCAAGCTTCTTATACTTTTCAACCAATTTATTGGATTTATTGAGCTTAGCAATCAAATCATCCTTTTCACAACGAAACTTGCTCAAATTCTTATAAACCTTCTTAGCTCCTTTCTCCAAGAGTTTGTCAACAACACCCATAGATTCAAATAACATGTCATCACTATTATGAGGATTAACACTCATAGAGGCATTTTCACAAACACATGGCATGTTGCAATCAACAATATCTATAGAAGCATACAAATCATTATCTATGGCAAAACACACAAGGGGTCAAGGATCACACTTAGGTAATGAAACCAAAATCAAGTGTACCCGCTCTGATACCAATTGAAAGCTCAAAAATGTGTTAAAAACACAAGAGCTGTTTAGACCCCCAAATAAAAGTTACGGCTCGATATATTTTACACTAACTTAATTCTAAATGCGGAATAGTGTAAATGCGAGCGGATAAACAAACAAGCTACTCTAACATATATTCATATAATCACAACAGTAAAATGAAATGTAAAAGAGTAGGGAAGAAGAATGCAAACACAGATAACACGCCGATGTGTTATCGAAGAGGAAACCGAAGAACTCGGCGAAAAACCTCTCCATCGCCCTCCAAGCGGTAATCGATCCACTAGACAATCAGTTGGGATACATGGGTTAGCAAGAGACCCTCCAAGCCTAATCTACCCGCTGTACCTAAGCCCTCAAAGCTCTTACTCCAACAAGGCTTCTCAGAACCGTGTCTTGTCTAGCTCTCCGGATCCCGCAACAAGCTCCATGTTGCATTTGCCATCCTTGGCTTCTTCCAATGCTTCCCAGCAGCACCAAACGATCATTTGACATTCTGAAAGGGTGTGATAAGTGTTTGGGCTATCAACCTCTCAATGGTATGGAAATGGAGAGGTAGGAGTTGAGGAAAATCCACAAGCTATTATGTAGAGAATTGTGGGTATAACAATCTCTAACTCTCAAGGTGTTTAGATAGGGTTTTCTCTCAAAAGCACTCCTTAACATTTGTGGGTAATGTGGGTATATATAGTGTGGGTACAGAAAGTGTGTATCAGATAGTACAGTCTAGCAAAACAGAATGTCTCGCGGGTGTCTAGCGGGAAGGCCTTACCCGCGAGACACAGCTGTCTCCATCTGTACTGACTCTTCACATTCCAATCATGTGCAGGGCATGTGCATTACTTCGCGGGATGCTAAGTCGCGAGATACCCACGAAAACCACTTCAGTCTTCAATAACTTGAGTCTTCACTCTCTCTTTCTCTATCACACAACCCTTACAATTAAATCCCACAGTAAATACAAGGTACAAAAGATTGAATAAAATTACAATCAAATTTGGCACGGAATAAAAGCCAACAAAATGCATAGTTGTAAATCACAACTTTACAGTAATCTTTTCATAAGACCTTATAAGGAAATATTATATTGTTGAATCAAGTTTTGACTTAAGAGAATTTTGTGAATCTTTCCAGCCTAACTGGTAAGACAACTGAATGTGGTGCCCGGACAAGCGTGAATTCTAAATCTTGTGCTTTTGAGCATGGAGTCTTTGCGGCACTTGAAGAACGTTTCGGCTGAAAGGAATAAACTTTGCTCCATAAAAGCTAGCAAGAGGACACTTGATCTCTCTAGCATTAAAACTTCAAGGTATTATTCCCATATAGGTATAAGTCTTTTTTAATGGCTGCCTTACTATCTGGAAATAGTTTACTAGTCTTTAAATGATGTATGTCTTCAAAGTAGGATTACAGAGGAAAACAAAGCTCTATCAAGTTCTATAAGTCGGAGAGAAATTAACTCCTTGGAAAAGTCAGAGAAAAAAATGAAAGTACAGGGAAATATAGCATTGAAGATTGAGCGTTGTGTTGACAGTACTGAGAAACAAATGTCTCAGAGCCCATCCTTGTGTTAGAGATATATATTAAACATATATTAGCCCAATGTAATAGGCCCAAGTCCAGTCCTGCTTGTACTAGTAGTTTAGGGTTTAGTTGCCTATATATACTCATGTTATGGCTCATTGTAACACATGAGGTTATTGTACTACACTCTTACAATAAAGATGTAACCCTTAAGGGATTCCTCCGTGGATGTAGGCCATCAAGACTGAACCACGTAACCCTCATGTTCTCAGTGTTCCGATTCTATGCTTCCTCTTCCGCATCCACTCTAGCATATACAACATGGTATAACACATTGCGTTGCTAATAATAATGTAACTTTTAACATGGTATCAGAGCCAAACTTGGTTCTTGGCATCAAACAAACATCTCTACATAGCAAAGACGATTCTCACGTGCAACCCACCATCTGAAGTCACACGTGTTTGTCTGCTGGATCTAGACTTCACGGCAACTCGCAGCCATCAAGGCTCTATACTGTGTCAAAATCCAACAACCAAGCAAGCTGTGACTTAACTTTTCAGATCTATGCACATCAAGACTTCGCCTGTCGAAACCAACCCCAAAAACGAGCTCCTCAGCCTCACGCGACAAAAACCCAGAAACTTGGCCCACAACAGCAAGCTCACGCGCCACCACGCGCCGCTAACAGCTCCGAACGTCTCCACGCGCCGCCAAAATCTTGAGACCCAGTTAGATCATAGCCACACGCGCCACCATGTCGGCCTCATTGCTCGGCGATCTGCAAAACCCGAGAAGTTCGGCCGTCTATCGCTTTCACACGCGCCAACACGCGCCGCCTGCGTTTCCGAATCCTTCCCACGCACCGCCACGATTTCCTATTGTGTAGCTCATCCATTGGCCACACGTGCCGTCCAATCGACCATGTCGACCACCGATCTGCCTACGGAAGAAATATGGCTTTCAACCTTTGTTGCACGCGCCTCCACGCACTACCTGGGTTTCTGGCTTCTCCTCCATGCGCCGGTGGAACACCCATGTGCCTGCCATGCGCCGAAATCTGTGATGCTGTCATTCATGACGTCAGCAAATGCCACGTCAGCTTGATCCACGTCAGCCCTAGACACGTCATCTAGCCACGTCAGCAGTGTCGCCTTGTCAGCACCACGTCACCTAGCTAACCGTTGACCCGGCCGACCCGACCCGGACCACCCGGATCTGACCCGTGAGCACTGACTGTTGACTTGACCAGGATCCGTTGACTTTGACTTTTGCGTTGATCTTTGACCAAAAGTTAAAATTTCCGAAAGGGCCTATCTTGCTCAGTTTTTCGCGTAGATTCCAATTTTGGACTCCGTTTCTTCATTTGAAGCTCCAAAATTGGTCAATTGACACATTTTTCATTGTGGTTTCTTCAAAGGCATTCTTGACGGCATCTCCAAGTGATCTTCTCATGCTTATCCAACCTCAAGCCTTCATCGAGCTTCCGTCTTGAGTTTGAGGGAGGGTGTTAGAGATATATATTAAACATATATTAGCCCAATGTAATAGGTCCAAGCCCAGTCCTGCTTGTACTAGTAGTCTAGGGTTTAGTTGCCTACATATACTCATATTATGGCTCATTGTAACACAGGAGGTTATTATACTACGCTCTTACAATAAAGATGTAACCCTTAAGGGATTCCTCCGTGGATGTAGGCCGTCAAGGCTGAACCACGTAACCCTCGTGTTCTCAGTGTTCCGATTCTATGCTTCCTCTTCCGCATCCACTCTAGCATATACAACATGGTATAACACATTGCGTTGCTAATAATAATGTAACTTTTAACACCTTGAAAAGGAAAACATTTGAGGTTTTATATTATTAAGCCACTCCTTGTTATTCATAAAGATCTCTTGAAAATGATATCACAATAATAATGATCTCATATGAAGCTTCAGTAAGTTATAAGAAAATTATCATGACTTCCCATCACCAATATTGATAGGAAGCTACTTTGCAGGCATCAAATGCAGATTCAGTGTACTTAAAGCCTCTAAAACGCCTCTCTGCATCACCTAGTGAAAGCAGGTATGATTGTTCTATTGACAATAATATGTTCTAAACTTACTGGAATAACATGTGCTTTATCAAAAATCACCTGCAGCAATTCAAAATTACCTTTGGAAAGTGTCCTTGAAGAACAGGTAGATATCTATAGAGTTCGTTGGTTTATTTGTCAACCCTAACTGCTGAACTTTATATGAAAACATATAGATGGTTGAAGCCTTATTAGGTGAACATAAGTTGCTTCACTTTCCTTCACATGTGCTCCAGGTTTGCATTCATGGGATTCAGGCAGAGAGTAGTGCCAAGCATGTCTTTACTGACCACCGGACCTCTGGACTTGAATGTGCTCGAGAGGTGAACATGATGGACTTGGAAATTCCTTTAGTTATGGAGAATGATGGAAATGTTGAGAAGGCTGAGGCATATACGAAGGATCTTGATGATGTGAGTAAACTAGGAAAGGCTAGATGTTCTTGTGTTAATTTCAGGGAAAGGCTAGATGTTCTCTTTCATCATGGCTAAGTGGTGACGGCACGGTTAGACACTCACGTGTGATGCTTCATAGGTTGAATTGGATTTATCAATTGAACTGCCTACTTGCAAATATTCTCAAGCTGATTTCTTGTCAGCTCATGCATGAGCAATACCATTTCTGATAAATAAATAAGGCTAATTGTTAGTAAACACATTGTTGCACACATTGTACACAAATTATTTCTTGAACTGAAATTGTGTTTTGAAGTCAAGATTTGAGTTTTAAAATTATTGAATTGAAATCATGACTTCAAGACATGTTTTCAGTTCAAAAACTGAATTGTGTGTATTTTTTTGTGTAATAGACCAATGTGTAATAAATACTGTCCAATAGATAATAACAATGATTTGAATGCTTACAAGGTACCTATTCTCTCTCTCTCTCTCTCTTGTTTTTTGGTGGGTTTGTCACATGTTTTGCCTTGTGCTTGGGGCCAATTTGATCCATGTTCAATTCTCCCTTAAATATAAAAATTTAAAATTTAACAAAAATGGCATGGAAGTGAACAGAAGCGAGCTGAGGTCCAGTTGGTTTGTAATTACTTGATAGCAATTTCAAGCAACCGCATAATTTGTTTTCTCGTGTACAAGACTGCAAGTTCATAAATGTTAAATCTCACAGAATGCAATTTATTACAACATTCAAACAAGTTGATAGCGGTCACGTTCTGAAAACAATTTGTATGCAAGAACGAAGCATGTCATACAATATATATATATATATATATATATATATATATAATTTGAAACTTTAATAGTGTTTTTGGTTTCATTGAAATCACCTTGTTTTCATTTCTTGTTTTCTGTGGGTCCCACCACCTCAATGTTTGTTTGGTTTCAATTTTTGTTCTTAGTTTCTTCGGAACTCTTCACCCAAAAGAGTGAGAATGAGATTATGAGAACAAAAAGTGAGAATAACATTTTGGAGTTTTCAAAAATTGAGAACCGACTTAAGTAACATTTTCATAATAAAACGGACATAATGGGAACCACACAACACGTGCCTTTAATTGAGCCCAATGACTCTTTTCTTCCTTTTTACTTCAATCTCTCTCTCTCGATCTCATGCTAGATCGCTAGCTTGCTATGTTGGTGGTCGCACTAGATGATGGTTTTTTTTTTTTTGGTTATGTGGCTGTTGGTGTTGTTGATGGTGGTGGGGGTTCTGGGTTAGCTATTGGTGGTGATGCGTTATTAGTTGTTGCTGAATTTGCTACGTTGTCCTTGTAGATTATGCCAAAGTGATGAAGAAGCTCAATTTTTGTGGTTAAAAAATTGGGCTTCCACAGTAGGTGATGCCAATTTCCTGGACTTAAAAGAGGGAAAAATTCACCTCCAACTTTTTGCCTTTTCGTGCTCTCCCCCTATTGCTTGCATTTCAATCCCGTAATCAAGTAGGGGTGGAGTTGTTTTTCGGTTGGTGTGGGTGTGGTTTTATATTCCTGCTATGATAGATGATATTGGTGTGGCAGTAAATTTTTAATTGGAAGATAATAGGGGAAAAACACGAGAGACCAAAAATTGATGCCAAGCAAATGTGAGTGGCTTTTTGAGTTGTGAAATTGAGTTACGAGAACAAAGTTTTGAAAATGAAAATTGAGAACAAAACGTTGAGGAACCAAACAAAGCCCAACTTGTTAAGAAAGATGGTCATCAATGATGATTAAACACACTCCAACATTTTTTTTTTTTGTGAAACAATTTAGAATTGGCACACAATTTTAGGGGCTTTCTCGAGGGTGTGAGAAAGAGCAAGGAACCTATGCTGATTTTTTTCTTCCTTAAATTATTTTCTCTTGAGTGAATCATTTATTAAGCTACAATTTTGGGGCCTTTTTAAATGGAGGCTTTGGGCTATAGCAAGTGACTTAACCCTACTTTCGATTATAGGTGGATCCGTCAAGGTGGTGTTAGAATTCTATAATTGTGTCAGTTTCCTCTATGTTCCCACGCGTGTCTAAAATACTAATTTTCACATGTTTTTGTGAGCACAAATTCTTGGTTGATTTACAGACAACGATCTTGGAGACTTGTGAATTCTGAGGGCGAACTCAAACTAATGTAGGAAACCCTTACTCAATTAATTCCATTACAGTCAGTAGTGTGCTCTTTGGTCCTTATCACCATTAGTATTAATTTTGTTCCACCAAATTTCATGGCATTCATTTCACTTTTGGTGGCAACTATGAAACAAAAAAGTTTAGCTTAAAAAACATAAGGGGAAATGCATAGATTAAGAACTTTGTGATAAATGTAGGAGGGCACTGGACACTGCCGGTTCGCCAATCTTGTGAGCAACATTAGATTTTGAAGATCGCAGAAGCCAATAACCACCGGAGCTGGACTGAAATAGACTAAAGGGAAGCATATTTAAGAGAATTTTCATTGGCTTAAAATATTCTAGGAATATATTGCTGAATTTTTAGAGTCTGTCTGGATACTGCTTATTTTGTTGAAAACTGAAAATTTATTACTGAAAACACTGTAGCAAAATAATTTTTAAAACACAAAACACTGTAGCAGTGAGTGATTACTGCGTTTTTCATGGGTTTGGTGGTCCATGAACAGTGCCGTGGGACCCCAAAAAAAACGCAAAACGCAACTTAATTGCTGGGCAAACGCACGCTTAGTATAATGGAATCACATTAGTAAGGACGGAGTCAGGATTTGAAGTTATGGGAGGCGGCTCTGACCGTTGGCCTTGCTACTTCTTAGCTACCGAGGTTTTTATTTTTTTTGAGTTTTTGATGCGTGCGTCTTCTGCTAGGTAAAGACAATTATTTTGTTTAAAACTTTTTAAAGGGCTAGTTGTTTGTTTTGAGTAAAATTGATTAATTAGGCTTAAATATTTTTACCTTTACTATTAATAAATTTTGTTATTCTGCTAATTTTTTTGGGCATGAATATTTTGTTTTAGATTTTAAATCTATAATTTTTTTTAATGGCCTTTAAATGAGGAAAATGTTAGAATTACAAACTTTTTTACAAATTGCTAATATGGTGAGTGGTTATTGACAAGTAAGAAAGTGATGTAAGTAGTAGGCTCAAATGCGAACCAATAAAAATTTGTACATAATAGTTTGTAATAATGTTATAGATAAGTTTATGCCTGTAACATTACTCTAAAAAGAATCAATGATATTGATAAATGAGAAAAATGTAATTTTATTGAACAAAATTGCTAAAATTCGTGTGTATGTATATATACACTATTTTTTAATAAAAAATTTGGGGGGGGGGGGGGGGGGTGTGGGGGGGTGCGGTAGTCAATATATTCCTCCGTCCTGCACATTAGTGTTGCATCCTAACTGGTCACTAGGTCACTATTTGTATTTTATGTGACTGGTGCATATATAGTGGTCTTAGTTTCGTACAAAATTGAGTTTAGTCAATTGTGTATTGGAAGTTCCATTTTTTCCACTTGAATTAATTAATATAAGAATGGTATCAGTATATACCTATATAACACCGTGCAGGTTGAGTATCTACAACTACAAGCTAGCCTAGCAATTTCGAAACCTAGAGATTAAAAATGGTAAAAATGGATAGGTTGAGATTTTGCATGTGCCTTACACTGCTATTTCTTTTGTTTTTGAGGTCCGAAACTCGCTCTCTTAATCTAAACATAGATGGAAGCAATCAATCCAGGTCAATCCCAGCATTGGTGAAAGGTGCTAATAAGGAACTCCTTAACTGTGAAATCAAAAATGAAGATCCTACCACAGATCGGCAGATTCCAGGAGGTCTTGATGCAAAACATCATTATAAACATCAAAAGTAAAGTACGTCAATGAGAGCTGGAGGCACTCATCGGTATCTCACTTCTTATGTAATAAAATGGGTAACTTTTACATTTTCTCATGACTCTAAACTGTGAGGTCAGTCCTAATGTCTTTTCTAAATTTAAATTTGAGCATTCAACTCTCAAATTTAAGTTTAGGAGGGATATTGAAAATGGTCTTATAAATGAGAATGAAAAAAAATGTAATTTATCTTTATTAAAAATGAATAAATTTCTATGTTCATGCGTGCTGTACTATGACTAAGAAGTTTGGCTACGTTTTCCTCGTGGAGGAGAGAATTGTTCTATGTATAATGATATATGATGAATATGGCTTTTTAATTTGATGAATGTAGTACCAACGGTTTAGTGATTAATAATTTGTTTTCCTAAATCGTATAAGTTGTGCAATTTTTATGCTTGTTTGGGGATAATTCTATTGAAAGGAGCATACTAAATGTGCATTGTCCATGAGCGCTCCGGCTTGGGCCTATCGGCCCAAGCCTCCGCTCCATGGACTAAGCCTCAGAAAATCTCCCATTAAAAACCCATGCAACATTATTCGGGTCGGGTCTTCAAAACCGGATAAAAAAAAGCTAGGCTCCACAAAGCCCAACAGTTTTCACGATGTGGTCTAAGTGCAAAGAAGAGATATATATATTGATTAGCTCATAACAAAATGTGTTATATAATATAGCCGCAAAAAATAGCTAAGCGGTGCTTAAGGAAGACTGAGGATAACATAAACAATGGTATAGGATAATATCTAACTTTCTCAATTGTGAATACTCGAGGAGATTTATAAATATATAAGAACTACAAGTTAATGGGTAATGATTGAGAGTAGTAGGGCTCTAGGAATTTTTTTAAGATCATGATGCAGCGTAGGCATGTAGAAGCAGAATCTGTAACACACAATTACTACAATTCTTCCACAAAACCTAAGTTCCACAAGAACACTAGGCTAATAGGCAAAATAATAGAGAAAACCTCTCTAACAAGCTTTTATTAATCAACACACAACAATAACAATATAATCAACCCTTCTATAAAGAGTATTTATAGGAATAGAATTTCTCCTATTTCTTTTAGGAAAAGAAATAATAAACCTACTTCTACTTGAAAAAGGAAAAACAATTTAACTTGGAAAAGAAAAACAATTAAAACCCTAATTCAACTATGAAAAAAGAAAACAACATAAAATATTAAAATATTTTATTCTTCCTTAACGTATCTGCATCATTCTCTCGGGGTTGGGGAAAACTCGTCCTCGAGTTTTGTGGCAATCTTCCACGATCAATTGGAACCCCGAATAATCCTCTCCATCCTATTCTTCTGTGCAAGACAAGACGAATCAGTATACTACTTATCAATCTTTTCTCACTCATAATAAATCTTGATGTACGGATTTTTATTCTTGACCTCTTTTGCCACGGCAGGATATATGAAGCAAGTACTAAAAAAGAATCCATGCACACATCCATAAACTTCATATTGCCTACTCCAAAAAGATTACTTAATATCACTTGTTCACGCCTCTTGTTGACCTCTATCAATTCTTGTTCAATAAAATCCTCCCAGAAGGGATCAATAACGTTTTCCATTAATCTTTCCAAATTGATGTTAATTGTATTACCAAAGAAATTTGAAAGAAGCTCATCAACCCCAATGAAATCATAGTGTCTAATGTGTTTAAGTTCAAGCTTTAATAGATTGAAACTTTGTTCATCAATTGAGAACTCGTCTACTACTGAACAAACTGATTGTACCAACCTGTGATTGTAATCAGTAAAATTAATAACCTTTTGTCTTTGAACGTCGAAAGTCTCATCAATGGTGTGAGTTATGGGCTCACCTTGTATGTATATGACTTTATTTTTATCAAGCTCAATCTTGTCTTCTTGACTAAAATCTTCAGGATAGTCATCATAAATTGGTGGAGAATCCCAATTTAGGCTGTGTTTGGTTGTTGGAAATCGTTTTCCGGAAAATACATATTTTCCGGAAATGCTAATTTCCGGAAAAGGAAAATGTATTTGGGTGTTTGGCTGGTTCGGAAATCGTTTTACGGAAAATCAATTCCGGTGTTTGATTCGTCCAAATATTTTACGGAAATCGTTTTACGGAAATTTAATTCCGGTGTTTGATTCGTCCAAATATTTTACGGAAAATACTTTACGGAAAACGTTTTCCCATGTTTGGTTCGGAAAATACTTTACGGAAAATAGTTTGGATCAACATAATCGAGCTGGAGTTAGAGCTTAAAAATAACTAGTTTGAAGCTATATTTTACTCTTATAGATAAAATTCAAGAACCTGCATTCCCTATACATATCTGTAACAATACTTTACGGAAAATTATGGTCATTTGGTTCAACATCAAACATAATCATTCGAATATACCCATAATATTTATATAAAAACAGCCACATCAATCGTTCACCATTGGCATTACACCTCAATGGCATACAAAAATGATACCTATTTGTGGTATCTGAACAGTACAAATACATAATTTGGGCAATTGTATCGTCCCAATAATACAAAAGAGTACATATATAATACATTGATAGGTCAATATTAATACTACAACATAAGTTAATTCCTAAATCTACCATCACAGTCAACATGAAATAAGCAAATCAAATTTGTGGGAAAAAATAACCATCTAACCATAGCTTCCTCAACCTAGCATTCTTGGCTAAAAATCCACGTGCCGTCTTCTCATTCTCACAAAGATGGTCGAAGGCAGTAGCGAGCATATCTTCGCTATATCCCTCCGCCATCATAGCCATTACCTCATTATACAAAGTTGTATAATCTACCGGGCCCCGATTAATTTCTTTCAGAGCGCCAGCTATTTCCTTCAGCTGATCAGACAGATCAGTCAGCACACTATCATCAACATTAGAAGCTGCACGCCCTCTTTTGCGGGACTTGGAAATTCCCGACCCAGTGGTGGATGATTCATTTGCGTTCTTCCCCTTTTCAACCACACATTCCTCCACATTATCTGCAACAAACTCTGCACTATCCCCATTATCCCCATTATCTGGCTCATTTTCGATATCCACTCCGGACTTAGCAAAGCCACCTGTGGCTGTGTCCTTTCCCACCACAATCGCTAATTCATCGTAAAACTCAATTTTTTTGTTCAGATACTCGGCATGCTTCCGATGTGCCTATAAGGGAGAAAAGAACGTATATAACAATGCAATAATAACTTCACTCATAATTTCAATATAAAAGACTATGCAATAACAATTAAAGCAAATACTCCATACTTTTTCCTACATTTTCTCAGTAATCAAACAAGTAATGCAAAAAAACTCTCAAATAAGGATGAAACAAGTAAATACATTATGTTACTATTATGCACACTTTCCCAACATTATCAATCTTTTCTTTACCAAAGAAAATTGTAGCTCAGACACATATACACATATAGATAGATGAAAACGCATAGATATGTATAGATATAATACATAGGTAAGGTGACATGAAAGTTATGTTTGGAAAACCTTATAAAAGCAATGGAATTCTAAAAAGAATGACACTATAAATTTCATATAAAAGGCAAAAACATATATTATTATCTATATTAAGAAAATATAGTTGGAAGCCATACCATAACTTCTTCTTGGTATGTTTTAGCGTCACAAGTTATCATTTTCAGATTTTCGTCCCAACCGAATCCACTCTTCCTTCTAAGCTCTTGAATAGTTGCCCACATGGACCTTAGAGTCCGCATCCGGTTCTCCACAAATACAGGGTGGCACTCAACCCCGAAATGGGCCGTTATCTCCTTCGCTACAAGAGCAAAGGAGCCGGCCCTAAAAGTATTAGAGGGCTTATTGCCCTTTCCAGCCTCCTCTGTAAGTATCTTTAGCATCATCTCATGCATAGGTGGCAGCCACCTAAATTGCTTGCTGCCGCTAACTTTTTCTTTGCCCTTTGACATTACTACATATGAAAATAGTATAGTCAGAGTAGCATTTAGTAATTACGCTTGGAACATGAATAACAAATCAAACACACATACACACACATACAACCACGCTTATGAATGTGTACAACAGAATGGAACATGCTAACTATGGAAATGACAATGTAATACCATCAAATAACAATGTAATGCTAAAAATTCTTTTTCATTACATCACCAAAAGTCTAATATTACATACATTGTCTTTACAAAAAAACAAAAAGGAAAAACACATTACAATCATAGAAATCTAAATAAAATACTACTCTCCACTCCTGATATAATCAGACCACATGGCTTGGCATATCTCATCTCTCTTAGCATTCCATGATCTACTATCTTCGACGGACTCCCGATGGGATTGTGTTTCTTGTTGGTGGTCACTAAGCTCTACTTGGTTCATTGCATCTTCCATAATATGGTCATTTGGTTCAACCCCCATAATGTGATTATGAACCACACAACACGCTAACACTACTTTCACTTGGGTTGGGAAAGACCAATATGGTTCTGCATCCAACACTCGAAAACGTTTTTTCACCACTCCAAACCCTCGCTCAATGGTAGTTCTCAATGAAGAGTGTCGGAGGTTGAACAATTCTTGCGCATTCTCAGGAGGACGATCACTAAACTCTTTCAAGTGATATCGTACACTCCGATACGGTGACAATATTCCATTTTTATTACCATACCCAGCATCACCAAGATAAAATTTACCTACATATATTAATAAAAAAAAAACCAAATCACTACTATGTTTAGGAAAACACATAATATTTATTAAACTAACAAACCAAAAGGGTGAAGTAATCGTGTAATACCATTGGGAATTGAAAATCCCCCTGTCCTAGCAAATGCATCATTTAATACACGTGAATCATGTGCACTGCCTTCCCATCCAGCCAACACATAAGTGAACTTTAAGTCAAAACTAATGGCAGCTAACACATTTTGCGTGGTTCCATATTTGCAACCACGAAATCTTCCTTGTATATCAGGTGGCACAGATGCACGAACATGTGTACCATCTATTGCTCCAACACAATCCTAATTTTCGACAAACATAATGGTTTAAAATTACATAAATCTTCACAATTTACAAAAACACACAAGTCGCAATATTTACCTTAAAATATGGGTAAAACCTTCTGCTATTCCTTATCTCTGGAGGTGTATCTTCGCTACGCAGTCTTATTAGAGCTCTATATAATTTCAGGACCCCCCTAAGGACAATCTTGAAGTATCTATGAACAGTCTCAGTTGATCTATAGATCCGACTACCCATTACACGAAACCTCACATTATGACCAATAATGTGCAAGAAAATGAACACTTGCTCCGTAACAGACATGTGAACAGTCGGACGTACGTGCTCCCCCTCAGTGAGGGTGTGACATAAGTGGTGGAAAGCTATAGGCTTCATCCTAAGTTGATTCACACAATGTCTCTCACTTCCATGCAAAACACTATTTATGTATTCCTCGCTCTCGGCGGCATGGTTAACATAAGGCGCCCTAGGCAGTTCTCTACGTCTACGTCGTAATTTCTTTAACAATGCAACCCCCACAAGGAGGACAGATGCAACTGAGGCAAGAATTGCGGCTTTGGTTTTTTTCTTCATCTAACAAAATCACAAACATTGTAGTTTAAGAGGTATGTAAACAAGTATGCTATTGATTACGCCATAAATAAAATCAGCCACAAACATATAACATCCAAACCATCACATTGCATTCTATTTACACTATAACAATACCATCACATTGATAACAACACATTGATATCGCACAATACCATCACATTACATTCTATTTATAATCACCTATATACCCAAAGCACCTTCAATGAAGGTTTAAACACACACATATTGGTCTGCAAGAACATAATAACACCAAGCATGGGTGAAGCCCCAAAATTTCTACACATAACCCATAACCAAATTCTAATAAAAATCACAGCAAAAACCAATCATGCATAACTAGTCAAGCCCCAAAATTCTATAAAAAAATTTCAGACCACAAACCAATTGGGAATAACCTGCAATCAGAAAAGCCCCAAAATTGATATATGCATCACCCATAAATACACAGTTTCATAAACAATGGATAATTAAAAAAATTGATAAATAACCTGCAATCAAAAAAGCCCCAAAATTTCATATACATAATCCACAAATACACAGTTTAATCGACAATGGATAATTGAAAAAAATTAATAAATAACCTGCAATCAGAAAAGTCCCAAAATTTTGATATACATTACCCACAAATACACAGTTATAAACAATGTATAATACAAAAATTAATAAATAAAAACATGTAAATAATTATATAAATATTTATATAAATAAACAACTAAATAAATATATATATATATATATATATATTTCAGAGATCGGATCGGGCTTTCTCAAAAAAAAAAAAAAAAAAAAAACAGATCGGTGTGGCGGATCGGACATGTGGACCGGTGAGGTGAGTGGATCGGATGTGTGGGTCGGAGGTGAGGTGAGTGTGTGGCGGATCGGTGTGAGTTTGAGCTGTCACTCACCGTGGGTTTGCGGCGTTTGGCGCGGTGGTCGTCTGGCAGAGCTCGGCGTGACCGGTGTGAGGTAGATCGGTGTCGGTTCGTGGATCGTTGGCTCTCGCTCTTCCTGTGTTTGGTTGGCCGGATCGGAGCTCTGGGTGGCTGGATCGATCACGGTTTGGTTGCTGGAAATCGTTCGTTCTCTCGCTTGTTGGTCGGATCAGAGCTCTGGGTGGCTGGAAATCGTTCTTCCTCTCACTCGTCGTTCTTCCTCTCGCTCGTTCTTTCTTCGATTGTTTTTTTTTTGTTCTTTCTCTCTCGCTCTCATGTTGTGTTTTCTGTTTTTTTCTCCCTCTCTCTGCGTTTTGCAAGCCACGGAAATGAATTGAAGTGAAAATGAAGGCAGAAATTCATTTCCGTGGTCAAGGCTTCAAATTTCGGTCAACAGGAAATCAATTTCCGGAAAATAATATTTTCCGTGACAGCCAAACGCAGAATTTTCCGGAAATTGATTTCCGAAATTGGTTTGAAGTCGATTCAAATGCACCCTTATTACACAGACTCTTTCAATGTATTCATCCTCCTTTTTGATATCGTAGTCCTCCTCCTCGACATCAAAATACTCCTCCTCCTCCACATAACATGGATTTGGATGGCAGTTTTGAGGTTGGTTTTCAACGGCTAAGGCGGCGAGCTGCTTTGAAAGCGCATCAAACCACTCCTCTGTTCGTTGAAAGAACGCCTCTAATTGCGCATCGTGTGCAACCTCATCGCATTCGTACACGTCATCTATGGCAACAAGTCTTCCCCCACATGCTCCTCTTTGTGCCATGGTAGGAACCTAGCCTTGCTCTGATACCAACTGATGCAGCGTAGGTGTGTAGAAGCAGAATCTGTAACACACAATTACTACAATTCTTCCACAAAACCTAAGTTCCACAAGAACACTAGGCTAGTAGGCAAAATAATAGAGAAAACCTCTCTAACAAGCTTTTATTAATCAACACACAACAATAACAATATAATCAACCCTTCTATAAAGAGTATTTATAGGAATAGAATTTCTCCTACTTCTTTTAGGAAAAGAAATAATAAACCTACTTCTACTTGAAAAAGGAAAAACAATTTAACTTGGAAAAGAAAAACAATTAAAACCCTAATTCAACTATGAAAAAAGAAAACAACTTAAAATATTAAAATATTTTATTCTTCCTTAACGTATCTGCATCAGATCGTCATTAAAAAAATTAAATTATACAAAATTTAATAAAAAGAGAACTTGATTATATTGATATCATAAAGAAACAAAAAAAAAAAAAAAATCAAAATATATGAACTTTTACAATTCTTTTTACTAACACAATTAAAAAGCAAAAATGACTTGATGAGAGATAAAGTAAGAACTACAAATGTTGAGATGAGAGTAAGAAAGTGAGTAATGATGATAGATAAGAGGGAATATATATATATATATATATATATAGAGAGAGAGAGAGAGAGAGAGAGAGAGAGAGAGAGAGAGCATAAGATAATACATGTTATGATTGTGAGCCAAGCTGTTAAGAAGAGAAGAGTTACAACTATTGCAAATTTGAGGAGAGTAAAGTTATGGGTGCTGTTGAGAAGAATTCATGGCCACATTATCTCTTTTGATACCATTTTTTTAAGGAAAAATGAAATTTTAAAATATTTTATGTAATGGGTTGAACGGGTTATGAATCCAAGGGAGTAGGGGTTTTTATTTTTTTATTTTTGAATGAGATTTTTATTGAATATATATATATATATATATATATATATATATATATATTCATTTGTTATTGTTTGAGTCGGTGGTGGCTCCATGATTTTATTTTTCTTTAGGGGGATCATTCAAATTCGTGTTGAAGGGGTTAATAAGGACCTTTTTAAAAATAATATTTTCTTCATCTTGACCATTAGGATGATAGGATGAGATATTTTCTTGTAACCCATGATCTGAATGAAGATCAAGTTCTTTAAGAAGATGAATCATTGGGAGGAGAAGATTCTTAATACATGTGATTTCCTTATTAGAAATTTATCCATAGTAATAGTGTTGTGGGCCTTTTTGTACTCTGGGCTGGGCTGTTCCTGCTGTACTGCGGCCCAATAGTTCTGGGTTTGGAGAGTCAGGATTTGCTCAATTGAAACTCACCTTAAGCCAGCTTGTATGCAAGCTAGGACCCCTTTAGTTAGATCTTTGACCACGTGCCCACGGCAGAGGATGCTGTCACAGAAAATTTATGGCAGGAGGGACATAATATAATATGATAAAGAAAAAGAAAAAAAAGAGGCATTCTAACTAAAGTGTTTGCTGTCAATCAAAGATAACATTTAAACAACCTTGCAACAAGAAGACACGATAATATGAGTATGGCAGAAATAAATTAGCAACAATGAAATGTCAATGCTTAAACAACCATGATAAAAGAGGGAAAGGGGATTAATCTACTGAACTTGGCTTCTTAACAGATTTGAGTCCAAGAAGGGAACCAATCTCCAATGTGGTCAATCTCATAGGGAAATCTTCCATAGAAATTGCCTACTTTGAAAGAATGGTCCTAAGTGACTTAATCTCAAATCCTTTAACTTGCTAGGGAGTAGGCTATTGAAAGGGAGAGAAGGGAGTAGCCTATTGGTGCATGCCCTATCACACCTCTTTGTTTTCTCACTTCACTTCCTACTCTTTTCTCTTTTCTCATTTTTTTTTTTTTGGCTTATCCTCTCTATTTTTCTTTTGCTTTCTATTCCTCTCTTCTTTCTATGTTTCTTGCTGTTTTTCCCTTGTTCTTCGTTGTTGTTTACTGTGCATGGCTAAGGCCTTTTTATACTGCTTGTCATGATGAGACTTACCATTTTACCCATTAACTACTTTTGGCTTGTTGTGGGTGTCCTTCCTGGGCCACCCACTGGCCTGCTGGTTGCTCAACCACCACCACTACCTTGTGCTGGCTGCGCCACATTCCATTCCTAGACAAATGAAGTTTTGTTTTATTTTCTTACTTTCCGTAGCACTCCCATCCGGATAAGGGTTGGGTATTTTCTTTTACTAACTTCTATGGCATGCACTTAGTGATTCTAACTCAGCTTCTCCTCTTTTGGGTGGTATGTCATCCTAGCAGGACATTTCTCCTCAAAGAGCTTGAGCGGGAATCCTAGAATAGACTTCTCCCTTCTCCCCACCGCTAGACCATTCCTTCTCTTACCTTTGAATCATGGCCCACCGCCCCTGTATTGGGTGCGTTACAAGTAGTTGGTGCCTGAGCCTTGTGCGTGTTCTACTTTCATGTGAGTCCACGGCTTGTCTGCTGTTCACGCGTTTGCCATTACCTGTGGGTTTGTCTGGTCTTGCTACGCGTTCTGTCGCTTATTTTTAACTCTTTGTGACATGGATGAGTCGTTGGGTCTTCATTCTTTACATCTCGTTTCTTCCCTGAGTTGGGTACTACTTGGGTATGGGCCTTTTCTTCCTTAATTTAGCCCCTGTCTCCTTTTACTTTTGGTTTGTGGGTTGACTAGTATTCCTGCCACGTCACTCCATTGCTTCTGCCATGTTATCATTTAACTTATTCTTGCTGGGCCTCCTTTGGGCCTGCCAAGTACTTTTCCTTTACTTAGTTCACGTTGCCCAGTATTTTTGCTTGGTTAATTCTCATACCATCTTGGGCTTCTTTAGCCCATTTTGTTCTTTTGGTTATCCTTGGCCTGCTTCATTCCTTTGGGCATCCTTGGTCCATTCCATTCTTTCATTCCCATGAGTTTTTGCTAAATCTTTTGAGCTTCCCCGGCTCAATTACCATATCCTTTACTTTCGGGGTTTGTTGGTCATTGCACCAACCCCATTTACTAATTCCTTTCTTTGGGTTCCTCTGGCCCATTTTTGCTTGCTTTCCATTTCTTATGATTTTCATGAGCTTACTACTTCCTTTTCTAGGCTCCCTTGGGCCCGTTTGCTTTCTTTGGGGTATTTTTTTTTACTATTTTATAGGCATGTAGACCATTATTCCTGCCATTCGGGCTTATTGATTTTTTCTTACTTTGCTAATTCTTTTTCCTTCACCCCTTCTATATTGTTGGGCTTCTTCTTGTTATTGGGCTTTTTTACCAAAGTAGGCATCAACAAATAGCAAGAAAATAAATGATAAATTATAAATTCATTGGACATATTATTTCTAATATAATGACAATATTAATTATTATTGTGAAGATTAAATATTGGAAATCATCTATTGTCTCTTACTATAATAAAATTATTAATTATTGTTTCTAAAATTAATTATATATTATTGCTAAGTGAACTTTAATTTATCATTTATTTTGTCTTTATGCTTTTCAATTCTTTTATTGAACGATTCAACTCAACTTTGACTATTTATTAGTTTTTGTAATCAAGGACGGACCCAAGGGGGTTCGGGCCCCTTGGCCCAAAAATATTTTTTTTATATTATATTTTTCATTTTTGTAGTTGGACCATTTCTTAACAAAAACAATCAGCCTCGCTAGCCTAGCACAACTAGTAACTATCCAACCTAAAAACTTAACAAAAATAATAAAAACATTTACAATGGTGATTGTATTTTAGCAAAAATAGCTTTTTTACCACCAAAAAACCATGTGTTATTGGAAAAGCTAAAACTAAATTTTTTTGCAACTACAATAAAATGGTATAACTCCCAGTTGATTGTAGCAAGTATTTTATTAAGATTATCTCTATTCCTTCAATTAGAAAACTCAAATTCTCTCTCTTCCTTTGTTGTTTTAATGAGTTATTTATTATTAATTTTAAATGAAGTGTTGGGTGTATTGTAAAGTGATGTGGAAAAATAGATAAAGTAACTTCAAAAAAAAAAAAAAAAATCCTTGCTAGCTTTGTATTAAATAAAAAAAAAAAAATTGTATTTTTTTATTTGTTGGTAGATAATTTCATTTTAATGTATTAAGAAAAAATGAATTTATGTATTTATAATTTGTTAATACTATATGGATGCCTATTTGAAGTTTATTTATTTTTATTTATTTATTTTTACTTATACTCCAGTCCCCTCTAGCTTGAAATTCTGAGTCCCTCCTTGTTTGTAATTCATTAAAATAATTACACTATTAAGAATTCAATACAACATTACAATCATTAAAAAAAAATTGTCTTTACTCCCACTTTCCAACGCCCCACTTCCACTACCTCACTCCTTTCATGTTTACACTTTATCACCAACTTAATTGTCCTTGATCAACAAACTGCTATCAAATGGGTTATCGTTTGTTGTTGGGTTTATTCTTTTTGTTTAAAAAGGCCAAGATAAAGGTTGGTGTGAAATTGGTTAGTTGTTGGGCTTGAGTGTTCAAATTTTTATTTTAAGGTGGTCATAAAAAAATAAAAAATAGAATAATAATTTTTTCTAATTTAGGCTATGCCGCTTGTTTGGGCTATGTCTGCTACTATTTGTGCCAATTTTTATTGTTGGGATTTGAGTGTTTAAAATTTATTCAGGGGATAAGGATTATGTTTGATGGGCTAAGGTTATTTTATTGATAAATACTAAGGACACAACAAAATGTTCAATATATATATTTTTTTGGAGTAGACGAATTAAATAGATATAATTATATTTATGCATGTAATTTATTTATTTATTTATTGCAAATATGAATTGTTTTTTTGGCAAGTGGTGTTCGTGTGAACATGCACCCTGGCTTCTATCTATGTGGAGCGACCCTTGATGGAGAGTCATTGAACTAGAACCCATGGATAAGGGCGGATAATTAAAACTACTCATATTGTTTTAGTCCAAAAATTCCTCATATATGTGGTTTGAGTAGTATGCATCACCACTCAAATGAACTGCCACTGGCTTGCTCAAACCGGAGAAACCAGATACTTGGTTTAGGGTAAGGTATGCGTTGAAGGATGATTAATCCATGCAAGGTGTTAATGTATATTATGTTATGGGCTTTAGGCCCAGTTAGGTTACTTGTATAGTACACTTACTTGTACCGCACACATATGCCTCCTATATAAAGGCACTGATGTATATTCTTTAATTCAAGAAATACAATACAATCATTCTGTATTTCTAACATGGTATCAGAGCCACTGCTCTGACCTTTTCTTAGCAGTCTTGTCTTCATTAGTGTGGCTTCCTTTTTAACAACGCTTCCGCCATCACAACTGTCGCCGCAGCCTCTCGCCGTTGAACCTCCGACGTCATCCAGCCGTCGTCCTTGGGTTCCGGACCTGCAGCCACCGTCGTTAAGGAGTTTCACACTGCCCAGACCACTGCTCTTCGCATCGCCGCTGAAAGTATTGCTCCGATTACGATTTTGAAGGTACCACTGAGATCATCCTGCACCGATCTATAAACTCGTGGAAGCCTCGTCGCCATCGAAGACCGCACGCGCCCCCACGCGCCGCTCAAAGTTGCTGCTCCGCCGACCACGCGCCACACGCGCCACCATGCGCCGCAGCTTCTTTTCACGCGCCGACACGCGCCTCCACGCGCCTCACGTGCATCAGCATTCTCGCTGATGTCATTGCTGACGTCAGCCCTAACAGCTTGTTGACGTCACTGCTTGCGTCATCTGCTGACGTCATCTTCTGGATCTGGATTTGACCGTTGACTTTTCAGGTTGACCGTTGACTTTTCGGGTTGACTTTTTCAGTCCAAGTTCTCCTTACCCAGTTTTTCGCGTAGATTTCATTTTTGCTGTTTGTTTTTGCATATTGTGTCTCTAAATGGATAAAAAGGATATTTTTGTTCCTCGCCCCATCAATACTGTATTGGAGGGGAATAAAAATTACTTATCTTGGTCTCAAGCTATGCGCAGTTTTCTTAAGGGTCGTATGCTCTGGCATTATTGTACTGGTGCAATCACTATTCCTGTCAAAGGAGCAAGTGAAGAAGATGCTGTTTTTCTTGGTCGCATAATTGAATGGGATAGTCATAACCACATGATCCTTACATGGATTCGGAACACTTCCATTCCCTCTATTTCCAATCTGTTGGGCAGCTTTGATGATGCAAAATCTGCATGGGATATGTTGGCCAAAAGGTACTCCACTACTCATGGATCCATGAAATATCAATTAGTGGTTGAATTGCATCAACTCAGGCAAGAACCAGGGCAGTCCATCAATGACTATTATGATCAGCTTCGCTTCATTTGGGACCAAATTGACCTTTCTGATCCAACTTGGGCATGCTCAAAGGATGCTCAGCAATATGCTTCCATCAGAGATGAATTTCGCCTCTATGAATTCTTGATGTCACTTCACAAGGACTTTGAGCCCATTCGAGGTCAGCTTCTAAATCGCAGTCCTGCTCCCTCTCTTGATACTGCTGTGAATGAGTTAGTTAGAGAAGAAGCTCGTCTTGCAACCCTTCAAGCCCAGAATAAGCTCAATGTTTTGGCTATTACTCCATCTACTCCACTCATAGAGCAACCTCAGCAATCAAGTGATTCCTCTAGCTCTAACAATCGTCGCAAGCAGACCAACAAAAAGGTTTGCAACTATTGCAAGCGTTCTGGCCACACCATTGAGACTTGTTACCGTCGCAACAAATCTACTGCTGCTGTTGCTAATACTGAGCCTACTCCGCCAATGGCTTCCACCTCAGCTGAGTCCCAGTCTTCTGGATCCACTATCAACCTCTCCCCCACTGAACTACAGGAGATCATAGCTCAGGCTGTTCGTATGGCTGGTAATGCATCTCTTTCCACTGCCCTATCTGTTCTACCCGGTAAGTCTCAAACTTGGCTTTTTGATTCTGCCTGCTGCAATCATATGACACCTCACTCGTCCTTATTCTCCAAACTTGATCCTGCACCACATCATCTAAATATTCATATAGCTGATGGTTCCACCATGCATGGAAATAGTTTAGGTTTTGTTTCAACCTCTAACCTTTCTGTTCCTGGAGTCTTCCATGTACCTGACCTATCCTATAATTTGTGCTCTGTGGGACAATTAGCTGAACTAGGTTATCGCCTTATTTTTGACTATTCTGGGTGTACTGTGCAGGATCCGAGGACGGGGCAGGAGCTTGGGACCGGTCCTAGAGTTGGGCGTATGTTTCCCGTGGACAATCTTCATCTTCCACCTGTTGCTCCTGTTTTTGTTGCTGCTGCAACTGCTGCAGTTTCTTCCCTACCTTCTCTTGCACTTTGGCATTCTCGTCTTGGTCATGCATCATCTTCTCGGGTACAACAGTTAGCGTCTAGGGGTTTGTTGGGTTCTGTGTCTAAAGACAATTTTGATTGTACTTCATGTCAGTTAGGAAAACAGCCAGCTTTGCCTTTTAATAACAGTGAATCCATTTCTAATAGTATTTTTGAGTTAATTCATTCTGATGTTTGGGGACCTTCTCCTGTTGCTAGTATTGGTGGATCTCGATATTTTGTTGTTTTTATTGATGATTATTCTCGTTATAGTTGGATTTTTCCTATGAAATCTCGTTCTGAAATTTTACCAATATACAGCAATTTTGCAAAAATGGTTGAAACACAATTCTCCAAACGTATCAAAACTTTTCGATCTGATAATGCTCTTGAATATACTTAATATGCGTTTCAAGCTCTGTTACATTCCTATGGCACTGTACATCATCTAACTTGTCCAGGTACCTCTCAGCAAAATAGTCGAGCCGAAAGAAAACTTCGTCATATTCTTGACACTGTTCGTGCTCTTCTTCTTTCTGCCAAAGTTCCTGCCCCATTTTGGGGTGAAGCTGCTCTTCATGCTGTTCATGCAATTAATCGCATTCCAAGTGCTGTCATCCATAATCAGACTCCGTATGAGCGTCTCTTTGGGTCACCCCCTGACTATCATCACCTTCGCTCATTTGGATCTGCTTGTTTTGTTCTTCTTCAGCCTCATGAGCACAACAAACTTGAGCCTCGATCTAGACTTTGTTGTTTCCTTGGTTATGGTGAAACTCAAAAGGGGTATAGGTGTTATGATCCTGTCTCTCATCGTCTTCGTGTTTCTCGTAATGTTGTCTTTTGGGAACACCGATTGTTTGTTGAACTCTCTCACTTTCGTTCTTCCTTGACTAACTCCTCTGTTTTAGAAATCTTTCCAGATGAGTCTCTTGTTCCTTCTACAAATACTTTTGATCCTCCTTTGGACTTCTCTCCAGATATTTTTGATGCTTCTCCTAGACAGGTTGAAGATGAACAGGTTGATGACGAGCTACCCCACCTTGAGCCTGGGTCCCCTGCTCCTGCTCTGCCTGAAGATCCTCCACAAGACATTCCACCTCGCCACTCAACCCGGGTAAGATCCATTCCTCCACATTTACTTGACTATCATTGTTACACTGCCCTTGCTACACTTCACGAGCCTCAAACCTATCGTGAGGCCTCTACTGACCCTTTATGGCAGATTGCAATGAAAGAGGAACTTGATGCATTAACCAAAAACCATACTTGGGATCTGGTTACTCTCCCTCCTGGACAGTCTGTGGTTGGTTGTAAGTGGATCTATAAGATCAAGACTCGCTCTGATGGATCTGTTGAGCGCTACAAGGCTCGTCTTGTTGCCAAAGGTTTTACACAGGAGTATGAGATTGATTATGAAGAGACTTTTGCTCCAGTTGCTCGTATCTCATCTGTTCGTGCTCTCTTAGCTGTTGCTGCTGCTAGTAAATGGGATCTTTTTCAGATGGATGTTAAAAATGCCTTCCTTAATGGGGATCTGAGTGAAGAAGTCTATATGCAACCTCCTCCTGGTCTCTCTGTTGAATCAAACAAGGTTTGTCATCTTCGACGTGCACTTTATGGTCTTAAACAAGCCCCACGAGCTTGGTTTGCCAAGTTCAGCTCCACTATCTTTCGCTTGGGTTACACTGCCAGTCCGTATGATTCTGCATTATTTCTTCGTCGTACTGATAAAGGCACTATTTTGCTTCTTCTATATGTGGATGATATGATCATAACTGGTGATGACCTCAGTGGCATTCAAGAACTCAAGAATTTTCTCAGTCAGCAGTTTGAGATGAAAGATCTTGGACATCTCAGCTATTTCTTGGGTCTTGAAATTACTCATTCCACAGATGGTCTTTATATTACTCAAGCCAAATATGCTTCTGACCTGTTGTCTCAAGCTGGACTCACTGACAGCAAGACTGTTGACACTCCAGTTGAACTTAATGCGCATCTGACACCCTTAGGGGGGAAACCATTGTCTAATCCTTCTCTTTACAGACGATTGGTTGGCAGCTTAGTTTATCTCACAGTTACTCGTCCAGACATCTCCTATGCTGTTCATCAGGTGAGCCAGTATTTGTCTGCTCCACGTTCAACTCACTATGCTGCTGTTCTGCGCATTCTTCGATACCTGAAGGGTACCCTTTTTCATGGCCTTTTCTACTCAGCTCAGTCTCCTCTTGTACTCCGTGCATTCTCTGATGCTGATTGGGCAGGAGATCCTACTGATCGCAGGTCCACTACAGGTTATTGGTTTCTCCTTGGTTCTTCTTTGATTTCTTGGCGAAGTAAGAAACAAACATTTGTGGCCCGCTCTAGTACTGAAGCAGAATATCGTGCCCTTGCTGATACCACATCTGAGCTCCTTTGGCTACGATGGCTTCTTAAGGATTTGGGTGTGTCCACCTCCTCTGCTACTCCCCTTTATTGTGACAACCAGAGTGCCATTCATATTGCTCACAATGATGTCTTTCATGAACGGACTAAACACATCGAGATTGATTGTCATTTTATCCGTTATCATCTTGTCCATGGTGCTCTTAAGCTTTTCTCCGTCTCCTCCAAAGATCAACTTGCAGATATCTTCACCAAGTCACTTCCTAAGAGACGCACTCGTGATTTAGTTGACAACCTCAAGTTGGTCTCACATCCACCTTGAGTTTGAGGGGGGCTGTTAATGTATATTATGTTATGGGCTTTAGGCCCAGTTAGATTACTTGTATAGTACACTTACTTGTACCGCACACATATGCCTCATATATAAAGGCACTGATGTATATTCTTTAATTCAAGAAATACAATACAATCATTCTGTATTTCTAACACAAGGAAAACGAGCATACAGTGAATAAAATGCCCTCTGCTACTGTGGGTCACTTGCACTGCAAAGAATTGTTATCCACTTTCAGGCGTTTCATGCGTGGAGCACTATCAATATTTTTTTAAACTTTAAAGTACTCTATCAAAAAAAAAAAAAAAAAAAAAAAAACAGAAGAATAAGAAAGTTTAAAGTAATCAAAGTGATTATAAAGCAAAGGCAACTATGATAATGTTTTCATCAACAGAGTCAACTTAAAACGCCCTTTTGCACTTTTAAACTAGAGCACATTCAACCGACTACCGTCCAAAATGTCCTTTTGAAGACAAATGTTTTGACTATAAATTTTATATAAGTTCATTCAGTAATTAAAGATGTGCAATTAATAGAACTTAAGGATTTGAACAATTAATATAAAAGGCAAATAGGTCAGTATTGACACAACCGTCTCAAATGCTAAATTTTTAGGGGGTGTTTGGGAGAGTAGTTTGAGTTATGTTGTTTGGATGTTTTTGATATACGTGTGGGTGAAAATGTGTGTAATATTATTTAAAATGTGTAGTATTTAATGTTAATTTTTAGTGTATGATAGCACTTGTTTAAAATGTGTTAATTTTAACAATAGCACTTGTACGATACATGTTGTATTTATTTTTAGTGTATTTTTTAATCAACTTTCTATCTCATCAATTTAAAAGTGGTAAAAAGAAAAAATATTTTATCTAGAGTGTATTGTAAAGTGGTGTACTAAGAAATGGTAAAATAATAGAATAATAATAAATAATAACAAAGAAAAAATATTTAAATAAATTAGTAAAAAAAAAGTAAGAATATATAATGTAGGATATATTGTGTAAAGTGACGTGTTAAAATAAAAATAAAATTTTTTTTAACATGTTAAATTTTATTTTATTTTTTTACAACACCTTATGCTAGTTAACACAAGAAGGCATGTGGTTTGGCAAACAACCTCAAGCTCTCTTACATAGCTTTCATCATGGGTACCTTTTCAACACCAAAAGAACTATCAAATCACTCTTCTTTTTAAGGATTTCAAACGTTTGTAGTTTACCCATCACTATCTGAATCTTATCATCGCTAGATTTCTGCTTCTGATCTTCAAAATTTGACGCACCTGCACTCATGATCCTAATTTCATCTTTATCATCGTCTTCAGTATTCTAATCTTCTGCCGCAGTATATGATTGGCTACTGCCATGAAATTTGGATGAAGCACTTCCCCGATTACTTCGTACGTAGGCCCAAACTGAGCGCCATCTTAATTACTCTCTATTCACTTTGTTACCGCACTCCCAAATACTCACATGGCCCTGTTTGGTAGGTGTGTTCTAACACATATTTCCACATTTTAAACAACATTACACACATTTTCATATATTTTTTCACCACACGTATATAAAAAACACTCAAACAACATTACTTAAACTCCTTTACCAAACGGGCCTATGACCCAAACCTCCAAAAATAAATAAATAAATTAATTAAAAATAAAATAAAAAATGAGAGCCTTTCATATTGGAAACGCACCACAATTGGATCTCCCATTCCTATCTTTAATCTCTTTGCCCTCAACAGAGCTTTTGCATAATCAATTGAGGCTCTAAGCAATGGAAGGTTAAATATCCAAATCCAAAATGAAGCTTTTTATTTTTATTTTTATTTTTTTTATCTGTATACATTATCAATAACAAATAAAGCTTTATTCTCAAAATTTTGAGGTCAGTTATAGATCTTTGTCAAAATAGTTAAGATAGGGCATATGTATTCCTTTCCTTTATTCAACTTTATCTATAAAAAGTCATACTCTTTATTATTCTCTTAATTAACATGTCATTTTGTATTGTTTCTACTAATGTGATTTTTGGTCTTTATCTACATTCTTTTGCTCCCTCAACTTAGATCAACTTGCTTTTTCTTATTAGTGCATTAATTGCTATTCTTTGAACATAACCAAACAATTATAAGTGATTGTACCTCATATTTTCATCAATAGAGGTTACCCTTATTTTTAAGTAAATTTTTTCATTTCAAATCCTTTTTTTTTTTTCTTATTTCCAAAATAAACTAAACCAAAACACTGTAATATGATGTCTTCACACTTTTTATATAGGTAGCAGACATTTTCTTTTAGGTACAACTTTACATCAATAATTTTTTAGCATATAAGCAAATAAACTTTTAGTAAAAAACTATATGTCTTATAGCTTCAGATGATAGCTAGGTGGATCCGTCAAAGTGGTGTAATAAAACTGCAATTGAGTAAGTTTCCTCTTGTTCCCACATATGTCTAAAACACTAATTTTTATGTTGGACAAAATCTACAATTTAATTTTTGTAATTTATTAATTTTGGTATTTTTATGTAAATTTTATTATTTCAGGTTTAGAGTTATTATTTTCTTAATTTTAGGTTCCTTTAATGTTTTTTTAATCAAATTAGGGGTTTGAATGTTTTCCTAGTTGTCTTGAATTTTGTCTTTTCAGTATTTATATGCTATGTAGCCTCTAGAAGTAGTCAAACTATTATTTAGATTAATAAATAAAATTAATAGTTTTTCTCTATTGTTTCTTTAGTGAATTTCAGACCTATCTCCTTGTAGATTCAAGGAATTCCATGCGGATTCGAGGTTTATTACAAGAAATTAATAGTTTAGTTTATGTTCAATCAAAAAGAGAATTATGTGTGCTTTTTTCGAGCTTTCGCGATATCAGATGGTATTAAGGCCTTGAATTACCTTGGTCTGATGGCTAACCGGTGTGATAGTAACCACCATAATGACAATGACGAAGTTAAAGATGCAGTCCTCACTAAGGTTGAGTTTCATGAATTTCATGAAGAGAGTCGGCAAGATATGCGTGAAATCCGGCAATTGATTGCTACTCTTCTTTCTAGGAAAACATTTAACAATAACACTGATCAATATATTCAAAGACACACTCCTAAATATAATAAAATTTCATTCTTTGATGGAGAGATGTGTAAGTTAGATTTTATTCACTGACGTCTTGATTTACAAAAGTACTTTAATCTTTGGAATACAAATAAATGGTGTGAAGACATAGAAATTGATAGAAAGCGTCGAGGCAAGCATCCAATCCACTCTTGGGAAAAAAATGAAAAATGTGTTGATTGATTTATAGTTTCCTCATAGCTATTATAGATCAGTATATTCATATGAAAAGCAATATGTTCAAAACTTGAAAGGCCAACCACAAAACAAAAATTATTACAGCCAAATTCATGTGTCAAGAAAAGAAGAGGATTTGAAGGTTGACAAGATGCAACGAATTTCTAAAGAAAATTTTGAAGTGATTGAAAAAGATCAACTTTTACCATCATAAGTAAAAAAAAATTGTGAAGATTATTTGCTTGAAAATTGTTTTAAAGTCAAAGAAGAAAAGATGGATGTTCTTGGGGCAATTTATGAGTATTGCAGTGAAGAAAAATATAATAGAGAATAATTGTAGAAAATATTGTCCAAGATCTTAACGAAGTCATGTCTACAAATCTCAGGATCTTATTATTCTTGCAGTGGGCGATGCACCAAAGTTTGTTAAATTTATTGGGTTGAAAGATTTGATGTGGTTGTTGACTTTTATTTGGTGAATATTGTCAATTACATGAAGGCTAAGAAAAGGGAATCTCAAGTTAATTTGTTTCCTCAACTGATGAGTTGCAAGTTTGGAAAGAAGACCAAGAGACTCAAGTATTCCTTTGTTTGCTTGGCATGGAAGATTTCAGAGATCTCAACCATCAACTTGAGGAAGAGGTTTTTTTTTTTTTTTTTTTCAAGTGGAGGGATCTGATGTAGATAGAATCTACAAATTTTTTAATTTTTTTAAATTTTCATGTATTTTTCATTATTTTAGGTTTAAAGTTATTATTCCCTTAATTTTAGGTTCCTTTAATGTTGTTTAACCAAATTAGAGTCTTGGACATCTTCCTAGTTGTCCTAGGATTTTGTCTTTTCAGTATTTATATGCTATGTTGCCTTTAGAGGTATTCATACTATTATTCAAATTAATGGACAAAATGGGCTTTTGCCATTTTCAGGCAAACTAATCAGCCTTTTGCCCTTCTTCCCAAACTAAATAGGGAAATGCCCCTCTTTTGAAAATCGAGTTTTTCAAAATTGATTTAAGTCCTATAGCGATGTTTTCAAGGACCTATAGTGACGTTTATAAGGACCTATAGTGGCGTTTTGTAACTTGATATCCATGAAATTGAGTTATAGGCAATTCTATTGCCTATAACTCGATTTCATGGATATCAAGTTATAAAACGTCACTATAGGTTTTTAAAACGTCACTATAGGTCCTTAAAAACGTCGCTATAGGGCTCCAGGAATTTTTTTTTTTTTAACTCGATTTTAAGAAACTCGATTTTCAAAAGAGGGGCATTTCCTTATTTAGTTTGGAAAGAAGGACAAAAGGCTGATTAGTTTGCCTGAAAAGAGCAGAAGCCCATTTTGTCTTAAATTAATAAATAAAATTCAGAGTTTTTCTCTATTGTTTCTTTGGTGGATTCTAGATCTATCGCCTTGTGGATTCAAATAACTTCTCGTGGATTCAAGATTTACAACCAAAAGCTAATAGTTTTGTTTCTATTTCATTAAAAAAAAAAAAAAAAAGTATCGTGTATGTTTTTTTTAGACTCTTACGACATCAAATTTTCACATATTTTTGTGAGCACAAGTTCTTGGTCAATTTACCGACAACGTTCTTCGAGTCTTGTGAATTCTAAGGATGAACTCAGACTAATGTTGAAACCCGAAGTTGATTTATTCCATTACAGTCAGTAGTGTGTGCTCTAGTTCTTATGATCTTATCACGATTAATATTGATTTTGTTCCACCAAATTTGGTGGCCTTCATTTCACTTTTGGTAGCAAATAAATACGAAACCAAAGTTCAAAGGGAAGTGCATGGACTAAGTACTTTGTGACGAAATCAAAGTAGGAAGGACACTGTGGTTGCAGTGGATGATTAGATTTGATGATTAGATTTCAAGGATCGTTAAGCCAATAAGCTGCAGGTACACTGCGTTTACAGTGGAAGAATGAGAATATTATATATTGAGGAATAGCTAAGTGGGCCGCCCTATGCATTCTTTCAATCCAACGTGACATGTATGTTAGCATTATCAATAACTTGGAGCACTGACGCTGAATATACAAAAAGGAACCATATTGAAGAGAAAATTTTCATTGGCTTAGAAAATCCTATAGGAATCTCTTAAGTGAATTTTTAGTCTAATGGCATTACATTAGTGTTACATCCAATCTGGTCATTATTTGTTTTTTATGTGACTGCATTATATATAGTGGTTTTAGGTACGAATTGAGTGAGTTGAGTCTATTCAATTGTGTCATTGGAAGTCCCATTTCACCCACTTGCATTAATATAACAATGGTATCGATCAGTATATATATAACCCAGTTCAGATTGGGTCTCTACAAGCTAGCCTAGCAATTTTGCAACCTAGAGATTCAAAATGCATAGGTTGAGATTTTACTTGTGCCTCACACTCATATTGCTTTTGTTTTTGAGGTCCGAAACTCGCCCTCTTAATCCAAACATCGAGGGGAGCAATCGATCCAGGTTATTATTGGCAGCATTAGTCCAAGGTGCTAAGGAAATGCTGAACTATGATTTGCAATATGAAGATACAATCCCACATCGGTATGACCCCACAAGTGAGATTTCAGGAGGTCCTGATCCAAAACATCATTATAAACATCAAAAGTAAATAACTTCTATAAGAGGTAGAGATACTTATCAGTGTCTCATTCTAAAGAAGTATCTTCTTATGTAATAATAATATTGGGTAAACTGTCTTTTCTCACACTCTAAACTGTGAGGTCAGGTTTTAATGTCTTTTTTTAAATTTAATTTTGAGCAATCAACTCCCAAACTATGAAATCAGTTGAAATATCCCCAACATTTAAAGTTTGACCGATTTTCGTTATACTTAACCTTAAAATTTATTTGCTTATAATATTATCATATGATTATTACTCACTTATTTTGTTTAATTATGATCATGTGAGATATAACAGAAATTAGCAAAGTTTTAATGGTAAGAGGACATTATAACTTAAACATAGTTAGAAAGTTGATTGCTCAAATTTAAAGTTTAGGATGGACATTGAAAATGGTCTTACAAATTAGAATGAAAAGTGTAATTTATCCTTGTAAACAATGAATAAATTTTTATGTTTCATGTGTGCATGTACTATGATCGGAAAGTTTGGCTATGAGTTTTTCTTGGAGGAGAGAAGTATTCTATATATAATAATGCTAACGTGGCTTTTTGATTTGATGAATGTGGTATCAACGTTTTAGAGATGAATAATACAAGTGTTGCAATTTTTATGCCAAATTGGGGATAAGGCTATTAAAAGGAGAATACTAAATGTGCATTGCTTTCCAAAGCTATAAAGTAAGCGGAAAGTAGAAAATATCACTTTCATGATGTGGTCTAAGGGGGCGTTTGATTCGCCGTGATGTTACATTATATCGTAATATTACACTATTGTAATCTTAGATTAATATAATCTCAATATGAGAATACAGCATTACATTGTTTAAGAAGGTAATAAGATTAAGGTGATGTGATATATTTTGTACTTTTAGAATATGGTAATGTTAAAACAAAAAAAACAAAAAACCAAAAACTTTAATGTCACATTATCGTAATGTGCATCACATTATGGGCACATCATAGCGAACCAAACGCCCCCTAAGTGCATGGAAAGAGATTTTGATTAGCTCATAATGAAATGTCAAAATGTTTTTATATAATAGAACCGCAAAAAAAATAGCTAAGTGGTGCTTTAGGAAGACTAAGGATAACATAGACAATGATACGTACAGGATAATATCCATCATTCTCAATTGCGAATACAGTCCTAGCATAGACATAGTAGAATCAGATTTTCAAAAGGATAATGAAGAGGGCCAAAATAGCCAAATAACATGTTTGGGCGAAATATTTAGCAATCTACCATTATTTGCGAAATATTTAGCAATTTATCAATGTTTTGCGAAATATTTAGCAATTTACCACTGTTTTGCGAAATATTTAGCCTAATGCCAGAACAACAGTGTCACCGTGGCACATTTTTAAGGAACTTGATTTTAGGAAACTCAAGTTACATGTAAAATTCGAGTTTCATGAACTCTAGTTACAGAATAGTGGTAGATTACTAAATATTTTATAAACAGTGGTAGAATGCTAAATATTTCGCCCAACCATGGTATTTGGCCATTTTCGCCTAATGAAGAGTGGTAGAACTAGAACCCTATCATCAAGGGCTGAGAAATTACTATAATTTTATATAAGCTTTCTGCATGTTTCAGTATGCCCTGTACTCGTGTTCATCTGTTTTTCTGCTTAGTAAATACCAGAACTGCTAGTATGTTCATTTTATAATGGTCACTATGCAAAGGAATGTTATCCAAATTATCCATACCTCGCACTGTCATATGATTACTTTCATATCTATTATGCGAATAGCACTATGAATGTTTAAACTTTATTGTACTCAAAGTGATTAAAAGAAAAGACAACCATGATATATCCTTTCATTAATAAAGTCAATTGAACTATTTTCTTTTTCATATAAAAAGAAAAAGAGAAAAGAACAAACTCTCTTTTCACTTTTAAACTGGAATACATTCCACCGGCTACCGTCCAAAATGTCCTTTTGAACACAAATGGTCCACTCCAAATCCAATTAGGGTTGACCAGTAGCTAAGAATTTCAAATTTGAAGAGTTGTAGATTTTGAGAATTAGATTTGGTTTGCCTCCAATACTTTTTTAAAAAGAATCTTCTTTTGTTTTAATGAGAGACTGCTACATCACCTACTAACTAAATAAAAAGTGAGGATTAAAACTCACTACTACTTGTTATTGTATATTTAAAACAAGAGAATTTATACTAATAAGAACATTGAGAGAATAAATTTTATACAAGCTCTTGGAAGCTTTGATACCATTTGCTGTGTAATAGAACTTAAAGATTTGAATAAATTCAATAAAGGCAAATAAAATAAATTAATAAGAACACACAAGAAACACAAGAAAGAATGTATGTGGGTCGGCAAAAAACATCAAACTCTCTTATATAGTTTTCAACATGGGTACCTTTCAACGCAAAAAAAAAAAAAAAAAAAAAAGAAAAATTACTCTTCTTTTAGTGGTCTTTTGTTTTGTCAAGAGAAAACCTTCAACAAGGAACTATTTCATTTCAAATATTTTCCATTTCATTTCATAAGTTACAATAGATTTTACAAATCTAAAGGTGTACAGTCTATCACGTCATTTACAATTTTAAATAGTATGACAGTTAATTAGTATATTTTTAGATTTAACAAAATAATTTTTGTACCATAAGTGTACGAAATATATAGTTTTTGAAATCTTCTAAGACTCCTCTCTTCTTCTTACCATATGGGAAAACCCTAAGGCCAAGGTCACTAAACCTTTACTATACAGTTTATGAGTGTATATATGTGTGTGTGTGTGTGTGTGTGTCTTCAAATCATCCATGGAGGTGTAGTTTTAGAGAGAGAGAGAGAGAGAGAGAGAGAGAGAGAGAGAGAGAGAGAGAGAGAGAGAGAGAGAGAGAGAGAGAGAGAGAGAGAGAGGATAAGTTTTGTGATTTGGTGGGTTAATGAGGATTGATTGTGTGTAATACTACCTATTCTTTGTAAAATACTGACGTGGCATGTTGAGATTGAAGGGTGTGAAACTACTCTCTTACTCCCTAATCGAATTGAATTTAAACTCTTATTTTATTTTATTTTATTTTATTTTTTCATTTTGAATTGCTGTCTTTGTAAAATGATCAATATATGTATTGATTATCCCGAAACCATACATTAATATAGAACACTATTGAAATATTTCATTTTTCTAACTAAATTGAACTGGTATCTGATATGGTAGATTCTCTTGGTTAGAGAAAGAGTATATTTAATTTAAATAATTAATAGCCACCTCTTCTACCATGCTTTCTATTGGGTTATAGATTAACTCCAGTTAATTACTTCAATTACCCAAACTGTTTAATTAGATCAAATTACATGTAACCATGCTTTTTGTTGGGTTATAGATTGACTCCAGTTAATTACTTCAATTACCCAAATTGATTAATTATGTCAAATCACATACAAATCATGAAGGTATAAAAAAATCACCAAATAAACTAAAGTGCAACAGAAAATAAATTTGACATGAGGATTTTTATGTCAAAACATCTCACAAGTTGACCAATGGGGAAAATCTCTCACAAGGTAAAAACCTCTCACAAGGAAAAAATCTCACTGAGTGATCTTTAGGTCGCCACTCCCAAGAATCACTAATCATAATTCAAGCAATTACAAGTATAAGAAATCTTACCATTACCTTAGACTATTCCAAAATACTAATTTACAATTGAACCTTTATACTAATCCCCGATTGGACTTGATCTTGTAGAGAATTCTTCCTTTGTACAGATCCCAGTATGTGACTAACTCCTAGCAACTGATGTTTGTTGTTGGATATAAAGTTCTTCACTTCAATACAATTTGAAGATCTAGAAACACTCAATTGGTTACAAAACCTTAAGGCGCATAAGAACACAGTAGCTTCACTAATAGTGTATGAGTTCTCTAATTGAGTCACTGTGTCTTATGATGACTTTAAAATAAAGCTTTTATATCCGTTAGAAGTTTAGTGAATGAAACCCGAATAATCCAAGTCATCATGGGACGAAAAATAGATCTGAGATTTCTAGATTTGCGAAACTTGATAGATCGAGAGGTATCGAGATTCTTCATTTATCCTCGATAAAAGCTAGTATCGAGCTAGTGTTGAGGTTCATTTTTTTAGCTTCTCTTCACTGTTTTTAATTTAATCTTCATGTCTTCAATAATACCACTTTTCTTGTTTGTTAAACATACTTTGTGATATTCTATATCACTTAGAATTACCAAATTACAAGTAAAGTGCGTTTTATCAAAAGATATGCTAATACATGAAAAATATAACTCTTTCCGAATCTTTTCATACACCCACACTGACCTAAATAGACTGAATATGATTAGTCCCTTGCCTTTGAGAAGCCCTTGCATGAAATACTTTTGAGTAATGCTATAAATACAAACTATTTTAAAATATTTTTACAAATGGTTGATGTGGCCAATTCTTAATAGTTCTCACCTGGTTCTACCACTAACATCACTTTTTTACTTACCAATAATCACTCAACACATAAGCATTTATAAAAAAAAAAAATGTTGTAATTAAAATAATTTGTAACTTTAGCATTTATCATAACTTTGTATTTCGATCACGCTCTTTGAATCTATTGACTTGGAATTTTTGTCTAAATGTAATCCTAATTTGCTTCAGTAAAAAATTAATTTCTATCCTCATTGATCTTACCTTTTTTGATCATTGAGAGGAAATTCTCCAACGCTAGCTCCTTCAAGATTTAGATTTTATTAGAAACCCTTACTGTACTCAAGCTCTATCGTTTTAATGACATCTTCAATATCCAAGTGTGGGAACCGAGCTTCATCAAATTTAAATTGTCTTCTACTTCTGGTAGGATCAGCCGAGGTTTTTTAAATAATTGCCATATGATTAGAGGATGCCAGAGAAACATAAGAAATAATGAAATGTTCATTGCAGCTTATGCTATCTGCTGAGATCAACCCTGGTGCAGGACATACGAGAACAATTTTACAGGAAAATAAAGGAAAAAACCTAGAAGAAGACACCTAAGGTTGCTTGGTATCAATAATAAGCAAAGGAAAAGTCCGCTAGGAGTCGGTGCCTAAAGTTGGATGGAGTTTGCACTAGCTATACCATAAACCAAAAGGAATTCTTTTATTCACTTTAAAACTGTCTTACAAAACGGAAACCATGGGTTTTTAAGTAGATTTCCAAAACTTTTCTTGCAAAAAAAGAACTTAAATTCCAAATCCAAAGAGGAAATGAATGTATCAAATTGCTTAAAATAAAATCCTTATTAATTAAGAGATAGAGCTTAGATCTTTAGGTCCAATTAATAGCAAGACTTATCTTGTGCCCAAATGAACCCTCCCGAGGTGGAAGAAACTAGACTCCATTGAGTGTAGCTCTTGCATGGCAGCTATGGTAGGACTTGAGCAAGTTAGGATCTGAATGTTGCTGCTCCTTATTGTAAATCCAACTGCAGCTAAACTTTGGGCGTCCCTTCCAATAGACTAAGTAGTTTTGGACCTGTCCATCCATTGTAGAAACAATCTGTTCATCCAAAAGAGCACCATGGTATGTTCCTTATGTGCAAATGGAATATTGAGGGGTCTAAGGATGGAGATATCAGCAGGGTCACATGAAGGTAAAACAAAAGGGGTATCATGGATAAATTCTGGATCTTTATACGCGATTAGATTCTCTATATTAAAAGTAGAGCTCATACCATAATCATGAGGAAGGCCAATACCATATGCATTTGGCTAACCCGTTTCAGTGTTTTGAATGGTCCAACACTACAGGTTTGAAATCTCTTTATGATCTTAGACGAAAATCGCTCAAGCCTAAATTGAATCATGACAAGTCCCTGCTTCAAATTCCATGATGTTAATCAACCTGAATTTTTTATTGATCATTATAACCTTGAAAGTGTTTATAGATTATTCAGCGCAAAAAAAAGAAAAGAAACAAAAAAGTGTTTATAGATCATTGGATACAATTCATTGACATGGCGTTCATACGCTCCTATTGACTCAGATCAGATGACTTAACATGTGGTGGAGATGAGCAGGTAAGATCTAAAGGCTCCCTAAAGGGTTGGCCATGCATGACTTCAACTGGACTAGTATACCTATTGACACAGTGAAGGACTCATTCTCATGTGCAAACGGAGACGTGGCGCCTCGTTTACTGTCTTTTCAATCTCTTTTAGGCTAAAAAGGTTCAAACATTTTTTCACCAAATTTTTTTTTCTAGTTCTCATCATGATTAATATTAATTTTGTTCCACCGAATTTCGTGTCCTGCATTTCACTTTTGGTAGCAAATACGAAGCCAAAGTTCAGCTTAAAAAACAAAAAGATTAAGCACTTTGGGACGAAAGTAGGAGGGCACTGCCGACCAATCCTGTGAGCAAACATTGATTTCAAACATCGTATATGCCAATAAGCTGCAGGGACACTGGTTGCAGTGGAAGACTGAGAAGATTATATTTAGAGGAGGCTACGTAGACCACCCTAAGCCATTTCTTTTAACCCAACGTGACATGTACGTTAACAAGATAGACCACTTGGCGCACTGGAGCTGAATAAACTAAAAATGAACCGTATTTAAGAGAAAATTTTCATTGGCTTAGAATATCCTAGGAATATCTTGCTGCTTTTTTAGTCTAATGGCATCACATTAGTATTGCATCCAAAATGTTGACCATTTTTTTTTTTTTTGGCCTGGGTTAACGGGTTGTCTTTAAAACATTTGTTAAAGGATCATTTTAAGAAAATTTTGAAATTACTTTTGTTAACGTGTATTAGGGTATTTGGGCTTTAGGCCTACCTTGTTTACTTGTATAGCACACTTACTTGTACTGCACACTCTGCCTCCTATATAAAGGCACTTATGTATATTCTATTACTTGAGAAATACAATACAATCATTCAGTATTTCTAACATGGTATCAGAGCCATTGCTTTAATTTTCTTGTGTCTTGCAGTCCTGTCTTCATTGGTATTTTCCGCTGCCTCGACTTCATCGGTCAGTAAACCTTTTCCGTGCCCTCTCCTGACTGTTCCACCGCCGTCAAAGGTGCAAAGGTTGAATCTTCACCGCCAGAAGCTCGATCACCGCCACCAAGATCACTACTTCCGTCGGATCTTCCACACCGGATCTCTGATTAAGACATAAGACCTATCACCGGGTAGATCTTCAACCAATCTACACAAAGCCACCGGAATCATCATCAGCTGACCATTCACGCGCTTCCACGCGCCGGTCAAAGATTCCGTAGCTTGTCCACGCGCCTCACGCGCCATCAGAATTGCTCCAATCAACTCATCGCCGCCTTCATCGGAATCAACTTTCTCCAATCTACATAACCGGAGAAAAATCGGCCTCATCGGACTCTCCACGTGCCCTCACGCGCCGACCAAAGTTCTGGCGAGGATTGACTCACGCGCCTCACGCACTCCACGCGCTGTTGTGCACCTGCTGACATCATCGTTGACGTCATCATTACATGTCATCATCCACGTCAGCCCTAGCTGAGGTCTTCAGCTTACGTCATCCTGTTGACGTCATCATAGTGGTTGACCGTTGACTTTGACTTTGACTATTGACCGTTGACCGTTGACTTTTTCTCAGAGTTGACTTTTTGCAGTCCAGGTGCTCCTGACCCAGTTTTTCGCGTAGATTTCATTTTTGCAGTCCATTTCTGCATATTTTGCTTCTAAATGAAAAATAAGGACAGGTCTTCTTCTTGTTGCAATAATCGTCGCCGACAATCCAGCAAACGTTTTTGCAATTTTTGCAAACGTTTTGGTCACAATATTGAGACTTGCTATCATCGCAACAAATCAGCTGTGTCAATTTCCGCTGCTACTGTTGCTAACACTGAGAGTGTCCAACCAATGGCTCCCATCTCTGCACAGTCTAAGTCTTCAGGACGCACTTTCACCATGTCCACAGATGACCTTAAAAATATCATCGCCAATGTCATTCGTATGGTTGGTAATGCAAATTATTCCTCTTCTCTCTCAGCTTTATCTGGTATGTCTCATTCCTCTTGGCTTATGGATTCTACTTGTTGCAATCACATGACTCCTCACTCGTCCTTATTTTCTGAACTTAAATCTGCACCACACCCTCTTAATATTCACACAGCAAATGGTTCGACTATGTCTGGTCATAATATAGGTTCCGTTTCGACCTCCAATCTCTCGGTTCCTGGTGTCTTTAATGTTCCTGACCTTTCTTACAATTTATTTTCTGTGGGACAATTAGCTGAGTTAGGTTATCGCATTATCTTTGATTATTCTGGGTGTATTTTGCAGGATCTAAGGACGGGACAGGAGCTTGGGACCGGTCTCAGAGTTGGGCGTATGTTTCCCGTGGACAACCTTCGTCTTCCACTTGTTGCTCCTGTTTCTGTTGTTGCAGCTGCTGTAGTTTCTTCTACTCCTTCCCTTGCACTTTGGCATGCTCGACTTGGTCACGCATCTTCCTCTCGAGTACAACAATTGGCTTATAGAGGTTTGTTAGGTTCAGTGTCTACAGAAAATTTTGATTGTGTTTCATGTCAGTTAGGAAAACAACCAGCTTTGCCTTTCAATACTAGTGAATCAATATTCACTGATATCTTTGACCTTATTCATTCTGATGTTTGGGGGCCTTCCTCTGTCTCTAGTATTGGTGGGTCTCGATATTTCGTTGTCTTTGTTGATGATTACTCTCGCTATAGCTGGATTTTTAATATAAAACATCGTTCTGAGTTATTGCAAGTATATTCTAATTTTGCAAAAATGGTTGAAACTCAATTTTCCAAACGTATCAAAATTTTTCGATCTGATAATGCTCTTGAGTACACTCAATATGCTTTCCAAGCTGTTTTGCATTCCTATGGTACTGTTCATCAACTAACTTGTCCAGGTACCTCTCAGCAAAATGGTAGAGCCGAACGAAAACTTCGTCATATTCTTGACACTGTTCGTGCTCTTCTTCTCTCTGCCAAAGTTCCTGCTCTTTTTTGGGGTGAAGCTGTCCTTCATGCTGTTCATGCTATTAATCGCATTCCAAGTCCTGTTATTCAAAATCAAACTCCATATGAGCGCCTTTTTGGGTCACCTCCAGACTATCACCACCTTCGCTCCTTCGGTTCTGCTTGTTTTGTTCTTCTTCAGCCACATAAGCATAACAAACTTGAGCCTCGGTCAAGGCTTTGTTGTTTTCTTGGCTACGGCGAAACTCAAAAGGGGTATCGGTGTTATGATCCTGTCTCTCATCGTCTTCGTATCTCCCGCAATGTTGTCTTTTGGGAACATCGTTCCTTTGTCGAGCTCTCTCACTTCCGTGCCTCCCTATCTTCCTCCTCTGTTTTAGATCTTTTTCCAGATGAGGCACATATTCCTTCTGTAACTGCTCCTGATCCTCTTGTAGTTGCTCCTGATCCTCCTATAGACTTCTCTGTCCAACCACCAAATACCTTTGATCCCTTTCCTAGTTCACCTTTTAATGAACAGGTGGAAGATGCACAGGTTGAAGACGAGCTACCTAACCCTGAGCTTGGGTCTCCTGCTCCTGCTCCGCCTGAAGATCTTGCACAAGACATTCCACCTCGTCACTCAACTCGGGTAAGATCCATTCCTACACATTTACTTGATTATCATTGTTACACTGCCCTTGCTACACTGCATGAGCCTCACACCTATCGTGAGGCTTCCACTGACCCTTTGTAGCAGATTGCAATGAAAGAGAAACTTGATGCATTATCTGAAAACCATACTTGGGATTTGGTGACTCTCCCCCCTGGGAAATCTGTGGTTGGTTGTAAATGGATCTACAAGATTAAGACTTGATCTGATGGGTCCATTGAAAGCTACAAAGCTCGTCTTGTTGCAAAAGGTTTTACACAGGAGTATGGGATTGATTATGAAGAGACCTTTGCTCCGGTTGCTCGTATCTCATCTGTTCGAGCTCTCTTAGCTGTTGCTGCTGCCAAAAAATGGGACCTTTTTCAGATGGATGTCAAAAATGCATTCCTTAATGGGGATTTAAGTGAAGAAGTTTATATGCAACCTCCTCCTGGTCTCTCTGTTGAATCAAATAAGGTTTGTTACCTTCGGCGTGCTCTTTATGGCCTTAAACAAGCTCCACGAGCTTGGTTTGCCAAATTCAGCTCTACCATCTCTCGCTTAGGTTACATGGCCAGTCATTATGATTCTGCCTTATTTCTTCGTCGCACTAACAAAGGCACTATTTTACTTCTCCTGTATGTGGATGATATGATCATAACTGGTGATGACCTTAGTGGCATTCAAGAACTCAAGGGTTTTCTCAGTCAGCAGTTTGAGATGAAAGATCTTGGACATCTCAGCTACTTCTTGGGTCTTGAAATCACTTATTCTACAGATGGACTTTATATTACTCAAGCCAAGTATGCCTCTGAACTCTTGTCTCGAGCTAGACTTACTGATAGCAAGACTGTTGACACTCCAGTTGAGCTTAATGCGCATCTGACTCCGTTAGGGGGGAAACCGTTGTCTAATCCCTCTCTTTACAGACACTTGGTTGGCAGCCTAGTTTATCTCATTGTCACTCGACCAGATATTTCCTATGTTGTTCACCAGGTGAGTCAGTATCGGTCTGCTCCACGATCGACTCACTATGCTACTGTTCTGCGCATTCTTCGATACCTAAAGGGCACTCTCTTCCATGGTCTTTTCTACTCTGCTCAGTCTCCTCTTGTTCTCCGTGCATTTTCTGATGCTGATTGGGCAGGAGATCCCACTGATCGCAGGTCCACCACTGGTTATTGCTTTCTTCTTAGTTCTTCTCTGATTTCTTGGCAAAGTAAGAAAAAACTCATGTGGCCCGCTCCAGTACTGAAGCAGAATACCGTGCCCTTGCTGATACCACATCTGAGCTCCTTTGGCTACGGTGGCTTCTCAAAGACTTAGGTGTATCCACATCCTCTGCTACTCCTCTTTATTGTGACAACCAGAGTGCCATTCATATTGCTCACAATGATGTCTTCCATGAACAGACTAAACACATCGAGATCGATTGTCATTTTATCCGTTATCATCTTGTCCATGGTGCTCTCAAGCTGATCTCAGTTTCTTCTAAAGATCAACTTGCAGATATCTTCACCAAGTCACATCCTAAGGGGCGTCTTCGCACTTTGGTTGACAACCTCAAGTTGGTCTCACATCCACCTTGAGTTTGAGGGGGGCTGTTAACGTGTATTAGGGTATGTGGGCTTTAGGCCCACCTTGTTTACTTGTATAGCACACTTACTTGTACTGCACATTCTGCCTCCTATATAAAGGCACTTATGTATATTCTATTACTTGAGAAATACAATACAATCATTCAGTATTTCTAACAACTTTTATGTAAAATATAAAAAAATTGTAAAATAAAAATCAGTTATTTTTTCTCAATAAAAAATTTATTAAAAAAAAGCTCATAAATCAGTGCAGGCTCTTAGAGTATTTATTAAATTTTCCCTTAATTTTTATGCGTCTGGGGGATATATAGTGCTCTTAGGCCTGTACAAATTGATTTGTTTTTATCCTTTTTGAATCTATTCACTTGTATTTTTTATAACAATGGTATCCGTATATCTTTTATATATATATATAACACCGTCTAGATTGGGTCTCTACGAGCAAGCCTAGCAATTTTGAAACCTAGAGATTAAAAATGCGTAGGTTGAGATTTTGCATGTGCCTTACACTCATATTGCTTTTGTTTTTGAGGTCCGAAACTCGCCCCCTTAATCCTAACATAGAGGGAAGCAATCAATTCAGGTCATTGCTAGCATTGGTCCAAGATGCTAAGGAAATGCTGAACTATGATTCGCAAAGTGAAGATACAACCCCACATCGGGACCCCGCACGAGATATTCCAGGAGGTCCTGATGCAAAGCATCATTATAAACATCAAAAGTAATGAACTTCAATGGGAGCTGGAGGTACTCATCGGTATCTCTTTCTAGAGAAGCATTAATTTTCTTATGTAGTAATAAATTTGGGTATTGACTTATACTTTTTCATGACTCTAAACTATGAGGTCAGTCCTAATGTCTTTTTTAAAAATTTAAATTTGAGCAATCAACTTTCTAATTAAGGTTAAGTTTTAATGCTCTCGATCTTACCATTAAATTTTTGCTAATTTCTGTCATATTTATCACATATATGATCATTAAAAAAAAAAAAAAAAAAAAAAGGAGTAATCATATGATAATATTGTAAGAAAATAAAATTTAAGGTTAAGTATAACGAAAATTGTATCAAACATTAACTGCTCTCATATGGGGGTTGATTGCTCAAATTTAAAGTTTACGAGGGACATTGAAAATGGTCTTATAAATTAGAATGAAAAAGTGTAATTTATCCTTATAAAACAATGAATAAATTTCTATGTTTCAAGTGTGCATGTACTACGACCAGGAAGTTTGGCTACGAGTTCTTCACTTCTTCATGGAGGAGAGAAGTATTCTATATATAATGACGGTGAACGTGGCTGTTTAATATTATGAATGTAGTACCAACGCGGCAACGCGTATGGTTTTATGATTAATAATTTGTTTTCCTAAATAATTTAAGTGTTGCAATTTTTATGCCAATTTGGGGATAATGCTATTGAAAGGAGCATGCTAAAAGTGCATTGCTTTCACAAGTTACAACTTAAAAAATAAAGAATGGGGAAAGAAGAAAATATATCGTTTTCATGATGGGTCTAAGTGCACAGAAAGAGATTTTGATTAGCTCATAACAAAATGTCAAAATGTATTATATAATTGAACCGGAAAAAATCGCTAATTGGTGCTCAAGGAAGACTGAAGATAACATAAACGATGGTATAGAATAATATCCAACATTCTCAATTGAGAACACAATCCTAGCATAGACAAAAGGGTAATGAAGAGTGGTAGAACTAGAACCCTAGCATCAAGGTCAGAGAATTAATAAAATTTATTTATTTATTTATTTATTTTCACTAGTTTATCTATAATAACTAGTAATATTCTGTTGGTAATATACACGATTTCGTAAATATTTGAGATACAAAAATAGGTATAAAAATAAATAAATAAATAACATACACAAGGCAATCAAACGATACAAAAAATTGTAAGGCATTTAGATGCATCTTGTTGTTTGTCGACGACTTTTCATACATATCAGATAAGGCTGCCATCAAACCAATTGTGGTCTTATCCTTTACAACATTATGTATAATCGATCTAGACATTGTTAATCGAATAACCCCCAGTTTGTCAAGAAGTACTAGTTTCCGATCATTATCATCCATGCCTTCTGGTTGCTCACCCAAAAAAGATTCATGTAACTTCTTCCCATATAGGTAACCCTCGAACTGCATCCTCTAGAATCCAAAGTCTGTGTCATAGAACTGTATCCTTTCCTGTTTCCTCATCCATTGCTCTCACTCAAACCCCAACCCTAAATCTGTGAGAGGCAAAAATAGATAGAAAAATAATACACAGACAATGCAATCACACACTATAAAAAATTACGTGGTTCAATAATTTTCCCACATCTACGAAGTTGTAGTGATTTACTAATTACAGGGAAAAATACAAGATGCAGCAGTATAACTTTTCTTTTACAAACAACACAACCTACCTTAATTTGAAACAATGGTATTTATATCCTACACAAAGGATTTCCAATGGGCTAAAAAATCATGTATCGCTTTTATATCGGATCAAGTCATAATCCAAATCAAACGTAAACTAGGCTCCACATAACACAACATATATTAGTCCAGAAATTCTCCATAGGTTGTGGTTTGAGTAGTATGCATCACCACTCAAATGAACCGGCTAGCTCAAACCGGAGAAGGCAGATACGTGGTGTAGGCAAGGTATGCATTTCAAGATGATAAATCATAAATCCATGCAAGGAAAATGAACATTCAGGGTGTAAAATGACAACGGTTGTTCATATTACATGGGTCACTTGCTATCCAATGGATTGTTATCCATTACCTCCCACTGTCATGTGATTACTTTCCTATGTATTATGCGTGGAACACTGTGAATATTGTATTAACTTTAAAGTACTCAATAGTTAACAAGAAAGGCAACCATATACACGCACGCACACGCACATTAACAAAGTCAACTAAACTCTCTTTTGCACTTTTAAACCGGAGCACCTTCAATTGACTACTGTCCAAAATGTCCTCTTGAAGACAAATGGTCCGCAACGTATCCAATTGGGGTTGACCCGTTGGTATGATTTTCTGTTTTGAAGAGATGTATATATAGATACTTGAAAAATTTTGGTGCCACACCCAAAACCACAACTTTGTCCACAACTCACCCATGTGGCGAGTTTGGTTGGTGGAGAGGTGTCCCCACATAGACCTACCATCACCCCTCCACCAACCACAACTTGCCACATGAGCGAGTTGTGAGCAAAGTTGTGATTTTAGATGTGGCACCAGAATTTCTCATAGATACTCACAAGAATGTTGTAAATTTTATATAATCTCATGCAGTAATTAAAGATATGTGATAGTGAAAGCTCCGATATTATTTATTGTGCAATGGAACTTAAGGCTTGTTTGGATTGAGGGGGAAAAGAGGAAGAATGGATAGAAGTAGAGTAGAGTAGAATTGGTTGAAAATAGACTAATTTTGGGCAAATTCCACTTTAGCTACTCTACTACCTCTCTCGCTCTCTCAATTCAAACGGACCATTAAAGATTTAAACAAATAACATTAAAAACGAAAAACATCATTTTTTTTTAAAGATGGCCAACAACATCAAGCTCTCTTAAGCATTTGCATTTGGTATTTCTGGAATATTCTATTTTACCATCTCAAAAGCTATTTTATATATTGTACCATATCATTTTACAATACACCCAACGTCCTAACTCTTATATTCCTATACAACATATTAAAATAATATATTTACACAATAAAATATAACCCAAAATAATATCTCCTTTCTCTAATTTTTGTCTCTCTTCCTCCCCCCTCTCTCTCTTTCTCAACATCTCTCTCACCACTCTGAACAAACCCAAAACCCCACAACCACCATCCAAACCCCACCACCCCACCACTGCTGCACCCACGGCAAAAACCTGCAAAATCACGGCCTACAAAATCATGGCAAAAACCATAGAAACCACCACGGCAAAATCAACCTGCAAAATCACAACAAATCCATAGCAACCAACACAACCTGTAAAATCACAACAACTCCATAGCAACCACCACACCATAAACCCCACGGCAAAACCACCACACCAAAGATCTCACAATTGCCAGAGAGATCTCACTACAAACCCACGCCGGAGAGATCTCACTGCAAAATCGCTGGAGAGATCTCAAAATCCACGCCGGGTGAGAAGGTGGCCAACGGCGGCCTGGGCTTGGTGTTGCTGGGCAATATGGTGGCCAACGGTGCTTGAGTGAGCCAGTTGCTAAGAGAGAGATGTGGGAGACAGAGAGAAATGCTGAGAGAAAGAGAGAGAGACGTGGGAGACAGAGAGACAACCCCATCGGAATCTGCCGTGCCCATGCCGTGACCACACCAATCGCCATGCCGTGACCACTCCGAATCCAACCCAGCTCCGTTGGCAAGCTTTGAACGAGAGAGAGATGTGAGAGAGGGAGTGAGGAGTGAAGAAAGAGAGAGAATCAGAGATTAAAATAAAAGAAAGGAAGAAGTATGTGGCTGACAGAGTGAGAGAAAAAGGAATTTAATATTATGCCATTTGCTATAGTACCGCTATATAAGAGCATTCTCATCAAGAATGCTAAATATTTTAGCATTTACCACTCTAAAATCCTACTTTATCAATTTTAACATACCATTTTACAATCCACCAAACATCAAACATTCTATTTTTTTTACAACTTCATTAAATAATAATATTTTTATTCTTTCTTTATGTTTTCAAATAACTACCATTAACTACCATTTTTTCTGTACCCAGCAACAACCCTCACAACTCTCTCCTTCACCAACCTTCTCATCCTTGCAGCATCAACAAATGATCCACCTGATGCATACATGCTCAATGCATGCAAATAACCTGATGAATTTAAAGGCTCCAATTGCTCAATGCATACATGCTCAATGCAAGCAAATAACCTGATAACTTAGAATACATATCAATCAAAGAATTCCCCATATATTTTTCAAACCCAAAACCTCTACTGATCACTAACCCGTGAACCATTCTTCCTACATTCAAGTCCCCTAAATTAGCACATGCTTTAAGGAGACCCACCATAGTTATACCATCTGGTTCAATGCCAACCTCAAAAACCATCTCTCTGAACACCTGTAAACCAACCTGAGCTAGGAATAAATGGACGTGCTCTTGATATTTAATCAAGTGAGTTTTCCATAATGGAACTTCCAAAATTGTCAGGCACAAAAAGTCACTGTTGCAAATTCATCCAAAGCAAGAAAGAAAAAAATAAAAAAGAAACATTTAGAAAAGCTGGCCATATTTATCTTCTCAATTAAATTCTGCAGAAACTGGGTTTTACAGTACTCCTCAAGTTGTTGAACTTCCTGAGAGAAATTCTGAAAGTAAGGGAACAAAAGACCAGCCTCAGCATACATTTCTCCAACACTTCACACACTTAGCTAAGCTTCCAGAGAGCCACACAGCTTTTATAAAGAGAAGAAGTTTTGATTCACTTCCCCCAAGACAAAACAGAGTGACAAATGCAGAGCAGTCCTACAAAGAGAAATTGGCAACTTGGGTTGGTATGTTTTCAGCAACACTAAACTAGCAATGTAGTTCAATTTCACATACATAGAATTTAAAGCACTTAACGATGAAAGATAAACGCCAAGAATTGCAATAGCAGTTCAACCATAGTTGTCAAAGCCAAATTCCAACAAAAAAATCCATAGAATTGCAATATAGCTACAAGAGCAAAACTATTGGCAAATACTAGAGTGAAAATGGAAATAAGTTTTCTTAATTCCTTTTTTATTATATATATATATATATATATATATTGTACTTGAATATTAAGTGTACCTATAAGATACAAACATGATCTGCAATGTAAAAACTGGGATAAATTTGTAAAATTACCAATCAGACTTCAATCTTCAATTAACAATCAGATAAATTTGTAATATTTTGTAATCTCCCACACCTTTCAGTTGATCGGCACCCAGGTTTACAGTAACTAGATATCCACTGTCAAATTTTCCATCAATTGTTCCAGTCACCGAACAGCCAGGTGATAGTATTGGAGAAGCTGCATATAAGATATACAGCATAGATCTTTATTGCAGCAACACATGCTAACATATAACCAACCAATTGAAAAACTATATCACATTGGCATAATGCTCAAAATGGGAATCGTGATGCAGGGTGTTAACAAATATAAAATCTTCTCAAAGCAAGTTTACAAATTTCACAGACAGCTTCCCTATTAAAATTTCTACAGCTGATTGACTTTCTTAATTACAATTTGATGAAGTTAGTGCAAAGGGGCTCAGACACATGCACACCCTCATACACAACCAGCAGATCCTATTATTTAAATGGCACCAAAATCTCTAAATCTCAATTTCACTGAATTCAAACATGATGTATGAAATTTCATACTAGTATGATGTTCATATGTGGATTGAACCCATAATATATAAATAAATAAATAAAGGGCAGTAACCTGCGCACAATACTTCCACTGACCCCATAATATATGATTACATTATTTGAAAAATGACTATTCTGCTTACTTAGAAGGTATAGCTCTTGCTGAACCATTTAATTGAATTTTCAAAAGCTATCAAAGGAGAACGTTATGGAGCATTGATGGGAACCATTTAGGTGTGCACAATAGCAAAGGAAAATAGTAAGTCTTAACTGTTCAAACAAATGTATCTGAACTTGAGGCATGAGGCAAAAGTACTAAAACATCATTTAAGAGACAAAACTACAGGCAGCACGGGTAAAAAATTTTTGTAGTAATCATATATGTGCATCATGATACGATATATAATGTGAATACACTGAATAACTTTCACACAAGGTCAAGCAGTCAGTACACTTGTCCAATATAAAATCTTAATTGTTAAATACACACTCTTTCAACTTCAGCCTACCATAAGCTCCATATACCTTAACTCAGACGTCTATTCTGAAAAGATGTTTGATAGAATTTTCATAAGCTCAATCTAGGAAACAAACCCAAATTGTAAATAATTACAACTAGAGTAAATATTAGTTCTCAACAACCAAGGAAATGAAAATGAATGGGAAATAAGGATCCCAACAAATCCTATTATGGTTTATATGTTGAGCAAAGTTTAATTTCATGTGTGTAGAGAAAAATATCTAAAATCTGTTCAACATATAAAACTCTAAAGATGATACTAGAATTTTAAGGAGGAATTTCAGCAAACACAAACCTGTGCTTCACGTTCAATGCTGTTATCCTGAGGAGTGAAGCAAGATTGCTGGTATCACTCTTTCAACTCTGAAAATACAAGAAGAAGAATGCTTTCCAATATATCATCATGATAAATTCCACAAAAACATTTCAAAAAGAAACAATTAAAGATTCAGACTAAAATCATAGAAAGATTGACAGATATAACTAACCTGTTTGGAGTTGAATCGGCTAGAAGTTTTGCCCCAATCGGTGATGAACTTGTGACAAACTTCTGACAGCAATACAAGACCCAAACGGTGATGAACTTGTGACAAACTTGTGACAGCAATACAAGACCCACAAAATCCCTAACCCAAAACAAAACCTAAATGGAAGCCTGACCCATGGAGCTTCAGTCTGACCCAAATGGAAGCCTAATCCCCTCCCTTGAATCTTCGGTTTTGAGATGAGAATATGGGTTTCAAGAATGGTTTTTGGGTTTGGTCAGGGAGACAAGAGTGGGTTCGGTGGGTTCGGTCAAGGAGAGAAGAGTGGGTTCGGTAAGGGTTCACTCAGAGGAAGAAGAGCAGAGGCTGTGTTTGTGATGGTGGTTCGGTCAGAGGGAGCAGTGAAGCGGAGATGGATTTGGTGGCGTGGGTTGAGGGAAGGGAAGAGCGGCTTGGGTTGAGGGAGAACGAAGAAAAAAAAAAAAAAAAAAAAAGGAGAGGAGGCAGAGGCGTAAGCGTGGGAGAAAGAGAGAACCAGAAAAAAAAAATGAGGGAAAACCAGAGGAGGTAGGCGCGAAAAGGGGAGCGTGTGAGAGGGAAGCGCGAAAAGGGAAGCGTGTTTTATTAAACAAATATTTTTTTTTTTACAATCTTGCTACAGTGGGCTGCTAGAGATAGCAGTCCACTGTAGCTGGATTGCAAAAATTATAGAATTTAAAAGCTTTGATGTAGTATGTTTTTGACCTTTTGATGCTAAAATTTAGGATTTATACCATTTGGCATTCTTAATAAGAATGCTCTAAGTAAGACGGTACTGTAGCACTATTTCAAAATTTTTTATTAGTACAAGACTGGATAATGGGCTTTTATTATTCTTTAATGCTAAAATTCCTTTACATATACAATTTGCAAGACCGGATGTGAATGCTTAGATCCCTAGCATCATGTATGTTAAAGACAAATAAATTATTTATTTATTTTTTGCATATTTTATTTAGGTAAAAATGTAAAACTGACCCTATAACTTTTAGTCTTTGTCATTTCAGTCCTCTAACTTTGAGTTTTGTCATTTTAGTCCTCTAAGTTTTAAGTTTTGTCAATGTAGTATTTTGTTAGGTATCAGTTACTCCTCCCGTTAAGTTTGGACTTTTTTATTTTTTTAATAATTTTCGTAATTAAAAGAAAATGAAAAAAAAAATGTAAGGGGAACAACGTTGTTCCTCTTCCCCTGAAATCAAAACCGGAAAACGGAAAAATCTCGATCTCTCTCTCAAGATCAGTCTCTCTCTCTCTCTCAAATCCACCATCATATATGCATTATGCTTTAAAGCAGACAACCACCAAACATGGAGCTCTCTCTCTAAAACCAGAAGAGAAAATCTCTGTTCTTCTTCGTTGCTTCTATCAGGTAAGCTTTTTTTCTATAAGATTCAAGTTTAATCTCTTTTTCCTCATCGTTTTTGTCACTTTGATCTATATCTGAAGTTTCGATTTCAAAGAAATCTTATTATTCTGTTATTTTTTTCAATTTTGTATAACAAAAGCTGTAAATAATGAAACGGAAATCATTTTCTTTGTGATTCTCATCAGCAGGAAAAGTAGTAGTTCAAGAACTGAAAAAAAAATGCAAACTGACTCGTCGTCGAGCACCGTCACTGCGAACACCATGTCCGCCTCACCATTCAAGTCTCAACTATTCCATCCAAACGATGTCATTTACAGCTCTCTCTACTCAACAAGCAACCCAGCCTCCTCATCCACGCTTTGCTTCGCTCCTCCGCCACCTCCAACGACTTCACCACTGTCGCGTCGTTTTCTACTCTCGACACCGCGTTTTGAAGGTTGAGAATCAGAGGAGTTGGAGGAGGAATGAACGAAGGAAGCGATCACGATCACGATCAGATCCCCTGGGATGATGTGGCGGCGGTGCCAGATTCGATTGAGAGTCCGACGAGTGTGATCGAGAGTGGAAGGCTCCCGAACGCTGACGTGGAGCCTTCCGCTGAGGATGATTATCGGATTTGATGATCTTGAGCAAAATGAACGTTTATCTGGTTGAGGATGAAGACTGAAGGGGGGGGGACCTTCCATGTTTTCTTTCTTTCTTTCTTTTTTTCTTTTTTTATTTTCAGCTTTTTTTTTATTTTCTTTTAATTACAAAAATTATTTTTTAAAAAAAATGGTCAAACTTAACGGCAGCAATAACTGAGACCTAACATAATACTACATTGACAAAAATTGAAACTTAGAGGACTGAAATGATAAAACTGAAAGTTAGAGGACTGGAATGACAAAAGCTAAAAGTTAGAGGGTCAGTTTTGCATTTTTACCTTTTATTTACTATTGCGACATGTTCTAATTTTTGTAGAGTACATCATACCTTATTCTAGCCTAGGAAAGGAAACCCTAAGCCCATTGGTTAAATGATCTGTGATCTGCCATTTAACATTAGTTCTAAACCACCACTACTTAAAAAGATACAACAAATGCTAATCTGCGTTAATTGCCACAAACGAACTCAACCGATAACTCTAGCCGTTTAGCCAACGTTGGCCTGCAATATGCAACGTGATAAAGAAAATATTTTATGCATTTACGGGTGTTTGGGGCAATAAAAAATATTGGACCGTGAAATAAATGCATTTATAGCAGAAATTAGTTTATGCTTTCATTTCCCGTAACCATTTTTCTATTTGACCAAAAACTTATTAATCGAATCTCTACCCTCACTCCCACTGTCTACCACCCCCACTAGCGTCCCTAGTATCCGCCTATTCAGTGGTTGCCAGCTACCATCACTATCAGTCCACGTTCAGGATTTTATTAGAGTAAAATACTATTTTGATCCCTAAACTTTATCAAAAGTCTTTTTTTTTTTTTTTTTTCTAGTTCCTAAATTTTGAGAAGTACTTTGTCATATCCTTAAACATTGTAAATAGTTATTGTAAGCGACTAAATTTCTAGTTTGAAATAAATCAAACAAGTAAAATAGTTTCACAAATGCGAATTTGTATTGATGATTGTGTGGTACAATTCTCTGGAATTACAAAAGAGTGATCCTCTGATTCGATCTCCTTGCAAAACTTATTGATTAGACTTATGGTAATGTGGATTTGACTTGAACACAAAATATCCTTCAATTTGGTTGAGGGATGGATCGAAGATTACTGAAACGGAATTACAATGAATCTCTGGCTATGAGTTTGTTTAGAAATCCTTTGTTCTTCACGTTCTTCATGTTCTTCGTGCGTTCTTCGTCTTCGAAGGTTTGTGGTGGAAGTTCTTCGGAGCTTTAGAGGCTTGAATCCGTTGAGCTTCAATGATTTGTGATTTGTTGATGTTTTCGGACACTTTTGGCTTGATTCCCGTGAACTTTAGGATCTAGGCAGATGATCTGGATGATTCTGCTTCGAATGTTCTCCGATTTTGGGGTTGAAGTTCTTGAAGTTCTTGAAGGCTTTGAGGCTTGATCTTCACAGAGCTTTTTCACTTCTGAATTCTGGTCCCCCTAAATGTCTCAGGAAGGCTTCTATTTATAGGAGTTTGGGGGTGGGTGAGCGACACGTGGCGGAGCTTGATTGGTGACACATGTCACAGCTTGATTGGTCCGCTTAAGTCATCGCTTACACGTGCGAGGTTGCTTGAGTCATCGCTTACACGTGCGAGGCTGCCTGAGTCATCGCTTACACGTGCGAGGCTGCTTGAGTCATCGCTTACACGTGCGCTGATGCGTGATTGGCTCTTGCATGACACTTGGCAAATTTCTGTTGGCTTCTGAATAGTGATAGCAAAACCTAGCAGCAATACATGGTGTTCTGTAATTGGCTGTATTTTGTGGACTTGGTAATGTGACGTGTCAGCTTGTGATAGGTCGGGAATTTTCCCTCTCTACAAATGCCCCCTCGAGACTCGTTCACACACACAGTTTTGGAATGTGGTGTGGGAATGAGTTTCGAAAAAATGGATTTTTGTACTCGACTCTTTAAGTGAAGTAGTTGAAGGTGGTGGAGCTTTTAGCAGGATGAGATAATTTCCAAAGAGTAAACCGACCCATATGAAAGGCTTTGATGAGACTGAAAAGGGGTCTGCTAGTATTTGAATGTACTTGCGTGATTGACTCATTTCAGTAGAGGTTAAGTTGAGGTAATTTCAGGAGAGTATTTTGGATTGTTGGCGGCGATCACAAGATGTTGAAGATGGGGAAGATGAGAGAATGGTGGCTGGGTACAGCATGCAGAGTCATGGAGCTAACCTCGTGTTTTTAAGAACTTCTGGTGAAGTTATCTCAGAAGAACATGCTTTGGATTACGGCGAGGACATGTGGGAGAGTGGTTGAATGCGCATGTGTAATTGTTTCACTCAGGTTAAGTTGAGGTAATTTCAGAAGAGTATGGATTCTGGTGATGCTGGTGTTGGTGGTGAAGAAGACGGAGATGAAGCGAAGTGAATGGGTGAAACATACACCACCATGGCGTTGACCCCGTACATTGGGGACCTTCTGGTGTAGGTGTCTCTGGGAAGTACACCTTTGGATATGTGACTGACTGCATGCTGAATGAGATCCGACGGCAAGTTATTGAATGTGCCTGTGTAATGGGACCATGCCGACGGACGTTAAGTTGAAGTAATTTCAGAAGAGTACCTTCTGAAATTCTTCAAGCTGATTTTAAGTTGGAGTAATTCCAGAAAATGAGTTTTGAGGTACCAGCAACGATGACCTTTGGGTCCCATAGTAGTGGGGACATGGAATAAGGTTTTGATGACCATTTACCGGCACCAAAGGCTGAATTCTGATGAGTTGGCGCCTTGGAGGTTGTTTTAAGTGTTGATGGAAAACAATTTGTAGGATACCCCAACACTTTTTTACCATCTTCACCTACTGCCACTTGTTGGAAAAGCACAGAAAAATGAAAGATGGAGCTAACTTGTGATTCTGGTCTTAGAAACCAGCCAAGTTGCTGTTTGTTCCGAACCACTGCTTCTGCTGGAAGACCAAGCAATTGGAGAGAGACTACAGGAGCCCTGAGGTTAGGAACAGGTGCTTCTGCTGGACTTGGATTTCCTGGCCAACCAAGTCCAAGGAAGCATGGAACCAAAGTGCAGACCTTGTTATGAATAATTTTGTAGACAAAGGTGGTCGTTAAGTGGAGAAACAAAATTTGTTTGGATCTCAAAACTGCAATGATGTTGTAAATAGGGTTTCGACCGAACAATGGGAGGGTTGATCTCAAACCGATTATGAAGCAAAATCGGTTGCTAGGTGTTGAGAATGATGAGATCATAGTGAGAAATGGTTGTGAAAAGGAGGATTTGAAAATCTGAAAGAGGCAAATCTTCATTTTATGATTCAGTGTGTTTGTTTTTTTTTTTTTTTTTTTCGGATGAGTTCTTGATGAACCCGGCCCTCCTATTTATAGTGGAGAGATAAAGAATGGTAGATTTAGTAGTTGAGAGTGGTAGTTGGGAATTTTTGGTGAGACTGGCGGTTGAGAATTTTTGGTGAGAACGGTAGATGGGAACGGTAGGCACTGAACGAGAATGGTAGGTTGGAGACTGGTAGGTACCGAACGGGAATAGTGGGTTGAATTAGTGACCCAGTGTAATTTCAGGTTCAAGACACACTTGTGAGAGTTCATTTGTATTTTGAGAGGAAGTCTTGATGAAGTCTGGAGAATAACCCTGAGGGGATCCCAATTAAATGGATGAATCTCAAATTTTGTTCTTGAGGACCTAAGTTTTGAACACTTGGAATTGAGTCATTTTTGCAATTTTCAAGTCTCAAATGACGGAACGGACTCCAAAATCGGAATGTACTCAAAAAATTGAGCAAGATAGGTCCATCTCAAAAATTTTGACATTTGGTCAACATTTGCACAAAAGTCAACTTTTTTGGAAATTGGACGTTTGCACAATTTCTGAGTTTCGAATGAAGAAACGGGTCCCAAAATTGGAATGTACTCGAAAAATTGAGTGGGACAGGTCCGTTTTGAAAATTTTGACTTTCTGGTCAATATTTGCACACAAGTCAACTTTTTTTAGAAATTGGACGTTTGCACAATTTCTGAACTTCGAATGAAGAAACGGGTCCCAAAATCGGAATGTACTCGAAAAATCAAGTGGGACAAGTCCGTTTTGAAAATTTTGATTTTCTGGTCAAGGTCAAAAGTCTGCTTGGTCCAAGCATTTTCTGTCTTCTCTTTTTTTTTTTTCTTTTTCTTTTCTTTTTTTTTTTCTTTTTTTTTTTTCTTTTTTTTTTGTTTCAGGCGGTTCGGACCGGGTCAAACCGGGTCGGTCCGGGTCGAATCTGGACCAAAGGGTAGCAGATGACGTCATTGGTGACGTCAGGCCTGCTGAAGCGCGCGTCAGGTATGGCGCGTGGCCGCACGTGGCACGCGCGAAAGAGGCGCCGGCGCGTGTAAGCGCGTGCGATGTCTGGAGGTGCGTGTTCGTCGTGGCAGCAATTCCGGCGGCGCGTGGAGGCGCGTGGTGGGCTTTTTGGACCTGAAATTTTCAGGTTTTGCAGATTGGAGGCCGTTGAACATCATGGTATGGTCAGTTTTTTAAAATCATGGGCAGAATTGCACAGATTTGAAGGATTTGGCCGCGGGTCATTGCGAGCTTATGGCGGCGCGTGGTGGCGCGTGAAAGCTCCTTGGAGTATGATCTTTCTGGGTCTGGTAGATCGAAGTCCATTAAACAGCCCTGCGGTATTAGTTTTGTGAAATGAAGGCCGGATTTGCGCAGATGTTGAAAGACTATTCCTTTGGTCACTGTGAGTTCGTGGCCGCGCATGGGAGCACGTGGATAGTCTACTGAGTTTGATTTTCTTTGGGTCTTTGTAGCTTGAAGTCCCTAGAAGATCCTTGTGGGGTCAGTTTTGTGAAATAATGTCTGGATTTTCATAAATCTGAAGGAGAAGTCCGTAGGCATGGCTGGGTTTGTTGCCATCTTAGTCCATTCTTACGGTGGCTACTCTGACAATATTTTGACAACCCAGGCAGAGAGTGGTTGCCACTGAGTGTCTCTGCTGTTCTCAAGGGATGGTGACATAGTAGAATAAAATACTTTCCATTGCCGGCCTAGTACTGCATCCAAAGTCTAACATCATAGTTTTTCTTAGAGGACTTATTTCCTTCTGCAGACTGATAGGTTCTTAGGTGTGTAACAATTTCTTTCTGACACCATGATCCTTTCCTGAGCATTAATTCACCTCTCCCTTTTTTTCTTAAGGTTTGGTGCAGTCTCTTTTGAAAATATGGTATTTTAATTATTTATGCACCTCTTTCTTTTTGTCCATTAGTTTCTGAGGATCCCTATATAAAGCCATCCGGAGCATGTACTAAGTTTGTACAAGCATTATCTTCAGTGGGTAGTGTATTTTCAGTGTAGAGAAACTCTGCCTTTTTACTTTTTTTTTTTTTTTATTAGATGTTTTTTTCTGTACTAATTTTTTTTCTTTATTAAATGTTTTGTCTGTACTAATTTCTTTTTTCTTCTTTTTTTTTTTTTTTTTTTTTTAATGTTTTTTCTGTACTAATTTTTTTTTTTTTTTTTTTTTTTACAGCAATCATAATGCTCTTTTTTAAGGATTCGAAGATTGGTCAAGAACCGGCCTTGTTCATTTGTAAAGAGAAAGATGACAAGGATGCAAAGGCTACGACTTTGATTGTTCGTCCGCCTATAATAGGAAGATTTTCAGAAAGATGGGGCCATAACTCTTACACTCTTAATTTGCCAAAATGGTCACAAGTCGTTCCCTCCGACGATGGCTCTAAATTGGAGACAATTGTCCTTCTTGCTTCGCATCACAAAAATATTGCTAAATCAAAGCCGTACAACACTTTGGGACGAGAGATAATTGCAAAGCGTGCCAATTGGGATTTTTCCTTTAATGTGAACGGAGGGTTTTCCTATTTCTCCCTTTATTGGGATTGGCTAGAAGATGTGCTCGGTCGGTGTAAACACCTCCTCGATGCGGCCCACCTCTACAGTGCTGTCTTTGCTTCCTTATTCACATACGATTATGATGAGAATCTCATGAAAGCATTTTGTGAGTGTTGGAGTCCGTCGACCAATACCCTCCATACCTCAGTTGGGGAAATTTCCATCACACCATGGGATCTTTCCATTCTTGGTGGACTTCCTTGCACAGGTGCATTTTATGATGAAGTGGTACCCAATGCGCAAGAGTTGGACGGAACTAATGAGCAAGGACGACCCTATCTGCCGTACAGCTATCGCTTCCTTTTCATGGCGTATCATCACCTTCAAAACCGACTGAAGAGGCAAGGGAAAGTGAGTGTTCGTGACTGGATTACCTTTTGGTATAGAGGAAATAGCAAGTATTCGGCTCCTAGAAAACCAGCAAGACGGACAACCATTCCCAAGTGTAGTCAGAATCCCTTTGGCGTGATAAACGAGCGTGGACCATGGTCTGATAAAGAACACGGGGTCTTTGCGGATCTTCAAGTTGAGGATAACTTAAAGGAAGAGACTTACTTATCGGCACTTCTTTCTTGTTGGCTGTGTGTATTTGTTTTTCCTATTAAGGATCCAAATAGCATCCGTCCAGGTACTTTCAAGATTGCTAGTTCCATGGCCAATGGTCGTTTGTTTGGCCTCGCTTCCCCAGTATTGGCTAGCATTTATCGTGGACTCAACACCATTTCTTCTTCTCCTACTCCGAGCAAGTCTGGAGCTAGTTTTGCCATTCATTACGTTTATGCCTGGGTAGGTCATTTTTTTAGAAGCAATCGCATCACCAATGACAAACTGTCTGATCCTTTGATGACAAAATATTCTGGTGTAGGCTACGCCTCTCTGTTCAATGAATTCTCCGCACGAAAGCACATACGAACCGCCACCAACTTCATTTGGCACGGGACTGCTTTCAAGAAAAGCTATGACCAGACATTTATTGACAACGATCATTTATCCATTCAGAAATTTGGCTACTTTATGAGCCTTCGCTCAGGGTACTTGTCACTTCGATGTGAAGACCAACATACTATAGAAGCATATAGTCCTCACAGATTTAGCCGGCGCTTTGGATTTCATCAAGATATTCCCAGTGATTTGAAGGAAGAAATTCGTACAGGCTCTTTAAAAGATCTACACCAATTCTATCAATCTTTCACTCACAGCAACACAAATTCCAAGGTACTCATTTCGGCTTTTGCCACAGACTTTGGGAGCCGGGTCAGATATAGCTACAAGCAATGGTGGGAAGGAGTTTGCAGAAATGATTTTACCAAAGGAACAAATTTTTTAGCTGACATTGCCTCCTTTCGTGTTAAATCATTGACACCCAACAAATTTCAAAAGGGAAAGAGGGAGCTACAAGACCCATATATTCCACAGCCCTTGTCAGAGTTTGCACAATATCCTCTTGAAGATGATCGTCATTCAAAAGATTCATCTCGACATACCGGGGTTGCTCGAAGTCAAGGAACCAGAGGTTCACTTGCTGTTCCAGCTAGGGATGCCATTAAAATTTCTGAAGAGAAGGTGTGTAACAACCTGGACTATAATTGGAAACATTTGAAGAGTCCAATGAAGGGTGTTGATGCAGAGACTTCTATTGATCATGTGCATCTTCTTACAAATAGTGAGTCTTCCATCTCAAAGCCATCTGCGAAGGGTTCGGATCTTAAAAGGTGTAAGTTTGCTGATGTTGGTACGTCATCCAAACTTCTGACTGAGCCAGGAAGGACATTTCTCTCATCCACACAGCCGACCAACCCTCCGGAAGTCTCTATGTTTCAGGCCATGGCGCATGTTTCTTCCGTGCGTAGGAAAGGGGCCTCTATGTTGGGAGATGTTCTTCTAAATAAGATTTCGAATCTTTCTGTGGACAACATCCTCCCACAAGTTGAAATAAATGAAATTTATAGTGGGATTGAAAGTCTTGGAGTGGACCCTCAACACTTGCGCGAGAATGTTGACAAATATTGTGAGGGTATTGCAGACTATTTGAAGATGAAGGAATCTTTGAACCAACGACCAAGTCCTGTTATCTTAATTCAACGCGAGGCTGAAGTTGAATTCCTCCTTTCTGAAGCGTCGCAGAAGAAAGTATCTTTGAAGACCGAACTTGATACTGTTAGATTGAGGATGGTTGACCTGCAAACTGAGCTCGTCCAACTAGAGCAATCACGGTCTCAAATTGAGACTCATCAAGTTGAACAAGACAATGTTGTGCAAGACTTAGAAGAACAACTTGAAGAAGTCAAATCTGCCCCCGCTCTTGAAGACCAGGATATGAAGGCTTTAGAGAAGATACGAGCCCTTCTGGAAGATAATCGTTCTAGCTTGAAAGACTTGAAATGGATGTTGTAATATTTTTTTTTTGTTTTAATTCCCTTCATAAATGTCATCATGCTTTCCTCTGTACTATCTTCCTTTCGTCAATCAATAAAGAAGACTTTATTCTCTGCTCCTTCATTTTTTTTTTTAGTGCGAGACTGAACTTAGCAAAAGATACTAAGTTGCCTACGTACCCTTGAGAGGGATCAAGTCATCACGTAGTTCAAATGATTTTTTTTTTTAGTGCGTGACTGAACTCAGCAAAAAAAATACTAAGTTGCCTACGTACCCTTGAAAGGGATCAAGTCATCACGTAGTTCAAATGATTTTTTTTTTTTTTGTTTTGTTTTTTTTTTTTTTTTTATAATTTTTTTTTTATGTGTTTTTGCAAAAAGGGGGGCGCAGTGTATAATAGTGGGTACACCACTGATCGAACCCGAGACCTCCTCAAGGGTGACATAGGCATCCAACCGCTATGCTACACTCGTAATTGTTGACATGGAGTGGGATTAATTTCTCCTTATTGGTACGCTTTCAAGGGTAATGGGAAAACATCATGTACTCTTGCAGCGCTATAGTGGGTAGTTTAAGCTCTTACCGAGGAGCAATCCTTGATTTTCAAGCATAGAAGCGTTTGAGGAACTTCCCATTGATGGGGCCGATCCTTACACCATCATTATCAATCAACTTGTAAGCTCCATTGGTGTAGACTTCTTGCACAACATAAGGTCCATCCCATTTTGAAGTGAACTTATTGCCTGTACGATGAGTTGTAATGATAGGTCTTCGAACGGCGAGGACTAAGTCACCAACTTGGAATGATCGTGGTTTAACTCTTTTATTGAATGCGCTTGAAAGACGAGCTTGATAGCACTCAAGGCGTTGTTGGGCCTCGAGCCTTTTCTCATCAAGCGCCTCTAATTCTTGCAGTCTGAGCTTGGCATTTTCTTCTCCAGTCAATCCTTCTTGAATGGCAATCCGTAATGATGGGATTTGGCGTTCTAAGGGAAGAACGGCTTCCACTCCATAAACAAGAGAATACGGCGTTGCTTGAGTAGGCGTTCGAAATGTTGTTCGATACGCCCATAATGCTTCTCCGATTCTTTCGTGCCAATCTCGCTTTGTCTTGGATACCACTTTTTTCAACAAACTGCCAAGTGTTTTGTTAAATGCTTCAGCTAGTCCGTTTGCCGGGGCATTGTACATGGAGGAGTTGTATTGTTTAAATTCAAACTTCTCGCATAGCTCTGTCATCAGCCTATTGTAGAATGGTTTGCCATTATCAGTTATGATATACCGAGGGACACCATACCGATAGATCAAGTGAGTTCGAATGAAATTGACCACCGTTTCTTTCTTCACTTCCCTAAGGGGTACAGCTTCTGCCCATTTCGAGAAGTAGTCAGTTGCGGCCAAGATGTACAAATGGCCACCGGATGACTTTGGTAATGGCCCTATTGCATCAAGTCCCCACGCATCAAAAGGCCAAGAAGCTACAGTTGGGTGTAGAGGTTCTGGCGGCTGATGGATGAAGTTTGCGTGATACTGACAAGCTTCGCACTTCTTAGCGCACTCCATAGAATCTTGCACCATTGTAGGCCAATAGTAACCCATTCGTTTGATCCTATAGTGTAACTTAGGACCTGACTGATGTGCGCCGCATATTCCAGAATGAGCCTCCTCTAAAGCTTGTTTAGCCTCCTCCTCTCCTAAGCAACGGAGAAACAATCCATCAAATGAACGGCGGAAGAGAGTGTCTTTATAGTAAATAAATCGAGCAGCCCTTCGCCGAACTTCGGTCTTGTGGCGTTTATCATCTGGGAGTCTTCCATGTTGAAGGTATTCAATGATCACTTGTCGCCAATCTTCTTTTTCAACAAGGCATACAGAAATGATGTTGGCTTGCTCTTCTTCATCTTCTTCAACTAGGAGAGGTACCACCCACCTTTGGGAAATAGCAACTTCGGTTGTCTCTTCTTGGGATAATGCTAAGGCGGTAGCCAAATTAGCTAAAGCATCGGCCTGTCTATTCTCCTTCCTTGGTATATGCTCCAATGTGGTGGCCTCAAAACTTGCTACCAACTTCTTCGCATATTTGCAATAAGGGATAAGGTCTTCTTTCTTGACATCATACTGCTCCGAGACTTGGTTGATAATTAATTTGGAATCCCCAAAGATCTCAAGCTGCGATATGCCCATCTCAATGGCCATTTGTAGACCAATGATCAATGCTTGATACTCGGCTACGTTGTTTGAGCAAAGTTCACTCAATGAGAACGAGTATAAAAGTATTTGCCGTTGTGGAGAAACAAACACTACACCTACCCCCGCTCCTTCCCGACGTGCGGCCCCATCGAAAAACATCATCCATGGTGGCATTACTTCAATGTAAAACACATCTTCATCTGGGAAATCATCGGAGAACTCCCAATCAGATGGAACTGGGTGATCAGCTAAAAAGTCTGCCAACGCTTGTCCTTTGACAGCTTTTTGTGGAACATATGCAAGGTCATATTGTTGTAGCAGGACTGCCCATCGAGCTATACGACCTGAAACCACTGGCCTGGAGAGGACATATTTAATTGGGTTCGCCTTTGCTATCAAACGGACCGTATATGCTTGCATGTAGTGCTCCAGTTTGTCTATGGCAAAGAAAAGAGCGAGACACATCTTTTCGATAGGAGAATAATTTAATTCAGCCCCATTAAGAGTTCGACTCAGATAATAAAGCGCTCTTTCTTTCCCCTCCTTATTTTCTTGAGCCATAAGAGCACCTAGGGACTTTTCTTGTGCCGCAATGTACAGCACCAGAGGCTTTCCCGGGATAGGAGCACCTAAGACTGGAGGATTAAGCAAGTATCTTCTGATGCGCGCAAAAGCATTGCTACAAGCCTCATCCCATTCAAAGTGCACATCCTTCTTCATTAACCTGTTGAAAGGTTGACATCGACCAGCCAAGTTCGAGATAAATCGTCGTATGTAAGCTAGTTTTCCCTGCAAGCCTCTAAGTTCTCATAAATTCTTGGGCTCTGGCATTTTCTGGATAGCTTCAATTTTGGACTGGTCAATTTCAATACCGCGGTGCCTCACAATGAAACCAAGAAATTTACCAGATGTTACGCCAAAAGCGCATTTGCGGGGGTTCATTTTAAGCTGATACTTTCTTAGGCGATTGAACACGGATTGTAGTTCTGCCAGATGGTCTTCCCTTCTTTTTGTTTTAACCACCAGATCATCGACATAACACTCTATTTATTTATGAAGTACATTATCAAAGATCTTTTGCATGGCCCTTTGATAAGTAGCACCAGCGTTCTTTAGCCCGAAAGGCATTACTTTGTAACAGTAAATGCCTTTAGGAGTACGAAAAGCTGTAAGCTCTTCATCCTTTGGATTCATTCGAATTTGGTTATAACCTGAAGAACCATCCATGAAAGATAAAGCTTCATGACCAGTAGTGGCATCAACCATGACCTCAGTGATGGGTAATGGAAAATCATCCTTGGGACATGCATTATTCAAATCACGGAAGTCAACGCATACTCGAATTTGTCCATTCTTCTTTTTGACAGGGACGATGTTAGCAATCCATTCCGGGTACTGTACTTCACGAATGAAGCCCGCTTCAATGAGCTTATTGACCTCGGTTTCTATTTGAGGGATAAGCTCTGGCCGAAAGCGTCTTTGGGCTTGTTTGACTGGGCGCACGCCCTTCTTTACTGCCAAATGGTGTAAAGCAATACCTGGATTGAGCCCAGGCATTTCCTTGTAAGTCCAAGCAAACACATCTTTATATTCTACCAAGAGCTTGAGGTATCCTTCTTCTTCTTCAGGAGTGAGAAGCGCACTAATGAAAGTTGGTCGAGGTTCTTCGATAGTTCCTAAATTGATTTCTTTAAGTTCATCAACTGTAGCTTGTACTCCATCCTCCAAGGCTGGGGGAGCTTCATCGACCTCTTCATTGGTTGCTTCAGCATCTGAAAGTGTACCTTCTTCTATTGTAATATGAAACGAGGATGACACCTCTTCAATTTGCTCATTGTGAACAAATGATGGTCTAGTGCGTACAATTGTCCGCCTCTTGACTTTCAGCGATCCTTCAGTGCTGATGTCTAAGGTAGAGTTACGCTTCATGCGTGAAGGAATGCTACTGCGGATCTCATCATGAACTTTCTCCTTCTTTTGAACCTCAAAGTTCATTGAATTTTGAGAATGACTATCAATAGGCCTTTTTGTTGCCCCCAATCGATCAAAGACTGATTTATAAGCAAGAGTGTCCCGATTTTGTGTTAAGCAAGTTGTATTTAACCTGTCGAACACTGTGATTCGTGACGATGAGGCCTCAATGCGATCAAACACTGAGACGCGCGATGAAGAATGATCTTTTCTTTGATTCGAACTTTCGCCAACTTCCACTGTTATGTATTGGGAATTTGAAGCATCGCTTCTTTTCTTGATCCATATCTGAGCTGGCTGTTCAGGAGTATAACCTAATCCGGTCTTTGGGATAGGAATTTCATGCCCTTCAAGCCGCATTCTCCTTTGTGTTTTGCTAAGGCCATGTACTTTCTCTCCGGTGAATTCTGGAATCAATTTCCCTAGGTCGCTTTGTCTTGAGAAATCGTAGCCTGCTCTGGCCAACAGCCTATACGCCTTCGGGTCAAACCATTCTTTCGTCCGTTCACTTGGTAGAATACCATGCTCTGTCAGACTTTGTGAAGACCTCACGAATCCATTTAGTGGCTTCGAGGGCAAAGGATTTATGGATGAAGTTAAAGGCATGACATGGTTTTCTTTCAATATGGCTACATCTTCCGTCGTGAGCCTTGCAGGAGGCCTTCCCATTTCTTCTGTAGATTGAAGGCATTCCGCAAATGGTGATTGTCCATTCTTACGGCGTGATAATGGTACATAACGGAGGAATGGAGGGCTATTGGAAGGCGTTGAATTTTTCGCCCTCACTGCACCACTGGTAGATTCACTAGAATGATCATTCCTAGATTCTGGACCTTCCTTTGGGGAAGGAATATCCTTTCTAGTGATGAATTTAACATGCTTCTTTTCACCCTGCTTGCTTTCCATGGACAGGATTTCAACTGGGAGAACTTCACTAGAAATGTTATCTTCTACATAAAATTTTGCGTCAGCAAAGTGAGCTTCTGCCTCAGCAAAAGGCTTTAAGTCGGCATTGACTTTCTTTATTCCACTTTGAAGGTACTTGAAACATTGATGCAAAGTCGACGGCACTATTCCATTTCCATGGATCCAGGGACGTCCTAACAACATGTTGTAAGTCGTCTTGGCATCAATAACGTGGAACAAGACGTTACTTGTCAATTCTCCAATGATCAATTCCAGGTGGATCATGCCGATTGCGCGTTGTCCTCCTTGGTTGAAACCTTGAATGACCAAACGACTATGTGATAATTCCTCCATAGTAAGACCAAGTCGTCTCATTGTCATTTTTGGTAGTATATTAACAGCTGAGCCTCCGTCAATGAGAATACGATCGATCTTTTGTTCACGAGCATAACTAGAGACATAAAGTGGGCGATTGTGGGGCTTAGAGCCTAACAACAGATCCTCATCTGTGAAAGTTAAGTCTGGAGAGCATGTGTAACATTCCTGAGTTTGTTGAAGAGTGTTGGTAGAGGGAGTGTACATCTCTGGCTTTTCAGGAGCTTGGGTGAGCACTTCTTTTGGTGAGGTGGAGGATTGCAAAGGTTCAACTTCACCAACCTGAGATTGGAGTTCCTCCAATGATGACAAAGTCTCATTTGGACCACCGTGGTCAACATCCTCCTTTTCGTCCTGAATTTCGCAATGAGAGACCGTGTGAACGGCCTCGGCTGAGTCATTTTGAAGGAATTTTCTGGGGAAGAATTCTTCCAATGTGATGAGCTTTCGAGATTTTTGGGTCTGTGCTGAATCTTCATACACTTTTGTTCCCAGTCTCCCTCGCCTCTTATTGCTCCTTCCTCTTGATTGAGGCTGAATTTGGTTTTGTGCTTTTCTGGACTCTTTGGCGATCAAATGAAGAGGGAATGTTCGTCTCTGTTTCCATCTCCTGCGAGTAACCATTGTCCAGTCCTCTTCCTCATCCATTGTTGACCTTTTATCATCATTTGAATTATAATTAGGTGCTTTTTGTGAGAGCTGAACTTGAACAGGTTCCAGAGAACCAAATTGGATGAGCGTGGTATTTGCCCCCTGCTTAGTAGTTGGAGACATGCAAATAGGTAACCCGCAAGAAATTGTTGCAATGTTTGATTGAGCAACATCATTAAAATCCAAGTCAATCTTCCTTTCCTTGGCTAGCTTCATGATGAGTTCTTTAAGGACAAAGCATTTTTGGATTGGATGGCTTAAGATGCGATGATACTTACAATAGTTCGGGTCATCAACTTTTCCCATCTCTTCCGGCCGTTTGCATTCTGGCAATTCAATTAATTTCAACTTGAGCAGTTGTTCTAGCATTTCGGGCATATCGGTATCTAGGAAAGGATACACCTTTTGCTCCCATTCCTTAAGTGATGAGCGACGCGTCTCACGCTGTTGGCCTCCCTCGGGCCTCTTCTCATTAGCCCTCACATTTCTTGTTGAAACTTTGACTGGGGCAGGGTTGACATTCATTGAATCTTTGATATTACTTTTCGTATTTCTATCATTTTTCCTTATTTCCCGTCTTTCTTTCCTTTCCTCAGGTACGGGAGGTTTCGTATTTCCATGGCTAGAGATACTTAATTCCATGTCATGCGCACGAGTTGCCAACTCTTCAAATGTTCGGGGCTTTATCCCTTGAAGGATGTAAAGAAGTCCCCAATGCATGCCTTGGATGCACATTTCTACAGCAGATATTTCAGAAAGTCTATCCTTGCAATCTAGACTCAAAGAACGCCACCGATTGATATAGTCAACGACAGGCTCATCTTTCCACTGCTTGGTATTAGTAAGCTCCATCATGCCTACCGTGCGACGTGTGCTATAAAATCGATTGAGAAACTCCCTTTCGAGTTGCTCCCAATTGTCGATCGATTCGGGTTCCAAATCAGTGTACCAATCAAATGCATTTCCCTTGAGTGAACGGACAAATTGTTTTACAAGGAGGCTTCCTTGAGTTCCTGCATTCTCACAAGTCTCTACGAAGTGAGCAATATGTTGTTTTGGATTGCCCTTTCCATCAAATTGCAGGAACTTAGGAGGTTGGTATCCATTTGGCATTCTCATGCTGTCAATGCGCTTTGTGTAGGGTTTTGAATATATGAGAGAACTTGTAGAAGATCCTCCATATTGTGCTCGAATGGTATTTGTTATCATGTCCTGCAGTTGTTGGACAGATATCGAGGCCATTGAGGTGGAATGTCCGTGTTGAGAAGTGCCTTCACCTCCTTTTCCTTTATCACCCCTAGCGTTTTCTCCTTTGAAGGTAAAGCCAGGTGGGTGCTCAGGGCCAAGACTTGATTCACCCGAATCTTGTACTTCCAGTTTGTTCATTAGGGTTGCAATTTTGACATCCTTCTCTTCAAGTGCTTTGGTGAGAAGGGTGACCCTTTGTTCCATTTCAACCATTTTTTCTTCCATAGTAGAGGTGTTAGTCATCATCACTGGCATGACCTCTAGATATGATGGAGAGAATGATGAAACAGGATGAGTCGAAGGTATTTCATTTCTTAAGTTTCTCATCACGGGTGAAGAGTTGATAGAAAAGGTCTTTGTTGGGGATGATTCATTATTGATCTCGAAGTCTTTCGAGACAGATGAATCCTCAGCGGTAGTCTTCCTTTTTGTAAGAAAGTCTAGAGAGATGGTTGGTTGGTGTTGAAATCGATCAAGAACTTTGGATCGACTGCGAGTGATTGGGCCGACATAATCATCAGCGCTAGAATCATCGACCACTGATTTTCGGACATTCTTGCTAGAGGCCATTGAGACTAGTAGCAAATCGAATTTCTTTTCTTTTGAAGGAGAAAGAGATGAGAGGCAGAGATGTCCCACTGGGCGTGCCAGAATTTGTAAGCGACTAAATTTCTAGTTTGAAATAAATCAAACAAGTAAAATAGTTTCACAAATGCGAATTTGTATTGATGATTGTGTGGTACAATTCTCTGGAATTACAAAAGAGTGATCCTCTGATTCGATCTCCTTGCAAAACTTATTGATTAGACTTATGGTAATGTGGATTTGACTTGAACACAAAATATCCTTCAATTTGGTTGAGGGATGGATCGAAGATTACTGAAACGGAATTACAATGAATCTCTGGCTATGAGTTTGTTTAGAAATCCTTTGTTCTTCACGTTCTTCGTGTTCTTCGTGCGTTCTTCGTCTTCGAAGGTTTGTGGTGGAAGTTCTTCGGAGCTTTAGAGGCTTGAATCCGTTGAGCTTCAATGATTTGTGATTTGTTGATGTTTTCGGACACTTTTGGCTTGATTCCCGTGAACTTTAGGATCTAGGCAGATGATCTGGATGATTCTGCTTCGAATGTTCTCCGATTTTGGGGTTGAAGTTCTTGAAGTTCTTGAAGGCTTTGAGGCTTGATCTTCACAGAGCTTTTTCACTTCTGAATTCTGGTCCCCCTAAATGTCTCAGGAAGGCTTCTATTTATAGGAGTTTGGGGGTGGGTGAGCGACACGTGGCGGAGCTTGATTGGTGACACATGTCACAGCTTGATTGGTCCGCTTAAGTCATCACTTACACGTGCAAGGTTGCTTGAGTCATCGCTTACACGTGCGAGGCTGCCTGAGTCATCGCTTACACGTGCGAGGCTGCTTGAGTCATCGCTTACACGTGCGCTGATGCGTGATTGGCTCTTGCATGACACTTGGCAAATTTCTGTTGGCTTCTGAATAGTGATAGCAAAACCTAGCAGCAATACATGGTGTTCTGTAATTGGCTGTATTTTGTGGACTTGGTAATGTGACGTGTCAGCTTGTGATAGGTCGGAAATTTTCCCTCTCTACAGTTATTTCAAGAGTTAGAGACAAAAATAGGGATTAAAAAAGATATTTTTTGTTTGAGCATAGAAAGTAAAACATTTTAATAATTTAGGGAATAAATATGAATTTTTCAATAGTTTAGAGACGAAAATGATCTTTTTATAGTTTAGGGGGAAAAAAAAAACTTTTAATAAAGTTTAGACACCAAAATAGAATTTTACCCGTTTTTTATCTATATATATATTTTTTTTAAAAAAATTATAAATGTGCGTAGTAGATGAGAAAATGTGAGAAAGTAGTAGAAATTATGTTTTCATAGCATTTTTCAGAACGCAATCAAACATTGAAAAAAAAATTGAAGTGTTTTCAGGAACACAATGAAACATTAGAAAATAATTTATTTTCTCAATATTTTTATGAATTCGATCCCCTAAATATATTTCTTGGCTTTATAACACTGACTTTAGGAAACATATATGGTATTTGTAACTCAAATAAGCTTGCAGTTTGTTGGAATATTCACAAGATAAAATTTAGGTAAAGTACCTTAGGAACAGTTCATTAGGTTCCCCAATTTAATTCAATCACTTGGGTATTCTGAATATGATTATTCTTGGAAAATATAACACTATTCTTAATTATCTTATTGAAAATTCTAAATTGAGTTATTCTTAGAATATAACACTATTCTTATCTTATTAAAAATTGTAATTAACAGGATTCAATTAAGAACCTAAGGTACTGAATCTAAGCTTTATCTATATTTACACCTGTAATGAGTGTGTGGCACTGCTCTCTCTCTTTCTCTCTCCGCACACAATATTACCGAAAGTTTTCTAAGCCCATCTTTTCCACTAGTACCAATTCCCACAACAATTTATCTTGCACCAATTGGGAGGTAGCAGTATGCTTACAGAATAATATTGGCCCCATACTTTCATAACGAATATCAACAAGTTTTAAGAAATCTGTCAGGTATGTATAGCTCAATAAACATCGTTTCCGTCTTAATAAAGAGTATTCAAATGACAACATTTGGCCCCTTTAGACAAAAATTAGTTTCACTCAAAATTGAGTCTAAGGAAACAACTGACACTAATGTTTTGCCCATACACAGTTCACTCAAAGATATCCTCTCTTGTTTTTTTTTTTTTTTTTTTTTTTTGCCTGAAACATCATAAATCCATGACTAAGCATTCAGAACTGGTTTGGAATATTTCACTTACCACAAAATTTTACAGAATACAGATTTAAGACCATTTGTTTCTGTATTAAACAGTCATAAAGTTCCTAATTTTCATGCTATACGATCAAGTTGAACATAAATTGCACAAAAGGAATGCGGGGTTGAAGGGACAATTTTGTTGAAATGATGAATTTTTGTACTAATAACATGCTTTTGCTTATTGGTGAAATTTGTTCCAAGAGCTAGAAGAAATGTTTGTACAACATGCAGTACTCTATCTATAGTCTGATCCAAAGGCATTTCCCTCATACGTGTACAACGAAGTCCAACACGGCCCACATACTGGACTCCCAACCAGATAATAGGCTCTTACATGTTGCCACTTACCAGCTTGATTTTTTTATTTTTTATTTATAGTTTTGTAATTTTTGTTTCTGAAAGGCTATAAAATGGGCTACCTTTTTAGATTTTTTGTTGTTATTTGGGCTACTTTTGTTATTGCTTGGGCTATTTTTGTTATTGATTGAGTTAATTTTTGTTGGTTCAAGGGTTAGGAATTATTTTTCTGGGCCAAGTTTAATTTTCTAAGGCCCATATATATATATATATATATATATATATATATATATATTAAAAATAAGGGATAATTACAGTAAACCCACCTGTGGTTAGGCCCGTTTTCACTGTGCCTACCCGTGGTTCAAAACTTATCACTTTGCCCACCTGAGGTGCCTTCCGTTAGGGATCTGTTACCCACCTCTCCGTTTGGCGTTAGAAAAACACATTTTTAAAGAAAAACAAACATAACAAAGATCAAAAAGTTAGGACTTTTTATTGCTTAAGAACTTCTTTGAGAACAAAACACAGGAATAGCACAGATCAAATGCTATTCCTGATTAAAAGTGATTTCATTGAGCATTTGTTTTTTTATTTTTGTTTTTTTTATAGATCTCTCCAACTTTTATTCAAACCAAACCAAACCCAAAAAGAAAAAAAATTCCAAATCCTAGAAAACAAATTACCAGAAATATATTTTGCTGTTGATCCTTGTCCTCCATTCTCTGCAACTAATCACAAAAAAATTCATACATATAAATATAGTTGTCGGAGATTGTGGTTCCTGCGAGTCCGGTATGTGCTAGTAATGGAGTCGCCGATCTCGTGAGCTCCAGTCCGATTGATCGCGATCTCGCCGGCGTGATCTCGCCTGCGAGATCTCACGAAGGCGAGATTGCGATCGACGCTTCGCAAGATCGCGCCGTCGATCGCGATCTCGCCTTCGCGAGATCGCGCCGGATCGAGATCGCGATCGACGGTGCGATCTCGCGAAGCGTCGATCGCGATCTCGCCTTCGCGAGATCGCGCCGGCGAGATCGCGATCTCGGATCGCGATCGTTGATGATTTTTTTTCTGGATTTGTGGCTTGTGTTTTTCTGGGATTTGGATTTTTTTTTTTTTTTTGGGTTTGGTTTGGTTTGAATAAAAGTTGGAGAGATCTATAAACAAACAAAAATAGAAAAACAAATGCTCAATGAAATCACTTTTAATCAGGAATAGCATTTGATCTGTGCTATTCCTGTGTTTTGTTCTCAAAGAAGTTCTTAAGCAATAAAAAGTCCTAACTTTTTGATCTTTGTTATGTTTGTTTTTCTTTAAAAATGTGTTTTTCTAACGCCAAACGGAGAGGTGGGTAACAGATCCCTAACGGAAGGCACCTCAGGTGGGCAAAGTGATAAGTTTTGAACCACGGGTAGGCACAGTGAAAACGGGCCTAACCACAGGTGGGTTTACTGTAATTATCCCTAAAAATAATTTACTATACATTTTCAGTTTAAGATGTGACTGCGAGGCTGTTTTATAACCCAAAAAGAAAATTACTTCAAAAGTAATTTAAATTTTTTTTTTTATATAAGATAGAATTTTAATTTAGCATAATTTAAGTGTATGTGTGTGAAACTCCATTCTAGAGGTTTGAACCCTAACTCTTACACCTTTTAAACCATACAAATACTTATACTTGTGGGGTGACCATATCATGCCCCAAACCCAAAAGGGACAGAAATACAACCCAATGGTACCTGTAGATTTTTCCTTCTTGATAATTCAATCCAAATAATTCATACAAAGTATCAACATCAAGAATATTCATAATAATTTAATTAATGATACTCCCAAAGTAAGTTAAAGTTCTATGTAATAATTACAAGAACCATTAGCCACAAAAGAATAGAGGCCTGAATAAATATAATTACACATTATTAACTTGTCCCATCAGTGGGAATAAAAGTCATCACAACTATTAGATACTAAAAAATGAATCAAGCCTCCTCTAGGATGTATAACACCTAAGGATCATCATCACAAAAGTTCAACCTCTATCAGTAGTTTATCTAACTATTACTAGGCACAAAAAATTGTCTCAAGAGATCGTTGCTACTCTGAAAAAGTTAGTGTAAGAATGGGATGAGACAGAGCTTAGTAAGTAGTATAATAAATGGGATAGGGGAAATGCAAGTTTCATGATAATAAATAGTTTATAAAGCATGTTATAATTTGGGAATTTTTAATTGAAATCTACAAAATCATTCTCAATAAAAATATGACAAGAATTATTATACAATGTAGCAAATAGCTTATAAAATACAATTTATGATTAAACAATCCAACGCACAACTCATTAGAATAATCACCATGAACTACATAATATATATATACACACACATTGTGAGCAATAAAAACATCATTCCAAGTTAATTACTTGAAAACTTTGGCAAGGAAGATAATATTTAATTAAATTATGGTATCATTATATCTTCATCATATAATTGAAGTGTCAAGTTCATATGACACCATTTTTCTCACTTAACAATAGGAATGCCTTCACCATAAGTCTACGCCATTGTTTTTCTCTTTCAAAATTTTACCAAAAAATAAATTTTTATCTCATTTCTCATAGAAATTATCGCTAACATTTTTTTATGAATTTCAAAAAATATTTCTCAAAACACATACGTTTTTCCTCAATCTCATACTCCTTAGATTTCAATAGACATAAAACAATTTCACAAAATATAATAAACATATAGTATCATATAATTTATCACATAAATTGCAAATGCAATGAGTTAGTATCCACATTTCAAGACAACGTTGCATAATATTGCTCACGTATGAATGAATCAAAATCACGTTTTGATGGACATCATTATTTATTCTTTTCAAATTCTTAGTCCACCAAATTACTTAGATTAAACATATAGCAAAAGAAACTCCAAGAAAGATGTAATTATATCTACGAATATAACTACTAAGATTTTTTCTTTACAAACATAATATCATACCACAATATAAAATTTCATGATCAATAACTTGTTCATCTATTTTTGAAGCATGAAGGTCAACTTTTAAGATTGTTGGAAATATTTTAGTGAATAAACAAGTTTTGATTCAACAAATAATATCCCCAATAATTAGCAAGGATATAAAATAAAAAGAAGTTTAGAACAATCTTACAATGCTATAGAATCATGCTGCGAAAGCATTGTCCTTAAAGGTTGATTCGTGCCACCCGAAGTAAAACTCGGTGCGACTGGTTCTCTTGGCTAAACAATTCCACAAGATTAGACTATAGTGTCAACCTTCATGATGAATGCACTTCCACTCACGAAGGTTCAAGAACAACCCTCTATTGCCTTTCCTTGGAACAAATATATGTTGTAGAAAAATATGTGGGAGAGAAAAAGAATAGAAATTATGTATTTATAAATATAGAGTAGTCAAAAGACTTACAGGAAAGGGTGTAGTGATGGATATTAGATAGGCTACTCATGACAATAATAACCTATAGTTATTGGTAACTAATAACTCATAAAAGCCCAACGGCTATTTTTCTCATAATTGCCAACGGCTAGAAAATAAATAATAATAAAAGTATTTGGAACACACACCCATACCAACAATTCTTCCGACACAAAGCCAAAACTAATTTGCCGATACAAAGCCAGAACTCATAACCATCATAAAGATGGGTGCTAAGATACCAATGTCACACAGACTATAGTATCTAGCAAGGTAATTATCGGGTAATCACATGTCACTTCCCAATGGTTTTTTTTTTTTTTTTTGGTAGAACACTTCCCAATGGTAAAACCATAAAGAGCTCATAGTTTACATGAAATCAAAACACAATTCATATCTAAGTAGTTTCATATGATCATCACAATACCCAATATTCATAATATTCTCAAAGTCTTCAAAACCATTTCTTGTCAAAGTATTTTGCATCAATTTCCCAAGTAACACAACTAGATAAGCATCTTGAAAATTTGCAAATAGTGCAGTAAATTCATAAAATCCATTATCAAGAATTAAATCAATGATGCTTGACTTTTCCATGCCAAATATTTATGCATTTCTCTATATGCAATATTAAACATGATGTGTTTTTCATATATAATTATATATAGTAGGGTCGCAACACAATACTTTTTAGAAACATAGTTCCACAAATAATTTTCCAAAATGTGTTTGAAAAAAAAATGACATTTCATGTCATGTGATTAATTTTCTAAAAATCCCATTAAGAAGCTACTTATCTTGCATTCTGCAAAAAGCCTAGTTCCAAAACTCCAAAGGAGATTAGTTAGAACTTAAACAATGTCAACCAAACCTATCATGATAAGCATAAAGCTTGAAATTGTATCTAGCTACAAATTAGGAATTGCCAACTAAGCAATTAATTAGGCAAGCCTAAATATTTAACCTCACAAGTAAAGTATCCCACTTCCAAAGTTTCTCAACAATCTAAATTACAAGGTATAACTCAAATTTATACTCATAAGTCATTCAAGGTATTCTCCTTAACATCAAAATCTCAACACTTTATAAGTAGTTGAAAGCTCGAAATGTGTGAAAACACAAGAGCTTGTTTAGACCCCCTATTCAAATTACAGCTTGATTGATTTTACACTAACTTAATACTAAGTGCGGAATAGTGTAAACGCAAGCAAACAAGCAAGAGAGCTACTCTAATTCATATTTAAAGCAACACAGCAGTAAAATGAAATGAACAAGAGTAGGGAAGAGAGATGCAAATACAGATAACACCGAGACGTGTTATTGAAGAGGAAATCGAAGAACTCGGCGAAAAACCTCTCTGCCGCCCTCCAAGCGATAATCAATCCACTAGACAATCAGTTGGGATACATGGGTAAGCAAGAGACCCTCCAAGCCTAATCTACCCTTTGTACCTAAGCCCTCCAAGCTCCTACTCCAACAAGGCTTCTCGGAACCGTGTCTTGTCTAGCTCTCCGGATCTCGCAACAAGCTCCATGTTGCATCTGCCATCCTTGACTTCTTCTAATGTTTCCTAGCAGCACCAAAACCTCACTCGACACTCTCAAATGGTGTGGTAAGTGTTTGGGTTATTGACCTCTCAATGGTATGGAAATGGAGAGGTAGGATATGAGGAAATTCCACAAACAAATGTGTAGAGAATTGTTGGTATAACAATTTCTAACTCTCAAGTGTTTTAGCTAGGGTTTTCTCTCAGAAGCTCTACTTCACATTTGTGGGTAATATGGGTATATATAGTGAGGGTACAGAAAGTGTGTATCAGACAGTACAGACTGGCAGAACAGAATGTCTCGCGAGAAGGCCTTACCCGCGAGATACTCGTGAGACACAGCTGTCTCCATCTGTACAGACATTTCGCATTCCAGTCATGTGCAGGGCACATGCATCTTTTCGCAGGATGCTTAGTCGCGAGATACCCGCGAAAACCCTCCTTGCTTCAATAGCTTGAGTCTTCACACTCTCTCTCACTATCACACAACCCTTACAATAAATTCCCATAACAAATACAGGGTACAAAAGATTGAATAAAATTACAATCAAATTTGCCACGGAATAAACGCCAACAAAATACAAATTTGTAAATCACAACTTTACAGTAGTTCCCACAAGATCTACACCACATCAAAAAGAGACCCATGATACCAAAAATCACAATATCCTCAAAGACTAACAATTTAAATATTTAATTAGTTCCAAATAAACAATAAAAATTATATCTACCATCTATTTCACATTAGAAAGCCAAAACCCCTAAATCTTCACCATAACAAACCTTAGATAACCACCATTGTAAAAGCCATAAACTCACTCATGAAATTAATCCACCAAGACCAAACCCATATATATAAACACATAAATATCACTTCCAAAGCTCATAAATCACATGAATATCATTATCAAAACTTAGATTAAAAGAACCTTGATAGGCCAAAAATGAATTGACCCTTTGTGATAGATTAATTAATTAATTAGCCAAGTTTATTAATTAATCAAATTAACATGCAAACGCGTGGTAGCACAAAAAAATCACCAATTAAACTAAGTGCAGTGGAAAATAAATTGACACGGTTATTTGTTTACGAATGGGGAAAACCAACACGACAAAAATCCCACCGGGTGATTTTAAGGTCACTACTCTCGAAATTCCACGATTATCACAACAAGCGGTTATAAGTAAAGGAATCCCAGTACCTTATACCAACCTATAGTTGAATTCTTACCCCAATACCCAATTGGACTTGCTTTGTAGTGACAATTTCTCATTTTGATGCACGGCTCTCAGTACATGACTAACCAATTGTGCGGATCCCAGTACATGACTTCAATCACCAACTAAAGAAGGTTGTTGGCTGCAAAGTTCTTCAGTTTATCCACGATGAAGATAAAAAAGATGCTTGGTCACAAAACCCTACGGTGCACAAACACAACAACTTCTTCACAAGAATGATGAACTAGGGCAAATTCTGTCTCCGGTCACAATTTGCTTGAACAAACTTTGCTCAGTACTTGTGCAACTTGTGAACTCTTTGACAACCCTTAAAATAATCCTTTTATATATCTAGGGTTGTAAGAAAAGAATGCCCAAACACATAATCACGGATTTGAGTCAAAACAGAACTGAAAATTTGTTTTTCATAAACCTCGACAGATACCCTATCTGTTGAGCTACTGTCGAGCCACGAGCTTTAACAGCTCTACAGGTCTCGATAGATAGCTAGCTGTCAAGTTTTAATGAACAGCACTTCTTCAGTTTGTTTCTTGAACAAACTTGCATGGCTTTAATACTTGATCTTGAAACACAGCTTCTTGAAGTATTAAACACATCCTAAATCTACCCAATTACAAGTAAAGTGCGTTTTGTCAAAAGATTAGCCAATTACATAAAATAGTAACATATGTTACTAATAAGTGAATCATATATGTCCTAACAAGTGAATCACATATGTCCTAACAATCTCCCCCTTTGGCAATCCATGACAAAACCACAAAAAACAAATGAACATATGAGAGAAGTCATAAATCACTCGACTCATATTCACTTGTTGAATACAATAAAATCTATCCTAGCACAAACTCTTGAAAAACTTTGTAAGAAGAGAGTTTATGGCAAGTAGACTTTGACAACCTGTATTTCTGAAATACTTTAAACAAAACTCATCAAGGCATCTTTGTGTGAAACAGAAATAATAGATTGCATACAAGCAATAAGAACCATGTGTATAAAGAAAGAAAAGAAACAACACATGCAAGGGTAGATGAAAGAAACATACATCATCATATAAAGAAAATAAATACAATGTATGTCAATAATGGTCACAAGACCCATGTACAAGAATAAATGTATCTAAAATAAAGAAAAGAAAAAGATACATGTAATCTTCACTACATCCCTCAAAAATATCAACACTCCCCCTAACAAAAAAGTCTTATACTAACTCTCCCCCTAAGAATGACTACTCTTATATCCAAAACTACTCCCCCTTTTTGTCACGAGTGACAAAGGGTAAGAGTGTCAAGTAGACATCTCATCGATAGTGCTAGCATCTCCATCATCATCATCATCAAAAGCATCGTCGTCGTCACCATCATCATCATCCTCATCCTCAGAATCAGAAGCCATTAGAGGAGGTGGAGGAGAAACCTTAGTAGCGAAGCCACCCATGGTCGCCTGCCGCCGTGCAATACGACCGACACGAACGTTCACCTGATACAACTCTGTAGAGAGTGTATCAAGGCGAGCATCCATGCGTTGCAGCTGTGCCATGATGTCTCCGAGTGACACATCGCTTGTAGAAGAGAAATGAGCGGATGTGGATGGAGTAGAACGAGATGGAGCCGAACGGGAGGGAGGAGCTGCTGAATCTGACTGCTGTGACCTAAACTGCGCCTCGCTACATTTAACAGTAGCGGCGTCTATGGCACACATGACAGAAAAATGGTCGGAAGAGGCAAAAGAAACAGAAAAATGGCATAACATCCGCGTGATAGCCAAAGGGAAAATGAGCTTATCACGGGTAGTCGTGTCCCTATACACATCTATAAGAGAAAGAATAAAATGTGAAGGAAAATCAATAGTAAGATGCTCAAGAAGAGACAACAAAAATCGAGCACGAGGCTCTGTGATAGAGTTGTAGTGAGAAAGTGGGTGCAAAACAAAAGTCATCACCATGTTTATGAATTTAGGACCTTTAGCAAAGACCTTACATGGTGTAAACTGATGATCACCCCAACTAGAAGGGCGCTTGTAGAAAGTAGAGATCATCTCGTCTTTGGACACAGTTCTCAGACGCTCACATCCGAAGTAGTCAGGATGCTCTACCCTCGGAACACGAAGCACATCCGCAACAAGCTGCAGTGTGACAACAATGCGCGTACCTCGAACACGAGTATGAAAGAGAGATATTGAATAATTGAATCCATGCATGTTGGAGTAAAACTCCTGAATCAGCACGGACGGACATGTGACCGAGACGCCACACAGTGACTTCCGACCCCGACTGTGAATGACATCGGGTAGGTCAGTGTCGGCGAAGTCCGCCAAAATGACTCAGCGTTCCGAATGAACAGCTCGTTGAGAAAAGTTCTTCGAGAAGTCCTTTCGGCCATCCTCATCACGGAACTAAATATGAGAAGGAGTAGGATCAGAAGACGAAGATGATGCCCCGGAACGAAGAGGGTTCCGGGACGGAGCTGACTTACGCTTAGGTGCCATAAACACGACTAACGTAAACAAAAAAGAGAGGGATAGAAAGATACAATCAGAAAAGTCCCAACACATTTCAAATATAGTAAATATATTGAAAAAGGAGTACGTATGCATGGGGAATGTATGAACATGTGACATGCAAAAGAAATTGCATCATGGGCTCAGCCCAATCCAATTCTACCAGCACACAATCAATTTGCACACATCTAAATGTATGATAATACTATTATAATGCTTATGTGATGCAATGCATGAGATTTTAAACTTAGTTAAGCAAAAATCCATCCCAAAATTTCAACAATAACTCATCAATTTTGAAAAACCCCAAACTAGGTTTCAAAACATGAAAATGCATGTAAATGAGAGAATCGAAGCTTACCAAGTGAAGAAAAACTTGTAAAAGCTTGAAGAAACCTTGAGGAAGAAGTTTGGAGTGAGTGAGAGAGGTTTGGGAGGAGAGAACACGAAGCTATCGAGAGAGAGATCGAGAGAAATGAGAACCAGATTGCGCTGGACCTTCATATAGAAGGTCAGTAAATCTCGACAGATAGAGTGTCGAGAGGTGTCGAGCCATCTGTCGAGGAAGGTGTCGAGAAAAACAACGTCGACTGATGCAATTGTCGAGAAGGTTCGAGGTACAAGGCAAAGACACAAGAAAAGAAGCTCGATTGATCCACCAGTTGTCGAGAGGCTATCGAGGATCCAGGAACTTTCTCAATTGATCCACCTAGCTGTCGAGGAAGTGTTGAGATTGCGATAAAAAACAGCTTAAGAGCTCGACAGATAGCCAGGTGTCGAGGAGGTGTCAAGATTGCTTAAAAATCAGTTTTTCAAGAAGGGAAAAACACAGATATGAATGCAAGCAAGTATACAACTCAATCAAGGATCCAATCAACATTTTAAGCTCTCAAAATCATCTCTCAACAACAATTTTAAACACATAGATCCCAAAAACACACACACACACACTAAACAAGTCTAACCAATTTTATATTTCAAAAAACAAGTTAAGACAGTTTAGTGAGCATACTTTAACACATGTAAACCTTGTGATGGCCAAATCACATTGTACTTACACATGTATTAAGAGTAGAAAAGAATATTGCGTGTTGTGTGTGAAAAACATCGCAAGATTTCATAAGTGTATACATGTTATGACGATTTGAAATATGAGAAAATCACTTCACACACAATCATAACTGTTTGATGGGGACTATCACCTTCGAGGTACATCCTACAACTCTCATATCTCCTAGAATACACGCTTGCAATCATATTTAAAGCATTTTGATCTTTTTGCTTTTTATTTTTCTTCGCATTTTTTTCTTTTTAAGCAAATCATGCATGAGCATATAAGAGATAGAAAAGAAATACCCAATTATGTTAAGCTTTTGACATTCCAATTTTGCTATGCCGAAGCACACAAATGTCATTTCATGATTGGCGGACAACAGTGGTGAGATGGTTATTTATGCCTTTCTCTTAGGATTTTCTAGTCCTTCCCGTCAAAAAGAGTGATACGAGTGTTAAGTACAAGAAATTACTTAATCTTACTCATCACAAACACGAGCCACAAAGCTCATTTACTTAATTGTGCATAGAGATGCTCATTTAAGTTATAAGAGATACAAAGTTTAGAAAACTTTGTTTCAATGGCCATCCAAGGTACACAAGTACCAATGTACACATAACACACTGTTTTTGTATTTTTCTGATTTTTCAAATTTTTTTTTTTTATGAAAAACAAAATAGAGCAAAACTGAAAAATAAACCTACAAAAACATGTTAAACAAAGCAAAACATAAAACTAGATGCAAATGCATGAAAGCATGATTCCAAAAACAAATAAGAAATCAAGAAAGAAAGTCCAACTTTAGATAGAAAGAATTAAAGTAGAGGACAAACAGAAAGACAATCAAGTCTTAGGATCCTTTATCACCCACACAACACGAGTCTTTGTCCGTGAAGATGAAAAGGTACATGTCCTAGTATGACTACTAAAAGACATAGAGGAATTAGAATTCTCCTGAAATTGAGTCAAAAAACTCAAAGCTTTTAATAACTCACCAAGAATAGGTACAGAGCCTTTAGACAAAGGATGAGACCTATTTGACACTCGCTTATGAGGAAATAACTTGAAACAATTAGGACGAGTGTGACCTGAAACACCACAATGGTGACAAACATGAGTAGTTTTAGAACTACTCGATTTCCTAGAAGGAGGTCTAACCTTGGAGGTTGACAAAGACCTTAACTTAGGACAATTTGGCCTAATATGATCAACAATATGACAATGATGACAAGTGGGGACAAAAACAGAATTTTTATTCAACCTAGAAAGAGTTTTAGACATAAGTTTAGAAACTTTAGCGTTAACATCAGAACTTTTACCTTTGTCTATCCTAGCAATATTGGCCTTCAACTCTTTATTATTTCTTTTAAATGGAGGAATATAAAATCCTTTTCTTTTGAGTTAGGCTCAATAACAAGTTTAGCACTAGTTAATTTTTCAACTTCAGTTTTAGATTCAACTAGTTGCTCTTCCAAACTTTTAATTTTGTCCACCTGAGATGAAATTTGATTTTTAAAATTCTCATTCAAATTATTGGCTTTATCCAATTTTGCAATAAAATCATCTTTTTCAAGCTTTACCTTTTTAAATTTAGCTTTTAATTTTGTAGAATATTCAAGAGATTTCATACAAAAATTATAAAGCTTGCAATAGACATCTTGAATATCATCATCATCATTCAGCATAAGATCATGCAAATCAAAACAATCAAGAGTTTCCATGACAACATGGGTCAATGGATCACACAGTCAAGATTAAAACCTAATTAGAGTGTGCCTGCTCTGATACAACTTGATAAGCCAAAAACGAATTGACCCCTTCTGATAAATTAATTAATTAATTAGCCAAGTTTATTAATTAATCAAATTAACATGCAAATGCGTGGTAGCACAAACAAATCACCAATTAAACTAAGTGTAGTGAAAAATAAATTGACATGGTGATTTGTTTACGAATAGGGAAAACCAACACGGCAAAAACCCCACCGGGTGATTTTAAGGTCATCACTCCCGAAATTCCACTATTATTACAATAAGCGGTTACAAGTAAAGGAATTCCAGTACCTTATACCAACCTATAGTTGAACCCTTACCCTAATATCCAATTAGACTTGTTTTGTAGTGACAATCTCTCCTTTTGATGCACGACTCCCAGTACGTGATTAACCAATTGCGCGGATCCCAGTACGCGACTTCAATCACCAACTAGAGAAGGTTGTTAGCTGTAAAGTTCTTCAGTTCATCCACGATGAAGATCAAGAAGATGCTTGGTCACAAAACCCTATGGTGCATAAACACAGCAACTTCTTCACAAGAATGATGAACTAGGGCAAATTCTGTCTCCGGTCACAATTTGCTTGAACAAACTTTGCTCAACACTTGTACAACTTGTGAACTCTTTGATGGCCCTTAAAATAATCCTTTTATATGTCTAGAGTTGTGAGGAAAGAAGGCCCAAACACATAATCATGGATTGGAATCAAAATAGAACTGAAAATCTATTCTTCATAAACTTCGACAGATACCCTATCTGTCGAGCTATTGTCAAGCCACGGGCTTCAACAGCTCTACAGGTCTCGATAGATAGCTAGCTGTCGAGTTTTAATGAACAACACTTCTTTAACTTGTTTCTTGGACAGACTTACATGACTTTAACACTTGATCTTGAAACATAGTTTCTTGAAGTATTAAATATATCCTAGATCTACCCAATTACAAGTAAAGTGCGTTTTGTCAAAAGATTAGCCAATTACATAAAATAGTAACATATGTTCCTAACAAGTAAATCACATATGTCCTAACAAACCTCAAGCAAAAGTATAAAACCCACCAAAAAGATTAGGAGTTTTTACCCAAAATAGTAGAGATGAGTGAGCCTTAACTTTTTTTATGGAGTTTTCCGGTAAATCTTGCCGGAAAAAGATGGTGGAGGTGGTGGAGTGATGCACCGGTGGGAGTTTGAGAGGGGAGATATGAGTGTGTTTGTGTTTGTATGAAAAGAAAGAAAAGAGAAGAGAAAGTGAGAGGTATGGCCAGCCAAGGGGGAAGAAGAGATATTTTGTGAGATTTGTGTATTTGGGAATTAAGGGGTAGGAGGGGGCTCATGTGTGGGTCAAAATCTCTCCCCCCCGCCCCCCAAAAAAAAGAAAAAGAAAATAATTTTTTTTATTGGTTATATTTTTTTATTTTTAGAGTTGTGCCTCCATCTTCAAAAAATTTAGACCTCCTCCCTTTTAATTAGCCCAGCCCAACTAGTAACTATCAAACTCAAAAACTTAACAAAAACAAAGGTTTTAAATAAAAATTAAAAAATCCTAGTCAGCCCGTATTATAGTACTAGCATCATGTGTTTTAAATGCTAAATATTTAGAGCACTGAATACCAAAAACACTACTGTACGAGACATTTCAAATGCTATATTAAAGTAGCGAAAGTAAATTTTGGTTTGTGAAAATAATTTTTTTTTTTGCAACAACTCATGCTCTTAAGAAACAATATAATTTTATGTTTTCTTTTTTTTTAATTATCTTTATTGGTAGATGATTGCATCTTAATGTATTAGGAAACAATGATTTTGTGTATCTATCTTGGTTGATAGTTTGTTAGTACTATATGGATACCTATTTAGATTTTTTTTTTTCTTATACTTCGGCCCTCTTTAGTTTGAAATCCTAGTTCCGCTCCGGCTATCATGCCAAGAGTGCCTGGTGATAAAGTAAACTTGTTTAAATCTTTTTATACCATTAGTTAACTTTTATATTGCAAAGAACTTTGTAGCTTTAGATTCAAATCCTCCATCATTAATTACCGAATTATCAATAATAAATAAATAAATGCAAAGAAAATATTCTAAACTGAATAATGAATTAATTTTTATTTGATAATATATCTTGAATTGATAAGAAGTTATAACTTCAGAAGTTCTGATCCAATTTAAAGCCATTACATGAGAGAATGTGAGAAAGTTACTTGAAGTTGAAACTACTGCTTAAGCCATCAATGAATATTAAGAGACCAATCAAAGGGCCCATATTGGCTATCATAACCACCTCTGAAACTACAAGAACCATTATTGCCTTTACAGTCATTTTAGCTGTTTGTGGATTTACCGCTCCAAACTCATTTGAAACCCGAGTGCTACAAAGTGTTTGATGCATTCCTTTTCAAAATAATTGTATACCACTCTTAGATAAATTCATGCGTAAGGAAACACATTTAAGAGCGAACCTTGCTGTGGCCCCAGATCCATATGGTATGTAGTAATGCAAATAAGTAATTGCAAAGATGTAGATATTAAGAAATTAGAAACATTCTGCTGTAAATCTCAGATACTAATGGAGCTTTACCATATCAAAAGCACTAAAGTCTCCTGTTAGAAGTATGTGGCCCGTTAAATAATTAAATTTACTATATCTCAATAACTTAAATTTTAGGGACAATCGGTAATTAATTTAATATGATATTAGACCAGAAGTTAAGTTCGATTCTTGTCTTCTCATATGACCACCATTTAAGACTACAATGATTGCCATCCAACAAAATATTAAGAGACAATTAGTACATATATCCAATAAATGAAGACTACCTATTTCTTAACAGAAATAACAGAAGAATTACCAAATCATTTAGTGAAGGGATTAGCTGAGCGAAAGAACTCAACTTCACGCTGAGGAAGACATCCTTTGAGAACACGGCACACGTTTTTCACAAGCAGAAGAGTACTTCATGCATAAACCAAGCAAGAGCACATTCAAGTTATTCAACCAATATGATTAACCAGTGGCAAATGCAGCCCCAATACTTCCTAAGTTAATTTAAAATTTTAAATACTAGATATCCTAACAACAAGGTATGTGAAATCATAGAGTTGCACAATAACTAAAGAGCATTGGAGTGATCAAGAGCTTGGAAGTAGCGAATTAGTGATTGAAGTATGCAGTGGCAGAGCCAGGATTTCAACTCAAGGAGGGCAAAATTAAATGACACCTACTCATTATTATGATCATGTTTCTTCGTAAGCTCAATTAAATATATATATATATATATATATATATATATATATATATATTTCATATCATTCAAATAAAGAAAACAAAAATAATCAAACTATAGTAAATAATAATAATAAAATAATCTAAATACGTAATGTTGAAATTAAAATAAATTAAGAAAATAGATCAATGTAAGAGTGTTAAGAATATAATAATGTACCTATAAAGTTGTATTATTGTTTCAGTGCCTTGAATTCTTTTAAAAAATTATGTAGAATTAAGCATATGTTTCTTTATATGTTTAAGTAGTTAAAATTTAGATTCATAGAAAGAGTATGAAACTGTGAAAAATTAGAAGAAGATATGAGTCATGTCAAGGACACAATAAAAATTCACAACATTCCCCAAATTAGCACATCATCTCATACATGTGGATCATTAAAAAAATTTAAATCATATATTGTGGTTTACCGTTTACATCTTGAATGCGAAGAACAAAAAGTAAATTTTTTTAATGCTCTACACACAAAAAAGAAGGTGATTTCAATTTTTTCCATAGAATTGATATTGAGATACAAACCAGAATAAATAGGATGAGTATGAAACTTCAACACAAAGTCTATATATATATATATATATAAAGAAATTTTAAATAATAGTCCCTCCTGAATTTTTGAAACATTGTAATATATCTATGTAAATGACTAACGACTAGTACATCAATTTTCCCCTCCTTTAGTTACTTTTACAGCATTTAACCAAGGTGTATTCAATGTACATGTTCCTGAAAATAATTAAATTTATGTAAACCAACACATATATATTTTTTTTATTACTTTAATTAATACAGTTTTTTTTTTTTTTTTTTTTAGGGAATACTTTAATACAGTTATGTAGCTTAACATATGCAAGATACACCATCCTAAAAATATATAAGTGATTCTCTTAATTAATAGAAGTCTTCATTATTTTTTTAAAAAAGAATCTTAGTTCTTTTACATTTTACATTTGAAGAATTAAAGTTATGGACATTATTTATTTATTTATTTTTATAATAGAGGTTTTATTTATTTTTCGGGTATCATTTTCATTTAAATGATCATTGCTGAGCATTATTTTGGTAGAGCAAACACTTACATACTGTTATTTATTTTTTATTTTTTTTTGAGAAGCTACATACTGTTATTTAATTAAGTGTACCTCAGATATCCCAATAAAATTTAAATATATTTGTCATTACATTGACCAATGCGCCCAGCACAAAAGATGTAATCTTCCAAATTAAGAAAAAATAAATTTAACTATTGTTATTTATGACCTATATATTCATATGGTAGAATTTTATTATGGAATCTGTATGTAAGAAATTAGGGTAATTATTGGGTACTCCTAAAGTACCATAAATACTTACTCCCTCCTCTCACATAACTGTGAGTCCCATTAATCAAATTTATGGTGGGACCCACAATTTATGTGAGAAAGGGAAGTACACATTTATAGTACTTACAGAATATTTAATAATTTTTCAAGAAATTGTACTTTAATTTTATAAATTTTTGTATTTTGAACTTGATAGTCATTACACAAGTATGTAAGAAAAGTAAAAGACGTTATTTAAGTTTTGAAGAGGAAGTTTTAGACTCATACACTTTAGATTAGAGTATGGTTTATATCTTACATTACCAAAAAGAAAAAGAAAAAAAAACCTAAACTAAGAATAACGTGGCAAAGTGCACTCCACTTAGATTGATGGGTTTCGATTCATTGCATCTTTATTGCAAACCAAGTTGAGTATTGTAAAATTAATGCAAAAGGACGATAAGATGAGTATTGTAATCGTAACGTTGGCGTAAATTCTATCATTCATGCAGTTAAAGCATTGACCACCTTATTCATGCATTGCAGTGTCACACACTCAGATTTTTTGGCCACCTTATTCGCAGAGAAGAGAAAAAGAAGCGGGTTTGATATATTTGGTCCTAACGTGGCAAAGTCCACTCCATGAATATATGTTTTCCTTTGTAACCTGCCGAAACAGTAATGTCATTTTCTTATTTGCTTCTTAGATTGATGCGATGTGATTCTCTGCATTGTTGCAACCCAAGTTGTATTGAAGAATCAATGCAAAAATATGAGAGACTGAGTATTAATGTAATTGTAAAACTGGTTTAAATTCGATTATTAATGCTGTTTAAAGCATTGATCACATATTTATGCATAGCAGTGTCACCAATTGGATCTCATATCTTTTGTTCACCCTATTCATAGAGAAGCCAAAAGCCTAAAAGCAGAAAAAGACAAGAACCTTTGATGGGTTAGGTCATGGGTCTCCTGACGAGTGAATCTTCAATTATTAATACCTTGGGTTGACATGCATCATTAAAATTAAAAATGAAAATAAAATCCTACCCACCTAATCTAAAAAAGCTCACATTTTTTTTTTTTTTTTTTTTTTTTGTGTGTAGGATTTATGAAGACAAATTGATAAACAGTTTTATCCTCAATTATTATTATTATTTTTTGTGGAGAGAGAGAGAGTCTTATACTCAAATTCAGGATCTCTTGCATTCACTTATCCATAAATTATTAGTTTATCAAACCAAGGCCTGACTTCTGAATCATTTTAGTTATCAAAAAAAGAAAAAGAAAAAATCATAATTTAAAACTTGTTTAAAAGTATGAGACTTAAATAGAAGGCGGCAGAAGATTGGGGGATAATTAAAACAATGTCTTTATCCTACACGGCCAAAGTCACTGACTAGATTCACAATGCATATGCACAAGGATAACCAAATTATGAACAAACGCCATTGGAGAATCTAGAGGAGTTCAAATTGAAGATTCCAACCCTGGTTTTGTCTATACACAGATACACTAGCTTAATGGACACATCACATTTGGTTTGTGCCTCATTTTGATATTCCACGCTCAAATGTGTCCATACAGAGCGTGAGTAGGCAATCACCACGTAGGCCTATATATATATATATATCATTATTTCTGTGCCTTTGAACCACCACTGCAGCTCTTTCACAACCTTTGAGAGAGAATATCAAAATATGGCACGCTTCGTACGGTTCTGGCTATGCCTCATTTTGGTGTGCTACTCACTTGCAGTGTCTGAACCTCGCCTTCTCACTCAAGATATTGCTTCTAACGATCATACCGATTCAGATAAATCAGTGCCCTTGGGTGTCAAGGAACTTTTCCACATGGGGTTCGTTTTCAAGGTAACAGTCACGAAGCCGAACACTCTTACACGACGTAGTCCCGGGGGCCCCGATCCGAAGCATCATTAAATTCTTAAGGGGAAACTCTTTTCAAAGCGATTGCATGGTTCATGAATAATCAATGTTATTGCGAGTGCCAAGTGATTAATTAAATAAAATTGATGCTATTGAAATTATGTATTATGAGTTCTTATATATATATATATTCCAAACACTTATTTGTGAATGAAATATGTGCACTTATTTTTTAAAACAACCATTAAGCCAAAAAAAGATTTTGAAGCTTAAACCACATATTCTCTTTTCTATAATTGGGCAATAAAAAATATAATGCAACCATAAGTTTTCTATGTTTCAAAACACTAATCAAATGGTGCTCCATGAATACTGAATCATAATTAATTATGGAATACGTCAGAGGATTTCTGTTCATATTGTGGCCTTTTTGTTCTTAACGATGGTGGAAATTTTCTATTGTCGTAATATGTCAGTAGTGCTTGTGATTAGGTATCGTGAGATCATGAACAATGCGACAGAAAGAGAAAGTGAAAGACAAAAACAAAGTTAGGCAAAAAAAAAAAGGTTTACCAATCTGATTAATATCTTTCGAAACCACTATTAATTACTGTGTCAACGGTTGCCAGTTAGACCTACTTTGGCGCTACCTGTATTGGAACGCAAATGTTTCATGGGGTAGGGTTTCGAAAAAGCGAAAAGATATGCTTTAAGAGATTAATAACTATAATAGTTTTGGTAGGGTTGACATGACAAGCAATTGTTAGGTACTCCCTACCTAAGAATTGAAATGACATTTCCTTTGGTGCTTTGGGGTCTGACGTGATTTGAATATCATCTCTCCCTACCTCATTATATCTAATGATCTAAGAAAAAGAATATGATAATACCGAAATGAAACAGTCAACTCTTTTATTATTATTTTTTACACTCAGATTTTTGCACTTATTCGATCAAATGAGTTACGTCAGAGTTAATGCGTGGTTTTAAGAAAACTGGTATATCCTATATTTCTATATATATATTTGCTAATTGGAAATTGAAGAATTTTTTTAAAACTTTATTATTTAAAGGGAGATGAGAGATTTAAATCAGGAATGTTTTTTTATTTTATTATTATCACGAGGTGATGGATGAGCTACAAAGTTTTTGACTAAATATATATTTCAAACTTATCTGTTTTGGGCATGTCAGACTGAGTTATAAGCAAACTTTGTTTCCCTTCACTTAACGTGTTGCACCGCCAACCTTCATAGTTTTCTGATTTCTTCTTTTTTTTTGAAGCCGGAACTAACCAATTTTCATTAATTTAAAGCATTAGCATCCAAATACAAAGCATCCACCACATGTGGGGGATCCTCCTCCAACCAAACAATATCATCATCAATTAATTTAGTAAATCTAGCCAAAGCATGAGCTACCCCATTAGCAGTGCGCCTAACACAATTAATCGAAATGGATCGAAAACCTGCAACCAAGCACCAAATATCCTCATAAATTAATCCAAGCCGGGAAAGATTCGGTTGAGCCTGGGAAACCGTCTGCATCACCACCTTACTATCACCTTCCAAAATAATGTCCATGAAGCCCGCATCTAATGCAAACTCGAGAGCTTTACGACAAGCAAACACTTCCACGTCTTCACTATCCCGTACCGCACCACCCTTGGCTGCCAAAGCAGCCATTACTTCGCCCTTTTCATTTCTGATTTCTTCTTTGAATCACCCAGTATATGATCAATAATTGTGAGGTGTGCTCCTTGAAGTGCCTTTACTATGAAAGGGAGCAAGGGCGAAGTCAAAGCAGGTCGAAGGGGGGCAATTTCCCCCGGCCTTACCAAAAAACCTAAATAGCAGTACTCTATTGCAACTCACTCGGTGATCATTTAATATTGTTTGATTTTCCTTTTCTTCACCATCAAGGCGGAAAAAGATTTTCCTTTTCTTTTTCTTTGGTGAAACTTTTTTGCATTTCTTGTGGATGTAACTAATAAACTATTCCCTTTTATATCTCAAAAGTTTTAGAAAAAAATACAAAGAAAACATTTCCTATTTTATTGATGTTTTTTAATATTCAAAATTTATAAAATAAAAACAATGGTAGAGAAAAAGTAAAATGAAAAGAAACGAAAGGTCTAATCAAAGAGAGAAAAAAAAAAATAGTAAAAGAACATTAGTGTTGTTACATTTCAAAAGTGAACAAAAGAAGAATAATAGGATGTAAAATTATTTACGCAATAATTTATTCTCCTTCCTACATGGTATAGGTATTTGTGTATATATAAGTATAAAATATAAGGATGATTACATAATCACTACACACCCTTGATGCGATGGTCACTCCATAAGTATAAGTGCTTGTGAGGTGTGGGGGGAAAGGGCCGGGGTTCAAGTCTTTAGGAGGAAGCTTCTCATACATATACAATTAGATTAGGTTAGAGTAGAATTTTATATCTTGTAAAAAAAAAAAAGGAAAAAAAAAAAAAAAGAGGATGATTACATAATACACTTCGGAGTTTGATATTATTTTCAGGTTAATCTTTTGAGATTCATATACATAAATGTTCATAGTATGTGTGTTTGGGTAAGTTTATTTTCATTTGGCCCATTTTGTTTAAAAAATAAATTAGTTAGAGATAAAGTGGGGATTTAAAGAACTGTTGTGGGTGCAGTCGCTATGCTTTAGGGAATACGACTCAGCAAAGTGGACCGGAGGTAGAAAGTTTAATGGGAGTCGCCATCTGGATTAAGTCCAAGAAATATATTTGTGCCCCTTGCAGAGGGCTTAGTCTATCTAGAGTTTATGTCTGGAGTTAAGGTACAAGGATAGGAAAGTGTTAGGAACCTAACCCTGCCTGGCCAATGAGTTGGCCTCCACTAATTATGTTACATATCTTAATTTTACACACACATACACACACACACTCACTCACTCACTCACTCACTCTAGCATACATCTAAACACTTACCCTAGCATACATCTAAGCATAGTATATCACATCGCATCTCATAGATCCTAATCATTCATCTAAGCACCAACATGGCATCTCATAATCTCATCTCGTACACATCCTAACATTCATCTCAGCATACGTATATCCTAGCATTCATCTGTGCATAACATATGCATACCATAGCATCTCATATCACATGGGGTAGCAAGCATCATCATATCATATCATCACATAAAGCATTGAAACTCATGGCATCAACCAACACATATTCATCATGTTATCCAACATATCACATATTCATACCATATTAAACAAATTCATCATGTTCATCATCATACAAATATACATGTTCATGTTATAATGCATGACTCACCTTCAGTTACCTCACTGCATCATCACCACAGCATCTATGCATTCATTGCATGTTCATGTTCTTATGCATGTTCATGTGTTCAAACAAGCTTTAACTACTGACCTAAACATGTGGAAACTAACTCAAGCAGAACCTAAAACAGGCATTTAAACTAACAAAAAAGTATAAAACAAAAGAATAATAAAATCTAAGTTTTCTGGGTTGAACATGCACACGCATGTAGAAGCATGTGCTCGCATGGTCGTGGACCTGTGTGTGCATGCACGAGCACACACGCGCAATTCTACCCAAAAATTTAGCAAACAAAACTCAAACATAATTACTCCTAGGCTATCCTAGCATGTTTCTAACTTCTAAAGTAGTAAACCTAAGCAATAAAACATATTATCAAAGTTGTAAAACAGTAAAGAATTTAAAGAAAAATAAAGAGAAGAGGCAAGAATGATACCTCACACAAAGAGCTCCTCTTGGTCAGTCTATAAAACAGAGACCTAAAAGGGTTAGTAAGCTTTAACTAGAGAGCTTAGACCAAAAATGGTCTCAACCATGAAAACTTTAACTTGAGTATGTTTTAAAAGTAAAAATTCCATCTTTCAATCACTATTTTCTAATAGATTTTGTGTGTTTTGGAAAAAGAGCCTTGGGGATCTTTTATAGTGTTTAGAGAACGGTGCAAGGCTTTTCCTAAGCGATGTGGGATTAGCTCTGCATGCATTTCTGTCAAAAATTTCCTTACACAGTTTCTTCAAACCCTACATGTGGGCGCACACGCATTGTCGGTACTTGCACACGCAGGTGATGTACCTGCGAGCACATGGTTAGGGTTTATGCACTCTTTTCTCTTCCAAAGCATCATTTAAATTTAAGAGTTTCCTTAACTAGACCCTAGATCAATCATGTACCCTTCTAGTAATATCATCATTAGGAAAGGGAGGCTCAAGTCGTGAGTTATTGTGAAAAAAGATTGTATTTAACCTTGCTCGATCAATTAATACATGCTTAAATTCTTTTAGAAATTAATGTGGATATGTTTTGGGTTTGTCCTATCGGTGAAGTTATAGATAAAGAGATAGTCGAGTCGGGTAATGGGGCTCAAAAGGAAGTATAAAAGTCATGTGTAATAAGCTTTTGTGTTGACGGATTAGTCTCATTCAAATATTTTCGTTGTATGGAAGTATACAAGTGAACCCATTCAAAAGACTTGATGGTTTCTCTTTTATATATATACTAGTCGCTTACCCGTACGATGCACGGGAATAGCTATAAGATGAGTTAAAAAAAAAAAAAAAAAAAAAAAAAAAAAAAAAACCATTATTTTTTAGTTGGAGTGGTAAGCAAAAATGCATGAATTTTTTTTTTTTTTTAAATGATATTGAAAGAAATAGCACAAAGGTTTATTAGTTGTATAGAAGAAAGCAATGTTGTTTTATTTATTTGTTTTCTGAGAGAAGAAATAAGAAACAGAATGTTAAGTCTCTAGCTTAGTTTGTGTTGTACATATAGGTATATATAGGATATGTTGTAATGTATACACCTTGTATACACCAAAAGGTAATTATTGAAAAGTCATAACCCTTCAAATTGGATATACCAAAAAAGATCAATAACTAAAATATAAATTGACCTTATATTAGAAGGAAACTCCCACTCCTTTACTGTGATAACATACAAAGCCTAAGAGGCTTGAGAGAGTTGATATTGATTGACTTCATGTTTCAAATTGCAGAAATATTTGTAGATTTCATAAGGTTTTTTTTCCCCATGTAAAACATTTGATCATGGAAATTCTCTCCTATCAGTTTTGTTAATTAACTCTTTAAACTATAAAACTCATACAACAAATGCAATAAAGATGCATTGGTACGGAAAATTTCTTATAAAAGTATTGTTTATACATAAAAAGCTTTCTAATTTTACATGAACTATCATAATTTTAATAATAATTTATAAAAAAAAAAAAAAAAGAAGAGAATATTCTACATTGTATGAATAGTATATTCAAAAAGTTATATAACATATTATAATTCCAAAGGTTGAAAAAGAGCACTTGAGTTAATTATTTCAATGATTGTTTTGGCTTTTTCCATCACACAATAGATAATAATGTGTCACCAAGGACAATAAAAGAGATGAAAAATAAGATTCATGCCTTCACAAAATCATTGTTAATTGATTTAGCAACAAACACAACAATTTTAAAAAAACTCTTCCAAACTATTGCTTTCAAGTCAATAACAATTTGCCAAGGACAATAAAAGAGATGAAAAATAAGATTCATGCCTTTACAAAATCATTGCTAAATGATTTAGCAACAAACATAATAGTTTTAAAGAAGAAACTCTTCCAAATTATTGCATTTAAGTCAAGAACAATTTGTTTGTGAAAGCAAAAAAACATGTATATAACAAATAAAATATTAAATACTTTGCTGCATATGCACATTACACAATAATCAACCACAAATGACTAACCTATGCACTTTTACTTGCTATCTTTCCTTTTGCATATCCATTGTCCAGTTGATATTTGGCCCCAAAAGAAAACACCACCACCAACAAAAAAATAAATCAGCTGCAACTACCCCACACTGTTACAGATTTTTGGCTTCAGTCTTCTTGGAACCAAATCCCTTAGGCATAACCACCATCAACCAAAGGCTTATTTAACATCAGGTTACTACAGTAAGCCACAACCTAGTTCCAGAGAAAAAAAAAATAGCAAACATAAGTACTAAGTACTAATGTTTGGTCTATCTTTTACTAAATGCTAACATAGTGATATTTAAGGAAACATTAAAACTTACTGAAATATGTAATAACAACTAACTAAAATTAAACCAAAAGAACCAATGAAAATTGACGGTATAAAGAGTTCTATAGCCTAAAAATTATGGCAGAAAAAAATGATAGTAAACTCTATACTCTAATGAAAGTAAGATAGAAATATTAAAGATGAAACAAATTAGCCTCTAATGATGAAGAAAATAAAAACATAGGGAAACTTCAAGTAAAATTGTATCTAGACACAACTATTTGATGTATCTTACAGCATTAGACTCACGTCCATCTGTCAGTTTGATCTAGTAACTCTTCTTGCAAAACACCAAAGTGTCGTATTTGGTAAAGAACATTAGAAATCTATGTTTAAACAAAAGGACAGATCACAAAGCATAGCAAAAGAAGAATGCACTATATGAAAAAGAGACTACAAAAAGAAGCTGAAGCAATCGTTGTAAGTAATTCGATCACAAAGCATAGGGAAAAAAAAAATCATAACAGTTTTACAATTCAGTTGAATACAAAATAAGAATTCATTGAATTAAAAAAAAAAATGAAGAAAAAAGCATATTAAAATATGCAATTTAGAGGCAAATCAAAACCAAACAGATCAATGGACAAAATTTAATTCAAATTATGAGATAAATAGAGGGAAAATCAGGCTATCCTAACCTCTTAGTTTGATGCAGCAACTCTTCTTGCAAAATACCCATGTTGTACCTAGCAAAGAACTTAGTATTCAACAAAATGACAGGGTAAGAAGTTTTCTAAAATCACAGCAAAGAAAGATGAAAGAGAGACTACAACGAAGTGGAAGCAAACATTGTAATATGGTTTGAGTTGCAAAGATATGAAAGATTTTTTCCATAACAAAGGTAATTTTCAGTCCCAAAAAATATTTAAGCATCAATGTGTAAACGTACAACCATATTTAGTGAATTGTCCGCACAATGTTTAATATTTTGTTGGTTAGTTTTTAACAATCTGTTGGCTATTTCCCATATGATGATGGCTAAGGATTTGGCTTCCATTAGCCAAGGATATATAAAATAAATACTTAAAGCAAGATTAACATCAAACAGTAACACTTTTTGGCACAAACTTGAACTGGAAAGTTTGTTTTCATCTTATACATAAAGATTTTAAACAATCCAAGGTGAAATTTTACTTTTAACTACAATAAATCAAAGGATAAGTCCCAAATGTTACCAAAAGAAAAAACCAAACCAAAGCATCCAAAGAAAGAGAATCAACCAATTTATTTTTTAAAAAGGGTAAAAGAAGAACCCTAGACAATTAAGCAGGGGAAAAAAATTAATATAGATATATTGAAGAAGACAAATTGTAATTTGAGTAGTATAAGCATCAAATTTTAAATTAAAATATACATATATTGAAGATTGAAGATGCTAATTCAAATAGGAGAAGAAATAGTGAGATGAAGCAAACATCAAACACACATTAATTTCAATGCTCCCAAAAGAGAAAAATCAAATCTGACTAAAATATGCAAAATAGTGGCAGTAGTCTAGTGGTATTTCTCTCTGCGTCTCACTGAATATGGAACCTCTATTCTCTCTCAGTGTATTTTTCTTGTTCATATTGTTTTGTTTGTGTTTTATTTATATTGAAAAGGTTTAAAACCAAGCAATTCCTTTTCTTCAAACGGTATTTTAACTTTATCAATTTTTTTTTTTTTTTTTTTTTTTTAAGCACCACCACACTGCCACAATTCTACTCCCACGTTTAGATTAAAAAGCAACACTCCCACCCAAAAGAAACACTCCAATTCCCATGTTTAGACTTAAGAAAAGAAAAGAGAAAAAATAAAATAAAAACCCAATCCCTAATTTAACTTGAATACCCCAAACTAAAGCATTCTTACCCAGATTCCTTAATCAAAATCAAATTTAATCCAAACACCTAAATCAATATCAATCCGACCAAAATAACCAAATCTAAATAACAATTAATCCATAAATTTTAACAATGAAAAAAGAAAAAGAAAAAAAACTTTACTGAGTTTGATGGTGGTGTGAGATCAGACTTTGGTAGGCATACGGCCTAGTGAACTCCCTCTCTCTATCCTGGTCTTCTTTTCTTTTAGTTTGTACCGGAACGATTATCCCTCTTACGAAACCTATATTATATTCAATTCCCAGATTTGAAAACGAAAAGGAAAAAAAAAAAAAACAAAAACAAAAACAATAACTTTACCGGTTATGGGTACACGGCCTGTCTCTCTGATGGTGGTAGATTTTTCAAGTTTTGTGTGGTTGTAGTACCGGCGATCTAAGTTTGGCGAGCGACCCAAATTACAGTAAACAAAAATCATAGTTATCGCAAGATTTAGGTTTTTATTTATAAAAATTTATAAAAAATCAAAAAACAAAGAAAGCAAAAAAAGAAAACTCACTCTGTAACAGTTCATCGCCGGTTGGGGGAAGCAAGAATTTTGGTGGTCAAAGTTCGACGGTGGTACTGGCCTGAGATGTCTCTGACTCTGCCTCTTTCTCTATTTCTTTCTCCAGGTCTCATCGCCTCTCTATTTCTATTTATAAAAATTTATAAAAAATCAAAAAACAAAGAAAGCAAAAAAAGAAAACTCACTCTGTAACAGTTCATCGCCGGTTGGGGGAAGCAAGAATTTTGGTGGTCAAAGTTCGACGGTGGTACTGGCCTGAGATGTCTCTGACTCTGCCTCTTTCTCTATTTCTTTCTCCAGGTCTCATCGCCTCTCTATTTCTATCTCCGTGTAGCAATCTTTTTTTTCTTTTCTTTTTTTTTTTAAAGTGGTTAGTACGTAATGAAAACAATGTCTCTCTAATTTATATAGGCAAATTGAACACAAACGTGAGTAAAAAATTCACTAAAACGGTTTGTTTAATCAGTCAATCCAATAGATACAATTTTTGGTGTTTTTAGATGTAATCATGTCATTAAATTATCAAGCCACGTGGCGCAATGAGAAGTAGTCAACAAAAAGTCAAACGTTTCGGCTATTAGTTATTATATATATAACTCATGAAAATCTTAAGTGTTACCTTCCTTCGATTGGTATCTTAATTAGAATGATCACTTTCATAAGTCCCAAAATATGTAATCTTACAAAGTGATGAGACATGACAAGAGAATTTATTATCAACCACGTAGGTAAACCAAGAGGGGCGTGAGAAAGTCCCAAACTTTGGAAACGATAGACACATTCATAATTAACAAAATCTTGGTTTCATTACGGTTTCTTCTGGTGAGTGATTAATGAACCTAAAAATACTGGGCATTGGCCAGTACCATTAAGATGGGACGTGACAGTCCGAGCTCAGCCCAAACTCAATTTGGGCTCAAACAATCAAAGTATCAATTGGTTCGCCACTGATATGGAAATAAGAAAATAATTCAAGTCTAAGCCATCATTGTGAAATTTTTTAATCCATCACTTTTTCCGGTCAAAACCTCCATTTGAAGCACCTCTCCTTGTCACTCCAAATGCATCATTTTTGTCTCTTTTGAGTAAGGCGGCAAGACCCAGTACTAATCATTGCAATATGAACTAAGCGATAAAGCAGTCTATAGAGAATTTAATTACGACGCTAGGCAAAATTGACAGAGGGGTAAGAAATATTAATGCAAGGAGCAAGACTTAAATACAGTACTTAGGTGCTATTCTTTAGGTTCACTTTCTAAGATTCTACCATGTGAATTTTTTCTTATGAGATAAAAGTGTATTTTTTAGTTAAATAACCACATGACTAAATCTTAAGATGGAAACCTAAAGAACAGCACCTAAGGAATTGTATCTAAGTTTTGTCCTAATGCAAATAGAAACTTTCATCTTTACTAGGTGAAAGAACTTAGTTAATTATAGATAAGAGCAGTCGGCACCCTCTATCCCTCTGCATGGCGCTCATATATATTTCGCCTTCTCTTCCACTCTCACTTGATATTTACATTGCGAATTATGAAGGTAACCTACTCTTAATAAGAAATAAATAAACTAACGTTTGATTGGAACTGTGATTTGAGAATAGCATTCTTTGCAAAACATAAAAGACCCATAAGTTTTTTGTTTGGACATTTTTTTTCTTCCTGTTTTGTCAAAACTGTAACTCAAATTGCCTCCAACTTTTAAGTTTATTCAATTTGATCATCCTGATAATATCCACTAATTAGGTGATTTTGTTGTAGTTGATTTCTTTTTCTGCTCTGTGATGATTGCCTTTTATCATCAAGCTCAAGACACCATTTAATTTTTGGTGTAAGTGGAGTTTGAACCCAGATCTTTTATGTGATGATATAAGACATTACTAGTTAAGCTATCTGAAACTTACTAGGTGATTTACAGTAAGTGCCCAAGATGATGTAATTTTGTTTTGGTGTTTTTTTTTTTTAAAAAAAAATCTATTGCAATTATATTTATTAAATTCAAAATTTAAATAATTTTTTTACTAAAATTTAAATAAATAAAAAAACCCAGTCATGCTCTATATATATATAAAACAACAATAGCCTTCACATACGAAATTCTGTATCCAAATGGGCGGGAGGAGATTATTATTGCAATATGAATCAAATATTTGGGTCTAGTTACGTTTTGATAAATGATTTTCGCAATTTAAATTTATTTCATGTTTCATTTTGGTAAATGACAATTAGAAATATATTAAGAAACTATTAATCTTTGTATTTTCTTTTGTTTATATGTTAACTTTGAATTAATGCATATTCTATTTTTATGCAATGGGTAATTACAACACTTTACCATCTTAAACTGTATCCCAAATTAAAATTTCAAAATGCATAGTTAACCTCTTAAACTATAATTATTGTTACGCTTTACAATCCGTTGTCAATTCTGCCGTTATCTTGAATGGAAAACCAAAGTTTATGGTGTAAAGTGTAATCGGGAGCATAGCTTAGGGTGATAAAGTGTCATTTTTCATTTGTTTTAAGAGATTGAGAAGATGGGCAATTGGATCTTTTCACTTGATGTCATGTTAATCCATCCAAGTTAATAGTAAAATTGATGGTAGGCTACAAAGTGAAATACGAGTTATAATTTAGGGTGGCAATTGTGCATTTTGAAAGTTTAGGCCGCAAAGTGTAATCAATGGTGTAATTTAGAGTGGTAAAGTATAATTTTTCCCACTTATTTGGAATTAAATTTTCAATGTTAAATAAAAAGAAATTTTTGGTTCATACTTGAGCCTTGAAAATAGAAATTTTGATTCCATTCCTATGTCCAGTAATAATTTTTTTTTTTTTTTTTTTTGAGAAACCGGTAATAATTATTTGATTACGTTAGTACCATTTATTTTGGACTAAAAATGCATACTTTGTTGTTGCCTTCAATTACCATCAGAAAAGCACAAATGAATAATACTCGTAAGAGGGAAAATGCTAAGGTCGCAAAGTATTTTACAAACTGCTAATGTGGTAAATGATTATTAGTAAGTAAAAAGTTAATGTTAATGGTAGACCCAAACGAGAATTAATAAGAATTTGTCAAATTAACAATTTGTAAAAATGTTGTAAAATAATTTATAAATGTATTACTCCTCACGAGTCTTGCAAGTTGCTTGCCTACTAATTTAGTGAAGTGACTCGTCAAATATGAAGGAACACTTATAAAGATAATTAATTGCACTAATTATTAATATTATTTTTCAAGTAGAGGTTAGAGGAGGGAGACAGTTCTTTTTTTTTTTTTTTTGCTGAATAGAGGAGGAAGACGGTTGGGATTCAAATTATAGACATGAGGCATATCCAAGAATGCCATTTATGTATTCTATGAATCCATCACTTGAAACAAATTACAGTAATTAATTGTATCTGTATTAGATATACACGCATGATTGACGTCATCAATAAAAGTGTGCCCAGCCCTAGCCTCGATCCGCATGATTTACATGTTGACCAAAAGAAGTTCAAATAATTAAAATAAGTTGGAATTGAAGGGAAGTGTTTGTTTTCGGTTAAAGGGTCGTAGATATCTAGTGCTAGCTGAGGCACACAATATACGTGGATCCACGCTTGGTATTACAGCAACCGCATCAGTTTATGCAAACTTTCTGTCTATTTTACTCAAAAAAATTATTTTTTCTATTTTACACACTCATTTTTACAAAACATCCATATCAGTTTATCTATTCTACACATTTATTCAATAGAATATTCATTCTTTTACAATTTTTTATTATTTTCTCACTCACTACCCCTCTTTCTCTCACATACCCAACACTACCAAAAAATACTAAAATATTAAATGCACGAGTTACAGTAACCGTTCATATATGCACAGTTACTGTGGCACTTGTGCATTTATGCACAATTTTACACCCACTGATGTGGGTGTTTTTTGGGTCAAAATGTGCATATCTCAACACTTTTTCTATTTTACACTATTTTGCACTTAGGGATGCAAGTGCTCTTACTTTTTTAATGGTAAGCAAAATGATCAAATGACCTCACAAAAAGATTGAAAGAACCGAAGAAGCATGCATCATATCGTGCTATTGAGGGGACAAAATGGCCTTATGCCCTTTTCACCCAAATTATATAGCCTTATGCCCCCCTTCCCAAACTAATTAGAGAAATGCCCCTCTTTTATAACTCGATTTTCTCAAAATTGAGTTAGAAAAAATAAAAAAATTTCTGGAGCCCTATAGTGACGTTTTTAAAAACCTATAGTATGTTTTAAGGACCTATAGTGACATTTTGTAAATCGATTTCATGGAGCTCGAGTTACAAAACACCACTATAGGTCCTTAAAAACGTCACTATAGATCCTTAAAAACGTCACTATAGGGCTTAACTCGATTTTGAGAAAGTCGAGTTTCAAAAGATGGGCATTTCCCTAATTAGTTTGAGAAGGGGAGCATAAGGCTATATAATTTGGGTGAAAAGGGCATAAGGCAATTTTGTCCGCTATTGAGGTCCCCTTTCCCTACCCATGCACTTTAAGTAAAATAAGAAAATAATAACTTTACTTCGTGAAGGTCCTACGTACATTAAATATTTACAACCGAACCATTTTTCCGATCATTAGTTAATGACTAATTAGTAGTAGTACAAAACATATAGCTTAAAAGGAGTCAGTTTACGTGGGTTTTAGTTAGCTTAATTATTGGTAAAATCTCTAATGGTTGAATAGGAGATCTAGAGTTCAATCTCTGTCTATACCAAAAACCAATTAGAGTTTGGTTAGGACAAATTATCTCGAACCTTAAGAAGCAGCTTGCTCATTTATGAAGAGGTGAAATCACGCTGGAACTTAGAAGCATACATGCAAAAGCACACGTGCGCACGAATCCAATGCAGTAAATGATAGCAAGTGAGAAGCTTGTGAAGGATGACAATTATATTACAGAAGTTGTTAAATAATTTTTAGCCAATGCTTATGGAAATGAGAACTGTGCGCACCAAAAAGAGGCAGATGGGCTTGGCCTCACTTGGGCTCACAATCTATTTGTGACGTGGGCTTTGGATTTCCTAACTTAGGTAGTTCCCATGCAGAGACCCAACGTTGCAACTTCTCTTGAGGTGTTCCCCTACCCCCGCTGCTGTTATTCTCCTGTTGCTCCCTTGCTCCTATCCTTAATTTTCTCTCCAACCTCTCAACAACTCCCTCTTCCCCCTTATCTTCTCATATTTATAGCCCAATGATTAGTGGGGAGTCATGATTACTCTTGTGGTTAGTGGTACATAAGGTCCAATGTCGTTAGTGCTAAGTGGATGTTTAGTTAGAGTGGCATTGGAACTAGCTCCCCACTTCAGAAGGGATGTTCGGTAGAGGATTTTTCCCAGGGCGATACCGATGAAACTGAGGCACAGTGTCCTCGGTCAATCATGCTCCGGTCCGAGGTGTGCCTTGCCGGTCAGTTCCTAGGTTACCGGCTATTATGAACATGCATCATAGCGGTTTGCTCAACGGGTTTTGGGCCGGGCATAATGTCATGAGGCTTGGGCTCATGGCCTTGGCAGGCCCAGGGTTTGGTTTTGGGCAAGTGGGTTAGGCCCGTGGGCCGTAATGTAAAGTTGGTGTCTAAGGTCCAAGGCCCAAATGGGTCTAAGGGTCTCGTGTCGTACATTAGCCCCCCCTTTATTCGTGCCCGGTCCTCGGGGACGAATCAAGGAGTTCAACAGGCAATAATTATCTAGGAAGCTCAACGGGTAGATATTGGACGGTTGAAAAACCCATTAATGCGCCCTCAAAAGGCGTGTTATGTCCAACTGTTGGTTTAGCCGTCATCATTGTCTGACAATTCGTGAACCGAGGTGGCGTGCGTGTGGTAGTTAAGATAAGGATTCATAGGGTTTCCCGCTCCCCAATTATTATATGCCATTTATTTCCCCCTTCGGCCTCTATAAATAGCCATTTTTTAGTCTCTTCCTGACTTTTGCATTCTTCATTCTCCAAACTTTCACTCTGTCGAGCATACACCCTGTGCGTTCATCTTCTAGCCCAAAACATTCTTCCTCCTTATAGCCCTCAGTAAGTTCCTTTTTCCTTTCCTTCTTCTTGTTCTATTTCTTTCTATTCTATCTTAGTCATAGTTCTAGGAATCTTACCTTAGAGAATGGGCTATTCTAATCTCCTTTCCTTAGAAGCCTCCTTGGCTACCTTTAGGGCTACCTACAACGTCCCTGAGGATGTTGATATCGCCTATTGTCACGAGGGTGATATTGACATCCAAAGGCACTGTCGTGCAAATACAGTTTTCTTTCCCTTAATGGCAATTCTTGAGGGTGGGATTAGGTTTCCCGTTGACCCTTTCGTCATAGGTACACTTAGATTTTATGGTCTATGTCCCGACCAACTCCCCCTTAACTTTTATCGAGTGGTGAGTTGCGTCAGTAGGTTGAACTAGTTGTTCGGCTTGCAATTGAACTATCATGACATTAATTACATGTATAGTTTGTGCGGCAATATCGATTCAGACTATTACTTAAAAACCAGAGACATGAGGGTACGGCTTATTTCATGCCTGTTTGACTCAAATAGGAACTCAGCTGGAGAGTTTGTACGGGTGAGAGGCAACTGGCTTGCCAGGGAGCTCCCCTGCGCGTTTTCACCGCGCGATATTGGTCGGTTCCATATATACTTTCTTAATTTGATTTCATTAATTCATTAATTTTGATTTGATCAACTAATTACTAATAAATTTTTGTGCTACTTCCGTGCAAAGAGCAAAAGGTTTAAGAAGGATCTTAGAGTAGTGCATGTTCGGGAACTAAATTTTGTGCTTAGGTCAGAAATTTTTGTACATTAGGATGGACAACTCCAAGCATCTCATTTAATCCTCAGCGTTGATCCCGTGTATTCTACTTGGCAAGCATTCAGCCAAGCCTTGTTAGTTGACAGTCCCCTCCTTTCATACATCGACGTTCGGCACGCAAATTTTCTTCCTCCGAGGCTCATAGTAGGCAAAGCCCGTGACCTTGGTCCGCGGTACACTTGTTCGGACGAACTTACACCCATACGGGACGAGTCAGCTGAACATGTGTCTCAATGTCGCCGAGAACAAGCACACGTGCCCATGCAACTTGAAGCCCCCGTCTAACTCGAGGCCCTTATTGAACCCAAGGATCTTGTTGGACCCGAAGCAACCGTTCAGGAAGCCGAGGAAGCAGTTGCCGAACCTATTGGCTCTGATACTGAATCTGATCGTGGTGAAGACATGGTGACATGAAGGACAGTTACGGTTAGTCGTTTTGTACTCAGCGCTCGGCTAGCCACGCAGCAGCAACCACCTTAGGGCCGTGGCGAAACTCCCCCTCCTCCTCCTCCTCCTTCCAGCCGCTCCCAGAAGAGACAACGTACAACTGAGCAAACTTCGGTCGGCTTGGGTGACGCACCAACTAGAACTTCCCCCCGGCCATTAGGGAATATCGTTATCCGGGAGCCAATAGCCCAGACAGGGACGAATGTGGCATCCACCTCTCGACCTGTGCAAGGATGGCAGCCTACGTTTCAACTGGACGGCAAACCACTTCCCGCGACTGCGAGCGTATGGGTGTGGGAAAAGGGCGAAGGGGGTCGCGTTGCCTAAAGTTTCGTGCGCGGTCTCTTGTTGCCCGAGGATGTGCATGCCTTCGAGGATGGGACGGACGAGTCCCTGGGCAGGTGGTTGCAATGGCACACCATGTGCATGTTTCCTAGTTCTCTACAGGCTTTTACACATTGTTTTTATTGTACTCATTACTATCTCCCTTTGTTGTACTTATTATTATTTACTTTATCAGGTTGCTCAACTAACTCACGTCCATGATGGGCGGCTGAAGGAGCTGGCCGAGGATGTCGAGCAGGAGAAGGCCCTCAAGGATGTGGTTGAGGCGAATGCTAAAGAGAAAACCAAAGCTGCCGCGACCGCGAAAAAGAAGGCCGCTGCGTCTGAGAAGCCTGGGTGTCAGTGGAGAAGAGGTCCTCGGAGCTGGAGGCCAAACTGGGTGAAAGCGAGTTAAAATTGGTAGAGGCTACAAGTTTGAACACAACATAGGCAGAGGAGTTGGCTAACTTGAAGGCGGCTCTGGAGGCTTGCGAAAATAAATGGTATAACGAGGGGTTCGCCGACATAGAAAACTCAGCAAAGCTCATCATAAATGAAGCCCGGAAGCTGGCCTTTGAGGAGGGTTGGTTGGCTGCTCTACAAGCCATGGGGGTCCTCGAGGACTCTCCTTTAAGGAACCCCAACCAAATCCCTTTCCCGATCCCCTCTACTACTGCTCAGAACCCTCCCGGTGCCATTGACGAGGAAGAGACTACAAGCACGAGGGAGTTGGTGGAGGCAATTGACTCCCATGACAAGCCGATTGACCTGGAGGCCACCAGCAAGCCGCATGTTGGTGATCAGCTCGGCGGGAATGTTCAGCCACCTCTTGCAGCCCAGCAGCCTACCAAGGACGTCGCCCAGTTCTAGTTTGCTGACCCTTCAGCTTGATTCCCGAACTCAGTTTTTACTTTTTACTCTTTTTTAGCTTTTCTTTATTCAGCTTGCCTACATCACCGGGTTGTGGTGATGGAACAATCATTTTTCCTGGTTTAATTTTCCCATAGTCCACCGGGTTGTGGTGATGAAACATTGTTTTAACACTTATTTGTTTGCTTTAATCACATTTACAAATGTTTGCTGCTATTTTTCCTTTTATGTTATTTGATTATCTTTTTGTTTTATAAATATGCATGTGTTCCGAATGACTAGGTGGTTTAACCCCGTGATTGATGCTACTTTCTTAACTCATTAAAGGTCAGGCAATCGCCGGCTATTCATGATGGCCCGGACCAGCATGGACGGGGTCACTTACTCGGCGATGAAATTCAAACCGAGGATAGGTTTCCATCCTTAGAATAGTTTTAGTACAAGGTTTCCACCTGCCCAGTGATGAAAATCGAACCGAGTACAGGTTTATGTCCTTAGAATAGTTTTAGTACAAGGTTTCCACCTACTTGGTGATGAAAATCAAACCGAGTACAGGTTTTCGTCCTTAGAATAGTTTAACACAAGGTTTCCCGCGTGCGTCCACCAGAATTTAATAAGTTAATAACGATAAAATAATAAGTAGTGATGCACTGGAACGAACAAATATCACCATCATATTAGCTAACAGAATGTACATTTTTCATATCATTGAGTTCACACCCCCATGTACAGATGATCAGTGATAGAACTTTTTCAGATTATGAATATTCCATGGTCGGGGAAGCGGTCTCTCGTTTAAGTCCTCCAAATAGTATGCCCTTACACCCATAATAGCAGTAACCCTATAAGGCCCTTCCTAGGCCGGGGCCAACTTCCCGGCATTCGTATCCCGCATATTTTCTACCGCTTTCTGTAGCACTAGGTCCCCAGCACTAAATTCCTTTACCTTTACGCCCCGGTTATATTGCCGGGCAAGTTTTTGTTGATACTCCGCTAACCGTATAGTCGCGGCTTCTCGAAATTCTTCCAGTGAATCCAAACGGTCTACCAGCAATTTATCATTCTAGGAGGGGACAAATCCGCCAACCCGTGCACTGCATAAATTTACCTCAGCTCGTATCAGAGCTTCTGCACCATATGTGAGAGAGAATGGAGTTTCCCCAGTAGACCTTCTAGGAGTTGTCCAGTATGCCCACAAAATGTAGGGTAGTTCCTTGGCCCACCTACCTTTCACATCATCTAACCTTTTCTTCAATCTGTTCACGATTACCTTGTTGGTGGCTTCTGCTTGGCCATTGCCCTGGGGATATGCCGGGGTGGAGTACTTGTTCTTGATGCCGAGACCGCTGCAAAACTCACGAAAGGCTCTGCTATCGAATTGCAATCCATTGTCAGACATAAGAGAGTTTGGCACCCCAAACCTCGTGACTATATTCTTCCACACGAACTTCTTAACATCCACATCTCGAATATTGGCTAACGCCTTAGCCTCCGCCTACTTGGTGAAGTAATCAACAGCTACCAAGACAAACCTCCTATTGCCTGTGGCCCGGGGAAACGGGCCAAGAATATCCAGCCCCTACTATGCAAAGGGCCAAGCGCTACTCACCGGGTTCAGATGGCCTGCCGGTTGGTGGATCAAGGGGGCGTGCTTTTGGCACCGCTCACACTTCCGTACATACTCGGCCACATCCTTCTGCATCTAAGGCCACCAAAACCCCTAAGTCATTGCTCGGTGTGCTAATGACCGCCCCTCCTACATGACTGCCACACACCCCATCATGCAGCTCGGCCAAGAGTTCATTGACTTTCTCAAGGTGCAAACACAAAAGGTACGGCCCTCCAAAAGACCGCTGGTACAACTTGCGATCTGCCGACAACCAGTACCGAGCAGCTACTTGGCGAATCCTATTGGCTTCCTTCTCATCATCTAGGATTCAATCTTCGGCTAAGAAGTAAATGATCGGGTCCATCCAACATGGCCCGGTTGTGGAAACCACTGCAATTCCAACACCAACCGCTGTATTAATGCTCGGCTCCGTTATGAGCTCTACCTTGATTAACCGAGGCACATCCTCCGTCATTGATGATACCAACGTGGCTAGAGAGTCAGCATGTCTGTTCTGTCCCTGGTAACTTATTCCAACTTTGCCGTACAAAACTCACTCATGATCTGCTTTACTGCCTATAAGTATTCTTTCATTCGAGAATCCCAGGCTTTAAAACTGCCTTGCACTTGGCAGATAACTAGCTGAGAATTTGAATAAATCTCCACATCCCGAGCACCCATACCCAAAACGGTCCTTAATCTAGCAAGCAAAGCCTTCTTGTTAGAGGCCCTGAACCCCAACCTGAAAGAATGCTCCAACTGTATCCCTTCCGGGGTGATAATGACAATCCCAACACCAGCCCTCATAGCACTTGATGCACCATCCACGAATACCTTCCACGGGCGGCATTCCACATGACAAACCACCTCTCCTCCGTTCCTAGGGGAAAACTCTGCAACAAAATCAGCAAGAACTTGGCCCTTCACCGAACTTCTTGACCTATACCATATGTCGAAGGATCCCAACCGGGTCCTCCATTTAGCTATCCGACCCGTAAAGTCGGACCTTTTCAATAACGACTGTAAAGGATATTTGGTTAGGACGTGGACAATATAAGCTTGAAAATAGTGAAGCAACTTCCTCGTAGCATGTACTAGCGCTAATACCAATTTTTCCAAGGGTAAATACCTTGTCTCGGCATCAACCAAGGTCTTACTGATGTAATACAAGGGCTGCTGCACTCTTTGATCCCTTAATAGCATGGCACTTACAGCGTGATCAGACACTGAGAGGTACATGAATAAGTCTTCCACGTGTTCCGGGGCTGTTAACATGGGTGCCCGTATCAAATGCTCCTTTAGATCTTGAAAAGCTTTTTCAAATTCTTCATTCCACTGAAACCCTTTCCACTTCCGCAAAAGTTGGTAGAATGGACGACAGCGATCAGCAAATCTTGAAATGAACCGATTAAGGGCGGCTAACATTCCGGTCAACACCTGTACTTCCTTTGGATTACACGGCGGCTTGAGATGTTGCACGGCTTCAATCTGATCAAGGTTAACCTCTATCCCACAGTTAGTGACCAAGTAACCTAGGAACTTGCCAGTCCCTACCCCGAAAGCACACTTGTCCGCGTTCAGGCGCAACTTATGTTGTCGAAGAACTTCAAACACTCCACGAAGATCTTCTAAATGCTGTGTTTCTTGTTTACTTTTTACCACCATGTCGTCGATGTACACCTCAACCGTACGCCCAATCTTGTCCCGAAACATTCTAGTCATCATACATTGATATGTTGCCCTGGCATTCTTTAACCCGAAGGGCATCACGGTGTAATGGTAGTTTGCGTCAAGGGAGATGAATGCCGTCTTCTCTTGGTCCTCGGCCGCTAGGGTGATCTGGTGATAACCCTGAAAGGCGTCCAGAAAACTCATCCTTGGGTGCCCACAGGTGGCATCGACCAATTGATCTATCTTTGGCATAGGGAACGGGTCCTTTGGACATGCTCCGTTCAGATTTGTGAAATCTACACAAACCCTCCATTTGCCATTCTTCTTCCTGACTACCACGGTATTCGCCAGCCATTTCGGAAAGAAGATTTCCCTAATCGCCCCAGCCTCTTTTAACCGTCTGACCTCCTGTCTCACTACCTCGGCGTGTTCCTTTGCCGATCTTCTCGACTTCTGCTTCTTTGGAGGAAATGAAAGGTCTACGTTAAGCTTGTGAACGATGAACTCGGGATCAACCCCAGGCACCTCATACGGGCTCCAGGCAAACACATCTACGTTCTGTATAAGAAATAACAATGTTTCTACCTTCTCCCTGTCCTTCAAATTCGCCCCTATCTAAAAATACCGGTCAACATTTGGTAGTATCTTTACTTTGACTAATTCCTCGGCACACCTGGTCCCCATTTCATTTCGAGGCTCCTGTAATTGCTATAAAGGAATCTCCTCGGCAGTTTCATTTTTTTTAGTCTGCTTGTGCTTCCAATTGACTGCGGCCACTAAACACTGCCTGGCCGCTTGCTGACTTCCCTTTACTATAGCAATGCCCTGCTCAGTGTGGAACTTAACCTTCACATGCAGGGTGGAAGGAATTGCCCCCATTGTATGAATCCATGGCCTTCCCAAAATAGTTGTATAAGGAGAAAACAAAGCGATAACTATAAAATCCACTGTCACTTCCCTTCCTTCCATATTCACGGGAAGTGATATTTGCCCCTCGGGAATCACCACTTGACCGTCAAACCCGACCAGGGGTGTATCGTATTTCGAGAGGTCCTCCTTCTTCAGTCCGAGCCCTCTGAACAGATTCGGATACATCACATCGGCCTCACTTCCCTGGTCCACCATTACCCTCTTTACTAGGAATCCCTTTATCCAGGCTATCACCACCAACGCATCATCGTGCGGCTGAATTGTTCCCTCTAAATCATCATCGTTGAAAGAGATGGGCTCCTGAGAAACTTTTAACTTCTTCTAGAGTGGCTGCTTGCCCAAGCCATTTTCCATGGGCACTACGGTCAGCACTCCTTTCCTCCCGGCCAATGCAGTACCCCTCGGGGCAGCGTGGATAACTTTGATCACTCCGAATGGGGGCGGGAGAGGGTTCCCTCTTTGCTGAGTAACTTGCCTGGCACCCCTATTCCCTGTATCTGCCAAAAACTCCTTCAGATATCCCGCCTTCACCAATTGCCCAAGATGATCCTTTAACACCCGGCACTGCTCGGTGGTATGCCCTTTATCCTTATGATAAGTACAGTACAAGTTCTGATTCCTGCGGGATGGGTCACCCCCCATCTTGTTCAGCCACCTGAAGTACGGCTTGTTCTTGATTCGGTCTACGATTCTGTGCACAGGCTCCTTAAACGTCACGTTCACTTCTCCCAGCCGTAGCTTCGGCTCTTGGATCCTTAAATCCTTCCGAGGCCTTGGCTGAAACCCGCTCTGCCGAGGACGATTCACTAACGGGGCCTTGCCCTTACTCTGCAACCGATCTTCCTCAAGGCATTTGTATTCCTCTATACGCCTCATGAGCTACCTCATATCCTTGAGAGGCCTCTTTGTCAACGACTCCCATAGTTCGAAATCCTCGGGCAGCCCCATCCTAAAGGTGCTTGCCGCAATCTTCTCGTTGCCCCCACCGATCTCATTATAAAGCTCCTAATACCGACTAGCGTAACTGCGAAGGGTTTCCCCGACCCTTATCTTCATAGAAAGTAATGCATCCACTGGTTGCGATACCCGGTTACAAGTAACGAACCGAACACCGAATTCTTGTATCAACTTGGAAAAACTGTGAATGGAGCATTTCCATAACCCATTAAACCACCTCAAAGTAGTGGGCCCGAGGCTTGAGGGAAATACCTTACACATCAAGGCGTCATCATGAGTGTGCAGAGACATCATCTGAATATAATGGTTGACGTGTTCTACCGGGTCCGTTTTCCCGTCGTAGGAATTGAATGGTGGGCGCGCCAATCTACTTGGCATTAGGGCCCGTTCAATGCCTTCTAAGAACGGCGACCGAGCAGCTCTGCGTAAGGCGTGGCTCATAGTGTCCATGGCCGCATTCTGGGGCTGATGTTCCTTCGGGGAATCTGATCCTCAGTCTGCGTACTCCATTGAACGTGATCGGTCTCGATGTTGACGGGACTCCCACAAGTGTGATCGGTTTCTTCGTTGATGGGACTCTCGTGAATGTGAGCGGTCTTGATGTCGATGGAAACCGGACTGGTTGGACCCCGCCTCATAATGATTTCTCCTGCTATCAGATCTCCCTTCTCAATTATCTTGGTCCCTTCTCCGTTGCCTGCCCCTCACTTCTAACTCCAAATCCTTCACCAGTCTGCGCAATTGTTCAAGTTCTTCATCCCTCTCATCAAGTTATCCATGCCCTGAAGCTCCCGATATCGTCCGGCTGGTTTGGTACGATCCCTCCCCAAGGCCAGAATGCTCCTCCTCTTGTTCACGGTCTCTATCTTCACGCCTTTTGTCTCTGTTCTCGCCATGTGGACCCCCGAGAAGATCCCACCGAACCACTTTCAACGTGACTGCTCGAGTGCTTTTCAGACATTTCTCCCGAGCGTGGGTCTTCTTGGAACCACAGTTTTGTAGGAGATTCCCACAGACGGCGCCAATTGTGTGCGCCAAAAAGAGGCTGATGGGCTTGGCCTCACTTGCGCTCACAATCTATTTGTGACATGGGCTTTGGATTTCCTAATTTGGGTAGTTCCCAACGTAGAGACCCAACGTTGCAATTTCTCCTAAGGTGTTCCCCTACCCCCGTTGCTGTTATTCTCCTGTTGCTCCTATCCTCAATTTTTACTCCAACCTCTCAACAACCCCCTCTTCCCCCTTATCTTCTCATATTTATAGCCCAATGATTAGTGGGGAGTCATGATTACTCTTGTGGTTAGTGGTACATGAGGTCCAATGTTGTTACTACTAAGTGGATGTTTAGTTGGGAGTGGGGTGTGGTGAGAGTGGCATTTGAACTAGCTCCCTACTTCAGAAGGGATGTTCGATAGAGGATTTTTCCCAAGGCGATACCGGTGAAACCAAGGCACAGTGTCCTTGGTCAATCATGCTCCGGTCTGAGGTGTGCCTTGCCGGTCAGTTTCTAGGTTATCGACTATTATGAACATGCATCATAGCGGTTCGCTCAACGGGTTTTGGGCCGTTCGTAATGTCATGAGGCTCGGGCCCGTGGCCTTGGTAGGCCCAGGGTTTGGTTTTGGGCAAGTGGGTTAGGCTCGTGGGCTGTAATGTAAAGTTGGTGTCTAAGGTCCAAGGCCCAAATGGGTCTGGGGGTCCCGTGCCATACAAGAACAATTGCAACAGGGCACATGAAAATTTAAATAACTGTCAAGGCCTCAAATATAAATAAGAGAGAGATACACTAACACAGAAGAACATGCACAATCATCCATCAAAACTAGAGACATTGATTCTCTCTTTCCTAGAATCCGGAGGTTATCATTTCATGCTTAAATGCATCAGTCTCGCATGAATTAATCTCACATTGAATTAGGTTATCATTTCATGTTAGTATTATCAATAAAGTATCTTTAATTTCTTTTCTTATTGATAATTTGTGCATTTTACAAAGAAATCCTATTAAGTTAGGTTGTACCAAATCCATTCCTCTTTTTATGAAGTGAATTTCCTGTTTCTAGTGGTGTTTAGTCACTTCAAGTAGACTAAAATTGGTTTGTACTCAAACACTGCCTTGCTTGTTCTTGAAATTCTTGCAAATATTTATCATCTAAAACATAATTTTATTGCACTAAGTTTTATATTTCCTTTAAAAGGAACACCTCTGATGGTGACCTACAATTGTTCTTCGTCCAATGTACAGTTGCGAGATGGTAATTTGTTAGGAACCCATAGGTAGAACTCACCCTTGAAACCAGCTTACAAGGGAAGGGCGCCCAAGAACTTATAAACACATGGTTAAACTTTACACTTAATCAATGTGGGACACTAGGATCATAACATAATTATAATATGAAACTCATGTCATCAATCCAAGAATCTGTCTTGCAATAGTCTAAAAAATAAGCTTCAATATATTTTTGGATGGGTCGACGGAGGGAGTGCGGTGGATAATTTTTCTCTATCTTAAAATTAACTATGACTTTGTTACTACAATTTTTGTCCATGGTTAAAAGTCTTGTGAGAGAGAAGATCACATATGTAAAACATTACGTCATATAAACAAATTAAATTCTGCAAAACACAATGCGAATTCCAGTAATTATAGACTACTAGACAACCTTTGATAAATAACATATCTGTTAGTGAAAAGATATATCCCTTCTAGCGTCAAAGTCCTATCTGAAAAAGGAAATCACAATTTCAAATCACAATTTTAGTTACTTTTCCAGTTGTATGTAAAATTATGTGCATTATGCACAAAAAGTCTAAACTTGTAGTATCAGGAGACCTAAAGAATGAAACACCTACGAACTACTCAGGTGTGGTGTCAGCTATATATCCTCCAATGGCAAAGTTAGAAAAACACTATAATCTCCAAGAACCCTAAAAATGAGAGTCAGGAAATTTCACTTATACCTTGAAACGGAGGAGGTTTGGTATTTATATAATGAGTATTTATATAATGATGTAAAGCTAACCACGTTCCTAGGAATTTAGCCACTTCCTTTGTAGGGAGCATAAGGGAGGGAGTGGAGTTAATGGTATTGACATTCTCAGGATTAACTTCTCACACTTGGTGGATACGAGCTAGTAGGAGGATTTTTAGGTATGATGTGCAAGTCCCGTCATGTGTTAATGTGAGACGGGCATGTGCTATCCAGTAGAGCTAAGTATTGTTGGTTATCCATCAGCCTTGTTCGTTCGTCCATCTCAAGTGTACGTGTTAACGTGAGGCGGTCATGTGCTATAATGTAGGACCAAGTGTCGTAGGTCGTTTGTCAGCGTGGTCGTATTTTTATCTCAATTGTATGTGTCAACGTGAGGCGAGCATGTGCTATCCTACAAAGTCAGGCAGGGCCGGCCCTAGGCTTAGGCCAATTAGGCCCCTTACTAGAGAAGGCCCCAAATTTGGGGCAAATTTTATTTTTTATTTTTTATTTTTTATATATAAATATTTTTGGAAGATATTAAAACATTTTAGTTTTCATTTTTTTTTTTCATTATTAAGAAGGCTCAAAGAATTAAGTAATGTTAGAGAAAGAGATAAGACAAATTTAAACAAATAGGTCTTACAAATAGATGTGTTACTAATCACAAGTAATTTAAATAGGAAAATGTTAAAAATACTATAAATTTTATTACATAACTTTTATTTATTTAATTATTTTTATACATGATAAAAATTATACCCTAGTCTAATCTAAGTGTATATGTGTGAGAAACTCTCTTCTAGATACTTAAATCTTAGCCATTGCCTCTCCACACCTCACAAGAACTTATACTTGTGAAGTAATTACTACACAAGGGTGCGTGGTGGTCTCCATAACTTTTATAATTTGATGTGACAATGAATATGATAGGTAGATTTCAACAAACTATTGAACTCATTTTTAAATAAATATTTGTGATTGGTGATATATCTTTATAATTCTCATATTGTAAATTTTATAATATTTCTAGTATTTTTGTAAGCCTCATGTCATTGATCACATTCATTACAATACCAGTTTGTAGTAAAATTTGTTATAACTTTAGTAATTTCTAAAAAAAAAAAAAATCATATTAAAGAGTGAAAAGAATGAATTTAAAAAAAAAATTATTATATAAAATACTAATTAAATATTATTTAAGTAATAATATAAAAGCCTCGTTTGAAAATTTCGTCTTAAGTCTCGAAAACACTTGGGCCGGCCCTAAAGTCAGGTGTTGTTAGTTCTCCATCAGCCTTGGTCCATCGTCTATCTCAACTCTCAAGCCTCGGACGAGGTGTTGGATGCGTGGTACATGAGTGAGTGAGTCACACTGGCTAGTTGGGTGGGTATTAATCAAATAGTTGTTTGGTCAACTCTGTCGGATGACTAGACCCTGTTGAATGACTAGACTCTGTCAGGTGAACGACCCGATCATATGACTAGACCCTAACTATATGTATGATATCTATATATTATATGGAAAAGAAAGAAAAAAGTTCCTTGTTACAACCATGCATGCACAAGTATTACAATTTGACTGGCAAATAATGCCGCTCATACATCAAAAGATTCAGCAGCTAGCAAATCCCTGGCTACCCAATCTTTGTAAAGAATTCATCATTAAAATTATTTCTAAGTATTCATCCATTCCTTTTCCACTAAATGTGGTATAAAATGCCGCAAATCAACCACCGCAAACTACTAAGTCCACTCACGTGCTCCAAGTTTTGCCAATAAATATAGCCCAAACCCACGCACGAGCTATTTAAGAATGACCAAGTGAAGGTTCAGAAGAATTTGGGTGGACAGTTATGCATCTTTTCTTAGTTACTGGATTATTTGGCTAAAGAATTTGGAAGAATAATATAACAAGTGGAACTGAGTAGGTTCAAACCAATCATGTGTCACATAAAAAATACGTCATCTTAAAAAAAGCTATTTAAATCTTTCAGACTTTTGATACCAATAGAAACAAGCCTACATGCCTGCAATTTTTCATGAAGATGATCGATTAAATTAACAATAAAAAAACCACGAAGCTAAATTTTTTTTTTTCGAAAAATTTAAACCACGCATGCCTGGTTACTCCTGTACTGAAATAGGGAAAAAGTGGGTGGCCACCTATGGTAGATAGGGATTTAATTGGTCAATCGGAAAGAAACTAAAAGCAGTTTCTATCAAGGAAAAGTATTAAATACTCCCAATGTGTAAATACATGGTACTCTAGTTATCACATGAATAATATATATCATTATAAATTTAAATAGTGAAACTTATCATTTATATAAGAGGAATGAGTATCACATTATTAAATAATTAAACATCTATCATACTCTGTTTCAAATAGTTTCCACTTTCGTTTCTAAAGTTGTATCAAATAGCAACATGTAGTTTCCCACTTATCAACTGTGCATGTGGACGCATCTAAATATAAAAAATACCATTGTAGGATTCAACTGGGTGAATTAAGATTGAAGCCCCCATGCGTTGTTTGTTGATAAATAATTCATGAGGACAACACAGACGCTATCTTAAATCAATAGATTTCCTTGTTTTTGTTTTTATTTCTAACATACACGTTGAAGTTTGCCAGGTGTGCAATAAGATGACTAGCACACAACATAGGAAGAAAAGTATTGGATTCAGCCCCTAACTTTCCTTCTCAGGTGCTTATAATATGAAAAATGTAAACTTAATATTTGGGGAAAATGGCTTATCTATATATAGATCCTACTTCTGACCTTAAAACGTCAACGGCTCTTGCAGAAATCTGGGAGAAATATGACTAAATTGATGTTTTGGGTTTGTCTTATATTGGTCTTCCACACATTTGCAAGGTCTGAAGCTCGTCCTGTCAGTCCATTTGTTAAGGCATGGAATCTGTTAGAGATGTAGCCCTTAAAAGAGAAAAAAAAAAAAAATGTTAGAGATATATATTAGACATATATTAGCCTAATGTAATAGGTCCAAGCCCAGTCCTACTTGTACTAGTAGTCTAGGATTTAGTCGCCTATATATACTCATGTTAGGGTTCATTGTAGATGTCGTGAAGAATGCCTTTGGAGAAACCACAATGAAGAATGTGCCAATTGACCAATTTCAGACTCCATTTCTTCATTTGAAGCTCCAAAATTGGTCAATTGGCACATTCTTCATTGTGGTTTCTCCAAAGGCATTCTTCACGACATCTACAATGAACCCTAACATGAGTATATATAGGCGACTAAACCCTAGACTACTAGTACAAGTAGGACTGGGCTTGGGCCTATTACATTGAGCTAATATATGTCTAATATATATCTCTAACAGAATCCAAACAAATCATTGCAGCCAATTCTCGTGGGTGCTAAAGCTATTTTCAACAAGAGATTGGAGTCAAAGGTGACAAAAAAGAAACAAATGTATGAGCCTAATCGAGTCAGCCCTGGTGGACCAGATCCTTGGCATCATTAACTCTATAGAACCTTAGGAGAGAAATCATTTGAGAGAGGAGAATTATATCTCGAATAAATTGAATGAGAGAGAGAGAGATTGCGTAATGTTGTTGAATCAAAGTAGCGTTAACGGGCATCTTTTCCCCGTTAAGAAATAGTTTTATGTCAAATCATTTTGCGTTATGTTAGTTTTTTAAAAAGATTTATAAGGTGTAGAACCAATAAAGTTAACTTTTTGAATTCCACTTGTCATTTTAATAATATTTTCAGTCTCTCTCATTAATTGATGCCAATTTTTTTATTAAGTAGACTCCATAATAAATCATTTTCGTCAAGATCGAGGTACAGAATTCCTTAGGTCGCAGACAACTCCAGTTTCAAGGTAGAGAAGTCCTTTGCTTACCTTTCATCAAGATCGAAGTAGAGAAGTCTTTAGGTCGCAGACAGCTCCCTTTTCAAGGTAGAGAAGTCCTTGGGTCGTAAAAAACTCGAATTTCAAGGTAGAGAAGTCCTTTGATTGCCTTTCGTCAAGATCGAGGTACAGAATTCCTTAGGTCGTAGACAGCTCCAGTTTCAAGGTAGAGAAGTCCTTTGCTTACCTTTCGTCAAAATCGAGGTAGAGAAGCCCTTAGGTCGCAAACAGCTCTAGTTTCAAGATAGAAAAGTCTTTTGGTTACCTTTTGTCAAAATCGAGGTAGAGAAGTCTTTGGGTCTCAGACAGCTTCAATTTCAAGGTAGAGAAGTCCTTTGGTTAACTTTTGTGAAGATCGAGGTAGAGAAGTCCTTGGGTCGCAGACAGCTCCAGTTTCAAGGTAGAGAAGTCCTTTGGTTACCTTTTGTCAAGATCGAGGTAGAGAAGTCCTTGGGTCACAGACAGCTCCAGTTTCGAGGTAGAGAAGTCCTTTGGTTACCTTTCATCAAGGTCGAGGTAGAGAAGTCCATGGATCGCAGACAACTCCATTTCCAAGATCAGGATTCAAAAGTTTCTTGGTCATCCTATTTGTCAAGAATCATTTCTAGAGTCATCAACTGTCAGCTAAGTCAAGTATTTTTATTTGTTGTCAAAAAGATAAGGCACTAGTTCTATGTTCCAACGTTTTAGGTTCAAGGGCTAGGTAATCTTTGAAAATTCAACCTTAATTAAATCATGGTTGCTAAAATCAGTGTCTTTGTTTTACATTGACATTCGCTTTCCAAGCTCTGTCAATGAGGGGAATTTTGTAGACACTCGATTTTTCACCTATGATTTAATCAAGGAGAATGACTTGAATGAGCATTCACGTACCCCAAAAATCATGATTGCATTACATGCATCAGTTTGTTCTTGTATTACATGCATCAATTTGTCTTTGCATTACATGCATTAACTCATTCATTGCATATCATAAAAAAGATCTTGAGGTTCTAACGGTCGTGATGGTATGTCCAGTTTCTAAATCGGACCATCGGATCAAAAGATATCGCATGATTAAGTTGTACAGTCAACATGCATTGTGTCTAGATAGAGTTGACCACACATGATTAATTTTAAATTAATTCTAATTGGTTAAGCAATTAAAATTAATTAGATAATTTTGTGATTGGTTGATAATTAGTGTTTAAAATAGGGATGCATGCATAGGATTAAAAGGATGATTGTATAACAATAAAATTGTGGATAATCTGAACTTTATCAAGATTTATTTTAGAGTATTTATCTACAAGATAATTATTCCTGAAAAAGCTTGAATTATCTAGAAAAAGAGATAAAAAATCATAGACGGAGGATGAAAACAAGTCTAGGTGCAAGGATCGGCCAAAAAACCCTAGAAGAAGAGTCCAAAACGCACCTGAACACGGAAGTACGTTTGGTGTCCATGAGCCCATTTGGCACTTTTGGAGTGCCAAATGGCACTTTAAGAGTGCCGAATTGGCCTCTTTTGGGCTTTGGCCCAACGGCCTTCAGGTGACGAATAGGCACACCCTTTTCAATCTTTTTGCAGAAGGATGAGTTCAAATTCATAATCTACACTTCGGGGCTATTTTTTAGAGATTTCTGGCCTCTATAAATAGGGATTTGGTCTCATAATTCATTTTTTTTCTACGCTCTGGGAGGCACATGTTTTGAGGCTCTCAAATTGTTAATAGTTGCTAACCCTCTCTGAGATTTGCTGCGTAAATTAGGGTTTTTAGGTTTCAAAGATAGCTAAATAAGTTTCTTTGAACCCTAAAACATCCTCTCAAGAACAAGGAGTGCTCATGCAAGGGGTTGTTTTCAATCACCCTATTCTTTTTCTCTTTTATGATTCTTGTTTATGATGATACATGTTTTCCCTTATCCATAACATGAATTGTTAATCATTGTCTTGTTAAAGCATGATCTTGATTTTGTTTATGTAATTGTTATGATCTCTTTCTTAATTTCAATAATTCGCATATGATCAATGCTTTTTCTTGAAATTAAAAACAGATCTACATCTTTCTTAGATGTAGATCTAAATTTTTCTTAAAACAAAAACAGATCTACATCTTTCTTATATGTAGATTTGAATTTTTCTTAAAACAAAAACATATCTACATCTTTCAATTTTTCAAACATGTATTTTCTTATTCAATCAATGAGAATAGTACAATTCAGTCATGTAAAGTTTTATTTAGTTTTTTTTTTTTTTTTTTTGTTTTAAAAAAAATAAGTGGCAACTCCACACCACTTACCCAAAAGAGAGGTTCCCTAAAAAGTACCCAAATCTCTTTTTTGAGAGCCAACCTAATTTTGGTAGTCTCTCACAGTGGCGACTCCACTGGGGATGTCGCAGGCTAAGCTTTGTGTTAGACTTAAGTGACCAAATATGTACCCTGGTTTTGCATGATCTTGCATGATATTGTTGTTTGTTTGTTTATTTATGTTTGATGGGATGTTGTATGATATTTTGTTGTTTGATATGCTTTAATATTTTCAGCCATTTGTTAGATATTATATTTCATAATCTTCATTTATTCATGTATGGTCAGTAGTGTAAAAAAGTAGAATAAAACGAATGGATATTCTACATTACCCCCTGATGATGTCGAAAATATCACCAATAGGTCACACAGCACTCGCGACTTCGAAGCAGACCTGCACAACGAAAACAATCGAAAGAAGACCTTAGAGAGCACCGGTGTGGTGCCGGCCAACTACTCTCCGAAGGTCAAGTTAGAATTATTTTCACAACTCTAGAGTGCTAGAGAGGGTGAATAACGCGTACCTTAATTTGTGAGGGTATTAGGGCTTTTATAGTAGTAGAGAGTCGGCTTTTCCTTCTTGGTGTCCAAGTCTTTTCCATGTAGGACTCTACTTCAAGTCTTTTTGAGCGTGGTGAGCAAGGTTTTCCTTATAGAGGAGATTTATTCCAGCGTGCGTGTCTTCTAGAATCACCCTTGTACTTGGTTTTCCATTTTGGAATTCCAGCTCGTATCTAGACAATGAGCGATAAAGATCTCGGAACATGGGCTCTTACTGTGCCCTTCGGCGATGGGCCTTTGAAGAGCGTTGGATCATCTTTACCCCGGCCCAACAGTTCCTATCCGTCAGGCCCATTACCATAGGCCCGTCAGGCCCATATCTTATCCTCTTCAGTTGCCCCCTTCACCCCAAGGGTCCGTCGGCTTTTCGGACAAAGGAACCTTGGGGTGACGATCCTAAGGTAAAGGGTGTGACAGATATTTCTTATGACGGAATGAGGTCAATAAGACGGGAGGTTTCAAGGTAATGGAGACAATAGGTTGACGGATTCATGCAAGCAAGGGTGACGGTGCACAGAAGGAGTCCGTCAACAATACCAACTATAGACAGGCTGTACGAAAGTCATTTAATGATGGCGACACGTGTCATAAGTTGATTGGGTTTTATCTCGGATCGAAGCGGCGCTTCGACTTCCGTGCATCACCTTTATAAATAAGGGAGTCTTCCTTCTCATTTCTCCAGTTTCAGCAAAAATCATCCTGTCAGAGCTCACCCGTCACACCTGTCAGAGAATACCCGTCACGTTTTGTAAGGGGTTGAACCGTCTAGTTGCTTCAATCGTCAGTGCTATACTTCCTCATCGGTAAGTGCCCTTTCTCAAAGTCAAACTTGTTTTAATTTTCCTTTGCATCCACACCCGTTATGTACATATAGACCCCGTCAGAGTCTTAGGTTTTTGTCGTTTCATGTAGGAAATGTCTAGTGCGTCCAGTAATCAGTCGGTTGTTCGTGACGGGCTGGATTACGAGGAAGTATATCCGTCCGGTCATAGAGAACAAGATAGTCCTCGTGATGACAGGAGCCCGTCCACCTCCTCCTCATCCTCAACATATGAGGATATGGAGGAACGGGACGAAGGCTCAGGTGAAAGTGAGGAACAGATTGTTAGATCCGTCATTGGTGCTGATGGGCTCAGGGAGTTCGTCATGCTACCAGAGTGGACGGTGAATTACTTCTCGTCCGTCATCAAAGAGCAACACTTTAAGACGTTTAGGGATCACTATCAAATTCCAGAACATATTTCCATCCGTCTACCCTACGAATCAGAGAGATGTTATTATGAAGGGGTAGACGGTGTCGGGGTTTATGAGCAAATGTTGAAGGCCGGACTCAGGTTTCCATTGAGTTCGCTTCACCGTGAGCTCCTCCACTATCTGGGATTATCCGTGAACCAGATTTCCCCCAATGCCTGGAGGGTCTTCATAGCAATGGGGATCTTGTACGGCGCAATGTCCGACGGAGCCAAGAGGCTGACGGTTAGGGAGTTCCTTCATTGCTACCGTCCGAACGAAATAGATAAGTCTAGGGGAATATATAGCTTCGTCCCCAGGAGTCCGCTATTGAAAGTCATCTATGATACGCCGGACTCAAACAGGGATTGGAAGAGCCGTTACTTCTTCCTGGAGGGTGACGGTTGGATGTGTCGTCCAGGGGACACGGATTTCATGCCCGTCGACACTACTTGGGGCATATTACACCCGTCTAGTATGGACCGTCCCCAAAAATTTTTTTTACTTAATTTCATTATCTGTTCGGAATAATCTAACCGTCCTCTCCTCCCTTTTTTTTTTTTTTTTTTTTTTTTTTTGCAGTTGGACGACGCCCCCAAGTCGATATTAAGGAGTTCGCCTTCCTCGAGAAGATCTTCACAAAGACCCAGCCGGAGGAAAGGACTTGGGCGAAGCTCGTGACACTTAAGACCATTCATTGGTATTGCGACGGACTAGAGCCAACAGCTGCAGCCGTCAAATACGAGGCAAAGATTAGGAGACGTAAGTTTGTCACCCTATTCTTGACAAGTGACGCAACTTACTTTGATAATTAATACCTCCGTCCATATTTCAGAAATGGATGACGCCAAGAGAAGAGCTCTGATCAGATCCAAAGTCGCAAAGAAGACCGGCGATGTTGATACCCCTGTGACGGGCCCAAGCAATCCGTCTGCCAAGAGGAAGACTCAGCCCAAAGTGGATCGTCAGGCCAAGAGGGCCAAAGTCTCTTTGGAACCCGTCGTGGGACTTATGGCGGAGCCTCCAAAGACGGCAACTCCAATCAAGCACGGGGTTGGTAAGGGGCTCATGAAGGGACCGTCGCAGGAGCAAGAGAAGCCGCCCGTCCTTCTTCGAGAGGATTCTAAGTACGCCTTAGAACAGATTTCCTCCATCATATCGGCGGAGGATTATGAAGACCTTGGGAATCATTCGACGGAGGCCATGGGTGAGACGGGCCTTTTTGCAATTACACAGGTAAGACAGCCCGTCTACTATTTAAATGTAAATTACACCTTTTTCGCCCATAGTTCGTTTCATAACTATCATGTTACCATTTTTTAGGCAATGGTCATGATGAAGGGGTTGATGGGACGGTGCCTCAACCATGAGACGGCCCTGGATCGTGTACGGGCGAAAGCGGAGCGGACGGAGGAGGAGCTTCTTCAATTGCAAAATTGGAGACCCAGGATGGAGAAGAAGCTTGAACTTTCGGAGAAGGCAAGGAAAAGCCTTGAACAGGCGACGGACGAGGCGAAGAAGGCTATAGAGAGTAAGGACAAAGAGATAGAAGATCTGAAAAATGAAGTCCGTCAGGCTAAGGACGCTGCAGTTCGTGAGTACCGTGACTCCGACGCCCTAATTACTGAGCTAGGTGATTCTTTTCATCAAGGATTCATGGATGCAATCCGTCAGGTCAAGCAATCTTATCCGGACTTAGATTTTTCAAAGTTCAAAGTTGAAGACCCAGCTCAGACATCCGTCGTGCCTGGTGCTTCAGAGGATACAGATGACCTCTTTGCTGATGTCGATGGTCTTGGTGACGGGGAGTCAGCACCAGCAAAAGTTGAACAAGCTAAGCCTGATGCGGAAATGGTTTGCCAATCCGTCGTCAATGAGGACAAAGCCCAGTAGCCAGATTTTTTTTTTTCTTGTATTTTGGGAACAATTCTCATCCGTTGTTGATGATATGTAAACATTGCCTTTTAATGGCCTATTTCTTGTCAAATGCATCCGTTCACTTCATTTTATATTTCAAATGTTTTTTTTTTTTTTTTTTTTTTTTTTTTTTTTTTTTTTTTTGAACCCTGTCATTATTTGGCCTATTTGCGTCCGTCCAGCTACTAGTTAGTATTGGATCCGGCATGCATAGGTATATTCTTTGGTAATCCGTCTATTCGCCTACTTTGGACTAGACTCGTTATCCTTAGAATGACCCGTCCATCCGTCTATTTTGGATTTCTAGTGATCATCTTCCTAGAGTTATCCGTCCACCTTGTGGACTTTGTTTTGTATCCGTCCACTATGTGGACTATTTGGTATCCGTCCATTTTGGACATTAAGAGGCATCCTTGTAGGATGATCCGTCCATTTTTGGACTTGAAGTCGTCATCCTCATGGGATGATCCGTCCACCTTGTGGACTTTATTTTGTATCTGTCCACTATGTGGACTATTTTAGTATCCGTCCATAATGGACATCAAGAGGCATCCTTGTAGGATGATCCGTCCATTTTTGGACTTCAAGTCGTCATCCTCATGGGATGATCCGTCCACCTTGTGGACTTTATTTTGTATCCGTCCACTATGTGGACCATTTAGTATCCGTCCATTTTGGACATCAAGAGGCATCCTTGTAGGATGATCCGTCCATTTTTGGACTTCAAGTCGTCATCCTCATGGGATGATCCGTCCACCTTGTCGACTTTATTTTGTATCCGTCCACTATGTGGACTACTTAGTATCCGTCCATTTTGGACATCAAGAGGCATCCTTGTAGGATGATCCGTCCATTTTTGGACTTCAAGTCGTCATCCTCATGGGATGATCCGTCCACCTTGTGGACTTTATTTTGTATCCGTCCACTATGTGGACTACTTAGTATCCGTCCATTTTGGACATCAAGAGGCATCCTTGTAGGATGATCCGTCCATTTTAGGACTTCAAGTCGTCATCCTTATGGGATGATCCGTCCTATTTTGTGGACTAATAACACATCCATGTAGAAAATCAAAATTGTATCTGATTATTATTCTTAAAAGAAAATGCATAAGGGAAAAATGCCTGCCCCCTGGGGCTTAAAAAGGCACGACTAGATTGTAGCAAAAAATAGTTGAAGGAAAATTAATAATTAAAAACTTAAGAAAAGCTGGTCGTCGGTCGCCATGTTACTATTACTGGTAGTACTTTCTCAAGTGTTCGGCATTCCATGGATGTGGTAGCTTCTCTCCGTCTGTCGTTTCCAGGTGGTAGGTTCCTTTTCTTTTCCATGACGTAACTCGATAAGGTCCTTCCCAATTGGGGCCAAGCTTTCCCTGTGTAGGGTCTCTAGTTGCCCCCATGACCTTCCTAAGTACGAGGTCTCCTACTTTGAAGTCTCTGTGTCGGACCCGGGAATTATACTGTCTGGCCATGCGATCCTGGTATCTAGCGATCCTTTGCTCCGCCGCCGACCTCACCTCGTCTATCAGGTCCAGCTGTAGCCTCATTGTTTCGTCATTCCTGCTCTCGTCATGGTTGTGAACCCGGTAACTTGTGAGCCCAACTTCTGCCGGGATGACCGCCTCGCTCCCGTACGTTAGTCGGAATGGTGTCTCTCCTGTTGGGGTCCTCGCCGTTGTCCTGTATGCCCATAGTATGCTTGGCAATTCTTCCGGCCATATGCTCTTTGCCCCCTCGAGCCGAGTCTTGATAATCTTAAGCAGTGATCGGTTCGTGACTTCGACCTGGCCATTAGCCTGAGGATGGGCGGGTGATGAGTAGTGGTTTTTTATTCCTAGCTGTGAGCAGAAATCTCGGAAGTAGCTGTTGTCGAACTGCCTCCCGTTATCCGAGACAAGGACTCTAGGAATACCGAACCTGCATATGATGCACCTCCAGACAAAACTTCTAATGTTCTTCTCTGTAATGGTGGCCAAGGCTTCCGCTTCTACCCATTTTGTGAAGTAGTCAATACCCACTACCAAGAACTTCAGCTGCCTTATCGCCGTTGGGAAAGGTCCCATGATATCCAGTCCCCACTGAGCGAACGGCCATGGAGCCGTCAAAGGGGTTAGCTCTTCGGCTGGCTGTCTAATAACATTGCTGAATCTCTGGCATTTGTCGCAGCTTTTGACGTAAGACTCGGCATCTTTCTGCATGGTCGGCCAGTAATACCCAGCCCGTACCAGTTTGTGCACCAACGACCTCGATCCAGAATGGTTCCCACATATCCCTTCGTGTACTTCCCTCATTACGTAGTCTGCCTCTTCGGTATCCAGGCATCTTAGATATGGACGGGAGAAACCTCTCTTGTACAGAATGTCTTTTATTAAGACGAACCTTGCCGCTCGGACCTTTAGCTTTCTTGCTGCCTCCTTATCATCTGGCAGTAACCCGTCCTTTAAGTATGAAATTATCTTTGTAGTCCAGTTACTTTCGGAGCGTATCTCCTGCATGTTGCCGGGGTCTATTAGTGGAGAAAGTTGAACAAAAGAAAGTACATTACCCGGTGTCATCATGTGTTCTGCTGATGCGGTTTTGGCTAGCCGATCGGCGAGCTCATTTTCTCCCTTTGGGATTTGTATGACCTTGGCTTCGAGCCCGTCGATTCTCGCCCTTACTTGATCAAGATATCTCTTCATCCTTTCCCCCTTGCATTCATAATCTCCGTTTACTTGATTGGTTACGACCTGAGAGTCGCAGTAAACGGCTACACTCTCGGCTCCGGCGGCTTTGGCTAGGTCAAGGCCTGTCACTACTGCTTCGTATTCCGCTTCATTGTTGGTGATGGGGAAGTCGAGACGGACCATACATTCAATCTTGTCTCCTTCTGGTGACAGTAATACGATACCGGCTCCCCCGGCTCGCCGATTGGATGATCCGTCGGTATATATGCTCCACTGAGGGGACTCTCCTGCCCCCTTGTCTTCGTTACGAGTAAATTCTGCTATAAAGTCGGCTACGACCTGTCCCTTAATGGCTGCGCGTGGACGGTACTTGATATCAAACTCGCTCAATTCTATTGCCCACAGCGTCAGTCGTCCTGCGGCTTCAGGATTACTCAATGCTCTCCTCAAGGGCTTGTCGGTCATTACGTTCACGGTATGGGCTTGAAAGTAGGGCTTGAGCTTGCGAGTCGCCGTGACTAATGCAAAAGCGAGTTTCTCCATAAGTGGGTATCTTTCTTCAGCTCCACGGAGCGCCCGGCTGGTGTAGTATACGGGCTTCTGTATCCTATCCTCTTCTCTAATTAGGGCCGCGCTGACCGCGACAGGGGAGACGGCCAAGTAGAGGAAGAGTTCTTCACCTGGTTGCGAGGGACTAAGTAGGGGTGGTGAAGATAGATATGCTTTCAACTCCTCGAATGCTCGCTGACACTCGTCCGTCCACTCGAAAGACTTTTTTAACGTTCGAAAGAAGGGCAAACACTTGTCCGTGGCTCTCGACACGAATCTATTTAATGCCGCTACCTTGCCGTTAAGGCTTTGTACTTCCTTCACATTTCGCGGGGGGGCCATCTCTATTATGGCTCGGATCTTGTCCGGGTTAGCCTCAATCCCCCTTTGAGATACCATGAATCCTAGGAATTTTCCCGCCGTTACGCCGAATGCGCACTTTCCCGGATTGAGCTTCATGTTATAGGATCGAAGCGTTCCGAATGTTTCCCTAAGATCGTTCAGGTGGTCTTCCTCCTTCCGGCTCTTCACTAACATGTCATCGACGTAGACCTGGACATTCCTCCCGATTTGCTGCGCGAACATCTTGTTCATCAGTCTCTGGTACGTTGCCCCCGCATTCTTTAGGCCGAATGGCATTACCTTGTAGCAGAAGAGCCCTTGACTGGTCACGAACGAAGTCTTCTCCTGGTCTGCCTCGTGCATGCGGATTTGGCTATAACCCGAGAAAGCGTCCATGAAGCTTAGTAACTGGTGTTGAGCCGTGGAGTCTACCAGGACGTCGATCCTTGGAAGGGGATAGCTATCTTTGGGACATGCTTTGTTAAGATCGGTGAAATCCACGCACATCCGCCACTTGCCGTTCGCTTTTTTCACCATAACTACATTCGCTAGCCAGTCGGGATAGTAGACTTCCCTAATGAAGCTTGCCTCTTGTAGTTTGCGGACTTCTTCCGCTATTGCTTGGTCTCGTTCTGGGGCGAACACTCTCTTCTTCTGCCGGACGGGTGGAAAGGAGGGCAACACATTCAATCTATGTACCATGACTGAGGGATCAATTCCTGGCATGTCGTCATGACTCCAGGCAAACACATCTAGATTGCTCCTCAAGAAAGTTATGAGTTCTTGACGGATTCCGGGTTTGGCGAGCGTTCCGATCTTGGTTGTACGTTCCGGATTGGAGCTGTCGAGTATTATCTCCTCTAGCTTCTCTGTTGGTTCTGCCACCGTTCGGTATTTTTCTATGTTCAATGCCTGGATTTGTTCTTCCAGTTCCATCATAGCCACGTAGCATTCTCGGGCGGCCAGTTGACTTCCGCGGAGCTCTCCCGCTCCATAATCCGTAGGAAACTTGATCATCAGGTGGTAAGTTGATGTCATCGCCTTCCATGAGTTGAGCGTGGGTCGTCCAAGGATAGCGTTGTAAGCGGACGAACAATCGACCACCAGGAAGGTTACGTCCCTGGTGATTTGCTGGGGGTAATCGCCTACCGTCACTGATAACGTGACCGCGCCCAATGGGAATACGCGGCTTCCTCCAAAACCAACGAGCGGGGCGTTCGTCGGTATCAATCGCTCCCTGTCAATCCTCATTTGCTGGAACGCCGGATAGTACAAGATATCTGCTGAGCTACCGTTGTCGATCAATACTCGGTGCATGTTGTAGTCTCCTACCCGCATGCTGACGACGAGGGCATCGTCGTGTGGATGGTGTAGGCGTTGTGCGTCTTCTTCTGTGAACCCGATAATGGGACCTCGCCTTGCTATCTTCGGGACGGTGCCCGTCAGCTGGACGCTCTGCACCATACGGAGGTACGTTTTGCGGGCCTTTTTTGAAGACCCGGCTGCGACTGTTCCTCCAATTATCATCCTTATGTCCCCTATGGGAGGTCTTGGTCGCTCGTTCTCCCGTCGGGGGTGTTGTTCTTGCGGCGATGGATCCGTTCTCTCCTTGCTGACGAACTTTTGCAGCTTTCCTTGTCGGATAAGGGCTTCAATCTGCTGCTTCAAGTCGTAGCAATCGGCTGTGTCGTGACCATGGTCACGGTGGAAGCGGCAATATTTGTCCCTGGATCGTTTGTTGGGATCACTCTTCAGTTTTCCCGGAAACGTCAGGGCTCCTTCGTCCTTAATTTGCATTAGGACTTGGTCTATCGGGGTTGTTAACAGGGTGAAACTAGTGAACCTTCCGCCCATGGGTTTAGGGCGTCTCTCCTCCCTTTGGTCTCCCATCTTGCCTTTCTTCCGCCCCTGGTCCTGTCGGGTGTCTTCTTGTCTGTCTCTTTTCTTGGGCCTATCTTCTCGGGCTAACAGCGCGTCTTCAGCATTCATATATTTGGTGGCCCTGTAAAGCACCTCTGACATAGTTTTCGGGTCGTTTTTGTATAGGGAGAACAAAAACTTACCCCCCTTCAGCCCATTCATGAATGCTGCTACCAGTATCTTGTCGTCGGCTTCGTCGATCGAGAGCGCCTCTTTATTGAAGCGTGATATGTATGCCCTTAACGTCTCGTCCTTTCGCTGCTTGATATTCATTAAACAAGCTGTGGACTTCTTATACCGATGTCCTCCAATGAAGTGCGTAGTAAACTGAGCGCTTAGCTCCTTGAAGGTGCTGATGGAGTTGGGTGCTAGCCGGCTAAACCAAATCCTCGCTGCGCCCTTTAGGGTTGTAGGAAAGGCCCTGCACATAATTGCGTCTGCCACTCCCTGAAGGTGCATCAGGGTCTTGAAGGTTTCTAGGTGATCTAGAGGGTCCTTGACCCCGTCATAACTATCCATATTTGGCATGCGAAACTTACTTGGCAGGGGGAAGGAGTTGACGGTTGTCGTAAATGGCGAGTCAGTCCGGTTGACAAGGTCGTCAAGATTACTAGACACTCGTCCCTTGAGAGCGTTCATCATCACTTCCATCTGTTCCTTCATCGCCTGCATCTCCGCGATGATGGGTGGTGGGGCTGTATCTACCAGAGAAGGAATGCTAGTGTCCCGTCGTTCTAGTCTGCTTGGGGCGTTGCTCTCCTGTGGTCCTTCGTGATTCCTTCTTTCAGCGCTGGTCCCTTCTTGATCTGCTCCTTGGTTATTGGTCGCCGCATTTTTCTGGTTCAGCTGCTCTTCTAGATCGTGGTTTTGTTTGGTGAGGCGCTCCACGGCTGTGGCGAGCGTCCTGACCTGTCTCTCAAGAGCAGTCGTAGGGCCTTCTTCTTCTTGAACGTCGTTAGTGGTCGCCATCGAGCGAGTGAGTACCATGTAACTCTTTTTGTCTTAGGAAGCGATAACGTGCTACGCCGTCCCCACAGACGGCGCCAACTGATGATGTCGAAAATATCACCAATAGGTCACACAGCACTCGCGACTTCGAAGCAGACCTGCACAACGAAAACAATCGAAAGAAGACCTTAGAGAGCACCGGTGTGGTGCCGGCCAACTACTCTCCGAAGGTCAAGTTAGAATTATTTTCACAACTCTAGAGTGCTAGAGAGGGTGAATAACGCGTACCTTAATTTGTGAGGGTATTAGGGCTTTTATAGTAGTAGAGAGTCGGCTTTTCCTTCTTGGTGTCCAAGTCTTTTCCATGTAGGACTCTACTTCAAGTCTTTTTGAGCGTGGTGAGCAAGGTTTTCCTTATAGAGGAGATTTATTCCAGCGTGCGTGTCTTCTAGAATCACCCTTGTACTTGGTTTTCCATTTTGGAATTCCAGCTCGTATCTAGACAATGAGCGATAAAGATCTCGGAACATGGGCTCTTACTGTGCCCTTCGGCGATGGGCCTTTGAAGAGCGTTGGATCATCTTTACCCCGGCCCAACAGTTCCTATCCGTCAGGCCCATTACCATAGGCCCGTCAGGCCCATATCTTATCCTCTTCACCCCCAATGAAGTACATATCATGCTAGTGTGTTTAGGTTCCGACCTGTCTGTGGCGGTATGATGTCTTAGTGACATTTCCGTCTTTGTGGCACCTTGGGTGAGGTTTCTAGTTTATGAAATGGTATTGGATATTTTTATGGCTCACAATGAATAAAATATAGTTTCATAGTTATTTTGGAAAGCTTGGTGCTATATTATTCTTGTCGTGTTAATGAAATTGATTTTGCATAAATTAAATGAAAATTTCCAAATTATAGCATGTTTTGTAAAATGCTTATTAACATGAAACTTGCATTTCCCCCATCCCATTAATTATGCTACTTACTAGGCTTTAGCTCATTCCAATCTCCAACAGTTTTTTCAGATAAATTAGCTACACGTCAGGCATAGAGCTTAATTTATTGGTGGTGATTGGAGTGCTATATTAAATTCGGAGACTTGGGCCATTAATGGTTGATGACTCAATCTTGCAAAGTTCAACGAGATCTTAATTAATTCTATTGGAGGTTGGATACTTGAGGTTTGTTAGCCTTGGGTGTGGTAGGCCTAGATTTTCTGTTGAGGTTGCATACCTTAGAGAGGATCGTGACTTTGTGTTTATTTTATTTGGAATGTTGGATTGTTAAGTGTATTTGGAGACACATGATTTGTAGTTTGTATTGCTTGTAAATGTGTCATAGAGCTTTGACTTGTACTGTGAAGAGATCAATATATTTATTTATTTTATCAAATGGGAAAAAAAAATCACTACAATACCTCTTGAAGGCTCAGTCTTTCATGCTTCGGACCCTTTTGGGTTTGGGGCGTGACAGTTATGGTATCAGAGCTTAGGTAATGATTCTGTAGACTTTTGAATTAGGAAATGATAATGATCTAAGTCAGAGCATTAGGTTTTGTTTTAGTAATCCATTCGAGGTGGTTCCATTGGGGTAGTTTGGGTGAGAAAGTATCTTGTGTGTTATTTTGGTTGATTGTAATGGCTTGGAGTTTGTTTAGTCCTTATTATTTCGTGATGCTATTAGTAAGTTCTTAAATCTTCTTGTGTGAGGTAAACTGTTGTGCTTGTTATGCATTGTTCTCAAAATTCTTGAAAGTTTTGAGTTAAATTCCTAAAATTGTTTTGAGCAAACATAAAAGAATCAAGTTTTCATATTTTTTGTATATAAATTTTGTGAACTTGTTTAAAGACAATTTGCTGTTAGCCAATGTTGTTGGTTATGCTGACTTTAGGTGGTGCAATTGGGTCGAACCTCGCTGGCCACGAGTGGCACGACTAGTTGTTTACCAACTATCTTTAGCATACTTCGACAAGTTTTATTTATGATAGATGGTTAGAGCATTTGTTTGATCCCGTTGAGCTCACTTGGTGTCTAACAAACCACTAACCATCAAGTATGGTGCTATCATGTTAATTATTTTTTTAAAGCAGTTTCAAAGAAAAATGCGTTTAAAACAACCTCTTTGAAATTCCTATTTGTTGAGTTTCAAGATTTTGAGTGTCCTCTTGGGATGTTTTTGCTCTTATATAATAAAAGTACATTTATTGATCTTCCTACGATAATGCTATGAGTTTTCCCACCTCAAAGAATGATATATATATATATATATATATTTGATGCTAGTCGGGGTTTTTCCCCAAACCTATTTTCAAATGCATGTTCTCTCTAATATGTTTATGAACAATCTTAGCTTGGGTGGAACATATATTGAGTTGTGTAGAGGATTTTAATTCTACAATTTTAATCTTTGTTTCAAAATTCAGACTCTTTGAAATGAAAGATTTCACGTGGTTAATTTGGTTTTGAACTCTTATCCCAACTCTCTTGGCCTATGGTTTAATTCATCATTTGTGCTTGAAACTAGTTGGAACCAAAATCTATCTTCTCTGGGATTTTTAAGTTAACCCCATCTAAACTCTTGGTTTTAAGAATGGTTATAATTTGAAATGAACCTTTAACTTTTATGAAGTAAAGAGGTATTAAAAATTTTCCCATTGATTCTAAGTATGGCGTATTTCTGCTTAATTTCTGGATGACTACTTTTAAGCTCTAAATTGACAACCCAGCTCCTACACTTCGAAAACTTGTGAATTTTATTTTGTTGATATCAGATTTTTCTAGAAATTGGAGGTTTGGACATGGTTTCATAATTGTTCGTTTCATTTCATTAGTAGCCTTTTTTATCAAAGGCTATTTGAAAGGTGAATGGGTATTTTTTTATCATATGAAGTTTTTGTGATCCTCATCAAGCTCACTTGTATATAAATATCTAAAGCTAATGTTTTTGATTACTAGGTGTGGTTTCAAAAGTTTACTAATCGCATACAATTTCGAGGACGAAGATTTTTTAAGGGGGGAAGCATGTAACACCCCAAATATTTTTTTTTAAAAGCAATTTTCTTTTGAGAGGGAATTATATCTATTGGAGTTTTTTTTTTTTTTTTTTTTTTTTGTGTTTAATTATTTTATGGAGGACTTATGAATTCTTAAGTGATATATGGGTGGAGTGGTAATTAAAGACAAGATATTTTTGGGGGCAAACTTGTAATTAAGCCCCCTCCCATAAGTCAGCGACCCCCCCCCCAAGAGCCTACACGTTCTCTCTCTCCCCCTTGTCTTCTCTTTTGTATTTTCTATCTTCTTGTTCTCACCGACCGCCATGGCTGATCCATTGAAGGTCCTATATCCTTACCACCACTTCAAATAACCTCCTCAATAGCTTGAATACAACAAGTATGATCTTCCATGAGTTTTGGCTGCCCCAAACAATGATTTTAAGGTGAGTTTTCCATTGACCCACTTCCTTGATTATTTCGTTTATGGCTCAATGCTCATGTGGGGTTGATCCAATGGATGGGGATAACACTTTGGTAGGGTTAACTACGATTTTTGGGGTGTGGGTATGTGATAGTTGGTATTAGGGTATTCAACCATGGAGGTTTTGGGCACTTGGTTTATTGGAGGAAGGAGGGGCTGACTTTTGTGTGATTTATGATGATTTCTTTTTTTTGGGTTGAGTTTTTGTAATGATTTTGGTCATATATAATAAGTTGATGAAATGTTAACTATTACTTGCCGTAATGGTTTGAGAATGTGCTTTTTGCATACCTAGTGTTTGATAAGTTGTTTATATGAGATTTTGGGTTTGATTCATTGTTTTTAATATGCTTTAAATCTGGTGGTTTTAATGTGAGTAAATTCTCAAATAATTTGGGCTAATCTTACAATTATAGCAATTTTCTAAAGCTGTCATGACAGATTTGAGTCAGCCGCAATGCATGATTTTTAATAAATTACAGAAAAATCATTGTGGGCTGAATTTTCTGTGGTACATTGTATACATATAGCGGAATGTTCCCTTAAAGTTTTGAATTAATCGGATAACTTTTCATTGATCAAACAATTTTTACAAAATGGCTGCCCTGCTATGTACTAAATCTCAAAGTAAGACTAAAATGCTGAGAAATTGTGGAATTAATCACATACCTTGGTTGATCTTATCTTGGGGTAAATATATTATTTAGTACCCAAAGAGATTCATGAGTATGCTACATTATCTTGTGATGCACATTATTGCGGTAATGAATTTAAATGTTTTGGTTGTGTCAGCACTATGAGTTTCTTGAATGCTTGTTTGGTTCCCGTTTGGGTAGGGGTACTATGTGACGCATCATTCCCTGCTGCTCATGGGGAAGAGGTAAATCCTTGAGTGTGTGGGTGAGGCTAAGTAGGGTCAAGAAACCACATGCAAAAGAGGTACTACAAGGCGCGTTATCCCCTGCTGCCCATGGGGGGGATAGGTAAATCCTTGAGGGTGTGGGTGAGGCTAGGCAACGCCAATAGACCACATGCCAAAAGAGGTACATATCATGCTAGTGTGTTTGGGTTCTGACCTGTCTGTGGCGGTATGATGTCTTAGTGACACTTCCGTCTTTGTGGCACCTTGGGTGAGGTTTCTAGTTTATGAAATGGTTTTGGATATTTTTATGGCTCACAGTGAATAAAATATAGTTTCATAGTTATTTTGGAAAGCTTGGTGCTATATTATTCTTATCATTCTTGTCGTGTTGTTAATGAAATTGACTTTGCATAAATTAAATCAAAATTTCCAAATTATAGCATGTTTTGTAAAATGCTCATTATCATCAAACTTGCGTTTCCCCCACCCCATTAATTATGCTACTTACTGGGCTTTAGTTCATCCCAATCTCCAACAGTTTTTCAGATAAATTAGCTACACGTTGGGCATGGAGCTTAATTTATTGGTGGTGATTGGAGTGCTATATTTAATTGGGAGACTTGGGCCATTAATGGTTGATGACTCAATCTTGCAAAGTTCAACGAGATCATAATTAATTCTGTTAGAGGTTAGATACTTGAGGTCTGTTAGCCTTGGGTGTGGTAGGCCTAGATTTTCTATTGAGGTTGCATACCTTAGAGAGGATTGTGACTTTGTGTTTATTTTATTTGGAACATTGGATTGTTAAGTGAATTTGTTGACACATGATTTGCTGTTTGTATTGCTTGTAAATATGTCATAAAGCTCTGACTTTTATTGTGGAGAGATTAATATATTTATTTATTTTATCAAATGGAAAAAAATAAAATAAATAATCACTACAATACCTCTTGAAGGCTCGGTTTGTCATGCTTTGGACCCTTTTGGGTTTGGGGCGTGACAGTGTAACTTGCAATTTACCCTATATCCTACTTCGGACCATAAAACCTCAATGGCCCTTACAGAAATCTGGAGAGAAATAAAGCTAAGTTGATGTTTCGGGTATGCCTTATATTGGTTTTCCACATATTTACAAGCATGTCTGAAGCTCGCCCTCTCAATCCATTTTTTGAGGCGTGGAATCCAAACAAGTCATGGCAGCCATTGCTCATGGGTGCTAAAGCTATTGTTACCACATGATTAGAGTTGAAGGTGACAAAAAAGAGGTAAATGTTTGAGCGTACTAGTCCTAGTTGATCAGATCTTAACAAATGTCCTAAAGATATCCGTTTGCCGGACCTTTATTTTGATGTTCTATAAAATGATGCCAAGGATTTGGTCCACCAAGACTAACTCCGTTAGCCTCATATATTTGTCCTTTTTGTCACCTTCAACTCCAATTCCATGTTCATGACAATAGCTTTAGCACCCACGAGCATTGGCTGCAATGATTTGTTTAGATTCCATGCCTCAACAAATGGATTGAGAGGGCGAGCTTCAAACCTGCTTGCAAATATGTGGAAAACCAATATAAGGCAAACCCAAAAAATCAACTTAACCATATTTATTTCTCTCCAGATTTCTGTAAGAGCCATTGAGGTTTTATTGTCAGAAGTAGGATATAGGGTCCGGTTAACCATCTTCTACATACTCCCAAAGCTCATGTGAAAGAAAAATGGTTCTCATTTTTACAAACCAAAAGCCATATGGCCTGTTTGGAAGTTTAGAGAGGGAGGAGAGTAGAGGGGAGTAGAGGGGAGAAGAGTAGTGGGGAGGAGAGTAGAGGGGAATGGTTATCCTCCACCTTGTTTGGATGTTTTTAAAATTAGAAAGGGAGAAGGGTGTAATTAGCCCTTCCTCTTGTTTGGATGTTTTTAAAATTAGTATGGAAAGGAGAGGAAATGATTTAAATATGCAAATTTACCCCTATTTGAAAATAGACTTGCAATATTGGCTTATGATTAATATGATTAACTTGTTAGATTAAATAATTATGTCTTTTATTACTATCTTCTTTTTCACTACTACTCCTTACTGACCAAAAAAGGTTCAAGAAGTAGTTGATTAATTGTAGAATATATATTTCTCAAAAAAAATAAATAAGAAATAATAATAATGCAAACTGAATCCGGTCAATTTTTTGAAATATAATTTGTAACATTAAAAAATTATTTTGTAACATTAAAAATTATTTTGTAAAAGGTTTTGTTAGGTTCTAAGTACTTAGGAACTAATGTATTAGAACTCTAATTTGTATTGTTGGCAAACCATGATCAAAACAGGTTTTTAGTTTTGTTTTAGACTTGCTCAAAGTATGTGTTTTATGTAAAGTTGGAATCGAGCTGTTGCAGAATTCATTGTGCAATTCGGTCTGGCTCGATCGATAAAGAATTAGACTCGACCGATTGAAAGTTGGGCAGAATGTTTTTTCTACAGAATTTCCAACTCAACCCTAAGCCCATATGATGTGTAGGGTTTTATGTTTTGCCCTAGGTATAGAAGGGAAACCCTAGCCACGTTTTTGAGGTTTCTCTATTTGCTATGTGTTTGAATCTCTTGTGAGATCGGAGAGATGGTTGCCTTCACACATGCTTAGGATTATCAAGAAGGAGATTTCATTGAGAGCTTGATGATCATTCAGTTGCTGCAATAAAAGCTTAAAGATACACAAGCGGGAGCGCTTGTACTTGCTGGAGAATCCAAGAAAGAAGGAGTCCGTGGTCTCGGAGCTATCACGTGGTCGTGTCAGTAAGTTTTCTACTGGTGGGTAGCAATAGGATGTTAGTGGTCTAAGTCGCTATTGTAAAACTTCAATTCTTTCATAGTGGATTCAAGTTTACCTTGAGGATAGCTAGGTTAAATCCTCCCCAGTTTTTTACCAGTGTGGTTTCCTGGGTCATCATATCTTTGTGTTCTTTATATTCCGCACTTTACATTCATATGATTATATGATTGTGTTAACCTAGATCTAAAATTTGGACTAAGTAATCACTTGGCTAATTAACTAGGTTAATCCAATTGTGTTTTAAGGGGTCTAAAAACGTACAAGTGGTATCAGAGCAGGTAGCTCTCTTGTTGTAGATCTTTTGATCTCTGAGCTGATCCTTGACCCTTGTTGTCATGGATTCTTGGAAAATCTTTTTGCTTATATGTCAACTTGTCTACTTGTTGTTTTTGTCTCTTGTTGCTTTTGCTAAATCTTTCCTTGAGCATCTTGGTCTAATCACATGTGATGATAATTATTTGTGTTATACTGCTTTAACCGCCTTAAAGGCACGTGATTCTTGTCTTTGGTATTTGGATAGTGGTTGTTCCAGGCATATGACAGAAAACAAAGGTTTATTCAAGACACTCTTTGAAGGAAAGATTGGGACAGTCACTTTTGGAAATGGAAGCAAATCTGTGATCAGAAGCATTGGAACTGTGGACATTCCAAGGTTGCCAATCTTTGAAGATGTTTGGTATATTGATGGATTGAAGGCCAACTTACTTAGCATCAGTTAGATTTGTGACAATAGACTGAATATTCTCTTCACTAAGTATGAATGTGATATACTTGATGGAGGAGGTGACTATATGTGTGTTGGTGTAAGGACAGCTGACAACTGTTATGGTATAACACCAAGTATAAGCAACAAGTGTTTTAGTGCAAAGATCCATCAAGTTGACTTATGGCATCAACGGTTGGGACATGCAAGTCATAAGCAATTAGTGAAGATTTCTAAGTGTGATGCAGTTATCGGTTTACCTAAGTTTGAGAAGATAGAAAAATGCATCTGTGGACCATGTCAGATAGGTAAACAAGTGAAATCCAAACATCCGTCTATAGCTAGTGTTCAAACTTCAAGACCTCTAGAGTTATTGCACATTGATCTTATGGGTCCTACTAGAGTTCAGAGTTTAGGTGGAAAGAAGTATATTCTAGTTGTTGTGGATGACATTACTAGATATAATTGGGTTGTGCTTTTGAAAGATAAAGCTGAGGCTCCTGAGAAGATGATACATCTATGCAAGAAATTGCAGGTTGAGAAAGATACTGTGATAGCCAGAATCAGAAGTGATCATGGAAGAGAATTTGAGAATACCAAGCTGGCTACCTTTTGCAATGATCAAGGCACACATCAAGAGTTCTCTTCACCCAAGACACCTCAACAGAATGGAATAGTGGAACGGAAGAATAGTGTTGTTCAGGAGATGGCACGTGTTATGCTACACAATAAAAAGTTGCCCAAATCCTTCTAGGGAGAAGCAGTTAACACTGCTTGCCATACATTCAATCAAGTGTATTTTAGACCTGATTCCAAAAAAAACTCCCTATGAACTCTGGAGAGGAAAGAAGCCTGTTGTCAAATATTTCAGGATATTTGGTAGTGATTGTTACATTCTACGTGATAGAGAGAACCTAGAAAAGTTTGATGCAAAGAGTGACAAGGGATATTTTCTGGGATACTCTTCTACTAGTAGAGCATATAGAGTGTATAATCTGAGAACCAAAACAGTCATGGAATCCTCAAATGTTGTGATCAATGATGAAGTATGTTTAGAAGCACATTCAAAAAACACTGCTCCGGTTCAAGATAAGTCTATGGAGGTTGATGACTCACTTCTTGTTGATTATGTGGGGAAGCATAGTGATGAAGAGTTGATGGTGCTAAATGATGCAGTTTCTATGCCATCAAGTCCAGAACCATCCACACCGGTTCATGATACTCAACAAGCACAACATGAGTTTAGTCCTTCATCAGAACAAAAAGGTACCTCTACATCTCTAGTTAAAGGTCCATCCTCTAGAGTAAGGCTAAATCATCCTACCACAAATATATTGGGATGTTTGAATGATAACATGAGATTAAGATCAAAAGCCTTAAGTGTAATTACTCATTCATGCTATCTATCCCAATTTGAATCGAAGAAGGTAGATGAAGCACTTCAAGATGCTGATTGGGTTAATTCTATGCATGAAGAACTTCATCAATTTTGTTCGAAATGATGTGTGGGAATTAGTTCCTAGACCAAAGGGAGTAAATGTGATTGGAACGAAATGGATTTTTAAGAAAAAGTCGGATGAACATGGCACTGTTATCAGGAATAAATCAAGACTTGTTGCTCAAGGTTACACACAAGTGGAAGGGATTGATTTTGATGAAACCTTTGCACCGGTAGCAAGATTGGAATCCATTAGGATACTTTTGGCTATAGCTAGTCATCTGAATTTGAAGCTGTATCAAATGGATGTCAAGAGTGCTTTCTTGAATGGAATGTTGCAAGAAGAGGTATATGTTGAACAACCAAAGGGTTTTGTTGATCCTCACAGACCGGATGATGTTTATAAGTTGAAGAGAGCCCTTTATGGTTTGAAAAAAGCTCCACGGGCTTGGTATGATAGGTTGACTGCATATCTCACTAAGCATGGCTTCAAAAGAGGATTTGCAGATTCGACTCTCTTCATACAAAAGGATAAGGATTACTTTGTAGTAGCTCAAATTTATGTTGATGATATTGTTTTTGGTGCTACTAATGATTCTCTTGCTCAATCTTTTATAGATGAAATGAAGGAAATGTTTGAAATGAGTATGGTTGGTGAACTAAACTATTTCTTGGGATTGTAGGTGAAGCAAACAGATTCTGGAATCTACATCGACCAAGCAAAGTATGCCAAGAATCTAGTCAAGAGATTTGGACTTGATAATGCTGCACATGCTAGAACACCAATGGTTGCCAATGCAAAATTAACCAATGATCCATCCGGTGAGTCGGTTGATGTTACACTTTATAGAAGCATGATTGTTTGTCTTTTGTATTTAACTGCTAGTCGGCCTGATATTACTTTTAGTGTTGGTTTTTGTTCTAGATTTTAATCTAATCCTAAGGTTTCTCATCTAAATGCTGTTAAACGAATCATAAAATATGTTGGTGGAACTTGTGATTATGGATTGTTTTATAGCAAGGAGTCAAATCTGTCTCTTGCTGGATTCTTTGATTTTGATTGGGCCGACAATGCCGATGACAGAAAAAGCACCACTGGTGGGTGTCTTTATGTGAGAGCCAATCTTGTTGCTTGGATGAGTAAAAAGCAAAATTCTGTATTTTTGTCTACTGCAGAGGCAGAATATATTACTGCTGGAAGTTATTGTTCACAGCTTCTTTGGATGAATAAGCTTTTGAGTGATTATGGGATAGCACAAGACACCATGGTTGTTTATTGTGATAATTCTAGTGCTATAGATATCTCTAAGAACCCTGTTCAGCATTCTAAGACTAAACACATAGAGATTAGATATCACTTTATTAGGGACTTGGGTGAAAGGAAGATTGTGGTTCTTGAGTATATCCCTACCGAACGTTAGAATTCTGACATCTTCACCAAACCTCATGATAGAAGTAAGTTTGAGACACTTCGTCAAGTAATTGGTGTGATTCGGTGTCCTTAGTCATCTTTGGCTTTCATGGTCCTTGTGCTTCATTGCTCTACTCTTTGTGACCATTGTTCTTTGGTTTTTGTTTTCTTTGTTTCTAGGATTTGCATTGCATTACATTCATGCATTTCATTCTAGGATTTTTTTTTTTTTCAAATAAATAAAAAAAAAAAAGAAAGAAAAAGGAAGCAAATTGTGTTTTGCATTTATTTTCTTGGCATTGAAAACAAGGTTGGTCAATTTATTTTCATATAACATGTCTTTGTACCTTGTTTAGCTTGGATGAGCTTATTTATTGCACTTTACTAGTTGAAGCTTTGTAGTGCATGTTGTGTGGGAAAGATGTTTATAGTTTTTGATCACTTTGTCTTGATCTTGAAGTCACATGTCTTTGACTGTTGAATTTGAACCTTTGGAGAAAGGCGTAAATAACCATCTCACCATTGTTCACTAGCCAATTATGAACACCTTAGTGCATATCGTAAGATTTTTGTGCTCGAGAAAGTGTAGCACATGCACAAAAAGAAAATAAGGTGTAGCCTCGGTTAAATTGCTTAAAATTGGTGTGTACATTATTGGACTTAAAGCTAAATCAATCAAATAAAATTAATGTGTACATTATCCCGGCTATTTTAATAAGTTTCTACTAAATTAAAATTTGTGTGTACAATATGAGGCAAATCAAGAAACTTACATGATTGCAAGCTTATGATTTAGGAGATGTGGGAGTTATATGATGTAACTCTTTAGGTGATAGTCTCTTTCAAACTCTATTTGATGAATTTTGTAGACTTTGTGTTTGATTTCTATTCACATATCACCTCATATGTATCTCAAGCTTTTGCTAGTTGCATAGACTACACAAGTTACTCCTTGCTAAACTTTGTACATGTTATTGTGTGTGTTTCTGGTTTGACCAACCAAGTTTGAAAATTCCTTGAGTTTTATGCAAAACATATTTGATGTTTGAGATTTTAAGAGAATGGATTGAAAATCTTAATGTTGGGAAAACTGGGTTCAAAACATGTGTTTTTAAAAAGCAATTCATCTCATACTCATGCATGTGATTCATAAAATTCAATGCTTTGAGGAGTTTCTGCATTATTTTGCTTTGTTTTTCAAAAAACTATTTTTTCCAGAATTTCGACCGATCGAAATTGCGATTAAAAAATGTTTGTGAGTCTCTGTCTCTTTCGATCGGTGCTCGATTTGTGTTGGATCAATTGAAGCATTTTTTGACCGATCGAATCTGTTTTTCGATCGATCGAAAATCATGTAGAGAATTTTTTAAAAACTAATTTTCACGTGTTCAAACTCACTTTTTCAAAAGTTATTCAACTTTTTCTTTCTCTATACAACTCGGTCAAGGCTCCAATCCATTTTTTTGTTGTTTTCCACCATTCTTTTTGCAAGGTTTTTCTCTCCCAAGGCCGGTAAGACCTTTATACCCTTCCTTTTGCATTTATTTTCACTTTTCATGCATCAAATCATGCATTATTTGGGAAATTTTGAACCTATGAAATTTTTGGGGTTTTTGGTGAATTATGCCTTTTCTTTCACAATTGATCAATGGCCTTTTGTTGGGGGATGTTATAAACATGATCTTTGGTGTTTAATTTGATCAATTTGATGTATTGTGAGAAATTGAAAATTCTAGGGCTTAAAACTACCCGATTTGGGGATTTTGTTCAAATTGAGTTTAATTGATGAAATTGGCTTGTTGGATTGATTAATTTGTTCATTACAAACTGTTTTCTAACTTGTGTGATGATCAATTGGTCAATTTAGTACAAATTGAACAAGTGGTTTTTCAAAATTTTGGGGTTTTTGTTATAAACTCTTTGCTCAAACCAATTTTGTGATTCTAAACTTAAATTGAACTTTTTATTACTGCATTAGAGCATGCATCATGACATTTATCTGTTCATGCATCATAAAGATTGTTATTTCTATATTTTTTTGGTGCTAACTTGCAGTCTGCCCTTGGTGTTTTTTTTCTTTTTGTTGTTTTTGTTCTTTCTCTTGTGTCTTTGTCCATACCCTAGCACCATGCCTAGGAAGACTAGAGCCCATAGGACATCCTCCTCTTCTTCTGCTCCTTCCTTTGTGGGCACTTTGTTTTGGAGTGAGAAAAGCCTAGAGTTGTATGAGACACTAAACCTTAAGAGAAAGATTTGGGCTGAGTGTAAGGTTTTGTTAGATGAGCTAGATCCTGCCATTAGGGCAAACTTTGAGCATTAGGGCTGATTGTCACTTTTGGATATTGATTATCCTCCTTCAGCTACTTTGATTAGAGAGTTCTACTCGAACCTCTCTATCCACGTCTATGATTCCAACACTTTAGTCAAGAGTTGGATATGAGGTGTAGAATTCACCATTACTCTTCGTGTAATGGCTGATGCTCTTAGGGTACCCATGGTCCCGAACCCTGTTTATCCTTATGATGAGTCTCCTCTCCTAGACGACATCATGTCATACATCACTGGTACTTCTATCCAGTGGGGTTCTGATCCTCGGATCACTTCTGTTGAGCTCACTGAGATTACCTATCTTTTCTTTAGGATATCATGTCATTCCTTATGGCCTATCTCTCATCTGCACACCATTCCTTTGGAGCGATGTGCATTTTTGTATGCTCTTGTTACGGATGCTCCTATTAGTTTTCCTCATCTGTTTCTTCGTTCTTTGAACAAAGTTCATAGGAGTTCCTCTACTGCTCATGCTTTTTTTTCGTCATGTTTTCATTCATAGGATTTGTTGTTTTTAGGTTTAGATGACTTCCCCGCTTCTGAGCCCGTACACATTATTGCTCCCATAGGTGCCACTTTTCTTAAGCAGAGGGCTGCTCGGTTGAAAGAGAGCTCTAAACACCCTCGAGTTGACCCTTCTGGTACCGCATCCCCTCCTTCTTCTACAAGTGCTACTTCTGGTGAGGCGTTTGCTGATCCTATTGGTGGTGGTGCTGCTGCTATTCCTCCACCATCTACTTCAGTTGACTTTGACATTCGTCATACATTGGAGACTGTTATGACCGTTCAGGCGACTCATGGTCAGATTTTGGTGGACATGCTTGATGAGCTCCGTGCTTTGCATGTAGATTTGGCGCATCTTAGACGTTCGCCTTCGCCTTCGCCACCTCCTTTAGATGATGGATTTTGATTGCCCTTTGGCATTCCGTCACAAAAAGGGGGAGTACATTTGGACACTTGTAGGGGATTTTTTTGTAGTTAGGGGGAGAGATTTTGTTTGTTGGAGCTTGTGGAGTTTAGATTGTATCTAGGTGCTTTACTTTGTATGTATCCTTTTTGGCTCTTGATGTATTGTTTTTCGGCTATTCATGTTAGGGGGAGATACATTGTGATCTGTGTTTCTTGTTTTACTGCTCATTAAATTATATTTATGAGTTATTCATGATATATGTCTTTGTTTTGTGTTTTGTGAAGTCAAGAATTTATTTTTGGTTTACTTGTATTTTCCACACATGCGTTTATGCGTTTGTTGAGTATTTCAGGAAATATACAGGTTGATTCAGTCGTGCTGCTATCTACACTTGCAACTGATGGATAGTAGTTAGGTTGGATTATTTTGTAATGGGCATTATTTTTGTAAAGGGTTTTTACTTGTAACTTTAAGCATTGTGTTTGTGTTTTGTCACGGATTGCCAAAGGGGGAGTTTATTAGGTTCTAAGTACTTAAGAATTAATGTATTAGAACTCTAATTTGTATTGTTGGCAAACCATGATCAAAACAGGTTTTTAGTCTTATTTTAGACTTGCTCAAAGTATGTGTTTTATGTAAAGTTGGAATCGAGCTGCTGCAAAATTCATTGTGCAATTCGGTTTGGCTCGATCGATCGAGAATTAGACTCGACCGATCGAAAGTCGGGCAGAATGTTTTTTCTGTAAAATTTCCAACTCAACCCTAAGCCCATATGACATGTAGGGTTTTATGTTTTGCCCTAGGTATAAAAGGGAAACCTTAGCCACGTTTTTGAGGTTGCTCTATTTGTTGTGTGTGTGAATCTCTTGTGAGATCTGAGAGATGGTTGCCTTCACACATGCTTAGGATTATCAAGAAGGAGATTTCATTGGGAGCTTGATGATCATTCAGTTGCTGCAATAAAAGCTTAAAGATACACAAGCGGGAGTGCTTGTACTTGCTGGAGAATCCAAGAAAGGAGTCCATGGTCTCGGAGCTGTCACGTGGTCGTGTCAGTAAGTTTTCTACTGGTGGGTAGCAATAGGATGTTAGTGGTCTAAGTCGCTATTGTAAAACTTCAATTCTATCATAGTGGATTCAAGTTTACCTTGAGAATAGCTAGGTTAAATCCTCCCCAGGTTTTTACCAATGTGGTTTCTTGGGTCATCATATCTTTGTGTTCTTTATATTCTGCACTTTACATTGATATGATTATATGATTGTGTTAACCTAGATCTGAAATTTGGACTAAGTAATCACTTGGCTAATTAACTAGGTTAATCCAATTGTGTTTTAAGGAGTCTAAAAACGTATAGGGTCATTAATTTGTAACGTTACAAATTTTAATTTTTAACGTTAAAATTTTTTAACATTACAAATTAATTTTTTTGGTGCATGTCATTGGTGCAGCATTAAAAAAACTTTTTGGTGCATGTCTTTAATTTTTTAATGTTAATTTTTTTTTTTTGGTAAAAGTATAATTTGTATTGTTACAAACAATTTATACGTAGTGAAGAATTTTTTGGTGCATGTAATTGGTGCAGCATTAAAAAAAAAAATTACGTTACAAATTACTCTTCGCTAATTAATTTTTTACAAATTAATTTAATATTAGTTTGTAATTTAATTAATATGACAAGGGTAAATTAGGAAATTCATTTGGTCAATAATTTATCTACTCTATTCTCCCTCCAAATCTCTCTAATTTGGGGGAATTAAAAATGAGGGGTTAGAGGTAGTTGAAACCCCCTCCAAACCCTTCCCACTCCTTTCTTAAAAAACTTCAAAAAAGAGTAATTGAATTACTTTCCCTCCCTTTAATCTACAACCCCTCCTTTTTTAAACTTCCAAACAGGCCAATAGTTTTCCCCATAAAAAATAGAAGATGAAGGTAGTTGGGCATGTATATTTTGGTTGCTTGTACTCGCCATTGCCTTCAACTGGGGCTTGTTTTCCCATCACAAATCATTGCCTTCAACTGGGGCTTGTTTTCCCACCACAAATCTTCGCCACCAGCTTGTATATATTTCGCTCAAACTATGCTTTGATACCACTATGTTGGCTTTGGAATAAAAGGGAACAATGATTTTGATTATAAGTTTCTTTCAAGATTTTGCTATTGAAGAAGCACAGTAAGTATTTTTTGAAAATGGAAGATAGAATTAGGCTGTAGTTTTCTTCAATCTTCTTCTCCATTCACTTGATTCTAGACTTCTCCAATTACATGGATATCTTTTTCAAATATAAATGACCGTCCTTACACTTTTCCATCACACACACACTTAGTTACATGCAGGGAATGACCATAAAGGACACAAGTTCAAAATACATAAGAAACAACTACATGCATAAAAAAACTACAAAGCATTACTTTTAACATCACTGACCAATCTCGCCTTCGTTGGAAGGAAAAAAAAATGATATATATATAAAACTAATTACAACCATGCATGCTTGCGTGTAAAATTTGACTTACAAACAATACCGCTAATAAATCAAAATATTCATTAGCAAATACCCAATCTCCGTAAAGATACATCACGAAAATTATTATTAAGGATTCTTCGAATCCATTTTCCACTAAATCTGGTACAATGACACAACGCCGCGTATCAACCAATGTTATTGAGGGTGACATACGGTTGTCCCAATTTAACCTAGCTAGTTGTTTAACAAAGTTTTGCCAATAACACACTTCTTCATATGTAACGCACACCCGCAAGCCATTTAAAAACAAAAATGTGCAAAAGAAGACTTAGTTGAATTCGGGTGAAAAGTTATGGATTATTTTCTTACTGGAAGATTTGACTAAAGAATATGGAAAAATATTGATATAACTAGTGGGACTGAATCTTTACAAAGATTGGGCAGTCAGGCATTGTTTTCTTAGTTCAAAGTTCAAACCATTCATGTATCACTTTTTGAAACTTTCCGACCTTCGACACCAATAGAATCAAGCCTACATGGCTGTATAGTTTAATGATGAGAAATACAAGAAGATAAATTAAATTAATAATAAAAAATCACGAAGACTTGAAAGTTTAAACCACGCATGCCTAGTTTCCCCTTTGTAAATGAAATAGTAATTGCTTCCCTTCCCACCGTCCTTCCCTCCACCTATGGCGAATTGAGATTTATATGTCTTACATATAGGTTTGCCAAAGTCTTATATGTATGCTACCTTTTAGATTTCACTTTGTTTTCTAAAGGTGAAAGCACCGGCCAAAGTCCTCAAGAAAATGACCAATTATACACAGTGCATGTGGACTGTGGAGGCAGCTAATTATTACGGACTATAACAATACCATTAGAGAATTGAGATTCAAGTCCCAGTGCGTTCTTTGTTGATAAATTAATTTATCAGAATAACTCTCAGATAAGTCAGATGTGATCTTAAATCAATTGAATTCTTTATTTTGGTTTTTATTTTTACTAACATACAAGGCGAAGTGTACATGCCTTGTGCAATTAGATAACAGACACTCAACATAAGAAGAAAAGAATTGGATTGATACTTCATCAGGTGCTTATAATATTAAAATGTAAACTTAATATTATTACGAATGACTTATCTATATATAGAGCTTACTGCAGAACTCTTACTTCAGAACTTAAAACCTCAACAGCTATTGCTGAATATGGAGAGAAAAATGACCAAGTTAATGTTTTGGGTTTGCCTTATAATATTGGCCTTACTCACATTTACAAGAAGGTCTGAAGCTCGTCCTTTCAATCCAATTGTTGAGGCATGGAATATTCCAAACAAATCATTGCAGCCAATTCTCGTGGGTGCTAAAGCTATTGTCAACATGGGATTGGAGTTGAAGATGTCAGAAAAGAGACAAATGTATGAGTCTAACCGAGTTAGTCCCGGTGGACCAGATCCTTGGCATCATTCTATGGAACATGATGCAGAACAAATCGACATAGACTCTCTGGACTCTCACGCGTGTCTGAAATCATCGTGCAAGGCAAAAAGGCACTAATAGAAATAATGGGCCTTGAAGTCGGAATCGCATGAAATTTGGCGGGCTGAAGTGAAACGGCTTTCTAAGCAAGAGTCGTCACTTTGCTATGAGGTACCTCTTGAAAATGGCGAATTCCTTCTTTTAGGCACCAGAAACCACATTTTTGCCGTTTATAGTAATTTTGTTTCTTAATAACTTTTTTGTTCCAAAGTCAGAATAAGATCCCGCTTGTTTTGGGACAACCCTTAAGGTCAGTAGTTTATGATTCTGCATTAAACTCAATTTTGCCATTTTTGGTAAATTTCGGTATTTTGTCACCTAATCGCGTAATTAGTGCGAATTAGGGTTTTGAACTTTTTTCTTAGTATTTATATGTTTTGTAGCCGTTAGAGGCAAATCAAATTATTATCAATAAACACAGACATTTTGTCAATTTTCTTCTTTGGTGGATTCCAGTTTTTATCACCTTGTGGATTCAAGAAACCCTTCATGGATTCGTGGTTTACTACCCAGAATCTAACAGTTTAGTTTCTGTCCATCAAAGACAGTACCGTGTGTGCTTTTTTCAGACTTCTGCAACATCAAAACATTAAAAGAAGGGCTTTGATTCTCATACCTCCACTCTTTTACGTCTCATTTTTTGCATTCAATTTCACGTGCTAACATGTGAACATTTTTAAAATAATTTGGGAATGAGAATGGTTTGGTTGAAATTATGTGTTCTTGTTGAATCTAATGTTAGCCACTCCGTAATAGAAAGATACCTTATCTGTCAAGCCACCACACAAATTAAATAGGCTGAACATGTGAGGTTTAGAAACCAAAGTATGAATGACGGTCGGTCAAATTTGACCTCACTCAATGCTTAGGTTATAATAAATGCTGATGGATTAATCTTCTTTCACATATTATTTTGCTTACAATACAACTCTATCTCACATAAATATACATTCATATATCAGATTGAAATGTGAACCATTCTTATGTGAAGTGAAAATATAATTAAACTACTTAGCAAAAAAGAAAAAAAAAAAAAAAGGAAAAGAAAATATAGTTGGATCCGCCGTCAATAATTTCATCATTCTTTTAGGGCTTTTAGCTAAGATCAAGCATGTGATAAAAGACATACATAATTTGAAAGAGTCAGTCAAGAAAATTATTCACTCATACAGCCTACAAGAAGGGAGAAAGGACTCCTCGTGTAAAAGTGAGTTGTAGTTAGGTTCTAAGACTTTAGGAACTAAATGTATTAGAACTTCATTGTGTATTATGTTGGCAAACCATGATCAAAACATAGAGCCTAGGTTTAGGCTTGCTCAAAGTGTGTTTATTTGTAAAAGTTGGAATTGAGTGATTGCAGGATTTATTGGACTAAATCTGCAAGGCTCGATCGATCGAAAATTAGACTCGATCAATCAAACATTGCGAAGATTAATTTTTCTACAGAATTTTCCAACTCAGACCAAGCCCGGTTTGACGTGTAAGGTTTTATGTTTTACTCCAAGTATAAAAAGAAAAACCCTAGCTACGTTTTAGAAGTCTTTGATGTGCTGTGTGTTGAATCTCTTGTGAGATCTAGAAGTGTTTACCTTCATACACACTTAGGGTTATCAAGATCAAGATTCATGTCAAGAACTTGGTGATTGTTGTAAGTTTTTAGACCCCTTAAAACACAATTGGATTAACCTAGTTAATTAGCCAAGTTATTACTTAGTCCAAATTCCAAATCTAGGTTATCACAATCAAACAATCATATCATGCATAGCAGCGGAAATGTAAATAACACAATGATATGATGACCCAGGAAACCAAACCAGTAAAAACCTGGGGAGGATTTAACCTAGCTATCCTCAAGGTAAACCTGAATCCACTATGAAAGAATCGAAGTTTTACAATAGGACTTAGACCACTAACATCCTATTGCTACCCACCAGTAGAAACTTACTGACATGACCACGTGTAAGCTCCGAGACCACGGACTCCTTCTTTCTTGGATTCTCTAGCAAGTACAAGCACACCCGCTTGTGTTTCTTTAAGCTTTTTAGTGCAGCAACTGAATGATCATCAAGCTCTCAATGAAATCTCCTTCTTGATAATCCTAAGTATGTGTGAAGGCAACCACCTCTAGATCTCACAAGAGATTCACACACACAGCAAATAGAGCAACAGAAAAACGTGGTTAGGTTTGCCTTTTATACTTAGGGCAAAACATAAAACCCAACACGTTTTAATAAGCTAGGGCTGAGTTGGAAAAATCTGCAGAAAAAACATTCTGCCCGAGATTCGATCGATCGAGCCTGTTCTTCGATCGATCAAGCCAGGCCGAAAGTAACTAATACTTCTGCAACCACTCAATTCCAACTTTACATACAACGCACACACTTTGAGCAAGTCTAAACAAGACTAACAACTGTTTTGATCATGGTTTGCCAACATTACACATTAGAGTTCTAAATACATTAGTTCCTAAGTCTTTAGAACCTAACAAACTCCCTCTTTGGCAATCCGTGACAAAACGCAACTAAAAGCTAAGAGTTTACAAAGAAAAGCCCTTTACAAAAAAAATGCCGATTATAACAAATCCAATCCTAACTACTATCGATCAGTTGCAAGTGTAGACAGCAGCTCAATTGAATCAACCTGTATATTTCCACTATGAAAGAATCGAAGTTTTACAATAGGACTTAGACCACTAACATCTTATTACTACCCACCAGTAGAAACTTACTGACACGACCACGTGCAAGCTTCGAGACCACGGACTCCTTCTTTCTTTGGCTTTTACAAAACACAAACACCCATGTTTGTGACTTTGAGATCCCACTCAAAGGTTTAGCAACACAAACTCTCCTGTTTGTGACTCCAAGATCACCCTTGAAGGTTTAAATCATCAGCACCTTTGATGACTAGAGTAGGCAGCAACTTCTACAATACTAGATCTTGAGATTCTTCACGGAATAACACCGGTAGAAGATATGAGAGAGCTTTTTAGGAACAAAACCCTAAATACAAAAGAGGCACACTCTTCTCTCTCTAAAAAGCCTTGTAAAAACGTGCTTAGGGTTTCCTTTATATACTAGGAGAAGTAGATTTGAAACCTTAATCCTTAATAGGCTTGAACTACTGTTTGGGCTTAATTAAAATTCTGCAGATGCGACTTTCGATCAATCGAGCCTGTTCTTCGATCGATCGAATCAGGCAGATTATGAAATCTTCTTCCTGCAGCTTGTAAGTTCTTGTGTGTTCACGATTTGCCAATTGTTCTAAACTTTTAGAACCTAATAATCTCCCCCTTTGGCAATTCATGACAAAACTTTCATACAAAATGAAATGTTCAAATACAAGAACAACCCAATACAATAAAATGCCCAATTACATCACAAATCCCAATCTAAAACTTCCTAACCAAGAAGTTGCCAATAAGAGGTAGAAGGTCTTGATCAGAATGTACCTGTCTTTCCTGAAACACTCAACAAACACATCACTACATGTGTGGAAAGAAAGACATATAAACAATAATATGAAGCACAAAATAAAAACAAAAGTAAACTAACTCTCCCCCTAAGTTAGATACACCAAAAAGTTTTTATATTCTCCCCCCTTTGAAAAACAATTTTATCTCCCCCTAACAAAACAAAATAGGATTCCCACATTTCAACTATTTCTCCCCCTTTTTGTCACATATTGACAAAGACAACCCAATCAGAAGGTTGACAGAAAACATACGCAATAGAGAATAAGAGAAAATAGAGACAACTCCCCCTATGAACAACAAGGGTTAAAAACAAGCTTCTTCCCCTATAAAAATAGGAAAAACAAAATAAGTTTTGGGAAAAACAGTTTTGGGAAAAATTTAGGAGGTGGGGAAAAGAAAAACACACAAACCGAACTTAAAAAAAAATTAAGTTGAGGATACACATGAAAAAAATATTCTATCTTTCAATAAATGCAAACTTGACATTATGTGACCCATAAACAGATGCATGAGTAGAGAAAATATTTGCACATTGATTATCCAACATATCTCTTAAGAAAAATATTTTCTGCAGTTCACACATAAAAATAGCATATACTAAAAAGTACATAACTCAAAAATTAATCAATCAATTTCTAAATCAAGTTGAGTACCCAATTTAGCAAAATGTATGCATGTTATGTGAAAAAACAATGAGAGATATGACTACAAAACTGCAAGATGGATACAAAAAAAATTGGTCAAATACTTAAAAACTGAAATTTTTCAGTTTCGATCGATCGAGCATCAATTGAATGCCAATCGATTCAGGCAGATTCAAACCAAAAATTTTTAATCGCAATTTCAATCAGTCGAGAGACAGATTCGATCGATCGAAAATCTGGAAAAATCAAATTTTTGAAAAACAGAGCAATTTAATGCAAAAACTCCTCAAAACACAATGTTTCATGAATAAAATGCATGAGTATGAGATTAAACGGTTTTCAAAAACACTTGAATTCAACCAAGATCTTCCAAAAACAAGTTTTTCAACCAATTTGTCTCCAAAACTCAAACATTAAAGACATTTTGCATCAAAATCCAGGAACATGTAATCTTGGATGGCCACAACAAGATCACACACAGTATAATGTACCAAGTTTAGCAAAGAGTAACTTGTGTAGTGTGTGCAACCAGCAAAAACTTGAGATACATGTGAGGTGATATGTAAATAGAAATCAAGCACAATTTGTACAAAATTCATCACATAAATTTGAAAGAGACTATCACCTAAAGAGTTACATCATATAACTCCCACATCTCCTAGAAAATAAGCTTGCAATCATGTAAGTTTCTTGATTTGCCTCATAATATACACACCAATTTTATTTGAGCAGAAACTTATTAAAATAGCCGGGATAATGTACACACCAATTTTATTTGAGCAGAAACTTATTAAAATAGCCGGGATAATGTACACACCAATTTTATTTGATTAATTTAACATTAAGTCCAATAATGTACACACCAATTTTAACATTTAAACCGAGGCTACACCTTATGTTCTTTTTGTGCATGTGCTACACTTTCTCGAGCACAAAATCTTACGATATGCACTAAGGTGTTCATGATTGGCTAGTAAACAGTGGTGAGATGGTTATTTATGCCTTTCTCAAAAAGTTCAAGTCCGACAATCAAAGACATGTGACTTCAAGATCAAGATAAAGTGATCAAAAACTATAAACATCTCCCACACAACATGCACTACAAAGCTCAAACTAGTAAAGTGCAATAAAATAAGCTCATCCAAGCTAAACAAGGTACATGAACTTGTTATGCAAAGATAATATGGCAAATCCTTGATTATAAATCCAAGATGTGAAATACAAAACACAAGAATCTTTTTGGAAAAAAATGACCAAAAACAAAAAGCACACATAATGCTAAATGAACAATGCAAATGCAATGCATGATAATGCTTAACTAAGCTATAGAGGGTACACAAACAAGAAATATCAATTTCTTAATTAACCCATGAGTACATGTACAAACTAGTACATACTCATACAAAATCAAAAATAGCTTAGCACATATATAACACATTCTATTCAAGTTTCTCCACAATGTCAAGCATGTTCTAAATCAAGAGAGAGATATCATAATTCATGTAATCCTCAAGAAAAATAAAACAACCAAAAACAGAAACAAAACATGTCCACAAATAATTGAAAGAATTAAATCAAGGACAAGTTAGCAACACTCACCTTAGAGAATCTTTTCTCACCCATCTAGCACGAGTCTTCGGCTTTGTAGGTGAAAATCCATGTGAAGTAGAGTGTATTTGAGGAATTACACCAATCTTCTAAGAGAGACTGAAATCCTGTAAATTCCTTTCACAAGCCAACAAGCTCAAATTTTTCAAAAGAATATGAAACAATTTATATGGACTTATGGCAGGAGAAATATCATCACAAATCCTAGACTGAAACACAGAATGCTTAAATTTCAATTTATGACAATTAGGACGAATGTGATCGGAGACACCACAAAAGTGACAAACAGGAACAAATTTAGGAACATTAGTATTCCTAACAACAAATCTAGTCTCAGATTTTGGTTTTTGCTTCAACAAAGAACAATTTGGTCTAATATGACCAACAACCCCACAAAGGTGACAAGTAGGCACAAAAACAGATTTATTATGCTCTCTAATAGTAGGTTTAGACTTAGGTTTAGAAACTTCAGCGTCAACATCAGAACTTTTACCTTTGTCTAACCTAGCAAAATAAGCATTTTCTTTATCATTCCTCTTGAAAGGAGGGATATAAACTTTCTCAGTTTTAGGCTTAAGAGAAACCAAAACACTTCTATTATCAACAGCAGGCTTAGTACTAGTCAAACTTTCAATTTTAGCTTTAGATTCAACTAACTCTTGTTCCAAGCTTTTCATCTTCTCATCTTGAGAGGAAATTTGATTTCTCAAAAATTCATTCTTTTTATTAGATTCATCTAATCTAACAATTAATTCCTCTTTTTCAAGATTAGCCAATTTTAACTCTTCCTTGAATTTCTTAGCAATTTTCATAGATTTCAATAATTCCTTACGGAGAGTTTCACAGGCATCAATAAGATCAACAGAAACATGATCAGAAAGACACTTCAAATTATCCATGACAACAGGGGTCAAGGATCATCTCTTAGATCAAAAGATCTAAAACAAAAGAGCTATCCGCTCTGATACTACTTGAAAGTTTTTAGACCCCTTAAAACCACAATCAAATTAACCTAGGTAATTAGCCAAGTGATTACTTAGTCAAATTAACAAAACTAGGTTAACACAAATATATCATATCAATGTATAGCAACGGAAATATAAATAACACAATGATATGATAACCCAAGAAACCACACCGGTAAAAACCTGGGGATGATTTAACCTAGCTATCCTCAAGATAAAAAGCAAATCCACTATAAAGAATCGAAGTTTTATAATAGCGACTTAGATCACTAACATCCTATTGCTATCCACCAGTAGAAACTTACTGACACGACCACGTACAAGCTCCGAGACCACGAACTCCTTCTTTCTTTGGCCTTTGCAAAACACAAACACCCACGTTTGTAACTTTGAGATCCCACTCAAAGGTTTAGCAACACAAACTCTCCTGTTTGTGACTCCAAAACCACCCTTGAAGGTTTAGATCATCAGCACCTTTGATGACTAGAGAAGGCAGCAACTTCTACAATACTGGATCTTGAGATTCTTCACGGAATAACACCGGTAGAAGATATGAGAGAGCTTTTTAGGAACAAAACCTTAAATACAAAAGAGGTACACTTTTCTCTCTCTAAAAAACCTTGTAAAAACGTGCTTAGGGTTTCCTTTATATACTAGGAGAAGTAGATCTGAAACCCTAATCCTTAATAGGCTTGAACTGCTGTTTGAGCTTAATTAAAATTCTGCAGATACGACTTTCGATCGATCGAGCCTATTTTTCGATCAATCGAACCAGGCAAATTATGAAATCTTCTTCCTGCAGCTTATATGTTCTTGTGTGTTCACGATTTGCCAATTATTCTAAACTTTTAGAACCTAACAATTGTTTTAGTTGCTGCATAAAGAACTTAAAGAAGATCTAAAACCTTTGAGTGGAGTCTCAAAGTCACAAGTAGGAGTAATTGTGGTTGCTGTGGATCAAGGAAAGAAGTAGTTCGTGGGCCCGGAGCTGTCACGTGGTCACGGTAGTATGTTTTCTACTCGATGTAGCAATAGGATGTTAGTGGTCTAAGTTCTATTGTACAAACTTCAATTCTTTCATAGTGGATCTGTTTTACCTTGAGGATAGCTAGGTTAAATCCTCTTCAGGTTTTTTACTGGTTTGGTTTTCCTAGGCTATCATATCGTGTGTTCTTTATATTTCTTCATTATTAATTACATGACCTAATTTGAATGTGTTAACCTAGATCTAAATAATTTATCTAAGTAATCACTTGGCTAAATAACTAGGCTAAACAACTTGTGTTTTATGGGGTCTAAAAATGTACAGTTGTGTTTATGATTAGGTGCCATCAATCTAGTTGGTCTTTTGGTACTCAAAATTTGACAAATTAAGCACCTTCAAAGAGCTTATTTCTAATGATAGCAATTTTTCAAGAATTAGAGTTTAGTGTCAAAAGTTATAGTTCCTGAAAGTTTAGGCGTTGTGAATTCGTGTTGGTTTGTCAAGGCGTAGGTGATATTGGAGGTATTATTGGATTCGGATTATTGCATGCCATATACTGTTGGAAAGCTTATGACATGTACCTGATCGTTTAGTGGTTAGGCATTTCGGGGGTCGGTTTTGGCATTTTTGGGGTCAAAAAGTTTGACTATGGTTTACCTGCGCACTTTATTTTTTGTGATTTTTTTTAATAGAATTTGTTCATTTGGGGCTAAATATTTGTTTCAACCCCCTATCAAAACAGTGATTAACAAAATTTTAAGGCTTAGTTGATGATTAGATCTATTATGAAAGCCTTATGTTAATTAAACAAACATCTATATTATACACAATAGAATATAAATATAACACAAGATATGATGACTTAGAAAAACCAATGAAACAATCTATTTTCACGGTAAAAACTTGAGGAGACGAATCTCAAGATGAACAAATCCACTATCAAATAAAAGTTCACAGATTGAATAACCCTATTCTTCGTAAACTTAACTACAATTACTAAACTAAGCTCTGAGATCCACAATATCTCTGATATGGATGTGTCCTAACTGTGAACCTCCAAACCATGACTCCAAAACCACCCTTGGAGTTTTGCTCCGACATAGACCTCTAGTCCATGACTCCAAGATTGGAGTTAATGGTTTAAATCCAACACGCTTGATGTCTAGTTTGAAGCAGCAACTCCTATAACACCAAATCTTGATTTTCTTCAAAGAATATTACCAATAGAAGGTATGAGAGAGTTTTGGGTACAAAAACCCCAGGTACAAAATAATTAATAGGCATAGGAGGAACTTCTCTCTATTTGTTTTACATGTCCTATATAACCTCTTTTATTGTGTAAAATAAGTGGCACGAAACCAAAGTAGTCTGATCTATGATTTTCAATCAATCAAAATTTTAATTTCAATTAGTCCAACATGAATCAAAATTTCTAGATTCATACTCTAAATTGCAAAACTTTGTAGCAGTTTTGACTGTAAAAATAAACTTCTAAAGGCACTTACAAAATATATTTTTCTCATATATTGCCAACATAAATAAAACCTAACACTAACCATATTAAATTAAGTTACACAAGATTTCTAGCCATGTAATTCGAAGATTGTTTGATTGGGTTTTGAGAAAACCCTAATTTTGACTAGGGTTTATTATTTTTCGACCGTTGAGTGTTTAATTTGAAAATCAACTGATAGATATGAATTTTGTAGAGGAGGTTTTTGTGGGTGATATACTGAGGGAATCTAGTGGTCAGATTGGAATAATGGAGCAGTTGAAATTTTTTCTAAAGGGGCAGGGGGGGGGGGGGAGGGGGATTGGTACATGGGCTTTGGTATTGAATTTAGTGTTTTTAAATGTATGATTCTAAATAAAAAGAAAGGGAGTCTAGTGTTCAAATTGGAGTAATGAAGTAGATGAAATTTGGAGGGGGGGGGGGGGTGGAAGGTTGTTTGGTATAGGGGCTCGAGTCTTGAGGTCTATGGTTTTAGAAAATGTTTCTGATTCAGAGTATTGGTGGGCTTGATCAGATGATTAGATTGCGAGAACGACCCCGGTCGAGGTTTCTTGTGGTGCAAGTACATGGCATGTGATTAACAAGCACCAATATCTGATCAATACCATAATCATATAGTTTAAAGGCTAGAGGAAATTGTAGGCACTAGTGAAGTTTGTGGTTAATCTTATGGTCGAATTATGAGAAAATGCATGATTAAGGCTTTTTAGGGTTCACAGTAAAATATGTAAGGTTGAATTTAATCAACCATCTTATTGGCTTTATTCCGTGCTAAATTTGCTTGTAATTCAGCAATTAGTCACCCTGTATTTAGGTGGGTTTGTTGTAAGGGTAGTGAGTGAGATAGAGTGTTGAATGCTCAAAAGTGTGCAAGAAGACAGAGTCTCGCTGCTGGATCTCGCAGGTGACTCGCGGTTGCAAGTCGCTAGATGCAGCACACGTGCCAAGCATGCCAGAAGTTGAACAGTCATGCTAGCTGGAGCACTACAGGACAAAATAGGACAACTGGCCATTCGGTTATCTCGCGATTGGATCTCGCGACTCAGTCAAGTCGCGAGGCCAAGCCGCGAACCAGCCCTGTTTTGAAAAACCTGATGTTTCACATTCCTCTCTCACCCTAGTATATATACCCCTTATACCCACAAAAGAAAGAGAGCTTCCAGAGAGAATTTTGAGAGAGAAACCCTAGAGTAAAACAAAATTGATTCATCTACAATCTTTACATAAGAGTCTCTTCAAATTCCTCAACTTTCTTCCTCTCCATTGTCAAACCCTTGAGAGGCATTTTACCAAAACCTTGTTCTCACCATATCCATTACTGTGAGAGGGCTGTTTGGTGTTCTGGGAAGTAGTTAGGAAGAAACCAATCTACATTGGTTGATGCTATGGTCAAGTAGCGGAATCCGGGAAGCTAGAAAAGAAAAAGGTTCGGCGCAACCTCGTTGGAGCAAAAAGCTTGGAGGGCTTAAGTGCACTGGGTAGATTAGGCTTGGAGGGTCTATTGCTGTCCATGTATCCCAACTACATTTTCTAGTGGATTGTTTACCGCTTGGAGGGCGGTGGAGAGATTTTACGCCGAGGGCTTCGGTTTCCTCTTCTATAACACATCGTGTGTTGTCCTTGTATTTGCATCTTCCTTATCTTTATCTTTGCCTTTTATTTTCTACTGTGGATGTGATTTTAATTGGCTTAGATTGTTTACCAATTCTGTGTTATGCTCTAGTTCATGTTCCGCACATTAATTGTTTGATATAAAGCTTGAATTGGTATTTTGTAAATTGGGGGTCTAAACGTTCAAGGGTGTTTTTACACTAATTGAACTTTCAATTGGTATCAGAGTGGGTACACTTCTATTGGTTTCATTACCATTGTGTGATCCTTGACTCCCTATTGAGATGGATCGGTCTCAATCCCTAAATGCACCTCCATATTTTGATGGTAGTAATTATGCTTTTTGGAAGGTTCGCATGAGAGCATTTCTGTGTTCCATTGATGAATCTGTTTGGGATGCTGTTGAGATTGGTTGGACCAGACCTGAGGCAGCCAAATCCACATGGGATAAGGCAGCACTCGCTGCATCTAATGCTAACAGTAAAGCACTCAATGCTATTTTCTGTGGTGTGTCTCCAGATGAATTTCACAGGATCTCTCACATTACCGTTGCCAAAGAAGCATGGGAGATATTGGAGACCACTTACGAAGGCACGAAGAAAGTAAAAGACACCAACCTGCAGACGCTAACCACTCGGTTTGAGGAGTTAAAAATGAGTGAGGATGAGTCTTTTGACTCTTTCTATAGCAAGCTGAATGAGGTGATTGTAAGAAAGTTCAATTTGGGAGAGAAAACGGAGGATTCTAAAATTGTAAGGAAGATCCTTCGATCTTTACCGAAAAGTTTTCGTGCCAAAGTAACAGCGATTGAAGAGAGCAAGGACCTTGATGACATCAAAGTCCAGGAGCTGGTTGGTTCTCTTCAGACTTATGAGATGTCGCTGCCCAATCAACAGAAGAGTAAATCTCTTGCTCTTAAGACCATTAATGAGAAGGTAGAAGTCCATGACTCATCGGAAGAAGATGTGGTTGATAAAGATGTTGCATACCTCGTAAAAAAATTTTGAAAATTCTTGAAATTCAAGAATAATGGAAAATTTGGTGATAAAGGGAAATTCCAAAGTTCAGTAAGGGAGAAAAGGGAATTCAAAAAAAAAAATGGAAAAGAATCCCAATCTACACAAGGTGTCACTTGTTTTGAATGAAACGGGCATGGACACTTTAAGAAAGAATGTCCGAATTATTTGAAATCGAAAGGCAAGGTGTATGCCACGACATTAAGTGACTCGGATTCATCCGACTCAGATTCTGAGGAAAGCTGTGATAGAGAAGGGAATTATTCAGCTTTTATGACTATGGCCCATGTTGAGTCCTCAGACGAGTTGAATCTGCTTGTACAACAACTTGGAGTACATAGTGATGAAGAATCACTTGGAATTGTTGAGGAATCAGATGCAGAAGAAGATGAAAACACAGCCAATCTTCAAGAAAATTATAACTCACTCCTGGAGAGGTCGGGTGAGTACACAAGGGTGGCCAAGGCAGCTGTAAGAAAGATGAAGAAGGCAGAGGAGAACTATAAAAGTCTCCTAATTCGTTATAAGGAGGCCAAATGTGAGATAGAAACACTGAATGGTGAGCTGTCAGAAGCCTGCACAAAAGTGAGATTTCTTGAGTAAGAGGTTGTGCAAGCAAATGCCAAGATAGAGAGGGTCTCCACCAAGAAGCTCGATGATGTTATTTCATCTCAAAAGCATTTTTCAGACAAATCCGGGTTGGGATATACCGGAGGGAGTTGCTCATCTGACAATGTCACAAAAGAAGTGAAGTTTATAAAAGCCAAAGATCCAGTTGAAGTTGACCCTACTGCTGAGAAGCCCAAGATAGAGGAGAAGAAGAATGTGGAGAACCAACGGTTGTTGAATCCTCGCAATCAATATATGGGCAGGTCTGAATCCCGAGCCAAGTCTCGTCCACGACTACAAAGAGGTCCTAGATCAAATTATGTGTGTCATCACTGCGGACTTCAAGGGCATACTCGACCAAATTGTCAAAAGCTGAGAGCAATGAATAGTGCAACTCCTCAAAGGTCACGAGGACCTAGAAATGATAGGAGAAATTGGGCTGGTGAACCATCAAGAGACCAAAACGGTGATCCCGGAATGATGAACGTGATGAAGATGATTGGTGCATTCACCAACTGCTTGGAAAGCTTCACACGAAGGTTTGAAAGCCCTAACTCTCGTACCCAATCCTATAAGGAAATCACCTCAAACGCAAGTGACGTGTGGGTGAAAAAGGGTACTCATGCATAAGCATTACAACATGTCCATGCATCAATTCTTCCTATGCTTTGTGACTATATTTGGTTGTCTGCTTATTGTTTATGTTGATGGTTGTTTGTTTGTCTATTTGTGCATACTTTTGGTCATTTTTTGTTTCTGATCAATCTTTTTCTTCTTATGTGTCAAAAATCCAGAAATCACATAAAAAATAGAAAATCAAAAAGTTTGATTGACATTGTTGAGTTTTGTCTCAAAACTTGTTTTGCCTTGTACCTTTGTGCTAATGGCTTTATGCATTTTCGAGCATAGCTTGTTTCTTTGCACTCTTATCATTGTGGAAGAAATCTTGAAATCTATGTGATTTTTGTAAATAGATCTTCAAACTTGTCATGAATGATTAGTGAATGGTTATGTTGATCTTGAGATATGCATAGACTTATGTCTATATATCTTCCCACTCTTTATTTTTGTTTATGCTAAAAAGAGCTCACCAAATGTAAATCTCCAAATAAAAAGAGATATTGAGCTGCAAAAGCCTGTCGCACATACTAGTATTCGACTAGGAAAAAGGGAAAGCGACCAAAAATTAAAGTGAATGTTTATTCAAAAAGCCAAAGGCTATCTCATCAAAGTGAAATATCAAATATCACTCTCACAATGAGAGGCGATTGTCTCAAAAGGATCAAAAAGATCGAATGTCATGATTGAAAGTGGAGTCAAATGTAAAGCTCCAAGTTATGTTATCAAGTTTTGTGGGAAGTCATATATGCATACTTCTATAATTGAGATGGGTCTCATGATCTAGGGCTAATTGTGTATGCTTTGGTTGAATTGATCATTGAAGCTTCACATTAGACTATGGACTATCTCATTGTTGATATCCACACACAACACACAAGTTTATGTTTAATAAATGTCATAATCATTTGTGTGATTGTACTTGATGAAATGTGTTTTCACATGCTCAATCTTTGTTGATTCAAGCACAAAAAGATTTTTGAGTGTTTTAGATGTTTTTGGAAAGTATTTTGTTCTTAAAAACTAAAAAATTTCAAAAATCATTTTTGCCCTGTTTTGGCGACTCAGTCGCGGGTAAGTCAAGTCGCATGCCACAGTTGCGAGCTCGCGTGTCAACTTTGGCGACTTGTTCGCGAGTGGAAGGTCCAGTCGCGAGGGTTACACAGAGATTTTCGCGGCTCAGCTCGCGACTCCCTCGCGGGTAGACCCTCCAATCGAGAAAAACACTTAGAAAATTTTTCAAAATTTTGTCTTTGAGTGTTTTAGCGGCTTGTCCTGGCGTCTTGTTGGCGACTCACTTCAGTCGCGAAAAACGCGTGTTTGGCAAAAACAAGGGCAGTTTTTAAAATCTTTTTCAGTTTTTCTCTCAAACTTTTTGTGACTGTTCATTTTCTCTCTCAACTGTTCTTACCCAAACACTCCGTGTCTCCATTTTCGAACTCCTTTGTTGCTTCATTTCTTCTCAAAATCATCAAGAAAAGGTATGGGTTTTCTTTTCCTCACTTCATATTTATGTTTTGAGTTTATTTTCTTGCTTTGTTTTGAGTTGTTATTGTTTTTAGAGTCTTAATGTGTTCAATCTTTTTACTCTTAGAGTGCTGGGTTTGGTTGGTTGTGTTTGATACTGATTTCATCTGGTGTCATATTGTTGGTTACATTGTGCTTTGGCGTTTGCTTGGTTTTCATACTCATTTGAGAAATGGGTTTGGTAAATTTTTCTTCTGGGTTTTACTCCGTTTGTGAGTACGAAAGTTTAGATCTGTCATTTGCTCTATTGTGGTTGAATGTGGTTTTCATTGTGCATATCATACTCATAGTAGATTATCTTATTGACAGTTGACTATAAGGTTGTTTTACTCTGTGATCTATTGCACGTTCACCATTTTGATGTACCTGCCTCATTCTATATTGTCATGACTTATGTTTGAAATTGTGTGCGATTTATATGGTTTACATTCTGAATCTAATCAAGTTGATATCTGTCATTTGTGGTGGTATTGTTGGTTCTTTGCTGTGTTCCTATTCTCTTGCAGATGTCTCATCGATCCTCTAAAGGCAAAGATGTTGTAACTGATGATTCATCAACCCCAATTGCTAAACGGACTCAACTCTCATCTCAGCCATCCAAAGACTCTAATTGTGAGAGATTTAGAACCCCTCTTACCTCACACATCTACTCAAACATCTTTGATAGGACATCTCCTATAGTGGAACGTGTGGTTGAGTTTGACACCTTGGGGACCACTTTTGTCCCTCGGATCTTTGAGTAAAGAGATTGGGCAAATTTGTTTGGGAACTTTGACGACCCAATGGATGAACTGGTTAAGGAATGCTATTCTAATACAAGTGACCTTGGAGTTGAACTAATTTGCTGGGTCAGAGGAAAGGAGTTTATCATCACCCCGAACTCCATAGCCGATATTCTCTGCATCACTAGACCTCAGAATGTGGATCTAACTCCGTATGATGATCGAACTCTAGAGATTCAAGACATTCTACAAGTTCTTGGACCTGACCATGAAGTCTCTAGTACAGGCACATCCATAAGCACAGCCAAGTTTGCACCGGAGTTGACCACACTAAAGCTGATCATGTTCTCCAATCTCTACCTGTTGTCCAACACAACCTTCATCAATCTTGGAAGAGCTCTATTTCTTTGTGACCTTATTATAGGAGCCCCCATTGATATCTGTGCCCACATCTTTCAAACCATGAGGAAGACCGCAGTTAGATCAGCAGCACGAGGATGTATTCCATTTTGCAGTCTCATCATGAAGTTCATTCTTCTGGAGGTATTAATCCTCCCTCAGATGGAAAAATGATGACCCGTCTTAGTCCAATTTCCATGTTCACTCTACAAGCCAGCAGAAGTCATTCCTCTAAAACACCAAAGAGTGCACATATCTCTCCGGTTACTCCATCTGCTCCTGAGTCAGAGACACATGTACATACCACCCCCACTTCGCGTGTCTTTCCTGAAGTTCAACAAACTAGCACTCCACAAGTACAGTCTGATCATCAAACTGATAGAGTGGGTAGCATGCTTGAAAGTATTCAGAAGCGCATTGACGAAATGGTGACACTTCTCTACTCCACCAACAACCATGTTCAAATGCGACTCGAGTCCATGGAGAATTAGCTAGAAGCTATTCAACAAAAGTTAGACGACAGCCTTTAGCTATTCGTGCCAAAAAGGGGGAGAGCATTCAGTAAGGGGGAGAAAGCTCAAAGGGAAGTGTGCATAGTAATAGGGGGAGTACACATATACTTTTGTTTTAAGACTTATCCTTTAATTTTATAGGTTTATGTTTTTGGTTATTTAGTGTTACTATGGGTTTGATACACTGTAGTTTTGGTGTATTTTTGTCTCTAACTCATAACTTATAAACTTGGTTTACTCTTTATATATATATTGTTGATGTTATTTAGTATATATTGTGAATTGTACCCATGTTGCTTTTGTAAGCTTTTAGGGTTATCTTGTAGGCTTTATGGTTTGTACCATGCTTTATGCAACCTTTATGTTTTTATTAAATCTGTACTTCTATCTAAATGTCATGCATTTTCTTGTTAAGTACTGTCACTCTTGTGCCCTTGTAGGATTGTTCCTAGATGCATATACCTAGTGTTTTATACATTGGTTGAGTGTTGGGCATACAAGTAACTTGCATTGTTCTTGTTTTCTTGTATGTTCAAGTGTTCATTCCAAGTGTGAATGAGCATTGTGTTCACTACCTTGTAGTGATTACTTGATTGATCAAGCCATGGTTTGTCTCTTAACTCCATCTTTGCTTGATCACATATTGCCTGTTTCATATCCATTTCATGCTTTTCTGCATACAATGATCATGATGTATTGTTGTGTTTCAGGAGTTTCATGTTCATATGATTCAAGTGCTTCACAGCTTCTAGAATTAGGTGTGCGTGAGTTTTGCTCAACTGTTCCCAACTCACATGTTAAGTCTAGAGTCTGTTTTTAGGGTTTTGTCACGGAATAGCCAAAGGGGGAGATTGTAAGGTTGAATTTAATCAACCATCTTATTGGCTTTATTCCGTGCCAAATTTGCTTGTAATTCAGCAATTAGTAACCCTGTATTTTGGTGGGTTTGTTGTAAGGGTAGTGAGTGAGATAGAGTGTTGAATGCTCAAGAGTGTGCAAGAAGACAGAGTCTCGCGGCTGGATCTCGCGGGTGACTCGCGGCTACAAGCCGCCAGATGCAGCACACGTGCCAAGCATGTTAGAAGTTGAACAGTCATGCTAGCTGGAGCACTACAGGACAAAATAGGACAACTGGCCATTCGGTTATCTCGCGACTGGATCTCGCGACTCAGTCAAGTCGCGAGGCCAAGCCGCGAGCCAGCCCTGTTTTGAAAAACCTGACGTTTCACATTCCTCTCTCACCGTAGTATATATACCCCTTATACCCACAAAAGAAAGAGAGCTTCTAGAGAGAATTTTGAGAGAGAAACCCTAGAGTAAAACAAGATTGATTCATCTACAATCTTTACATAAGAGTCTCTTCAAATTCCTCAACTCTCTTCCTCTCCATTGTCAAAGCCTTGAGAGGCATTTTACCAAAACCTTGTTCTCACCATATCCATTACTGTGAGAGGGCTGTTTGGTGTTCTGGGAAGCAGTTAGGAAGGAACCAATCTACATTGGTTGATGCTATGGTCAAGTAGCGGAATCCGGGAAGCTAGAAAAGAAAAAGGTTCGGCGCAACCTCGTTGGAGCAAGAAGCTTGGAGGGCTTAGGTGCACTGGGTAGATTAGGCTTGGAGGGTCTATTGCTGTCCATGTATCCCAACTACATTTTCTAGTGGATTGTTTACCGCTTGGAGGGCGGCGGAGAGGTTTTACGCCGAGGGCTTTGGTTTCCTCTTCGATAACACATCGTGTGTTGTCCTTGTGTTTGCATCTTCCTTCCCTTTATCTTTGCCTTTTATTTTCTGCTATGGATGTGATTTTAATTGGCTTAGATTGTTTACCAATTCTGTGTTATGCTTTAGTTCATGTTCCGCACATTAATTGTTTGATATAAAGCTTGAATTAAAATTTTGTAAATTGGGGGTCTAAACGTTCAAGGGTGTTTTTACACTAATTGAACTTTCAAAATATGTTAGTTTTTGAAATTTGAGCTCAATTGATTGATCAAGTTAAGAGAAAAGCCCGATCTCGAGTGCATGACACACAGGAACTTAGTGTCAATTTTCAGATTGGGAATCGAACTAGTTTATTTGAAGGTTGTGATGAAAGGTTAATTCTTGCGTAGATACGATTAAAATCAAGTGGTTAGATTGAAGGAATGGTCTTGATTTGGGTTGCTCAGAGTTTGGGTTCATAACATACGAGAATTAGATTTCAAGGCTCAGATTAAAAATCCAGAGTTGTGAATTTGAAAGATATAGTGAAGGGTTATTTTTGGTGGGACATGATCAAGATTGCTAGTGTAGACACCACATTTTGTACCCCTTACGACTCGGGCTCCCGTTCCCCAATAATGCTGAAATTCTAAAGCCCAAGGTTGGTTTAGGGCCCAATTAGATCACAAATTGGCTTGAGAGGTGTAGAAATGGAAAATACAACTTTTTATGAGCAAATAAATCTATTTTTGAAAAATAAAACCAAGAAAACCTGGGCCTGCATACGCAGGCATGAACCTACGTACGCAGCCTCAAAACCTGCATACGTAGGCACGAGCCTGCGCATACAGGTAGGGTTTCAAAACCTATGAAAGGCAAGTCTTCTGCATTTAAGATTGAGATTTGGAATAAATCCCACATCGTCTAGGAGCCATTCCAAACCCCCATTTTCACAATATAAATAGCCTTACATGGTATATTTGAAGGGGGACGGAGAAAATCCTAGGGGAAAACCTACGATTCACTAGAAATAGTGAATCAAAAAGGGAATTTTTTACAAAATATCCCCAAGTCAGTTTTATTTGATTGAGGCCTTTTCTAATCTTGATCTTCGAATTTTAAGATTACTAATCACTTTTTTATTGATTTGTGAATAGATTTGACTGAGGGGAGCGGTCAAAATCTAGTTTAAAAAGCTTCTTGTTTAAGGTATTAAGTTCTAAACTTTTCTTTTCATTTCTTCCTTTTTATTGTGTTTTAATCTTTTCTTATGCTTTGTTTACGCTTTATAATGTTTTTTTAGATTAGGTTTAGGCTTTCTTTACATTTTTAAGCATGCTAGGTTGTTAGAATTGTTCTGCTTTGTTTCTGTATTCTTGTTTTCTTGGTTAGAGTTCTTTAAGGCGTGTCTACATGCGCATGTTTCTTGCATGCGTACCCGGGCTCGAAGTATGCATATGCATAAAACTGGCCTGCATACGCAGGCTTATGCATGCACACGCATACTCGTGCTCAAAAACCCTAATTTAATTTTCATGCTTCTATTTCTTCTTTTACTTTACATAATATGTCTCTGTTTTGCTCCTTTTATATGCTTTTAAGTCTCTGTTTCTCTGTTCACATGTTTGTTTGTCATTGCATGTTAGAATAGGTTTTGTTTTCAATTTCTTGCTTTAATACCATGCCATTCATTTACACGTCCATCCATTAATGCCATAGGTGCTGAGATGCAGCAAGGTAAATGAGGTAAGTCATGCATTAGTATGAACATGCATTTTTATAATGTAATATGTTTGCTTGATGCTTGATTTCATATCTAAAGGTTTGGAATACATGTGATGATCTAATTTGTTTGCCATGCCTATCTTTCTACCTTGTTTTGTTGCTGCCTTGTTTGAGATGATATGTTGGCCATACTAGATGAATGCTAGGGTTTGTGACGTGATGAGATGCCATGATAGATGAATGACTAGGGTTTTTGGGATGATTGATGCCATGTTGATTGTTAGATGTATGTTAGTGTGTGTGTGAGTTTAGAATGAAAATATTGAATGTGCCTTTAATGAGATTAAGACATAAGACACAACATAAGGAAGCCAACCTTAGGGTTAGGTGGTTTTGGGTGCCTAACACCTTCCCTAGATCGTACCTTAACTCCAAACCCATATCTCTGGTAGTAAGATCAATGGTCCTTACTCGAAAGGATGCTATATATATGGTTCCTAGATCATTATAAAAACTAGGTGGCAACTCCCTGTTGTGTCCACAGGAGGTCAAATTCGAAGAACGATGCAATTAAAATTTAGGTGGGGTTGGCTAAATGGTGAGTATTTTTGATATTTGAGAACAACAATTCATAAAAAAATGAAGATGTTTCTTTGTTTAGACCCCTTAAAACAGATTGTTTAAACCTAGTGAATTAGCCATGTAGTTACTTAGGTTAATTATGAGATCTAGGTTAAACAGTAATAAATCATATCATGCATAGCAGAAAAAAAAATAACATAATGATATGATTACCCAAGAAAACCAATGAAACTAACCGTTTTAAGGTAAAAACCTGAGAAGGATTTGACCTAACTATCCTCAAGATAAGCAAATCCACTATAATAGAGTGGAAGTTTACAAAAGATTTAACACCTAAATCTAATGCTACCTCTAGTAGAACTTACTAACACGACCACGTGCAGCTCCAACTCCACAAACTCTTCTATCTTAGATTTGTTGAACACAAGATCCCACACTTATGACTTTGAGATCCCCTCAAAGGTTTAGATCATCAGTAGTTGTTACTCTTGTAGCAACAACTTGATTCCACCAGTTCTTGATTATAGATCTCATTTTGATACACTTGTAGAGTTAGAAGTTTACAGAAACCTTATAGATCTCACAGGAGTAACTCTAGTAGCGAAGCCATTTGAGGATCGAGGGGGGCCTTGGCCCCCCAAAATTTTTGAAAAAAATTAAATTTTTTTTTTTTTTGGAAATATCCTAAACAATTTGAAAATTCTTAAATAACCTTATCATTTTAGCCCCCCATACCTAATAATAATAATAATAATAATTATATATATATATATATATAAGAAAGTATAAAAATAAACACAATTTTCATTTAAATAAAATACAATCCACAAATACATGTCAACAAATTACAATAATTACACATTCAGCATCTTTAAAATGAACACAGGTGTTTTAAGAATTACCGCAACAAATAAAAGGGAAAAAACTTCTAATTTTCTTCCTAACACATCTAGGGCTTACATGTACACAGTAGAAAAATTGAAAAGTCTGAAACTTTGTCTCTCCCACACGGCCACACATACACAATTGCAGTCTTGCAAAAAAAATCTTTCTTACACAGGTGACTCTTTCTCTTTTGCTCTCTCTGTCTCCGTTGAGGACTTGGCCTTTACGTTCTTCTTCTTTTTCTTCTTTTAGACTTTTAGTTCTTTCTCTTTGCCTTCTTCTCGCCACTGCCTTTGCCTTCTCCTTCTTTCTTTCTTTTTATCTTTTTAGATTTCAGTTCTTTGCTTTTCATCCCTTTGTTTAAAAGTAAAAGTTTTGTAGTAGTGTAGTAAAAGTTTTGCAGTAGTGTAGTGTACTATGTGAGTATGTGTTCAATTTAGACAAGAAACAATGACTCAATTTTGTCCCTTTGTCAATGACTCATTGCCGTGGGACCCTCAATATGTGACTCAATTTGTGAAGCTTCCGTGCTTGTGTAGTGTGCAGTGCTCTGTCTATGCCCCTAAGATCGGCTGACCCATAAGTTTTTAACACTTTCCAAGTATTTTTATTTTTCTTTTCATTGCTTTCTTTTTTAAATTCCTTATAATATATTATATATTATATATTATTATAAAAATCAATATATTATAAACAATATATACACATGTATTTAGTTGTTGTTTATTATATATATATATATATATATATATATATATATATATATATATATATTTTATGTATTGACATTTGAATGTTTGTTTTTTATTTAGCAATCTTTGGACTATTAGTATTTTATTAGTATATTTTTTTAAATCTCAGTCATTTTATTTAATGAGTGATAATTTAATTTGATAAATCTAGGTCATGGGCAAGTTTAGGACTATTGACTCATTCTTCAAAAAAAATGAAGAAGGTAATTCAGAAAATAGTACACTTTTTGGTTCTAATGTTGAAGCGTCAACTTCCAATGAGCATCCTTCCAAATCTCCAAGGATTGATCCCGAAAAACATCCTTCTAGACTGTTAGTGGTGGAAGTGGAACTTGAAAAAATTCATTTAAAATTTTCACCACCTAGTTCCAATGAAGTTGATGTTAGAATTTTAAAACGAGATTCAGGAGAGCACACTAAAATGTGTGACTATCCATCCAATATACGTGATGAAGTTAGACATGCTTATTTAAAAGATAAACCATATCAAATCCGTCTTTCAAACTATCCATTTTCTAGAGAAAAGCATCCTCATTGCTTTCAAGCTTCTTGGTTCACTCAATTTTCTTCTTGGCTGGAGTATTACCAAAGATGCTACATACTGTTTGTCATGTTATCTCTTTACCATGAAAAGAAGTAGAAACCTTGGCTGTGATGCATTTACTTTCACAGGATTTAGAAATTGGAAAAAAGTCAATAATGGAAAGAATTGTGCCTTTTTGAATCGTGTTAGGGAGGATCCTTGCTCACCCCACAACAGTGTCGTGAAATATTGTGATGATCTATTGAATGAATCAGTGCATATAGATATAGTGATGAATGTGTAGAGTTTTGATCAAATTCTAAATAATCGACTGCAGGTGAAAACTTCTGTTGATACTATTCATTGGCTCACCTTTCAAGGGTGTCCTTTTAGAGGTCATGATGAAACCCCTTAATCAAAAAACCGAGGGAAATTTCCTTGAGATGATTAGAATTTTGGCATCTTATAATGATAAGGTTGCACAAGTTGTTTGGGAAAATGCTCCTAAATCTGCTAAGTACACCTCACCTACAATTCACAAGGAGATTCTGCATGTATTGCAAGTAAAGTGCGGAGTAAGATTCGTGAAGACATTGGGGATTCCAAATTTTGTATCATTGTTGATGAGTCACATGATGAGTCAAAGAGAGAGCAACTGGCTCTTGTTGACATTGATAGCTTTATACAAGAATGCTTCTTTGATCTTTCTCATGTTAAAGACACTGCTGCATTGACCCTGAAGAACGAAATATATGCTATTCTTTCTTGTCACTATCTTGACATTCAAAATTTTCATGGACAAGGATATGATGGTGCTAGAAACATGTGTGGTAAATGGAAAGGATTGCAAGCCTTAGTTCTTAATGATTGTCCTTATGCATACTCTGTGCTTTGCTTTGCTCATCGGTTACAATTAGCATTAGTTGCTGCATCAAGAGAGGTAATCCCTATCCATGAATCCTTCTTGAATTTAAATTTCACTATCATTATTGTTGGTTCTTCATGTAAACGTAATGTTGAACTAAGAGCTGCTCAAGCTGCAGAAATTGCTAGAATATTAGCTATTGATGAACTTGAAACAGGAACAGGAGCAAACCAAATTGGGACTCTAAAACGGGCTAGTGATTCTCATTGGGGGTTTCATTTTAATTCCATTTGTAGCCTAATGAGGATGTTTGGTCCAACTTGTTTGGTGCTTGAAAATATAAAGGAAGACGGGTCCACCTACTTGCAACGTGGAAATGCAAATGTAGCTAATAAAATGATTAATTCATTTGAGTTTATATTTAGTTTACATCTAGTGAAGGAAATCATGGGTATTATTGATGATCTTTGTCAAGCTTTGCAGCAGAAATCTCAACACATCTCAAATGCCCAAAATTTAGTTTCAACAACAAAGGCACTCTTCCAAAATTTGAGAATAGATGGCTGCGATAATTTTCTTGAGAATGTCATAGGATTCTCCAAAATATTTGAAATTGATATTCAAAATCTACATGCTCGATTTGCTAAAGGTAGAAATCATAAGAAAAGGAATCATGTTACAGTGGAGCATCATTATCATTTTGATATATTTAATGCTACAATAGATGTTCAATTGCAAGAGCTTGACAATAGGTTTGGTGAACGACCAATAGAACTCTTGACACTTTGCTCTACTTTGGATCCAAAGGATTTTTACAAATTCTTTAATGTGGATGATATATCTCATCTTGTTGAGAAATATTATCCTCTTGATTTTTCTAAGCATGATAGGACTGGTTTGAAAATTCAATTGAAGCTATTTGAGCATGATGTGCAAAATCATTCGAAGTTACATAATTTGTCATCTATGGCAGAATTATGTCAAAGGTTAGTAGAGACAGAAAAGTCACAAGTATATCCTCTTATTGATCGATTGATTCCTTGTTTTGACTCTTCCAGTGTCCACAGCAACTGGTGAACAAGCCTTTTCAACTATGAAAATTGTTAAAATAAGACTACGCAACAAAATCGAGGACGAGTTTCTCTTAGATAACTAGCTGTCTACATTAAAAAGGAAATTGCTAAAAACTTCACTACTGACTCAATACTTGATGACTTTAGATCTCTTAAAGAACGTAGGTTACAGTTTTGAACCAAGATGTTTAACTTTTATGTTATTGTATGTTTTGCGACCTTTCCCATTTTATAGTTGATTAGAGATATTAAATCATTTTGTCTCATGATTGTTTAATTTTAATTAAATATACTTTTGTTTATACATATTCAATTATGAAGTATTGTACATTACTATTTTACATTTCATACACACAAAAAAAAAAAATTATATATGGCCCCCCTAAATATAAATTCCTAGCTCCGCCACTGAGTAACTCACATAGAAGTGTTGGATTGAAACCCTAAATGTTTTCATGGGCTTAGGCGTAGAGTTTACTTTTCTACGTTTTTCGCTCGGTTGAGTCGAATTTTCAATCGGTTGAGCTTCACAGAACTTGAATTCTCCTTTTTGTAACTTGAATGTTCTTATATCTTGATTTGTACAATCTTGAGCAATGTCTAACACCTAATCTAGACATGTTTTTATTTTTGGTTTGCCAACATACACAAAATAAGAATCTAAACATTTAATCGCAAATATTTAGAACCTAACAAAAGAGATGGAATAGAATGTGAATAATAATATAGTAACATCCTCAATAAATGAAAAAACACATTACGTGTATTTTGTGATTGCAAAATACCTAATAAATTAAAATAATATTTTTATTTGGCTACTATAAAATTGAGTATATGTCAATAACTGTTGGACTATTAAGAAACAATATGGTGGCTCTTTTACTCTTAGGAAAATCATGTCGGCTACCTCTTGTTGAATCAACTTAAGAGCTTTTTCATCTTTCTTCTTACACTCCTTCAATTCTTTCTTCTTCTTCTTCTTTTTTTTTTTTTTTTTTTTTTTTTTTTTTGAGCATTGGATAAGGTTGCCTCATCCTCTTGTTCTTCGTACCCATCTTCTATATACTCCCAACGCTCATGTGAAAGAAAATTGGTTTTCATCTTCACAAACCAAAAAATGATACTTTTTCCCCATCGATCGAAAACAGGAGATGAAGGTAGTTGGGCTCACATATTTTGGTTGCTTGGACTTACCATTGCTGTTGCTTCCGTTAGGGCTTATTTTCCCATCACAACACAAACGACTACGTACATGGTCATTCTTAAAAAAATAAATAATAATAATAATTAAAACATGAAAAAATCTTGATTGCTAGCTTGTTTTGCTGTCAAACTAAGCTCTGATACCACTATGTTGGTTTTTGAATAAAAGGGAACAATGATTTTGATAAGTTTCTTTTAATATTTCGCTATCAATGACTAATTTTTTCTAAGAGAACAATAAGTATTTTCTGAACAAGGGAGAGAAAATGGGCTGTAATTTTCTTCTTTTTCTCTATTAAATTAATTCTAGGCTTCTCCAATTACATAGATTTTTTTTTCAAACATAAAAGACAGTCCTTAAACTTATCCTTCAAGCACACACCTAGTTATATGCGAGTAAATGGCCATAAAAGAAACAAGTTCAAAATACATCACAAACGACTACATACATGGTCATTCTTGAAATAAATAAATAATAATAAAAACATGCATATATATATATATATATATATAGGGTTGGATTTAAGTTACACCTAGTATAACTTTAAGCAATGTTACACTATTCAATATTTTTTAATTGGATGTGAATTTTAACAAATCCACCGTTAGATTATATTATTTTCATCTATTTTCTGTGCTTGCAAAATTTAAAGATAATCAAAAATCAATGACTATGTTATCAATTAATTGCTTAAATTCTAGTTTTTTAGTTTAAAATAACACATAAAAAATGTGTTTATAGATCGAATGGTAAATTACATCCGATTGACATGAAAATTAGCATACATGTTAAAAACATATAAATCATATAATTTAACGGTGAGATTCTCAAAATATGAATTTTATAACAAGTTATTGGTTAATATAACTTGAACCCAACCTTATATTATATATAAAGTAAAACTTTTAACACCCCTCCCCTATTTATAAGCACGCATGCTTGTGTATTACAATTTGACTTATAACCAACGCCGCCCATACATCAAAATATTCAGCATCAAATCCCTGGCTACCAAATGTTTGCAAAGATTCTTCGAATCCTTTTCCACTAACCTAACTAGTTGTTTATTCTACAGGGTTCACTCACGTGCTCCAGTAACAAACCTCTTCATATGTAGGCCAAACCCACAAGCCTCTTAATTAAGACTCTGCAAGTGAAGGTTGAGATGAATGTGGGTGAAAAGTTATGCATTATTTTTCTTAGTTACTGGAGGATTTGACTAAATAATCTGGAAGATTGAAATAACAAGTGGAATTGAGTAGGTTCAAACCATTTCATTTGTCACTTATAAAATTACCAATAGAAACAAGCCTACATGCATGCCTGCTGCCTGCATATTCTCATGAAGTGAAATACAAGACGATATATTAAAATAATAATAAAATAATCACGAAGCATGAGGTAAAAGCCAAAAATAGAAAGTAACTAGAGAACTTTTTTTCCTTTTGTTGAAAAGTTTAATCTACGCATGCCTGGTCCGAGAATTTCTGATAGGGCAATTGCTTCCCTCCACCTATGGCGGATAGGGATCCGGGAATGCTACCTTTAGATTCCACTTTGTTTTCCAAAGTTGAAAGCACTATAACAATACCATTTGAGAATTAAGATTCAAGAGCCCGGTGCTTTCTTTGTTGATATATTACTTCATGAGATTAGTTCTCAGAAGTCAGAACTGATCTTAAATCAATCAAATTCTTTGTTTTGGTTTTTAATTTTACTAATATACAAGGCAAAGTTTGCCAGGTGCAATTAGATAACAGAAAAACAACATAGGAAGAAAAGCATTGGATTGAGTCTTCAGGTGTGCATATAATATGAAAATGTAAACTTAATATTGTGAGAAATGGCTTATCTATATATATCCTACTTCCGACCTTAAAACCACAACGGCTCTTGAAGAAATTGAGAGAAATATGGCTAAGTTGATGTTATGGGCTTACCTTATATTGGTCTTCCTCATATTTACAAGCAGGTCTGAAGCTCGGCATCTCAATCCATTTGTTGATGCATGGAATATTCCAAGCAAATCATTGCAGACAATGCTCGTGGGTGCTAAAGCTTTTTTCCACAAGAGATTGGAGTTAACGGTGACAAAAAAGAGACAAATGTATGAGTCTAATCGAGATGGTCCTGGTGGACCAGATCCTTGGCATCATTCTGTGCAACATAAAAAGAAATAATTTGAGAGCGCAGGGAATAAAAATGGAGTGAATAATTTGGAATAGAGAGAGAGAGATTGGGTAATGTCGTTGAAAATTTGTATCACTGTTGAATCAAATGTGAGCCACTCCTCTTATCTTATCTTCTTCTTTCTTTTTCTTTTTCTTTTTCTTTTATCTTTTCTTTTTTTCGAGGATCACAATAAGGTTAGATGTGCTGTGGATTATTTAATTATTTCGTAGGGCTTCAGATCAATCATGTGACAAAGATAAACATCACTACAAAAAATTGGTCTATAGCCGCGTTTTAAAAACACGGCTATAGGTCCATTTGTCCTATAGCCGCATTTTCTATAGAAGCGTTTTTAAGTGTGGCCTATACACCATAACAATAGCCCGACAGGTCTATATCCACGTTTTTACAAACGCAGCTATAGGAGTTATTTTAGCCATGTTTACAGAACACAACTATAGACCTACAATCTATAGCCGTATTTTTAAAACATGGCTATAGGGGCTACTTTAGCTGCGTTTTACAAATGCGGCTATAGGTCTTCAACCTATAGCTGTGTTTTAAAAACGCGGCTATAGGTTTTTTTATTTATTATTTTTATTATTTTTTTTAAAAAAATCGCTACAGCCGCATTTATTTATAGTTTAGGAACATAAACTAATGATTTGGCTGTTGGGGAAATGACACCTTGTGGAGACTAATTGAATAGTTAATAAAATATATAGGGACATACTTAATTCAAAAGACCTATGCCGAATGGGTAGGAGCTTAATTATTGCTGGCTTTAGACCCATGTCAAAACACCGTATTTAATAAGTTTTAAAGCCAACTAAATAATTAAGTGAATTATGGAAGCGCTAGGTTAAACACATAGCTATCAACATCATGCAAGTACAGAAATTTAAAAGACATAAGATATAATGACTCAGGAAACCAATGAAAAAAATTGTTTCACAAGAAAACATGGGAGGACTTGACCAGGGACAGACCTAGGATTTTAGGCTAGTGGGAGCCGGAGTATAAAGAAAAAGAAAACTCCAAATAAGCATCAATATAGTATTAAAAAATTATAAATACACAAAATTGTCGTTTCTAAATACATTAAGATGCAATTATTTACTAACAAAGGCAAAAACAAAAACAAAATAATGTTTTTTTTTTTTTTAATACTAGGTTAACTAGGATTTTTTTTATTTTTTATTTTTTTTTGAAGTTAGAGTATTTACAATGGTGGTGCTAAAAATTTTAGTTTTTAGCACCTCAAAAAGTTACTTTATCTATTTTACCACCTCACAATACACCCAATATCAAATGTTCTATTTTTTTTTTTTATCACTTCATTTAAAATATTATAAACAACTCATTAAAATAATAAAGGAAGAGAGAGAATTTTAGTGTTTAAATTGAAGAGATATAATCTTAATAAAATATTTTATTTTATTTTTAACAACTTGTTACAGTCAACTAGTATTTATATCAGTTTATTGTAGTCGCAAAAAATTTAGCTTTGACTTCTCTAATAACACATGATTTTTTGGTTCTTTGGTTGTAAAATAGTTTTTTTTTTTTTTTTTTTTTTGGTTGTTGCTAAAATACAATCACCATTGTGAATTTTTTTATTGTTTTTTGGTTGGATAGTTGCTATTTAAGTGAGGCTAGGTAGGCTTATTGAGGAAAAGGGGGGGCCTAAGATTTTGGAAGGAGGCCCAACTACAAAAATGAAATATATAATAACTAAAAAAAAATTGAACCCAGGGGGGGCCTGGGCCCCCTTGAGTCTCACTTGGGTCCATCCCTGCTTGACCATATCAATCCCGGGTGAACAAATTCACTATAAGATAGAGATTTACAATATGAATAACTCTATTGTTTGTAAATCTAAATACAGTTACTGAACTGAACTCTGAATCTCACAAATGTCTCTGATAGCAATTTGCTACAACATGAACCTACAATCTATGATTTTAATGTCCCATAGAAGATTTAAATCTAGTACACATGATAGCTAGAGTGCAGCAACTTGAATCCATCAATTCAAAGAGTATGCAAGTGATCATTGATAGTGAGTTGAAAGAGCAATAGGTCCAAAATCTTTTAGATCTTAAATAAGCAACTCTCAAGACTTTAAAATAAAAAAATAAAAAAAATAAAAAAAAAAAGTTTCTTAAGGTTTCCTTTATATACTGAGTGAAATTAACATGAAACCCTAATCATTTGGTGGGCTGAATTTCTAATTCTTCAAATACACAATTTGATTGGTCGAACTTAAGTTTCAATTGATCGAAGCTGCTAAAAATTCTAATCCTTAAATCACTTGAAATTTTGTTCTTGCACATTAAGTGGCAATATCTTGAGCTTTGTCTAACAATTCCTATAAACTCTATGAGCTATTACTAGACAAGTTTATGTTCACTAGTTTACCTAGAAAACTATACAAATTTAAAACCTAACAATATATGTTATATCAATGATTATGTGATTATCCTTCATCCCAACTTGGATGTGTTATGAATAATTTTATCATTTTTCTTGGGATTTTAGCTAAGATCAAGCATGTGAGCAAAAACATATAGAATTTTAAAGAGGCAGCTAAGAAATTATTCACTCCTATAGAAGGGGAGGGACGACTCCTCGTGTTAGAGAGAATAAATAGTGATTTTTATTTATAATGTAGGAACATGAACTAATGACTTGGCAGAATTAGGGAGATATCTATAATAGTGTTGGAATCTTCCTATTTTGTACATTAATTGTAACGTGCTTGTAGAAAGTCCCTAATTAGGGTCTGCCAAGATAACTTTTAAAATGTGTCTGATTCTCACTTAATTTATTTTGGAGCCACCGTGCGTGCATGTCCCAAGACAATCTTTTGAAGCCCAATAACCCTAGGCCCAAGCAAACTATGTGACCACCTCCAAAGCAATGACCTCAATTTTCACTGCTTTATACTTTTTTTTTTTTTTTTTTTTGGATAGCTTCACTGCTTTATACTATAACATAGGCAATCGCTTACTTAAATCCACTATCCTCCTGTCCTCCATATATCTATCTCAGATGATTACTCCTACTCTAGACATCATCATATGCAAAGAATGTCAAGCTCAGATGACTATTTTGTGTTTCCTCTGCATGCTGTGCTTCAGTGACCCAAACATCCATACCTCACGCGCTATAGCACAATCTCCACATAGTCCGCGTAGTCCGTCAACTTGGATTCCTATGTGACTTAGATTGGCGAGGGACATCGTATATATCTTTTTCCACACTAGCCAAATATTTTTAATAAGATAAATAAATATTACCCTACGATATTTAGGAGTACTAACACTTCATTTAGGGTGTCGTACCTATGTTATACAGGCGTAGTACCGGTCATTTTATATTATAATTTTTCAAAAATGATTCGTGTCAATGTGTCGTTCCCGCGTCTGTACCCATGCTTGCAGAGGCGGCTGCACTTGTACTTCATTAAGCCTTGTTGCCATGAGATGGTTCGATGCTTTAGAAGAAGGTTCAATAAAATCTTTTAAGGAGTTGACCCGGGCATTTGGAGCTAGGTTTGTAACATGTAGTCGGGTCCCCAGGCCCCTGGATTCTCTACTGTCCATGGCAATGAGAGAGGGGGAGACTCTTAAGGCTTATTCAAATAGGTATTAGGAAACATACAATGAGATAGGTGGAGATTTTGAAGACGTGGTTGTAAGAACCTTCAAGGTGGGGCTACCAACTGAGCATGATCTGTGGAAGTCATTAACAATGAAGCCTGCTCGTAGCATGCGTCAACTCATGGATGACATTGATAAGAACAAATGGGTTGAAGAAAATCAGATGCAAAGCAAGGGTAAGGCTAAAGTGTTTCCCCAAAAAAGGGATCCTCAAGCACGAGGATTTAATCAAAACAAGCAAAGGAGAGATTTTTCCAACCAATTACCAAGAGACAATGCGCCAATGGTCACTCGGTGTTTAAGGAGCTAGTTTATCAAATCCTTGAAAAAATAAAAAATGAGCCTTACTTCAAGTGGCCCAACAAGATAGGGGGAGATCCGACCAAATGAAATCAAAGTCTTTTTTGTCATTATCATTAGGAGAGAGGGCATATGACCGAGGATTGCAGAACTTCGCGTGATCACTTGGGTCAATTGGTGAAGATAGGAAAGCTGAAGCAATTTTTACACCAACCTGCAGGTTCGGCAATGTAACCAGGGACAAGGTTTCAGGGGGATAGTGTTCCTTGGCCAGCATTGGTTACAATCAACGTGATTTTGGCTGCACCTGAAAGTGAGGTAAATCTGTCTTCTAGGGTGTTAAATGTTGCTTCGAGCACACGACAGGAAAATCTAGCCCAAGTGTCAAAAAGGGCTAAGATGGAGTTGTCAATAGTATTAGGCTTCTCGGATGAGGATAAGGTGGGGAATTTTTAGCCCCATAAAGACGCTCTTGTAGTAACTCTGCATATTGAGGGGGTATGATGTGAAGAGGGTCTTGGTGGATCAAGGGAGTGGAGTTGAGATTATGTACCCAGATTTGTTTAAAGGGTTAAATCTTAAACCCGAGGACTTGGAGTGATATGACTTACCCTTAATAGGATTTGATGGCAGGATTGTGGTCCCTCGGGGAAGGATTAGGTTACTAGTGCAAGCTGGAGACAAGGAGGTGCTGGTTAACTTCATTGTGGTGGAAGCCTACTCTCTTCATATTGCAATCTTGGCAAGGCCTTGGCTCCATGCCATGGGAGCAGTGTCATCTACCCTACATTTGAAGGTTAAGTACCCCACTCAAGGAAACATTGGGGAGATTGTTGGAAGTCAAGCAACTGCTAGGCAATGTTTGATAGCTGCAGTAAGGCAACACTCGGTGGGTGAATCATGAGTAGGAGAAGCGCATATCCCATAGCAATTAAATGAGCCTGTTGAGGAAATGGAGCCCGAGGTGAAGGAATCATTATCCGAAGAATTGCAAAAAATCATAACTGACCACGGTGCAGAAAAGTACTTTCAAGTCGGGGCTCAGTTGCCTCTTCAAATATTGTGGACGTGTTTGCATGGAGTACTTATGATTCTCTGGGAGTGGATCCCGCGTTTATTTGCCTTCGATTGAATGTGAATCCCGAGGCAGTGCCTAGGAAGCAACCACCTCGGCGCTGTTCCAAGGAGCATGTTGAAGTAGTAAGAGAGGAGGTAAATAAACTCAAGGAAGTCTTTTATCCTGAGTGGTTGGCTAACACCGTGGTGGTTAAGAAAAAGAATGAGAAATGGCGTGTTTGTGTAGATTTTACGGATATAAATAAAGCTTGTCCAAAAGATCCCTTCCCTATCCCTGGAATTGCCCGTGGATGCGACAGTCGGACATCCTTGGATGAGCTTCTTGGATTCTTTTCAAGGATACCACTAGATACCTCTGGCGTTGTACGACCAAGAGAAGACTGCTTTCTGGGCCCCTACTAGTAACTATCATTATCGGGTTATGCCCTTTGGTTTAAAGAATGCTAGATCCACGTACCAAAGGATGGTGACATGAATGTTTGAAATGCAAATTGGGAGGAATGGGGAGGCGTATATTGATGACATGGTGGTGAAAAGTAAACAAACTTTAGATCATTTGGAGGATTTGAAAGAGGTATTCTCTGTACTCAGAAGACATAGATTATGCTTGAATGCATCTAAGTGTTCTTTTGGTGTCAATTCTAGAAAGTTCCTTGGTTACATGATTACACACCGAGGAATAGAAGTGAATCCCGATCAGATAAAGGCTATAAAAGATTTGCATCCTCCTCAGAATCCCAAGGAAATACAAAGGTTAACTAGGATGATGGCTGCATTGAGTAGATTTATTTTGCGATCAGCAGACCGGTGTAGACCATTCTTCCAGCTCCTCCATAAGTGGAAGAATTTTGAGTGGACCAAAGAATGTGTGGCAGCCTTTGAGGAATTGAAGTGGTATCTATCTTATCCGCCTGTCCTATCCCGACCTGAGAGAGAGGAAGTGTTTTATGTGTACATTGCTGTCACAGGTCATGCAGTGAGTTTAGTCTTAGTTAGAGTGGAGAATGGAATTCAAAAACCAATGTACTACGTGAGCAAGTCCTTGCAGGAAGCCGAGACTCGTTACCTGCCCTTGGAGAAGGCAGTGCTGGCCATCATACATGCTACAAGGAAGCTCCCACATTATTTCCATGCCCACACTATGGTGGTGCTCATGTAGCTTCCTTTCCAAGCATTGCTGCGAAAGTCAGACTATACAGGAAGGATTGCTAAGTGGGGAACCATGCTCAGGGCCTTTGATGTTAAGTATATGCCTCGTACTACCATAAAGGGGCAAGTGTTAGCTGATTTCGTCACAGAATTTATTGAAGACACTAGGGGCGATAGAAGGTTGGATCTAAGTGTTTTGGAAGTTTTTGTCCTCTCTTCTTCATCTTGGGAAGTGTACACGGATGGAGTAGCAAACCAAAGAGGCTTTGGAGTAGGAATTGTATTGGTGACACCCGAGAAGCTGGTAGTGGAGAAGTCTTTATGGTTAGGTTTCCCAGCTACGAACAATGAAGCTGAGTATAAGGCGTTATTAGCTGGGATGGAGATGGTCAGCAAACTAGGAGGGGAAGTCCTAGAAATATATTCAGGCTCCCGCCTGGTCGTCGGACAAGTCAATGGAGAGTTTAAGGCCAGGGATCAAAGAATGCAGGGTATCTCTTCAAAGTTAAGCATGCCCAGAACGGTTTTAAAAGTTTTATCTTACGACAAATCCTAAGAGGGCAAAATTCCCTCGTAGATTCACTGGCTATACTGGCAACTTCCTCGGGATTAGGGCTACCTCGAGTTATAATGGTGGAAGATTTAATAGCTCCCAGCTGTGATGACCAGCCTTTTATTCAGGTAAATAATATACAGACATGTTTGAGCTAGATGGATCCTGTGATATTATTCTTGAAGGAAGGGTTATTACCCGAAGAAAAGATTAAAGCTGAGAAGGTACGGAAGAAGGACCCACGGTATTGGCTTTCTGAGGAGCAAAAGTTGTATAAACGCTCCCATTCAGGACCATATTTATTATGCATTCACCCACACGTTGTGGAACTATTGTTGGAGGAATTACATGAGGGTATTTGTGGAAGTCACACTGGAGGAAGGTCTTTATCCCATAGTGCTCTCACCTAGGGGTATTGGTGGCCGAGTACGCAGAAAGCTGCACAGGAATACGTTCGTAAGTGCGACCAATGTCAAAGATACGCTCCTAACATCCATCAACTAGGGGGGGTTTTAAATCCACTTACCAGCCCATGGCCCTTTACACAATGGGGCTTGGATATAGTTGGACCCTTCCCGAGGGCTATAGGGAACCGACGATGGCCCTTAATAGGGACTGATTATTTTATAAAATGGGTGGAAGCTGAACCTCTTTCCAACATTAGGGATGTAGATGCAAAAAGGTTTATTTGGAGGAATATTGTTACTAGATTTGGGGTCCCTCATATGTTGATCTCGGACAATGGACTCTAATTTGATAGTAAAGCCTTCAGGAGGTATTACGGTGAGCTCGATATTACTAATAGATATTCTACCCTAGCCTACCCCCAGGGAAATGGTCAAGTAGAAGCAACTAACAAGACCATAGTCTCGGGCTTAAAGAAAAGGTTAGACGATGTAAAGGGGAAGTGGGTGGACGAGTTGCCACACGTGTTATGGACATATCGTACCACGCCTCGAAGGTCAACAGGGGAGACTCCCTTTTCAATGACTTATGGATCTGAAGCGGTTATACCCCTTGAGGTAGGATTCCCAATCTTGAGAACTAATAATTTTGGTAGGGAAGAGAATGATTGTTTACTCACCGCGAGCTTAGAATTAATTGATGAAAAAAGAGAAATGTCCATGGTTAGAATGGCGCACTACCAGCAGAAGCTCCGGCAGGGGTATGATAAGAAGGTTAAGTCAAGACTAGTGGCACTAGGATATTTGGTTTTTAGAAAATTTGTGAGAACGGCGAAGAATCCTTTGTGGGGAAAATTGGGGCCGAATTGGGAGGGCCCGTATAGGATAACCTCGGTAGTAGGAATTGGAGCTTATTACTTAAAAGACTTGGATGAAAAAGGGGTTCCGCGCCTATGGAATGTAAATAACCTACGCCAGTATTATTATTAATAATATGAAGTTTTTTTTGTTCATTCCTTGTTCAATTACTTACTGTTGTAGGCGCAAGGTAAAATCATAAGGGTTCTCCAATAATTTTCCAAGTGTTAAACAGAACCTTGGTCTTGTTCAACTCCTCAAGTCACAAGCCTCGGGTAAATTAACCCTTATGTAAAATTGAATAAGTGTTAAATAGAACCTTGGTCTTGTTCGACTCCTCGGGTCACAAGCCGTGGTAAATTAACTCTTACGTAAAATTGGCTAAGTGTTAAATAGAACTTTGGTCTTGTTCGACTCCTCGGGTCACAAGCCTCAGGTAAATTAACCCTTATGTAAAATTGGCTAAGTGTTAAATAGAACCTTGGTCTTGTTTGACTCCTCGGGTCACAAGCCTCGAATAAATTATCACTTACGTAAAATTGGCTAAGTGTTAAACAGAACCTTGGTCTTGTTCGACTCCTCGGATCACAAGCCTCGGTAAATTAACCCTTACGTAAAATTTTCTAAGTGTTAAACAAAACCTTGGTCTTGTTCGACTCCTCGGGTCACAAGCCTGAGGTAAATTAACCCTTACGTAAAATTGGCTATGTGTTAAATAGAACCTTGGTCTTGTTCGACTCTTAAGGTCACAAGCCTCGGGTAAATTAATCCCTATGTAAAATTGGCTAAGTGTTAAACAGAACCTTGGTCTTGTTTGACTCCTCAGGTCACAAGCCTCGGGAAAATTAACCCTTACGTAAAAATGCCTAAGTGTTAAACAGAACCTTGGTCTTGTTCGACTCTTCGGGTCACAAACCGTGGGTAAATTAATCCTTATGTGAAATTGTTAAGTGTTAAGTGTTAGACAGAACCACTGTCTTGTTCAACTCCTTGGATCACAAGACTTGGTTAAGTTACTTTTTATTGAAAGGTTATTATGCCTTGGGTAGGCTAGTTTCAGTAAGTCAAAATTCAGATGCAAATTGAAAGTAAAGCAGAAGTAAATTTAATTTGATTTGCAATATGGCCGACTGTAGGCTTTCATCTACTAAGCTATCTGCGTTCAACTATAAAGTATGGATATTGATGGTAGAAATAAAAGATTGACGAGCAAGGAAAGTTAAGAATGCCAAAAAAAATTTGCAAAATTTTCCATTCAAAGGTCTAAGTTACAAAAGTACATGTATCACTAGAGCCCATTGCCCTACAAAATTTTCCTAAGAGCTAAAAGCAGAAGAACTTATTCAGTTACATCTTTTGCCTTCTCTTTCTTCTTCTTCTTATTCTTCTTCTTCTTCTTCTTCTTCTGCTATTCAACTTCAATCACCTCTTCTGGTCCTAGCTCCACGACGAGAGACTGAGTTTGTTTTTCCTTCTCCTTTTCGGAGGAAGGGACAGAGGTTGAAGTCACAGTAGGCTTTGGCGCCGAGGAGGCAGACCTTGGATCAGGAAGAGTGGGGATTGAACTAGGAGCTATACGGAGTGGCCGAGGGTAATAAATCTTTTCAACTTCCCTCAGCTCAAAGTCCGCATTCACGCTTGCAGCGTTAAAAGCTTCACCCCAGACTTCAACGCAAAATGCTCGAGCGACTTCCCGGAGTTGGGTGGTCAAGCTTTGAGCGGTCTTGGTCATGCCAGCATCATAGGCGGCTTGCTCAGCTTGTGCCTTCTCGACGTCTTTCCCTTCAAACTGCTTTTGCTGCTGCTTGGTTTTCTCGATTGCTAAGGCTAGCTTAGTCTCAACTTTCTTCAGGGAAAGTTGTGTCTCCTCGGCTTACTTCTCGAACCTTGCCATGGCCGATTCGGCGTTCTTACGAGCTTTTTCTACTTTGTCTAGTTGAAAGTAAGAGTCTTTGAGTCTTTTCTCTTAGTCAGCAAGGGCCTTTTCGAACTGCTCTAGTTTAGTTTCTAGTTCATGGGCTTTAGACAGCCTGTGATCCACCCATTCTTCAGCGACAAAGGATGCTTGCACCGCCTATAAAAGTATATGCATGAGTACACAGTGAAAAGTGTTAGGCATATAAAGTTAAGAAATTAAGCATATACCTTGGCAAGGTCCCTCTTAAGTGCCAGGAACACCTCATGCTTCCTTAGGGACTGTAGCTCGTGCATGTCCTCGGGAAGTAGGAGCGCCTTCTCTAAACATTCGAACAGAATGTCAGATCTGCCCTTTTAAGGGTCACGAAGGGAGGCATCATCCATAACTGGATCCCCTGACCTCAATATGAAATATGGGCTCCATATTGAGGCTTTAGAGCATTGCTCTCCCTCAACACCTTTGGAAGGTCCAGAAGATGTGATCTTTTTCTGTTGAGCTCTTGTGACTCTGGGCTTCTTAGCTAGGGGTTGCTATGTTAGGAGGGTTATTTCTCCCTCCTCAGTGCCCTCGAATCCCTTGCCCATTTTTCTTTTCTTCTCGGCAACATCACCGAAAGGAGCATGTGTAGGAACAGGGGTCGGCAGTCGAGGTACCACCGGAACTGTGGGAGTATTACACCCAGCATGTGTAGTAAGCAATGCCAGCAAGTCTGGGGTCTTTTCTTTTAGAACCATAGCTTCCGGGATGTCAGGTGCTTCTTGACTAGTGCTAATAGAGGCAGTGGTTGGATGGCGATAAGAAGGGGCTAGGTGATCTTTAGGATCTTTTTTGGTAAAAAACCATGAAGTCTTTATCCAAGTCTTCTTTGGTAGGTTCGGGCGCACGTTCTTCTTGCTCGTCGTCGGAGGGTATTGGTTGCTCTTGAGAATAGAGTAGCTTGGCAGCAAGTGGGGCTGGTAATTACGCGTCTTGGGTACTAGACGGAGGAGGTTGTGTTAAATATCCCAGAACGGCCACGTCAATCAGTGCTAACCTAGGATCTTTTGCCCTGATCACCTGCTTAAGACTTTGGAAGTGCTTGGAGATAGGCGTGAATTTGAGGATCATGTGTACCACCTAGAGTTTCCTGTCTCGGTGGAGAAAGATCTCTAACTGAAGGATTCGGTTGAGATCTACAAAATTTACCAAGCTCTTGGTCGGGGCAATATGAAATTCGTTTGCAAGTAAACAAAATTGTGAGTTACAAAGTTGTTTATTTTCCTTTCTAAAAAAAATAAAAATAAATTAAAAAAAAACCACAAGAAAATGGATGCCCAGAGTTAGCCTAAAGATCTGTGGGAACCCTACCTGGTTTCCCATCTTGGGTAGGACAGTGCAACCCATCATGCCAGTCACCCAAGACGATGAGGAAGTCTTCATCCATGCCCTTATTCGACTTAGGTCTATAGGAGATTAACCTAACGCTAGGAACCCTATATTTGAAGTAGTAACCAGTATTTTTTCCCTTTTGGCAATTGTATACCTAGTTTACATCGTTCCACGTAAGGTTAGTCCCCATCTTTCGGTTTATCATGTCTACACTGCCTAGGACCCTAAAAAGGTTAGGAGAACATTGGGTTGGAGATAACTTATAATTAATAAGAAAATCTCTAGTAACCCTACCCATGGGACTGTTTAGGACTAACCATTCTCCTAAAGGTAGCCATACGTTTGGGAGTGTCAACTAGCCTAGCAAATCTACCCATAGGTTCCTATAAGGTTAAAGTATAAAAAATGATAAAAGAAGAAATAAATCCCCTTGTGTTTCAAAATGGGAAATTGAACGAACCTACAATCACAAGAAAGGCCTCTCCTTAGACTGCTGCTTCAACAAAATAGCTAGGAAACATGTAAGTGGGGCAAAATTGACCCTAGCACCTTCTTATATATAGGAGTAAGAAACGAGCAGAAATTTCCCGCTCAATAAGTTACAAAAAGTGAGGACCACAGGATCATCATCATATCGTAAAACGTGGGGGGGACAAATAGTCGCCTGACGCAATAACTGCAGAAATGCGGATACCGAAGCGTTAGGAACGTGTAGAGGACAGTTGAAATGACATCTTCACGTGGGAACACATTCGACATGTATTGCTCAGCTTAGTGTTACTAAAACCTTACTCTTAAGCCAAATGTTAATAGCAAGGTTTTAGGGGGCTAATGTGGGGCTGTCCGAGGATCGAGAAGGGCGAGGAGTGGGACATTCCTCACCAAACCAATTGTAAAAGTGCCTCAAACCCGAGAAGGTGGCCTACTTGAGTAGAGGATGGGAAGAGGCATGGTGCCTTGTGAGCGCCCGAAGTGGAGAAGTAGCATTCTGGGGAAATACAGTGGGTAGTAGGAAGTAACCTGAAAGAGCATACCTACCACCCTCGCATTAAATGCCTTGTAGAAAACTTATCCGCTGCATTTATGAAGAGGTGACCCCTGAATAGTGTTTTCACAGCTAACAACTCCTTCTACCACCTTCAGCAGAACCATAATGGGACAAGTATTAGAGGGAGAGTTCTGGGGTGTACACGTGGAAGGTCATGATGCAAAGAAATAGGGTATATAAGAAGAAAGAAGCTCTGAGATGAGGGGACTTTTGGAGAAAATCAAAAGAAAAAGGGAAAAGAACAGTGTACAAATTGAGATAACCTTAGCAACACTTATATAAGAACACATCCTCAGGAAAGACCGAGGAGAGCTTTCTTACTTATTTGACTCTTTTTTCCATGACTGTGACCAACATCCTTAGCCAAAAACTTGATATACTATTGTATTGTGATTGCCTTCCCATCTTTCACTAAAATAATTCTATTGTTGGGCTTGGGTTGAAGTGCAAGGCTCCATTACTCTAAGTGGGCTTGGGCCTCCAAATCCAGTTCTTACAATATATATATATATATATATTGTTTTTTTTTTCAATTTAATTTTGTTATTTTTATGCTATAAATTTATCTCATGTTTAAAATTTTTGAATAAGATATGAACAACCGATTTTTGAGGTCATAATTAAAATTTTCATTGAAATTTTTATTTGAACTAATCATAGGTTTTTTCTTATTAGAAAATATAGATAAGTTTTAAATGGATTGGAAGTGGTTTCAAATGCGAATTAAATAGAATTGGCCCTTAGAGTTCGTTGAAATTTAATATAATATATATAACTAAATAAATAAAAAGACCTTTACTAATTGGTAAAGTTATAGAATGGAATAGTAAAACATGGAGAGTTGAAAAAGTTTAGCATCTTGTATTAAATGAACAGGTTCTTTTATATATATAAATGAATAAATTCTTCTTCCATCTCATGTTTAATTGATTTTAATAAATTAGAGGGTTAAATTTGTTGAATTGTGCATGACATTATTTATGTAATCATTTCCTCCAATTGTATAATTCAATTAATATTTAATTTTTTTTTATTATATGTAAAATGGAAACCAGATTACACCTCGCTAAATAACCCGTGATAGTCCATTTAAAAACGCATGCTAATAGACCAATCTTAAGGCAGAACTTCTTGGTATCAAGAGAGCCCAAAAAGAGCTGATTCCCAAAAAACCAATGGAATCTTTCTCTATTTCTAAGCCAAGAAGATCTTTATGTTTTTTTTTTTTTTTTTTTTTTTTTTTTTTTTTTTTTAATGTTCACGAATATTAGATTATTAATATTTTGCACTCAATAACTCACTAGCACAAAATTTTATAAAAATTAATTAGGCACAAACACAAAATTAATTTACAATTAAAATCCAATTTAAAATCTAATTGGATTTTTCTCTCAGTTATGATATATATATATAAAATAAATTAATTAGGCACAAACACAAAATTAATTTACAATTAAAATCCAATTTAAAATCTAATTGGATTTTTCTCTCAGTTATGATATATATATATAAAATATGTTTGATGCACGAACCATCCCATGAGTCATGAGAGCGAGCTAGATAGTACTGCTGGCGATGTTGTGCTTATCTAACCGCCGACTGACACCGGCAATAAGAAGAAGAGCACCTATCTATTGAACGTTTCTACTTTTTAGAACATTAAGTTATTCAACCGACTTATATAGTGCTATCCATGTGAGGTCACTTGGTCGACTGTGAAATCCATTATTTAAACGTATACGTTGGCATTGTTTGGTAAAGAAATTAGTTGCTGTATGGTCAAGTAGTGCCTAATCCTGGTCTGGTGGCTATACTTGATGGAACATATATTCAAGGCACTGACATCAAACTTTGATTCTATTGCTCTGTTCCTTTATTATTCAATACCAGGAAGGGACATACATAAGAAGCATCATTTGGCGTTTGGATGAACCTAAATGAGACCTCTTTTTAATTGGAAAACCGTATGTACTGCTTAGTCTGCCCAACATCATTTTTTAGGCCAACCCTAGCTCTCACTCATCTTGAAAGTAATTGGTTAAGCATTATAGGTTTACATGCACATAGAGCAAGACCCTTCGCATTTATCTAATGAGAAGCAGGACCAGGAAGTCTCATAGTTTGTAGTTAATATTAGAGCCATTAAAGCGAAAAAAACTACATTCTTAGACTCCACAGTTCTAATGACTAGCTTGATGTCCTCGGTGTTCATTATCTTGGTCCTACTTGAATATACAAGGACCAAAGCGAGTCAGCTCAGGCCAACTATATATTGGGAGAAGAAACCTAAGCCTGTTGGCGCAGGCCTTAATTAGGTTGCGAAGGAAGCAGTCAGCCTAAATGTGACAGGATGTACCAAAAAAAAAAAAAAAACCGCAGAATGAGCAGCCCAGTCGATTGAATCTTGGAAGATCTGACCCTCATCGTCATTTTATCCACGGACAACTTCCATGATTTGTATAAATTATTTGTAATACCAGGAAAAAAAAAAATGAAAAAGATCAAAGACTTAAAAAGATGGGGTATTTAAGTAACAGTGGACAGTTACTGGATATTTTTAGTAGTCTCTCTTCTGGCCGGATATCATTATAAGTTTTTTTTTGAATTATTTGATTATTGAGTAAATGGTATCTATGAAATTGTTTTAGATGATATCTAAGGATTTTAGAGGATGTGTTACAGAGAAGTTCTTTTGTGTTGAGCTAGTTGAGGTAAATAACCTTATCCTAAATGGTTTTATTTTGCTTATACTACTATATTTTAACTACTGAAAATTGTTTATAATTGTTACATTTTTATTTCAATTGTACTGTTGATTTAAAGTAAAGAATAAATAATTATCACAAATATATTTGATAACTAAATATATGATTTTATATATGTATTTGAATGAGATATAGTTTGAACTATGATTTGATATATATATATATATATATATATATATATATATATGATTTTAGACAATCTAACTATATTTTGACTCTGATTGTCACGCCCTTAACCTAAAAGGGTCCAAAGCATGAGAAATACATCCCAAGGGTACTTGTAGATTTTTCCTTCTTAGCAAATCAAACTATAGGAGATCTTTATTTTCCTTTCTTTTCCACAGGATAAGAATATATAACCATACTAAAATCTCAACATTACAAGTCAGAGCTCTATAACACATTTACGAATAATAACTAAAAATCATGTGCCTCCACATAATACATGAATATATTACAAAACTCTTATTAAATTACACAAAGTCACAATCTTATCAAGAATAAGGACCTTAACATCAAGTCTAGGCCTACCATGCCAAAGGCTAACAAACCTAAGTGCTCCAATAGAATTAATTAAGGTCTCGTTGAACATAGCAAGATCGAGTCACCAACCATTTACAACAAAAGTCTCCAAATTTAACATAGCACTCTAATCATCACCAAAGAAGTAAGCTCCATATCCAAGGTGTAGCTAATAAATCCAAAAAACTGTTAGAGGGTGGGATGAGCTAACGCCCAGTAGGTAGCATAATTAATGGGGGTGGGGGAAATGCAAGTTTCATCTTTAATAATAATAATACGACAAGAATGATTAAATAATGAAACACAAAGTTTCTCAAAGTAAATACCTTGAAATTATATACTATAATCTGTGAGCACCAACAATATAATTTCCAAAGCCATAATATCTAACATAAGGTAAATTATCAGAAATATACCACACTACCACATAGACCGGTTAGGGGATTCACCCATTCACAACTAGCATGATATTGTCCTCTCTGGTATGCAGACTCTTGGCCCTATGGACAGCAGTCTCACCCATACCCTCAAGGTTTTTCTCTCTCCCCATAAGTAGCAAGGAGAGCACGTCAAATAGGACCTCTTTTGCATGTGGTCTCTTGGCCCCATGGGCAGCAGCCTCACCCACGCACAATCAAGGAACCTCTTCCCCCCATGGGCAGTAGGGAAAAATGCGTCATCCAAAGTGAAAGGGCACTGACCTAGATTTGATTTTGTTGTCACAAAGACTACGAAAACCAAATCGGGTGATCACTAGGAAATCACACATGGCATGGTGTTAAAAACCATATAAGCTCACAGGTTACATTACTTTGTAACACATAGTTCATATCCAAGTAGTTTCAGAAAGACCTTAAATAATCTAACTTCTGCAAAGTTTGTAAGGTTTTCAACTTCATTCTTGTCAAGAGATTTTCTATCAATTTCCCACATAACAAGACAAGATAAGCATCTTTGAATTTTATAATATACCATAAAATCCATGATTTCCTCAAATGCAATACCAAATATGATGCATTTTCACATATAATCATATATATATATTAAAGTTACGACATAATAGTTTTTAGGAAAATATAGTTTCCATATGTAGTTTCCAAAAGTGTGTCTAAACCAAAAACAACATTTATGCAACATGATTATTTTTCAAAAATCCCATTAAAAAGCCACTTACCTTGCAACCCGTAAAAAGCCTAATTCTCCAAGCTCTAAAGGAGATTAGCTAGAACCTCAACAATATCAAACAAACCTAACACAATAAGCATAAAGCTTAAAATTGTATCTAGCTTGTTAGGACATATGTGATTTGATGTTAGCAACATTTGTCAATTTAGAATTGGCTAATCCTTTGACAAAACGCACTTTACTTGTAATTGGGTAGATCTAGAATGTGTTTAATGTTTCAAGGAACAAGGTTTCAAGTTCAAGTGTTAAAGCCATGCAAGTCTATCCAAGAAACAAGTGAAGAAGTGCTGGATTTTAAAGCTCGACAACTAGCATCTATAGAGGTTCAAAAAGCTGCTGAAGCCCGAAACTCGACAGCTAGCTCAATAGATACCCTATCTGTCGAGGTTTATGAAAAACAGATTTTCAGTTCTGTTTTGCATTCAATCTGTGTATGTTTGGGCTTTCTTTTCTCACAACCCTAAACATATATAAGGATTATTTTAAGGACCGTCAAAGGTTGCGCAAGTGTGAAGCAAAGTTGTGTTCATGCAAATTGTGACCGGAGACAGAATTTGTCCTACTTCATCTTTCTCTTAAAGAAGTTGCTGTGTTTGTACACCTTAGGATTTTGTGACCAAGGAGCTTCGTGATCTTCATCATATGATGAACTGAAAAACTTTGCAACCAATATCTTTTTCAAGTTGGTGATTAAGTCGCGTATTGAGATCCACGCATCTATTGGTTAGTCATGTACTGGGAGCCATGCGTTGAAAAGGAGAGATTGTCACTACAAAACAAGTCCAATTGGGTATTGGGGTAAGGGTTCAACTGTAGGTTGGTATAAGGTACTAGGATTCCTTTACTTATAACCGCTTGTTTTGATAATAGTGGATTCTTGGGAGTGGTGACCTTAAAATCACCCAGTGGGGTTTTTGTCGTGTAAGTTTTCCCCATTCGTAAACAAATCACTGTGTCAATTTAATTTCTACTGCACTTTAGTTAATTGGTGATTTGTTTATGCTACCACGCATTTTGCATGTTAATTGAATTAATTAATTAACTTGGCAAAATCAATTGGTTAATTTATCACAATGGGTCAATACATTCTTGGCCTATCATAGCTACAATTTAGGAATTGCCAAATAAGCACTTAATTAGGCAAGCCTAGTATTTAACCTCATCAATAACATATTCCTCTTCCAAAGTTTCTCAACAAATTAATTCACAAGGCATAGACACCAATTTATAAAGTTAACCCATTCAATATCATCTCCAACATTATGACTAGCTTCCATAAGATTTACAAAACATCATCAAGAGACCCATATAAGAAAAATCAAAATATCCTCCAAAACAAGAAATTTAGAACTTCAACTAACTCCAAATAAACCCAATAACAATGGAAAAATTAGATTTACCAACCATCACATGTTATAACTCAAAACCCCTAAATTTTCACCATAAATAAACCTTAGATAGTCATCATTAACACAAACCATAAACCCACTCATCAAATAATTCCACCAATACAAAATCCATACATATAAACACATAAATATCACTTTCAATGTTCATAAATCACATGGGTATCATTATTAAAGCTTAGATAAAAATATAACCTCAAGCAAAATATAAAACTCACCAAAAGGATTAGAAATTTTACCTTAAATAAAAGATGAAGATGCTTAGAGGTTCCTAAGGATTTTTCGGTGACATTGCCAGAGAAAATGATGGTGGAGATGGTGACATGGAGGTACCGGTGGAAGAGTGTGAGGGAGTGTTTATGCGTTTGTGAGAAAAAGAAAGAAAACAAACGAGAAGAAAGGGATGGCTGGCCAAAGAGAGTAGAGATATTTGTGAGATGAGTGGTGTGGGTTAAATGGGGTAGGAGGGTGGGGCTCATGTGAGTCAAAAATCTGACCACCCCTTTTTTTTTTTTTTTTTTACTTGACTTGGGCTAGGGCGTTACACTGATACCCAACCAATGTGGGTTATTCATTGGTACTGAAACTAGTTCTATCTACGGCATCACAAGCCTGTTGATAACGTATTTTGTCTGCCCTCGATTTGCGTGCCAGACCCCAAAAATCCAAAAATATTATTTTCTCCACATGAGGCTACGAGAAAGTCTAGAATGACGTGGCGCAACCCGTTCAGGCATCGGAGCCCCCGCAGTGCCTCTTTTAGGGGTGTGGATGTAGCTTTTTTAGCTACCATCCACACCCCTAACCTTCTAAATCTTTTTCTATCTTTTTATCATTTCTTTTTGCTTGAATAACATGATTTATTTCTTTCTTTAGCATGCTTCTTGCTTTATTTGTGTTTCTAGCTTAAATCTCTTTGCTTTTATGTCTTATGCCATGTTTCATGCTTAGATCTACATCCTTACATGCTTATATGTTTAGATCTACATGCTTTAGGCTTTATGCCATGTTTTCCTATGTTTTGTGCATCTTTTGTTCTAGGTTGATGTTAGGGTTACGTGCTCACATGCTTGTATGATGTTGTTGGCTATACGTTGCTTGGATCTATGTATTTTGTGTTTATTTCCATGCTATATGGTTAGATCCTTGTCTTCACATACTTATATGCTTGGATCCATCTTCTTCCATGTCTATATGTTAGGTTTCGACATGTTTACATGTATGTTTCTATGCCTATATGACTAGATCTATGTTTTCACATGCCTATGTACTTGGATCTATGTTCTCTACATGCTTTATACTATCTCCCATGTGTTTTTGCGCTCCATGCCATGTTTGTGTGTCTAGACCTAGGCTATGTTTGTCATGCCATGTGCTATTGTAGCCTTTTTGTCGCTTTGTTTTTCTTTCTTGTGTTTTGGCCTATTGGTTCGAACCCAATCTAGACCCTATGGTCTTTGTCATTGTCCGTACACCTTGGCCCACATCAAAGGGTTTGGATCATCCTTATTTACATGTCTATGCTTGCTTACATATCCATGCATGAGTCTTGCTTGCTAGTGTGTCGTCCATGCTTCAACACAATGAAGTTATGGACATTCGATCCAAACCTACATTTGTCCCTCGCAAACACAACCTTTTGTTTGCTTCTTGCTTGTTTGCCTTTTGGCCTGTTTGCTTACTTTCTTGCTTCTTTGCTTGCCATGCCTATCATGCTTGTTTGCTTTAAGCCTTTTCATATGCTTTTTGCATCTTTTCCTTTCATTACTTGTCTGCTGGTTTCTTGTTTTTGCCTTTGCATGTACACACATAAAGCGAGGATACATGGAGCCAGGGCATAGTCCCCTAGGAGTAAGCAAGAGGATATAAGCCTAGCGGCAATGTTCAGTAGATTTAGGAGTTTAGCCTTTCCCTTTTGGTTTTGTAGTCTTTAAAACCCCTTCCTCCCTCCTCCCTTTCTCTCTTAGATGAGTTGCATTAGGTATACCATGCCATGTACCATTCGTCCTCGTCTCTAGAGCATGGTGACCCCTGTTTACTTTCCTGTACCTATATTTTGGGCCATGCTCTAGGGATGTAAGCATTTACTTTCCTGCTCTGTGTGCTTGCATTGTGCATGATGTATGTATGTATATACCTGTTTGCCTATTCTAGTGTGGTTGTCACAGTCCGTGTCACCTAAGGCAAAGCGATGCCTAATTTCCGCTGTGAAAGTAAGGTGACATGTCGCCAAATTTTCGCCGTGGAAATCTAGTACTTTGCCGAATGCCTTAGGAAAACATAGATTAGGACCACACTCATCCAAAAGCCAAACTTCAAAGCCCCCATGCATGCGAAGCCCCGAAAGCCAATGCTGAAACCATGTTTTACTGCCAATCTTTGAAAACTAAGGCTTTATCAAAACAAAGGATTGTCCTTAGATAGGCATTGTGGGGTGCCTAATACCTTCTCCACACATAACCAAACTTCCGAACCTAAGAATCAAGATTTTTTTTGCCATCCATATTAGATTAGGAAAAATGCCCTTTTTCGTAACCTGGGATTGGTAATAAAATCAACTAGAAATAGGTGACCAATCACGCCTTAGAAAAATCCAATATTGGTAGCGACTCCACTTATCTTTGGTAATCTCTTAAAATTTGGCCCAAGATCCTACCATAACGCCAAAGGTAGACCTACCTTCCTCCACTGAGAGAGAGAGCACCTGAAGCCTCACGCAAACCACGCCACACACTATACACGCGCACACATGCAATTACCATCGAGAGGGGCCTCCAACGGGTCCCCGCATGCATAGGAGTGTTGCCATGATGGGTGGTCAAACGAGGGCCCACGATAGCAACGGTGGTTTTCCGCCTCCCCGTTTCAATCGAAGTCGGGCGCCGACAGAGCCTATCGTGTTTTTGGACCCAACTAATGAGGAATATACATTAGCATGAAACTAGCTTCATTTGAATCTGATGCCCAATCACGAGAATATAGCGTGACCATAATCATAAAGATTTTTAAGAATATGAATTATGTTTGAATATTGGAACAGTTTTATGTCCTTGAAACTACTTATGCGTTTTTGGAACCTATTGTAAATTATAGCTTTGATATATGGAAAACTAATTATTTTCTAATCCATCTATGATATTGTGAGAGACCTCGACAAAAGCGCCCCACAAAAAAGAGATTCAGGTACCTTTTAGGACACCTCTCTTTTCGGGTAAGTGGTATCGAGTCGCCACTTATTTTTTTATACAAAAAATAAGAAAAAATAAATACATGATTGAATTGTTCTCTTCATTGATTGAATAAAAATTACATATTTGGAAAATTGAAAAGTTACATAGCTTTGGGTCCTAGTTACAATCTACCAAATATTTACATGGCTTGTTGTCTTAGTTACATTCTACCCAAAACAAACAAAGACGAGGCTAGATCTACTTAATCAAAAACCTAAATTTGGAGGCTCTTTGGAGTTTAAAGACTCTCATAGTCTTTGATCGAGGTTTTCAATGAGGCGAGGGGGACCTATTCATAGTAGTCTTTGCCTACTATATGTACCTGGCTAAGCTCTATTCTAAATTGAGAGGTTGGACAAAAAAAATTGAAATTGGGTTCTGGCCCAATTTTTTATAGTCGGACGTAGTTTGTAGATGCACTATGCCAAACTGTTAAAACTAATGCCCTTTGTTCAATGCTTGAGGATGCATCTGATGAGATTAATGCAGGACAGCAATGCAAGAGTGGAGCAGCACCACTTGCACACAATTTCAGCTACAAGCAATGCAAAGCAGAGGCATCAAAAACAGAGCATCAGTGGGCTTGCAAGGATGTGCTAGAGACCATTGAAGCTGTGCCTTATCATGAAGTGTTTATACACAGTTTTGGAGATCATAATACACGTTGCTTGTAGGAATTGGTCTGTCTTGTAAATGCCATAATACCTTTGTCTAGTTTAGAATTGTTAGAAACTAATTTTGCTGAAAATTAGGGAATTGGTTATCTGAGATACGTGTATATATATATAGAATAACCTTAATGTATTGGGATCAGTTTTTTGTATCACATTCATTTTCTGAATCAATAAAGTTCTGTTCTTCTATTTTAGAAAGAAAGTTCCAGATTTTATACAAACAATGCATTAAATGCAGATTGTTAGATATAATATTTATCTACTCTAACCATGCATCCAATGTATGTTCAACTATTGCCACATTTTACATGTATTCTCAATATTTATGCATTTATCAGGAGGAAAATATCATGCATCGGATGCATGGTATATTTTTTCCTTTATCAGAGCTAAATTTGGGCAATAAGCACAGCTTACGAGTTTATGGCTCTATGTGCGAACAACTCTACCTTTCTAACCAAGTTTGGGTTTTCAAGTTTCTCAAAAAAGAAAAAAAAAAAAAAAAAGTTTGGGTTTTGAACTGACTTAGGCTTGGCTAGGTTAGGCCTTAGTGCGCCGGAAGCTCTGGTTTGTTGATGCGCGCGGACGTGTCGTTCAAAAACAATCCATATAAAAAGAAGTTTAGAATTTTGAAAGTATTGGAGCCGCATTGGTGCGTTATCTATCAAAACTATAGTCTTGGTACAGCAGTTTTGTTCTAGATTCTAAAACTCCTATTATAGATTGACTTAAATGGGGTATGCTACCCTAGTTGTGATTTCAATTTTCTTTTGAGAGTTTTCTATTAGTTTTTAACTTCGTCACTTAAACTGCGTGTCTAATTGCTTTCTTATTATTGTTTTTGAATTGGTGCATGCCAATTCATGGAAATAAATGATTCACTTGTAAATTACATAATTAAGACAATTAATAATTCTGTTGTAACTCTTAACTTCAGATATATTCAATCCTCTGCTGGTTAGCTTGCATTTTAAAGTCTCTAGTACACTATTGTTGCTGATCTGATTGTTATCTGTTCCGTCAGAAATTTCCTTGATCGACTTATAAGTTATATTTTGTAGCTCGAGTGTGAGATTTGTTTAGCTCTTTTCATATGATCATTGCTATTTGCATCTTAGGCTGCCTCTACCTGAGAGACTCGGTGTGTATTGCTAATCTGGTTGTAGGTGTCGGTCTGGTAGGAGATTCAATTTTTGGCTGTTTAATATTTGTTTCAATAATCGCTGGCGATGCTATTGCTGTGCTGATCTTTCAATAAGAAGAAGAACACTAGTAACTTATCCATTGAACCCTTAACTTTTTACGACAAGTTGACAACAAAGGTTTCAACCGTGATAGTGCTTATCCATCTGAGGTCACTGCCGAAATCCATTATTTTAATAGATCAGCTATGTACGTAGGCGGTGTCAAAAGTATTGCTTTCTGATGGATTTTCTAACTTTAACACGGCATTATTTAGTAAAGTAATTACTAGATGTGTCATCAACCTTCTCTTCTGATGGCAATCCTTCAAGGCACACACATGGCTCTGACATAAATCTTTTTGATGTTATCCATCTATTCCTTTGTTTAATACCAGAGGATAAACATAAGCGTCATTCTTTTAAGCCAACCCTAATCCTTCACTCATATTGAAAGTTATTGGGTAGGGTTGTAGGTTTACGTGTACATCGACTGGGATCTTGGCCATGCTAAGCCAACCAAAACTGACCAATCTTTACTTTAGATAATGTACAAGCAGGGCAAGTCGTGAAGATGATCTATAAATACTGAAAATGTCTGACTTTGAATTCTCCAAGTTACTAGTGGATATACCACAATAAAAGTACATACTAAAACACCATAATTGGAATCAGAATATGCCCAGCTTGAGGTGCTTGGTGTTCATTATCTCGGTCCTACTTGTATGTGCAAGGACCGAAACGCGTCCTCTCAAGCCAACAATAGAGAAGATAGAACTAAGCCGGTTGCTACAAGCTTCAAATCAGGTTGCAAAGGAAGCAATGGGCCCAAATGTGGCAAGTAGTACAAACGAAACCCATAACGAGCAGCCCAATAGATTGAGTCCTGGAGGACCAGACCCGCATCATCATTTTATCTATCGAGGGCTACATTGATTGGTACATTGATGTGGCGCATGAGATGGCACAGATAGCTAAGGGTTCTGCAGAATCTCAGACATGGGAAGGTGCAGAGCCAACGATGCTACAACATCTCCTTTTAGCTGACGGCGAAATGTTAAACTTGTCTTGTTTTTTTGTTGTCCATGTGCTTACTGTTGTTCGCCAATTTCTATTAACGAAATACCAGATTTCTCTTCAAAAATAAAATGAGGTGGTTCAATAGTTCCATTATCATAATGTGCATTATCTATCAATAATAATGTTACATTCTTGTAATCTTATATTTATTTAATGAGATTGGAAAAATGTAACATTTCAATGTTTGGTTCAATAGTTACATTTGCATCACATTCTAAGAAAATGGACTAATGAATTTATGCAAATATCCCTTGAAATAACTAAACAAATTTTTATTTTTTTAATAAAAAACACAAAATATGATAACAAAATTTTACTTTCACTTTCTTCCCTTTTGGAACATTATTCATGATTTTCCTAAAATTTACTATGTGTACTATTATTGTTAATCATTTACGGAAAACACGTGAGGCATTGAAAGTGCATCATGTTTCTTATTGCATATGGAGAAATGCATGATTTGTTAGCATGGAAAATACTAGCATCTTTGATTAAATTCTTGAGAATGGATTTTATGGATTTATTGCATTATTTGCAAAATTTAAAGATGCTTTGATAATTGGGAAAGTTGATGCAAAACATTTTTGACAAGAAATGGTTTTGAGGACTTTGAGAATATTATGGATATTTGGTTATTGAAATATCTTATGAAACTACTTGGAAGTAAACTATATATTTTGAATACATTTAACTTGTGAGCTTTTGATGTGGGTTTTCTCTTGTGCTATGATGTCATTGATTACCCTGTCTTTGTGATGACGTCTTTGTGACGTGTGATTACCCCGTCTTTGTGACGACGAGTCAAGTTGGAGGCTCTCACTTTGCATGACACAGGTAAATCCTTGAGTGTGTAGGTAAGGCTAGGCAAAGCCAAGAGACCACATGCAAAAGAGGTACTATAAGGCGCGTTATCCCCTACTGCTCATAAAAGGGATAGGTAAATCCTTAAGGGTGTAGGTGAGGCTAGGCAGGGCCAATAGAACACATGCCAAAAAAGGTACATATCATGCTAGTGGTTCGTGGGTTCTAACTTGTCTCTTTGGCGGTATAATGTCCTTGTTACATTTCCGTCTTTGTGGTGGATTGTCATATGGCTTGGGTTGGCTTTTCAGGTTTTTGGAACAATGTTGTTATGCTCACAATATATATATAAATATATATATATATATATATATATATATATATATATATATATATATATATATATATATATATATTATGTAGTTTCGTGTAGTTTCATGGTGATCATTTTTTAGAAACCTTGGGTGTGGACACAATGGGGGGTAGTCGCCACCTAGTTTTATAATGGTCTAAGAACCATGAATATAGCGTCCCCTCAGGGAAGGACATTTTGATCTTACTACCAAAGTGTGAGAGACTGTGCCCTTGGCTCGTATTTTGGTGTTGGGTTAAACCCACGTGAATGGGTGGAGTCATGTTATTGCCACTCAAAATGAAGGTTCGACTGATTATATTTTCCCCTTTAGATTAAGGGTTTTACAATAAAGTCGCCACTTATTTAATGATTGGAATAAATAAGAAAACCAAAATTTAAAAAAATCCTCATTTTATTGATTTGCAAATGAATTTACATTGATCATAAGAAATTACATGGCTTTGGTCCTAGATACAATCTAAGATAAAGTACATGGTTTTGTTTCCTAGTTACAATCTATCAACCCTTGATCTAAACTCGGAGGCTATGTTACAAGATGGAAAGATATTAGGCACCCATCTTGCCCAGTGAAACCAGTCTTCTAAACTATAGTGGCCAACATTCATATCATATCATCCAATATGTTATCAATCAATTTGCATGTTGAATTTAATGTGTGTGCATGTGATAAACCCTAATTCAGTTTATTAATCATTGCATTTGGATTGAAAAATAAATTCTAGTGAATGTGTGTGGAAGGTGATATCCTAGATTCAAGGATTTGAGAGAATTATGAAACAAACATATTTTTCATATTTTTGACGTGGATTTAAGATCAAAGCTAGTGTCATGCATGAACATGTGATGAACAACCAAGAACATGTGAAAAACACATATGAAAATTTAAAAACATTCAAACATATTCAAGGAATTTAAATAATTACTATCATGCTTTAATCTTAAATTCTCATCATAGCAACATAAAAAACAAGTTAGGAAAAGGGATTATATCTTCATACAAGATCCACACGGTGGAGGAGGAGACTCTTGGTAGAGGTCCTCAAGGTGGAGTAGAAAAGAAGAGCTAGGAGAGGGAGAGTGAGTCTCACTCAACACCATGAGTCTTCGAAAGACCAAGATATGACAAGACTACTCTACTTCACTAGAACTCAAGAGGGAAGAGGTGAGGGTGTTTTTGTGTCTGGTGCTTTAAATTTGGGGGTTGGTGGGAGTGATGAGTGTGGTGGGCCTTTTGTGTGTTAGGCTTTGACTTCTTCTGCTGTATCACGGCCCGTGATTCTAGGGTAGGAGAGTTGGGGCTAGCCTAAGTGAAACACGCCTCAAGACAGTCTATGCACAAGTTAGGTCATCCCAATACAGGCACGCCTCGACTGGAGTATTGAGTATACGGCATGCCCACAGCAGAAACAACTACTATAGGTATTACAGTAGGAAATACAACATGGCAGAATAACTATAACATTTGACAAGTAATACTAACGCTTAAATAAAGGAAAAAAGAAAATCCAATGAGGTCATGGTAGAATAATACAACTGCGGGGAACAATGATGTAGTAAACAATTTAATAATAAGGTAACAAGTTAATCGTTCATCAATCACAAAAGTAAAAATTTTCTACCAAAGAAATGAGCTTATTCTTCTCAACAAATGTAAGTCCAAAAAGGGCACCAATCTCCAATGCAAGTAATCTCAAAGAAGGCTTTTGCCATAAAGATTACGCACTTTGGAAAAAGGACCCAGACGGCTTAAACTTTAACTCTTAATTTCTCAGAGAGTGGGTCTATCAAAAGGGAGGGAAATGGGTAGCCTATTAATGCATGCCTGTATTCTTATCACTCATGCTTTTCTTTGGTTTTGTTGTGTTTTCTTTTCTTTTCTCTCCTCTTCTTCCTTGTTCTACCTCCACTTCTTTCCCTGATGGTGATACCTCTTTTTTTTTTTTTTGGTTCCTGATGATCCCTTACTGTTCACAACTACCACCCTTTATACTGTCTGTCATGATGGGATTTACCATTTTTACCCCTTAACTGCGTTTGGCTCCTTAGGGTTGTCCTTCCAAGAATGCCCATTGGCCTGCTAGTTGCCCAGCCACTACCATTGCACTGAATGTGTTGGTTGCATCACTTCTCATTCCCAGAAAAAAAAAAATGGCTTGTCTTGTTTCTTACCTCTCTCTGTTCTCACTACTCTTATCTAGATAAGGATTAAGCTTTTCCCTCACCTACCTCTATGGCATGAATCAAGTGGTCTCAACTCATTATTACTTGTTTTAGGTGAAATTCCATTCCAGCAGGACATTTCTCCCAAAAAGGTTTGAGCGGGAACCCAAAAATAGACCCCCTCTTTCTCCCCACCACTAGACCACACCCTTTGATACCCTTGACCCGTGGCCCACCTCCTATGTATTGGCTGGGTACAAGTAGGTGGTGCCTAGGCCCTTTGTGTATGCTCTACTTCCATCTAAATCCATTCCTTTCTAGCCTTCATGCCATTTCCGTTGCCTCCATGTTTTTCTGATTCTACTATACGTTCTGATGGGTGTTTAACTCTTGTAGTGTGAAGGAAATATGGGCTTTTGGGCTCATGTTCCCTACCTTTCACTCCTTCCCTAGATTGGGTATTTCTTGGGTGAAGGCCATCACCTTCCTAACCCATGTTCTCTTATTTCCTATGTCTGTGGGCATCTTGGCTGTGGATTCTGCCATGCCACTTCATTGTTCCTACTATAGCATTACCACTCCTTTATTTCTTGTTACCCATGGGCTTATAGGTTGATGCTCTTACCGTGTTGGCCCACTTTCCACATCTTTACCTCTTTTAGGCTTTATTGGCCAACATTCCTACTATGCCAACCCATTTCATTCATCAGGCTTCCTTGCCCCATTTACTTCTTCTGTACCTCTTTTACTCCCATGGGCCTTTTGCTAAATCCCTTAGGCTTCCTTGGCCCAATTACCACATCCTTACCTCTTATTATTTTTTCAGGCTTATTGGCCTTTAAGCAAACCCAATTAGTTTACTAATTCATTTTCTGGGCTTCCCCGGCCCATTTACTTCCTCTTTACCTCTTATTATTCTCATTGGCTTACTACTTTATTCCTTGGGTTTCCTCAGCTCATTTACTTCTTCTTTACCTCTTATTATCCTTATGGACCTGCTAACCATCATTCCTGCCATTCCGGCCTGCTGGACTTGCTATACTATTTTCTCTTCTCACTTTCTTCATATTGTTGGGCTTCTTTTGTTATTAGGCCCTTTGTCAAAAGTGGGCATCAATGTTCAGCCCCCTGAGCATTTAAATTGCTCCTGCAATTCTTATGCAGTTATTCTGGAACACAACCTCCGTTCATTAATACAATGCTTCTTTTGACGGCTAACCCGTTGCTTCCTTTCACGTCACTTTTATTGTCCTTAGTCCTTTCGCTTTTCTCTTTCTCATCATTCTCTCATAACTCCTCTTTTCCTTTCCCTTCACCATCTCGTCTTCCCCAAAACCTCATTACCCATCTTCTCCGTTCAAACATTCCGTCATGTTGCCAACAAAAGGTGATGATTCTTCGCGCCAAATGGGGAAAGAGGTTGTTGCCAACAATCCGCCTACCAAGACCATGGGTGAAGAGGCTCCCCACTCCAAATTGGACCACTCTAAAGAGGAGGAGAAGGAGGAGGGGGGTCGTGATCTGGGTAGTGAGTGTCCTCCTCTCATTGACCCATGGTACGACATCTATATCCATTTCCCCATAGTACCCGGTGAATATTTTCCTTTGCCGTCGGGCCGCGTGTGGCTTTCCATTTGCCACTGTGACACGGACTTTTCTTGGGCCCCTTTGGTTTCCACCATTCTTGACCTTGATATTCACCAAGAAACTTTACTACCCGTGCCCATACTCTTCGAATTTAGGTCGGGTACTTCTTTGGGTTGGAAAGAATGGGTGGACATAAAGTTGTTCGATATGGGTTTCATGGTGGCATTACAACAGGCTGGTGTGTTGAAGGCCATCGTTTCTTCTCGGTGTTTGTCCAACTATAGGGATTTGTTCAACCTTCGCCATTCAGTCTACTGGTGGTGTAGCATCATCCATACCTTCTTCCTTTCTTGCGACGAGATCACCGTGACCTTGGAGGATGTGGCGAACCAACTATTGCTACCTATTCTTGGCGATATGGACCCGAATGTTATTGAGCAATCTGCCGAGGTGGAGGCCATGGAGGCCGATTTGAGGAAAGGGATGAATGGGAATGCAAAGTTGTCTCATTGGGTTGGGGCTTTCTCCAAGGCTTCCACCGTCGTCAGCTGTGCAGCCTTCATCATGTTTTGGCTTTGTAAGTTCATTTTTGGTTCTCATCCCCATTATGCTGTAAAACCCCTTTACTTTTGGTTAGCCATAAAGATTTCTACCGGGGTAAGTCTGCCATTGGCCCCTATGTTTCTGGGTCATTTGTATATACAACTGGACATTCTGCAGAGCGATGAGAGGTAGGCAGTTTCCTGCCATATAATTACTACCTCCGCCCACAGTACCATATTGCAGAACCTGCTATGGGAGTGTTGTGCTAGCAATTGGCCAATTGCAAGTCAGTCCATTTTTCCAAGGAGAAGTACCAGTCTTGTCCAAGAGTGATTACTAATTTCTGTGCTTGGGTTGAAGCCATTTGGGCATCCTACCGTTGAGTTCTTTGTTAAGGGAGTAGGCTTTTCTTGGAGAGCTTATAGGGATTTAAGCAGTGAGTTCACTTGTATTGATTCAGCCATAGGCCCCTATATGCTCACTGTTGGGACCACCACCTCGTTGATTGCTTTTAATGAGAGGGAAATTATGTACTTGGCAACCACCAATGCTGGGTGGTTGCCTTATCTGGCTAATGAGGGTATCCGCTATGTTCATTATTCTACCAACAGAGTAAGGAGGCAGTTAGGACATACCCAATGACTTCACTGCTATCTTAGAGTCCACCACTTTTGTCCAGTCCCTAGTACCTTTGAGTTTTGGAGCAGGCGCTTCACAGTCACTATTCCGAGTTCCCAGAGAAAAGGCTTTTGCACTACTCTGATGCATGAGTATTGGTAGGCCGTGATGACTTCTTTTGGCCAAGAATTTTTTGGTGGCTGTGGGTTTACTCTCATCCCTCTTGAGGGCCTTCATGCCATTATTTCTGCCAACCCACGATTGTTGCTTCTCACCAAGTCCATGGTAGCGTATGTTAGGAAGCAGAGCAGGTCTGCTATATTTGAGTGGCGGGAGAAGGAGAAGGGATGGTGTTTATATGTTGGTGAGTTTCCTCCGGGTTGGGAGAAGAAGGTAAAGGTGGTGAACCTTCCTATACCTGCGAAGAAGGGCTTGGTGTCTCAGACTGCCAAGCCCAAGTCTGCCAAGAGAGATGATGACTTTTTCAAGACTTGTTCTGATCTTGTTTCGTATGAGGGAGGCCTTCTCCCTATAGGTAACATAGTTCTCAAGAGCTCTCCTCCTCCTTCTACTCATACCTGTTCCAGTAGGCGTTCTACTGTAAGCAAGCCCAAGCCTTCTGCTCCAAGGCCATCTGTGGATGCTCCTCCTTCCAGTAGGACCCATGGCAATAAAAGGAAGACATCTCCACCAGGCCCATCTTCCACTGCCGTGAGGAGAGTATGTTATCCCTAAATTTCATTCTTTCTTTATTTTAATTATTTATAGGGCTTTCCTATGGCTAACTCCGTATATATATTTCTTTTCTTCTCCATTGATAGTCTAAGCACAAGGAGGACATTTCAGCCACTCGCCCTGTACTACTTGATGAGCCCGAGTTTCCCTGTACTACTTGATGAGCCCGAGTTTGAGGTACACTCATTTCCTTTGCATGCATCATCATTTTTTGTCATTATCACATATTTCCATATGCTCTCTCTCTCTCTCTCTCTCTCTCTCTCTCTCTCTCTCTCTCTCTCTCTCTCTCTCTCTCTCTCTCTCTCTTTGTATGTTTGTTTTTCCCTTCTCTACTTAAATACTCTTCTTTTAGGTTGATCCCGAACCCCTCTCTGTTTATCACCCCACGAGTGAGGAGGCTCTTACGACTGCTAGTGCATCTATGGAGGGCTTCTTTGATAGGGCAAATGTCGTGGCTAAGGCTATGGCTTTTGCTTCTGCTGCTACTACACAAGGAGCTCCTGCCAACGCTCTAGTCCCTCCATCTGAGCCTGTTCCTGCCGAAAAGAGTACCCATGCCAGGAAAGTTTTTAGTGGTGAGTCTACTCCTATTCTTGCTGAGATCCCCACTCCTCAAAAGGAAATTACTCCTACAAGCGCATCCCAAACCGAGAGTACCTCTTCAGCTACTCGTCTAGTCATATTTGCCAGTGACCCCTTAATTGCCCTTTCCCAGGCCGTGAAGGATGGTTCTTCCTTGGTGTTCACTCCATCTTCAATCCCTAGTTTTCCACTCGAGGACTTGATGCGAACTTGTCTTCAGATGAGGAGTCAGAGGAGGTCCTTGAGGACTCTGAGGATGAACCTGTCATGAAGACATTAGTTTCTGATTCCGATGAGGATGGTGATGGTGATGCGCAGGAGGCCGAGGCTATGGGTATGTGTCTTTCATTCTTATTATGACCCTTCGTCCACTTCACATGCTATTTCTCAATATGTCCCTTCATCCACTTCACATGCTATCTTTGCCTTCCAGTCACGGATATACCCGAGGATCCTAAGACCACAGCAGATCCCACGATGCCTACAACCCTTGTTTTTGTAGTACCCGTGGCCCCTACTCCTGTGGGTCCTAGTAATTTCCTCACCCTCGTACTTTTTTCAATTAAAGCCTTCATCATTGCATTAAAGACTTATGTTGTACCTTGTGTTCCTTTTCAGGTCCGTCTCCTGCTGAGGTGGCTTCGACCTCTCAGTTTGAGGTTGGTAGTAGTTCTGCCACCAATCCTGACTTTGTGAGTGAGGCCACTGCCTTCTTTACCTGATTCAACTAGGCTAAGACCAATGACCTTAATCCTACAGACTTCTGGGGTGCCGGAGCTCCCTATGTTGACTTTCATGGCTTCCAAGTCCCTAACGAGTGTGTCACCCATTTGGAGGCAGTCTATAACAGCCGCGGAGATTTTATGCAGGGATTCCTCTTCAGTCATTCTACGAAGGAACACTTCCTCAAGTTGTTGGGGAGTGTGATGAATGACATTGAGCGTAACTTCATCGACACCGTGTCTGCAGGGAGGATCTTGCAGTGGAGGGCTATGGTTCAGGAGTTTATTAGAGTTGAATTTGTTGTAGAGTTTTTGCTAGACCACCTACAAGAGATTGCTCAAGCGCTCTTCACAAAGAAGGTCTAGCTTGTTATGGACGCTATAGATGCTCGCATCAAGAGTTTGAATAAGGAAGTGGCAGACTTAGTGGCATGTCGCGAGCGTCTTCTTTCTGGCGTTACTAGCTCTAGCCACTTCAAGGACCAAACTCTTATTTCAGGCCTTTGATTGGACTTTTATCTATTATGTAGCTTTATTTCCTTCCCCCATGTTTACTTCTTTCCCTCCTTTCTCTACATAGTACACTTTATTTCTCTAGCACTTATTTTGATAAGTCTGATATGACTTATATATTTTGGGCTTGTAATTTATTATGCTACATCTATTACAACTACTATTTTGCTTTATGATACAATATATTTTGCTAATGCTTCATGATCTTCATTACTTTCCACTTTTGCTTTTAATCATGAATTACAAGTGTGCTACAATGCTTTCTTGTGACATTATCCCTTGCGAGGGTGGTCACTTAGAGGAAAGAAAAACAAGAAAGAAAAGGAATGATTACACAATATCTCCTACACATAATAACGTTTCAGCCACTTGCCATTAATGGGGTCCATTAAATCTTTTCCATCCATCTGGGCTAAACGTTAATACCCACTTGTGTTAGGACATATGTGAATCACATTAGGAACATATGTCATCTAGAATTGGCTAATCCTTTGACAAAATGCACTTTACTTGTAATTGGGTAGATCTAGGATGTGTTTAATACTTCAAGGAATAAGAGTTCAAATCCAAGTGTTTAAGCCATAAAAATTTGTCCAAGAAACAAGTGAAGAAATGCTAGATTTTAAAACTCGACAGCTAGCTCGACAGATCACATCTATCGAGGTTTAAAAGGGATCTTTAGCCTGATACTCGACAGCTGCCCGATAGAAAACCTATCTACTGAGATTTACAAAAATTAGTTTTTCAGATCTAATTTCACACATATCTGTGTATAATTGTTTAGCTTTCTTTTCTCACAACCTTAAACATATATAAGGATTATTTTAAGGGTCGTCACAACTGATGCAACTTAATGCAAAAGTTTTTCATAAGCATATTGTGACCGGAGACATATGCCCTAATTCATCTTTCTCTTGAAGAAGCTGCTGCGTTTGTACGCCATAGGGTTTTGTAACCAAAAAGCTTCGTGATCTTCATCGTGTTGATGAATTGAAGAACTTTGCAACTAACATCCTTCTCAAGTTGGTGTGTTAGTCATGTACTGGGATCCGTACATCGATTGGTTAATCACGTACTGGGAGCCGTGCATTAAAAATGAGAAATTGTCACTGTAGAACAAGCCCAATTGGGTATTGGGGTAAGGGTTCAACTGTAGGTTAGTATAAGGTACTGAGATTCCTTTACTTGTAACTGCTTGTTGTGATAATAGTGGATTCTTGGGAGTGGTAACCTTAAAATCACCCGATGGGGTTTTTACCTTGGAGGTTTTCCCCATTCATAAACAAACCACCGTGTCAACTTTATTTTCCGTTGCATATTAACTTAGTTGGTGATTTGTTTGTGCTACCACACATATTGCATGTTAATCGGATTAATTAATTAACTTACCTAATTAATTGGTTATTTCATCACAAGGTGTCAATACATTCTTGACCTATCAAGTGATATCAGAGCAGGCACACTCTGATTAGGGTTAATCTTTGCAAGTCTAAAAGTTATTTGAAATCCATCATAATGATTATTGGAAAAGATCTTAGTATGACAAAGAAGAAACTAGACTGTCTCATAATGAAAATGTGTAGAGGAGTTTGTCTGAGTAGAGTGAAAGATAAAAGCTTTGTTCATAAATGGCAGATGAGAGAAAACACAATTCCTACTGATTTTTCATCTAAGCATGAGGTGTGCTTCATGATGAAGTCCGCATTTAAGGTTATGGATACGTGTTTGTGGTACCTTGATAGCAGCTACTCAAGACACATGACTGGAGACCAATCTCTCTTTAAAGTTTTCGAGTCTAAGAAAGGTGGTAATGTCACTTTCGGCGATGGGAGCAAATCAAAGATTAAAGGAAAGAGAACCATCTCTCTACCTGGACTGCTAGACATTGCAAATGTGCTATATGTAGAAGGTCTGAAAGTGAACCTGTTGAGCATAAATCAAATATGTGATCAAGACTTTATAGTGCTATTCTCAAAAGGGAAATGCCTTATGTTAAATGAGTCTGGAAAGAAACTCATAAGTGGTGTTCGCACTCTAGACAATTGTTATGGTTTAGTCCTTGATGCTGATATTGTGTGCAATAGCATTCTTTTGCCAAATGAAGATCTATGGCACCAAAGAATAGGACATGCTAGTTACAAACATCTTTCAATTGTATTTAAGCGTGAATCAATTTTAGGGATACCAAAGCTCACTAGAGTGAACAATGTGGTGTGTGGACTATGTCAGCTTGGAAAACAGACGAAAGCTAAACATCTGGGCACTCAGACATCCGCTACATCTAGACCATTGGAGCTACTACATTTGGATCACATGGGTTCAACCAGAACCGAGTCTCTTGGGGGAAAGAGATACATCATGGTTGTGGTAGATGACTTCAGCAGGTACACTTGGGTCATTCTTCTAAGATCCAAGTTAGATGCTCTTGAGCACATTAAAGCCTAGTGCACAAGATTGGAAAATGAGAAGAGCTTAAAGATTGATAGAATTCGAAATGACCACGGTAAAGAATTCGAGAACTCTTACATGGAGTCCTTTTGCACTAAATCAAGTATATCTCAAGAATTCTTTGCTTCTATTACTTCTCAGTAGTATGGTGTAGTAGAAAGAAAGAACAGGGTTATTCAGGAGATGGCTAAAGCCATGTTACACAACAAGGATGTGGCTAGAAACTTGTGGGGAGAAGTCGTCAACACTGCGTGTCATACGATTAACAAGGTGTATTTCAGACCCGGTACCAAGAAGACTCCCTATGAGTTATGGAAGGGAAGGAAGCCAAATGCTAAGTATTTCAGAATCTTTGGAAGTACTTGTTTCATTCTTAAGGATAGAGAGAATGTTAGAAAATTTAACTCCCAAAGTGATGAAGGAATATTTCTAAGATACTCCTCTACAAGCAAGGCTTATCAAGTATACAACAAGAGGACCAGGAAGGTGATGAAAATGTAAATGTTGTGATTGATGAAGCTTCAGAGTCTGGTTCTAAGAAAATTAGTGAGGAAATCCCCAAAGAAATTCTTCCTCCCGAGCCCAAGGATGTTCAAGAAATTGTTGATCAAGAGCCCGCATCTCCAAGTACTCCTGACACTCCAAGTGTTGTAGAAGGTTCAACAGACATATCTACCTCACCTGACTCTGAATCCCATGAAGATAAAAAAACCTTCCTCCAAGATTAAGTTGAATCATCCTCCTGAAGTTATTGTGGGAAACATGAACGAACTTACACTAAGGAAGCGTACAGTTGATAAATGTGTTGCTAACTTTGTGTCATATTCTTGTTATTTGTTGCAGGTTGAACCCACCAAGGTTGAGGAAGCTCTTCAGGATGAAAGTTGGGTTGAGGCTATGCATGATGAACTGCTTCAGTTTCAAAGGAATGATGTCTGGACTCTAGTACCAAGACCAGAAGGTAAGCACATCATTGGCACAAAGTGGATCTTCCGTAACAAGACTGATGAAGAGGGTAATGTAATCTGCAACAAGGCTCATCTTGTGGCTCAAGGATACTCTCAAATGGAAGGAGTAGACTATGATGAGACATTTGCTCCAATAGCTCGTATGGAGTCCATTAGGATTCTCCTAGCCTTAGCATGTCACTTGAAGTTCAAGCTCTACCAAATGAATGTAAAGACTGTTTTCTTGAATGGGTTCCTTAAAGAAGATGTCTATGTGGCTCAACCAAAAGGATTCATTGATCCACACTTTCCGGATCATGTGTTGTACCTCAAGAAGGCACTCTATGGTTTAAAGCAAGCCCCTAAAGCTTGGTATGATCGGCTCACACAATACTTGGTGTCACATGGGTTCACAAGAGGAAAAGCTGATCAAACTCTCTTCATCAAAAGGGAAGACGGTGAGTTGATAGTTGCTCAAGTCTATGTTGATGATATCATCTTCGGGTCAACTAAGGATGAACTTGCTCATAGTTTCTCCAAACTCATACAGGCCGAGTTTGAGATGAGCATGATTGGAGAGTTGAATCACTTCCTTAGGTTGCAGATCCGTCAGTAAGAGTCAGGTATATTCCTATCTCAATCTAAATATACTAAAAATCTTGTGAAAAAGTTTAGTATGGAATCTGCTAGTTTTGTTAGAACCCCTATGAGCCCAAATGTTAAACTCACTGTTGATTTGTTGGGTAAAAGTGTTGATTCGTCTCTATATAGAAGCATGATAGGTAGTCTTCTTTATCTTACTGCTAGTAGACCTAACATTAGTTACAGTGTGGGAGTGTGTGCTAGATATTAGGCTAATCCCAAAGAGTCTCATATGATTTCTTTGAAAAGAATCATAAAGTATGTCAAAACCACTGTCGACTTTGGTGTGTGGTACAGCAATGACACAAATGATGTCTTAGCTGGGTATTTTGATGCAGACTGGGCTGGGAATGCTTATGATAGAAAGAGTTCATCGGGAGGTTGTTTTTATGTTGGTAATAATCTTGTCTCCTTGATGAGCAAAAAGTAGAATTCCATCTCATTATCCACTGCAGAGGCTGAATACATCGCTGCCGATAGTTGTTGCACCGAACTTCTATGGATGCAAAAACTCCTCCTTAATTATGGTATTCACCAAGAACATCTTACCATCTATTGTGACAATACTTGTGCCATCAACATCTCTAAGAATCCTGTTCAACATTCTTAAACTAAATACCTAGAGATTCAACATCACTTCATTCGGGAGCTTGTCGAAGATGGTACTCTTACTCTTGATAGCAAACAATTTGAATTCCTTCGCCAAAACATTGGTGTTATCTCCATGAATTGATCTCCTCTTCTCCTCCTCCTTCCTCATGCATTTGCATCTAGTTTTATGTTTTTCTTTGTTTAACATGTTTTTGTTTGTTTGTTTTCAGTTGTGTTTTATTTTTTTTTCATAAAAAAAAAAATTGAAAAATCAGAAAAATACAAAAACAATGTGTGTTTGTATACATTGGTACTTGTGTACCTTGGATGGCTATTGAAACAAAATTTTCTAAACTTTGTATCTTTTGTAGCTTAGATGAACATCTCTATTCACAACTAAGCAAGTGAACTTTGTGGCTCGTGTTTGTGATGAATAAGATTAAGTAATCTCTTGTACTTAACACTCGTATCACTCTTTTTGACGAGAAGGACTAGAAAATCCTAAGAGAAAGACATAAATAACCATCTCACCACTGTTGCCCACTAATCATGAAATGACATCTATATGCTTCGGTATAGCAAAAGTGCAATGTCAAAAACTTAACATCATTGGTTATTTCTTTTCTCTCTCTTATATGCCCATGCATGATATGCTTTACAAAAGAAAATATGCAAAGAAAAATAAAAGCAAAAAGAATCAAAATGCTTTATATATGATTGCAAGCGTGTCTTTTAGGAGATATGGGAGTTATAAGATGTACCTCGAAGGTGATAGTCCCCATCAAGCAATTATGATTGTATGTGAGTTAAAGTGATTTTCTCATATCTCAAATTGTCATAACATGTAGACACTTATACAATCTTGCGATTTTTTTTCACACACAACACTCAATATTCTTTGCTACTCTTGATACATGTGCAGGTACAATGTGATTTGGCTATTAAAAGGAATAGACATGTTAATGTATACTCACGAAACTGTCTTAACTTGTTTTTGAAATATAAAATTGGTTAGACTTGTTTGGTGTGTGTGTATGCTACTCTTGATACATGTGCAGGTACAATGTGATTTGGCTATTACAAGGAATAGACATGTTAATGTATACTCACGAAACTGTCTTAACTTGTTTTTGAAATATAAAATTGGTTAGACTTGTTTGGTGTGTGTGTGTGTGTGTGTGTGTTTTGGATCTATATGCTTGAAATTTTTTCTTGTTGAGAGATGATCTTGAGAGCTTAAAATGTAATTTGGATCTTTGGTTGAGTAGCATGCTTGATTACATTCATCTCTATGTTTTTCTCTTCTTTGAAAAACTATTTTTGAGCACTCTCGACAGCTTTTCAATACCTCTCGACAGCTAGGCTATCTATCGAGCCTCTTGATCTTCCTTTCTCGACAACTATTATCGCAAATTCGATCCATCGAAGTTTTTGAGAATTTGTCTCGATAGCTTCTCGACAGATTCTCGATCCATCGAGAAAGTTTCTGTATGCTCGATAGATGCTCGATAACTTCTCGATCCATCGAGGTCACTTTGCTATGGACACCTCTTGATAGCTCCTCGACAGCTCCATTTGGTGAAAATTAAAGCTTGACACCTCTCGATCCATTGAGCTTTGTGTTTTCTATATATAGCTCAGTGCGATTTTTTTTCTCTCATTTTATCCGATCTCTCTCGACAGTAAAACATCTCTCCCTCTCCCAAACACTTCTCAATCACACTCTTCATCTTCCCCATTCAATCTTAGGCCTCAAGTGTCTCAAGTGTGTTTTCTTCCTCTGGTATGATCTTCCCTCTTACATTTATCATGCATTTCATCTCTTTTGACCTAACTTTTGGGGTTTTTGAAAAAATTTTGGGGTTTTTCAAAATTGATGAAGTTTCTGTGAAATTTTTGGGTTGGGTTTTGTTTAAATGATCTTAAATGTTCATGCATCGCATCACATTTGCATTTTCATAATGTTTCATGCATTATAGATGTGTGTTTACTATGTTGAAATCATGTGTACTGGTAGGATTGGATTGGGCTGAGCCCATGATGTTTTTACTTTTGCATGTCACATGTTCATGCATTTTTCATGCATACATACCATTTTTTCTCTATCTTATCAATATTGATATGTGCTTGGTACTTTTCTCTCTCTCTCTCTCTCTCTCTATCTCTCTCTCTCTCTCTCTCTCTCTCTCTCTCTCTCTCAGTTCGCTTGCTCTATGGCACATAAAAAGAGCAAGTCTACTCCATCCTAGAACCCTCTTCGTTCCAGGGCATCTACTCCTGATTCTACCCCCTCTCACAACTGGTTCCGTGATGAGAAAGCCCATAAGGACTTCTCGGAGAACTTTTCTAGACGAGGCATTCATTCAGAACGCCAAGTTATCCTATCGGACTTTTTCGATACTGACCTTCCCACTGTCATCTACAGTAGGGGTTGGGAGTCACTATGTGGCATCCCGATCACTTATCCGTCCATGATCTTACAGGAGTTTTACTCCAATATGCACAAATTTGATTACTCTGTACCTCATTTTATCACTCACGTTCGAGGTACGTACATTGTAGTCACTCTGGATCTTATATCAGAGGTGCTACACATACCGAGGGTAGAGTTTGTTGACTACCTCGGCTGTGATCGTCTTAGGACTATATCCAAAGACGAATTCTCGTCAAAACACCTTATGCTCGGGCTTCGCAAAAGGTCTGAGGTTCCTTAATATGGTGATGACATTTGTTCTTTATCCCTTGTCTCACTGTAACTCTATTACTGAGCCTCGTGCTCGATTTTTGCTATCCCTACTTAAGGGACTCAGTATAGATTTTCCCTCTTATTTCATACTCTCCCTTATAGATGTCTATAAGAATACGACGACCCATGATAAGCTTATTTTCCCTTCTCCTATCACGTGGATTCTTCTTCATGCGTCTATCTCCTATCTTGAGTCTCCACACTTCTTTATCATGTGTGCCATAGACACAACGACCGTTCAACAGAGCGAGGCCCAGCTTCGACCGAAGAGGCCACGGACTGAGACAACGACTCCTCCGGCTTCTTCTGCTCTATCCACCTCGACTCCTCCTTCCATAGGTGGAGTGACTCTCGAGGCCATCATGGCACAGCTTGTGCACATGGATGCTCGCTTGACACTTTTAGTGATGAGTTATGTCAGGTGAACACCCGTGTTGGTCGTATTGCTCGACGACAGGCTGTCATGGGTGGTTTCGCAACGTCTCTATCTCCATCTCCACGGGCTTTAGAGGATGAGAGTGATGATGGCTCCGATAGTGATGATGCTAATGAGGATGATGGTGCTAGTTCTTCCGGTGACGAGGAGATGACTGCTTCTCAGTGACTTACCCTTTGTCATTTGTGACGAAAAGGGGAAGTAGTTTTGGGTATGAGAGTAGTCATGTACTTATAGGGAGAGTTAGTATAGGAGATTATTCTTGTTAGGGGGAGTGTTTTTTGTTTATGAGGGATGTAGTGAGGAATTTTTGTATCTTTTCTTTTCTTTCTATTTTAGATACATTGCTCTTACATTGTGATAGCAAAACTTGTACTCATTTTCAATACATATATTGAGGTTGTTATTACATTCTTTCACCTATATCTTCATGTGTTGTTTCTTTTCTCTCTTTATACACATGCTTCTTATTTATTGTATGCAATCTTTTATTTCTGTTTCACACTAAGATGCCATGATGAGTTTTGTTTAAAGTGTTTTAGAAATACAGGTTGTCAAAGTCTTTCTTGCCCTGAACTCTCTTCTTGCAAATTTTTTCAAGAGTTTGTGTTAGGATTAGATTTTATTGTATTCAACAAGTGAGTATGAGTTGAGTGATTTATGACTTCTCTCATATGATCATTTGTTTGTTGTGGTTTTGTCACGAATTGCCAAAGGGGAAGATTGTTAGGACATATGTGAATCATGTTAGGAACATATGTCATTTAGAATTGGCTAATCCTTTGACAAAATGCACTTTACTTGTAATTAGGTAGATCTAGGATGTGTTTAATACTTCAAGGAACAAGAGTTCAAGTCCAAGTGTTAAAGCCATGCAAATCTGTCCAAGAAACAAGTGAAGAAGTGCTGGATTTTAAAGCTCGACAGATAGCATCTATTGAGGTTTAAAAGGGATCTTTGGCCCGATGCTCGACAGCTACTCGATAGATAACCTATCTATCGAGATTTACGAAAATCTGTTTTTCAGATATGATTTCACACATATCCATGTATAATTATTTAGGTTTTCTTTTCTTACAACCCTAAACATATACAAGGATTATTTTAAGGACCGTCACAGCTGATGCAATTGAATGCAAAAGTTTTTCACAAGCATATTGTGATAGGAGATATATGCCCTAGTTCATCTTTCTCTTAAAGAAACTGCTACATTTGTACGCCATAGGATTTTGTAACCAAGGAGTTTCGTGATCTTCATCGTGTTAATGAACTGAAGAACTTTGCAGCCAACATCCTTCTCAAGTTGGTGTGTTAGTCACGTACTGGGATCCTTGCATTGATTAGTTAGTCACATACTAGGAGCCATGCATTGAAAATGAGATATTGTCATTACAGAACAAGTCTAATTAGGTATTAGGGTAAGGGTTCAACTATAAGTTAGTATAAGGTACTGGGATTCCTTTACTTGTAACTGCTTGTTGTGAAAATAGTGAATTCTCAGAAGTGGTGACCTTAAAATCACCCAGTGGGATTTTTGCCTTGGAGGTTTTCCCCATTCGTAAATAAATCACCGTGTCAACTTTATTTTCTGCTTCATATTAACTAAGTTGGTGATTTGTTTGTGCTACCATGCGTATTGCATGTTAATCGGATTAATTAATTAACTTGGCTAATTAATTGGTTAATTCATCACAAGGGGTCAATACATTCTTGGCCTATCAACTTGCATGTGCTTCTCATACCATGAAGGGTCCTTCCCATTTTGGTGAGAATTTAGATGATCCAACCATACCTCGCCTGACATGGTCTGATGTCCTCAACACGAGCTGACCTTCTGTAAACATTCTTTCTTTAATTGTCCTGTCATAAGCTTCGATCATTCTTTGCCTATATCTGTGGCTATGCTCTTAGGCTTCCTCCCTTCTTTCATCCAACCCTTCCAGGGCCTCGCAACTTTTGCCATAAAGACTTCTTTTTTTCCTTCCTTCCTGTCTGCATAACCCTCAAAGATGGTATCATCACTTCTGCTAGGCTCACCACTTCTATCCCATACACTAAGGAGAAGGGAGAGAATCTTATGGCAGATTTGGGCAAGCTTCGCTAAGCCCAAAGTGCATCTATTAAATGTGTTGCCCAACCTCAATTGTACTCCTAGCTCATCTTACAAATGATCTTGATGAGGGTTTTGTTTGTTGCTTCCACCTGCCCATTCCCTTGCGAGTAATAAGGTGATGACTGGTGATGCTTCACTTGATAGAACTCCAACATCTTCCTCACTTCTCTATTGACAAATGGAGTACCATTGTCATTTATGATTCTATGAGGCACCCCAAATCGGACAATTATATTTTCCTTAATGAAATTTGCCACAGCTCCTCTAGTGGCTTTGCAGAGTGGAATGGCCTCTGCCCATTTAGTGAAACATTCTGTAGCCACAAGGATCCATATGTCACGCTGCCTATTTAGTGGGTTACTAGCTTCCTGAGTTTATACCTTTTGCTATGCTTCTGTGGCAGGACACCTTCTGTCAAGTATTGTATGAACGGGCTTCTCCAATCCTCAGTGGTAAACACGGCATAGCTCTCTTCCTTGCCTATAGCCAGGTGGCACACTTCACATTGGGTTTGGGTCAAGTCTGCATCATTGCCCATGCTTGGCCAATAGAAACCCTCCCTCTACAACCTATGGTATAGACTTCCTTTAGTTTTCTTTGGGCCTCTTCATGCCCTACGCATCTTAACAAAATTCCTCCTAGCATTCTGCGATACAGCTCCCCTTTCATCAGGACATTGTCCTTTAACGTCTTCAATTTTGCCACGTCTTCCTCTTTTAACAGGGCTTCCTTGATAGGAACCCTCCAATCCTCTTCGTATCCTTACTTCTCCTGAAACCTTTCCTGAAGTACTTCAATAATGGACTCTCTTCTGTTAAGACATATGTGAGAATTGTTAGAGACATATGTTATGTAAATTGGCTAATCCTTTGACGAAATGCACTTTACTTGTAATTGGGTAGATCTAGATGGGTTTAGTATATTAAGAAACAAGTGTTCAAGTTTAGTATTGAAGCCATGCAAATCTAACCAAGAAACAAATGAAGATGTGTTGTTCATTAAAACTCGACAGATGTCTCGATAGAAGCCTTTCTATCGAGGTTTAATGTTGAAGCTCGACAAAACCTTAACAGAAGCTGAATCTGTTGAGAATTACAAAATCAGAATTTTCAGATCTAATTACATGCATATCCTTGAGTATTTATGTAGGGTTTCTTTTCTCACAACCCTAGACATATATAAGGATTATTTTAAAGGCCGTCACAAATTATGCAACTTGATGCAAAGTGATAATACATGCATATTGTGACCAAAAATAATTTTCCCTAATTCATCATATTCTCTCTAGAAGCTGCTGCGTCTTTGCACCAAGGGATTTGTAACTAATGAGCTTCTTGATCTTTATTGTTAGATGAACTAAAGAACTTTGCAGTCAACATCTTCCTTAAGCTGGTGTGTTAGTCACGTACTAGGATCCATGCATCATTGGTTAGTCATGAATTGGGAGTCGTGCATTGAACGGAGAGATTGCAGCTACATCACAAGTCCAATTGGGTATTGGGGTAAGGGTTCAACTATATGTTGGTATTAGGTACTAGGATTCCTTTTACTTGTAACCACTTGTTTTGATAATAGTAGATTCTCAGGAATGGTGACCTTAAATTCACCTGGTGGGGTTTTGCCTTGGTGGTTTTCCCTATTCGTAAATAAATCACCTATGTCAAATTTATTTTCCGTTGCATTTAACTTAGTTGGTGATTTGTTTATGCTACCACACTATTGCTTGTTAAATTGACTTAATTAATTCACTTAGGTATTTAATTAATTAATTTGCCAAAAGGGGTCAATACATTCTTGGCCTATCATCTTCGCTTGTTGATCTCAACTCTGGCACTGTTCCCTTCAAAGGCTATCTATGAGCCCAACGCGGCCAATGCATCTGCATATCGATTTTCACTCCTTTAAGTGTGCTCTATTTCAAACGTGGAAAACTTTTCCTCCATTCTTTAGGCCAGTGTTCTGTACGGGGCCGACTCAATTCTTTTAAAGAAAAACTCCCCTTAGCTTGGCAAACCACCAGATTGGAGTCACCTATCACCTATAAATGTTTGATCTCCATCTCGAGGGATGTTGCCAACCCCATCAGGTAGGCCTCGTATTCTGCTTTATTGTTTGAACACAGAAACTCCAACTTGAATGAGGGTGCCACAGTTTCTTCACTATGATAAAAGACCATTCCTTCGCCTCCTGAGTTTGTTGTAGAGGAACCATCAAACTTCATGATCCACTGTTCTTCGGCAACTTTTGCTGTAGCCACTTCTCCTGGTACCTTATCATCTAGTGGGAATTCCTCTTCTCTTGGAAATTGAGCCAACAGGTCTGTTATGGCCTAGCTTTTCACCGCCTTGGGTGTTCCCGCCTTCAAGTCATACTGTGATAGTTGCAATAGCCAATGTGATATCCTGCCAGACATAATGGGTTCTTAGAGAAGAGCTTTAATCGTATGGGACTTCATTATTAAGTGTACCTTGTAGGCCAGGAAATAATAGCGTAGTCTATGCGATGCATAGATGATTGCCAAGCATACCCTTTCCGCTCTGGGATAACGGGCCTTTGCATCCCTCAGGGCGTGGCTTATGTAGTAGATTGGCTATTCAATGCCACCTCAATCCTCCTGGGCTATCAAAGTTCCAATGGTAGACAAGTTTGAAGCTAACTAAAGCAGCAATGGTTTCCTGCGGACTAGGGCTTGTACTGTGGGGAGGTTCATCATGATTTGTTGTAGCTTCTGAAAAGCTGCCTGTTGTGCTTTACCCCACTCAAAGCCTTGTCATTTCTTTAGTAACTTCGTAAAAGCCAAAGTGATTGATGCTAAACCAGGGATAAACCTCCTAATGTAGGAGACTTTGCTCAAAAAACTCTTCAACTCCTTAACTGTGGCCGGTGGCTTCATGGTTGCTATTGCCAATGCCTTGGCCGGATCTACGTCTATCCCTCTGCTAAGGACCAGAAACTTCCCAGCAAACACTCCGAAAGAGCATTTCAGGGGGTTCATTCTTAACTTGAAAAGTTAGCACCTTTCAAATACCTTTCTTAATACCTTGACATGATCTTCTCACCTTCTTTATTTCACCACTATGTCATCCACATAGTCCTCCAGTTCTTAGTGCATCATGTCATGAAATATGGCTATCATCGTATGCTAATAAGTTGCACCTATATTTTTTAGCCCAGAGGGCATCACTATGTAGTAAAAGTTCCCAATAGGTGTCCTGAAAGCGGTTTTTTCGACGTCCTTTGGTGCCATTCGAATCTGATTGTACCCGCTGAACTCGTCCATAAAGGAAAACGTGGCATTTTCTATAGCCGAATCTATCAACAAGTCCATGTTGGGCAATAGGAATTCATCATTGGGGCAGACCTGGTTAAGCTTTCTAAAACCAACATAGCATCGTATCTGTTCATTTTTCTTCCTCACAAGTACGATGTTGGATAACCACCGTGGATGTTGGATCGGTTTGATGAAATTGACCACCAATAATTTTTGTACATCCTTCACTATTTGCTTCTCTATTTCAGTGTGAAACACCCTGGTAGGCTGAGCCACTGGCTTAGCCTTAGGATCCACGTTGAGTGTATGTACCACTAGCCCTGGGTCTAACCCAAGCATCTCGCTGTAGTCCTATAGAAAGACACCTCTGAATTCTTTTAATAGTAGGATCAATTCTACCTTTTCTTCTTCTAACAACTTTGAGCATATTGAAATCGGTCTTGGCTTTTGTGGGTTCGTGCCCAAGTCAATCTCTTCTAGCTTTTCTACAGCCATTACTTGCTTACTTGTGTATCCTTTTCTACCGCAATCTCTTTTTCACTTTCCGTGTCGCTTTCCTCCTCTGAACCATCCTGGGCCATACAGCATACTAGGCTCTTATGTTGTGGCCCTCCTTTAGGACCCCCTTGCATACCGCAAGCAAGCCCATGTGGCGTACTACTTAACTCCAAAGTTGGCGCTTCTTTCCTTTTCTTCTTCCGCATCAGCAAATCTCTCAAGTCAGGCTCTAGGTCGTCCTGGATGTCCTCCCACTGGAAGACAAAGGTGCCTTGCGGCCAGGATACTAAGCTTTCTCTAAACGGTGCCCCTTCGTCATAGAACATGGTTTCTACTAGATAGGCTTCTGCCTACTCGAATGGTGATGGATTTGCTGCTATCCGTATCATTCTGCCATTCAATCTCCCTTTCACGCACTGATGATAGGTGGATGGAATTAGGCGGTGCTTGTGCAGCCATGATCTTCCCAATAATATATGATAGGAAACTTCTGTCTTTACCACATGAAAACGAGCCAAGAAAGCTATTGGACTCACCTTTAACCATAGCTGTATGTGGCCTACGGTATACTCACCTCTTCCTATGAACCCCGTTACTTCCATTGGGCATCCTTGAATCTTGCTTTTTGGGATTCTTGCTGCTAACAATGTGCTGAGTGGGATGAGATTCACTAAAGCGCCCGTATCAACCAAGGCTCTCTTAATAAGGATTTGGTTTATGGAGGCTGCCAAGTAGAGGGGCCTTCTGTGGTTTGAATACCCCACCTCTATGTCTTCATCACTGAAAGTAATCTCGTTGGTATCTTGCAGAAAAGCTTTGTCATCTTTGGTTTCTGCAGCAAGACATTCTACTATTGCTCCTAAAGCAATGCTTACCAAAGCCTCCGTGGCAATCCTTTGTTCGTTGGCCATCAGCTCCAATTGGTCAAACAAGTTCTTGAACCGAGAACTCCTCTATAAGGTAGTAATGGATGCGGTAGGCAAAGCTGGCCTTTCTTCTTCGTCCTCTCCTGAATCTGCACAAATGACAACTGCTGCTACTCATTTTCCCTTATGATTTGTGAGTGGGTTTCTCTGCACTTTTGGATGGGACAACTCAAGAGTTCCCTCTCTGATTCTATGGTGCACTAGTCTACGAAGTGCCTAGCATTCTGTAGTGGCATGTTGCACATAATTATGCAAATGGCAGAAACGCGGTTCCCTCCATTGTTCTTCAGTGGGGTCTTTGGAAACTTGATTGGGTTTGAAAACCCATTTGCAATCCATTTTTCCATAAGTACATCCAACTCCTTTGGTGTGCATGGTATTGGTAGAGGGTTCTCGTACTCCGTTCCATCTGACTTCCTCTTCTTCTTGCCGGTGGAAACTGTCATGGCCTGTGGTGTAGATCTCCACTCCTTAGGCTTATCAGAGCTGGGCCTAACTGATTGAGCGGTCTTTCTGGCTTTTTGCAATAGCGGCACAGACTACGAGATTTCCAAATTTTCCAAGACAGCTCTATATTCCATGATCATATTGCCCATGCACATTTCCACCAGCGTCTTCTTTTCACAATGGTCATAGCAATCGTGGGCTATGTCCTTGAACCTCTTGACGTACTCTATCGAGTCTTCATTGTTTTTCTGCTTAGTTCCTTGCAAAGTTGCAAGCATTATTGTCTCCTCTCCGTGGAAATACTTGGTGCTGAACACGTCTACCATGTCATCTTATGTTAGGATTGATCCTGGCTTCAAGCTAGTGTACCAGGTGTATGCCCGATTGTTGATGCCCATTTTTTTAACAAAGGGGTGCAATGGCAGAAAAAGCCCATCAATATGAAAAAGGTGGAGAAAGAAAGCAATAAAGTAAAGACCACTGGGCCAAAATGGCAGGAATAATGGTCCACAGGACCACAAAATAATTAGTGGCCCCAAAGAAAGCAAACGGGCTGAGGAAGCCCTAAAGAATGAAGTAATAAGCCCATGGGAATCGTAAGAAATGGAAAGAAAGCAAAAACGGGCCAAAGGAGCCCAAATAAAAGGTCATAGATGTGCATTGTAAAAAAGGAAGGAAAAAAAAGGGAGAAGGAAAAGGAAGAAAACAAAGAAAAACGAGTAAGAGAAAGGAAGAAAAATAGAAAACCAAGAGTAATGAAGAAAAATATGAGTGATAGGAGTAAAAGCACACATCAATAGGCTACCCACTTCTCTCCCTCTTAATAGCCCACTTTCTAACGAGTCAAGAATCTGAGATTAAGCCATTTAGGTCCATTTTCCAAAGTGAGTAACTTCTACAGCAAGATTCCCCTCTAAGATTACCCACATTGGAGGCTGGTTCCCTTTTTGGACTTGAATCTGCCAAAGTGCCAAGCCCATTCCTTTACCAAACTAATCTTCTTTTCTTTTGCCATGGTTGGTTAAGGACTAACATGACTTCTTGCCATTAATCTATTCCTGCTGTAATCATGTTGTGATACTTTTTCCTTTGTGGAACTGTTTATGTATTATTGTTGTTAGCAGAAAATATTTTAGTTAAAGTGTGTTAGTTATCCTGCTATAACACTTGTAACATTTTTTCCTGCCGTGAGCACGTGAATATGTTTAGGATTCCTATCAGGACGCATCAACACAAGAAGGGCCAAACTTGCGCACAAGCTAGCCTAAGGTGTGTCTCAGTTAGCTAGTCCCGACTTTCCTACCCTAGAATCACAGGGTCGTGCTATAGTAGAAGCTATCTAGCCCAAGACACAAAAAAGGCCCACCACATTTAAATTGGCGACTTCACTGGTGAATTGGGAAAAAGATTTGGAAAGAAAATAAAGACCTCGCATGTTATGCCCACGAGATCAAAGACAGGCGTGAAACATGAGTGTCGTGCCCTCACAGGCAAAATCAAGGCTAGCCACGCCCCACCAACACTAGCCCAATTAGGCGGAAGGTGTTAACAGAGCGAGGGCTAGGCTGCAACAACAACAACGAATTCCTGCAGCAATACCAACTTTTTTATTGAGGTGCTGCAATCTGTGCAACATTCCCAACAATAGCTGCTGGAAGAGATTCGCCAGATTCAGGCAGATAAGAGGAAAGAGAAAGGAAGCTAGCATGACCCAGAGCATATGGTAGACAAGGAAGAAACCCCTGTAGGGGGTGGCCCATAGAATGCAGAACATTGTTTCATTACCGTGGCCGGAGTTGCAGTGCTTCTGGAGCAAGAAAGAGAGAAGGCGCCCAAGGAGAGATTCTATGCACAAATGCCCCCTTATCTGCTGAGGATACTCAACAAACCATATCCTAAGAAATATGAACCACAAACTTTTGCACAATACGATGGCAGAAAGGGAAGTGCTATCGAGCACATGAGTAAGTTTATTGACACCCTCGGTCCCTATGCAGTAGACAAGGATTTATGTCTTCGAGAGTTTTCCAAATCCCTATATGACCGGGCATACACCTAGTACACCAGTTTGAAGCCAGGGTCGATCCTGACATGGGACGACATGGTGGATGTATTTTGCACCAAGTATTTTCATGGAGAAGAAAAAATAACACTTACAACTTTGCAAGGAACTAAGCAAAGGAATTGCGAAGACCTAATGGTGTATATCAAAAGATTTAGGGACATAGCCCTCGATTGCTATGGTCATTGTGAAGAGAAGACGTTGGTGGAACTGTGTATGGGTAACATGATCATGGAGTACAAAGTTGTCCTGGAGAACTTGGAAATCTCCCAATTTGCGCAGCTATTGCAAAAGGCCAGGAAGATCGCCCAATTAGTAAGGCCAAGCTCTGATAGATCCAAAGAGCAGAGATCCACACCGTAGGCTATGGTAGTAACTACTGGCGAAAAGAAGAGGAAATCAGATGGGAGGGAGTATGAGACCCGTCCGCCACTACCATGTACACCAAAGGAACTAGATGTGCTCCTGGATAAATGGATTACAGATGGGGTCTTCAAGCCCAATCAAGTTTCTAGAGAACCCACTAAGGAATAGCAGAAAGACATACATTTCTGTCATTTGCATAATTATGTGCAATACCCTACCATAGAATGTTGGGCGCTCCACAGACTAGTGCACCACTGAATCAGAGAGGGAACTCTAGAGTTGTCCCAGCCAAAAGTGCAAAGAAACCCACTCCCAAACCACAAAGGAAAAGGGGTAGTGGCAGTCATTATTTGAGCAGATTCAGGAGAAGACGAAGAGGAAAGGCCGATCCTGCCTACCGCAGCCATTACCACCCTGCAAAGAAGTTCTAGGTTCAAGAACTTATTTGATCAGCTAGAACTTACAGCCAATGAACGAAGAATTGCCACAGAGGCTTTGGTAAGCATTACTTCAAGGGCAGGAGTAGAATGCTTGGCGACAGAAACTAGAGCTGACAAAGCCTTCCCACAGTATACCAACAAGATTACTTTCAACGATGAAGATATGGAAATAGGATATTCAGACCATAGGAGACCTCTTTACTTTGCAGCCTCCATAAACCAAATCCCTATTAAGAGGGCCTTAGTTGAGACAGGCGCTTCAGTGAATCTCATCCCGCTTAGCATGCTACAAGCAGCAAGAATTTCAAAAGGCAAGATTTAGGGATGCCCAATGGAAGTGACGGGATTTGGAGGAAAAGGTGAGTACACCGCAGGCCACATTCAGCTATGGCTGAAAGTAGGGCCGATAGCCTTCTTGGCCCACTTCCATGTAGTGAAAATAGAAGTTCATATCATATATTATTAGGAAGACCGTGGTTGCACAAACACCGACTGGTCCCGTCTACCTATCATCAGTATGTGAAGGGAAGATTGAATGGCAGGATGATATGAATAGTGGCAAACCCGTCATCGTTTAAGCAAGAAAAAGCCCACTTAGTAGAAACCATGTTCTATGATGAATGGGCACTATCTGGTAAAAGTTCGGTGTTCTGACCACAAGGCACCTTCGTCCCTAGGTGGGAGGATGTTTAGGATGACCCAGAACCTAACCTGAGAGAGCTACTAATGCAAAGAAAGAAGAGGAAAGAAACACCCACTGATGGTAGGATAGTCTACAAGTTATGAAGGTGCGCGGGGCCAACCTGCAACACTCGAGGGGGTCCCAGACAAAGGTCACAGCATAAAGGTTTAGTGTGCTGTGTGGCCCAAGAAAATTCGGAAGAAGAAAGCGACATAGAAAGTGAAGAGGAGGTTACAGCAAACAAAGACACGCAAGTATTGGCAGAAGAAAAGTTAGAAGAAGTTGACTCGGGAACGGACCCGCAAAAGTCAAGACCCATTTCAATAAGTTCAAAGTTGTCAAAGGATGAAGAGGCAGAATTGATCCTGCTGTTAAAAGAGTTTAGAGATATTTTTGCATGGGATTATAGCGAGATGCCTGGGCTAGACCCAAGACTAGTGGTACACACGCTCAACGTAGATCCCGAGGCTAAGCCAATGGCTCAGCCTACCAGAGTGTTTCACACTGAAATAGAAGAACAGACAGTGAAGGAAGTGCAAATGTTACTAGCGGCTGGCTTCATCAAACCCATCCAGCACTTGGGATAGTTGTCCAACATTGTACCAATGAAGAAAAATGGGCAGATAAAATGCTATGTGGATTTCAGAAAACTTAACCAGGTCTGCCCTAAAGATGAATTCCTGTTGCCCAACATGGACCTACTGATAGACTCTGCAGCAAGGAATGCCATGTTTTCCTTCATGGACGGGTTCAGTGGGTACAACTAGATTCGAATGGTGCCAAAAGATGCAAAGAAAACTACCTTCAGAATGCCCATAGGTAATTTCTACTACACTCTGATGCCCTTTGGGTTGAAAACTGCAGGTGCAACTTACCAACACACGATGACCACCATATTCCACAACATGATGCACCACGAGCTAGAAGACTATATGGATGACATAGTCGTGAAGTCGAGAAGGTGAGAAAACCATGTTAAAGTGTTAAGGAAGGTATTTGAAAGGTGCAAACTTTTCAAGCTGAGAATGAATCCACTAAAATGTGCTTTCGGAGTGTTTGCCGAGAAATTTCTGGGATTCTTGGTCCACAGCAAGGGAATAGATGTGGACTCGGCCAAGGCCATGACTATAGTGTCCATGAAGCCATCAGCCACAATGAAGGAATTGAAGAGTTTCTAGGAGAAGGTTTCCTACATTTGAAGGTTCATCCCTGGTTTGGCATCAATCACCTCAGCTTTTACCAAATTACTTAAGAAAGGACAAGGCTTTGAGTGGGGAGAGGTGCAGCGGGCAATCTTTCGAAGGCTACAACAAATCATGACAAACCTCCCTACCGTGCAAGCCCCAATCCACAAAAAGCCACTGCTACTTTATTTGGCCTTAAGCCCATCTATCATAAGTGCTTTGATAGCCCAAGAAGATGGAGGTGGTGTAGAACAGCCAATTTATTACATAAGTCGAGCTCTAAGAGATGTAGAGACCCACTACCCAAGAGCAGAAAGGGCATGCCTGGTAATAGCCTATACATCGCAAAGACTGCGTCATTATTTCTTGGCCTATGAGATACACCTGATGATAAAGTCCCACGCGATCAAAGCCCTTCTCCAACAACCTATCCTTTCTGGAAGGATATCCCAATGGTTGTTACAATTGTCGCAATATGACTTGAAGGCGGAACACTTGGCTGTAAAAAGTCAAGCCATAGTGGACCTGCTAGCACAATTTCCAAGAGAAGAGGAATTCCCACTAGACGATGAAGTTCTAGGAGAAGTGGCCACAGCAAAAGTAACTGAAAATTAATGGGTCATGAAATTCGACGGCTCTTCTATAGCAAACTCAAGGGGCGCAGGAGTGATCCTCTACCACAAAGGAGAAGAGACCATGGCACTCTCATTCAAGTTGGATTTTCTGTGTTCCAATAATACTGCAGAATACGAGGCCTATCTTACTCGATTAGCCACAGCCCTCGAGATAGGGATCAAACATTTGAAAGTGATAGGTGACTCTAACCTAGTGGTTTGCCAAGCCAAGGGGAGTTTCTCCTTACAGGAACCAAGTTTGGCTCCATACAAGGCGTTGGCTCCAAAAATGGAAGATAGGTTTTCTACATTTGAGATAGAGCAAGCTCAGAGAAATGAGAATCGATACGCAGATGCATTGGCCGCGTTGGGCTCACAGATAGCCTTCGAAGGAAATAGTACCAAGGTCAAAGTCAACAAGCGGAGAGAGTCAATTGTTGAAATACTGCAAGAAATATTTTTGGAAAAGCAAGGGTGTGAAGAGGATTGGAAGGTTTACATTAAGGAAGCCCTATTAAAAAAAGGAGATCTGATGGATTTGAAAACATTGAAGGAGTATGTCCTGATGAAAGGGGAACTGTATCGCAGAATGCCAAAAGGAGTTTTGTCAAGATGTGTGGAGCACAAAGAGGCCCAAAGAAAACTGAAGGAGGTGCATGACAGAACTTGCGGATTCTGCGACGAGATCAGCCTTTACTGCAGGCTCTAGAGAGAGGGTTTTTAATGGCCAAGCATGGGTAAGGATGCGAACCTAGTCCAAACCCATTGTGAGGCCTGCCATAGAGAAGAAAGCTATGTCGTGTTCACTAGTGAAGATTGGAGAAGCTCATTCATGCAATACCTAGCAGAAGGTGTCCTGCCGTAGAAGCATAATGAAAGATATAAGCTTAAGAAGCCAGTAGCCCACTACCTTTTACATAAGGGAATCCTTTTCAAAAAGGGGTATGACAGGGGACCCATTAAGATGTTTGGATCCCGAAGAAGCTAAAGAAATGATAAGGGAGGTACACGCAAGGGAATACGAAGAGCACCAAGGAAAGAAAAAGCTATATCGGTGTATGCTGTAGATAGGATATTATTAGGCTACTATGAAAAAGGATACAGCAGAATTTGTGAAGAAATGCCACAACTGCCAAGTGCAAGCTAACTTGATTCACACCCACCCACAAAGCTTACATAGCATGGTCACCCTATGGTCCTTCCATACCTAGGGGCTTGACTTAGTGAGACCAGTTAATCCACCTTCTCATTAGTACATATGGATCCTTGTGGCTATGGAATACATTTACCAAATGTGCAAAAGCCATACTACTCCATATGGCCACTGGAGGAGCTATGGAAAACTTTATCAAGGAAAACATAATTGTCAGATTTGAGGTACCTCATAGGATCATAAGTGACAATGGCACTCCATTTGTCAACAATGAGGTAAGAAGAATGCTGAAATTTTATCAAATCAAACACCATTGGTCATCGCCTTATTACCCCTAAGGGAATGGGCAGGCAGAGGCAACAAACAAAACCCTCATCAAGATTATCAGCAAGATAAGACAGGAATACAATGGAGGATGGGTAACACATCTGCCAGACGCCCTTTAGGCCTACCAAAGTTCGCCCAAGTCTGCCATAGGATTTTCTTCCTTCTCCTTAGTCTACGGAACGGAGGTAATGAGCCCAGTAGAAGTGATGATACCTTCATTAAGGGTTATGTAGGCACGAAAGAAAGAAAAAGAGAAGGAAGTCTTTGCTGTAGAAAGATGCGAGGACCTGGAAAGGTTAGATGAGAAAAGGGAGGAGGCCCAAGAGCGTAGCTACAAATACAGGCAAAAGATTACCAAAACTTATGACAGGACAACTGAAGAAAGGGTGTTTGCAGAAGGACAACTTGTGTTGAAGATAGCAAACCACGTTAAACGAGGTATGGCAAGACCGTCTAAATTCTTGCCAAAATGGGAGGGATCCTTCATGATAAAGGAAGCACATGCAAGTGGGTATTATCTTTTGGCCCAGGTGGATGGAAAAGACCTAATGGACCCCATTAATGGCAAATGGTTAGAGCGTTATTATGCCTAAGAAACATTATGTAGTTTTTCCTTTCTCTTGTGCTTTTTTTTTTCTTCCCTTGAAGTGACCACCCTTGCAAGGGATAATGTCAGAAGAAAGTGTTGTAGTGTGTTTTTCATTCGCAGTTGATGATTAAGTGCAAAGAACAAAAGTAATGAAGACCATGAAATATTAAGCAAAACATATTGTATCATGATTGTAGTAATAGCTATAGTAGATGTGGCATAATAAATTACAAACCCAAAATATATAAGTCATGTCAGACTTATCAAATAAGTGCTAGAGAAATAAAGAGCTGTACTAGGTAGGGGGAAAGGGGAAAGAAAATAAAAATAGAGGAAGGAAACAAAAATACATAATGTAACAGTTTAATCAAAGGCCTGAAATAAGGGTCTGATCTCCAAAGCGACTAGGGCCAGTGACACCAGAAAGGAAATGCTCATGACGTGCTTCTAGGTCTGCCACCTCCTTCTTCAAAACCTTGATGCGAGCATCTATGGCGTCCACAGTAAACTGAACCTTCTTCGTAAAGAAGGCTCAAGCAATCTCTCGCAAGTGATCCAGCAGAAACTCCACAGCAAATCCAACTCTAATCAAATCCTAAACCACGGCCCTCCACTGCAAAATCCTCTTAGCAGACACAGTATCGATGAAGTTATGCTCAATGTCGTTCATCACACTCCTAAATAGCTTAAGGAAATGCTCCCTCACGGATTGATTAAAAAGAAACCCTTGCATGAAGCCTTCACGGTTGTTATAGATTACCTCCAAGTGGAAGATGCCCTCCCTAAGAACCCGAAAACCATGAAAGTCAATATAAGGAGCTCCAGCACCCCAGAAATCTGCGGGATCAAGATCATTAGTCTCGGGCAGGTCAAATCAGATGAAGAAGGTAGTAACCTCACTCACTGGATCAGAAATGGTGGCAAAACTACTACCAAACTCAAATCGAGAGGATGGAGCCACCTCAACAAGAGTCGGACATGGGAAGAAATAGGAGATAGAGCACGAGTTCACAAGAGATAGACAAAGTGAAGGGATGAATCCAATAATGAAGATTAAAGAAGGTACAAGAGAAATAAAATTACCAGGACTTATAGGATTAAGGGCTACAGGTGTGGCAGAAGCAGGAATCGCAGGCATCGCGATGTCTGCTGTAGTCTTATGCTCCTCAAGAATGTTTGTGGCAAAAAAAAATGATGTGCAAAACAGTTAGAGGATTGTACCAAGAAATAACAGGAAGAAAAGAAAAAAAGATTTGCTAAGGACAAGAAACACATACCCATAGCCTCGGTTTCTTGCTCACCGCCGTCATTGTCCTCATCAAAATTCAATACCCTCGTCTTCATGACAGACTCATCCTTGGAATCCTCAAGGATCTCCTTGGATCCCTCATCAGAAGACAAATCTACATCAAGCCCTTAGGTGGTAAAGCTAGGAATGGATAAAGGAGTGACCACCAAGGAGAAGCCATCCTTCACAGCCTGGGAGAGGGCAACGAAGGGATCGATGGCCGAGATGACAGGAGGGGTAGCAGGAAAAGCACTCATAATCTGAGATACACCTGCAGGAGTGACTTCTTTCTAGGGCGTAGGAATCTTAGCAAGAATAGGAACAGACTCACCAACCCTCTCAGCCTGGGTACTCTCCTCAACAGGAACGGGCTTAGGTGAAGGAATCGAAGCCTCGGTAGGAACTCCCTGTGCAGTAGAAGAAGCAGAGGCTATGGCCTCAGCCACGATATTTGCCCCATTAAAGAAGCCCTCCATGGGCATACCCATAGCAGCAGGAACTTCCCCACTTGTAGGGTGATAAACAGAAAGGGGCTCGGGATCAACCTAAAAAAAAAAAAGGAAAAGAAAGAAAGAAGGCGGATGTAAAGGCAGGAAGAAGAAATTAATAAACATGCAAAAGAAAGAGAAAACACACGGCAACACGTGGGAATGAAAATGCATGCAAAGGAAAGGAATGTACCTCTAACTCGGGCTCATTAAGCAATATGGGACAAGTGGTAGACGTGTCCTCCTTGTGCTTAGACTGCCAAGGAAAAAAGAGAGAGAGAGAGAGAGAGAGAGAGAGAGAGAGAGAGAGATGAATGAGTATACATGTGGAGTTACCCATAAGAAAGCCCCATAAATAAGTAAAATAAAGAAAAATTAAAGTTTGGAGATAACATACTCTCCTCTCGGTAGTGGTAGATGGGGGTGGTAGAGATGTCTTCCTCTTTCTGCCATGGGTCCTACTAGAAGGAGGAGCATCCATGACTAGCCTTGTAGCAGAGGGCTTGGGCTTGCTTGCAGTAGAGTGCCTGCTGGAACGAGTGCAAGCAGAGGGAGGAAGAGAACCTTTGAGGACTATGTTGGCAATAGGAGGAAGGCCACCCTCATAGGGAATGATGTCAGAACAGATCTTAGAAGAATCATCCCCTCTCTTGGTAGATTTAGGCTTAGCGGTCCGAGACACCAAGCCCTTCTTCAAAGGCGCAGGAAGGTTCACCACCTTCAACTTCTTTTTCCAACTCGTAGGATACACACCAGTATATAGATACCACCTTTACTCCTTTTGTTGCCACTCAAATATGGCAGATCTACTTTGTTTCCTAGCATATGCCACCATGGACTTGGTGGGGAGCAACAACCATGGGTTGGCAGAAATAATGGCATGAAGACCCTTGGGAGGAATAAGAGAAAACCCGCGGCCACCCAACAACTCTTGCCCAAAAGAAATCATAACAACTTGCCAATACCTATGCATCGCAATAGTGCAAAGGCCCTCTCTTTGTGAACCCGAAATGGTGATTGCTGTGAAGTGCTTGCTCCAAAACTCAAAAGCATTGGGGCGTAGAAATGGCTGAACAGAAGTAATGGACTCTAAAATGGTAGTGAAATCATCAGGTATGTCCTGATCCAACCCAAACTGTCTCCTCACTCTGTTAGCAGAATGGTGAACGAAGCAGATGCCCTCAGTAATAAGGTAAGGCAACCACCCGACATTAGTGGCTGCCAAATACATAATCCCCCTTTTATCAAAGGCAGTCAATGGGATGGTGGTCCCAACAGTGTCTGTAAAGGGGCCCATAACTGAATTAGCACATGTGAAGCTAGTGCCTAAATTTTTGTATGCTCTCCAACAAAAGCCAACTCCTTTGTCAAAGAATTCAACAGCAGGATGCCCAAACGACTTCAACATAACCCAGTGGTAAGCCAACAAAAAATTAGATACAAAACGACCACAAAAGTCAATAATAACCTTCAGACAAGACCGATACTTCTCTTTGGCAAAACGGACAGACTTGCACTTAGCCAAATGCCTAGCACAACGCTCCCACAGTAGATGCTGCAATATGGTATTGTGGGCAGAAGTAGTAACTATGTGGCAAGAGCCCGCCTGCCTCTTAACACTCTGCAAAATATCCAATTGCACATACAAGTGACCCAAAAAAATAAGAGCCAACGGTATACCCACCCTAGCAGAAATCTTTATCGCTAATAAAAAATAAAGAGGTTTTACAACATAATGTGGGTGAAAGCCAAAGATGAACTTACAAAGCCAAAACGCAACAAAGGCTGCACAGTGGACAGAATCGGAAGCCTTGGAGAAAGCCCCAACCCAATGCGATAACTTCATGTTGCCGCTCATCCCTTTCCTCAACTTGGCCTCCTCCTCAGTAGAAAGCTCAATATTGCTCGGGTCCATATCACTAAGGATGGGCAACAAAAGTTGGTTCGCCACATCCTCCAAGGTCACGGTGATCTTTCCATAAGAAAGGAAGAAGGTATGGGTGGCGCTACACCATCGGCAAACCAAATGGCGGAGATTGAACAAGTCCCTATAGTTGGACAAGCAACGAGATGAAATGATGGCCTTCAACACGCCAGCCTACCATAACGCCGCCATGAAACCCGTGTCAGACAACTCTTCATCTACCCACTATTTCCAACCCAAATTTGAAGAGGATGGGCATGGGAAGCGACGTCCCTTGATGTATATCAAGATCATGAATGGAGGAAGTTAAAAGGGCCCAAGAAACCTCTATATCATGACAGCAAATAGAGAGCCACACATGGCCCGGCGACAAAGGCAAATAGTCACCAGGCACCACGAGGAAGTGAATGTTAGTGTCGTACCATGGATCGATGAGGGGAGGGCACTCGCTGTTTAGGTCGCAACCCTCTTCCTCCTCCTTGAAGCGGTCAGATTCGGAGAGGGGGGCCTCTTCGCCCACGATCTTGGCAGGAGGATCATTAGTGGCAATTTCTTTTCCTTTATGGCAAGAAGAACCTTCATCTTTTGCCGGTGACATGGCGGGTTATTTGAAATGGGAAGATTGATGGTGAGGTTTTAAGAAAGAAGTTAGGGTGAAAAGAAAGGAATGAGAAAAGTGTTCTTAACGAATAATGGGAAAGGAAAAACTTTAAGTACTAAAGACGATAAAAGTGACATGAAAGAAGGCAATGGGTCAACTATCAAAAGAAGCATCGTATTAATAAAGCAGAGGTTGTGTTTCAGAATAACTACTAAATTGGGGAATTCGAAAAGACAACACTGTTCACAACAAGAAAGAAAATAAGGCAGTGCCCATTGTTCAAAAAAATCGAAAAAAAAAAAAAAAAAAAAAAAAAAAAAGGAGATTTTTTTTTATTCGCATATGAACCACAGGAGCAATTCATATGCTCAAGGGGCTAAATATTGATGCCCATTGTTTTTTACAAAAGGGCCCAATGGCAGAAGAAGCCCAACAATATGAAAAAGGTGGAGAAAGAAAACAATAAAGTAAAGACCATTGGGCCAAAATGGCAGGAATAATGGTCCACAGGCCCACAAAATAATAAGTGACCCTAAAGAAAGCAAACGGGCCAAAAGAGCCCCAAAAAATGAAGTAGTAAGCCCATGGGAATCGTAAGAAATGGAAAGAAAGTAAAAACGGGTTGGAGGAGCCCAAAGAAAGGAATTAGTAAGTGGGATTAGTTCGAAGGCCAATAAACCCAAAGGCAAAGGATGTGGTAATTGGGCCAGGGAAGCCTAAAGGATTTAGCAAAAGCCCATAGGAATGAAAGAGGTATGAAAGAATGAAATAGGCCAAGGGTGCCCATAGAATGAACAGGCTGAGGAGGCCCAAAGAATGAAATGGGCCAAGGAAGCTCAAGGTGTTGAATGGACTGGCACAGCAGGAATGCTGGGCAGTAAAGACTAAAAGATGGAATAATATGAGAAATTGGCATGGCAGGCACTTCAGCCCGCAAACCCAGAAGTAATAACAAGACAAACAAGGATGAATGATATCATAGCAGGAACAATGTAGCGGTGTGGCAAGAGCACCAGCCAGCCTACAAACAGAGGATGAAAAGGAGACATGGGCCGAATTAAAAAAGAAAAAGCCCACACCCAAGCAATGCCCAGCCCAAAGAAGAAATGGGATACAGAGAATAAAGATCCAAAAACTCATTCATGCCGCAAGAGTTAAACAAGCACCAAAGCCTGCAATAGAGTCAGAAAAACCTGAAGGCAATGGCAAATGCGTGAGAGCCAGAAAATGGAGCATGTACACAAGGCTCAGGCACCGCCTACATGTACCCAGCTAATATAGGGGGGGTGGGCCATGGGTCAAAAGTAAGAGAGGGTCTGGTCTGGCAGTGGGGAGAAGGGGAAATGTCTTGTTGGGATGACTTCTTACCCAAAAGAGGTAAACATGAGCTAGAATCACTAGGTGCATGCTATAAAGGTTGGTAAGGGAGAAGTCTAGCCATTATTCAAATGGGAGTGTCAAGGAGAGTTAAAAACAAAACAAAACCACTTTTGTCTAGGAATAAGGCGTGGCACGGCCAACACAGTGTAGTGGTGGTGGTTGGGCAACTAGCAAACTAGTGGGCAATCCTAGAAGGACACCCACAATAGATTGAAAGTGGTTAAGGGGTGAAAATGGCAAATCTTGTCACGGCAGGCAGTATAAAAGGCCATAAACGTGCATAGTAAAAAAATGGGAAAAAAGGGAGAAGGGAAAGGAAGAAAATAGAGAAAAACGAGTAAGAGAAAGGAAGAAAAATAGAAAACCAAGAGTAGTGAAGAAAAATATGAGTGATAGGAGTACAAGCATGCATCAATAGGCTACCCATTTCTCTCCCTCTTAATAGCCCACTCTTTAAGGAGTCAAGAATCTGAGATTAAGCCATTTAGGTCCATTTTCCAAAGTGAGTAACTTCTGCTGCAGGATTCCCCTCTGAGGTTACCCACACTGGATAATTGTTCCCTTTTTGGACTTGAATCTACCAAAGAGCCAAGCCCATTCCTTTAGCAGACTAATCTTCTTTTCTTTTGCCATGGTTGATTAAGGACTAACGTGACTTCTTGCCATTAATCTATTCCTACCGTAATCATGTTGTGATACTTTTTTTTTTGTGGAACTGTTCATGTATTATTGTTGTTAGCAGAGAATATTTTAGTTAAAGTTTGTTCATTATCCTGATATAACACTTGTAACAGTTTTTCCTGCCGTAAGCACATGAATATGCTTAAGATTCCTGCCAGGACACATCAACACAAGAAGGGCCAAACTTGCGCACAAGCTGGCCTAAGGTGTGTCTATGTTACGCTAGTCCCGACTCTCCTACCCAGAATCACAGGGTCATGGTACAGCGGGAGCAATCCAGCCCAAGACGCAAAAAAGGCCCACCACGCCGGTCACATAGGGACTTCGAAAACTCTCGAAGACACAGGTCCTTGCCTACTACGTAAGGACCAAGGGTGTCTATAAACTTACTTACGTGCTCGACAACACTTCCCCTTCTACCATCATACTGTGTGAAGGTTCGCAGCTCATATCTTTTAGGATATGTCTTGCTAAGTATCCTTAGTGGATTGGGAGGTCTTCGTGCATAAAACCTTTCTTTGGGCGCTTTAGCCCTTTCTTGCTCTAACAATGTTGCGACCTCAGCCATCATGATGAAACACTACTCCGTGTTTTACGAGCCACTGCCCACAAGGGTTTCTTCCTTGTTTGCCATATGCTTGGGGTCATGTTGGCTTCCTTTTTCCTTAGTCTTGTCCACCTTCAGCTGGCAAATTTCCTCCATCAGTTGCTGCTGGGAATGTTAGTATTGTCAGCGGGAATCCTTTACTGCTGCAGCGGCCCAGCCCCCGCTCCATCAGTACCCTTTGCTTGATTGGGCTAGTGTGGCATGGCCGGCCTCGATTCTACCTATGATAGCACGGTGCTCATATTTCGCATCATTTTTATCTTGGGGGCATAACTTGCGAGGGATCTATCTATTTTCCCTGTCTTTTTCCCAACTCCCCAGTGAAGTCGCCAAATTAAATGTGGTGGGCCTTTTGTGTGTTGGGCTTTGACTTCTTCTGGTATATCACGACCCGTGATTCCAGGGTATGAGAGCTGGGGCTGGTCTAAGTAAAACACGTCTTAGGCAAGTTTGTGCACAAGTTGGGCCATCCCAATACAGACATGCCTCGATTAGAGTATTGAGTGTACAACGTGCCCACAACAGGAACAACTATTACAGAATAACTATAACATTTAACAAGTAATACTAATACTTAAATAAAGGAAAAAAGAAAACCCAACGAGGTTATGGTAGAATAATACAATCGTGGGGAACAATACTATAGTAAACAACTCAATAACAAGGTAACAAGTTAATCGTTCATCAATCACGAAAGTAAAACTCGTCTGCCAGAGAAATGAGCCTATTCTTCTCAACAAATGCAAGTCCAAAAAGGGAACCAATCTCCAATGCGAGTAATCTCAAAGAAGGCTTCTGCCATAGAGATTACGCACTTTGGAAAAAGGACCTAGATGACTTAAACTTTAACTCTTAATTTCTCAGAGAGTGGGTCTGTCAAGAAGGAGAGAAATGGGTAGCCTATTGATGCATGTCTCTATTTCTATCACTCATGCTTTTCTTTGGTTTTGTTGTGTTTTCTTTTCTTTTCACTACTCTTCTTTCCTTTTTCTAACTCCACTTCTTTCCTTGATGGTGATACCTCTTTTTTTTTTCTTCTAATGATCCCCTACTGTTCACAGTTACCACCCTTTATACTGTCTACCGTGATGGGATTTACCATTTTTACCTCTCAACTGCTTTTGGCTCCTTATGGATATCCTTCCAAGACTGCCCATTGGCCTGCCGGTTGCCCAGCCACTACCATTGCACTGAATGTGTTGGTTGCACCACTCCTCATTCCCAAATAAAAATGGCTTGTCTTGTTTCTTACCTCCCTCTGTTCTCACTACTCTTATCTGGATAAGGATTAAGCCTTTCCCTCACCTACCTCTATGGCATGCATCAAGTGGTCTTAGTTCATTCTTACTTCTTTTGGGTGAGATGCCATCCCAGTAGGACATTTCTCCCAAAGAAGTTTGAGCAAGAACCCTAAAATAGACCTCCTCTTTCTCCCCACCACCAGACCACACCCTCTAATACACTTGACCCGTGGCCCACCTCCTATATATTGGCTGGGTACAAGTAGGTGGTGCTTGGGCCTTTTGTGTATGCTCCATTTCCGTTTGAATCTGTTCCTTTCTAGCCTTCACACCATTTCTATTGCCTATGTGTTTGTCTGATTCTGCTATACATTCTGGTGGGTGTTTTACTCTTGCAGCATGAAGGACATATGGGCTTTTAGGCTCATGTTCCCTGCCTTTCACTCCTTCCCTGGATTGGGTATTGCTTGGGTGAAGGCCCTCACCTTCCTGGATGTTCTCTTATTTCCTGTGTTTGTGGGCCTTTTGGCTGTGGATCTTGACATGCCACTTCATGGTTCTAGCTATAGCATTACCTCTCCTTTATTTCTTGTTACCCGTGGGCTTACGAGCTGATGCTCCTGCCGTGCCGACCCACTTTCCACGTCTTTACCTCTTTTGGGCTTTATTGGCCAACATTCCTACTGTGCCAGCCCATTTCATTAGTTGGGCTTTCTCAGCTCATTTACTTCTTTTTTACCTCTTTTACTCCCATGGGCCTTTTGCTAAATCCTTCGGGCTTCCTCGGCCCAATTACCACATCCTTACCTCTTATTACTTTTTCAGGCTTATTGGCCTTTAAGCCAACCCAATGAATTTACTAATTCATTTCCTGGGCTTCCCCAACCCATTTACTTCCTCTTTACCTCTTACTGTTCCCATGGGCTTACTACTTCATTCATTGGGCTTCCTCAGCCCATTTACTTCCTCTTTACCTTTTATTACCCTTGTGGGCCTGCTGGCCATCATTCCTGCCATTCCGACCTTCTAGGCTTGCTTTACTATTTTCTCTTCTCACTTTCTTCATATTGTTAGGCTTCTTCTACTATTAGGCCCTTCATTAAAAGTGAGCATCAACAATGAGTAAGCAAAATGTTTAAAACTTCGGTTTTTCCCATAGCTCCTATAACAGTTTTTGGAGCTAACTTCGAAAAATTATATCTATCTCAATTCTGATCAAAATTGCCTCATTCTTTGGCTCACATTGAAGCCTCAGATGTCTAGTTTCTGTCAAAACTAACCTCACTCACAAATTCAAAATATTATGCGAGATATCAACAAAATGGTAAGTAGAGGTCATTTGTTAGAAAATAATATCAGCACAATTAACATTAATAGGTCCCAAATTAGTTTCCAATTAACATTAATAGATTCCAATCACTTCCATTTCAGACTTAATTAGTTCCAAATTTACCCTAATTAAACAGATAATTATACAAATTACTCATTGAATAATTAATATTTGACTATCTAATTAATTAAGTGTGTGCAATCTTATCATAAGATGTAGTCCTAGCCATTCAAATTATGACACATCAATTATCTCAAATTGATTATAATTATAACCAATTGGAATCAATTGTTCATAATCACATATAGTCGAACTTAATTTGTGATAGTGCATCTCAGCCATTAAAACTGGATTTGATGATAACTTTCAATCTGGTGGTTCGATTAGGGCTTATGACCAGTCAATTTGATCATTACAACATCGAGATCATTTTGATGTAATGAAATGAAGGATCTAGTGGCCAAAATTAATATGCCTATTTTCAATGTGAAATTACCTTTTTACCCTCCATGTGAGGTTAAATGCGGGTTGCAAAATGGGGTGTCAACACAGAGTATGAGTTTGGAGTTTAGGTACAATTTTGGGAAAGTAGTAGGCACCAAAACTGCCCAACCCTAAGGTTGGCTTCCTCTCATTGTATCTTATGTCTTAACCCTATTAAAGGCACATTCAATATTGTATTTATACTCACACACACACTAGCATACAACCATTGCATCCATCATCCCAAAACCTAATCATTCATCTATCATGACATATCACAACATACCCAACATACATCTATCATGGCAACTCATATCAATGTAGCATTCATCTAGCATCTTGTCATCATATCACATCCAAGGTAGAAGCATGTAAACATTAAATCAAGGTAGAATATAAGCAGCAAATGATCATGGCATCATCAAGGGATCATTGGAAGACATAAAGAGCACAAACATGCTCATTCGAACCACCATATCATGTTTATCAACCATAAACAAGATTATGTCACAAACAAATGCATGTACATATGAATGCATGATTTTCCTCACTTACCTTACAGCATTTCAGCACCTATGGCATTAATGCATGAACATGTGAATGTGTGTTCATGGCATCAAAATAATTAAACTAAAGATAAACCTTACTTTAATCATGCGAAAAGTAAATAAACAAATAAACAGTAAAGCAGAGACTTATATCTATGAAAAAGGATTAAAAAAGAGTCATAACATGTGAAATAAGCAAAGAAAACAAAGCAGAAACCTGAATTAGGGTTTCCGGGCAGTGGCTTGCGTGCGCATGCATATGCGCAGGTTTGCTCAGAAACCCTAGCCCAAAAACGCAGCAAGCACAAAAAACAGAGCAGACTTTAAAACAATAAATCTAACAACCTAACATGCTTAGAAATACAAAAGCTATCTAAAACTAAGCCATATAAACATATTAAAACATAAAACAAGCAAAGAAACAAGATTAACAACAAGATTAAAATAGAAAAGAGTTTAGAACTCAATACCTCAAAACAAAAGCTCCTAGGCTTGATTTTAACCATTTCCCTTAGTCAAATCAATTCACAATTAAAAACAATAGTGTTTAGTAATTTTAAACTCGAAGATCAAGGCCAAAAAAAGCCTCAATCAAATGAATCTTCGTGTTTTCCCTTAGGACTTTTGTGTATTTTGAAAAGGTACCATGTATGGTTATTTATTTTGTGAAAATGGGAGTTTAGAATGGCTCCCAGACGATATGGAATTTGTTCCAAACCTCAGTCTTCAATGCAAAAAACTTGTCTTTCATAGTTTTTGGAACCCTATATGCACGCGCAGGCTCAGGCCTGCATGCGTATGCATTATGGCCATGCGCGCAGGCTAAGGATTTCCTTGGCTTTACTTGTCAAAAAATAGATTTATTTGCTCATTAAAAGTTATATTTTTTATTTTAATATTTCTCAAGTCAATATAACATCTGATTGGGCCCTAAACCAACCTTGAGTCTTAGAATTTCAGCCTCATTGGGGAACAGGGGCCCGAGTCGTAAGGAGTACAAAATACGGTATCTACATTGGGCCCGAGTCATATGGCAACAAGACCAACCCAGCAGCAACCAGCAGCCACCATCTCATGACGATGATGTTGAATGTCTTCCCCATCAAATTTCAACTGCGTATGCTAGTGAAATCGGAGATCTACAAAGGCGGCAGTCCTGAACCACATACTTCCTTAGAAAATACATTCCCTAAGAGGGTATCTGCCTTCTTGTCCGAAGAAGATAAGGTGTTGTTGCGTGACAATGGTGATCGCTTCTGTTTGCTTCACGCCTTGGGCATCCCAGAGAGATATCACGCTCCTGTGTTACAAAAAATAACAAGCGTTGCTGCATCGGCTAGGGGATCAAGGATGCCAATTGTTGTGGATATGATGCTCATGGTGAAACGTGTAATAAGGATGCCCACGAATCAAGATTTGGAGTTTTCAAGCGATGAGGATGAGACGGACGATGATATGATACTTTTGCACTCCATAGAGACTTATGAACCTAAGCCCATTCCGCGGCGAAATATTCCATTTGAGCTTTGGAGAAGGTTTGGTTTCAAGGAGGGTCAAACTCGATTCAAGAATGTACAATTTGCATGGAAGAGTTTCAAATTGTTTCAGAAGTCACTCGCATGCCTTGCTTGCATATCTATCACGAAAAATGTATCTTCAAGTGGTTGAAGACGAGTCATTTATGCCCCTTGTGCCGATACCCAATGCCAGAAGACTTGAGATTTTCTTTGTTAGTGTTATGTTAACGTTATATGTGGTTCTGGATTGATTTCTTTGAAAAGATTATTTGATATTGAAGTTTTCTTTTCTTTTCTTTTTCTTTTTTCTTTTTTCATTTTTAGTAGCTAGCCATTATGAAAAAACTTTTTATACCAAGATCTTGAAACTTTGATGCATGCAAAGTGTTTTATCATTGTTGGCCCCATAACTTGGATTTGGTCCCATTTGATTTCTTTATAAATCAAAAATAAAACTGTTAGGATTTCATCCAAAGTATCCACTAATGGTTATTTTATTTTATTCTAAATCTTAAAGGTCAAGATGAAACAATTAAGAAAACCTATAGGACTAAATTGTGAATGAGCCAAACCAAAAGGAGTAAATTGTTTATACACAAATTAACTACCTTTTTTTATTAATTTTTACATAAACCTAAAAAATTCATTTTAATCCATACTTGAGGGAGTTAGATTTAAGAATTGAAATTTCATAGACTAAATGATAGGCCAAAAATAGATTGACCCATTTGGCAAATTAATTATGAATGTTCAATTAGTGTAAAAACACCCTTGAACGTTTAGACCCCCAATTAACAAATTAACCAATTCAAGCTTTATGTCAAACAAATAGTGTGCGGAAAATGAACATAAGCTATAATGTAGAATTGGACAAAAACTATCTAAGCCAAATTAAAATCACAACCACAGCAGAAAATAAATGGCAAAGATAAAGGGAAGGAAAATGCAAACACAAAGACAACACGCGATGTGTTATCGAAGAGGAAACCGAAGCCCTCGGCGTAAAACCTCTCCGCCGCCCTCCAAGCGGTAAATAATCCACTAGAAAATGTAGTTGGGATACATGGACAGCAATAGACCCTCCAAGCCTAATCTACCCAGTGCACCTAAACCCTCCAAGCTTCTTGCTCCAACGAGGTTGCGCCGAACCTTTTTCTTTTCTAGCTTCCTGGATTCCGCTACTAGACCATAGCATCAACCAATGAAGATTGGTTCCTTCCTAACTGCTTCCCAGAACACCAAACAACCCTCTCACAGTAATGGATATGGTGAGAACAAGGTTTTGGTAAAAAGGCCTCTCAAGGATTTGGCAATGGAGAGGAAGAGAGTTGAGGAATTTGAAGAGACTCTAATGTAAAGATTGTAGATGGTTCAATCTTGTTTTGCTCTAGGGTTTCTCTCTCAAAATTCTCTCTGGAAGCTCTCTCTCATTTGTGGGTATAAGGGGTATTTATACTGAGGTGAGAGGGGAATGTGAAACGTCAGGTTTTTCAAAACAGGGCTGGCTCGCGGCTTATCCTCGCGGCTTGACTGAGTCGCGAGATCTAGTCGCGAGTTAACCGTATGGCCAGTTGTCCTGTTTTGTCCTGTAGTGCTCCAGCTGGCATGATTGTTCACCTTCCGGCATGCTTGGCACATGTGCTGCGTCTGGCGGCTTGCAGCCGCGAGATCCAGCCGCGAGTCTCTGTTTTCTTGCACACTCTTGAGCAATCTTTACTCTATCTCACTCACTACCCTTACAACAAGCCCACCTAAATACAGGGTTACTAAATGCTGAAATACAAGCAAATTTGGCACGGAATAAACCCAATTAGATGGTTAAATAAATTCAACCTTACAAATTAATTTAATATCCAAGTTAATTAATTAAGTCAATTTAACATGCAATAGCGTGGTAGCACAAACAAATCACCAAATAACTAAATGCAGCGAAAAATAAGTTTGACATAGGTGATTTGTTTTCGAATGGAAAAAACCACCATGGCAAAACCCCACCAAGTGAATTTAAGGTCACCACTTCCAAAAATCCACTATTATCAATAACAAGCGGTTACCAGTAAAAGGAATCCCAGTACCTAATACCAACCTACAGTTGAACCCTTACCCAAATACCCAATTGGACTTGTATTGTAGCAACAATCTCTCCATTCAATGCACAAATTCTAGTAGGTGACTAACACACCAACTTGAGAATGATTGTTGGCTGCAAAGTTCTTCAATTCATCAACAATGAAGATCAAGAAGCTCCTTAGTTACAAAACCCTTGGCATAAAGACGTAGTAGCTTCTATAGAGAATATGATGAACTAGGGCAATTTTTGTCTCCGGTCACAATGTGCATGTAACAACAATTGCAACAAATCATGACAGCCCTTAAAATAATCCTTATATATGTCTAGAGTTGTAAAAAAAGAATCCCTACACAAATACTCAAGGATATGCATGTAATCAGATCTAGAATTTCTGATTTCATAATTCTCGACAAATACAACTTCTGTCGAGCTTCAACATTAAATTTCGATCGAAGTCTTTCTGTCGAGACTGCTGTCGAGCTTTAATAAACAACACTTCTTTCACTTGTTTCTTGGTCAAATTTGCATGGCTTCACTACTAAACTTGAACACTTGTTTCTTGGAGTACTAAACCCATCCTAGATCTACCCAATTATAAGTAAAGTACGTTTTGTCAAAGGATTAGCCAATTACATAAATATATCCCTAACACTAAATAACTAAACCACAATGGATGAAATTATAAGTTTTCCTTGTTGCCTAAGTGAATAATGGTTCTTGCATCCATCTTAACAAAAAATATTCATTTAGTTTTTTTGTAGTTATTATATTTCTCTTATTTTATATTGTATATGTTAAGACATTTAAAAATAACATTCATTATTTAATTTTATCTAAAATTGATTGAGATATATATATATATATATATATATATTATATTTTAAAACTATTATTATACTTTAATATGTAATATTAACATATTTAACTTGAGTTCCTAGAAAAATGCTCCTACTCTATTATTGTCCGGTGTCTTGAGTCATTCTTCAATGATGGATAACCACAGTTGGAGTATTTATTTGTGTGTTATCCAAGGCTGCCAAAATCGGAATCTTATGTAGGATCGTAGGAGGTAGATAAGATCGTAGATCGTAGGATCGAATCGTGGATCGTAAGATCCTACATTATTTGAAAAAAAAAAAAAAACAAAAAATACACATTGGTATGTTAAATAATCACATAAATTATACATTCATTGATATAATTACCATACATCACTACATCTATTTGTAAGCATCATTTAAAGAAACCAAAAACCTCAAAATGTGACACTCTATTGGGATTTTTTTTTTTTTTTTTGGGTCCAACTGACACCTCTCTATATATATTAGAGTAGAAAAACTTGGTCTATTGGGATTTTATTTTTCATTTAAATGCAACTAAGCATTCTATCAAGTTAAAGAAGACTATAAGAAACCAAGATCATTTTGGATCATAAGAATCGTACGATCCTACTGATCCTGAACGATCGAAAGATCTTTAAAAAATCCAGATCATTTTGGGCAGGTGGGATTGTAAAATCATAGGATCGTAGGATCCAAATTGGGATTTTGACAACTATGGTGGTATCAATAAGTAATCTTTTTATCAGTTAATTAATCTATTGCTTTAAGAATTTTGTGATCTAAATCAGATTTTTTTTTTTTTTTTTTTTTTAATGTATAAACTTGCGTAAAAATAATGTTTTTGGGTTATTAAAAAACTTATATGAAATTATACAAAAAAAATTAAATCAAATTTTTTATGTTTACATCCAAGACTTTTGAGTTAGAAGTACATCATCCAAGTTACCTACACGATCTTTCTCACTATCCCTCATTCTTCCTATAAAAGATATGACTCAAGGCATAATCCTCCTATTCCTATTTGCCTGAAACCCTAGTGCATTACCTTCTCCCTGAACCACCCTCAATCCGTCCATACACAACTATTGAGCTTTTTTAAAGGGTCAAATTATGTCCAATGTCCAAACAACTCAACCCAACCAAATTTCTCAATACCTTTTATTGAATACCATTGCCACAAAGCCACCCTAACATATTTAAAATTCATTTCCCTTAATTGAAACTACCATATATAGACTCATCACTACTCAACCAGAGCCTGAAAGCCCATAGCCAACCCATATATGTCACTAGCTAGTCAAAAGTAAGAATTTAGCCTAAAAATAATGTGAGAGAGAGAGAGAGAGAGGGAAATAGATGAAAAGAGAGTAGAGGATGGGTGGAGTTATAATTAAAGAGAAAGGAAAAAAATTTAGAAAGAGGGGGAAAAAAGTCAAAAAGGAAAGTGAAAGGGGGGGGGGGGGGGGGGGGAGGGAGAGGGGAATGAGGTGTTGCTGGTGTAGTAATAGGTAGCTCATCGCAACCATGGGACAATGTGGTATGGCCATGGCTAAGGCTTAAGTGAGGTGAGAGATGAGAGAAGAGAGAAAGTGAGGAAAATGGGAGCAAAGGAACAATCTGATAAGAGAAAAGGCAAAGGGAAAAAAGAATACTTGTCTCTTATTCGGCCATTTCCACCATTTGAGCTAGTAACAATTTTGAATGAATCTTGGATTTTCATGCAAACTAATTGACCTATCAGATTGCGTACATACAAGGTTGGTAGGGTCAGGTTAGATGAAGTCCAACTATTATCCAAGCCCAATCTCCAATCAACCAAAACAAAAGTTAAGCATGAGCTTAATAACCTTGCAACTTGTGTTTAAACCCAGCATATGATATGATCAACACACAAAGCACACCTAAGTCCACTCTTAGGCCCAAGCTAGGACCTACATGGGCCATAATGCCCATCCCCAACTTAGTTAGGGCTAATCATCCCATTATCTACAGCCCCTTTTTTGACCCAAAAAGCCTAAGCCCAAAATTTAACCATGCCCAATCTAGTAGGACTGACCAAGCCATTACCTTAAGCTCCTCCATGCCCCAATAGTGGTTTAAAAAAAAAAAATTACTTCATTATAAAACCAAATCGTCAAGGTGAATACAAAAATTATAATTGGACTAATGAAGATTTCAAAGACATAAATGATCTAAAATTTTGACACATACACGAGAAAAATTTTCTATAAAAAAATCAAGAAAAAGGAAGTATGTTATCTCTATAGCTATTGGGTCAATCAACCGATTCTTTTTTAAAAGTAGCATTGGGCAATTCAAATTTTTAGGGAATGAAACCTTTAAAAATTTTAATAAATACACATTTTAGGCTAGTTGACCAACTCTTCTTTTTAAGAGTACCATTAGGACTTAATTAGAGATTTAGGCGGTCCCAAGGGTGTTCTGGTCATTTGGTGAAGTTTTGTGCAAATCTAGTGATTCTAGTGATCCTTGGGCATTTTGGTCCTTTTCTATTAAATTGGGATGATCCAATTTTTATGGTGATCGTTTGGGCATTTAGTTATTTTGGTGAAATTTGGGGTTGAATGTATTGATTTTAGTGGTCTCAATGGAATTTCGGTCATTTTTTATTATGTTTAAGCTTGATCGGACATCGCATTACATTTTGTCTTATGTCAAATAGGTATACGTTTATATTTGGATTTGGGCTTCACGATGGATTTTTTTCTATAAAAAATCTTAATGGAGCATAACTTTAAAGAAAAGATATTAAATATTTTATCTTCTCTATTCTTTTGTACATGTCTAATATTAAATTAGACATTTTTTTATATATTCTGTTAAAGATAATAATTTAGGATATAATATCTTTATAAATTATGACTTATTTTAATGTTAAAAAATTTAAATATTTTATTACATTCCTTAAAAAAATTAAGATTTTGTGTGTGCTTGAGCATGGTTGAGCTAGGTGTGGTTTTGACAAATATATGCGGTATCATGAGCTCGCAAACAAAAATTCCAACTGCGCCCCTGTTAATGGGGCCGAAAGAGGAGCAAACTGTCTCTTCCTTTTTTTGATAGCTCCCTTGCACGTCTGTCTTAATATTATAAGGTGGTGAGATGAGAACAAGGATTCCAGGTAAGGGTCAACTACCACAGAATTCTTGCCAAATACCCTTTTTTCTTATCAATTTTTTTATACTCGATTCTGTGGTCGGCCTCTCATGCTGTGGTCAACTATTACTTTAGTTTGCTTTTCATAATTCATATCCATTCAACCTCAATCAATGATGGGGAAAATCTTTTGGTTATTGCTCTCAAAATCACTTAATCTTGATAAAAATATGCTAGCCAATACACTTGGTTCACAAACAATCTCACATTAATTTAAACCGCAGCCCTAAGCACCCAAAAAGACGGTGAAAAAGAAAAAAAGTATACAAAAATTTGTAACATTTTGAATATAAGAAATCGTAATATCTTAAGTCATATAAACACCTAACATCAATGCAAAAAAAAAAAAAAAAAAAAAGGAAATATTCATATAGTTCTTTGTTTTTGTTTGTTAGAAATTGCCACAAATTCCTAATTAGATTTGATTTGGGTCTTCTTAACTTATAAGGAAAGAGTTTTCTTTGGTGTGGAAGACAATGATTCAAAAAGAGCTTTTCTTGTTCAAGAAATAATTAGGTATTTTTTGTCCTTGAAAAAATATTATTGAAACCTTATAAATAGGCATTGTGAATATAAAAAATCACATCAAAAGTAATGTAGACGCATAAAATCAAGCCAAAATGGGCATTTGCCCCTTTCGCCAAAAACAAGTAGCAAAATGTTCATATTCTGAAACTATCTAGCAAAATGCCCCTGTTTTGAAACTTGATTTTAAAAAAATCGAGTTTCAATGAAAAACTCGATTTAATGAAAATTGAGTTACTTGCAAAATGTTACATAGAACTCGAGTTCCATGTAATTTTTTTTTTTTTTTTAAGTTTTTTGCCTATAACTCGATTTTCTAAAAATCGAGTTTTCATTGAAACTCGATTTTTAGAAAATCAAGTTTAAAACAAGGGCATATGGCTAAATAATTTCAAAATAGAGGCATTTTGCTAGTTGTTTTGGGCGAAAGGGGCAAATGCTCATTTTAGCCCATAAAATCAATGAAAATTTGCGGAGATGTCACTTGCAGTTCACTTTTCTAATAGGATAGAGATAAACTCCATCAATGTTTACATTATAATTATTAGAGATCTTTGTGGAGATAAGCTCTGTGAATTAGACGGCTTTGATTAATCTCTCAAAGAATCTTATAGGGCAAATGTGCGGATCCTGCATCTCCACCTTCCTCAGGAGAAATTATTATTTACACCGGGAGGACTGCTGATGTGGTCCTCCTTGATCAATGAGGTGATGCTATTTATGCAAATATATGAATGAGTTTCCTAATGAGCACAATGAATAAAAAATAGAAATAATTAGGTATTTTTTGTCCTTGAAAAAATATTATTGAAACCTTATAAATAGGCATTGTGAATATAAAAAATCACATCAAAAGTAATGTAGAAGCATAAAATCAAGCCAAAATAGGCATTTGCCCCCTTCGCCCAAAACAAGTAGCAAAATGTCCATGTTTTGAAACTATCTGACAAAATGCCCCTGTTTTGAAACTCAATTTTTAAAAAATCGAGTTTCAATGAAAAACTCGATTTAATGAAAATCGAGTTACTTGCAAAATGTTACATGGAACTCAAGTTCCATGTAATTTTTTTTTTTTTTTTTTAAAGTTTTTTGCCTATAACTCGATTTTCTAAAAATTGAGTTTTTATTGAAACTCAATTTTTAGAAAATCAAGTTTAAAACAGGGGCATATGACTAAATAATTTCAGAATAGAGGCATTTTGCTAGTTGTTTTGGGCGAAAGGGGCAAATACTCACTTTGGCCCATAAAATCAATGAAAATTTGTGGAGATGTCACTTGCAGTTCACTTTTCTGATAGGATAGAGATAAACTCCATCAATGTTTACATTATAATTATTAGAGATCTTTGTGGAGATAAGCTTTGTGAATTAGACAGCTTTGATTAATCTCTCAAAGAATCTTATAGGGCAAATGTGTGGATCCTGCATCTCCACCTTCCCCAGGATAAATTATTATTTACAATGGGAGGACTGCTGATGTGGTCCTCCTTGATCAATGAGATGATGTTATTTATGCAAATGTATGAATGAGTTTCCTAATGAGCACAATGAATAAAAAATAGAAATAATTAGGTATTTTTTGTCCTTGAAAAAATATTATTGAAACCTTATAAATAGGCATTGTGAATATAAAAAATCACATCAAAAGTAATGTAGACGCATAAAATCAAGCCAAAATGGGCATTTGCCCTTTTCACCCAAAACAAGTAGCAAAATGTCCCTGTTCTGAAACTATCTAGCAAAATGCCTCTGTTTTGAAACTTGATTTTTAAAAAATCGAGTTTCAATGAAAAACTCGATTTAATGAAAATCGAGTTACTTGCAAAATGTTACATGGAACTCAAGTTCCATGTAATTTTTTTTTTTTTTTTAAAGTTTTTTGCCTATAACTCGATTTTCTAAAAATCGAGTTTTCATTGAAACTCGATTTTCTAAAAATCGAGTTTAAAACAGGGGCATATGGCTAAATAATTTCACAACAGAGGCATTTTGCTAGTTGTTTTGGGCGAAAGGGGCAAATACTCATTTTGGCCCATAAAATCAATGAAAATTTGCGGAGATGTCACTTGCAGTTCACTTTTCTGATAGGATAGAGATAAACTCCATCAATGTTTACATTATAATTATTAGAGATCTTTGTGGAGATAAGCTCTGTGAATTAGACAGCTTTGATTAATCACTCAAAGAATCTTATAGGGCAAATGTGCGGATCCTACATCTCCACCTTCCTCAGGATAAATTATTATTTACAATGGGAGGACTGCTGATGTGGTCCTCCTTGATCAATTAGATGATGCTATTTATGCAAATGTATGAATGAGTTTCCTAATGAGCACAATGAATAAAAAATAGAAATTACCAGATGATTTCATATTTGCATAAATAACAGTATTTTATTGGTTGGGAGGTTAGGGAGGACCTAATAATTTCTCCTTTCTCATAGCATAATTTGGAGATGCTTAAATGAATATTAAAACTTTAACAAATAAATCCAAGAGCTATCAATTACTAGCAAGTAGCAACTATATATAGAACAAACAACCTGAATCATGGAAGTTTGTACAAAGCATGGGGAATCCATTAATTAGTGGGGTTTGGATCATTAAAAGAATTTAGGAAGAAGCCAAATTTTGTATATACAAGGAAACTTTAGAGTAGGCACAAAACAATTACAAAGTGCCGCACGATGAAATGCCAATTTCCTTTCCATTACTAGCATCCACGCGTGCTAAGCACTTCTCTGCCATGCATGCACGCATGAAGTTGTTATGTTTTAGCTACTCTTTATCAAATCTCATATATATTCATTTAAATTCTGGCATATCTTGCATTTAGTCAAAATTCTGTTAATATGATTTCAATTAATACATCCAACTTTCCCAACAGTCATGGCAAATTATTGAGATTCGATATCTAATGCTTAGATTACATTGTTCTACTTTTAATCATGTGAAATGGAAGGGCAATCAACTTGTCCATTCCCTTGCTAGGCAAGTAGTTTATCTGCAAGTTTAGATGAATGGGTAGAAGAACTATCTAGAGGATTTGAATGCTGTATTCCAAACCAATTTTAACCACTACTTAAGTCTGATTCTTACTTATGCTAAAAAAATGCAATACAAAGTAGAAAACAAAACCTTTTTTTTATATATACTAATTTAGTTTGAGTATCACAAGAGTACATATTAAGAAGTAATAAATATTTAATCATGGATTATAATGTGATTGTAAAAGAAATATATATGAACTATAATTCAATGTTTTTTCAAAAATAAAATATATTTATAAATTTTTTGTTAATTTGAACGTAAATAATCATTGTTATTTTTGTGTATATATATATATATATATATATATATTTTTTTTTTTTTTGGTAAATTGCAAAGTATACTTCTAAAGTTTGGGATTGCTTTGATTTTACACCCCAAAGTTTAGTTCTGTTAGCAAAATCACACCCATAATTAGTTTTGGCTATTAAGTGACATTTCATCATGTTGACTTTTTTTTTTTTTGGCCAAATCAGCCCTTAAACGAAGCCGTTTTTCCCAAAACTCACAACACACACTGCAGATTTAATACAACACTGTTTCACAGCTATTCCCAAACTTAAAACCCCATGATCAGCTCATTCCAAATCTATTTTTTACAAATTTTGGCAACACAGTATTTTTTTTTTCATCAAGCACCCCATTGAATCACAGTTCAACTTTACTTTTCTTTATTCAATTTTTGTGTTTTCATTCACAATATCATCTTTTTAATCCATAACCCCATCCCAACCTCCAGATCTTAGTTTCTTTCTTTTTTCTTTTCTATATTCTTATTAATGTTCCTTTTCTTCTTTCTTCTTAGTTCAATTTTTTTCGTCTGAATTCTATTGATTTATCATTTGTTATTTTAATTTGCTTGTTGTGTTGAAGATCTTAACTTTTTGAGTTGACAAATGCTCCAAACTGGGCTAAGTGAGGCACGCCAACTATTTGACTAATCTGCCTATCTTTTTTCTTTCTAGGAAAAGAAATTGAAAATTTAGAGACAGTCACTTGATTAACAAAATTAAAAAAAAAAAAAAAGGGCGGGGGGGGGGGGGGGGGGGGGGGTGGGGTTTGAGAATGAGGTGTTCATGGGGTTTTGAGTTTGGAAATAGCTTTGAAATGGTATCGTATTAAATCTGCAGTTTGTGTTATGAGTTTTGGGCAAAACGGCTTTGTTTAAGGGCTGATTTGGCACCCAAAAAGTAAAAATAAAAACATGTCAGCATGATCAGGTGTTACTTAACAGTCACCAAGGGTGTTATTTTGCTAATAGAACCAAACTTTAAGGTGTAAAATTAAATTTCTTAAATTTCAGGGTGTAAAATTCAAACCCCAAATTTCAAAGGTGTACTTTGCAATTTATGCTTTTTTTTTTAAGTTGTGCATAATTTGACATCATGTTTTGGAAAATGTATTAAAAAAAAGTTTGAAAAAAATCATATTTAATGAAGTATTAAATACACATTTACCTAGTTCCTTAAGAAATTAGTTAACAAAAACCTTTTTTTTTTTTTTTGATGAATACAAAAACCTATATTATATGATAGATCTGGTAAGATATCTCATATCTCCCTTGAAACTGTGAAAATAATAGGTACATGATTAAATCACAATAATATATACGTACACATGCAATCCGCGCCGGATTACGTGACACATGAGATTTGATGAGAGAATATTGTTATATGGCAAACCTAGCAAGCTAGTTTGTACCTTTATATAGCCCACCACCTACAACAGGGAGTTAGTTTTATTTTATTTTATTTTATTTTTTCTTTGTTTTTTGATTCAACAGGGAGGTGGTTAAAAATACCTATATTGGTGCGAATTCTCCATTGATAAAGTAGCGTCCGCTAGTTTTTATAAGTTTAGTCACAGTCGAACTCAAAAATAAAATAAAACAGAACTTAATAAGCATCCAAACAAATGCCTAGTAAGTAAGGCTGGTCACAGGTTGATCAGACTCAGATTTGGCATAAATGGGTCACTCAATCTAATCGTTTTAGGCGTATTTTTTTTTCACCCTCTGCCCAGTTGAAGTCAACCACAGCAACAAATTTTCAGGTGAATAATCAGGTTTCAGTTGTTAAATTACAAATTCTCCCAAAAGTTTCATGCTCTAATACCAAGTTAAATTACCGATTCTCCAAAAAACTTAAATTTTTGGCTTTTATTATTGAGGAAAAAGCACTTCCCCCCTTAATGTTTAGGGAATTTCACAATTCTCCCCATTATTTTGGAAACTAGCCAAATTCCCCTTCTATGTTTAGGAAATAAGCAAAAAAAAAAAACCCTCAATTTGTTACTTTCTCGGTTAAATCCAACAGAATCTTTTGAAGAAATATTAATCGTATGCCACAAGAAAAGCTGGGGGATTCATCAAGGATTTTCTCAATTAATATGATTTATCAAGTCCTCCACGTCTTCCCCAAATTCAAATATGGGGGACTTTGATTCTGCACGGCAAAATTAAAGTAGGAAAACTTTTGTAGAGCTCCCTTTAGTAAAATAAATAACCAAAAAAAAGTAGAGACCAATTTAATTATTGGTATGAATTGATAAAGTAACAATTTCTTTCCTCTTGGAGGAAACAATGTTGCGTTTTGAGGCTAGTAGCGGAGCTAAGATTTTAGTTTAAAGATGACAAGATTAAAACACATACTTTTTTTGAGAAAGATTAAAACACATACTTGAAAGCAAAATTAATCCAAAAAAATTAATTGACATTAACAAAGATAAATATAACAATTAGATAGTAATGTACTTGTCAATACAATTTATTTTTTGTACAGCCTAAAATTCGATCTAAACGCATTATTATACTTATATTTCTCCATAATTTCAATTACCTATATGTATTTATGTATATTTCATCTATTAATAAATAAAGAAACAAAGATATTTAATTCATAGCTAATAACAATCAATTCAAGAGATTAATCCAGGTATGAAAATTCAACTATGTAGTTTGATTACCCAAAATAAATCAAAGTAAAAGGGTTGAAAGTTAAGTATATCAAAATACCTAGTAAATTTTATATCATCGAATTGCCTTAATTTCTTTTTAAAAACATATGTAAAATTCAACTTTCTTTCTCTATTCTTCTTAATATTTGAATTTTGATTTTTAACAAAAACCCAAAGTTTGAAACTATGTAAGAGAGTAGAGAAACACAAGGGAGGAGAAAAAAAATTAGATGAGGGATAGAGGCAATAGGAATTGTGCCATGCGTGTCTTCTCTTAGTAGTTATTTTAAGCTTAAAATATTTGTCCACTGCTTTGAGTTATAGTATGAATGTTCAAATAGTGTGTAAAACACCTATGAATGTTTGGACCCCCAATTTACAAATTACCAATACAAGCTTATGATCAAACAATGTATGTGCGGAATATGAAAATAAGATAAATCAAAATTGGTAAAACAATCTAAACTGAAATTAATCACAACCACAGCAGTAATTAAAAGGCAAAGATTAAGGGAAGAGGGATGCAAACACAAAGGAACACAGTGATGTGTTATCAAAGAGGAAACCGAAGTATTCAGCGTAAAACCTCTATGCCGCCCTCCAAGCGGTCAATAATCTACTAAAGAATAAAGTTGGGATACATGAATAGCAGAAGACCCTCCAAGCCTAATCTACCCAGTGCACCTAAGCTCTCCAAGCTTCTTGCTCTAATAGAGTTACGCCGAACCTTGTCTTCTCTAGCTTACTGGATCCCGCAATAGCCCATTGCATCAACCAAAATCAATTGGTCCCTTCTTAACTACTTCCCAAGCACTAAAATACTTTCTCACATATATGGGTATGGTGAGATAAGGATTTGGCTAAATGTACCTCTCAAGGATGTTACAATGAAGAGGGTGAGAGTAGAGGAATTTGGAGAATCAAAGAATGAAGATTGTATATGAGTCAATCTTGTTTTTCTTTAGGATTTCTCTCTCAAAATTCTCTCTGGAAGCTCTCTACATTTCGTAGGTATAAGGGTATTTAAGTAGGGTGTGTATGGAATGCGAAGAGTCAGTTACAACCAAACAGGGTGTTCTGGCGACTCGAGCTCGCGACTGGAACAAGTCGCAAGTTTGAGTCGTGAGCTAACTGCCTTGCCAGACTGGAGGTTTTGTCCTGTAGTGCAACAGCTGGCGTGACCCTTCAGCTCCCCCTGCATGCTTCACATGTGTGCCATTCTAGCGACTTACCAGTCGCAAGATCCAGTCGCGAGGCTCTTCTTGATTGCACACTCTTGAGCTTTTCTTCACACTCTCTCACACACTACCCTTACATGATTCCCACCTAAATACAGGGTTTATAAATGCTGAATTACAAGAAAATTTGGCATGGAATAAAGCCAACAAAATGATTGAATAAATTCAATCTTACAGTCTCCCCCTTTGGCTATTCCGTGACAAAACCCTAAAACAAACTCTAGACTTAACATGTGAGTTGGGAACAGTTGAACAAAACTCACTCACACCTAACTCTAGAATCTGTGAAGCTCTTGAACCATATGGACAAGTATTTCTTGAAAACAACAACACAATACGATCATTGTAAGTATTTCTTGAAAACAACAACACAATACGATCATTGTAAGTATTTCTTGAAAACAACAACACAATACGATCATTGTAAGCAGAAAACTTGAAATGCATATGGAGCAAGCACAATGCGATCAAGCAAAAAGGAATGAAGCAATAAAGCATGGCTTGACCAAAAACGAACAATCACTATAAATAGTGACCACAATGATCATTCACACAAGGAATGAACATCCGGACATGCGAGCTAATAAGTTCAATGCAAAATATCATTTGCATGTCCAACACTCAACCGATACAACAACACAAGGTAATTGCATCAAGGATATAAAATCCAACAAAGGGCACAAGAGTGATGTACTTAAAGAAATGAAAAACATTAACAACAAGTACTAAGCTACAAAGCATGGGTACAAAATAAAGTACTGAATAGAAACTTAAATAATTAAACCAAAGTACCTACAATGTAAACAACCATGAGTTTAAACCAAGGTAGTATTTAACAAAGTGTTGTGCAAACCCATATTAAAGTTATCTAAACAAAAAAACAAAAAACATAGACAACATAAAGTAAAATGCTTAAAGGTTTTGCTCCCCCTCAAGAGCTACTTCTCCCCCTTTTTGACCGAAATGGCCAAATGGCTACTGCTGGGTAGTAAAGCTATCAAATTTTGCTGAAAGAAGATGCATCTGCTTTTGGATAGCAGCTAGCCTGTCAGATTACTCATTCTGGACATCTCGAAGTCCGTCAATCCTCTCAAGGATGGTTTGAAATGCATCGGAGGTATTGCAGAAGATAATGAAGCTCTGCTCTTTTTGCCCCGGCCTCTTGAGCTTGAGGGTTGTCCTTCAGCTTCTGTCTCAGTGTCCATAGGTTCTCCTTGTTCTTGATTACCCTCCTCTTCATCACCTAGAATACGAACTTTGATTCGTGCAATAGTTAGAGCATTGATAGTTGGAAGGGTAGTCATAAGGCTGATGTCTTGAGGAATTTTCACACCTTTTGCTCGAAAGAGCCTCATGAGTAGACTGGGAAGAACCAGCTTTGGCCTTGAAGATGTTCTTGTTTCATCAGCAATAATGCATAAAGCATGAGCACTAATATCAATGTAAGTGTTCTCCCGAAACTTCATTAGAAAAATGGCTCTTGCATTATTGATGGTGGTCATCTTCTTTATCGGGTACAAGTTGAACATCATGATCAAGGTAAGGCATCTCAGATCAGGTGGAAAAGCAATAGTGTTGAGGCATCTTCCCTCTCTAACTCCACCAATATGAGATTAGACTGTCTCTATGGAGAGCATTCGGTCCTTGTAGTGAGTGAAATCATGGTCTAACTCCTCAAAACCAAGAGCTTCATCAATGTCCTCCAAGTCAATGTTGAATTCATGGCCTCTTATCCAACAGTTGATTTCATCCTCTCTTAAGATTGCATTGGCATAGAATTCTCTAATCAATAGATCACATACCCCAGGTAGATCAGCAAGGAGCTTGTCCCAACCTCTGTCCTGAAAACAACCGGGAATGAAGATGTCCTTCAAATCAACCAGATCCACATATCTCTCTTGGATGATAGGAGCCTTCTCATAAAATTGATTGTATCTCTCAAAATGATTGGTAGACCTAAACCGGGTATTATCCATTTTCTTCCTTTTGTCAGCCTTTTGTGCAGTAGTCTTCTTCTTTGGAGTCATCTGCAAGGACATAGCAGCAAAGACCACAAAACAGAGCACAACATATGGTATTACCAAAAATTAGCAACAAATTAGTATAACTAACAAGAACAAAGAGTTAGACCAAAGATTTAGTCTACAACATAGTTTAGAAACAACTTGACATGAGAGAACACACTGCAACAAAACACAGTAGAGTTTGATCATAAAGATCTTCAAACAGATCACAATGTGACTGTGTGCTCAAAACTTCCATGAACAACCTAGGGCAAAATGCAAAACACATAACCAGTGATGCAAATGACAATCAGTGTATTCCAAAGACACCCCACAAACATTATATTTCACAAAATCCCCAAAAACATAAGAAAATGTCTACGAGACATTTTACCATGGGTATGATATGCACAACACAACTCAGATCAAGTATCATACTCAAAAATGAGAAGCAAACATGAGAACATGTATATCAAGCATCATATTAGCAATATCAACCAAACCCATTCAACAAACTCAACAAAAATTCCCAAACCATATTCGAACATCACATTTTCAAATCTCGACAAAAACTCAAAAATCAAGAAATCAAAGGCTATAAACATGAAATAATTTGAAAAAAAATGAAAAACCCATACCTTTTCTTGAAGTTTGAAGGAGAGAATATGATGAAAATGGTGAATTTTTTAGTGAAACACGGTGAGTTTGTGAGAGGGAGACAATGAACAAACACGATATGCGAAGGAAAACTGAAAAGTTTTTGAAAACGACCTTGATAAAGACCCTTAAAGCGCAAAACACGCGATTTTCGCGACTGGATTAAGTCGCCAAAGCAAGTCGCCAGACACCCCTTGAGACAAAATATGAAAAATTTGTCTAAGTGTTTTTCGCAACTGGAAGTTCCACCCGCGAGGAAGTCACGAAGGGAGTCGCCAAACTTTTTGAGTAACCCTCACGATTGAAACTTCCACTCGCGAACAAGTCGCCAACATAAGTCACGAAAATTCCAAAAACCCAGATTTTTTGAAATTTTTCTAAGTCTTTTTTGCAACTGGGACTTTAACCCGCCAGAGAGTCGCGAAAACCTTCTGAGTAAGCTCGCGACTGGCTTGACCCGCGAGGCAAGTCGCCAAAATAGGGTTGCACTATTTTTGAAATTTTTGAAATTTTTCAAAACAAAAATACTTTCCAAAAACAATTAAAACACTCAAAAATCTTTTTGTGTTTGATCAACATATAATTGAACATGTGCAACATATTTAATCAAGTACAATCACACAAATGAATAAGGCATTCATTGAACATAGATATGTGTGATGTGTGTGGGTACCAAAGATGAGATAGTCCTTAGTCTAATGTGAAATTTCAATGATCAATTCAACCAAGACATACAGAATTAGCACTAGGAAGAGTGACCTATCTCAATTATAGAAATATGCATATATAACCTCCCACAAAAACTGGATTACATAAATTTAAAGCTTTTCATTTGGCTTCATACACATCATATCATTTGATCTTTTTGAATCAATACATCTCTTTTTGAGATCAATGCCTGAAATTTTTGATATTTCAAATTGATGAGTAAGCCTTTAGCTTTTTGGGCATCATACATTTTCAAAAAGGTCGCTTTCCCTTTTTCCTAGTCAAATACTAGTATGTGCGACGGCTTTTGCAGCTCATTATCTCTTTTCATTTTGAGATTTACATTTTTTGAGCTCTTTCAGCAAAAAAAAAAAAAAAAAAAAAAGTGGGAAGATATATAGGCACAAGTCTATGCAAGTTTCAAGATCATCAAAACCATTGACTAATCATTCATGAAAAGTTTGAAGATCTATTTACAACAGTCACATAGATGTCAAGATTTTTCCCACAATGATATGAGTGCATAAAGAACAAGCTACACTCATAAATGAACAAACCCATTAGTACAAAGGTACAAGGCAAAACATGCATGTGACAATACACAATAATGTCAATCAAACTTTTTGAATTTTCTACTTTTTATGTGTTTTTGGATTTTTGACTCAAAAACAAGTAAAGATTGATCAAAAACAAATGTAAGAACATTCAAAGTAAAAAAGCAAACAAACACAATTTTCAACACATGCTGGAACGATAACAAAAAGCACACAACCAATCAATGTCACAAAACATAGGAAGTATTAATGCATGGACATGTTGTAATGTTTATGCATGTGTACCCTTCTTCACCCACACGACACTTGCATTTGGGGTGATATCCCTAGAGGATTGGGTACGATCGTTGTGACTTTCAAACCTTCTAGTGAAGCTTGCCAAACAGGTGGTGAATGCATCAATCATCCTCATCACATCCCTCACTCCGGGATCACCTTCTTGACCTTTTGATTGCTCAGCAATCCAATTCCCTTTGCCATGTTTTGGTCCTCTCGACCTTTGAGCACTTGAATTCTTCACTGCTTTAAGCTTATGACAATTTGGTTTGGTGTGTCCTTGAATTCCACAGTGATGGCAGAAGTGTTGGGTTCTCGGACCTCTTTGTGACTTTGGGAGTGATTTCCTTTTACCCTTAGGTTTGACCATTGATTGGTTAGAAGGCTTAGTCATAAACCGTTGGTCAGTCACACTCCTCTTCTACTCCACCTTCACATTCTCAGCAGTAGTGGTGACTACCATCGGTTCCTTGGCTTTCACAAACTTCATTTCCTTGGATGTATTTGCAGCTGAACTACTCTCTCCGGTGTATCCCAATCCGCTTCTGTCGGTGAATGGTTTTTGACGAGCAAGTACATCATCAAGCTTCTTGGAGGAAACCCGCTCTACTTTAGCATTCACTTGAATCACCTCAAGCTCAAGAAATTTGATCTTTGAATAAGCTTCGGTTAACTCTCCGTTCAGTGTCTCCATTTCACATTTGGTCTCCTTGTATTGCACTAGAAGACTTCTATAATCCTGTTTTGCTCTCTTCATCATTTTAATGGCTGGCTTAGCCACTTTTGCATATTCACCGGTCTTCTCAAGGAGGGAATTGTAGGTCTCTTGTAGTCCCACTGTTCCTTCATCTTCCTCATCATCAGATTCCTCTACTATCCCTATTGACTCCAATTCAGTGTGCTTACCAAGCTCTTCCACTAGCGCACCCAAATCATCCAAAGATTCCACAAGAGCAATGGTCATGAATGCAGAGAAGTTTCCCTCTTCATCACAACTTTCATCTGAATCTGAATTAGAGGAGTCTGAATCACTAAGATTAGTGGCATACACTTTGCCCTTTGCTCTCAAATAATTGGGAAACTCTTTCTTGAGATGTCCATGTCCGTTACATTCGAAGCACGTGATTCCTTGAGAGGATTGAGAGTCCTTCCCATCTTTCCTCTTGAAATCCTTTTTCTCCTTTCCGAAATTTGGGAATTTTCCCTTCTCAGCAAACTTTCCATTCTTCTTGAACTTCAAGAACTTTCGGAAATTCTTCACAAGATATGCCACATCTTTATCAACCTCATCCTCATCCAATGATTCGTGAGCTACCACATTCTCATTAATTGTCTTTAGAGCAAGGGATTTGCTCTTCCTTTGTGATGGCAATGACAACTCATATGTTTAAAGTGAACCAATTAGTTCTTGAAGGATTTTCCTCACTATCTTTGAGTCCTCCATTTTCTCACCCAAATTGAACTTGCCAATGACCACCTCATTGAACTTGCCATAGAATGAGTCGAATGACTCATCTGCACTCATTTTCAGCTCTTAAAATCGAGTGGTTAGCATCTGCAACTTAGTATCCTTCACTTTCTTCGTTCCTTCATAGGTGGTCTCCAATATCTGCCATGCCTCCTTGGCAACTGTTACGTGAGAAATCCTGTGAAACTCATCTGGAGAAACACCACAGAAAATAGCATTTAGTGCTTTGCTATTTGCATTTGCTGCCGCAAGAGCCGCCTTATCCCATGTGGATTTAGCGGCCTCCGGCCTAGTCCATCCAACATCTACTGCATCCCAAACACTTTCATCAATTGAACACTAGAATGCCCTTATCCGGACTTTCCAAAAGGCATAGTTGCTACCATCAAAATATGGTGGAGCATTTAGAGATTAAGATCGATCCATCTCAAACGGGGTCAAGGATTGCACTTAAGTAATTAAACCACAGCAAGTGCACCCGCTCTAATACCAATTGAATGTTCAAATAGTGTGTAAAACACCTATGAACTTTTGGACTCCCAATTTACAAATTACCAATACAAGCTTATGATCAAACAATGTATGTGCGGAATATGAAAATAAGCTAAATCAAAATTGGTAAAACAATCTAAACCAAAATTAATCACAACCACAGCAGTAATTAAAAGGCAAAGATTAAGGGAAGAGAGATGCAAACATAAAGACAACACAGCGATGTGTTATCGAAGAGGAAACTGAAGTGCTCGGCGTAAAACCTCTCCGCCGCCTTCCAAGCGGTCAATAATCCACTAAAGAATAAAGTTGGGATACATGAATAGCAGAAGACTCTCCAAGCCTAATCTACCCAGTGCACCTAAGCTCTCCAAGCTTCTTGCTCCAACAGGGTTACGCCGAATCTTGTCTTCTCTAGCTTACCGGATCTCACAATAGCCCATTGCATCAATCAAAATCAATTGGTCCCTTCTGAATTGCTTCCCAAGCACCAAAATACTTTCTCACAGATATGGGTATGGTGAGATAAGGATTTGGCTAAATGTACCTCTCAAGGATGTAACAATTGAGAGAGTGAGAGTAGAGGAATTTGGAGAATCAAAGGATGAAGATTGTATATGAGTCAATATTGTTTTTCTCTAGGGTTTCTCTCTCAAAATTCTCTCTGGAAGCTCTCTATATTTCATGGGTATACAGGTATTTATAGTAGGGTGTGTATGGAATGTGAAGAGTCAATTACAACCAAACAGAGTGTTCTGGCGACTCGAGCTCGCAACTGGAATGAGTCGCAAGTTTAAGTCGTGAGCTAACTGCCTTGCCAGACTGGAGGTTTTGTCCTGTAGTGCAACAGCTGGCGTGACCCTTCAGCTCCCCCTGCATGCTTCACACGTGTGCCATTACTTGCTAGTCCCGAGATCCAGTCGTGAGGCTCTTCTTGATTGCACACTCTTGAGCTTTTCTTCACACTCTCTCACACACTACCCTTACATGATTCCCACCTAAATATAGGGCTTCTAAATGCTGAATTACAAGAAAATTTGGCATGGAATAAAGCCAACAAAATGATTGAATAAATTCAACCTTACATAGTATGTAAGGTTGAATTTTATCAACCATCTTGTTGAAATTCCATGCCAAATTTGCTTGTATTTTAGCAATTAGTAACCCTGTATATAGGTGGGAATCATCTAAGGGTAGTGTGTGAGAGAGTGTGAAGAAACGCTCAAGATTGTGCAAAGAAGCAGGGACTCGCGACTGGATCTCACGGGTGGCTCGCGGCTTGCAAGTCGCCAAAAGTTGCACACGTGCCAAGCATGCCAGAAGTTGAAGTGTCATGCCAGCTGGAGCACTACAGGACAAAAAGTACAAACTGGCCGTTCAGTTACCTCACAGCTTGAACTCGCAACTCAGTCAAGTCGCGTGGCCAAGCCGCCAGCCAGCTCTGTTTTGGAAAAACTGACTCTTCGCATTCCAAACACACACAAGTATAAATACCCCTTATACCCACGAAATGTAGAGAGCTTCCAGAGAGAATTTTGAGAGAGAAACCCTAGAGAACAACAAGATTGACTCATCCACAATCTTCACATAGAGACTCTTCAAATTCCTCTACTCTCACCCTCTCCATTGTTACATCCTTGAGAGGTACATTACCAAAACCTTTTCTCACCATACCCATATCTATAAGAAGGTTGTTTTGTGCTTTGGGAAGCAGTTAAGAAGTTCCAATTTCATATTGGTTGATGCTATGGTTTATAGCGGAATCTAGTAAGCTAAAGAAGAAATAGGTTCGACGTAACCTCGTTGGAGTAGGAGCTTGGAGGGCTTAGGTACACTGGGTAGATTAGGCTTGGAGGGTCTTCTGCTGTTCATGTATCCCAACTACATTCTTTAGTGGATTATTTACTACTTGGAGGGCGGCAGAGAGGTTTTACGCCGAAGGCTTCGGTTTCCTCTTCGATAACACATCGTTGTGTTGTCCTTGTATTTGCATCTCTCTTCCCTTAATCTTTGCCATTTAATTTCTACTGTGGATGTGATTTTATTTGGTTTAGATTATTTATCAATTCTGTATTAAGCTTGTTCATATTCCGTACATTAATTGTTTGATATTAAGCTTGAATTGGTAATTTGTTAATTGGGGGTGTCAATTTTTAGACCCCTTAAAAACATAATTGGATTAACCTAGTTAATTAGCCAAGTTGTTACTTAGTCCAAATTCCAAATCTAGGTTATCACAATCAAACAATCAAATCATGCAAAGTAGCAGAAAGGTAAATAACACAAAGATATAATCACCCAGGAAACCAAACTGGTAAAAACCTGGGGAGGATTTAACCTAGCTATCCTCAAGGTAAACTTGAATCCACTATCTTGAAAGAATCGAAATTCATACAATAAGACTTACAAGCCCCCACGCTCGACTTCTTATTGCTACCCACCAGTAGAACTTACTGACACGGCCACGTGCAAGCTCCGAAACCACGGACTCCTTCTTTCTTGGATTCACCACCAGATACAAGCACACCCACTTGTGTTTCTTTAAGTTCTTATGGCAGAAACTAAATGATCATCAAGTTCTTGAACGAATCTCCTTCTTGATAATTCTAAGCTTGTGTAAAAAAAAGCTCCTCACAGATCTCACAAGAGATTTACACAACCAGCAATATGAGCGACAATACAACTCTCAAGCAACCAAGACTTTAGAGAGGTTTGGGTACAAAACCCTAAAACCAAAAAAGGCACAAGAGGCACTCTAATCTCTCTCTCTTCCGTCTCAAAAACGTGGCTTAGGGTTTCCTTTATATAGTGGGAGAAATAGATCCGAAACCCTAATCCTTAATAGGCTTAAGCTGCTGTTTGGGCCGACTTAAAATTCTACAGATACGATTTTCGATTGATCGAGCCTATTCTTCGATCGATCGAACCAGGAAGAATATGAAGTCTTCTTCCTGCAGCTTGTATGTTCTTGAATCTTGACTTGAATCACCTTGAGCACTGTCTAATAAAACCTATAGACTCTAAGATCTATATCTAGACAAGTTTGTGTTCACGATTTGCCAATTGTTCTAAACATTTAGAACCTAACGAACTCCCCCTTTAGCAATTTGTGACAAAACTTTCATACAAAATGAAATGCTCAAATACAAGAACAACCCAATACAATAAAATGCCCATTACAACAAATTCAACCTAACTAATATCCATCAGTTGCAAGTGTAGACAGCAGCTCAATTGAATCAACCTGTATATTTCCTGAAACACTAAACAAAACGCATAAACACATGTGTGGAAATAAACAGAAAAACAGGAAAACAACAAATATGCAAACTAACTCTCCCCCTAAGTTAGATACATCAAAACATACTTGTATTCTCCCCCTAAACAAAACAAACAGGTCATCTATGTCTCCCCCTTTTTGTCACGTATTGACAAAGACTATCTAATCAGAAGGTAGACAGAAAACATACGCAACAGAGTAAGAGAAAATAGAGACAACTCCCCCTATGAAGAGCAACAACTCCCCCTAAGAACCACAAAGGTTAAAAAAAATTTCTCCCCCTATAAAAATAGGAAAAACAAAACAAGTTTTGGGAAAAATAATTTTGGGGAAAAATAAAGGGGGTGGGAATAAATAAACAGACACAAACCAAGTTTTAAAAAAAAAACTAAGTTGAGGATACACATGAAGAAAAAATATTCTCTCTCTCAATAAATGCAAACTTGACACTATGTGACCCATAAACAGTTGCATGAGTAGAGAAAATATTTGCACATTAATTATCCATCATATCTCTTAAGAAAAATATTTTCTATAGTTCACACATAAAAAAGGCATATACTAGAAAGTACATAGCTCAAAAATTAATCAATCAATTTTTTGATCAAGTTGAGTACCCAATGTAGCAAAATGTATGCATGTTATGTGTGAAAACAATGAGAGATATGACTACAAAACTACAAGATGGATACAAAAACAATGCAATGCATGTGAATCCTAAACACAAATGATGCATGAAAAAAAAATTTTGGTCAAAAACATAGAAACTGAAAATTTTTCAGTTGCGATCGATCGAGAATCGATCGAACATCAATCGAGTCAGGCAGACTCAAACGAAAAATTTTAATCGCAATTTCAATTGATCGAAAAATAGGTTCGATCGATCGAAAGTCTGGAAAAATCAGATTTTTGAAAAACAGAGCATTTTAATGTAGAAACTCCTCAAAACACAATGTTTTATAAAAAAAATGCATGAGTATGAGACGAAAAGTTTTTCAAAAACACTTGAATTCAACCCAGATCTTCCAAAATCAAGATTTTCAATCAATTTGTCCTCAAAGCGCAAACATTAAACACATTTTGCATTAAAATTAAGGAACTTTTAATCTTGGATGGCCACAACAAAATCACACACAATATAATGTACCAAGTTTAGCAAAGAGTAACTTGTGTAGTGTGTGCAACTAGCAAAAGCTTGAGATACATGTGAGGTGATATGTGAATAGTAATCAATCACAAAGTCTACAAAATTCATCACATAGAATTTAAAAGTGACTATCATCTAAAGAGTTACATCATATAACTCCCACATCTCCTAGAACATAAGCTTGCAATCATGTAAGTTTCTTGATTTTGCCTCATATTGTACACACAAATTTTCATTATTCAGAAACTTATTAAAATAGCCAGGATAATGTACACACCAATTTTAATTATGTGATTTGGCATCAAGCCTAATAGTACACACCAATTTTAACATTTAAACCGAGGCTACACCTTATGTTCTTTTTGTACATGTGCTACACTTTCTCGAGCACAAAATCTTACGATATGCACTAAGGTGTTCATGATTGGCTAGTAAACAGTGGTGAGATGGTTATTTATGCCTTTCCCTAAAGGTTCAAGTCTGATAGTTCAAATAGTATATAAAATACCTTGAACGTTTAGACCCCCAATTTACAAATTACCAATTCAAGCTTTATGACAAACAATAAGTGTGCGGAAAATGAACACAAACTATAAATAGAATTGGTAAACAATCTAAGCCAATTAAAATCACATCCACAGCAGAAAATAAAAGACAAAAATAAAGGGAAGAGAGATGCAAACACAAGGACAACACACGATGTGTTATCGAAGAGGAAACCGAAGCCCTCGGCGTAAAACCTCTCCGCCGCCCTCCAAGCGGTCAATAATCCACTAGAAAATGTAGTTGGGATACATGAACAGCAATAGACCCTCCAAGCCTAATCTACCCAGTGTACCTAAGCCCTCCAAGCTTCTTGCTCCAACGAGGTTGCGCCAAACCTTTGTCTTTTCTAACTTACCGGATTCCGCTATAGCCCATAGCATCAACCAATAACCATTGGTCCCTTCCTAATTGCTTCCCAAAAACCAAATAGCCTTCTCACAGATATGGGTATGGTGAGAAAAGGATTTGGATAATGAACCTCTCAAGGATGTAACAATGGAGAGGGTGAGAGTAGAGGAATTTGAAGAGTCTTTATGTGAAGATTGGGGATGAGTCAATCTTGTTTTTCTCTAGGGTTTCTCTCTCAATATTCTCTCTAGAAGCTCTCTTTCTTTTGTGGGTATAAGGGGTATTTATACTAGGGTGAGAATGGAATGTGAAGAGTCAGGATTTTCAAAATAGGGCTGGGTCGCGGCTTGGCCTCGCGGCTTGACTGAGTCGCGAGATCCAGCCGCGAGATAACAGAACGGCCAGTTGTCCTATTTTGTCCTGTAGTGCTCCAGTTAGCATGACGCTTCAACTTCTGGCATGCCTGGCACGTGTGCATCTTCTGGCGGCTTGCAGCCGCGAGTCACCCGCGAGATCCAGCCGCGAGTCTCTATTTTCTTGCACACTCTTGAGCATTTCAACACTCTATCTCACTCACTACCCTTACAACAATCCCACTTAAATACAGGGTTACTAATGTTGAAATACAAGAAAATTTGGCACGGAATAAAGCCAACAAGATGGTTGATTAAATTCAACCTTACAAAGTCCGACAGTCAAAGACATGTGACTTCAAGATCAAGACAAAGTGATCAAAACTATAAACATCTCCCACACAACATGCACTACAAAGCTCAAACTAGTAAAGTACAATAAAAGAAGCTCATCCAAGCTAAACAAGATATATAAACATGTTATGTAAAGATAATATGGTCAATCCTTGATTATAAATCCAAGATGTGAAATACAAAACACAAAAATATTTTTTTTTAAAAAAATTTATGACCAAAAACAAAAAGCACACATTATGCTAAATGAACATTGCAAATGCAATGCATGACAGTGCTTAACTAAGCTATAGAGGATACACAAACAAGAAATATCAATTTCTTAATTAATCCATGAGTACATGTACAAACTAGTACATATTCATATAAAATCAAAAATAGCTTAGCACTTATATAACGCATATTATTCAAGTTTCTCCACAATGTCAAGCATGTTCTAAATCAAAAGAGAGATATCATAATTCATGTAATCCTCAAGAAAAATAAAACAAGACTCAAAATAAAATATTTTTGTCTTTTTGAAAATTTTTCAATGTTTTTGGATTTTTTTTAATAAAAAAAACCTAAAAAAAAAAAAAAAAAAACAACCAAAAACAGAAACAAGACATGTCCACAAACAATCGAAAGAATTAAATCTGGGACAAGTCAGCAACACTCACCTTAGAGAATTTTTTCTCACCCATATAGCACGAGTTTTCGGCTTTGTAGGTGAAAATCCATGAGAAGCAGAGTGTATTTGAGGAATTACACCAATCTTCTGAGAAAGACTGAAATCCTGCAAATTCCTTTCACAAGCCAACAAGCTCAAATTTTTCAAAAGAATATGAAACAATTTATATGGACTTATGGCAGGAGAAATATCATCACAAATCCTAAACTGAAATACAGAATGCTTAAATTTCAGTTTATGACAATTAGGACGAATGTGACCACGGACACCACAAAAGTGGCAAACAGGAACAAATTTAGGAACATCAGTATTCCTAGTGGGGTTTCCGGTCACAGGCTTTGGTTCTTGCCTCAACAAAGAACAATTTGGTCTAATATGACCAACAACACCACAAAGGTGACAAGTAGGCACAAAAACAGATTTATTATGCTCTCTAACAGTAGGTTTATACGTAGATTTAGAAACATCAGCGTCTGCATCAGAACTTTTACCTTTGTCTAACCTAGCAAAATAAGTCTTTTCTTTATTATTTCTCTTAAAAGGAGGGATATAAACTTTCTCAGTTTTAGGCTTAAGAGAAACAGAAACACTTCTGTTATCAACAGCAAGCTTGGTACTAGTCAAATTTTCAATTTTAGCTTTAGATTCAACTAACTCTTGTTCCAAGCTTTTCATCTTCTCATCTTGAGAGGAAATTTGATTTCTCAAAAATTCATTCTTTTTATTAGATTCATCTAATCTAACAACCAATTCCTCTTTTTCAAGATTAGCCAATTTTAACTCTTCCTTGAATTTCTTAGCAATTTTCATAGATTTCAATAATTCCTTACGAAGAGTTTCACAAGCATCAATAAAATCAACAGAAGCATGAGCAGAAACATGATTAGAAAGACACTTCAAATTATCCATGACAACAGGGGTCAAGGATTAGCTCTTAGATCAAAAGATCTAAAACAAAAGAGCAACATGCTCTAATACCACTTGTCAGTTTTTAGACCCCTTAAAAACACAATTGGATTAACCTAGTTAATTAGCCAAGTTGTTACTTAGTCCAAATTCTAAATCTAGGTTATCACAATCAAACAATCATATCATGCAAAGCAGCGGAAAGATAAATAACACAAAGATATGATCACGCAGGAAACCAAACTAGTAAAAACCTAGGGAGGATTTAACCTAACTATCCTCAAAATAAACCTGAATCCATTATCTTGAAAGAATTGAAGTTCATATAATAAGACTTACAAGCCCCCACGCTCGACTTTTTATTGCTATCCACCAGTAGAACTTACTGACACGACCACGTGCAAGCTCCGAAACCACGGACTCCTTTTTTCTTGGATTCACCACCAGATACAAGCACACCCGTTTGTGTTTCTTTAAGTTCTTATGGCAGCAACTGAATGATCATCAAGTTCTTGAACGAATCTCCTTCTTGATAATCCTAAACTTGTGTAAAGGAAAGCTCCTCACAGATCTCACAAGAGATTTACACAATCAGCAATATGAGCAACAATACAACTCTCAAGCAACCAAGACTTTAGAGAGGTTTGGGTACAAAACCCTAAAACCAAAAGAGGCATTCTAATCTCTCTCTCCTCCGTCTCAAAAACGTGGCTTAGGATTTCCTTTATATAGTGGGAGAAGTAGATCTGAAACCCTAATCCTTAATGGGCTTAAGCTACTGTTTGGGCCGACTTAAAATTCTGCAGATACGATTTTCGATTGATCGAGCCTGTTCTTCGATCGATCGAACCAGACAGAATATGAAGTCTTCTTCCTGCAGCTTGTATGTTCTTGAATCTTGACTTGAATCACCTTGAGCATTGTCTAATAAAACCTATAGACTCTAAGATCTATATCTAGATAAGTTTGTGTTCACGATTTGCCAATTGTTCTAAACATTTAGAACCTAACAGGGGGTCTTAACGTTCATAATGTTTTATACACTTATTGAACATTCATAGTACAATGAGAAATGTGAATTTGATTTTAGTTTTAGGATAAAATGTAAATTACATCCTCTAAATTTGATTGAAATTCATTTCAGTCTTTTAACTTTATTTTCGTTCAATTAATTTTTCTAATTTCAAATTTCAAATTTATTCAAGTTAGACCTTTTGTCCAATTGATAAAACTGTCACTATATAAGAAAATTGAGTTTCAATTGTTATTAAAAACGTGAGTTTTCAAATCCTTTATACAAAAATAATGTCATGAGTCCCTTATTATTTATTTGTTTGTTTGATTTTTTATTTTTAATAATTTGATAATTATTAATGGGAGAAGGGAATTTGAATCTTGAATGTCATTAATACTCCCGGAGCCCAAAGGTATCAACCAATTGTTCTAAAATCTCCTTCTTTTATCCTTATATATCACAATTCACAAAGATCTTCTTTTTGTTTTTTTAATCAACAGATCGTACGAATGTAACTAACGTATCTATTAGGAAAGGAGCCCATAATAAACACCCCCCTTTGTGGTTAACATATTCAATACATTTATGACACTACATTTTAGTGAACTAGTGGTAAAAAATTCACCTTAAGCCACCAAAAAAAAAAAAAAAAAAAAAAAAAATCACCCATTTAGAACCACGTTCGCAAAATCTTAGGTCGGCCCTTGTTTTGCCCATTTTTGTTTGATTTGAGACCTGGATGTTAACTGTCAAATTCCGTTCCTTTTTTAGGCCAAATTTCAGGATTCTCCACCCCACTAAAAGATAAGTAAATTATATTTAAGCTAATGATACTTTTGGATTAATTTTTCATATTTAATTTGAACTATAAAAAAATATATTACAAAGGAAGATGATTGATCACTTTTACCAACTTAATGTGTATTTTGTTGGGAAATTGTCTCAAATTCCAATTGTGACTTAAAAAGCTAATTAAAGTAATTTTTTGTTGAAGAATGAAAAATAAATTTGGTTGTTGTTTTGAGTTTATTTGGGGTGAAAGAAAAGTCTATTCCTTGTTCTCCAAAGAATAAGAATTGAGTCTTATAATAAACAGTTTTGCAAAGAATTTGATAAATTTGGCCCAAAGATATCCCTATGGGGGAAGATGAGAGAATCATAGAATTGAACATGGAAAAAAAAATGATTTTCACATGGGATGTAGTGCAAGGAGAGAAACAGTAAGTTTTGGATTTTCTCTACAAATTAGAGTTTTTCTTAAAGCACAAAAAAAGAAAAGAATTTACGGGGCTTTGATTAATGTTGCAAAGTGAAAAATAAAAATAAAAATAAATAAAAATACAGTGAGTGCAATGAAGAAGAAAAATAATGTGTATGAGAGCAGAGGTTATTCTTTGGGTGTGATACATACACATTAAAGATAAATTTGAAGATTTCTCTAAGGACAAGTTTTTTGAGTGCTACAACTAAGGAAAGTTGTATTGAAAGTGAGTAAAGATCTCAAGTGAGTTCATTTAAATTACTAGAGAGAAAGATTATCGTATTTACTGTAAATCTCAAGGAAGGAATAAACTTAAGAATATATATTTTAATTTATTTATTTTAGTGAATTTTTTCGGAATTTTTTCCAAGGTTTTTCCCTTTATGGAGAAAGTGTTTTCCATGTAAATCTATGTTTTGGTGTATGATTGATACATTGGCTTGGTAAATTTAGTGATAATATATTTTTGGATATTGATTAAACTTCTTAATTTACATAACACTAGACTAGGACCCAACATATTACTATAGATGCATACTTTAAAGAAAAATGCTAAAACTATTGACTTACAAATTGACGTAATAATCAATGTTAGAAAATGATGTGTCATCAATCATGGAAAAAAAATATATTTATTAATCATATCGTTGAAGTGATACCAATCGTTACTGTTAGGGCTGTCCAACCAACCTGTGGAACCGATCCACCAGTCCCAACCGTCCAATTCAACCCTAAAATTGGCTGATCTGACACCTATGACAGTCTAAGGCAATTCTCCGCCCTAGAAACCAATCCTGGTGGGTTGTTGCATGAAAACTTGACTCCAACCGACCCAAACAATCTCCACCCCACTAAAGTATCCATTATGCTCTTCCCTGACTCAAATCGATAACTGATTAATACACAAAGAGATTCGACTCTCCCAATTCAACTCTTCTTCCCAGTCGGCTATGGGTGCCATTGTTGTGGACCCGAAGTGATCATCGAGTCGAGTTTGGGTTGGGCATATACTAGACCTGTGGACAACCCTACCAATCATATTTTTTTATCCCTTCATCACATAATAAAATTTAGAAAAATGTTATATCTACAATAGTTTCACAACAAATCCAAAGTGACAAGTTGTTAATAACTATTATTGGTGGGAAAAAAATAATTTCAATAGTGAGTAAAAATTAGAACAAGTAATATAACTTACTACTTGTGATTTATTATGAAAGTATTGTGAAAATATTATATACATAACACTTTTCTAATTTTTATAATAATTCTAACATATATTATTTGTTTTATACAAAAAATAAAACATATATTATTTATACACCAATTGTATTAGGTTATGTGGAGCCCAGTTGTGTTTGATTCGAATTATGACTCGACTCAAAATAATATTATTATGGTTTTCAATGGGAGATTTACTACCACATTTTGCATTTTTCTGAAAATAGTGAAATTGCTACAACTCTTTGGACGTAGACAAATGGCCAAACTACGTAAATATTGTCTTATGTGATTACTTTTTCTTTGGCGCATATTTTTCTTTTATTTTACATCTCACAGATTTGGGAATTTCATGCTCATATTCCCTTTAAATTGCAAAGCTTGGAAATCTACAGCAACACGAGGCAATATTATTTTACATCGTAAAAGCAAAGGAACTACCATAGAATTGAGAGGATCTTTCGAAATCCGAGAAATCCAATGAGAGAGAGAGAGAGAGAGAGAGTCAAGGAATTAACTTTCAAAATAGAACTTCAGTATGATTAATAACGTTAGTTTTCCATTTCTCTTTCTCTTTTGTAAGATTCATTTGTTTCCTTTATCAAATAATTAATGATTTATTAATATTTGTAAATTGTTTGCACTGTAAATTAAAGTAAATCCAAACCACAAAAACCCCTTCCCCTAAAGAAAAAATCCCATCATTTGACCCCTTTCAATTGGCATGTTAATCTAACTTTTGCTGAGTTTATCTTCACTATGACGTCTCTGTATCGCCTTTCGAATTAAAAGAGAGGATTCAGCACAGCACTACAGATTGGATAAGCAATTAATTAAGAAGAAAAGAAACAGCAACATAAAGCCAATTTAGGAATCAAAGGGTAGCAGTTTTTAATTAGAAACCATGTGGAAAGATGTTTTTCCATCATATAAAGTGGGCAATACACATTTGCCCGTGGGTATTTACTTAGGTTAAACACTATCAGACAAAAAATTATGAGCATTTAGTAATCAGAGGCTTCCGAATCTATGCATTTAAATAGTTAAACTTTGATTATCAAAAAAAAAAAAGAATAGTTAAACTTTCTTCTTTAATTTATTTTCATGAACTGCCCAATTAGATTTCACATACAGTACAACAGTGGACGACTAACACAATTGCTCGACACAAGTCTAATTGTAAATGAAAGAAATGTCTAACTACACAAAGAGAAAGAAGAAGATATGAGTAAAAAATTAGACAAAATTGGTGGTAAGGTGGGGACAAAATAAGGACGAGTTTGTGCAATTCTGAGGTAATGGGATTCCGTTGAAAAAGCAAAAGACTTTGTCCCAAAGAAAAGACAATGTCCATGTTGGATTTCAGTATTATTATTGTTTAATTAGCGTTGAAATCTTAGATTAGTCATGCATTTTCACTATATATATCCATTTGAGCTAACTTCTGTGTCACAGAACGATACCTGAACAATCCAGCCTAGTTTATTTACAAACTCTTCTATCAGCTAGCAATTTTCATTTTGTGCATCAGAATGGCCAACTCCAATGTCATGAAAGTTTCAATGCTGATCATCCTTCTCATTTTATCTGTGCATGTGAGTAGCTTTGAAGCACTAAAGTATCATGAGCGTAAGACAATGCAGAAAAGAATAAGTAGCAGATCTCTTTTACGTGAACTGGTCTTTGATTTGTCTAAGATGCAGCTGAACAAAAGGACGATAATCCCAGACGACTCAAACCCATCAAGGCTTCCACCGGGAGGTCCAGACCACCAGCATAACACTGAACCACCAGCATTGATGCCCTAGATGCCATTTGAAGTATGCATGCAGTTGCAGGGACAGCTCTACCCTAGATATGCAAATACAGGAATAGAGATTCACTGCAACCATTTGTATTTGGGGGTGCTAAAAAGAATAAAAAAAGTTTGGCTCCAAACATGTTTGAAGCTTTCTCTTATATATTATATGGTAATTAAAGAGACTATCCATGTGCAGTTTTAGTTATAAAACTTTTAATGAGTCATGCGACTTGTTTAAATAATACACATGGATAGTCTTATACATTATCATGTAATTGTTTGGAAAAGATAGCTATAAGTTTGGAGCCAAAAATTTTCAAAAAAAATAATGTATTTCTGCATCTTAGTTTATTATGTATACTAAGCACCACTATCTATTATCTAGTTAACTTTGCCATTTCAGGTTAGTTTTGTTGTTTTTTTTTTTAATAAGAGTAAAAGTGTGTTTGTGTTAAGTATAAAAGTGGTTTTTGTATTGTACTTTGTTCCTATTAACTGTCCTCATGTTATGTGTCTGGTTTTTTTTTTTTTTCTTTTTTTTTTCTTTTTTTTCTTTTTTTTTACTTTGGTTATTTTATAAGGAAAGTAAAAATAATAAATAACAAGCTTTGATTGAAGAAGTGTAAAGTAGAACACAAAAATTAAGACAGTTGATTTGTAATTCTCTATTCCATTTTAGGTGTTCCACGCTCTATTCTCCACTAATTACAATATATCACAAGTCGGTTTTTCTTCTTTTTTTATAAAATATCCTAAGTTTAAAATGAGAAAAGTCATACATATGTTATACTATGATTGGTAGAGCAAAAGGTGAACACCTATAGTGAAATAGAGAATTTCTTTTTCTTTTTCTTTTTTATAATTCGATAATTGGGGGATTGAACCTTGATATTTTCATTGAAAACACTAAAATGTGCTGATTGAGCTACAAATTCTTGTCCAAAAGATCCTATTATCGTACAAAGGGGTTGCAATAGCTCACTCTAGTAGTATAAGTCATAATTAACATAACTTTAATCTCATCCAATATCCCGTTCTTTAGGTGGTAGAAAGTAATAATTGAGGTGAACCAACTTCACATAATTGTCCCCAAGGATTTAATTAATTCAGTGCTTAATACCCGTTTGGATACAACTTTTATCCCCAGCGTTTGCGTTTTGCATTCTTTTTTTTTTTTTCTTTTTTTTTTGAGAAGCGTGTTTCAGCAATCAAAGTGTTTTTCCAATGGATCATGTACACTATTCACGAGACCCACAAACCTCTTTTTTTAACAAAACTTTTATTAAAAATGGGTCTCACGATACTATTTACACATTTAAAAATTATTTTGCTACAATGTTTTCAATTTTCAGTTTTTAACAAAATAAGTGGCATCCAAACGAACCCTTAGTCCACACCAAAACCCTAACACATAGACCACGCCCCTGGGTATGTCTTCCATATATTGTGCGCATGCACACGCTAATAAACTCATCGTTACGTAGGCTAACTATAATAAAATACTAGTTTCAGAACACAATGGCTTTGTATGACAAAAAGAAAGAAAAAGCAGTAGAACGCACACACAATAAGTCATTTTGTGCAAAAGCAAAAACTAAACAAACTAGTAGACAATTTAGAAAATATGATTTAACATCTATCGTCTAGGTATTGCCTTTCAATTAAAATTAACAAATGTGATGACCATTGACCATATATATATGATCGTATTAATTTATTTAATTATACAAAGTAATGAGAAGCTTCCACAAAGACACTGTTATATGATTACAGCCTTAAAGACACTGTTATATGCAAACAAATTAAAAAACATCCAGTCCGTCTTTTAATTCTAAGGGCGTAGCACTCTTCTACAGTAGTGTACTTTTTGCCCATAGTTGTGGTGAGTTCTCTCTATGTACACCAGCGTTAGGTTGGGCTCCTTTGTTCTTTCATGTCTCTTGCAAGGACATAGACCTCATACCCAGTCCTTCCATAGTCCTTAGCCTCAGGTGGGTTTGGAATGTTGGCATATGCGGAAGTTTTATTGAAAAAGTGCAATGGATTACAAGGTTTTTTTTATGATGCAGAACTGCTGCTCCTACACAATGCTAGACAGATTTTTTCAGATCTACATAAAGCAGTACAATAGCACTTATTTATACTTGAAACAGGCTCCTAGACTTCTAGATCTAAATAACTGACCCTTAGGAACACAAACAGTTTATCACCCTGGAATACTAACAGCCATCATCTAGAAATTTCTTTATTAAAATTACAAATTAATTCTAACACCCCCACTTAATTTGTAATCTTTAATTACTTCTTGAACCACTCCATATTGTCAACTGTAGCTACTTTGGTGAGAACATCTAATGGCTGATCATTGGTATGAATGAATTGTAGTTGGATTTCTCCTAACCAACCTAGTCTCGAATAAAATGGTGCCTAATCTCAATGAGCTTTGTCCTTGCATGAAAAATAGGATTCTTAGTCATTGCAATGGCTGACATATTGTCATAGCTTATAATAGGTTCTTCAATTTTTTGCTGCAAATCTGAATGTAATCTCCTTAGTCAAATAGCTTCACATGCTGCATCAGTTGCTACAATGTATTCAACTTCTGCTGAAGATAAGGCAACTGTCTTTTGCTTCTTTGAACTCCAAGCAATCACATTTGATCCCAAGCAAAAAATGTAGCCAGACGTGCTTTTTCTGTCATCAAGTGATCCAACCCAATCACTATCAATGAAACCAACAAGATTGTTGTCATTCTCCTTTTTGTACAAAATGCCTCGCTTCTTTGTGCCTTATAGGTAGCGAAGAATTCTTTTTGCTGCTACATAATGCAGCTTGCTGGGCTGGATCATGAACCTTGATATAAAGCTAACTGAATGAACAATATCTAGCCTTGTATTCGTGAGATAAATCAAAGAACCAACAAGGTTTCGATATGTCTTTGCATCTTCCTTTTCTGCTGCATCTTCTTGCTGCAATTTTTCATTAGAAGACACAGGTGTGGACACCGGTTTACATGCTTCCATGTGAAATGTTTTAAGCAAATCTTCAATGTACTTTTCTTGGCAAATAAAAACTTCACTTTTAGATTGTCACACTTGAAAACAAAGAAAGTATTTCATCAAACCCAAATCAATCATCTCAAATTCTTTCATCATGGCCTTTTTAAAATCTTCAACTATCTTCATATTTGTGCCATATAGATCAAATCATCAACATATAAACAAATTACTAGAAAATCTGTAGTACCTTCATGCTTGACATAAAGCGATGGCTCACATTTGCTCCTTTGAAAACCATCTTGGCGAAAGTAGCCGTCAAATTTGCTGTTCCAAGCTCTTGTAGCTTGCTTTAGGACATACAATGCCTTTTGAAGTCGATAGACTTTGTCTTCTTTGCCTTTTTGTCTTCTTTGCCTTTCTTAAAGTATCCCATCTATTGCTCTACGTACACTTCTTCTTCGAAGTAGCCATTTAAAAATGTTGACTTAACATCAAGCTGAAATACTTGAATCTCCATTTGTGCAGTAAGAGCTAAGAAAGTTCTAATAGCTTCCATACGAACAACAGGTGCAAATCTTTCATGGAAATCCACTCCAGGCTTTTATGCATAGCCTTTTACGACCAAAGATGCCTTATGCTTTTGAATTGAGCCATCTTCATTGTACTTCGTTTTAAAAATTCATTTTAAGACAATCACGTCTCTTCCATTTGGCAAGTCCACAAGCTCCCATGTGTGATTTCTCTCAATGCTAGCAATTTCTTCATCCATCGCTTTTGCCTACACATTCTCCTTTGCAGCATCTTCAAAGGTTTGTGGCTCACTAGCAAATAATGTGAATTCACAAGATTGATATACATCTAACAATGAGCAAAACTTTCTTGGAGGGCTATTTGAATCATAAGATTTTGAATTTGGCAAGGCAGTGCTTGAAGATCTAGTTGAAGATGATGTTGCTCTTGGGGCTTCTTCAGAATTCATGCTTGGAAGTGAATTAGACTTGTCTTGAAAATCAAGAGAAACAGCAACTTCCAAGTTTTTGCTTTCTTGGACATTTTCCTCCCATTGCCATGCTGCCAACTCATCAAAAATAACATCTCTTGAAATCACCAGCTTGTTTGTCTTGGGATTCAAAAGGCGAAATCCTTAGACTCATCACTATAGCCAATGAAGATGTACTTTTCCCCCTTTTAATCAAACTTCTTTCTTTCTTGTGAGGGAATATGAGCATATGCTATGCAACTAAAGACTTTAAGCTGATTCACCATAGGTTTCTGCTTATGCCAAGCTTCAAACGTAGTTTTGTCTCTAACTACTTTTGCTGGAGAGGGATTTTGAATATATGCAGCTGTGTTGACAGCTTTGCCCATAACATGTTGGGTAATCCCTTGCCCTTGAGCATGCTTCTAGCCATTTCTTCAATTGTTCGATTCTTCCGTTCAGCTACTTCGTTTTGTTAAGGAGTTCTTTGAACTATGAGTTGCCTTTGAATGCCATTTTCTTTACAATATTTCATAAATGGTTTATAAATAAACTCTCCACCACGGTTAGTTCTCAAGGTCTTCATTTGATGATCACTTTGCCTTTCAACAAGAGCTTTAAACTGAAGAAAAAATGAGAATTCTTCTGACTTTTGATCAAGAAAATAAATCCATATCATCCTTGTGTAATCATCAACAAACAAAAGAAAATATATTTTGTTGCTTAGTGATGGAGTTCTAGTTGACCCACATATGTCTACATGCATAAGCTCTAGAGGAGCACGAGCTCTCCATGCTGTCTTTGGAAATGGAAGATGATGCATCTTGCCATATATACAACCTTCACAAATGATGTCATTTTTCTAAATTGAAGGAAGACCAACTACCATATTTCTTTACTTAAACAATTGAAGGCCTTGATAATTCAAATGCCCATACCTTAGAAGCCAAAGATGAGACTCATCAACAGTCTCACTTTTCAAAGAAATTTTCTCATATAATGGCATGCTAAGTGGAAAAACATTATTTTGTGACATTCCAACCTTTGCCACTATCAATTTGTTTTTCTTATCATACATAGTGCACACACCATCATCAAAGTATAAAGAATAACCTTTTCTAAGCAACTGACCAACACTAAGAAGGTTTTGAGATAAGCTTGGCACATAAAGAACATCATGAATATATTTTTGGTTACCTTCTTCAGTGTGGATAGCAATGGTTCCTTTTCCTTCAACTTTCTTTAGCTCTCCATCTCCAAGCTTTACTACAGAAGTATAACTACGATCAAGTTCCACAAAAGACTTGGAATTCGTTGTCATATGACTGCTGCATCCACTATCCAGAAACCATGTATCTTGTGTTTCATGTTGAGCATTCAAGCAAGAATAAATAACTGATCTTCTTGACTGCCTTTTACAAAATTCATATCATTTTTCACTTGTTTGTCTCGGTACCAGCAGTTTCTTTTAGAGTGATTAGGAATTTTGCATCTAGTGCATCTGAAACGACATTCCTTTGACTCATGACCAAGTTTCTTGCAAATAAAACATTGGCCACTAAAGGTACCTAGTTTTTGCTGGTATTTTTCTCCCTTCTTTCCGTGTCCTCTGTTCTACCCTTCTTTGAAGTTGCCTCAGCCTTTTCCATATTGACACTTCTTTTGATAATTGCCTCCTCTTTTCCCTTGTTTTTCTTTGGAAATTTCATTATGAGAGACATTCAGCATTGATTGAAATGCTTGCTCCAATGACTGGCTTGAAAATCTACTCATCCTTCCTTCATGTGCTTCAAAAGACCCCATCAATTCATACATGGTAAGAACTAATAGGCCTTTAGATTCTTCTATTATTGCTACTACATGGTCAAATTTTTAAGGCAAACTCTGGAACCTCTTCTCAACAAGTTTCTTCTCTTGAATTGTACCTCCAGAGCTCTTGATTTGATTAACAATCCTAGCAACTCTTGAATTGAAATATTTGACAGATTCAGTTTCTTTCATTGTCAAATTATCAAATTCTCTCCACAAATTTTAAAGCTTAACAGAGATGGCTTTATTTGAGCCTTGAAACTCCTTTTGCAAAATCTCCCATGCATCTTTTGCTTTTTTAACATCGAAATTCTGGGATAAATAGATTTGCTTACCCTGTGATGAATGATCCTCAAGGCAGTAGTATTTTTCTTCAATTTGTCCTTGTACTCCTTTTGATTTGCATCAGTCCAAGAAGAATTCTCAGTTTCTGGTGGGTCTTCGAAACCATCTTCAATCGAATCCCATAAATCTTGGGAAATGAAAATGGTCTCAATTTAGAACTCCAGTAGTCATTGTGTTCTCCATTGAAAATAGGAACCTGGTTTGTTGAATAGAAAAACAAGACATCTCCAGATTTGGCATCCATGGAGAATAACTAAAAAGAGGTTTAATAGTGGGTGAAGAACGAAATAACAGGTATTGTATAGGCTGTATGAGCTGGCTCTGATACCAAAATTTGTTGGCATATGTGGAAGTTTTATTGATAAAGTGCAATAGATTACAAGGATTTTTTTTTTTATGATGCAGAGCTACTGCTCCTGCACAATGCTAGACAGATTTTTTCTGATCTACATAAAGCAATACAATAGCACTTATTTTTACTTGAAAGATGCTTCTAGACTTCTAGGTACAAATAACTGACCTTTAGGAACACAAACAGTTTATCACCCTAGAATACTAACAGCCATCATGTCACGTCCCAAACCCAAAAGGATCCAAAGCGTGAGAGAAGAACCATTAAGAGAGAGAACATAGGAGTTTTTCTTTTCTTTTCTTTTCTTTTCTTCTCCTTGACACATGATAAGAATAAATAACCATACTAAAATCTCCATATTACAAGTCTGAGCTCTATAACACATTTACAAACAATAACTCAAACCATGTGCCTCTAAATAATACATGAATATATTTCAAAGCTCCAAATGGATAACACAAAACCACAATCCCTTCTAGAATACACAACCTCAACATTGAAGCTAGGCCTACCATGCCTAAGGCTAACAAACCTCAAATACCTAACCTCTAATAGAATTAATTATGACTTTGTTAAACTTTGCAAGATTGAGTCACCAACCATTTATGGCCCAAGTCTCCCAAATTTAATATTGCACTCCAATCACCACCAATAAATTAAGCTCCATGCCCGACGTGTAGCTAATTTATCTGCAAAACTGTTAGAAATTGGGATGAGCTAAAGCCCAGTAAGTAGCATAATTAATGGGAGTGGGGGAAATGCAAGTCTCATGATAATGGGCATTTTACAAAACATGTTATACTTTGGGAATTTCAATGAAAATCCAGCAAATTCATTTTCATTGGTAAAATGACAAGAATGATTAAAACTATGCAGCACAAAGCTTTCTCAAAATATCTCAACATGAAACTACATACTATATACTGTGAGCAATCAAAACACCACTCCAAAACCTGAAAATTCAACCCAAGGCCACGTGACAACGCCGTCACAAAGATGGAACTCATTGCCGACACACAGCCGGAACTAATCTACCATCACAAAGACGGAATTCAACGTCGTCACAAAGACAAAACTCATATGCCGTCACAAAGACGAGTGCTAAGATACCAATGTCACACAGACTATAGTATCTAGCTAGGAAATCACCGGGTAATCACACGTCACGGCACAAGGGTAAAACATAAAGAGCTCACAGATTACATGAATTCAAAACACAGTTCATTTCCAAGTAGTTTCACAAAACCTTTTTAATATCCAAAACTTCTCAAAGCCTTCAAACTCATTTCTTGTCAAGAAGATTTTGTATCAACCCTCCCAATTATCAAAGCATCTTTAAATTTTGCGAATAATGCAATAAATCCATAAAATCCATTTTCAAGAATTTAATCAAAGATGCTTTTCTCTCCCTTGCCAAATATTCATGCATTTCGCCATATGCAATATTAAACATGATACACTTTTCATAAATAGTCATATACATTAAGGTTACAACATAATAGTTTTTAGAAAGATATAGTTACACAAATAATTTTCCAAAATATGTTTAACCCAAAAACAATGTTTATGCAACATGGTTATTTTCCAAAAATTCCCATTAAAAAGCTACTTACCTCAGAAGACCAACCAATTTTACCTCAACCGGGCACAACCACCTAAGCAAGCAATCCAATTACTAGGTCCATCACCAAGAATCTCGAAACCTAGAAACTCAATGATCAAGCCTATCAATAACAAGGCCTATCACAAAGTACCTTCAAACTTGTCTCCATAAATCGAAAATAGTCCCCTAAAATCAATCGAGGGCCTAAAGCCTAACATGACTATCCCAAGGCACCTATTGCCAAGGGACATCAAACAAGCATACAAGTGATCCAAAGGACTATAACAAAACCAAAGCATTTTAATACACTACTACAAGTGTTTAAACCAATCCATTATTAAAATTAACTAAGTAAAACACATGTCAAAGAAAACACAGGAATTTACAAGCCAACCCACTCAATGAAGGTTTCAAGTAAATTCCACAAAATCTCAACATACTCATCATACTTTTAGATTCACTACACAGCAGGTCAGCACTTTTGTAAAAATCATTTGGTCCGTGAAATTTATCCGATAAACTTGAAATTAAATAGGGATAAGTTCTTATACGTGCAGTATGTACCATCAAAAATTCAGCTCAAAATAATTTTTCAATAATTTATTAAAAATCACGTATTACAGCTGACTCAAATCTGTCCATGACAGATTTAGGTTCCCAAAAGAAAATTTCTATAGCTTTAATACTAGCCCAAATGCTTTGAGACTTTAGTCACATTAAAACCACATGTCTTAAAGCATATTAAAAACAAGGAATGAAACCCTTAATCTCATATAAACAATCACCACAACTAAAAATCAAGAAACCAAAACTCGTAACTCATAGAAACAAATTATCAAACATTTGGCATGCAATAACCACATGTTTACATCCCTTAAACAAAGTTCATAGTTAACACTACACTCACATCCACTCATGCCAAAGCCATTCAAAATACAAGGAAGCATAGTTCCAAAAATCAACCCCAACTTCCACACAAAAATCCACCCGTAAGATTGCTCAAGGAATCCTAATTACCCAAATTTTTAACCATGGAAAGGCCCCAAAAGATCACCATCTGTGAAAACCCTTAACCACTTAACAAATAAGTCCACCAAATCAAAAACCCATATACTTAATCACATGTATATCACTCGAGTAGCTTAGATTAGAAAGAAATATTACAACAACTTGAAAAGCTACAAAAATAGTTAAGAATTTACCTTTAAAATGAGAGATGAAGAAGCCTTAGAGGTTGCTATAGAGTTTTTCTAGTAAGCTTGCCAGAAAAACGATGGTGGAGGTGGTTGGATGAGCACCGGGTAAGAGAGTGAGAGAGAGGTAGAGAGTAGTTTATGTGGGTGTGTTTGTGTTTGAGTCTGAAATAAAAGAAATGAGGGCAGCCCATTACTAGCCGGCTAAGGGAGGAGAGATATTTTGCAAGATTGTGTGGTTGGCAGATAAGGGGTAGGTAGGGGGCTCATGCGTGGGTTAGAAATTTGACCACCCCGCCCCCCCACCCCCCCCCCCCCCCCCCCCTTTTTTTTTTTACTTGGGTTAGGACGTTACACATCATTTAGAAATTTCTTTATTAAAATTACAAATTAATTCTAACATGGAATCCTAACCTTCTTACCCATGCCATTGATTCCATTGATTTAACCCTTACGCCGTATACATTCAATCCCCTTAACTGCCAATGGTGTGAGCATGTTATCAACAATCACTGCTTCTTCCTTTTCTATATTTTCCATGTTTGGAAATAATGGCAAACAAACGATTCCTTGAAACCAAATCCTAATGTTTCAAACTGCTTTTTCCCGCATAGTTTAACCACTATTTTTCTTCACTAATGATCACTATAACACATCTTCTAATGAGTGATATGACTTGTGTTAGATATGGTGTTGGAAAACTTAATTCATGACAATGTAATATTTGTTTAATTTTTTATGATGTTATAGATTCAAATCAAGTTAATGCAATCTTCAATTTCTCAACTGCAACTCAATTGACTCTTGATAGATCTAGAATTATTTATCGATCAACTCTTGATCAAATCTCGATCGAGAATCAAGAAGCTGAATTCTTTTAAAGATCCAATAAATCGGGTAATGAATTTGAATTTAAGCCTTAAATGCTAAAGTATACAAGGATGTATAATAATGGATTAAAAACAAGAGAGAGCTATTATTGTGCATCAAAGAGTGAAAAACCTAATTCTTTCTATATCATCACAATATTGAAGATCAAGCAATAAATTAGAAGACGGTTTGTTAAAATTAATTGATGATTGAAAATTAAAACCGGCCATGTAGCCATCGCAAACCGTAATTGTAAAGAAGCTTCAAGATAGTCCTTGAAGTCATAGATGAGGTTCGTGTAGAGAGTTCCATATTAAAAGAGTCTAGGAGGGTTTTGAGTAGTGTGGGGGTCACATTTGTTAGTTCTACTATTGGAAGCTATTAGAAACATGTGTATGTTTCAATTGTGAAACTTCGATTCCAATAATTGAATTTTTTTTATTTGAGACCAGTATTAATACTCAAAGGATTTTTTTTTTTTTTTTTTTTTTTTTTTTTTTTTTGTCCATCGATTTTTCACTTTGTCAATAAATCACTAGTGTTATTTATTTTACTGCACAATATATTAAATAGGATTTGTTTATTGAGGCTTGTTAATGGAATATTAAGGAACATCATAATTGATACGCTTCATAAAGTTGGGTTATTCCCATTATAAAGTAAATCAAGGGGTTTAAACTTCCATTTCAATTGGAATCAAAGCCAAGTTAACTTCATATTAGAATTTGGTTCCTAAGTTGATCCTTGACTCATGTTGTCAATGGATCATGGTAGCATGGGTTACAGTCACATAATGGATTATGGCAGCCACCCTTAGTGATGTTGAGTCCAAGAATAGTGAATCAAAGAGTAAAAAGGAGGGAAAGTTCATGGCTTTCACAACCTCTCTAGTGGAAGAAAGAGTGGCAGTTGAGAGTTTTTGTGAATTCAACTTATGATGAACTAGCTAATAATGCCATGCTATAAGAAGCTTATAATAATCTTTGTAAGATTGCTTCTAGGTCAGTGAAAACAACTAGGTTAGCATTAGTTAAGCTAAATGTGGCGGTGTGAGCGCACTGTCTCGCACTACACGCATGGTTCATACCCCCCCATGGGAGGTATGCCTCAACCGAATGGGCCGAAGGAGGAGATCTAGGAGTCACCAACTCATTTAGGTTTAGGAGCCAAATCGGGTCTTTTGGCTACTCATTTACATTGGTCTACGCACCAGACATTGGGTTCAAAGTTAGGATACTACTTGGCAAGGTGTTAGACACCCAAAACCACCCAGCTTGTGGACCGGCCTCCATATGTGTTGATGGGTCATATTTAATTAAAGATTTTATTAAGTATGTCCTAACCCTAAAGCTAAACATACATTACGCACTAAATGAAAAGAGCACACACAACATGTTAAATATCACATCACAACAAAAATAGGGACACGTTAAAACATAATCAAACAGATTATATTAAAAAGGAAACTGACAATCAAATTAAATATGTAAGGAAAAATATCAAATAAACCAAACATGGTAAAAAAAGACTTAAAAAAACATGGGAAACAAAATATCAATTAATTAACCTAAAACATTGAATTGAAAGTCAAACAAATCACAAAACACATGGAAGTTAATTAATTAAATCAAAATTAGGGTTTTGGCCCAAATATGGATTTGGTGTGCATACGCAAACTCAAACTTGTGTACATGCAAGGTCGAAACCCTGCACGCATCCTTGAGCATGTGTATGCATCCTTAATGCAAAATCTAGAAAAATCACTTTGTTACATCATATCTGATAGGCCAAAAACGTATTGACCCCTTGTGATAAATTAACCAATTAATTAGCCAAGTGAATTAATTAAGTTAATTAACATGTAATAAGCGTGGTAGCACAAACAAATCACCAACTAAGTTAAATGCAGCGGAAAATAAATTTGACACGAGTGATTTGTTTACGAATGGGGAAAACCACCGAGGCAAAACCCCACCGGGTGAATTTAAGGTCACCACTCCCGAGAATCCTCTATTATCACAACAAGCGGTTACAAGTAAAGGAATCCCAATACCTTATACCAACCTACAGTTGAACCCTTACCCCAATATCCAATTAGACTTGTTCTATAGTGACAATCTCTCCTTTTGATGCACGGCTCCCAATACGTGACTAACCAATCTGATGCAGGGATCCCAGTACGCGGCTTACTACTTTGCACGAATCCAAGTACGTGACTAACTCCACAGCAACCCTTTGATTGTTGTAGTTGATTTGCAGCAGTTTCACATAGAAACACCAATAAGATCTTCAATGTTGGTGCAAGAGACTTTGCTTGGTTACAGAACCCAAAGGCGTACAAGAAACGCAGCAAGAACTCTTTCTTCTGTAGTAGGAGGCTAGGGTTTCAAAAAGAAAACCTTATGAAGCTCTCTAGGGTTAGGGTTTTTCTTTTTCCACCTCCTTTAAATAGGAGCTTAATGGGCACTCCTATTCCAAATAGGTTTACACAAACCTTGGGCTTTCCTAGTCCAATAAGAATTATACAAACCCACAAACCTTGGGTTTTCCTAGTCCTATAAGGATTATACAAAACCCATAAACAAATAGCCTTTTAGAATAAAAACGTTCCTGGCTATAACCTGAATCCCGTAAGCTCGATAGATCGAGACATCTGTCGAGCTTTAATGAATCTCAACAGATCGAGCTTCTGTCGAGGAGGTATCGAGACCTGCAAATTTCACTTTTCTTGAGTAGTTCTTGAGTAATTTTCATGTCTTCAATTTAACCACTTGTAATGATCATCTTGAACCTACTTAGATTTACCCAATTACAAGTAAAGTGCGTTTTGTCAAAGGATATACCAATTACATAAAAATATGTCCCTAACAATATCAAAGAGTCTAACACAAGTACTGAAACATTTGAGAAACCCTAAAAACAAATATGATCAACTCAATATTAGATTAACATAAAAAGAAAATGAACATGGCAATTAAACAAATTAAAGATAAACATAAAATAAAATACATCAAGAAAAACATGTTTATCTAACACAAGAACACAAAGAAAGACACAAGAACAATGAAAAAACATATTATAATCAAATTAAGATCATATTAACATGCATAAAAGAAAGCCATAATCATTAAACTGAACAAAACAAACTTATAAATAAACTATAACAAGAGATTCATATGGATCTTACAAAGCAAAGTAGTAAATCATGGAAAGAAAACTATATTGGTTTAGAATCACAGATTTAAGGATAATTAACTGATCCTTCAGTGTCTACAATACATAGATTATATAGAGATAACAAGGATAACCAAAGAACACAATAGAAACAAGGAATCATAACTCAAAATAATATTCTTTTGAAAAAAGATTTAGAACCCCATATTAAGAATCACTTTCTGCCTTAAGAGATTGCTAAAGAGAGATTTTGAATCTATAAAAAACATACTTAGGTGTTGTGTGAGTGTTTAGAAAATATGAAATAGGGTTTTAGAAAAGTGGAGGCACCAAAATAAACTCTCTTTAGCTAGCCTTTGGATTGGAGACATAAGGTGAGTATTTATACGACTAAACAAGGGTTTTCAGAGCTTTTTAGAGGTTTTTTGACGTTCCTAAAGGTTTAGGGGCCTCCATAAAAGATTGAAGTGTTGGGAGCCCAAAACTGATGTTCTAAAGGCCTGGAAATTGACCTGCATAAGCATGTTTGAGGGCTACGTACGCAAGTTCACTTAGAACCCTGATTTGACTACACTATTAGCCCAACTTCAAACGGTCATAACTTATTCATTTTTAATTTAAATTAGGCAAAATTTGTGTTCAAATTGAACTCAGGATGTCTACTTTTCAATGAAATAAATTTCACCAAAGTTTTCTTTGTGGTTACAAATTTATGATCAAAAAAGTGAGCAAATATCATTTTTTAGTATTGTTTTCAAAGAGATTTAAGCACTTTTGAGTTATGATTACCTCCAAAATATTGAGAACTCTTTAATTTCCCTTGGTTGACATATTTCAAGCTCATCATTATAGTTGGGGACCAAAATTTATTAACGGTGGTACAAAATGTGATATCTATAGGTGGAACTCGAAAAGGAAGAGCTTTTAGCTAAGTTAAATGAGACCACCTAGTTGGATGCTACCAAAAAAGAGAATACTTCTTTGTTTTACTAGTTAAGAACCTTGAAGTGTGAATCGAGTCAGGATAGGACTGAGTTGGAGTGGATTTCAAGTTTTAAGCCTAAGGAGGTTTTTAGTTCTCAAAAATCTAGTTATGACAAGACTATGAATCTATGATAGGATATAGAAAAATTGGACTATGAATCTATGATAGGATATAGAAAAATTGGATCTTTTGGTCCCTTCTCTCTCAAATCCTCAGGGCTAAGGTTGGTTTTTGCCCCAATCCAAAAAGGTTTGTTAGGACATATGTGATTCACTTGTTAGGAACATATGTCACTATTTTATGTAATTGGCTAATCCTTTGACAAAACGCATTTTACTTGTATTTGGGTAGATCTAGGATGTGTTTAATACTTCAAGAAACCTTGTTTCAAGATCAAGTGTTAAAACCATACAAGTCTGTCCAAGATTCAAGTATGAAAAGTGTCTGTCATTAAAGCTCAACAGCTAGCATCTATCGAGACCTGTAAAGCCATTCCAGCCTGTGGCTTAACAACAGCTCGACAGATAGGTATCTGTCGAGGTTTATGAAGTTCAGTTTTTCAGGACTGTTTTTCATTCAATCTGCGATTGTATGTTTAGGCTTTCTTTTCTCACAACCCTAAACATATAAAATGATTGTTTTAAGGGCCGTCAAAGGTGTAACTAGTTGCACAAGTGTTGAGCAAATTTTGTTCAAGCAAATTGTGACCGGAGACAGAATTTGCCCTAGTTCATCTTTCTTGTGAAGAAGCTGCTGTGTTTGTGCACCGTAGGGTTTTGTAACCAAGGAGCTCCTCGATCTTCATTGTGTGATGAACTGAAGAAATTTGCAACCAACAACCTTTTCTAGTTGGTGATTGAAGTCGCGTACTGGGATCCGCGCAATTGGTTAGTCACATACTGGAAGTCATGCATTACAAGGAGAGATTGTCACTACAGAACAAGTCCAATTAGGTATTAGGGTAAGGGTTCAACTGTAGGTTGGTATAAGGTAGTGAGATTCCTTTACTTGTAACCGCTTGTTTTGATAATAGTGGATTCTCGGGAGTGGTGACCTTAAAATCTCTCGGTGGGGTTTTTGCCATGTTGGTTTTCCCCATTTGTAAACAAATCACTGTGTCAATTTATTTTCCGCTGCATACTTAGTTTATTGGTGATTTTTTTGTGCTACCACGCGTTTGCATGTTAATTTGATTAATTAATAAACTTGGCTAATTAATCAATTAATTTATCACAAGGGGTCAATTCGTTTTGGCCTATCAAGTGGTATCAAAGCAGGCACACTCTGATTAGGTTTAATCTTTGCTATGTGATCCATTGACCCCTGTTGTCATGGCTGCAACTAGCTTGAAGAGATCTTTGTTTTCAAATACATCTTATTTTTCTAATCTCTGCTTATTTGAGTGTATCAGAAAATACAAGTCTAAAAGTTATTTGAATTCTATTATGATGACTATTGGAAAAGATCTCAGGTTGACCAAGAAGAAATTAGACTGTCTCAGAATGAAAATGTGTAAAGGAGTTCGTCTGAGAAGAGTGAAAATTAAAGGTTTAGCTCGTAAAAGGCAGATAAGAGAAAGCACCATTCCCACTTATCTGTCATCTAAGCACGAAGTGTGTTTTATGATGAAGTCCACATTTAAGGCTATGGACACGTGTTTGTGGTACCTTGACAGCGGTTGCTCAAGACACATGACTGGAGACCGATCTCTCTTCAAGGTTTTCGAGTCTAAGAAATGTGGCAATGTCACTTTTGGTGATGGGAGCAAATCATAGATTAAAGGAAAGGGAATCATCTCTCTACCTGGACTGCCGAACATTGCAAATGTTCTATATGTAGAAAGTCTGAAAGTGAACTTGTTGAGCATAAATCAGATATGTGATCAAGACTTCATGGTGCTATTCTTAAAGGGAAAGTGTCTTGTTTTGGATGAGTCAGGAAAGAAACTCATAAGTGGTGTTCGCACTCTAGACAATTGTTATGAATTGGTTCCTGATACTGATATTGTGTGCAATAGCATTTGTTTACCAAATGAAGATCTATGGCACTAACGGATGGGACATACTAGTTACAAACATCTCTCTATTGTAAGCATGAATCAGTCTTGGGGATACCAAAGCTTAGTAGAGTGAGCAATGTGGTGTGTGGACCATGTCAGCTTGGGAAACAAACGAAAGCTAAGCATCCGAGCACTCAGACATCTGTTTGTGGTACCTTGACAGTGGTTGCTCAAGACACATGACTGGAGACCAATGTCTCTTCAAGGTATTCGAGTCTAAGAAAGGTGTCAATGTCACTTTTGGTGATGGAAGCAAATCACAGATTAAAGGAAAGGGAATCATCTCTTTACCTGGACTGCCGGACATTGCAAATGTTCTATATGTAGAAGGTCTGAGAGTGAACCTGTTGAGCATAAGTCAGATATGTGATCAAGACTTCAAGGTGCTATTCTTAAAGGGAAAGTGTCTTGTTTTGGATGAGTCAGGAAAGAAACTCATAAGTGGTATTCGCACTCTAGACAATTGTTATGGATTGGTTCCTGATGCTGATATTGTGTGCAATAGTATTCGTTTACCAAATGAAGATCTATGGCACTAACAGATGGGACATGCTAGTTACAAACATCTCTCTATTGTATCTAAGCATGAATCAGTCTTGGGGATACCAAAACTTAGTAGAGTGAGCAATGTGGTGTGTGGACCATGTCAGCTTGGGAAACAAATGAAAGCTAAGCATCCGGGCACTCAGACATCTGCTACATCTAGACCATTGGAGCTTCTACATCTGGATCTTATGGGTCCAACTAGAACCGAGTCTCTTAGTGGTAAGAGATACATCATGGTTGTGGTAGACGACTTCACTAAGTACACTTGGGTTATCCTCCTACGATCCAAGTCAGATGCTCCTAAGCACATTGAAGCCTTCTGCACAAGATTGCAGAATGAAAAGAACCTGAAGATTGATCAAATTCAAAGTGATTATGGTAAAGAATTCGAGAACTCATATATGGAGTCCTTTTGCACAAGATCGGGTATATCTCAAGAATTCTCTGCTCCTATCACTCCTCAGCAGAATGGTGTAGTAGAAAGAAAGAACAGGGTTATTCAGGAGATGGCTAGAGCCATGTTGCACAATAAGGATGTGGCTAGAAACTTGTGGGGAGAAGCCGTTAACACTACATGTCATACGGTTAATAGAGTGTACTTCAGACTTGGTACCAAGAAGACCCCATATGAGTTATGGAAAGGAAGAAAGCCAAATATGAAGTATTTTAGAATTTTTGGCAGTACTTGTTTCATTCTCAAGGATAGAGAGAATGTGGGAAAATTTGACTCCCGAAGCAATGAAGGAATATTTATGGGATACTCCTCTACAAGCAAGGCTTATCGGGTATATAACAAAAGGACCATGAAGGTAATGGAAATTGTGAATGTTGTTATTGATGAATCTTCAGATTCTGGTTCTGAGAAAGTTAGTGAGGAATTCCCCAAAGAAATTCTTCCTCCTGAGCCAATGGAAGTTCAAGAAATTGTTGAACAAGAGCCCGCATCTCCAAGTACTCTTGATACTTTGAGTGTAGTGGAAGATTCTGCAGATATATCAACTTCACCAGATTCTGAATTCCATGAAAAGAAAGGACCTTCTTCCAAGATTAAATTAAATCATCCTACAGACATCATTGTGGGAAACATGAATGAACTCACATTAAGGAAGCGTACAATTGATAAATGTGTTGCTAACTTTGTGTCTTAATCTTGTTATTTGTCACAGGTTGAACCCACTAAAGTTGAGGAAGCTCTTCAGGATGAAAGCTAGGTTGAAGCAATGCATAATGAACTGCTTCAGTTTTTGAGGAATGATGTCTGAACTCTAGTACCTAAACTGGAGGGTGAGCACATCATCGGCACAAAGTGGATATTCCGCAATAAGACTGATGAGGAGGGCAATATGATCCGCAACAAGGCTCGTCTTGTAGCTCAAGGATACTCACAAATAGGAGTAGACTATGATGAAACATTTTCCCCAATTGCCCGTATAAAGTCCATCAAAATTCTCTTAGCCCTAGCTTGTCACCTAAAATTCAAGCTTTACCAGATGGATGTAAAGACTACTTTCTTGAATGGGCTACTTAAAGAAGATGTCTATGTGGCTCAACTAAAACGATTCATTGATCCACACTTCCTAGATCATGCGTTGTACCTCAAGAAGACACTTTATGGGTTGAAACAAGCCCCTAGAGCTTGGTATGATAGGCTCACACAATACTTGGTGTCACATGGGTTCACGAGAGGAAAGGCTGATCAGGCTCTCTTCATCAAAAGGGAAGATGGCGAGTTGATGATGGCTCAAGTCTATGTTGATGATATCATCTTTGGGTCTACGAAAGATGAACTTGCTCATAGCTTCTCAAAACTCATGTAGGCCGAGTTTAAGATGAGCATGATTGGAGAGCTAACTCACTTCCTTGGATTGTAGATTCGTCAACAAGATTTAGGTATATTCCTATCTCAGTCTAAATATGCTAAGAATCTTGTGAAAAAATTTGGTTTGGAATCTGCTAGTTCTGTTAGAACCCCTATGAGCCCAAATGTTAAACTCACTGTTAACTTGTTAGGAAAAAGTGTTAATCCATCTCTCTACAGAAGTATGATAGGTAGTCTTCTTTACCTTACTACTAGTAGACCTGACATTAGTTATAATGTGGAAGTGTGTGCTAGATACCAGGCTAATCCCAAATAATCTCATATGATTACTTTAAAAAGAATCATAAAGTATGTCAAAACCACTACCGACTTTGGTGTATGGTACAGCAAGGCCACAAATGACGTCTTAGCTGGGTATTCTGACGCTGATTGGGCTGGAAATGCTGATGATAGAAAGAGTATATCGGGGGTTTTTTTTTATGTGAGTAATAATCTTGTCTCTTGGATGAGAAAAAAGCAGAATTCCATCTCTTTATCCACTGCAGAAGCTGAGTACATTGCTGTCGGTAGCTGTTGCACCTAACTTCTATGGATGCAAAAACTCCTCCATGATTATGGTATTTGTCAAAAACATCTTACCATCTACTGTGACAATACCAGTGCCATCAACATCTCTAAGAATCTGGTTCAACATTCTCGAACTAAACACATAGAGATTAGACATCACTTCATTAGGGAGCTTGTCGAAGATGGTACTCTTACTCTTGAGTTTATTCACACTGATGATCAGAAGGATGATTTGTTTACCAAATCTCTAGACAGCAAACGGTTTGAATTCCTTCGCCAAAACATTGGTGTCTTCTCCATGAATTGATCTCCTTCTCTCCTCTTCTCTCCTCATGCATTTGCATCTAGTTTTATGTTTTGCTTAACATGTTTTTGTTTGTTGTTTTCGGTTTTGTTTATTTTGATTTTCATATAAAAAATAATAATAAAAAAAAAAATAAAATTGAAAAATACAAAAACAGTATGTGTTTTGTGTACATTGGTACTTGTGTACCTTGGATGGCCATTGAAACAAAGTTTTCTAAACTTTGTATCATTTGTAGTTTAGATGAGCATCTCTATGCACAACTAAGCAAGTGAGCTTTGTGGCTCGTGTTTGTGATGAGTAAGATTAAGTTATCTTTTGTACTTAACACTCGTATCACTCTTTTTGATGGGAAGGACTAGAAAATCCTAAGAGAAAGGCATAAATAACCATCTCACCACTGTTGCCCGCCAATCATGAAATAACATTTGTATGCTTCGACATAGCAAAAGTGGAATGTCAAAATGCTTAACATAATTGGGTATTTATTTTCTCTCTCTTATGTGCCCATGCATGATTTGCTCAAAAAGAAAAATATGCAAAGAAAAATATGCAAAGAAAAATAAAAAGCAAAAATAATAAAATGCTTTAAATATGATTGCAAGCGTGTATTTTAGGAGATGTGGGAGTTATAGGATGTACCTCGAAGGTGATAGTCCCCATCAAACAGTTATGATTAGGGGTGTTCGCGGTGCGGTGCGGTGCGGTTTTGGGCCATTTTTAGCACCGCACTTTGCGGTGCAGTTTAGCTAAAATCATAACTGCACCGCATCTTGTTTTTGTGGTCACATGTGCGGTACGGTGCGGTGTGGTGCGGTTTAGAGTTTAGCCAAAACCATAACCGCACTGCACCTCATTTTTGCGATCATATGTGCGATACTATGTATAAGATGCGGTTTGAAGTCAGTATATTTTTCAAATTTTGGGCTTTTCCTACTTAGCCCAAAACTATTTTTTCTCTTTTTTTGGGCCAAGTTTTAAATTATTGAACTAGTTTTTTCTTTATTTTGGGTTGGCTTTTCTAGTCAACACTTGCTAGGGTTATTAAACTTCTTTTTTTTTTTTTTTGAAAACTAGGGTTATTAAACTATTAATAATATATTTAATGTTAAAAATAAATAAATATATTAATATATAGAGAGGGTGCGGTTTGTGCGGTTTTCTTATTATAAAACCGCAAACCGCACTGCACCATGCGGTGTGGTGCGGTGCGGTGCACTATTACTTGCGGTGCGGTGCGGTTATGCCATTTTCCGGGCGGTTTTGGTGCGGTTTTTGCGGTTTGTGCGGTTTATGCAGTTTGATGAACACCCCTAGTTATGATTGTGTGTGAGTTAAAATGATTTTCTCATATCTCAAATCGTCATAACATGTAGACACTTATGAAATCTTGCGATGTTTTTCACACACAACACACAATATTCTTTGCTACTCTTGATACATGTGCAGGTACAATGTGATTTGGCCATCACAAGGTTTACATGTGTTAATGTATGCTCACTAAACTATCTTGACTTGTTTTTGAAATATAAAATTGGTTAGACTCGTTTAGTATGTGTGTGTGTTTTAGGATCAAAATGCTTAACATTTTTTGTTGAGAGATATTTTTTGAGAGTTTAAAATGTTGTTTGGATCCTTGGTTGAGTTGCATGCTTGATTGCATTCATATCTGTGTTTTTCCCTTCTTGAAAAACTATTTTAAAGCATCCTCGACACTTGGCTTATCTGTCGAGCTCTTTAGTTTCTTTTTATCGCAATCTCGACACCTCTCGATAGCTAGGTGGATCGATCGAGAAAGTTTATGTCCCCTCAATAGCTCCTCGACAGATCCTCGATCCATCAAGCTTCCTTTTGCCTTGGACACATGCTCAACAGATGCTTATGTCGAACCCTTTAAAGCTCGACAGATCCTCGACACCTCTCGATCTGTCAAGATTTACTGATGGGCTATATAAGGGGCGCTCGCGATTTCTGATCTCATTTCTCTCGATCTCTCTCGATCTATCTAGCCTCTTCACCTCCCAAAACCTCTCTCACTCACCTTCAACCTCTTCCTCAAGGATTCTTCAAGCTTATTCAAGTTTTTATTCACTTGGTAAGTTTCAAATCCCTCATTTTCATGCATTTCATGCTTTGTAACCTAAGTTTTTGGGATTTCTGCAAAATTTGGGGTTTTTCAAAATCAAAGAGGTTTTTGTGAAATTTTTGGGATGGGTTTTGAATTTTTAATCTTAAAAACTTCATGCATTGCATCTCATGAGCATTATAACAGTATTGTCATGCATTTAGATGTGTGCAACTGATTGTGTGCTGGTAGGTTTGGATTGGGTTGAGCCCATGATGCTTTTTATATTGCATGTCACATGTTCATGCATTCCCATGCATACGTTCTTTCTTTTCAATATATTCTTTGATTTATTTTGAACTGTTTTGAGACTTTTCTGATTGTCTTCTCCCTCTCTCTGTTTACGTTAGTCTGCTTCTATGGCACCTAATCGTAAATCTGCTCTATCCTGGAACCCTCTTCGTTCCGGGGCATCCTCTTCTGCTGACACTACTCCTTTCTTTGTCCGGCTCCGTGATGAGAAGGTCAAATCGGACTTCTTTGAGAACTTTTCTTGACGAGGCATTCATTCTAAATGCCAAGTCATCTTGTCGGACTTCTCCGACACCGACCTACCCACTGTCATCTACAGTAGGGGATGGGGGGCCACTGTGTGACGCCCCGGTCACTTGTCCATCCGTGCTAATCCAAGAGTTTTACTCCAACATGCATGGATTCGATTTTTCAGTACCTCATTTCATTACTAGCGTTCGAGGTATGTGCATAGTTTTCACACCACAAATTGTTGCGGATGTGCTCCATGTCCCCAGGGTTGAATTTCCTGACTACCCTGGTTGTGATCGTCTTAAGATAGTGTCTAAAGACGAGCTCATTTCTGCTTTCTGTAAGCGTCCATCCGATTGGAGTGAGTGCCAGTTCACTTACTGTTCGGGCTTTGCAAAAGGCCCTCGGTTTTTGAACATGGTCATGACTTTTGTTTTACACCTTCTCTCTCACTATAACTTTATCACAGAGCCTTGTGCTCGGTTTTTGCTTTCCCTTATTGAGGGTCTTACCATAGATTTTCCTTCTCACTTAATTCTTTCTATCATAGACGTCTATAGGGATACGGAGACCCGTGATAAACTCATCTTCCCTTCAGCTATCACAAGGCTTTTATGCCATTTTGAGGTTCATTTTCCCTCTTTCAATCCCTTTCCTGTCATGGGTGCTATAGATGCTGGTACCGTTAAACGCAGCAAGGTGCAATTTCGTTAGAGGCGTTCCGGTGAGGCAGCTCCTCCCACTCCTTCTGCTCTATCCACATTCGCTCCCTCCTCTTCTACGAGCGGTGTGACACTCGAGGACATCATGGCGCAGCTTCAATGCATGGATGCTCGCCTCGACACTCTCAATGATGAGTTGTGTCAGGTGAACACCCGTTTTGGATGTATTGCTCGACGCTAGGCTGAGATGGGCAGTTACACCGTGCCTTCCACTCTTGTGGCCTCTGTGGATAAGAATGATGGCTCCAGTAGTGCTAATGATGCTGAGGATAATGATGATACTACTGCTTCCGATGATGAGAATGATGGAGATGCTAGCTCTTCCAGTGCTGACGAGATGTCTACTTGACACTCTTACCCTTTGTCACTCGTGACAAAAAGGGGGAGTAGTTTTGAGTTATGATAGTAGTCATAGTTAGGGGGAGAGTTGTATAGGAGATTTTTGTTAGAAGGAGAGTGCACATTGAGGGATGTAGTGAGGACTTGATGTATTTCTTTTCTTTTCTTTCTATTTAAGATGCATTATATCTTGTACATGGGTCTTGTGACCATTATTGACATACATTGTACTTATATTCTTTACATATTGATGTATGTTTTTCTTTCAAGTATCCTTACATGTGTTGTTTCTTTTCTATCTTTATGCACATGTTTCTTATACTTGTATGCAATCTATTATTTCTGTTTCACACAAAAATACCTTGATGAGTTTTGTTTAAAGTGTTTCAAAAATACAAGTTATCAAAATCTTTCTTGCCATAGACTCTTTTCTTGCAAAGTTTTTCAAGAGTTTGTGTTAGGATAGATTTTATTGTTTCAACTAGTGAATATGAGTTAAGTGATTTATGACTTCTCTCATATATTCATTTGTTTGTTGTGGTTTTGTCACGGATTGCCAAAGGGGGAGATTTTTAGGACATATGTGATTCACTTGTTAGGAACATATGTCACTATTTTATGTAATTGGCTAATCCGTTGACAAAACACACTTTACTTGTATTTGGGTAGATCTAAGATGTGTTTAATACTTCAAGAAACCTTGTTTCAAGATCAAGTGTTAAAGCCATGCAAGTCTATCCAAGATTCAAGTATGAAAAGTTCCTGTCATTAAAGCTCGACAGCTAGCATCTATCGAGACCTGTAGAGCTATTCCAGCCCGTGGCTCGACAGCAGCTCGACAGATAGGTATCTGTCGAGATTTATGAAGTTTAGTTTTTCAGGACTGTTTTTAATTCAATCCGTGATTGTATGTTTGGGTTTTCTTTTCTCACAACCCTAAACATATAAAATGATTATTTTAAGGGCCGTCAAAGGTGGAACTAGTTGCACAAGTGTTGAGCAAAGTTTGTTCAAGCAAATTGTGACTGGAGACAAAATTTGCCCTAGTTCATCTTTCTTGTGAAAAAGCTACTGTGTTTGTGCACCGTAAGGTTTTGTAACCAAGGAGCTTCTCGATCTTTATCGTGTGATGAACTGAAGAACTTTGCAGCCAACAACCTTCTCTAGTTGGTGATTGAAGTCGCGTACTGGGATCCGTGCAATTGGTTAGTCACGTACTAGGAGCCGTGCATTACAAGGAGAGATTGTTACTACAGAACAAGTCCAATTGGATATTGGGGTAAAGGTTCAACTGTAGGTTGGTATAACGTAGTGGGATTCCTTTACTTGTAACCGCTTGTTTTGATAATAGTGGATTCTCAGGAGTGGTGACCTTAAAATCACCCAGTGGGGTTTTTGCCATGTTGATTTTCCCCATTCGTAAACAAATCACCGTGTCAATTTATTTTCCACTGCATACTTAGTTTATTAGTGATTTGTTTGTGCTACCATGAGTTTGCATGTTACTTTGATTAATTAATAAACTTGGCTAATTAATCAATTAATTTATCACAAGGGGTCAATTCGTTTTAGCCTATCAAGGTTGAACCTCAGGTTAAGCAACTTCAAGTCTACAAGATTAAGGTCATTGTTGAGTTTGTGCCAAAGACCAATGTCCATCCTATTCCTATGAAGTAGTGTCCTCCTCGCGCTCCATATTTATGTCGATACCATGATGATGCTTTAGACAATTTGTCCTAACTGCTTCAAATTGTACTATTGTAGGCTAGAAAGAAAGCGTCTCAACCCAAGGCATATTATCTTGTGCCCTTACTCAATGAATTGACTGAGGCCTTCAGCCTTTTAACTTAATTATTTGTAGTGAATCCTCTCGTCCTCCTCTTCATTTTTTGAGGAATAAAACCTCATCATCTACACAAGCCAAGCCTCATGTTGTGTGGGTGAAAAAGACTTCTAAGACCTAAGTCTCTCCCATCTGTCCTTTATTCAAATTCTTCCGATCTTTTTCTAGGCATTACAACTTTGACTCCTTTTGTTTGTCTTCATGGATCATCATCCATTTTAGGAGTTCAAAGCATTTGAGGTTAGGTTCAATTAGTACTGCATTATAGTCTACATTTTGTGTTTTTGTTTTGATCTGAAATGAAAAACAAAAACAAAAAATTGAAAAAGAGAAAAATACAAGAACAATGTGTGCGTTTGTGTACTGGGCATTGTACCTTCAGTTGGGCACATAACACTTAATTTTTAACTGTGTAACATTCTTATCCTAGCTTTGTGAATATTGCACTAGCTTCTCAGTACTAAGTCTAGTTTGTGGCTCTCTATGAGTGCTTGGAGGGCTATTAGTCAAGTGTCATATGTGTCCTTATCATAATGTTAAACAGTGCACTAGACATGTTGTGCAACATCGAAAGCTCTAATATCAATTATTATATAGGGGGCTAGCAAAAATGTATTAACACAAACAAAAAAATAAAATATCCATAAGAGACAACAATATTTAAAGTGATTCGGCTAACTCCATGCCTGCATCCACAGGCAACGCCAACCAAAATATTCACTATTAATTGTATGGATTACAACAATATTAATTAACACTCACAACTCACACAAGCAACACTCACAAACCTCACCAACATAAACTTATAAACCCAAAGCCCTAATACATATAGAATAACTATCTCGCACTGACAAAACAAACAAACTCTCAACACACAACCACAAGTAATATTTCAACCCTAAAAAATCAACCAACTTACTCTTCGAAGAAAATCACTCATGCTCTTCTAGGAGCCTTTCAACTCTCCCCACGTGGAAGGAATCTTAGGCAAAAGTCACCAAACCCTTTGCAACAATACCTATTTGTAGAATTTCAAACATATTCCTTGATGGAAAAGGAATACACATTACTTCTTCAATGAGTATTACTTTTATGTCAAGGAGAATCTTTATCACCAAGTAAATTCCTTGTCTTTTATACCAAGGAAAAACATTTCCTTCTGTGTCAAGGAGACCAAACCAAAACTAATTAGACAATTGAGGCAATATTCAACAAGACACTTGAAAGAGACTGACATAAATGATTATCCCACAACTAAGTGTATCTTCTTAATTGCCCTCATGCTTATAGAAAAATCTAATTCTCAAAAACTACGTGTTACATAGTTTGTGTTTGGTTGTGTTTGTGTTTGTGTCTGTTTTACCAAAAAAAAATAGTTTGTGTTTGTTCAAAACCCAGGCATGCATTGGCATCTTTATCCTCTTTTTCTTGCCATTTTTTTTTAGTTGCGGGCCCTCTTGTTGAGCCCAAAATAGTGGGCTGTATCCTTTTGACTTGTGTTCGTGCGCTGCTTCAATCTTTGTAATTATTAAGTTCCTTTTCTGCAAGGACTTTTGGAAGGGAATAAGTTTTTTGGCATAAAAATTTGGTGGGAGTGAAACTTACACGAGAGCCTCTCTCTTTTGGGAGAAAATACTTTTTTTGTCCCAAGATTTTGGGCCATTTTTCAGTTTGGTCTTCATTTTTTTTTAACTCTTATTTTGGTTCTTAAATTATTGAAATTGTTTTCAATGTCGTCCCTACCGTCATCTCACTAGTGGAAATAACATACATGGCACATAGAGCAAGGTTTTGAATTCCTTTGTCAAATGATATAAATTAAAGAGTTTACTATTGTGTTTTAAAAAGCATTCATAATAAAGTTAAAAGATGATTTCAAAAATAAAAAAATAAAAATTATTAGATTGATTATTAAGAAAATAATAAATAAACTTATTGGGGTTATTTGTAAATGACGAAGCTTCTTTATAACTTAAATTTCACTGCAACAATCAGGTGGCAGGTACCCACGTGATTGGTTTAAAGTCACATATTTCCTATTCATTCTTTTTTATTTCCAAGTCTCATCAATCTAATATTTTCCTCTTTTGAAGTTTTAAGCAAAAATTTTGAAGAAATTTTTCCTTCAAAGGGTGTGTTTGTTTGAAGGTGAAATAGGGTGAATGGAAAATTTTTGAGAGAAAATGGGTTTGTGTGTTATTTGGTTGGGGGAAAAGGAAAGAAAACTTTTAGGTGGAGCCCAGACATTTTTCACTCAGACCTACACAAAACTTTTCTCTCCGAAATAAAGAGAAAGGGGGATGAAAATGTCCATTGTGTGTAAAATACAAATCTGCCCCAACCTTTTTTGCTTTCACCTGCCTCCACCTAACCCAATAACTCTCATCAATCTTCATTCTTCTGCCTCCTTATTCCAGATTCTTCACAGATTTTGTTGAATAGTACTTGCGTTGATTTTATCTATATATTATTATATTACAAATAATAACAAAGAAAAATAATATAAATTTATACGTATGATGTATTAATTTTTATATTATTTAATGAGTATAAATAAATCTATTTCTTACCTATTATGTAATAAGGGTATAAGAATTAATTTATATAAACTACATTTTCTATCCTCTTACTTTTTTTTTCAACCAAACAAAAGAATTTTACACCCTCTCACTTTTTCATCCCTCCAACCAAGCACACACAAGGGAAAACTATTTTTTTTCTATCCTCTCACTTTTCCACTCCTCCAACCAAAGAAACCCTAAAAGAAGAAATTTAGAATAACGACTATCATCAACGGCCAAAACGTGAGTTTTTCATACTGAAAAACATCAAATTCGATAATTGTCTCGGACTTCCTCACAATCTCACCGTGCCTCTATTAATCTTTGTTCTCATCCTTTTCAATTTCTTTTTCTTTTTTCTTTTTTCTTTTTTCTTTTTTGGTTTTTTCGACAAATCATCTTGGTCTAGAACTCCTACCTTTCCTAAAACCCCAATTCTTTTGTTGGAAAGCATGTTCAGACCGGTACAAGACGGTATTTGGAACGATACGGAAAGGGGGTTTTTTGCACTAGTTGAAGCATCGGAATGGAACACTTCAGAAATTCTAGGAATAAAATTCAAAACCTTGACATAGAGTGCACTGTTAGCATACTAAATACTAACGTGATCATTAAAATAATATTTAAAATAATTTTAAGAATTTTAAAAAATAAATAAGCCACATCAAAAATTTAAACAAAAAATAAATTAAATTACAATCATACAATCTAATTAAAAAAATTTTAATTTCTTTTCACTATTTTTTTGGAAGAACATACTAACATGCTCTTCATGTTCTTCCCCAATTTGGTTACCCAAAAAAAAAAAAATCCAAACTTTCTTCTCTTTTCTTGCATTTTATTAGCAACAAAACATGTAAAAACACATACAACTCCCTTTCCTCCACCAAAAACACTAAAATCTCCCCAAAAAAAAGTCAAACCCAACAACCAAACTGATCTCCAGCAAACCCATAAACCTAACAATTTTCTTGGGAAACAAACACACAAAAACCCCCCCATAAAATTCAGCTAAAAAAAATTATCAAATCCCAAAGTACCAAATCAATCCAAAAAAATATAACCAATCCATACAAAAAATCTCAAACACTTAAACCCAGGAAAACCAAGCCAATTTGTCTTACAACAACAACAATCAAACCTGGATCCCAAAATCACCACCACTCTCTCTCTCTCTCTCTCTCTCTCTCTCTCTCTCTCTAAGATCAAACAATCAAACCTAGATCCCAAAACCAATCCATCCCCCACCAATCAAACTCATATCCCAAAACCACAACTCAAGCTTAGAGAGAAAAAGAAATGAGAGAGAGAGAGAGAGAGAGTGGTGATCTTTAATTGAGGTGAGTTGGGTTTTCGGCCATGGGTTTAGAGTAAGGTTTTGAATTCCCTTCCGAATTGGCTATGGAAACGGTATATTTTGGTATAAGTGTGTGTCAGTGCACTATTTCATGGTTACACACCAGATAATAATAATAATAATAATAATAATAATAATAATAATAATAAATACTCATAAAATAAATGTATATTAAATAATTCATAATCTCATTAATCAATAATAAAAAAAATCATAACATAAAATAATTATGAAAAGAAAAACTAATGAAAAATCATAAAGTGGTCTTCAAATTATTTTTATTTAATTTTTTTCCTAGTATAGTATTTCTCGTCTTTTTAATATTTCTTCTACAAGACCTTCTCCCTCTATTCCCTCTGTCTATATGTCATTGTATTCATGTCCCACTGCTACCGCCATTAGTTGCGAGAAGTGGAGCCATTGCCGTTGGTGGTGGCGTGATCTATAGGCTTGACGTCTCTAGCCACGGTGCTGAGAGAGAGAGAGAGAGAGCTTAGGCCCATTTGGAGACTTGATTGTAAGTGGGTTGGGAACCTTGGGGTTTTGATTTGGGTTATTGGGATTTCAAATGGTTTTTTATTTAATATAGTATTAGGTTGATTTTTATGTCTACCACAATTAAAGATTGGTAAATTTGATTTTTGTGATGTGGTGTTTGCTTGCCAAGAAAGTTCAAGAAAAGTTGAGAAAGTTAGTACAAAGTTTTTTCTGTCTTTAAAACTGAAAAAATAAAAAATAAAAAAAATAAAATTTATTTTGATATTTCTTAATTTAATTTAAAATTGAGAAAATATTTTTTTTTTGTTTTAATTTTTTTAATTCAAAAGCTGACATGGAATTTTTTTAAATGCCAAATAAATTTTTTAATATTATTTTAATGCCCACTTTGGCATTTAATATGTCAGCGGTGTATTCCGTGTGCTATGTAGGTTATTTTCATTAGTAAGATGATTGTAGGGATAACATTAAAAACAATTTCAAAAATTCAAAGGCCAAAATAGGAGTTCAAAAAAGTGGAGACGAAACTAGAAATTGGCCCAAAATATAGGAGCCGAAAAGGTGTTTTTGCCCCTTTTTGTTCACCAAGTGGGGGTAGTGTTTTCTTCTCTTTTTGTTAACAATTTCTTCAGATACCTTATCGTCAATCTCGTCGCTTTGGTGGCACCTAAAATTGAATAGTCTACTTGGGCTACACGCTCCAAATTTGTGGTGGAACGCGTAGCCCACAAGAGTTACAAGGGGCTTCTGGGATCCGAAAATCATTTATGTGAGTTAGTTAAAAGCAGTCCGAACACTTTTCTACAAATAAATAAAAAAAACAAGTTCTAAATATATATATATATATATATGTAAATCTAGTCGTTGTTCTCATTCATGCTAATAACTAAGATTAGAAGGATGTTTATATCTCCTGGAATGGATTTGTGTTTTAATTTTCTATTATCAGAACCAAAAAAAAAAAACAAAAATTGATGCAAAATAACACTAATATTAACAATAATTATTTCATTAAACATATCAATTAAATTCTTAATTATGCTTAACAATGTGTTCATTTTTTTTTTCTTCTTAATGACGTGAAGATATTCGGAACAAATTCCTTAGATATTAATGACATCATATACTACAAAATAAGAATTACACAAGTATTTGTGTACTCTTTTTTTTTTTTTTTTTGACTTCTATAAATTATATTGAAGCAAAAAATATATATTATTGTAGGGACTGGTTCCGCACACTTCTTTCGGGAGAGAAGCGGGTTCGAGCCCAGCTAACCCAATACAATAAATTTGTAGAGAGTGGGTTCAAGAACTAGATTTTAGTAAGGATGGCAACGGCTAGACACGGTCATGTGTGGGTTGGGTTACGGACATGCAAGCCAAAGCTGAAAACTCCGTCATCGGGCTTTTCGTCCCAAAAACTTGATGTTCTTCTTATCCCTTTAAGGCTAGGTTACAATGGTTCTTGAGACAATACGTACCCCTTCTTTTTCTTTCATGGAGGATTTCATGCGTTATATAGCCCCTCTCAATTGATCTCGACCCTCCATCTGTTGATCATGCAGATCATCACTCGAGTACTTGTCCCATCAGCCACCTTCCCCAGCTTTCTATTAATTGCGGCAACCAACGCCGCACTGTTCAAGGGTCCTTTCCTTATTAATGCGGCCAGAATGTTAGTTGGGCGCATTCAATGTGGAGGTGACAGCTTCTCCTTCAATCCGCTCATACACTGTACCTCCATGCGTGTTCCATTGTACTCATCCTTCCATCTGGGGGCGTCGAAGGGGGGCTGCCTTTGCGGCGTCAAGTCTTTCCTATCCGGAGTCCGGAGTGCCGAGGACATAATCGTCCTCGGCAATTCCTACCAGCCACTAGGATTTTATTTGTACGTCCTCGGCAACATCCCTCCTCGGCTCGGGCCTTGGGCCCTAGTATAAAGTGGGCCGGGCTTATCAGACTCTTAGGCCCCACAATAGCCCCTCAAAATCCTACTGTCCAGCTCCTCGGGCGGAGAGGAGGGTTTTGATGACATCGGGCCTCTGTCATGGCTTGTCAAGTCTTGTCATCTGTCAGCACCAGAGTCTCTTCGTCTGCCCGAGGCACATTCCTAGCGCCTTGGTATATGAAGCGTGTCTTCATTAAATGCGGGCGGCTCTGTGCTCCCCACGTTCAACGGTGCGATGGTGATCCAACGGTGGAGATTTCCTTAACTTTACGGGCGGGAAAACCCGCACAGTTATTTTGGTGGGAGGTATAAATTCCCATTTGAACTGATTTGTCTCCTCATTTTTGCACTCAAGAGTTTTCTTTGCACATACATCCTGAGACCGGTTAAACTTCCAGATAAACTCAAGCCTCTCTTCCAGCACAAAAAGCCCATCCGAGGAACGTTTCCTCATCTCTGTAAGTTCTCTGCTCTCTTCTGGGTTTATCTTTCTCTTGTTCCTCTCCTTCCTCTGTCATTCCCTTGAGTCTCTTTAGCGGTTTCTAGGGATGGGTAAATTAAAGAAGTTGGTTGAGACCAAAGATGCGATGGAAAAGTTCATCGCCGACTATAGGATACCCCCCACTGTAGGTTTGAGATACTGCAAGGAAGGGGAGTGGCATTTTAAGAGAAACGCGGGCGAGGTGGTGATTCCCCTTCTCGCCTTTATAGAAGGGGGTGTGAGAATCCCCATGGGGCCGGTAATGAGGGATTACCTTAGGCATTCCGATTGGCTCTCACCTAGTGCGCTGCTAATGTGTTTAGGATCCTGGGTTGTGTGGATGCCTTAAACGAGAAAATGGGGCTAAGACTAACCCATCATGACGTAAACTGGTGCTACAACCTCCAATATTTGAGGGGCAAATCTTACTACATGAAGACGAGAGACGATAGGGTTCGGCTAATCCAGTGCCTCCCCGAGTCCAACAAAGGATTAAACAAGGACTTTCTTATCGTGTCTGGGGAATGGCACGACGGCCTTCCTTGCCCAACTGTGGAGGGAGAACCAGGTGGGGTGTAGAGAGTAGGAAGGGGCTAATCTTTTGTGCCATTCTAATTTGTATGGTTCGGTTACTAACTATGAACCTGCTTTCCTTTTACAGATACACGCGCCTTTCAACGGCACTTTCATTTGACTAACCGGGCGGATTTGGACACCATCCTCAAGGCAGCGGTTTTTGTAAACGAAGAGGACAACCAAGTTAGAGCCGCTCACAAAATCCTAGGGTACGATCCTATCCAGAAGTCGTTTGCCGCCCCGAAGCACGTGATCAGAGCTAACGATCCTCGGCTTCAGAAAATCACCGTAGCCGAGCGGGGGTTTTTGATCTCTGAAGGATCTCCTGTCCCAAAAGGCATCCCGTTGGCAGGCTCCTCTTCGTCCCACCAAGCACTGGAGGCCGAGGGTGACTTGGGTTTTTCCAAGGAAGGATTCGGAGTGTTCGAGCAAGCTAATCCGTCCAAGGATCCTTCTGGTGACTTGGGTGACCAAGACTTGATCGAGGCGGATCTTTTGTCAGCGGAGACATCGGCTACGGCAGAGATGGGTTTTAAGAAAAAGCCTCAAGCAAACTTATACGACCTGATTGAGGGTAGCCGGGGAAGGATGCACCAGGGAAGTCGCCATCCAACCCTCCTCCTCCTCCCCCACGGCCTCAGCATGCTCGGACCAGGTCTTCCCCTTCTTGAGCACAGCCATCCTCCCCCCAATCCAAACTTCCCGCCTTTCCCCAATCAACTCTGCCTCCTCGGCCTGATCCCGCCGACCTAAAGAGGAAGAGGGATTCCAAGGGTAAGGGGCCAATGGACTAGGGAAAGTCTCGATCCTCTCAAGAGGAGGGTGAAACCCCGCGAGCCTTGAAGCAGTTAAAGATTGGGCGTCAAGGCAAAGAGAAAGAGGTCAGCACCCAATCCGAGCCCCACGCTTGGCTTCCTGCCCCAATGCTCCACGGGAGCCACTGACGGAAGATGCATCCTTGAGGAGTGCATGAAAGAGTTGGAGAATATGAGAATGCAAGAGGTCTTTCTTAGCATGAAGAGGTACCTGGGCATGGTAAGGTTTCTACTCCTTGTGATCCCGTCGATTTTTGCTACTGAATTTCCCATTCATAGTGTTTGTTCCAATTGGCAGGCCATCTAGGCCACCTATAGGCTAGAGGATGAGGCTAAGAGGCAGAGCAAGTCTACGGAACTTGAGCGCAATAAGCGTATAGAGGCTGTGCGGACCCTTAAAAACTCTGAGGCTGACCTCACGAAGGCAAGGGAGGATTTAAAGGAGATGACCAAGGCTAGGGATAGTGCTGAAGCAGGCCTGGCCGGTGCCCAAAAACAGGCCGAGGACCAGACGAGGCACTTGTGCACTGCCGAGGAGTAATTGGAGATCACCAAGGAGCAGATCGTCGATTTGAAGAAGAAACTGACTAAGGCAGAGAGCGCTAAGGGCGTCGTATAATGGGCCAGGGACAAAGCCGTGAAGGCCAAGACGGAGGCTGAGTTTGCCAGGACAGAGGCCGAGACCTCTAAGGACAAAGCTGAGGAGGAGGCTTATAATGAGGGGGTGGCTGATACCCAGGCCATCCTTAAAGCTCAAGTCCCTGGTGTATGTCGGCTCTACTGCTCCCAGGTCTGGAATGAAGCCCTCAAACAAGTTAGGGTGGAGGCTTCGTCCTATTTGTGGAAGGCGGAGAAGGTGTACTATCCTCCGGCCATCCGGGAGACTACCTCTGCCAGTTCCGAGGCTGTGAGCGCTCCACAGGAGGCCGAGGCTGCTCAGCCAGAGCCTGCTCAATTCGTCCCCACTCCTGACGAGCCAACTAAAGGGGGAGAGCTTCCTGGGGCGACAGAAACACCTGGAGGTCTGAATCCTGAAGTGCCCCAGGAAGCTACCAAGTCCACAGTCAGCGCTCAGGTCTCTGATGCCGAGGAGCCAGCCCTCTTAGTTCAGCCCTTTCAGGTCATTCCCCTTACTGATGTCTCTAAAGACCTTGAAGCTAATCCTGCTCAGCCTCCACAGGAAGGGGATGTCTTCCAGGGCCTCGAGGCTAATCCTGCTCAGCCTCCCCAAGAAGTGGCCAAGACAAAGTTGAAGAAGTAAAGGCCCTAGCCAACTTTTGTATTTGTTTTTAGCTTAGCTGTTAATTAGTTTCCCTTTTGTTTTGAGGACCTTGGGATTTGCTTGTAATCAAACTTTTTGACCATATGTATGAAGTTCCTTTCTTCCTTTTTCCTTTAAATTATACGTTTGTTGCCTTTGCTGATATTACTATTGCTGCGAATCTCATGGTTTTTGAATTAGTTATCTTAATGCGTATGAATGGATGTGCATATGATGTATTTGGAACTAAAGCCCAGAATTCTAACTTACCTGCACCCATGGGACGCTGAGTTTGCGCCTACACATATTTCTAGGGGGCTAAGTGCATAATCCGAGGTGCCGAGCGTGTTCTTAGGCCATTTCTGGTACTTAGATTTTCTTGGAGTGTTTAGTTTCCCCATAGGTTTGAGTCCGAGGACCATGCAAGACCTTGGTTCTGTCTAGCACTTTAAATTTTCTTGGAGTGTCTAGTTTCCCCATAGGTTTGAGTCCGAGGACCATGCAAGACCTTGGTTCTGTCTAGCACTTTAAATTTTCTTGGAGTGTCTAATTTCCCTACAGGTTTGAGTCTGAGGACCATGCAAGACCTTGATTCTGTCTAGCACTTTAGATGGTTGCTAGTGTGCGAGACATACAATCATAATAGGCTTAAAATCCGAATTGGAGAAACGTTGTTATTAAGAATAATACCTTCTCAGGTTATTTACATTCCACGGACGAGGTACAGCCCTTTCATCTAAGTCTTCTAGGTAGAAAGCTCCTATTCCCGCGACTGAAGTGATTCGGTATAGCCCTTCCCAGTTGGGTCCCAGCTTTCCCCAGGACGGGTTCTTCGCAGCACCCACAACTTTCCTCAGCACTAAGTCTCCTGGTGCTAGCGACCTAAGCTTCACGTTGGCATCATAACCCTGTTTGAGCTTCTGGTGGTAATAGGCTAAATGGATCATTGCCTTTTCTCTTCGTTCATCGATCAGGCCCAGGTTCTTCCCCAGTAGTTCATCGTTACTGTCCGGAGTAAAGGAATCTGTCCTCAGTGTTGGGAAGTTTGCCTCTAGGGGGATAACAGCCTCGGCCCCATAGGTCAGGGCGAAAGGTGTCTCCCCTGTGGACCGTCGTGGAGTAGTCCGATAAGTCCATAAGACGTGCGGCAGCTCTTCTACCCACCTTCCCTTAGCGTCGTCCAGTCTCCTCTTAAGCCCATTAACTATGACCTTGTTGACGGCCTCGGCTTGACCATTCCCTTGAGGATAAGCTGGAGTGGAGTACCTGTTAGTGATCCCCAGCTCGCAGCAATATTTTCTGAAGGCCCTACTATCAAACTGGAGTCCATTATCTGAAATGAGGGTGTGAAGGACCCCAAATTGTGTGACGATGTTTCTCCAGATGAATTTCTTAGCATCCACGTCCCTGATGTTGGCCAGGGGCTCAACCTCGACCCACTTGGTGAAGTAATCTGTGCCGACCAGTAGGTACGTCTTATTTCCCGCTGCCTACGGGAAAGGCCCCACAATATCCAGGCCCCACTAGGCGAACGGCCATAGGCTGGATAGAGGGTTAAGGATCCCTCTCGGCTGATGAATATTTGGGGCGAACCTCTAGCATTGGTCACACTTCTTGACGTACTCCAGGGCTTCCCTCTGCATCCCCGACCACCAATATCCTTGAGTAATGGCCCGATGGGATAGGGATCTTCCTCCTGTGAGGCTTCCGCAGATCCCTTCGTGCAGCTCCTCGAGCAGCAGCTCTGATGCCCCAGGGTGGACACACAGTAAGTATAGCCCGGAGTATGAACGTTTGTATAGTTTGTGGTCCTCAGACAGCCAGAACCGAAGAGCCTTCCTTCGTATTTTTTCCGCCTCCAACTTTTCCTCGGGCAAGACGTCATCTTTGAGGTACCTCACTATAGGGTCCATCCAGCTGGGGCCCGCCCTGACTTCATGAACAGGGACCATGCCTTTCACTCCTTCATTCGTTCTATCCAGATGCTCGACAAGAATAATTCGAGGCAGAGCCCCTGCCAAGGATGTGGTAAGCGTGGCCAGTGAGTCCACATGAGTGTTTCCACTTCTGGAGACGCGCGATAGGCTGAAGAAATCGAAGCCCGACTGCAGGCGTTTGACCCGACTTAGGTACTCTTGCATCCTCGCATCTCTGGCCTCTAATTCCCCCTTTACCTGGCCCACTACCAGTCTTGAGTTCGAGATCATCTCCACGGCATTTCCTCCCATTTTCTGTACCATGGCGATTCCTTGTAGCAGGGCCTCGTACTCGGCTTCGTTGTTTGTGGCCGGGAACCCAAGACCTCTTTGATAGCCCCTGCACCTTTGAGCTTTGTCACTCGTCTCTAATTGCATTGGCATGCTCTCTCGACGGCCGACGAGGTGGCTGCTTCTTAGGAATGACGAACGGATTAACATTGAAATGGTGACAGATGAAGGCCGGATCGATCTCGAGGGCATCGCAGGCATCCCATGCGAATACGTCAACGTTTCTTTTAAGAAACTCAATCTGCTCCTCCTTCTCCTGAAAAGGCAGCTGAGCCCCTACTAGAAAGAATTTCTCCGGGTCGCCGCCAATAACCACCTTTCCAAGTCTTCGCATTTCACCTCGTCGACGGTTGGGTCATGGGGCGAAGTTGGGGTCTTTGATTGCTATAAGCTCCTTTCAGCAGAGGCTGAGGACCCCTCACCGAGCCGATGGGAGACAGCGGCCACCACACAATGCCTCGCCATGGATTGATCCCCACGGATTTCGAGGACTTGGTCCCCTGATGGGAAATTCAACTTCTGGTGCAAGGAGGAGGCGACGGCCCCCAATGTATGGAGCCAGGGTCTGCCGACGATGGCCGTATAGGGAGAGTAGGTGTCCACCACGATAAAGTTTACTTCCACTGTCTCTAGACCGGTCTGGATGGGTAGCCTAATCACGCCCTTTGGGATTATGAGCTTCCCGTCGAAGGTCATCAAAGGGGAGCTGTAACGCGTCAGATCCTCCGATTTCAACCATAGCCCCTTGTAGAGATCGGGGTACATGACCTCGGCAGCGCTTCTGCCATCCACCATCACCCTTTTTACATCGTAGCCCCCGATTCTGAGGGTAACCAACAGCGCGTCGTCATGAAGCTGGATGGTCCCGACCATGTCTTCCTCTGAAAAGCTTAAGGCCGGGCGAAAATTCCTTCTGGCCCTCTTCGGCCCTGGCTGAGACTCCCTGGCAGGCAGCTGGGCCACGGATAATACTCGGGAAAGAAGTGCCTGTTCTTCCTAGCGCGGCCAAGATCACATTGATCGTCCCTACGGGTGGCCTTAGGGCACCGTTTCCCTGAGGTTCCTGATGAGTCTGACCTCGATGATCACTGGAATGATGCAAGAGGTGCTTCAGATTTCCTTCTCGGACGAGCTGGTCCAGGTGGTTCCAAAGGTTCCTGCAATCCTCCGTGGCATACCCGTGGTCCTGGTGGTATTGGCAATAAAAATTCTGATTGCGCCTCATGGACTCTCCAGCCATCTTATTCGGCCATCTAAAGTACGGCTCGTTCTTGATTTTCTCCAACACCCGATGTACTGGTTCTCGAAATACAGCGCTAACAGCTTGTGTGTGTGTTGCGCCGGACTGCCCCATGAAATCTCTTCTCGGGCGGTTGCTGTTGTATCGGTCCAACTTGAAATCCCTCCTCTCCAGAGGGATAACCTTCTCTTTTCCTCTACCCTGCAGCTGGTCTTCCTCTACTCGTTTATATTTGTCAATCCGGTCCATCAACTGGTGCACACTGGTGGCAGGTTTGCCTGTTAAGGACTTCCTCAAGCCGTGCACGGCTGGGAGGCTACTTTTGAAGGTGCTAATGGCGACTTCATCAAACTCGCCTTCCAGTTCGTTAACATCTCCCAATAACGGTCCGAATAGGCCTTTAGAGTTTCTCCATCATGCATGGACAACGATAATAGCGCGCTCAAGGGCCGAGGAACCTTGCTGTTCATAACGAAACGGGAGCCAAAGGCTTGGGTTAGCTACCTATACGAATCAATGGAATTCGTCTTTAGGCCATTGAACCATCTCATCGCCACAGGTCCCAAGCTGGATGGGAAAACCTTGCACATTAGCGCCTCATCTCTAGAATGTACAGTCATTCTTTGGTTAAATTGGCTCACGTGCTCCACTGGGTCTGTTTTGCCGTTATAAAGGGTGAAGGTTGGCTGCTGGAACCGTCAAGGCAGTGTAGCCCTTTCTATGCGGTGCGTGAAGGGTGATTTGGAGAGTTGGTCCAGTGCCCTGCTCATGGCATCGTTTCCCACGCCCCTAGGAGATGAGCTTTTTCGTTCGCGCCTCCGGAAATACTCTTCTTCGTGAGAAAAGGTCTCGCTCGGAGGAGTCCTCGATCTCTGCCTATAATCGTCATCACCTTCGTCATCGGAGGGCATGTCATGCCTGGAATGGGATTGCCTTCGTTGTGCATAGTGCAACTTTTTCTTCAAGTCGTCTATCTCTCGCTGCATGACCCGCCTATCGTCCTGTCTCTGGGATACGTGACTCTTAACTTCTTCTGGTCGCGTGGCCCTGTTGTCATTTTGTCTCTGAAGCACGTGGTTGCCCACACGGGAATGGCTTTTGCTGGTTTGGGTGGTGTTCACACTTCCCTCTCGAAACCTTCCATTCTCCTCGTTTCGATCGCGTTCGGGGTTAAGAAAGTTACCCTGTTGTTGGGATTTGGCTGGTTCGGGCTGACGGGAGCCTGCTTGATGAGGGCCTGATCCTACCATGCCTGGTTATCGTCCTCACTAGCACACAAGCTCTTCCCACAGACAGCGCCAATTGTAGGGACTGGGTCCGCACACTTCTTTCGGGAGAGAAGCGAGTTCGAGCCCAACTAGCCTAATACAATAAATTTGTAGAGAGTGGGTTCAAGAACTAGGTTTTAGTGAGGATGGCAACGACTAGACACGGTCATGTGTGGGTTGGGTTACGGACATGCAAGTCAAAGCTGAAAACTCCGTCCTCGGGCTTTTCGTCCCAAAAACTTGATGTTCTTATCCCTTTAAGGCTAGGTTACAATGGTTCTGGAAACAATACGTACCCCTTCTTTTTCTTTCATGGAGGATTTCGTGTGTTATATAGCCCCTCTCAGTTGATCTCGACCCTCCATCTGTTGATCATGAAGATCATCACTCGAGTACTTGTCCCATCAACCACCTTCCCCAACTTTCTATTAGTTGCGGCAACCAACGCCACACTGTTCAGGGGTCCTTTCCTTATTAATGCGACCAGAATGTTAGTTGGGCGCATTCAATGTGGAGGTGACAGCTTCTCCTTCAATCCGCTCATACACTGTACCTCCATGCGTGTTCCGTTGTACTCATCCTTCCATCTGGGGGCGTCGAAGGAGGGCTGCCTTTGCCGGCGTCAAGTCTTTCCTATCCGGAGTTCGGAGTGTCGAGGACATAATCGTCCTCGGCAATTCCTACCGACCACTAGGATTTTATTTGTACGTCCTCGGCAACATCCCTCCTCGACTCGGGCCTTGAGCCCTAGTATAAAGTGGGCCGGGCTTATCAGACTCTTAGGCCCCACAATTATAATTAAGCAAACTATTACCAGCTCATCCCGCTGTTCATCACCTAATTAATTGTTCATGTCCGTTTGAATGCATAAACCAAAAAATAAATGGTAACAATTTTGTAAATTTCCTCAAGTAAAAAGACGCATATCTTTCCAATGATAGGAAGTAAAAATTAAAAACTTCTAAATTAAATAAAATAATAACAAGAAGTAACACTTCTATAAAATCATTTAAGACGTCTCATCTAGAATTTCAACATGTTTGACTTTTAACATTGGACATGAAAGCTATTTTAACACAAAAAGAAGCAGTGCTTTCCACCAAAAGAGAGGCAAGTAAAAATTAAAAACTTCTAAATTAAATAAAATAATAACAAGAAGTAACACTTCTATAAAATCATTTAAGACGTCTCATCTAGAATTTCAGCATGTTACTTTTAACATTGGACATGAAAGCTATTTAACACAAAAAGAAGCAGTGCTTTCCACCAAAAGAGAGGCAATTAGATCAAGCAGATAATTTAGACCCATAATTAAGAGTTCCTTGGGTACCAACTTAGTTGATAATTACTATAACCATAATTTAGCACAATAATAATAAATAAAAATAAAAAAAACCAACCGACACATACTAATGTTATTTGTTGAAAGACTTAAGGGGGTCATCAACATCAATCTCAGTAAACAGTGGAAGATCAACTGGCAAATTTTCCGGACTCAAGCCTTCATCCCTCAGCTTCACGACCAGTTCCTCAAACACAAGCCTGTTGCCACTTGGAGTAAGGTGCAAACCATCTCTGCATTTTCAGATCATAAAAAATCATCACCGGGCATTATAACATAACCCTTAACAACACGCTATTACCTGCATAATGTAATACAGAATCTGGACACTCCTTGTAAACCACTCAACTAATGGCAATCAAAAGGATCCATTTAGGCAAATGGCCCATGGTACCAAATTCTCAAAATCTAATAACTTCATTAAATATAAAGGTCATTCGAACAATTTTTAAGAAACCATACCACCAAAAGAATAACTACGATATGTATAAAGTCATACCAACAGCTAGATGTACTGAGAATTGACAAGTTCACCTATGCAAACTGATTTTTAATTCAATACCATACAATCTCTTGAAAAAAGAAATGCCAAGGTATAATTTTAGGCTGAAATATACTTTCATCTATAAAACTTGACCCAAACTTGGATTTCGTCCTTCAAACTTATCCAGTTGTTCAGTCCATGAAAAATTTTTAATGTATCAATTTCCATCCTTGCATCCATCTACCATTAAAGATATATTTGGAACAGATGGAGATGTAGGGAGAGGAGAGGAGAGAAGAGTAAGGAGATAGGTGGCTGGAAAATACTAAAATTTTGGTATATTCTAGTCTTAAGGTAAAGGAATTGTATACATTTTTTATTTTTTATTTTTATAATTCAATAATTTAGGGATAAGGAATTTGAAACCTGGATGTCTCCATTGAAATCACTAGAGGTGCTAACCAATTGAGTTACAAGACTCTTGACTAAAGTAATTGTATACATAGACAAAATATTGACATGTAACCCCATCATTTACAAGCCACGCCCATCAAGCCCCACATAATGTTCAGTACAGAGCATCAGCCAAAGCCCAAATTACCAAGCCCATGTTCATTTCAGATTGTTGAAAGTCTATTCCAGTGAATCATGGTAGTCTTAGAAGCGCCAATATTTGATGGACGTCCAGATCCATGGACCCTCATCAATTGGCTAGATGAGATGGATCAATTCTTTGATCAAATATGTCTGCCAGATACTAATAAGGTATCAGATGCTAATAAGGTTAGGTTTGCCAAGTTGAAATTGAGGAGTAGAGCTAGAGACTTTTGGCGTAGTATCGAGAATCATCGCAAAGAAAGGAGCAAGCCTACCATAATTGATTGGAATGAAATGAAACAAATACTTAGAGAGAAATATGTTCCCCAATGCTATCAAGAGAATTATCAACCTCAATCCTCTCATGGGAATTTTCTACACCACAGAGACAGTATTCAGCAAGAAAACAACTCATCCTTCCGTCAAGAACTCACTGCCATAGCTCAAGACTTAAGAAAAATAATGGTTTTGCTAGACTCTTCTACTCAGAAAAAGGATGCTCAGGTTCCACCAAAGACTAATGTTGAAATAGAGGTACAAGTGCCAATAGATGATGTTTCAACATGCATGCAGCAAGAAGAACCTATTATAGAGTCTACACAAGAAGAGAAATTTCAACAAGTGAGCGAAGATTTAGAGGGTGCACTTGATGTGAAGGTTGATTCTGATGAAAGTGCTACTGAGCCCTTCATGATCCATGAGGCTGATGAACATCTACAAGTTGATGAAGTCCAAAAGGTTGATACTATGGTTCAAGATAAAATTGTGCCTGTTCAACACATCGATTTTGTGTTTCCAGAGGAGTTCTATGGTGTCGCGGAATTGAAGGTTATTCTACTCTCAGTGCTTCCTAGGGTGATCTCTGATCTGAAGGAAGTATTAAGCACCAAAGTCTTAATTCTTCATCACTACAAAACTCGAGGTCGAGTTTTCTTAAACTAGGGGAGTATAATGCAAGAGCATAACCAAAAGTTATTTCAATATTTCATTTTAGATTTTCAGTGGATAATTTCAAATTGTAACGTAGTTATTTGTTTAGTTTGGATTGGTATTTGAGTTTGGTTAGGATTAGTAGTTTATCATTATCATTTGTTTAGGATTATTGGATTAGTATTTGAGATTGTTTAGGATTATCAAATTAGTATTTGAAATTGTTTAGGATTTGTTTAGGAGAGTTTATTCTTATCTTTGTGATTCCTGGAAGCTGCATATAAAGCTCCAGATGATTTCTTTTGTAGGACAGACTATTATTATTATTATTGAGATTATTTGCAAAGATTGCATAGTATTTGTTTGGTGGTGATTCCAAACACCTTAGGTGGGAAGCCTAAGGTTCTTCGGTAGGACTAATCTAGGTGGGAAGCCTAGGTTGTCCTACATCAAAATGTCACTAAGCTACAAGGCTCTTGGTGAAAAGTATATTATACCTTTAATTTTTAGCATACACAAAAGTTAACTCCATACCAACTTGAAGTTACAAGAACCATCAGATAATCATGTGAAGTTAATCCACATACTTCGTCCAAGAGTCACCATCTACTATGTGAAGCTCGTGCAAACATGCTAACCATGCATATAAAAAATACCGTGCAATACCTCAAATAAGCATTTTCCCAGTCAGGGAACTGTTGCATTTTTGTCCAGAGGTCCAACACTGGGATCCCACATTCTTCAGCAACAGCAACACATGCCTTTGCATATGCACCAGCAGCTTCATTTGTCCTCTCAGGCTGAGTTACTGGATTTTCAGAATAAGGATTTCTGCATCAAAAGGATTTTGTCAAAACTGAACTAATTTTTATTCTCAATTTAAGTTCACATCAAAAAAAAAGTTAAGCTTGTTGTCTCAATGACCAAAGATTGTACATCACCATAAAGAACTAAAGGACATCAAGATAAACAAAAATTCAAAGATAACATAGATTTTATGACGAAATTTAAGATCTTGTATGGTAGAATATACCTGAGGCGTCCATTTTCATCAATTGGGGGAGGTGTTATGAGAAGAATTTGAGTCTTTGGCCATTGTTTCTGAGCCCAAAAGATTTAAAGAGAAAAAATGTAAAGTAATAGAAAGCCTAAAATGGAAAGCAAACATTTAGGTTAGCAGAAATTGGACTATAAGAGTAACTTAGCAAGATCCATGTAGCAAATAACTTCTGTTCTATTTTTTTAATTATTTATTTTCTTCTTTGAAAATAAGTTTTGTGCATTGATTTTCTTAGTATAGAGTCTATTTTCCATGTATATCTCTGCCCTTGATTGAGCTAAAATCAAGGACCATTTTTACTTCCTTGATTTTAGCCCTAATCAAGGATATTTGTCTCAGTAAGATGTCATCCATAAAGACCTATATATTCAGGCCTGCTCAATGTCAATTGCATGTACATTAATACAGAATATCCAGTTTATACCACACAGTTCTGCTACTCTTCTTTTTTCTTTGTTTCTGTTCTTGTCTTCAACAGATTTAACTATAAAAGCTTCAATGTAAATGTAGCTATGCAGAGGTGTGTTTCCAAAGAATACGATTAGAAAGTTCAACTACATGTCCTTGTTTCACAAAAGCAATGCTGGAGATTTTTATAAATTGAAGCAGATATGAACAAAGGGTTTGAAAAACTAATGTAAACAATGGGCAGGGAGAGGCTCCTACTATTTGCTATGGTCTATAAATTTTTATGCCTATGGTTGCTATGTTGATCGTAGTTGTCATCTACAGAACGTATAAACAAATGTAATTTTCAACCACGTATAAGAAAGGAAGCCACTTTCCTCCGCAACTTGGTGCTAACCAAACTAGTAATTGCCAAGATACTAATAGATATAGATTCCTTGTGTAAGTAAATCATGCATATCACACTTAGCACATGCTGATATCCTTGATTAACTAAAATTAAAACATAATTGTCCTTGATTTAGACCACTCAAGAGATTATCCAAAGTCAACTCCAGTTGCTATATATACCCTACTTAGGATTCACTGTAAAACAACAATTTAGTAAAGCTATTGCCACTAAAGGCTTCCATTGTGGACATAGGCTGTCACGCTGAACAACAAACATATAATTCTCCTTATTTCCGCTCTCTCCTCTCTCTAAATCTTTTGTTTTTATGGTTTCATTATAACACCTTGATTGTATATATAAATGTGTAGCAAATAATAGCATTGACCTTTTGAACTCTACTTGATCCTACAGTGCAAAAAAGATAGGAAAAAAAGGTAAAAACATTTGAAATTGGACAGGGAAGAAAGAATGTAAAATATCTTCTTTTTATTAATTATTTTTTCTACATAACCCCCTCGAACTTGCAAAGTCAGTTTGTCCAAGTCCACATGGGACTCAAGTGCTCCTCACTAATCAACACAGTAAAATTTGCAGGACACTTAGTCGCTGCAAAAATAACTAATGCTTCAAATACATTTGATTGGAACTTAACCTAGCACAAGTAAGCATTAATTTTCCAAAAGAAACAAGAAATTGTTAATTGAATGAGCCTTCAAATGTACACAATGAAGTGTACTTTTAACCAGAAGAAACTTGCACAAAGGCTTTCAACCATCAAACAGACCCCTTTATGTTTGGACATAACAGAACCAATAAGAAAGGGCACAATAAAATACTTATTTGTAAAAATGATTTCATCACCTCCTTGGTTTTGTTGGTGAATAGCTAGAGCCCAAATAGATGGAATATTCACCCACAAAACCCCTAGAGGCCCTTGGAGAAAAGGGGGGGGGAGAGGGAAGGATCTCCTATAATCCTATGTTTGGATTGAGGGATAGGAGAGGGGAGTAGAAAGAAGGGGACGGAGAGGGTCTAATGAACCTTGTTTTGATGTTCTTTAAAAGGAGGGGGAAGGGTTTGAGGGTATTTGCAAAAGTATCTTACCCTCCAAACACCTCTATCATTTTTATGTAGGTTGATAGTGGGGGTGGGGGGAGGTGGGGTTAGAACCATGAACATGAAGCATCACAAAGGATGTCATTATCTTTGCGTATCGCTTGAACCGGCCAATCCTCATTTTTAATTCCCCCAAATTGGGGGAATTTGGATGGGGAGGATAGGGGTTCAATAATTAAAAAATTTTTTTAAAAAAAAAAAAAAAAAAAAAAAAAAAAAAAAAAAAAAAATTATCAATTTTCCTAGATGTAAATTTATACCTATTTCTTTAAAATTAACAAAAGAGAGCTAAAATTGTCAATTTTTATGTATATTCCCCTCCCCTCTTCTCCCCTACTTAATTTTTAAAACATCCAAACAAAAGGTAGGGATATTTATTCCTCCCCCCCCCCCCCTCCCCCCACTTAATTTTTAAAACATCGAAACAAGGGTGTTACTGCCATTTGGACAAAAGCTCAACTGCATTATCTAGCTTTTCTTGGTAAATTTATGCAAAAAGGAACTTACAAAGTGCAATACTAACTGACCTTGGCCCCCACCTTACAACCGCATCAAGATGGCAGCTGTACTACAGCAAGAATTACCCCCATACTGTTTGTAAATCAATTCAATGCAAGCATAAGCCGGTAGATGCATCAATATATGGATCCCCTAGGACAAAGTAATATATATAACAGAAACTTGAACTGGTTTAAATAGTTATGGGATTTGTTGCTAAGTCAGCCTGGTTAAATCTATAATGACAAGATGTTAGAATTACAGTTAAATCATTAAATTCACCATTTCCTAACAACTTAAACTTTTGGGTTAATTGCTAATTTAACATGGTATCAAAGTAGGAGATCCTGAGTTTGATCCTTGGCTTTATTCTACCTCCCATTTAAAATGTTAAAAATCTCACGTGTTGGGCCACACATATTAAGGGGAAGTTTAGGCCCACACGTGAGGGGGGGTGTTAAAATTATAATTAAATGATTAAATTCACCATTTCCGAAACAACTTAAACTTTTGGGACAATCAATAATTTAACACGAGAAAATTTTTCGACTTCCTTAAGGGTGAAGCTATCCTAGCTCCTATGCATATCATAAATAGATTTCCCACTAAACCTTAGAAAACTCCTAGTTTTGTTGGTAAGAAAGCTAGCTTTGTGTAAAACAGGAAAATGTATTATGGTGATATGCCCCCATCAATCTAGACAAGATAGTTATATGATCCAGCAAATAAAGTTATATTAGAAAGCAAGGTTTGTGGAATTCTTGGAAAACCGTCCTGACATTAGAGGCATTAATGATTTTCACAAAGAAGTTTTGAAATAAGAAATAGATATATGGCCGATGGTAGTAGAACTCATAGATCCAACACCAATAAAAAGTTTTCAAACTTCTAAATATTTTATAATTGTGAAAACTATGAGAAAATGAAAGCTCATCAACATTTACGAGACCTAGCAACATATTCCCAATCCATAAAAGCTATTGCTTCAAATCAATGCATTAGTGCTATGAATGAAGGAGTTTGAATCTATGTGAAAAAGGGTGTTTGGAGGCTAGTTAGAAGACATTAAAAAATGTAAAAGGATAGATGCAAAAATAGATTAGAGAGACAGACACCGACTGAGAAGCAATAAAAGAAGTGGAAATATTTAAAGCTAGATTGACGGCAAAGGGTTAAATCATCATTATTGAATTTTTTATAAAGTAAATTTCCCCCAATTGTAAGAATCCAATATTTAAATTCTATTATATCCAAGTCTGTATTATTTGAATTGAACTAAATCAAATAAATGTGAAGACATCATTCTTAAACAGTGATATTAAAGAAGATACGTATATGGATTCCCACAAAATCACATTGGTTTGCTATTTAATGGATTTTTAGATATTTGAAACATACTAGGTATGCAGTTGACATGTCACCTCAAGTAATTTATAACTATAGGGAGTTTCTAATTTTGCTTATAAAGAGCTTGTGTTGTGGCAAGACGAACGGACGGAAGGAGCCGGTTCCCTTGCTTGCTTACCAGACAAGAAGGATTTCACTTTAGACCACTAATGGACTATAGCAAATAGAGAGAAACAAACCTAAGTCACTATTTGCAAACCATAAGAAACACTAGCACTACCAGTGACTGGTTAAAAAACAGATAGAACACTCTTTCCTACACCAGGCAAGTAGTACAATACGGATACGACCAGATGATGCGGTAAAGTTTAGACATCTCTTAGACATGAGTTCTCTCCACCCCCCTCCTCCACCCCACCCTCTCCCTCTCCCTCTCCCCCTCCCTCAACCATCATCTTCCTTCTTTCCTTTTTTGCCACCCTCACATCTTCCGTCTCCCTCCCCCTTTTTCTCTCCTCCACAGTTTGGGTTTTTCCCATATCCTTATCCTACTCCTCCATCATTGCCTTTGCCCTCCCCTTCCCCACCACCTCAGGGGCCTAACCAAGTTTTGCCTAAAAAGCCTACTCTTGTACCTGCACCTTTAACCACACCAAGTTTTCCCTCTATTGAAACCTCTCTTAACATCCCACCCAAACCTCTATCCTCTGTTTTTGGAGGCAGCAAGAGGTCTTTTCATATTGATGCTAAACATTTTTCTTTTTCTTTTGATGGAGGGCGGTCTGATTCGTATGCTTTACATGAGACGCATCGGAACGTTAAGAGCTCAATTTGGGTTGGACATAAGGGCGTGGAGTGGATACTTACTTGTCTCGAGGATATACGAAATTGGGTGCCTGGCCATGTTTTACTTTGTAAGAGATTCAAGGAGAATGGGAAGTTATTAGAGTTTTGTGGGAAATCTAACAAAGCTGGTCTGTTTGTTGTTATTGCAGTTTATTTTGGAGGGTCTAGGAGAGGTTGTATAATGATACCAGCAAGCTCTAATAGAGCTGGCTGGTCTTTGTTTTAGAAAGAGCTTAGGAATTTTTGCTCTGGTGCTGAACCGTTATCTCTGGCCAAAGGTTCTTTTAATAATGGTGATGGAGGTGGTAAACTTGCTTGTGGTGGCCGGAGTGGGAAGTTTTTATCTAATTATGGATATCAGCAAAAGATCAGAAATTTTGAAAAAATTGGAACATTTTTGGGGCAGAACGTGATGCATGGAAAACCTATAGAAAATGTTTCGGTTATAAAAGGCAATGTTTCAGCTTTTACTAGCAGACCCACGCGGGCTTTTCAATTTAAGTTGACTCCTACTACTTTGGCTTTGAGAGTGTGTAAGTCTGAGAATGGGAGACGTTCTATGACTTGGCTGGGTGATAAGGTGCTCAGCTGGCCCAAGGTGTTAAGTGATGGGCCAGAAATAATAAAACAGCCAGGTGGGCCTGTTGTAGCCCAACCCGAGGTGCAAAAGGTTTCTCAACTGAAGGGCAGTTTGGTCAAGCCCAACTTTCTTCAAGTGAGTCTAATGCCCAGGCATCGTGGGTAGTGGGTGAGAGCTCAAACGGGAGAAGGGGTGGAGACCCAGATCCACCGGTGTTAGCAATGGGGCCGGAACTGGATCGCGGCGCCTCTACCCTCACCGGCGACCCTGTGCATGTCGTCTCGGTGGTCTCACTGTCGGCCAAAGCAATGGGTGCGACGGAAACTGCCGAGCTTGGGTTCATCGGAGAGGAGATCCAGTCTCCGATGGCTGGGGATTTCAACGGAGGGAGACGAGGTCGAGGGGGTCTGGGAAGAAGTTTCTTTCGCCTCAATGGCATCAGGGAGCAACCCAAAATCAGTTTTCTCCTCTGTTGGGCCTGGGTAGCGAGAGGAGCTTGTGTTTTGGGGAGGAAAAAAATTCTAAGGAGGTATCAGGGAAGAAGGGAGAAACACTAGTACAGGATGGGACTGAGCTGGTTCAAGATGGGTCTGAGTGCTTTGTGCTTCAGTGGAAGCATAGTGAAGTTAATCCTAGTGATTCTTGTCAAGGGGAGGATGAGAGTGGCTTTTTGGAGTGTCCACCTATATCTAAATGGGATCCCATGGAACATAAGGAGTTGGAGGTGATCTAGGAAGTTGATGAGGAAGAGACTCGAGGGTCAGAGGTAAAAAATTCGATATAGGTATGTAGCCTGATGAAAAGTTTTTGTAGAATAGTGGGTTTTCCTATTGTTAAGCATGAAGATCAATGTCTGGCTTTGTTTCGTCTCCTTGAACAAGAATGCATTGATGTTGTAAATGTTGGGACTTCTAGAGATATTGTGAGTTCAAGGCAGAAAGGGCTTAGGGAACTTAAAGGTTTGTTTTCTTCTGTCAATTATGAGGGAGTAGCATCTAAGGGGAGGAACAGAGATTCCTCAGTAGGCATGGGGTTGAATACTTGTGTTAAATGAATTTACAGCTTTTATCTTGGAATGTTAGGGGATTAAACAATCCTCGGAAGCGGGAAGTTTGTAAGAATCTTCTCAAGGAGTGGAAGTGTGATATTGTTTGCTTTCAAGAAACTAAACTGGCTTCTATAAGCTCTTCTATTGTTCGAAGCCTTTGGGGTAGTCCGTTCCTAGACTGGGTTGCTCTAGATGCAGTCAAAACTGCAGGGGGGGTGTTACTGGTTTGGGACGAGAGAGTTTATGAAAAGGTTGATTGTGCTATTGGTCAGTTTTCTGTAAATGTTTTACTTAAGGGGGTTGTAGATGACTTTGTATGGGCTTGTTCAGGAGTGTATGGTCCTAATGATGATAGTCAGCGGGGTGCTTTGTGGGAGGAGCTCTCTAGGATGCACTCTAGGTGGAATATGGCATGGTGTGTGATTGGGGATTTCAATATCATTCAATATCCGAGTGAGAGACTTGGCTGTGAGGCATTTAGCCCGGCTATGTTTGCTTTTTCAGATTTCATTGAGGCTAACTATCTAGTGGACTTACCTCTTGAAGGGGCATGGTTTACTTGGTTTAGAGATTCAAGGATAGAGTGTATGTCAAGAATCGATAGAACCTTGGCATCAGTGGATTGGGTAGATCATTTTGGGAATGTGTCTCAAAGGGTACTCCCTCGTGTTGTTTTTGACCATTGCCCTCTTTTGGTGGTGGCCGGTAGTGCTAATAAAGGTCGTAGTGCCTTTAAGTTTGAGAATATGTGGTTGAAAGAAGAGGGTTTTGTAGAGAGGGTTCGGCAATGGTGGAATGGGTATTGCTTTGTGGGTTCTCCAAGCTTTATTCTGACTCGTAAATTAAAAGCTCTAAAAGAAGATTTGAAAAAGTGGAATAAGGAGGAATTTGGGGATTTGGCCTTTAGGAAGAAATGTCTTTTATCTAAATTATTGGGTTTGGATGCTAGGGAGGACTTGTTAGGCCTTTCTCAGGAGGATCAAACTAGGCGATGTCAGATTAAGAGTGAGGTTGCACATCTTGCCTCTTTGGAGGAGATCTCTTGGAGACAAAAGTCCTGGATATTATTTGTGAAGGAGGGGGACAATAATACTCGTTTTTTTCATCGGGTTGCTAACTCCCATAGAAGAACTAACCATATTCGGGGTATAGAGGTGGATGGTGTTCTCTATGAGGATGAGGAAGTGGTGCGGTCTAAGGTCGTTCAGTTTTATCAGAGTTTGTACTCTGAGTCAGATACCTGGCACCCTTCTATGGATGGCTTAGAGTTTGCATGTATTGAGGAGGATGAGAGGCTTATTCTAGAGAGGGATTTTTCGAAGGAGGAAGTAGTTAAGGTTCTTCAAGAGATGGAGGGCGATAAAGCCCCAGGTCCTGACGGTTTCACTATGGCATTTTTCCAAAAATGTTGGAATGTAGTGGAATCAGATGTGATGGCTTTTTTTTATCATTTCCATAGGAGCTCAGAGTTTGAACGGTCTCTGAATGCTTCTTTTCTTTCTTTGATTCCCAAGAAGAATAATGCTTTGAATATCAAAGATTTTCGGCCTATCAGCTTAGTGGGCAGTGTGTATAAGCTATTGTCTAAAGTTTTGGCTAATAGATTGAGGTTGGTGTTGGATAAACTCATTTCGGAGTCGCAGAATTCTTTTGTTGGTGGCAGGCAGATTTTGGACTCGGTGCTTATTGCAAATGAATGTTTAGACAGTGGACTGAAGTGTCGTGCTCCAGGGGTGGTGTGTAAGTTAGATATCGAGAAAGCTTATGATCATGTGAATTGGGACTCCTTGTTTTATCTATTGGAGAGGATGGGTTTTGGGGGTAGATGGAGGAGTTGGCTGAAGACTTGTGTCACTACCGTTCGATTCTCAGTTTTGGTTAATGGATCTCCTACTGGTTTCTTTGGTAGCTCTAGAGGTCTAAGACAAGAAGATCCATTATCTCCCCTCCTCTTTCTTTTGATCATGGAGGTTTTAAGTCGCATCCTGAAGAAAACTGAGGAAGGTGGTCTCATTCAGGGTTTTCATGTGGGTCCAAATAATCATACTGGTATTCATATTTCTCACCTACTATTTGCTGATGATACTATTCTTTTTTGCGATGCTTCTAGAGAGCAGATCTTTTCCATTAGGCTGGTTTTGACCTGTTTTCAAGCTTTTACTGGTTTGAAGGTGAATGTGGGGAAAAGTGAGATTGTCCCTATTGGGGAGGTGAGCAATATCCAGTCATTGGCTAATATTCTTCAGTGCAGGGTGGGCAGTTTGCCTATGATTTATTTGGGTATGCCACTGGGTTCTTTGTATAAAACAGCCACTATTTGGAATCCGATTCTTAAGAGGTTGGAAAAGAAGCTTTCAGGCTGGAAGCAGCTTTACCTGTCAAAGGGTGGTAGACTCACATTGTTGAAAAGTACCCTTTCAAGCCTTCCAACTTATTACCTTTCCCTTTTAACTATCCCAAAAGCTGTGGCGACTAGATTGGAATGTATTCAGAGGAATTTTTTATGGGGTTCTTTAGTTGAGTGTTTCAAATATCCATTGGTGGCTTGGGAAAAGGTTTGCCAACCTCGCGAGTTGGGTGGTTTGGGAATTCGGAATTTGGCGTATTTTAATCAGGCCCTATTAGGGAAATGGCTTTGGAGGTATGGCCATGAAATCACTCATCTATGGCGGAGGGTCATAGCCATGAAATATGGGGAGGGGAAAGGGGGTTGGTGCTCTAGAGTTTGCAGAAGGGCTCATGGTTGTGGGTTATGGCGGAGTATTAGTGAAAGGTGGGGAAGTTTTGCTAAGCATTTGTCCTTTGTAGTGGGGGATGGTTCTCGTATTCTTTTTTGGCATGACAAATGGACCGGAGATGTTCCTCTTAAAATTCTTTATCCCCAGTTATTTTTGTGTTCTGCTAATAAAGAAGCTTATGTTTCTAAAGTGTTAAGCCCTTCAGTGGGTGATAACGACAGAGTGTGGAATTTAAGCTTTTTTAGGGGTTTCAAGGATTGGGAGTTAGCGGCTTCTTATTCCCTACTTCATTTCATCCAAACTCGGATCCCTAGGGGTGATGGGGGTGATAGGCTTCGTTGGGATCTTAATGGAAGCGAGAAGTTTGACACTCGGTCTTTTTATCATAAGATTCGAAATGCAACTCCTTCCACTTTCCCTTGGAAGGGCATTTGGAAAGTCAAGGTTCCTAAAAGGGTGGCATTTTTTATGTGGACAGCAGCTCATGGTCAGATTCTTACCTTGGATAACCTTATGCTTCGTGGTCGCCCTTTGGCGAATCGTTGTTGTATGTGCTGTTGTAATGAGGAATCTGTGGATCACCTGTTACTTTTCTGTCCGATAGCTCATTCTTTGTGGACTCATATGCTTCGGTTGTTTGGGATCGATTGGGTCATGCCAGGTTCAGTAGCGGATTTATTATTTTGTTGGTACCATTGGCTTGGGAAGCATAGCTCTGATATTTGGAATTTGGTTCCAGGCTGTTTAATGTGGACTATTTGGACTAATCGGAATCGGCGTTCTTTTGAGGATAAGGGGAAATCTGTGGTTCAGTTATTAGATTTGTGCCAACGGACCCTCTTTGATTGGTCTCGGTGTTGGGGTTTTTCGGATTGTTTTACCCTTATGGAATTCCTTTCGTCTATTAGCTTATCTTAGTTTTTCTTAGTGGCTGCTTGTGTCTTTCTGTTCACTACCGTGAACCCTTTGTATTTTCATGCTTTTCCCTTATTAATAATATTTTCTTCTTACTTATCAAAAAAAAAAGAAACAAGAAATTATTGTTCAATCTACAATAGAGGCTATAAATATGCAGTAGTATACCTTAAAAATCTTTTAACAGAAGTACAAATAATGAAGTTATGTTGGGCCAAGTGAGAGATTATTAGAATTTTGTGGTCCAACATAAATTTTTTTTTTTAATGCCCTTGTTCTAAACAAATAATTATTCAACATTTTTATGTGAAATTATTCATAATAATTTTGATGTATAAAATATTGGAGACTCCAACATAAGATTTTTTAATGCCTCTATTCTAAATAAGTAATCATTCAAATTTTATATGAAATTATTAAAAATAATTTTATGGTATAAAAAATTGGAATCTTGAATCACATATGGTCTTTGAGTTAACCATATCCATCAAAACTGAAGTCTATGAATGTAGGTACATCGTTAAACCATAATGAAAAGGAGCAGGTTAAACTATGAAAAATAGAAGTACCAGTATTCTATAGTCAAAGCATCACAATCTCTGTCGTCTTTATGAAGTGAAATTTTGTCCTCATTAAGTGTTGGCCTCAATGACCTCATTGAAGCCAACACAATATATATATTACAATATTTTTATGATTTTTTGTTTCTTATATAACTGCAAGACAGAATTATAAACCTCTTAATTAAAAATATTATCAAGATGCAATAATCTATAAATATGATATGTAAGGTGACTGAAACAAGGGACAAGGGTATCCAAACCCCTTCGACTACACATCCATGTAATTCATTAATTATCTTTTGTTATTTACTTAAAATAATGTGGTCTTTTCTTTTTTTTCTTTTTTGAATTACGATGAGGGAGTGATGCAGGATGGAAAGCGTGAAGTGGGCTAGATCTGGTTCTAGCCCACATTAAATCCTTAAATCCATAAGGGCCGCCTTGAATCTACAAGGAAGAACACTAGAATCCACTAGAAATAATAAAAACCTCAATTTTATTGAATGTAAATGTTCTAAATTCATAATACATCTTGGAGGCCTATATAGGCACCAGAAAACTTATTTTGCACACCAAAATATTCCTAAACTAATCCTAATTGATACCTAGAACTCTGATTTGAACAGAAAACCTTTTAAAACACCTAAAATCAAGGGAAAAAAAATCCTATCACCTAAAATAACGAAAATTACATTTAAAAAATTCGAATAAAAAATCAACAAACGGTAAAAATTGTCCCCTATATTTTGTCCTACAGAAGGGAAGGAGGATTTGGACCCTGATGTTTCCTTTATATGGCTGGTCGTGTCCCCTCTAGAAGCTATATATACTTGCCACAGCATGTAAAGAATGCAAGAAAAAGAATGAAAGCTTAATTTAAATCTGGTCTAGTTAGAGAGAATATTTAAATTGCTTCAAAGGCCTTGAAAAAAATTATATATGAAATTCATCGTATCTTCCCTAAAATTTAATCCATACTTCATTCTTGTTATGTTGGTTAATATTTATTTCTCTTAAACTATTTTCTTAGAATAATTCCAACGGTGTCTACAAAGCTTTCAAGAAGATAATGAGCTTTCCAAAAGTTTTTTCCTTTTTTTTTTTAGCTTTAACATTGTGGCTAACAATCTTTGTCACTTAAAACCATTAATGCAGTGAAGTATAATGCATACACTATGTTCAATTTGTATTAGGATCCTCTCCATTTGAAATAGATCAATTCTATGATTCAGATTAAAGTTTACAAATCTAAAAGTGTAATATGTCATTTAAATTTTTAAATAATCTAACACTTTGTACACTATCAAATCCAAAAAATAATATTTTAACCATGAAATAGATTAAAATGGAGAGAATCCTATTCCGCTCAACCTAAAAACTCAATAGACACTAAGAGGCAATTCCTTGTATGCAACTTGGCTCCACTTTGGCTTTGTGTCTAGAGGGAGGCCATCTAGAAGAACAGGAGGGAATCATTAGCTGCTCACACATACAAAGTGGAAAAAGCTATTTGGATTCTTCTATTCCCATTTTTTAACTAAATTTAGCTTCAATTTCACCAAGACTGTCCCACAAACTAGCTCGACGCTCTTTTTTTTTTTTTTTGGTTAAAGAGTAGTTAGCCAAACGTTACTAGTCACTATAGCATCCACAAAATGGATAAACAATTATAAAAAAAAAAAAGTTGAAAAAAAATATATAATAAAGAAAAAATATTTATATAGAGTATAGAAAAAACTAAAATAAAAAACTAACCCCCTCAGAAAGCAATCAATGATCTAATGGCAGCAGTCTATTACAGCCCAGTGGCAAACAACAACAATGACATCCGGGCCTTCAGTACACCCACTTTGTTTTGGCACCATCTCTCCTTAATGGTTACATCCTGGTCCCACTCTTCCACTCCCCCATCCCCATAAAGATTTCTAGGACATCCCATAGGTAAAATTCTTAATCCACTTTCCAATCTTGATTAATCTCTAGAATGGTACAATCATTGAGTGCAAAGCATAGTATCATACTATATACACGATTAATGCTAAGGACAACGTTTTTCACGATTATTGACTTGATCTGTTGTGTGATCAAAACATCACTCACCTATGTCCACAACTAACATCACCTTTAATATGCATCAATCACAAGAGACTAGTACTTGTGGAAAAAAAAAATGCAAAAATTAGAAAAATGTTAAAGGGGTACTACAAATTTTATTAGAAAAAACTTAAAAATTGATGTGTGAATGAATGTGATTGGTGCCACTTGAACAAGGAAATAAGTTCAGTGTTTGAAATTTTGAATTACTTTTTGTGATTGGTGAGTTGTGAGATCTCTATATAACAAAATTTGTAATATTCCTAACACTACTCTAAAAAATATTTTGTCACTCAACTTATTCTATCGACATATTTTACAAGTACCTAACCACCCGTCATTTTCGTGTCACTCAAGATGCTATCTTCCCTCTGATTCCAACACTGATTAATGCAACTTACTTAAACACCCCCTAAGAACACACAATAGCTCTCCCCCTCCTCATCTAGTGGAACTTGTGCCAGTGGTCTGGCAATCTGGCAATCATAAACGCCGTTCTAACGAACCAGTCCAGTTACTCCGGTAACCAAAGACACCTTTCCAATTATGTATTATGTCAAAGTTATTTGTGTAGTGTTTATTAAATATATGACAAAAAGTTTAAAATTTTGTTAAAATTTTTTTTTTATATAGAATAAAAAATTTGTTAAATTTTAAAAACAAAACGGAGACAAAAAAAAACCTTTAAAATGTTGTTTCAATTCAAAAAAAATTTAATTTAATTTAATTTTAAAAAAAAAAAATGTTGTGCTTGTAGGGAGAGATAGATCTCACCTTGAGAAACGAGACAATGGAGTGGAGGTTGTGCTTGTATTCATGCAGGGGCACGTGTTGGAAGGCAGAGCATCTGTCAGGAAGGCAAGCATCGTTTGCACCAAAGAACACAGTCACAGCTAAGGGTTCTCCTCCACCTTCCACCCGAGGAAATACCTTCTCCAAAACCTGCAGTGCCCATCTCGTGTTGTACCCACCGTACCCTCTTAGCACCACATCAACCTGTTCATGTCAATACATATATATATATATATATATATGCTAGGGATGTTTCAAAATCTCCATCATCAACCACAAAAAGAGTGAAAAATATATATATGTATATGTTAGAAGCCATGAAAGGAAAAAGTACCGTTCGAGCAAAATGGTTGGCAAGAGAAGCACCCCAGCCTCCTTCATCAAAGGAAAACTCTGTGATTGAGTCACCGAAAAGGTAAATCTTTGGCCTCATCTCTCACAAATCTCACAAATGGGTTTTGTTATGCTTAAACAGAACCTTTTTTTTCTATGATTGTTATACAACTTTCCACTTCTCCAACAATATCACACTGCTGACTGCACGCACACACGCAGTCAATAAAGCTGGTCAAGTCCTTTAAAATTTAAATGCGCACGGATTGGGATCCAATCCGGTGCAATTCACCCCAATCTTCTCCTCACAACTTTTTTTTACTTTTACTCATTTTTTATATTTAATGGTTAAGATTTAAAGAGGTTTTTTGCAACTTTAAATCTCAACCATTCATACCAATTATATCCCCTAAATATTACCTTAAATATTGCATCTAATTTCAATCCAAATGCACACCTAACAATAACATTTGCTTTTTAGGCCTTGCCATTTTTTAATAATCTGCCCTTTTATAAACAAAGTACCATTGTTATTAAGCCAACCCAAACTAGGAGTCTATTACTGTGTAACTACTTCAATCAATAGGTTAAATATTATCCCAAAAAAAAAAAAAAAAAAAAAAATCCCTATGGGTTACCAATTGATCTGCATTGTCAAATAAAAAAAAATTTAAATTAAGTTTGAGAGCATGATTTTAAAAATTGAACCAGCCAGTTCAATTGAAAATCAAACATCAATCCAATCCGTTTCTTATTAAAAACCAAAAATTAGATAAAAAGTAGGAAAAACCAGAAATTAGTGGTTGAATTATGAAATTAGGAAATGGGTATGGTTGGACCGGTTCTTGAAAAGTTCTATTAGATTTCAAAACGCATAACAAAAAATAAATAAATCAAATATGAAACAAATAAAAACCAGGTAAGTTTGCAAAGAGAGAGGTAAATATTAGAGGGTGATCTTGATATTTTTAGAGATAATTATAATATATTGCTAACCCCACTGATAGAACTTTGTCCCCTCCTAAACCCCCAAGTACTTAGTACATGGGGAGATGTTAATTCAACTACAAAACTTTTGGCAACCAAACAATAATTCATATCTTTTTTTTCTTTTCTTTTTTTTTGCTCTAAAAAATGCAGCCATATAATGATGCAAATACAACACAAACAGTGGCATAAATATAATTTAAATCTAATAAATGCTTAAATTTTTTTTAATATACAACATTACCTATATAATTTATATAACCAAACAATCATATACTATTTAAATGATAATATATTATAGAACTATATAAGTGATAATTTACAATAATAATTAATATATAAATTAAATAATCAATGAACTTTGATATAACTTTGCTATTATGTGTTGTGAATTATTTTTAAAAATTTTGAAATATATTTTTAAACAAAATATTACTAGTTATAAATTTATTATATATCTTATTATTTATTTTTAAAATTAATAATTATGTATTTATGATGTCACCAGTTCAACCATCGGTCCGACCAAAAAACCAGTAATTACTCTCTTTTTGGGTTCTTTGACCGCTCCGATTTTTAAAACTGTGTTTAAGATATCATAACATAAATAAGTAAATTAAAAAATAGGCATATACTTAAATTAAACTAGCAATTATAATTCAAAATCAAGGTTTCACAATAATAAACTAGTCAGTTGATAGTTTGGGAGTCTTGAAGGTAAGTAGATAGACAGAGAAATGAATTTTTTTTTTTTTAATTCTTCAGGTTTTCTCTTTTTAAATTACTATATTATAATATATTAAATAGTAAAGAAATGAATAAAATGAACCTATAGATGTAATTTTACAAATCCAACTAGGTTATATAAGCCCATCCAGGTTACCCGAGTCACTACAACCCCACCAAGTTTGACTGGGTCTTATGCAAAAACAGTCAATTAAAACACCTGAACCAGACTAGGTGTTAGGTCACTCGATTTTTAGTTTAATTAGCCAGGTTGGTTTGGGTTTAATAACTGTGCTATATACACAAAAATTTCACAACATTTTTTATAATAGTTGAAACCATCACTATATCATTTTTTTTTTGTTTTTTACCTACCACTAACAATTTGGCACATCAGTTAAGTGTGAAATTTTTTTGTCAAATTTATTAACCGTAGACTTTTTCTTTAGAAAAAGTTTAAAGCAGTCACCTTGGGCTCCCTAATGACAAAATATAAAGAAAAAATTTGTGTGTCATAATTTTTGAAACAATTCTAATGTGACTAACCATGAGTAGTGGAGAAAAAATAGTTAGGCCAATTGACAATAATAGTCAACCGATTGTGATAAGGCCAATGTGGTGTGAGTTTTTATTAAGCAACTTAGTGAGGTACTTCATGTTAGTTAACTTATCACAATTGAACATATCATGGCTCTCATGGGCTTACAAGCATTCCAAGACTATTTGCAGGGCTACTCATGAAAACCAAAACAGTTTGACGACATACCATTTTATGCTCTCCAAACTAACTCTCCAATATCTTTCCAAAGAAAAAGTACACAAACTTAGTTCATGCATTTGGAAATTGTGTGTTTTGTGTGTGTGTGTGCGCGCACGCATACACGCACGTGCAACAAGTATGATAATAAACCTATAAAGGGCAAAATGTATCATCAACAATGACAAACGCAAAGTAGATCCTATCAATCCACAATTATTCTTACTTTGACTTGATGTGACTTAGAAGTCATTTGAATTTCCATTAAACTAGATTTTGAACAAAAGTTTGTAGATATGATCTCATGAAAGGATTTTTTTTTTTTTTTAAATAATTTCGAGAAAGAAAAAGGTCAAGGTGATATTGATGCTAATGATACTACCATTTCATCTAGGTCGTAAAATCCATATAAATTTTTCTTATCAAATCATTCCTTTCATTTATTTTGATATGTGAATTTTCGATCACCTTTATATTTTTTCCCAATCATGCTTCTTCACATTTTCAGCTATTTGTATTTGATATAAGTAGAACCCATCGTCTTGTACCGTCCAAATGCAATGGTTCCCACCACAGTACTTTTCCCAAGTTTTGTTTGCAACATACACATCAAAAGTAGCATGGAAGTCCTCATACCAAAAGTAGCAATAGAAATGTGTCGTGCCTAGATAGTTGACATTGAAAGAGAATTCCCATTTTCCTTTGGGATGAAGAGTTTTTAGCATGCTTTTGAAACCCGAACCGTTCAAAGAACAGGAGAAAGAAGAGGTTCAAGGTTTTCATAATTAATTTAATAGTTATTTAAAATATAGATAAATATAATAAATTAATATAAATAGAAAAATCAATATGATATTTAAATAAATATATAGACCATCATTCAAATGTATTTTCTATATCATAACTTTCATTATGATATTTCAAAAATCAATGGAATATTATTATTAATTGTTAAAAATAATAATAATAAAACATTATTAGTTTACATTATACTATCAAGATAAAATAGATTTATATTATAAACAAAATGAATGTCTACAATGTTATATATTTTTATGCAAATATGTATAATATTATACACTTTTTTATAAATTTATGTAATATTATACCAATTTAATCTATAATATAAATCCTAATTTACAATAACAGTACATGAGTGGTTGTTGAGAAGAACAGTACATGTGGGTTTGTAGTACCAATAAATAATGCAATTAAATATATAATGTCCTATAAAAAAAAAAACGCAATTAAATGAAAAAAGGTTTAAAAAAATTTAAAAGCAAATGAATGGTTGAAGTGTGGCCACATGTCCAACTTTTTCATGGGCAAGGGGTAGTGTCTGCCATATTGGTAGAGAGCTTTATTGGAAAAGAAAAAATCTTTGCCCGTTTGATAGAAGAGTTTGAGTAATGTTGTTTGAGTGTTTTTGATATACATGTGGGTAAAAAAGTGTATTGAAATATGTGTAAAGTTGTTTAAAAAGTAAAAAAGTGTGTTAAAACTTGCTCACCAAACAGGGCTAGGCTTTTGATTTTGTACGGTACCGAGATCCCTAGACTTGTATGGGCCCTGGGCCCAAGCCCAACGTGGCGGCCCAATTGCCCTAAATCCTTGAAACTGCCTTCGTGCAAGAGCAAAGTTCGGGTTCACGGATCCTGGGAGGCGCTCGGCGCGAGTTTTCCTTAACAAGATCATAAATCCAGTCCGGGGAGGCCACGAGATGGTCGGGGAACTGCATTGCCGAGCAAAATTGACTAGGCTGGAGCCAAGTTCCAAGGCCACAATTAATGCATCCCACCTTCACCTAAACACCCACTTAAAGTAAACAATATTGGACCTTCAATAGCACTATTGGCAGCTGCAATCATAATCCCTCCACTAACCTTGGCTATAAATAGCAGGAGCTTGGGAAGAGAAGGGGGTTGAGAAAAAAAGGAGAATAGAGTGAATATTGTATTGAGTCTCTCTGCCGAGAACGACCCATAGTAGGAAATTCAAAAACCCACTTTACAAATAAATTGTTAGCCCAAGTGTATCCAGGCCCAACAGCCTCACTTCCGGAGCCTACAGATTTCTTTTGGTTTTGGGCACCAGTGATAGAAGAAGAAAGGAAACACCAAAGAAGCAAAAAGAAGAATAAATGCAGAAGAACGGAGAAGAAGGAAAAATTGGAAAACGCAAAATAAAGGATAAAGATAAGGTTTGTGCTTTTCATTTCTTTTTTATTTTGTGGACTTAGGGTCTATTTGGATATAGCTTATTTTGTTGAAAATTAAAAATTGAAAACTAAAAATACTGTAATAAAATAATTTTTAAATGTGTGAATAGTACCATAGGACCAATTTTTAATATTTTTTTGAATAAAGTGGTTGTGGGCCCCATGAACAGTACATAAACAGTGCGTGAACAGTGCTCAACAGTGCATGAACAGTACACTTTGTCCCCTAAAGCTGAAACGCGTGCAGAAAAAAGAAAAAAAAAAAAAGCCAGACGTAGGTTCATCTGGATCCAAACACATACTTAGAGTCTGTTTGGATACCGCTTATTGCTAAAAATTGAAAACTGAAAATACTGTAACAAAATAATTTTTAAATATGTAAATAGTGTCGTAGGACTCATTTTTAATGTTTATTTTGCTGAAAAAAGAGGTTTGTGGGTCCTATGAACAGCACACGGGACCCACTAAAGAAAAAAACGTGTTGTTGGGAAGCGCAAAACGCGCTTCCCAAATGCACACTTAGTATCCGTTTGGATTGGGCTGATTTTCCTATGCGTCTTGCGTTTGGCGTTTTCAACACTAGTAAGTGGGATCCGTGCACTGTTCACAGCACCCACAACCATAAGTTGTCTAATTCAGCAAATTTTTCTTCAAAACTAGGTCTTACAGGTACTATTCACATATTTAAAAATTATTTTATGTTTTCAGTTTTCAATTTTCAATCAGCAATAAACGGTATCCAAAGAAGAAAAAGAAGAATATATGTAGAAGAACGGAGAAGAAGGAAAAATTGGAAAACGCAGAAGAAGGGGTAAAGATAAGGTTTGTGCTTTTCATTTCTTTTTTATTTTGTGGACTTAGTGTGTTTTGGGACTGCATTTTCGGATTTTTGGTGAGGATGGGAGATAAAAAAGACAAAGTTCAACAAAGAAAATGGCACAACGCTCTTCTTTTTCTTATTTTTTCCAGTTTCGGCCTAACCCGTGAGACCCAGCCGCGGTTCTCCAATCCGGGCAGTTCAACCGCGGTTCGAATGGTTCATTGTGTTTTTTTTGTGTATAGCGGGTTTTGGGATTAAAAGAACCGTTTTAAGGGGCGGTTCCCAGTTAACCGGGTCGGATTGAGCAGTCCGGTCTGAATTTTAAAACCATGGTTTTTAGGCCAAAATCTTCATCTCTAGATTTACAATGGTAGTCAAGGGGTCCATTGTTGGCGTGTTGATGATTCGTACGTATTGCTTTCTAAGTGGGTTAGGTATTCGCTTAAAAGAATTACTTAGGCCAAAGGCTAAGATAAGGAGAAACACAAAACAATAAAATTGGGATAATATCTTATGTTTCATTTTCCTGATGCTCGGAAAAAAGTATTTAGTTATACTTGAAATGCATTTCCCATCTACTTTTATAGCTAGTTGCTCAGTTGTTTGTATACAAAGAATGCTCAAATTCAATGACTGCTGTATGTATTAAAATCACTTTCACTTATCCTTGGGAAAATTGCATTGACTTCCATGAAGTTTACTGAAAGTATATTAACCTTTCTATTTTCTCGAATTGTACACAAACCTCCTTAGCTTTTTAAAGTAAACTACACTAAACTCCCTAGCAGTTTAACAACGTTAAATTCATCAAAGAAAAATAAAAATTAATATAATTTTTTTGTGTAATTCCACTTTTAGCCTTCATTTTCAAATGAAATTATCAGCTTCTTATCTATAATGAATGGGTTCTTATCTATAATGAATGGGTACCAAAGTGAAAGACAAAATTTTTGTGGGTTATTTTGAACCTTGCAATGTTGATTTCTTGACCTTTTCATATTTTGGTTTGTTATTGAATTTTGATTAAACTTTTTCGCTCTTCACTTTTAAATCTATTAATTATAGATAAGAAAATGGGAATTTCATTTGAAAAGGAGGGAAAATGTGAAAATATACAAAATTTCTAAATTAGGTTTTTTTTTTTTTTTTCCTCACAAATCTGTTAGTAGATTTTTTTTTTTTTTTTTTTGAGAATCAAATCTGTTAGTAGATTTAAGGGTGTTAAGTTGCAAAAGAGGTGATTATAGTTTATTTTGAAAAATAAGGGAGGTATTTGTATAATTAAAATTATGGGGGAGGTCAATGTAATTTCAATTAATCTCAAGCAATGTCAATGCAATTTTCCCACTTTTCATTTTCGGCAATCAACAACAAAAAGTTTTAATAAATATGCTTTGTTAAATGTCCAGCATTAAATATACTTGCTTATTAAATGCCATGACTCATTTAAGGGGTTTGAAAATAAATTTATCTATATTTAGCTATTAAATTTCAAGCAATAAATATGCTTTTAATATTTGCATTAATTAATTTCTCATACACTAATAAATACACAATATTTAATTTTCAAGTTTTAAATATACTCGTACTTGCTTATAAGATATCTTCACATTCATTGAATATACATGATAATAAATTTGTCAAGTTTAGTTTTTAAATGTCTTGCACTAAACATGGTTCTTTAAAAGAATAATACTAAAGATACAAACTATTTTACAATTTTTTTTACAAACTGCTGATGTGGTGAGTGATTATTGATTAATAAAAAAGTAATATTAATGGTGGGCCAAGATGAAAACCAATAAGAAGTTGGTCACATCAACATTTTGTAAAAATGTTATAAAATAGTTTATGCATGTAGCATTACTCTATTTAAAAATGATGTGTATTTATTAATTTTTCTTACATTAATAAATGTGTATTTTTTCATTATTTATTTATTTATATATAATATATTTTCAAACTATGGCATCATCTCAAATCTATTTGGTTTGGTATAGATAGAGTTTGAACCTCAAATCTCTTAAATAGCTACAAGAGACTTTACTAATTGTGCTAAGTGAAACCCACATAAATTACATATATTTGAATTTTGATTGTTAAATGTCTAAATACTCATTAAATATACGCAACTATAAATTAGGCGAAACTACACTATTAGTCCCTTGGTCCCTTAAGATTTCAAAATGAACAATATAAATCTTTCAGTTAACTTCCATTAATGGTGTTACTTACGTGACTAGCGTAATAATGACTTGGTAATTTTTAAATGACGTGGCATTTATTTTTATTAAATACCATCAATGGTTATTGAATTAGATTTAGATCATCCCCAAATACAATTGTCCAACCACACTATTCATTTGTTGTCACATTCCATATATTATTTACACGCATCGGTTATATTATGAATCTTCAACTCATAAATACTCTATTCCAACTCATACCTCCCACATTACTCTCTCACTCTCTTTGAGTTCCAAATCACCGGCCACATTTCCATCAGCCCATCACCAGAACCTGACCATGGTGGTGCATATCTGTAACTATTCATGGATGGGGCCACCTTTTACAACCGCATTGTTCTTTTTTTTTTTTTTTTTTTTGATGTGGCAACCGCATTGTTCTTAGGAGTCTGTTGCCAATGAAACTGTGGGACCCACTACCCCACTTCATCCAAACATGGGTCCGCAACTACATTGGTGGAACTTTAGTCTAACTATTGGTGGAACTTTAGTCTACCTACTTTTTGGCTTCCTTTGGTGTTTCCACAAAGCTCGTAAATCTCTTCGAGCTTATACACCGGAGTCACCTTGTCCTCGTCTGATGTGGCACCGTTGATTATTCTAAAACAATTGCATAAAGGTTGCATCTTCTGATAGGCCAAAAACGAATTGACCCCTTCTGATAAATTAATTGATTAATTATCCAAATTTATTAATTAATCAAATTAACATGCAATGTATGTGATAGCACAAACAAATTACCAATTAAACTAAGTACGCAGCGAAAATTAAATTGACACGGTGATTTGTTTACGAATGGGGAAAACTTACACGGCAAAAACCCCACTAGGTGATTTTAAGGTCATCACTCCCGAGAATCCACTATTATCAAAACAAGCAGTTACAAGTAAAGAAATCTCAGTACCTTCTACCAACCTACAGTTGAATCCTTACCCCAGTACCCAATTGGACTTGTTCTGTAGTGACAATCTCTCCTTGTAATGCATGGCTCTCGGTATGTGACTAACCAATTGCGCAAATCCTAGTACGCAACTTCAATCACCAACTAGAGAAGGTTGTTGACTTCAAAGTTCTTCAGTTCATCTAGACGATAAAGATCAAGAAGATGCTTGGTTACAAAACCCTACGGTGCACAAACACAGCAACTTCTTCACAAGAGAGATGAACTAGGGCAAATTCTATCTCCGGTCACAATTTGCATGAACAAACTTTGCTCAACACTTGTGCAACTTGTGTCACCTTTGAAGACCCTTAAAATAATTTTTTTATATGTCTAGAGTTGTGAGAAAAGAAAACCCAAACACATAATCACAGATTGGAAGAAAACAGAACAGAAAAATCTGTTTTTCTTAAACCTCGACAGATAGCTATCTGTCGAGCTACTATCGAGCCACGGGGCTTGAACAGCTCTTAAAGTTCGATAGATGCTAGCTGTCAAGCTAGCTGTCGAGCTTTAATGACAGGCACTTTCTCAGCTTGAATCTTGGACAGACTTGCATGGCTTTAACACTTGATCTTGAAACAAGGTTTCTTGAAATATTAAACACATCCTAGATCTACCCAAATGCAAGTAAAATGCATTTTGTCAAAGGATTAGCCAATTACATAAAATAGTGACATATGTTCCTAATATGTGAAACACATATATCCTTACATCTTCGAACAATAAAGTTTTTCTTTAGAACAATAAAGTTTTTCTTTAAGACAATTGCAATTGTCTTAATCAGATTAAAGCCAAGGCACATAATCGATAGTGCTGGATAAAGTTTTTCTAAAACAATTGCACCATCGAACAATAAAGTTTTTCTTTCTAGTACGTTGACATTGCCATGGCATTGTCGATCATTTTTGTACTGGGTTAGGATAAAGATTTGAATTAGAATGATCTAGTTTCTTTCTTGCTTATAAATTTAATTTTGTAATTTTTTTAATAAAAAGGAATGTCATATCATTTAAAAAATGTCAGGTCATTATTTCGTTAGCCACGTAAGTAACACTACTAACGGAAGTTAACCGAATGACTTATATTGCTCATTTTGAAAACCTGAAGGACCAATTACGCTTACTTGAAATTTGAAGGACCAATTGCGCATACAGGGTAAATTTCAGGGACTAATAAAGTAGTTTCGCCTATAAATTACTCTTAGTTTAGTTATTAAAAGTTTGTCAATAAATACGATTACTTAATAAATGATGAAATGATTACTTATGCTTAGGATTTATCGAGGTGGTTAGGCATTAAATTGAGATAAATTTAAAACTATCTAAGGGTAAAATTTTCGTGCCTTTCGAGGGGAAGAGTATCGTAACTGACAAAATATTTAATAATCAACAAATAACTCTTTCTTTCTTAAAAGTCCTAGTTCTCTCAAAGACTCGAAATGTTTAATGCGCTTTGAAACTAAGGATTCCTACTCCATTTATAGATGAAGAAATCTTTGGTTGATGAGTAGAAGTGAATTACAAATCATCAAGGCTAGAATTTTCTAGCATTTTTTATTAAAAATGATTGGATTAAGTTGCATCCTAGAAAAATCAAGAAATTACTTAAATTTTGAACACAACACTAAAGTGTCGTCGATGGTTTCTACGTGCCAATCGGTACTTGATGCACTAGTCTAAGACTCTAAGTGACAATTGACATTTCGACTCAGCAACTCATGTTTGTTTTGTTTGAGTTGTACTCGGGTTTTGACCAATCTATGAGATAAATTCTACTTTGAGCTTTTTTATTTTATTTAATTATTATCCTTTTTCAAGTAAGATAACTCCAAGGTATACTTATGAATTTTGAATATTAATTAATTATCTTAATTAAAAGATAATCAAGTATTAATTAAAAATATATCAACTATACAATAGAATTTTGTATATTACATGCATCAACACTCTTAGTTTAGTTTTGTTCCAATAATTAATTTAAAATTAATTTTTAAAGAATCAATTTTAATTATTAATCTTAATCATATGTGATCAACCTTGAACATGGTAATGCATACTAATTGTTAAAACATGATTCAGCCTAATCTTGCAATCTGGTTCTTCGATTTAAGCATATACTGTGTCATTTTGATAGTTAGGTCTTGTAGATTTATTTTTAATTAAAATTTGAAAATCTGATGGTCAAATTATGATTTTTCATTGTATCATAGAATGAAGGTTTTGCTCATGATAAGGTTAAACGGAGGTTCCAAAACAAGGTATCTAGCAAAACCTTCTAACCAATTCCCCTCGCTAGATTTAAGTAATCCTCCCCCCCCCCCCCTTCTTCTCTCTCTCTCTCTCTCTCTCTCTTTGTTTGGATTTCTGAAAGGAGTCATTTGTGTTGAGCTTGGTCTAGCCTTTGGGGGTGGGAAGGTTTAATCCATTTACTTAGCCACTTTCCTTATGCAAGCTTCATGGATATTCCGATCCACCATCACCTTTTGAAAAATAAGTAGGTCGCGATGCAACTATAGTTGCCAAAGTCCTATAGTTACAATGATGCAAAGTCTCCCTAGAAATTACCAATGACAAAAAAATTGTGTTGATCTAATTTGGAAGAGGTCAAGAAAAGGAATCAACCAAACTAGGTTGTGGTACTCTTAACTTCACTTAGAAGTTCCTTCTAAATTGATAATTTCGTAGAACGCGTAAAATAGAATCTAAATAGCCACCACAAATGGAGCAAATGGGATTGAGTATAAACCCTCTTGAACCTAGAACTTCATAGGTGAAAATACTATTATGGCAGTTAAGCCAAAGTTCAATGAGCTTGATTCGTGATAAAGTTGTACTTTTAATACCCAAGGAAAGGTAGTTGGGTGTAATAAGTTAGACCGAGTTAAAGGGGAAAAGATATTTTGAATAAGTTTAAACCAAGGCGGCTTCCATATATATTTGGGTTAATAGGAAGAGTGATTGCTATGACATCAAAGTCGTTAGTTAGCTAAAAGTCGAGATATCAAGCTCTCAAACCTTTCGCTCTCATGAAGAAGAGGACGCCTTACAACGAATCACCAAAAAGATCAAAGATGGGCACACCCCGAACCCAACCCCCACCACCCCCCTGGCCCACCTGAACACCAATTACAAAGGGAAGCTAATTGGGCAGCTCCCTGGTGCATATGAAACAGCCTTTCACCTCTTCGACCAAATGCAGGAATATGCCAACTCTGATGTGGAAGAAGAGAACCTCTGCGAGGGTTTTGCTGCCGTTGCTCTTTCTAAAGATGAGAAGATACGCATTCGTGCCCAATGGTCCCATGCCCTTATCATTAAAAATTTTGGTCGTGCAGTAGGTTACCAATATCTATCTCAATGTGTTCGAGAACTTTGGAAGCCTTCTGGAAACATGGATTTAGTTGACTTGGGTTACGACTATTTCCTTGCCCGATTCTGGGTCAAAGAAGACTTGGATAATGTTCTGAAAGGAGGACCGTGGTTCATTGGTCAGTACTTTCTCGCCATTAAACCATGGGAACTGGAGTTCTCAACGTCTGAAGTTGCCCTCTCTTAAGTGGCAGTCTGGGTTCACCTCCTGGGATTGCCTATAGAGTTTTATGAACTGGAGGTCCTAAAAAAGATAGGATTGGCTATAGGACCAGTTTTACGCATTGATAGTCACACGGCGGCCAACGCCAGAGGTCGTTATGCCAGACTATGCATTCAAGTCCAAATTGATAAGCCTCTTATAACAACGGTCCTCATCGGCAAAGTCAAGCAAAAAGTCATTTATGAAGGAATCCAGTCCTTGTGTTTTACATGTGGCAGAATGGGGCATAAGAAGGAGTCATGCCACTATACCATTAAATCTTCGTCGACAGCCCCGACCACTCAGTTACCAGCTCAAACCACTCTGCCCCCAAATGGTTATGTTGATCGTAGCCCTTTGGAACAGGAACCTCACGGTGATACACCTTCCAAGAACTCCGACCCTTCTGAGTCTTTTGGCCTGTGGCTATTGGTTTCTCGAAAAAAGCAAAATGGCAAAAAACAATCCCACTCACCAGGTGTGTCCCATCAACCGCCCTTCCAACTCGGGGCTTCTTCTGCTAAACACGGCAAGGGCACATCTTACGTCCCATCTGGTGCAGTCATGAGTACTGACCTTTACTCAACTCTAGGTAAAGGGAAACGTAAACTCCCTACCACCTCTAATAGCACTCAAGCTCCCATGCCACCTCACTCTGAGGCCTCTCATCCTACCAAGCCCAATCACTTAGCTTCTCAAAGAAAAAGCCGGCCCACCCTCTCAAAAAATGTGGCCACCAAAGAAACAACTAGTCACGGGCCTAGTAGCAAGCCCAAAAATAGCCACGCAGGTAACCTAGATACATCTAAGCCATTGAAGCCTCTACAACCTTTTGCTCCATTTTGTTTCTTGGCTGGATTGCCTTTCCTCAACACCCTTGAGCTCACGACACCATCCAATCTCTCCACTTTATCTCACCATGCCGTAGGCAATATGGATCAACAACAAGGTAGTGGAGCTGAGCAACACTACGATCAACAATATCAGGTGGGATTCATTGATGATCTACGGGTGGACAGATAAGGCTCTAATGAACTCATGGAGCTTCATATTCCCATTGACGGAGGTAAGCATGAGGGACGGTTGCCTTCCTCTAACCCACCCAGCTTGGCACAACACACTAAACTCGTGGTGGAGATTCACTCTGGATCGACCTCCACTACTACCTCCTCCAGAACAGAGAGCATTTCGTACCTCAAGGATTCGCTTGCAATCTAGCCTCTCTGAAACATTGCTAGACCTCATAGAAAAGGAGCTGGCACCAGTGGAAATCTGTCAAAGGAAGTTCTTGACGGGGGAAACAACATGCGTCCTTATTCAAGGCATTCTTCCCCAACTTAAGCTCATCCAAATGAATCTTCTAGAGCATGCCATTACTCTAGCACGAGATCCAATGATACACAAGATGGACCTGAAGTAGGTCGGATGGAATTGGATGACGTCTAGGAGGGCATTCACCCAGGAATGTGAGTCATTCTCCAACTCCTTATTTCCCAAAATGAATATACTAGTTTGGAATTGTCGAGGTGCAATGAAGCCTTCCTTTCGTAGTACAATTCGTGACCTAACTAATTTCCATTCTCCTGGAATTGTGGTGGTTACTAAGACCTACATAAGCGGCTTTAGAGCTAGTGATATCATCCGTACTCTACCTTATGATGGTATCCATACAACTGACCCCTTTGGCTTCGCTAGGGGGATTTGGCTCCTTTGGCGCACTGATATGGTAGACTTGGATGTTCTTGCAGCCATTGAACAGGAAATCCACGCTATTGTTAAGGTACTTAACTCTCCCACTCCCTGGCTCCTCTCATCTATCTATGGTAGTTCTAAGTTTGAGGAAAGGCAAGTCCTTTGGGATAATCTCTGCTCAATCTCTCTTCTTCATAATCTTCCCTGGTCCATTGTTGGAAATTTTAATGACGTCTTGAACAGTTCAGAAAAAAAAAGGAGGCAACTGTGTTAGTTTAAGGCGTACCTCTGCATATAGAAATTGTATGAGCTTTTGTAATATAATTAACTTGGGATTCTCTGGCCCTATTTTTACTTAGACCAACCGCAGAGATGTTTCTGACTTAATTCAACAGCGATTGGACCGTTGTTAGGCTAACCCGGCTTGGAATCTTGTTTTCCTTGAGGCTAATGTCACTCACCTCCCTAGGATCAGTTCAGATCATTGCCCCTTGCTCCTTAAGCTTTCAGACAGCTCCCATTCCCATCTGGATAGGCCCTTCCGTTTTGAAAAAATGTGGCTCAGCCACCCAAGGTTCTGTCAGGTTGTAGAAGATGCTTGGGATTGCTCTCCAAACCTAAATCTAGCCATCTCATCCTTTAAAACTCTAGCTTCCAATTGGAACAAGGAGGTCTTTGGGAATTTATTCGCTAAGAAAAGAAAAATTCTTGCACAAATTGGTGGCCTTCAAAAAGCTTTGGCTCTCAAACCTTCAACTTTCTTGATTTCCCTAGAAAAAAGAATTATCTTTAGAATACACTGCCATCCTTAACCAAGAAGAAGAATTTTGGGCCCTCAAGTCTAGAATTGGTTGGCAGATCCTTAGAGATAGAAACACTGCTTTCTATCATATTAAAACAATCACCCGCAGGAAGCACAACAAGATAAGACGCCTTAAGGACAATCTTGGTAATTGGGTGGACTCTGAGGATCAAGTTATCGATATCATCCTAAATGGCTTCAAAAAGCTTTACCTTACAGACCATACCTCCTCGGTGACTCTTTCAGACTTTGAATTAAACTAGGCTGTTTCTCTCACTGCCGAGGACTCCTTAAGGCTCTCAACCAATGTTTTGGAACAGGAAATTCATAAAGCCATGTTCTTTCTTAAGCCCTACAAAGCCCCTAGTATGGACGGGTTGCATGCTGGGTTCTTCTAGCATTTTTGGTATGTCTTGGGGCAATCTATCATTGAAGAGATTCAGTAGCTTTTCACTCTAAAAGCATTCCCAATTACCTTAATCAAACTTTGGTGGTGCTCATTCCAAAGAGGGAGGGTCCGGAAACTCTAAGTCATTTTCGACCTATAAGTTTGTGCTCCATTACCTACAAGGTCATCTAAAAAATTATTGTCAATAGAATTCGGCCCCACATGCATCATCTCATCTCTCCGCTGCAGGCAACGTTTATTCCAGGTAGGAAAGGCCTTGATAACATGATCATTGCCCAAGAGATTCTTCACTCCATGGAAAAAAAGAAAGGGAGGACTGGGACCATGGCTCTTAAGATTGATCTCGAGAAAGCCTTTGACAGACTCGAGTAGGGTTTTATTCGTGAAGTCCTTGTTCATTTCAACTTTCCCAAAAATATAATTGACATCATCATGGCTTGCATCTCGTCTACCTCGGTCTCTATTCTTTTTAATGGTGGGAAACTTGAACCTTTTACCCCCCACCCGGGGTATCTGCCAAGGGGACCTGTTGTCGCCCTATATCTTCATCCTTTGTCTTGAATATCTTGGCCTTCTCATTCTTGACAAGATTGCAAAAAATACTTGGAAACCTATCAAAGCTTCCAAGTCTGGACCTTCCTTTTCTCACTTATTTTTCACGGATGACTTGATTCTCTTTGGTTAGGCCACTTGTAAGAATGCTTAGGCCATTGAGGAAGCTTTATCCACCTTTTGCACTTTATCTGGGTAGAAAGTAAGCAAGGATAAGTCTTGCATCCTCTTTTCCAAAAACACTTCTACAGAGAACCGTGAACTGGTCTGCCATTCCCTTGGCATTCTGGAAACTAATAAGTTTGATCGATACCTTGGATTCCCTCTTAAGTTTGCTGACCGGGGCACCAGAGACTTCAATTTTATTATTCATAAAGTTCAACAAAAGCTCTTTGGTTGGCAAGCAAGCCTCCTTTCTCTTGCAGGAAGACGGGTTCTTATTTAATCTTCATCAAACCCCATATCGGATTATGTAATGCAAGGAGCTCTCCTTCCTGCCAAGGTTTGCATTGAGATTGATAGAGCTAATAGGAACTTTTTGTGGGGCTCCACCCCTGAGAAAAAAAGGCTACATCTGGTCAATTGGAATGCTGTCACTCTCCCTAAGGAGCATGGTGGGCTCGGTCTTCATGAATCAAGGCCTAAAAACCTCGCCCTTCTCACAAAACTCAATTGGAGGCTCCTATCTGAAGACTCCTCCCCTTGGGCTCAAGTCTTAAAAGCAAAATACCTCACCAACAACCCAAACAGCAATCCTTGGTCTTCTAAAGATGCCTGCTTTCGCACTTGGGCTGCGTTTAAAGCCGCTAAACCTCTCCTTAATGCTAGGCTAAGAAAGGTCATTACCTTTGGCACCAGCACATCATTTTGTTTTGATAAATGGTCCTCGGTTGGCACCTTAAGATCCCAACTCCACGGGCCTCTAAACTTGGGAGAAGAGCATCAGCTGGTCAGCCACATGATTGATAGCAATGGTGACTAGCACTTTCGACCTTCCTTTGACATCCCTGCCCACAACCTTAACATCTTGCAAGCTGTTCTTGTCAATGTGGGAACTTCGGACGGGGACTTAATAGCTTGGGCCTTTTCCAATGATGGAAACTTCACACTTCGATCAGCCTACATTGCTGCAAAAGGCTTAAATGCCTTGAACCCCCCTACTTCTCATTTATCTTGGATTTGGAAGGTAAAAGCGCCTCCGAAATTCATTATTTTTATAAGGCTATGTACATACAATAGCATTCCTGTCAGGGAAGTTTTGGGTTCAAGGGGGTTAAACCTTGACCAAAGATGTCCTATCTGCAACTCTAGTTCGGAATCCATCAACCACTTGCTTCGTGAATGACCTCACTTAGTTAGTTTTTGGAATCATCTTGGCCCTCCCTCTGGTCTCATCCATACGTCCGGTATTTCTATTTCAGATTGGCTTCACGCCAACTGCACCTCCAAACTTGCTTCTCGGCACCATCGTGTCCCTTGGCACCTTCTCTTCCTTTTTGGCATTTGGTCCATCTGGCTCAACAGAAATAAGGTGGCCTTGCAATTCAAGCAGTCTGACCCACACCTGCTGAAGGATTGTATTGCCAAAGCTCTTGAGTACCACTTCCTTACATCCAATCCATCTTCTCATTTGCCTAAAGCTTGGGTTAGAGGTATTTGGATCAAACCCCCTTCGGGTTGGTTCAAACTTAACACCGATGCATTTGTTACTGATCACATAGCTGGCGATGAAGGCCTCATTCGCGACTCCGAGGGGCAGTGGGTTCAAGGCTTCGCTAGGCACATAGATTCCACCTTTGTTCTCATGGCTGAGCTTTGGGCACTCCAGGATGGCATCCATATGGCAAAAAACCTTCATATCCACAATCTTATTATCAACATGGACTCTGCTGAAGCTATTAAGCTCCTTTCTTCCCCATCCAACTCTAATAGGCTAACCCAACCTTTGGTCATTGATTGCAGGGACACTCTCCAAGTTTTCAATCAAGTCCAACTCATTCACTGCTACAAGGAAGCCAATAGAGTAGCTGATTCCCTTGCAAAAATTGGATGTGCTCAGGCGGAATGTTTTGTTTCTTTTGTAACCCCTCCCCTATCTGTTATGGAGGTTTTAAACTTTGACAATGCTCATGTAGCTACTAGTAGCAACCCCTTTGTAACTGATACCCATCTTCCAACGGGCTAGTGTTTTGTTAATATAATTATCCTTTTAACCAAAAAAAAAAAAGTCGTTAGTTATTACATGCGTTCATTGTTTTAAAATACGTGCTTTAGGCCCAATATTTTATGTCTTATCAAAAGTTTTGTAATTTAATAATATTGTTGGGCTTCTCTTATAAAAGGAATCAAGCTTTAGGCACATGGTTTTAGACCCCGGATCAGACCATATGGTCCTACTTGATTAACCTCGAACCCCTCACCATCATAGTTCTTTTAACCCCTAGAACTATTCTATACAAAAAATGAAGGAACCATTTGAACTGTAGTTGAACCTCACGGTTCTCAAAACCGTGAATAATTCTCATGATTTCTTGCAAAAAAAATTTCTCTAAAAACAGTTGGGCTCATTCGTTGCTGCCAAAAACTCAAGCCTTAGATGTTAGATCTACCATTGCTAGCTCAGTTTGCTTAGGAAGAGAATTGAAAGGGCAGGGGAGATTTGCTTTGATCTATTTGTTGTAAGAGATATTGAGAGGTGAGATTTTTCCAAAAAAAAAAAAAAAAAAAAAAAAAAGGTAGAGAGGTGGAGAGAGAGTCGAACTGAAAAGAGAGCTAAAGGGGGTGTTTGCATTTCTTATATGTTCGGGGGAAGAGATAGAGAATGAGATATTTTATATTCTTTGAACAAAAAATTCCACACAGCCCCACGCCTATTTCTTATCTAAATGCATTAGTTTTGATTAATCATATCAGTATATTACAAATTTAATTGAATATTTTAAATAATTAGAGGATATTTATTTAATCTTTGTAATAAATTATGAGAAATATGATCTAATCTTTAATCAAGATATACTTTTATATTGATCATTTATGCTAATGTTCTCTCTCTCTCAAAATGAAAGTAACACTAAAGTTAAAGGGAGTAAAATATTAATAAATGGGAAAATGAGAAAAAAGAAGCTTCCATCATGAGCATGTCTAATTCAAGCTCTAGTTTGGTTATTGTTTTTTTTTTTTTTTTTTTTTTGGGTTTAGGTTTAATATTGCATGCCTTGTCATCACGGAAAGGAATCTACCGCCAATTGACATAATAAATAATGATCACTCCTCTCCTGCTAAAGTACTCTCTCTCTCTCTCTCTCTCTCTCTCTCTCTCTCTCTCTCTCTCTCTCTCTCTCTCTCTCTCTCTCGTTTTCGATAACTCAAGTCTTAACTCTCAAGCCTAACTTCAAGGCCTCAGGCTATAAAATCTTAACCTATTATACTAGTTGACTATAGGCCATCAACCTTGAATTATATGGGAAAAATACCACAGAAAATGTATTACAAATTCACAAAATTGATGAGTATGCATGGTGTGAATCCAATTAGATTAAGATTCGGTGCAAATATAATATGTAATTTGGAAAACAGGTTTTCTCTATTTGCTAGTGAAAGTTTGGGTTCCCCAACTTCTCCTAGGCTGAGAAAGAGTTAGTCTCTTCCTTGTGAAGGCAAATCAGTCCCTATTAGTCACCATTTGGTTACTACATGTTAGTGGGTTTTGTTTCTTATGGGGGATTGGGAAATACACACCTCTCGTTGGCATCATGGACGAGATTACTGCGGGGTGGCATCAGTTGTCTCTTCAGGGACCAGAGGAGGAAAAGTTTGACCTCCGATCTGATATGGGTTCTGAGGACTTCATTTTGGCTGCAAAATTTCACATAAAAAGGGTCCTCAACGTTGGAGCCGTAGCTCGGAACTTCTCTCAACTATGGCGAACTAGGAATGGTTTTAAGATTAAGGATCAAGGTAACCATGTAGTTATTCTCGTTTTTGAAAACAAGTTTGATTGCGATAGAATCTTCTCTTTTCAGGCCTAGAGCTTCGATAAGTTTCTGGTGGATTTTCAGAGATACGATAATGAGATCCACGTTCGAGATTTGGATTTTGTGAGAGTCCCTTTTTGGGTGCAAGTTTACGATATTCCGATCAGCTTCATGAACAAAATGGTGGCTGAAGGATTATGTTCTGGTATTGGTGAAGTATGTCCCTCTGATTTTTCAGTCATGGAAGGAGGTGACCATGTGCGTGTCTGTGTTATTCTAGATATTTCAAAACCTCTTTGCCGTGGACGTCAAATCTCTTTGGACGGAGGAAATATGGGTTGGGTTTCTTTTAAGTATGAAAGGTTGCCAAGTATATGCTTTTGGTGTGGTTGTTTAACCCATGGGGAGAGGGACTGTGAGCAATGGATTACCAGTGAAGGTTCGCTCACTGTGGAAGATCGGAAGTATGGGGCGTGGCTACAAGCCCCTTTATCAAACCAAATCAGGAAATCAACCATAGTGGTTTTGGGTTTCTATCAACAAAAGAAAGATTCAAAGGCTTCATGGGTAGAGGGGAGTAAACCAGCTTCAAATCCTCATCAGACTTCCTTGCTGGTGAGTGGAACTCTGACGACAACATTGGAAAAGGTAACTCCTTTTTTTGTGCTTCCAACTTTCTTTAATTTTGCTGCATATCCTAGTGTCAGGGATTTGGAAGATCTTCCACTGGGTTTTGAGGGTCAGCCTAATACAAACGGAAACTTTTTACACACTATATTTGAATCTGATGCAGTATAGGGAAAAAGTGATGTGATGGAAGATGGGATTGGAAACTTAGGGTTGTTACCAAGGGAGAGTTCTGCCTTTTTAGAAAAGCTTAGGGGCGAGGGTAGCAAAGTAATAGGGATATCAGTTTTTGAGGGTCAGCCTAATATAAATGGAAATTTTTTCCACACTTTAGGTGAACCTGATGCAGTATAGGAAAAAGGTGATGTGATGGGAGATGGGAATGGAAACTTGGAGTTGTCACCAAGGAAAGGGTTTGCTATCTCAGAAAAGCCCAGGGATGAGGGTAGTAAAGTATTTAGGCCAACTCAGTCATCAATCACATGTGAGTCTCCATCCATTAATGCCAGGTCAGCTAGACTCCCATTGGCTGATCTCTCAAATACTTTAGACTCTTCCATGTGCACCCAAATACCACTTAAACCCTCTTGGACACGTATTAACCATAGCTTCTCTGAATCTAATGAAAAATTAGAGATAGCTGTGGGAAAAAAAAGGGTTTTACCGCCCAAAAAAAAAAAAAAATAGCAAAGTGCTACAAAAAAACTAAGTTGGTTTCTCAGACTGAAAAAGAAAATGCAGTCATATTGGTGGAGGCTGGTGCCTAGCCCCGCCAGGAATTATGAATCTCATCTGTTGGAACTGTCGGGGGCTTGGGAACCGACAAACAGTTCAGGAGCTTGGAGAGTTGGTCCGAGCACAAGATCCTTCGGTCGTGTTTTTAGTCGAAACATGGCTGGAAGAAGCAAGGCTAGTTACTATTCGTGATTCTCTTCAGTTCAGGCACTATTTCGCTGTTTCAAGGATTACTCGTAGGGGTGGTTTAGCCATCTTTTGGAAGCTGGGATTTAAGTTAGAAGTGGAATCCTCTTCCCAGAATCATATAGATGTTGTGATAAATAAAGGTAAGGATAATGCTTGGCACTTTACAGGAATTTATAGAGCTCCGGAAACACATTTACGTTCTGAAACTTAGGAATTGATTTGTGGGCTACATAGACAGTGTCCTCTGCCATGGCTGTGCAGAGGCGATTTTAATGAAATTTTGAAATCACATGAAAAGAGTGGTGGTAGACTTAGACCTTATGGTCAGATCGAACAGTTCCATGAAGTGTTGGATGAGTGCAATTTATTAGATCTGGGCTTTTTGGGAAACAAATTCACTTGGTCTAGGACTTATCCGAATGGAGGGATGGTTTGGGAGAGGTTAGATAGGGCATTGGGCTCGGTGGATTGGTATGATTTTTTTCCAGCAACTTGTGTTCAAACCTTGACTTGTGTGTCTTCATATCATAACCCTATTTGCATTCGTCTCGAGGGAATTGAAGCCAAGTCTTTGAGACCCTGGCGCTTTGAACAGATGTGGCTTAAGGATTTGGGGTGTAGGGATACAGTGGTCCGGACATGGGATAGAAATGTATTGGGCTCTCCTATGGAAGTAGTGGTCTCAAAGGTGGAGGCTTGTCAAAAGAGTCTCATTCACTGGAGTAGGAATTCTTTCTGCCATGTGAAAAGGGAGATTATTGAAAAAAAGAAGTTGCTGAAAGTGGCTGAATGCGAGGCAGCCAAGGGGAGACAAGTGGATCGGTTCCTCAAGATTAAATCAGAAATTGTCGATCTTCTCCGTTTAGATGAAAAAATGTGGCAACAGCGTAGCAAGGAGCATTGGATGATTTCCGGAGACTGCAACTCTAAATACTTTCATACTAGAGCTTCGCAACGTTTCTGTCGAAATAGAATTGTGGAGCTTCGAAATCCAGAGGGAGTTTTGGTCACAGGCGAAGGAGATCTCTCGGAAATGGTCGGGACTACTATAAAAATCTATTCCTCTCCTCAAGGCCGACAGATGTTGATGAAGTGGTTTCGTCCATAAAAATAGTCGCGACTGATGATATGAATAAATTTCTGATCAACCCCTTTTCTCAGGGGGAAATTGAATGTGCTCTGAATCAAATGGCCCCCCTTAAGGCTCCCGGCCCCAATGGAATGCCTCCCATTTTTTTCCAGAAATTTTGGAGTGATATTGGTGACGATGTTGTTCGCGCAGTGTTGTCTTACTTAAATTCTGGTAGTCTGATTCTAGGTTTGAACCATACTTTTATTTCCCTTATTCCTAAAGTTAAAAATCTTGAGTATATTACTGAACTCCGACCCATTGCGCTCTGTAATATCTTATATAAATTGGTTTCAAAAGTGCTAGCAAACAGGTTGAAAAAAGTTCTACCACTTATCATTTCTAAATCTCAAAGTACCTTTCAATCTGATAAGGCAATCTCAAACAATATTTTGGTGGCCTTTGAAACTCTCCACCATATGAAGCGAAAAGAAGGGGGTAAAGTAGGACACTTAGCTCTAAAATTGGACATTAGCAAAGCTTATGACAGGTTGGAGTGGGTGTTTCTTAAGAAGGTGATGGAGAGAATGGGTTTTCATAGTAGGTGGGTTGGTTGGATTATGGAGTGTGTTCAATCAGTGACTTACTTGGTGTTGATGAATGGTGAGCCTACGAACACCATTATCCCAACTAGGGGCATCAGGCAAGAGGACTCTCTCTTCCATTACCTTTTCCTCCTTTGCTCAGAAGGTTTTAATGGTCTCCTTGAGCAGGCGGTGGCAGCAAAGTCTCTTGAGGGCTTCTCTCTATGCAAATATGGGCCAAAAATTTCCCATCTTTTGTTTGCCAACGACAGCCTCCTTTTTTACTGTGCTAGGGTGGAAGATGTATAAAAAATTCTCGAGATTCTTGGGAAGTATGAGCGAGCTTCGGGGCAGAAATTAAATGCAAATTAAACCACTATCTTCTTTGGTGGTAATGTGACTGATGCGGCAAAGTTGCAAGTGCAAAGTCTCTTGGGTGTTCTAGAAATTAAGGAGTACAAGAAATACTTGGGGTTGCTGGCGGTGGTGGGAAGACGTAAAAAAGAAAGTTTCAATTATATTAAAGATCGTGTTTGGGGGAAGTTACAGGGGTGGAAGGAAAAACTTTTATCCTAAGCCGGGAAGGAGGTTTTGTTAAAAGCCGTTGTTCAAGCCATCCCGACCTTCGCTATGAGTTGCTTTCGCCTCCCGATTGGTCTTTGTCAAGATATTGAGGCGCTTGCTCGAAGGTTTTGGTGGGGTCAATGGGGGGGATCGCCGGAAAATACATTTGAAGAAGTGGGAGGTGCTTTGCAAACCTAAGGAAGAGGGGGGGATAGGTTTCAAAGACTTGTGCGAGTTCAATGAGGCCTTGCTCACAAAACAAGTGTGGGGGTTGATTCATGATGAGCACTCCCTATTTTATAAGGTGTTCAAAGCTAAGTATATCCCTCATGGGTCCATTTTTTATGCTACTGTATCGTCCGGTTCGTTTGCGTGGCAAAGCATTTTGAGATCTAGACATTTAATTGAAGTGGGTGCTAGATGGAGTGTAGGTGATGGGTAACATGTTAGAATATTCACAGATAGATGGTTACCAAATGGAGAGGGATTTTTGCTCTCTTCCTCGGGTGAGCTTCATCCGGAGGCTACTGTTTCCAAGCTTATCAACTGGACTTCGGGGTGGTGGAATGTTCAGTTGATTGACCATTGTTTTCATCCCCCGGATGCAGCTCGGATAAAAGCTCTACCTCTTTGCTCGTCTCCTCAGCCTGATGTGTTGATTTGGCCTCTTGAAAAATCTAGTGAGTATTTTGTTAAATCTGGATTTCGTCTGCTGTGTGAGGGTCAGGACCCCGCTGAAACTTTGCTTCAAGTTAGTAATGAAGAGAGAGGTTTCTGGAAAAAGCTTTGGAAAATTCAGGTCCCTGGAAAAATTAAACATTTCCTTTGGTGGGCTTGTACGAACTCCCTAGCTACAAAAGAAAATTTGGTGAAACGAAAAATTTTGCTGGATGTGACCTGTTCTCGCTGTTCAGGTGCTTAGGAAGATTCACTTCATTCTCTTGGGAGTTGCGATAGTCTTAAGGAGGTTTGGATGAAGGATTTTGGCTGGATTTTTAGGTTTAAGATGCTCTTTTCTTCCTTTAAGAAGTTGGTAAAGCTGGTTTTCACCAAGTCTGATTTGATTCCTCTATTTGCTACGATTGCATGGTCAGTGTGGTTTCACAGAAACAAGATCCGGGTGGGTGAGAATGCTAGGCCGTTGGGTCAGTTAGTGGGCTTTGCACGTGACTATGTGCGTGATTTTAAGTCCCTAAGGAGCAGCTCCTCCACGGTCCGTGTTTCAGCTCCTAAGATTTGGAGTCTTCCTGACCGTTACACATGGAAAATCAATTTCGACGGAGCTATGTATTGTGAATCTGCTGAAGCTGGGGTCGGGGTGGTTGTTCAAAACTCCTTTGGTGAGGTTAAGGCTGCTATGGCGGAGAAGATTAGGAAGCCACCAACTATGGAAGCTTTGGAGCTGCTGGCTGCCAGATGTGCCGCCCTTTTCTCATAAGAACTCGGCCTTGAGATGGTAGTTTTTAAAGGAGATTCGGAGCAAGTTATGAAGGCCCTTCAATAGGGTGGCTGGGATTTCGCTTCGGGTGGTCATCTCATTTGAGATATCCTTAGTATTGTAAACTCCTTTGTGAGTACCTCTTTCTCTCATGTCTGTAGGCAGGGCAATACTATTGCTCATGCTCTGGCCCAGAGAGTTAAACATTGTTCCCCTATTTCAGTTTGGTTGGACTCCTATCCAACGGACATCACTTCTTTTGTATTAGCTGATTTTCAGCCTTGATTTATTGAAGTTTCTGGTCTCTTTCTCAAAAAAAAAAAAAAAAATGTAATTTGCACTATGCAATTAACCTCCTTCCTCTCATAATCAATTTACATCTTTAATCTCGTCTTTCAAAAAATTTCTTAGTAACACACAATGGCGGCACCACATTCAGTCCAGGATGTTCCCAAGAACACCCTGACTTGAAAAAAAAAAAAAATATATATATATATATAATAATAATAATTAAATTTTTTTTATTTGCTTACCCTTTAAAAAAAATTAGGAACCCAAAAAAAAAAAAATTTTTTGAACTAAAATCTGAAAAAAAAAAAAAAAATTGTAACTGAGCAAGCCCACTAGGGAAAAAAAGCCCAACATCAATCAGTAAATCAAACCCAATCTAAAGAAAAAAAACAAGGTAAAGCAAACATAACAGATTACAGATGGTAGTAAATCCACGGATTCTCAAAAAAAAAAAAAAAAAAAAAACCAAAACCCAATATACTGAAATCAGAAACCCAACGGACGGCACAACCAAACACTAATAGATGTTGAAAGAAAGAAAGAAACCTAACCTAAAGAAAAAAACCTAACCTAGTATACTGAAAGCTCCCGAACTACAGTTTGCAGAACCAACGGATCGGAGCTCTAGAACGGCAGTCTACAGAACCAACAGATCAGAGAAGGAGATCGCTAGATCAGGCCTCAAACTCGAGCTCCAAAACGGCAGAACACATTGGATCGGGATCGGTCTCCGTCTTCCTCGCCTCGACGTGCTGCCCAGTGGCCGATGGCGCCATCCCTCAGCCTCAGGCCTCCCTGCTCCGGTGCTCCCTTAACCTCAAGGTATTTCATCTCTGTCTCAGTCTCTCTTTGTCTCAGTCTTTCTCTCTTTATGAAATGGAAATGAAATTATGAAATGAGTAATGAGACTCTCTCTCTCTCTCTTTAAGACTTTATCTGATTCTCTATTTCTCACTGTGATTGTCTGTTGCTTTTGCTTAGCTTTATTTATAACTTTATTAATATTTGCCCCTGTTTTTGGCTTTATCCGTTGGTGTTGGTGTTGGTGATATACAATTAATTGTCTTTTAGTGTTGGTGTTGGTGTTTTTGGTGAGAATCATGAGATGCAATTAATTGGCTTTATCTAATTGGCTCTAGTCTTGTGATTGGGGGCCATGGGGCATTGGGGCTTGTCTGTTGAATTGGGGGGTGAATGGGGGCATGGGGTCGGGGCAAATGCACATGGGGTGTGTGGCTGTGTGCTAGTGCAGTAGTGCACCTAATAAACACTCATTTAATTAACCAATAATTTATTGGGGGAAGCAACTAATAAACAATAATTAATAATTTAATTAACAAATACATTATAAAAGACAAACAAATTAAATTATGTTACTGTGTTAGGCTAAACAACAATTAATAATTTTATAATTAATGAAACAACAATATAACAAATTATAGTTTATAAAAGACAAACAAATTAATGAAACAACTAAACAACAATAATTAATAATTTTATTAATATTTCAAATGAACTTATAGTTTATTGTTTATTCTTTTGCTAGAATTATGGACAAATATTTGATAAGAAAACCATGTACCCAAGATTCATCTCCTGTGTGAGATTCATCTTCATTTTCTAAGCGAATTTGTATTGACTTTAATTTAGAAAATCTTCCTTCAGATCCTAGGTTGCGAGAAAAGATATCATCTTATCATCCTAATAATCATGATGAAATAAGAAGATATTATTTACAAAAAGGCCCTTGTCAATCTGTTTTCCAAAACCCTGATGATTACCCTTTATCATATTTTTCTAGAAAGCCCCGTCGATTTAGAACCAAATGGTATGTAAATAGAAAGTGGTTGGAATATAATATAGACAAGGAAGCGGTATTTTGTTTTTATTGCTACTTATTTGGGCAAGATGTTGGTAAGTAAGGAGGAGGTAAGACTTTTGTAACGAAGGGATTCAAACTTTGGAATAAGAAAGAGAAGTTAAATTTCCATGTTGGAGGAGTTAATAGTGCTCATAACCAAGCTGTCAAGAAGAGTGAAGATCTAATGAAGGAAAAACAACACATTCAAAGTGTTTTGGTTAAACAATCAAATCAAGATAAAATTGAATATCGGGTTCAATTAAATGCAATAGTTGATTGCATAAGATTCCTTTTATGTCGGGGATTAGCTTTTCGTGGTCACAATGAATCTCAAGGTTCAAGTGATAAAGGAAATTTCCTTGAGCTTCTACAATTTTTGGAGGATCACAATGAATCTATCAATGAAGTGTTGCAAAAAGCTCCGAAAAATTGCAAGCTTACCTACCATGATATTCAAAAAGACATTGCGAATGCAACTGCACGTGAAACATCCAAAGCCATCATCAAGGATCTTGACAATGGGTTCTTTTCAATCTTAGTTGATGAGTCACGTGATATCTCAGTGAAAGAGCAAATGGCCCTCGTTCTTCATTATGTGAACAAAAAAGGAATTATTATAGAACTGTTCCTTGGTATTGTACATGTAGCATGTACCATCACTTTGTCACTCAAATATGCTATTGAATGTTTACTTTGTGAACATAATTTGAGTTTATCGAAACTACATGGGCAAGGTTATGACGGAGCTAGTAATATGCAAGGTGGTATCAATGGTTTCAAAACTTTAATTTTGAAAGAGAATAAGTCAGCATTTTATGTCCATTGTTTTGCTTATCAACTTCAATTGACACTTGTTGCCGTTGCTAAAAATCACATCAACATTGTTGAATTTTTTTATGTGGTTAGTAATTTAGTAACTATTGTTGGAGGCTCTTGTAAGAGACGAGATGCTCTTCGAGATGCACAATTTACCAAAATTAAAGAAGATTTGGAGAATGGTGTACGTAGAAGTGGGCAAGGTTTGAATTAAGAGACAAATCTTAAACGTCCTGGTGATACACGTTGGGATCATATTATGGGACTATTCTCAACTTGATTTTGATGTTCTCTGCTGTTATTGATATACTTGAGATTATTGAAGAAGATGGCCTTTCCAACCAAAAAGTTGAAGCTCGATCTATTATGAGATCAATTCTATCTTTTGAATTTGTCTTTGCTCTACACTTGATGAAAAACATTTTAGGGATCACAAATGAGTTGTCAATAACATTACCAAAAAAAAAAAAAAAAATCAAGATATAGTAAATGCTATGGATCTTGTTAAAGTGTCTAAGCAACGATTGCAAGTGATGAGAGATGAATGAATATCTTTATTGATTGAAGTGTCTTCATTTTGTACCACACATGATATTTCTATTTTGAACATGGATGAAATATTTGTAGTTAGTAGGAGGTCGCGACGCAACACCCAACAAAATACAAATTTACATCATTATCGTGTTGAGCTATTCTACATAGTCATAGATATGCAACTTTAAGAGCTTAACAACCGTTTTTCAGAGGCGAATACCGATTTGCTACTTTGTATGGTTTGCTTGAATCCAAGTGATTCATTTGTGGCTTTTGATAAGAAAAGTTGATACGTCTAGCAAAGTTCTATCCATCTGATTTTTTTGGGATAGATATCTTGACACTTGACTCTCAACTTTAGAATTACATTTTTGATATGCGCAACAATGACTTGTTTTTATAGCTTCAAGGAGTTAGTGAACTTGCTGAAAAGTTAGTGAACACAGGGAAGTATGAGACTTATCCATTAGTCTATTTGCTTGTGAAGTTAGTTTTAACGGCCTTCCTATCGCTACTGCAACAATAGAAAGAAGTTTTTTCAGCAATGAAATATATAAAGAATGAACCGCGCAATCGAATGGGAGATCAATGGATGAATGATTGCTTGATTGTGTATATTGAAAGAGGTGTAGCTTGTAGCATTGATAATGAGATTATCATGCAACGATTTCAAAATATTAAAACTCGTAGAAGGCAATTATAAACTTTATGTAGTTGCGTGTTTTTTTATTGTTGTTGTTGTCAATATATAAATTTCTCATTTTATTAGATTGTGTAATTTATGGTTCTTAAGAAACACCCTAGGAAAAATTCCTGGAACTGCCACTAGTAACACAACTTTATTTTCACTAGTCTTAATATAGTATGTTCTTGAGTCTTGACTAGGTTTCTTGGTGCTAGGAGATTTCCCTATCGTCAAGGAGAACCGATTGATTCCACTTAGTTTCAAAAATAAAAGGCTGAAATACTATTTTCGTCTTTACATTTTCACTCCATTCCCATTTTGGACCCTACTTTTTATTTTATTGCTTCTAGTCCCTAAAATGAAAAATACGTTCTATTTTAGAACCTACAGTCATCTCATTAACGAAAATTGTCTACATGGCAAACGGAGTGTACTGTTGGCAGACTAAATGTTGATGTAGCCATTAAAATAATAATAATAAATTTTCTTTAAACATCCACGTCACCATATAATTTATAAAATTAATTTCTCAATTTAACAAAAAAAACATAATTAAAAACTAAAAACACATTAATTCAGATTTGAGTTCCTCTTTATCAAGAACACACAAGAACATAAACTCTTTATCAAGAACACAAAAGAACACAAACCCAAAAAATTCATAAAAACTTAGAAAATTAAACACAAGAACACGATCTTCAAACAAACAAACCCATCTTAGATCTTTAATTTCTCAACCAAACCAAACAACAAACAAACCTAGTTCAATCCCTCAATCATACCAACAACAACAAACACAACTCTCACCCAAATTTGAACAAACTCAAAATATCATTGGTAAACCCAGCACATCCCTAGATTTTAACAAACTTAAAATACCCAAACCAATCCACAACCACAATGCCCACAATCTCTTCCTCCCTCTCGCAACCACAACCATTAACCGATTCATAACCACATCCACCACCACCGATCTCTACTTTCGTTCCACTGCGAGAAACCCACACCAAAGCTCCTCCAGCTTCAATCATTTGTCGTTGACCACCACTACCCCAAACGACAATGGGTCTTGGTTCTTTCACCTCAAGTTCTTTGCCATTGTGATTGGGGTTTATTTGGGCTTGGTTTGTTGGTTGATTTTCGAAAAGGTGTTGGTGGTTGTTTGGTTTTGGTTTCTGGGTTTCTTAGATCTGAAACCGCCAGATCTGAAGTGAAAGTTCTTCCTCTCTAAGCCGCCTCTGCTTTTTCTTCTTGCTAGTGTCCCACTGGGGTCAGGATTGAACTCAATTAGTGGCAGTTCCTCCTCTCTTTTCCTCTCATCTTTCATGATTGGGATCAAGCTCATTGACAGGGGAGAGGAAAAGAGAGAGTTTGATGAGAGGCTGAACACCAGTTAAGAGAGGGAGAGAATTTAAGCAAGAGGGAGTGGGGGTGTTGGGTAGGTTTATTTTTTTTGGGTTTGTGTGTGTTTAATTTTTGTGTTTGTTTTTAATAAAAGCAAATAGAAAATGTCAAATAAAGGAAAATACTGTGTCTGTGTTTGTGTTTAAATCTGGGTTTGTGTTCTTATGTGTTCTTGTTCAAAATAAATCTAGATCTCAATTCATGTGATTTTTTATTTTTTATTCTGTTTTTTATTTTTTTTATTTAATTAAAATTTATAAATTAATTTTTTAAATTTAGAATATGACGTGGATCTGACATGACATTTTTAAATATCAAATAAAAATTTTAAAATATTATTTTAATGGCCACGTCAATATTTACTGTGCCAACAGTGCACTCCATCTGTCACGTAGACAATTTTTATTAGTGAGATGACGGTAAGGACTAAAATAAAACGTGTTTTTCATTTTAGGGACTAAAAGTGGTAAAATAAAAAAGTAGGAACTAAAGTGGAAATGGAGTGAAAATATAGGGACGAAAATAGTATTTCTGCCAAAATAAAATAAGGAGAATGTTAACCAGCACCGAGTGGTGCTGGTTAAGGGCAGAAAAGATAAAAAAAAATTGTCTAAAAAAGTTTAAAAAAAAAATCTCAAACAGTACTTACGAAACTGAAAACTTGACATAAACGAAAAAAAAGACAAAACTTTGTCAGAAAAAAGTAAAAACTTTTGTGTTTAACGGGCACCGCACGGTGCCCGTTAACACAACCCATAAAATAAAGCTGTGTAACAGTAATAGGTGGGGTTGACGCAACCCTAAAGTTTAGCAAAGCAGATTAGGCAAAATCCTAGCTTTGATGTGTGCTTTATGCATAAACCATTGTTTAGATTGCTTGACATCACAATGTGCTCTCACCACTCGATTAAGAAGAAAGTAAAAGGGACACAAATCCACGTCCACTCAATAGAATTAGAAAACTGTATAATTATAATCAAATGGAAGTATTCCAATCCCCACAATGAAAAAGCTTCCCATGCGTTGTTTACTTTTTTCCAAATAATGACAGTTATAAGTGGGTTTTGGTAACAATACTGCCCCTCCAGTACTTACCCAATTAAAATTAAAAAAAAAAAAAAAAGGTTGCTCCACCAGTGGCATTAAACTAGAATCATGCTTATCTAATATAATAATTTACTTGAACCGAAGACTTGATTAAACCATAATTTATGTTTATCATCATAAGTTTTTCAATGACATCCCACTTCATGCAACCTGGCTAATTGGCTTATATGTTCTTAAAAAACTAAAATGAATGGCCATCACCTTTTCTTCGGTCTTGTTTATTGCTATTAGCATATTTAATTAATAGTTTAGTTTATTGGTGGGGTTTAGCAGTTGAAGTGATAGTTTAGCAATAATAGCATTCTTTGTGATTCCCCACTACTGAGGTTTGAATTCTATCTCCTCATTACTTTACTATTTACCTATTAAAAAATGTTTAATTTATTGATATTCTTTTTCTGGGGAGGGTTTGGAGTATGACTCACATTGGTCTGAGGATTTTATCATTGATTAAGCCTAAACTTGGGAATTTAGAAATTTTTACAATCAATAATGTTCTCTATGTTATTTTATATATTGTAAATGAGTTGATGCTCATGACCAGCTCAGACTCAACTTATTGATAAAAATATTTATTTATATATAATCCAAGTTTGAGTGTCTATTTGGGATCACTTATTTAGTTTAAGTTGAAAATTTTTTGTTGAAAGTGTGCTAAAGTATTTTTGTAATTTGAAAATGTGAGAAAAGTTAAAAAAAAAAAAAAAGGTTTTAAAAGTTGTATATAAAAACTAAAAGCAAAAAAATGACTTATAATTCAATGCTAAATAGACATTCAACCTAATTCTGAAACCTATTTAATAAACCAGTCAAGTTCAAACAAATTATTTTATTTGTAAACAAGTTCGCATTTATAGTATTCAATGACTGTGTTTTGATGTTGTGTGCTTTCTTTAATAAAGTTTTTCAGTTCATCAAAAAAGGATAACAAAGCTATGCCTAGCTACACTCTACTTAAAACTTGTTAATAAAACTTATGGTATGTTTGGTAGATTGTAATAAACACTGTAATATAATAGTTATTCCTATAATTTAGTTATTCAGTAGTTTGGTTATGTTTTTATTATAGGGAATAATCATTCCTTATGAATAGTTATTCTTTAAAATGAGAAATAAATATTCATTTTTTTTTACATCAATAAATATTCATTTCTAAATGAAATGTAATAGTTATTCCTTAGCAGGTCTATTAATTTCTACAATTAATATATTTATAAATAAACAAACTTTTCATATGTGCATAACAATTATGAAAATAAAAAATCATAAAAAATAACTAATCTCTCTTTCAAATTATAAAAATATTATTTTTTAGGAAATATAATTATATGAGTAAGATATTTCCTAAAATATATCTTAAATTTGATTTAAAATGTTTTCATTCCATTATCTTCAGTGTTCTATTATTTTGCTGTCACCAAACAAATTAGTAGTAATAAGCATTACAGTATAACATTTTGTATTCTTTGTAATATCTATTCTTATTCCTATGTAATTACTGTTACAGTCTACCAAACGTGGCCTTAATTGTTATTGACCTGGCTTTAGAAAAACCTATAAAATAACTAATTAAGCATGGGGATCAAATTGGCTCACTTACAATCTTTTTATTATTATTTATTGATAGGTCCTCACTTACAATCCTATATTTATGTATTATGTCATTACTATTCATTAACAAGCATTTTTGTAGTTTTTTTAGATGAACAAAACTTATTTGAGGGATTGAGCTTGAGCATGAACTTGGGCAGTCAATATTTGGCTGGGACTCATCTTGATTAAAAGATGATGTTAGAGATACAGCCACCGAAAGTGTATGACTTGTGGAGATTTAGGGGGATTTTTTAGGTTAATGGATATTTAAATCCTTTTCCAAAAAAAGAAAAAATAACCTTAAAATTTTAGTAAATCTGGAAGAGACGAAACCGCGTCGTGACTCATGAGGTATATAAGCTATAAAAATCCCCGGCACTTCTTCTATTCTTTCTCAAGCAACTAACAAGGACAAATTGTATCAGTTCAAATGGGAAGATGAAAAATGACACATTACTCATAACAAGACTATATCTCTCATCTAAGCAGCAGAGAAGGATCCAAGACTTGGAATTAGAGGGGTGGCACTACAAAAAAATAGGTCTACAGCCACGTTTTTAAAACACAGTTGTAGCTTATAAAAACATGGGTATATGATGTAGAACAGGCAGCACATGCCTTCTTGGAGCAACAAGAGTGTAGGAAGTCACAACGCAAGATCAAAGGGGGTACTAGTAAAGGCCATCGGGATGACAGTGTCAAAATTGCATGAAATTTGGCAGATTGAAGGGAAACGGCGTTCTGATCCAGATTCATGATAGCATGAATGTCGCCAAAATTTAGGTGAATTTCTTCATTAAGGCCCCAAAAACAGTGTTTTTGCTATTTATAGTGATATTTGTTTTTTTTTTTTAATAACTTTTAGTATAAAAGTCAGAATAAAGTCCTGTTTATTTTGGGACGACCTTTAAGGTCAGTAGTTTATGATTCTGCATTTAACTCAATTTTGCAATTTTTGGTAAATTTTGGTATTTTGTCACCTAATCGCGTAATTAGTACGAATTAGGGTTTTAGACGTTTTTCTCACTATTTATATGTTTTGTAGCTGTTAGAGGCAAATTATACTATTATAAATAAATACAGACTTTTGTCAAATTATTTCTCTGGTGGATTTCAGTTTTCTTCTCCTTGTGGATTCAGGGAAACCCCTCGTGGATTCAAGGTTTACTACTAGGATTTAACAGTTTAGTTTCTGCTCCATCAATAGAGCATCGCATGTGCTTTCTTTAAGTTTTCATTACATCAGTATAGGTCCATTTGAGTTATACCTGCGTTTTCTACAGCTGCGTGTTTTGTAGTGTTCCCCCATACACCATGGCAATAGACCATGGCTTTGTTATTGGCCACATGTGGGGGCTTTGGCCTTTGGCTTTGCAGTTTAGTCATCGAGGGTTTTTTTTTTCTTCCTTCGTTTGGGAGGAGGGAATGGAATGGAATGAAAATGAATGCAAAGAATCATTTTAGAATATTCTTCCATTCCCTTGTTTGAAAGTTTTAATGGAGGGAATGGAAAGCCCATTCCCTTGTTTGAGAGTTTAAGTAGGAGGGAATGGAATGGGTAGGAGGGAACACTCATTCCTCTCTATTCCCTTAAAACCTCAAATTTTCATTCCTCCCAAAATTGGGAGGAATGGGATGGAATGAAATTAGATTTAATGATTTTTTTACTAAAACTCCTAAAATACCCCTGTATATTCAATTTTTTATTTTAAAATATGGGTCTAATAGTAATATTGTTATAAAATAATTTTATTCCATTCCCTCCATGTTGCTCCCAAACAATATTACTTACATTCCGTTCATTTTCATTTTTTTCCATTCCTTTATTTTAAAACATCCAATCAAGGTTACTTAATTCCATTCCATTCTGATAGGCCAAAAAACGAATTGATCCATTGTAATAAATTAACCAATTAATTTAGTCAAGTGAATTAATTAAGTTAATTAACATGGAAACGCGTGGTAGCACAAACAAATCATCAATAAACTTAGTATGCAGCGGAAAATAAATTTGACATAGTGATTTGTTTACGAATGGGAAAAACCTATACGGCAAAAACCCCACCGGGTGATTTTCAGGTCACCACTCTTGAAATTCCACTATTATCACAACAAGCGGTTACAAGTAAAGGAATCCCAGTATCTTATACCAACCTACAGTTGAACCCTTACCCTAATACCCAATTAGACTTGTTCTGTAGTGACAATTTCTCCTTTTGATGCATGGCTCCCAAGTACGTGACTAACCAATTTGATGTGCGGATCCCAGTACGCGACTTACTCCTTTGCATGAATCCAAGTACGTGACTAACACCACATTAACCCCTTGATTGTTGTAGTTGATTTGCAGCAGCTTCACATAGAAACACCAATAGAATCTTCAATGTTGATGTAAGAGACTTTGCTTGGTTACAAAACCCAAAGGCGTACAAGAAATGCAGCAAAAACTCTTTCTTTTGTAAGAGGAGGCTAGGGTTTCAAAAAGAAAACCTTATGAAGTTCTCTAGGGTTAGGTTTTTCTTTTTCCACCTCCTTTTAAATAGGAGCTTAATGGGCTCTCTTATTCCAAATAGGTTTACACAAACCTTGGGCTTTCCTAGTCCAATAAGGATTATACAAACCCATAAACAAATAGCCTTTTAGAGTAAAAACGTTGTTGGCTATAATCTAAAAACCCGTAAGCTCGATCAATCGAGACATCTGTCGAGCTTTAATGAATCTCGACAGATCGAGCTTTTGTCGAGGAGGTATCGAGACCTGCAGATTGCACTTTTCTTGAGCAGTTCTTAAGTAATCTTCATGTCTTCAATTTAACCACTTGTAATGATCATTTTGAACCTACCTAGATTTACCCAAATACAAGTAAAGTGCGTTTTGTCAAAGGATATGCCAATTACATAAAAATATGTCCCTAACACATTCCATTCCATTCTTTTCCATTCCTTTCCCTTACTTAAATACATTCCATTTCTTTCCATTCCCTTATGATCATTCAATTCCATTCCATTCCCTTCCCTTATGGACTCCCAAACGGAGCCTTAGTGTCTTTGATGTGTATTGTTGGGTAAGACAAAAGTATTTTGTTTACAATTTTTTAAAAGGTCAAGTTGTTTGTTTTAGGTAGAATTGGTTGATTGGGGTTAATTTAAAAAAATATATGTATATATATTTTTGATATTGGTAATTTTTGTTGCTAAACTAATTTTTCTGGACTTGTATATTTTATTTTAGATTTTAGATTTATAGATTTTTTATAGCCTTTAAAAGGAGAAAAATGTTAGAACTACAAAGGTTTTTATAAATTGTTCATGTGGTTAGTGGTTTATCGTTATGTAAAAAAGTTATGTAAATAGAGGGCCCGGATGTAAACCAATAAAAATTTGCTATTTCAACGGTTTGTAAAAATATTGTAGAAAAATTTGTAGTTATAACATTACTCTCAAAATAATTAATGATATTGTTATGAGGTTCTACAAATTGATGAGGATATACAAACTAATTAATGATATTGTTATGAGGATACTTTATAAGAAACTTTAAAATAAAAAATGTGGCATGTTGTGGTCAGTAGAGTATAAAATTGAAAAAACAAAAAAAAATGAAATAAACTATTATTATTATTATTATTTTTACTGAAAATGAAATAAACGATTTGTTTTCGCTTTACAACAATACATTAACTCAAATAACCATTTGTAAAGGACACCTTTTTTCTTTCCTTTAATTTCATCTATGGGCCTATCAAAATACTCATTATAAAAAGTAAGCAGTTGAAACTTGAAACCCAATCACATGGACCAAGCCTATGTGTACATGTCCTTGTGAAAGAGACAGGAATCATAGTTTAGAGGGCATAAAAAGATATCTTTGCAACCTTTCTTGGGCTCCATGAGTAGCCTTACAAATAGGTTTTGAATGGCTTGGAAACCCATGAGAGGTATGCAGTGCACAAGTTCAATTATACGAAGAATCTCATTGATCTGTTGAATTCAAAGTATTTTTCTCACCTATCAACCTATTTAAGAATCTTGCAAATGGCTTTGGGGAACCTATAGAACCTAAGAGCCTTGGAAAAACACATTGTATTGTAGCCTAAAACACGAGAAAGTATATCCTATTTTAGGAATACCAACTCAGCACTTAATTAAAAAAACTCAGCACTTAATTAGTGTTTCTAAGGTCAATGAAAAATCGAGTTAAAAAAAAACACATCAACAAAGCATACCATGCACTCTTGAAAAGACAAGATTGCCCCTAAAATTTCAAGGCTCTGCCATTTACAACCTAAAACCCCTTTTGCAAAATCAAAAATAAAATTTTCTCTTATCTCTCACACGCCATATACCACCATCTTCTCTCTCTCTCTCTCTCTCTCTCTTCAAACCTCCTTAGCCATTGCCTTGCAACGTCACCAAAGCTACGTTGCCGAACTTAAAACCTTCGGTGCTATTGGCCTTTGTCTCATTGGAAATCCCCCAAATTTGTCTCTCCTTCTCATTGCTTCTAAGCCCCAACGATGGATTCTTTCTCACCACTTTTAGCACCTAACGTTGCGAGTAAATTTTGATTTTGCAAAAGGGGTTTTAGGTTGTAAATGGCGGATCTTTGAAATTTCAGGGGCAATCTTGTCTTTGAAGAATAGATGATATGCTTCGCTAATGTGTTTTTTTTAAGACAAGTGTTGATTTTTCATTGGTAAGTGCTGAGTTGATATTCCAAAAACAAGATGTTGGTGTGGGCCGTGTGGCTTGAATTGCCAAAGCCCAATTTGGTCTTCTAAATCAAATACAAGTAGTATTAGGAAATCGAATACAACTAGGAATATAATTCCTAGTAATAGCCGACCTATAATATATATATATTAGGTTTGGGTTGAATGAAAATACATAGAGAGAATTAGAGTAATTCCTAAAACCCTAGCAGCAGCCGCATAAGAAGAATAGTGTTTTCTTGTCTTATGTGTGAGAGAGAGTTAGGGTGTATTGGGATTTGGGTTTCTTGAGAGTGTTATTGTGCACTATTGTATCTCCCTATTTTTTATAGTAATTTTTCTCCGTCGTCTCCGTGGAGGTAGGCAGTTTGCCGAACCACGTAAATTCTTGTGTTCTTTGTGTGTGCTTGTTATTTAATTTCCGCTTATTTACTGTTATTGATTTGAGTCCTGAGGTGCTATCTGCACAACAAGTGGTATCAGAGCAAGGTTAGGATTCAATCCTTTGAATACAGTAAAGATGTCAAGCACAAAGTATGATGTAGAGAAGTTTTGTGGTAAGGGAAATTTTTCTCTTTGGCAAAGGCGGATGAAGGATCTCCTAATTCAACAAGGAGTTCACAAGGCCTTGCTTGGGAAGAAGAAGAAACCGGAAACGATGAAGGATGTAGAATGGGTAGAGATGGATGAGAAAGTAGCTAGCGCTATTCGTCTCAACCTAGGTGATGAGGTCATTCACAACATCCTAGAAGCAAAGACCGCAAAGGAGGTTTGGGAAAAACTAGAAGGTCTTTATATGAGAAAGAATCTGACGAACAAGTTGTACGTGAAGAAGCAACTATATAGTTTGCATATGAAGGAGGGTTCAGATCTGTTGGAGCTTCTCAACACATTTAATACGTTGAACACCCAACTGTCAAGTTTTGGGGTGAATTATGAGGATGAAGATAAAGCGTTACTCTTATTAGCGTCGCTTCCTACTTCTTTTGATCATCTAGTGACTACGTTGATGTACGGGAAAGAGACTATAGTACTCGAGAAGGTGACTAGCGCTCTCTTATCACACATAAAGATGAAGCAAGATGGTGATGCTTCTCAGGCTGATGGATTTATTGTAAAGTCTAAGTCAAGCAATAGGGGTAGAAGCAGGTCAAGAGGACGGAACTCCAACAGGAATAGATCACAATCTAAATCACGTGCAAAGAAAGATGTAGAGTGCTTTTATTGTCACAAGAAAGGGCACTACAAGAATCAGTGTAAAGAGTTGAAAGAGCATTTAGAAGAGAAGAAGAATGGAAAGAAGCCCAAAGAATCAGCTAGTGTTGCTGAAGAAACATCAGATGACAATGAAGTTGGTGCAGATTTACTTTCGGTCTCATCAAGTAACAATGTTTTATTGGAATCTTGGGTTTTAGATTCAGCATGCTCGTATCATATGACTCCAAAGAAAGATTGGTTTGACACGTATAAGCCTTACAACGGTGGTATGGTCCAAATGGGTAATGATGCTACATGCCCGGTTATTGGGATTGGTACCGTGAAGATCAAGATGTTTGATGGAGTTGTGAGAGTTCTTAGTAATGTCAGACATGTTCCAGATCTTAGAAAGAATTTAATTTCTTTAGGAGTGTTGGATGATTTGGGCTATTCATACTCATCAAAGGGTGGAATCATGAAGATTACCAAAGGTGCTTTGATGGTGATGAAGGGACAGAAAATAAGCACGCTTTACAGATTGATTGGGAACACAGTTGTAGGAAGAGTTGCAGTCACCACTCCGGTGGAGTCCAGCACTGACGACACAAAATTATGGCATATGCGACTTGGCCATATTGGTGAACGTGGTATGTTAGAGTTGCATAAGAGAAATTTATTGAAAGGGGTGAAGACATGCAAGCTAGACTTCTACAAGTATTGTGTGTATGGGAAGCAGCATAGAGTCAGTTTTAAGATAGGCTTTCATACAAGTAAGGGTGTTCTTGATTACATTCATTCAGATGTTTAGGGTCCAGTATCAGTTTCTTCTCATAGCGGTGCTCAGTATTTCGTCAGTTTCATTGATGACTACTCTAGAAAGGTATGGATTTATTTTATGAAGCATAAGTCTGATGTGTTTGGCATATTTAAAAAGTAGAAAGCACAGGTTGAAAATCAGACTGGCAGAAAAATAAAATACCTTAGAACAGATAATGGACTAGAGTATAGAGATAAAGAATTCATAAGATTTTGTGAATTAGAAGGCATTACTCGTCACTTCACAGTTAAAGGAACTCCACAGCAGAATGGGGTTGCAAAGAGAATGAACAGAACCTTAGCAGAAAGAGCCAGATGCATGAGATTGAATGCAAGGTTGCCTAAGGTGTTTTGGGCAGAGACAGTTAACACAGCAAGCTTCATTATTAATAGATCTCCATCATCAACCATTGATTTCAAGATTCCAGAAGAGGTTTGGTCAGGTAAACCAGTTGATTATTCGAGTCTAAAAATCTTTGGTTGTCCAGCTTATGTGCATGTGCAGAGTGGAGAGCGTTCTAAATTGGATTCAAAGTCAAGAAAATGTGTATTTCTTGGTTTTGAAAAAGGTGTTAAAGGCTACAGGCTTTGGGATCCAATCTCAAAGAAAACGGTGACCAGCAGAGATGTCATATTTGATGAAGCCTTTATGTTGAAATAGAATGAAGCAAAGACATGTGATAATAGTCCACAGGAGAAATTAACTGTTGAGGTGGAGCTTGACGAGAATAGTTCACCTAATGATAAGGGTGATGTTGAGATTGATCCATAGCAGCAACAAGAAGAGTCTTATTCAATTGCTAAAGGTAGAGAGAAGCGGGTTTACAAAGCACCACAGAGATATGGCTTTAAAGACATGGTTAGTTTTGCTCTCGTAACTAGCGGTGGAGATCCATTCACTTTGAAGGAGGCTACAAATAGGAAAGACAATGATAAATGACTTGTAGCAATGTCAGAAGAGATGGAGTCACTACAGAAGAATAAGACTTGGGAATCCTCTAGTATGTTGACAAAGTTAGTTCCAACAGATAAGTTCAAGAGTTACTTGGACTTGATTGGTGCTTGTAGCTTGTGAGCCCTAAAGGGCTAAGGTGGAGGCGATAGAGGAGTTTGCTCGTGTAGCTTGATCAATTCAAGCCAAGGTGGAGATTTGTTGATGTGGGCCGTGTGGCTTGAATTGCCAAAGCCCAATTTGGTCTTCTAAATCAAATACAAGTAGTATTAGGAAACCGAATACAACTAGGAATATAATTCCTAGTAATAGCCGACCTATAATATATATATATATTAGGTTTGGGTTGAATGAAAATACATAGAGAGAATTAGAGTAATTCCTAAAACCCTAGCAGCAGCCGCATAAGAAGAATAGTGTTTTCTTGTCTTGTGTGTGAGAGAGAGTTAGGGTGTATTGGGATTTGGGTTTCTTGAGAGTGTTATTGTGCACTATTGTATCTCCCTATTTTTTATAGTGAAATTTCTCCGTCGTCTCCGTGGAGGTAGGCAGTTTGCCGAACCACGTAAATTCTTGTGTTCTTTGTGTGTGCTTGTTATTTAATTTCCGCTTATTTACTATTATTGATTTGAGTCCTGGGGTGCTATCTGCACAACACAAGATATACTTTCTCCTAAAACACACATGAAACTCCCTTGCATGTATCTTCTAAACAAATCATGTTTTCGGCCTTTATTCATTTCTCAACAAAAAAAAAAAAAAATGCCAACATGATTTTGACTGTTGCTTATTTTATGATATCTCAAACTTAGCAGATCCAAAGGCTGCCAAACCTTACCGGATCAACCGGACTACATTCTTCAATCATGGACTAGATGTGTTGAATCTCTTAAAAAGAAATCCACTACCTACTTGTAAATTTCATTGCCCAAAGTCCTAACAAACTAGCACCTGCAAAAATAACTCAAAATCAGCTGCACGCCTACATCCTATTGCCCAAAACCTGCAAATCCATTCGCACAAGTTATCTCCTTTGATTTTTGGATCATAAAAGAGTATGAGAGCAAAGAAAAAAGAGGAAAGGAAAATACACTTTGGATAGAATGCTCAACACAAAGCATTCAGCACCAATCAGGGGCGGCTCCAGGATTTTTGTCTAGGGGGGTCAATAAGAAACTTGAGTAGAAGATAAATCTCGAGTAAGAGATGAATCCTGCGGCCTATGGAGTTTACTTATTACAAATTTGTCCATAGTTCTAGCAAAAAAATAAAAAATAAACTATAAGATCATTTGGCATATTTTTTTTTTCTAACGTAATAAACATATTAATTATTGTTGTTAATTAATTTTTTTGCAATTTTTTAATTTATAAGTTTACAATTCTTTAAATATTTTATATTTTTATTGTCCTTTAGTGTTAATATATTAACCCACCCACATAGCTAACAACTACTCACAAGTCACAAATTCAGTCAAACAGTCAAAGTGAAAAGACAAACTCAATTACGACTACACATAGATTCATAGAAATTACAGTAACAGTGACTACACAATCAGACACGTATATGGCTCAAAACTCAATTAAAAGATACAAAACACTATAACCCATATACACCATATGGCAAGACATCAAACATGTGAGTAAGAGGTGGAGCTTCGAAGAAGACACATGAACAGAGATAAAGACAAAGCAAAAACACACTCACAGTGAGAGAGAGAGATATGGAGGTGGCGATTAAGAACATAGATTGTCAAAACCAGATCCAGGCGGCATATCAAGCGGCAATTAAGTGGCAGTGGCGGCAGATCGTGGGGCTAAGCAGTGGCAGATTTTGTGTGTGAAGCATAGGCAGCCTTTTTCCTTTGGGTTTGGAGAGTGAAGAAGGATTGTGGGAGTTTTTGAGGCTACACAGCGGCAACTACTAGGTTTTATTTGGCCTTATTTTTATGATTTTTCAAAATTTTATTTATGGGCTTTGTATTTCTAAAATTAAAGATCGAAATTTTTTATTGGACTTTTTTTTTTTTTTTTTTTTTTTTTCAGAGTTTAAGCTGGGCTTTAATAAAAAGGGTCAGGTTTGAAGGTGAGGGGGTGCAAATTTGTATTGTCAGGGGTTCAAAACAATTTTTAATAAAAATATTATATATATATATATATATATATATAAATTCGGGTCAGGGGGTTCAAATGAACCCCTTGACTACAACGTAGAGCCGCCCCTGGCACCAATAGCACCCCAAAAAAAAAAAAAAAAAAAAATCTAAGCTACTAAATTTAATTAAAATCTTAGCATCCACTTCATGTAAAGAAATCCAAACACCTATTTTCTTCTAATTTATCAAGTACAAGAGCTTCATTCCAAAGTATAACAACATCATTCTCTCCTCCTAGGGTTCTAAGAGCATCCGCAGCCCAAATGGTATATTGTATATGTTGATATAGTTTACCATCATAGCCTTAAAATGTTGCTCCAGCCCGACTTGCAAAATGTGCCAATTGTAAAAAATTTTACAATACTGCTACAGTTCCATCCTATTTCTAGGATGGTATTGTAGCAAGATTGTATAATTAAAAATTATTATTATATTATCTCTGATTCTTCTCTCTCTCTTCCTTTCTCATTCTTTCATTTCCCTCTCTCTCTTGTCTTCTTCTATCTTGTTTGTTCTCTCCTCTTCAGACCCAAAACCATGGTGGACATGAACGCCATCACCAAGCCACCATGGCCGGACCCACTGTCATAGGCCCCACCACAAGCCACCTGACCAAGCCTCTCTCTTCTCTCTCATCCCCTCTCTCTCTCGCCATCGCTGCCAACGGCAAGCTTCTCGTCTTCTCTGTGGATCGTGGTGGATCGTCTTCTTTGAGTTTTGGGTTAGGGTTTTTTTTTTTTTTTGGTTGTTGCTGTGATTGGTGCTTAAAGGAATTGGGTATGGCATTTTGCTATTGGTTTGATTTGATTTTGGGATGGATTTTTTTTGTGGGTTCATGGTGGTGGAGTTGGGGGTTGCCATGGTTTGGTTTGATTTTGATTTTGATTTTGTGGGTTGCCGTGGTTGCCGGAGTTTGTGGCTGGGGTTTCAAGAAAACAACAGTTTGGGTATGTTCTTCATGGTGGTGGTGGTAGCAAGTGGTTGCAATGGTGATTTGGGATTTGGGTTTTTTGTTTTTATTTGGGTTTTGGGGTATATTATTTTATTGTGTAGAAATATTATTTTAATGTGTTGTTTTGTAAAATAAAAATTGGAATGCTGGAGTATTGTAAAATGGTATTGTATAATTGATAAAGTAATTTTTTGGGATGTTAAAGTAGAATAGGATAGCATTTTGGGTTGCGGATGCTCTAAGAAAGTAGAAAAAAAGGGCTTGTCATAGTCATGCTTAGATTCAGTGGCGGCTACAGGAATTTTTCTCAGGATGTTCCTTAAGAAGCATAAATTATACAATCTAATAAAAAGAGAAATTCATATATTGACAACAACAACAATAAAAAAACACGTAAATACATAAAGTTTACAATTGCTTTCTACGAGTTTTCATATTTTGAAATCGTTGCATGATAATCTCATTATCAATGTTACAAGCTGCATCTCTTTCAATATACACAACCAAGTAATCATTCATCGACTAAATGTAGAACAAATTATGGAGCAAAATTTAATTTTATTGGCATAAAAAAAATTGAGGGTGTTCCTAAATTTTTTTTGAAGGGTAGACAAAAAAAAAATTTAAATATTATATATATATATATATATATATATATATATATATATATATATATATATATATAATCAGGGCAGGGTGGTCCTGGGACCACCCTGGCCTTAAGGTGGCGCCGCCCCTGCTCAGATTCGCTGTATCAAGTGAGCACTTTTCTACCTCTTCATAGAGCTTCTTTTCTTCCTAAAGTCCCAATGAAGTAGAAAAAAGGCTTGACATACCTCATCTTCTTGGGATTTGAGGTATTGAGTGAGTACTTCTCTACCCCTCCCTTGGGAATCCCTAAAATATCTTCTCCTCCTCTATGTGGGATTTGAGTGCAAATATATTTCCTTACTCTAAAATTGTTTCTTATATCTTTTTGGTGTTAAATTAGATCAAATCATGTTAGGTTGTGGCTATGCTCTTTGAAAATGGTTGAATGCTCTTCACATTTTCATGCATTCACTAGGCTTTTAATCTTAAATTTATGATACATCCATGAAATAATAAGTGATATATTCAAATGGTAGATATAGGTCAACACCGATCACACACACTCACCTTGTTTAGTCTTCAATCCAAATGAGATATTGAATATGCAAAAATTAGGAGTTTTCACCATGCACACACACTTTAATTTCAAGCAATATCACATGGCATGTTATTTTCAAATTTTTGATTGATGACATTTGTTTATATGGATGATGTAACATGATCATTGGTCACTAGGACCTAAAGTCAAGGGTTCTTAAACTAGTTATTGTCTATGTAATTTTCATCTTTGTGAAATATAACTAGGACCTAAAGTGATGCAACTTTCTATTGGATTGTTTTGAGGACCAAAGTTATGTAATATTCTAATTATTTCAATAAAGATGAACATTTTAAAATATCAGTAAAGTTTCTTTCATTTTAGGTGTGGGGTCATAGAATTTGACAACCCCGACCCACTTTATACTAAGCCCAAGGCCCACGCTGAGAAGGAAGAAACGGCCGAGGACGAATTAAGAAAGCCCAAATGGCCCAGAAACACCACCAAGGACAATCCTATCCTCGGCCCACCCAGATCCTAGAAGGGAAGAACGGCACGCCATCGACAGCAGCCTCCCAGAGCGTCCCAAGAAAAAGGACAAGTGCCGTAGGACAACCATGGGAGCATGGTGTAGGAGCAGTTCAAGGAGAAACTGTCACCTCCGCATTAACGTTCTGGCCGCATTAATGAGGAAATGACCCCTGAACAGTGCGGTCTTGGTTGCTGCAACTCACAGAAGGTTTGGGAAGGTGGCTGATGGGACAAACACTCAAGTAGTGACCTGCATGACCAACAAATGGAGGGCCAAGATCAATTGAAAGGGGCTATATAATGTAAGAAATCCTCCGTGAAAGGGGGATCGGAAATTAGAAAGAGAGAATATGGTAGCAATTTGCATGATCTTTGAAACCATTGTAACCGAGCACTGAAGAAATAGTAAGAACAATAAGCTCCTCGGACGAGGGCTGCGGATAGAATTTCATACTCCAGTCAATGTCCTTGTTATTCAATCCACTCATAACCATGCATAGTTGTTGTAACCCTCACTAAGGCCTAGTTCTTAAACCCATTCTCTATAAATTTATTGTATTGGGCTAGTTGGGCTTGAGTCCACTCATCTGATAGAAGAAGTGCTCAAATCCAGTCCCTACATTAGGTTTTCATATTTTTCCTATTTAATTAAAATAAGTGACGATTCCATGTAAAAAAATTCTCAAACTAGGGGGAAAAATATAATCAGTCAAATTTCCATTCTAAGGGGCACTAATGTGACTTCGCCTGTTCACTTAGCCCAAACCAAAAGCCAAATACTATTTGCCACCATTTGCATGCCCCTTTTAGTAATCTCCTTTTACAATTTAATTTTTCTATCAATTATAATTTTTTTTTATTAGATTGTATAGAAGTTATTATTATTATTCTTTTAAGGTGAAAATACAATGCCAGTCCCTTAAATTACCTACTGAACGCTTTTGGTTTTTGAAATTTCAAATGAGCGCTATTGGTCTCTAAAATTTAAAAAATGAGCGTTATTAGTTGTCCTATTAACTTTTGTTAGCATTCTTACTTACGTGGCTAACAGAACCATGAAGTACTAATTTTTAAGTGACATGGCCGTTTTTTAATATTAAAAAAAATTAAATGTATGTTCCATCAAATAGCCAACTCAGCAGAACTGACCGGTTACCTAAAGAGTCCCAAAACCCGTAGCGCGCTAGTCACCATCCCATTCCTCAGTTTGACCACCAACGGCACCACCATCCCCAACAAAACTTCCATAGATCTAGTGGCGACTTCAGGAATTTTTTTCAGGGTGTTCCTCAACAAGCATAAATTACACAATCTAATAAAAAGAAAATTTTATATATTGACAACAATAACAATCAAAAAACACGCAAATAAAGTCAACACAAATTCGCTTAGAAGATGAAGATGAATCTTGCACAAGAGATAAATCTTGGGTACGTGGTTTTCTTATCAAATATTTGTCCATAATTCTAGCAAAAGAATAAACAATAAACTATAAGTTCATTTGAAATATTAATAAAATTATTAATTGTTGTTGTTTAGCTATTTCATTAATTTGTTTGTCTTTTATAAACTATAATTTGTTATATTGTTGTTTCATTAATTATAAAATTATTAATTGTTGTTTAGCCTAACATAATTTAATTTGTTTATCTTTTATAATGTATTGGTTAATTAAATTATTAATTATTATTTATTAGTTGCTTCATTATTTTTCTTTACTAACTATTAGCACACACCCCATATGCATTATCCACTGCCAACCCACTACTTGCCTGCCTTTACTTCCCACCTGGCCCCATGCCCCATTCACCCCTCCCCCCACTCAACAGACAAGCCCCAATCACAAGAGCCAATCAGAAATTCACAATCACAAATCACAATGGACAATACACTAAAAGACAAAAAAGAGAATCAGCCAATCAAAATTTTTTTTTTTGATGGGAAAGCCAATCACAAATATTAATAAAGTTACAATAAAGCTAAGCAATTACAGTTCAATAAAGTTAAGCAATTTCACCCAAAAAAAAAAAAAAAAAAAAGAATCAGCCAATCAGATTAAGTCTTTAGTCTTAAAGAGAGAGACTCTCATTTCACTTTCATATTTTTAGTCTTCAGATAAAAGAGAGAGAGAGACAGAGAGAAGTAAGAGAGTAGAGAGAACCCATTAGAGAAAAAGAGAGAGTCAGAGAGAAGAAAAGTGTAAAGTAAAGATCAAATACCTTGAGGTTGAGGGAGCAGGGAGGCCTGAGGCTGAGGGGCAGCGCCATCGGGCTGGACAGCATGTCAAGGCGACTGGCGAGGAAGGAATCTCTGATTTGATCTGTGCTATTCTGATCTTTGATCTGACTGGCGAGGCCGAGGCAATGATCGATCTCCGATCTGATTGACGATGACCGATGGCGATGAGCTCTGTTGCTCGAGTTTGAGGCGGAGGCGCCGTCCGTTGGTCGTTGATGACTGATGAGGTTTTTTTCTTTAGGTTAGGTGTCTCTGTTTCTGATTTCAGTTTTTGCTACCATTCATGGGTTAGGTTTGCTACCATCTGTCTTTAGGTTGGGTTTTTTTTTTTTTTGAGAATTCGTGGGTTTGCTACCATCTGTTGGGTGTGCCGTATGTTGTTTTTTTCTTTAGATTGGGTTTGGTTTCTCATCTGTTGTTTAGGATTGATGTTGGGCTTTAGGCAGTGGGCTTGCTCTGTTACAATTTTTTTTTTTTCAAATTTTAGTTCAAAATTTTTTTTTGGGCTTTTTTTTTTTGCTTGAAAGTAGAACAGATAATTTTTTTATTATTATTTGAGGGTGTTCTTGATTTTGCGCTTGAGGGTGTTCCTATTTATTTATTATTTTTTTTTTTAAGGGTAAACAAATAAGAAAATTTAAATTATTATATATAAAAAAATTTTATTTTCGGGTCAAGGTGTTCCTGGGAACACCCTGGCCTTAACGTGGCGTCGCCATTGGCTTTGGGCAGTGGGCTTGCTTTGTTACAATTTTTTTTTTTTTTTTTTTTTTGAGATTTTAGTTCAAAATTTTTTTTGGGCTTTTTTTTTGCTTGAAAGTAGAACAAATAATTTTTTTATTATTATTTGAGGGTGTTCCTGATTTTGCGCTTGAGGGTGTTCCTATTTATTTATTTATTTATTTATTTATTTTTTTAAGGGTAAACAAATAAGAAAATTTAAATTATTATATATAAAAAAAATTTTATTTTCGGGTCAGGGTGTTCCTGGGAACACCCTGACCTCAACATGGTGTTGCCACTGCATAGATCAGGACGTGAACACCATGACCTCGAATCTCTTGGCTATATGCCACAACATTACCACAAAATGAAGCAAATTTTGCTTGAAAAGTAATAAAAAGACTTGAGATACTGATACTACTGCTTCAAATTCGACATACCCACTACAGTTTAAGCTTTTTAAATTCAACTTTGAAAACTACCCCATTACCGTATAACTAAAGGTAAAACTAAGATTCGCACCATCTCATAGGTCTCAAATCCACATATCTCATAACATTTGACTTCAAAGTTGAATAGAGACCCACACTAGTAATGACAAATCAATGTCGAGATGATCTTTTTACGGGGAAATTGGATAGCATCCTTGGACTTTTGGACGACCTCCATTTTGTTAGGGATGGTGGCGCCATGGATGGTTGGGCAGAGGGCAGGGACGGTGGATGGCGGGGTAAGAGAGGTCTTAATGGGACTCTTAGGTGACTGGTCATTTTGGCTGAGTTGGCTATTTAATGAGATATGCATTTAATTTTTTAATATTAAATACTGCCACATCCTTTCAAAAATTGTCACTTCATTATTTCATTAGTTACATAAGCAAAAATGTCAACGAAAGTTAATAGAATAATTAATAATATTCATTTTTAAAATTTTAGGGACTAATAACATGCTTATTTGAAATTTTAAGAATCAAAATGCTTACTAGGTAAATCTCACGAACCAACAATGTATTTTCACATTCTTTTAATTTATCTTGATGAATTCAATAAGTACATTTTAATATCATACAATGTGTGTATGTATTTATTTGCAACTAATACATTATTGTACATATTAAATAACATATACGACCGCGCACCTTTGGTGTAATGGTCACTCCACAAGTATAAGTACTTGTAGGGTGTAAGGGGTAAGGGTTTGGGTTCAAGTCTCCAAGAAGGAGCTTCACATACATATACACTTAGATTAGGCTAGAGTAGAATTTTTATCTTGTATAAAAAAAAAAAAAAAACATATATTTTTATACAAATAGCACATGATATGTTTATACTTATATTATGTTTTAAATTAGTTACACAATTTTTAATTTTTAGTCATTTTAATCTTAGATTTACATTTTTATCAGAAGTACAATACTTCTAATTGTTTATATTCCTACTAGTTTTAGTTGTTTATATACTTTATAGTATTATTTATTTCAAAAGCCCTGTCTTCTTGTCATTTCCCACACAATAAATACTTTCTTAAAATAGCCCGATTGAATTTTTAGTTATGTAGCAGGAATTCTATGTTTCAAAACAAAGTTCAATCCTAAGTAACATGAGAGTAAAAACTAAGGCAAAAAATCTTTCAACCATGACAGTTCATTTATTTAAATTGATCCTGAAACTAATTATGTTATATTACATATAAGAGATAATTTAATTTTAAATTGATGTTTTAGTGTATATAAGCAATATAATTCTCTCTTTTTTATTATAAATATAATTCTCTATTTTGGTATAAGATAAGGGAAGAAAAAGTAAAGATACATAATGAATGCTGATAATATTGGTATTGCGTATGATTCCTATCTTGCTGTATAGGTATTTTTCACTATATAGATATATTTGTCATCGTATTTTTTGCTTCAACACAAGGAAGGAAGCATTTACTGTTAGGTATGGTTTTGGTTTTTGCTACAATTATTTTTTTTCCTGAAATGGAAGTATGTATTTCGAATCATTTGTTATTGTATATATGCTGTAATAAGAAGATTAGTGGCTTCCCTGTTAATGAGCATTGTGATTTTATGATCACATAATTATATGGGCATTTTATACATCTTCAAAATTAATATTTCATAATAATGATAAAATGATGCACACAATTTGAAAAAAACAATTTCCTCCCATTTTAATAATTTCATTTTTACAATACAATTTTATAGTTTAAATTTAAAACTTTTCTTTCATAATAATAATAATAATAATAATAATAATGATAATAATAATAATAATTTTAATTTTAATATATGTTCTTGATTTCAAAAAAAAAAAAAAAACATTTTAATGAATCTACAATGTGTGTATCTTTTTGTGTGCAACTAATACATTTTCATACATATCAAATTATATATGTTTATACATATAAAAAATTATTTGTTTATACTTTATACATATATTATGTTTGACAAAAGTTCGCTTTTGGTTAATTTGTGATTATTTTAATTTTAGCTCCTAACATTTCAAACATTTCATTTTGGCCCTTTAAGGTTTGGTTCTAATTTCAAACGTGCTTTGTTACCATTGTCCTGTTAAATACCACATAGGACCCACCAAGTTGCACATATTAATCTTACATGGCACTTCTAGTTTTGTGTCTTGTGTGAAAGAGAAAGCAATAATGTATTTTGGAATTTGAATTTCTTGAGTGTTCTTGTGTCTTTGTTGTATCTCCCCTTTTTTATAGTAAAATTTCACCATATTGTTGTCTGTAAAAGTAGGCAATTTACTAAACCATGTAAATTATGGTGTTCTTTGTGTGTGCTTATTATTTAATATTGCTTTTTACTGTTATTTGAATAGACAATGTCTTACAAATGTCTTACAAATTTGAATAGATAAAGAGAAGTTGGCTTCAAGGGCCCAAGGCAAAGCAATCCCATTCCAAGTTGCAAATAGTTCATGAAAGCTCAAAAATGTGTGAAAACACAAGAGCTGTTTAAACCCCCAAATTAAAAATTACGGCTCGGTTGATTTTACTCTAACTTAAACTAAGTGCGGAATAGAGTAAATGCGAGCGGATGAACAATATAACTACTCTAAGCCATATTCATCAAATCACAGCAGTAAAATGAAAGCTAAAAGAGTAGGGAAGAAGAATGTAAACACAAGATAACACGCCGATGTGTTATCGAAGAGGAAACCAAAGAACTTGGCGAAAAACCTCTCCGCCGTCCTCCAAGTGGTAATCGATCCACTAGAGAATAAGTTGGAGTACAAGAATAACAAAAGACCCTCCAAGCCTAGTCTACCCATGTACTCGAGCCCTCCAAGCTCCTGCTACCAACTAACTTCGCCAAGCCTTGTCTTCTCTAGCTCTCCAGATCACGCAATTCAGCCCAATTGCATCCACCAAACAAATGGCTTCTTCCAATGCTTCCTAGCAGCACCAAAACCTCACTTTACACTCAAGATGGGTGTGGTAAGTGTTTGGCCTATCAACCTCTCAAGGATTTGGAAATGGAGAGGTAGGAGTTGAGGAAAACCACAATGGATTGTGTAGAGGATTGTGGGTATAATAATCTCTAACTCTCAAGAGTTGTGGCTAGGGTTTTCTGTCTAAAAAACACTCCTCAACATATGTGGGTAATGTGGGTATATATAGTGTGGGTAGGGATAGAGTGTATCAGATATGAAAAATTGGCAAAACATGAATGTTTTGCGGGTATTTCGCGGGAAGGCCTTACCCGCGAAACACTTGCGAAAACCAGCTATCACCATTTGTCATGACTCTTCGCATTCTAGTCATATATTGAGCACATGCTTCACTTCACGGGAAGGCTACTCGCGAGCTATTCGTGAAAACTTTTTTGGTCTTCAATTGCTTTAAGTCTTCACACTCTCTCTCACACACAACCCTTACAATAAAATCCCACACAAAATACAGGGTACAAAAGATTGAACATAATTACAATCAAATTTGGCACGTAATTAAAGCCAACATAAAATAGTTGTGAATCACAATTTTACAATCTCCCCCTTTGGCTATTCCGTGACAAAACCTCTAAAACAGACTCTAGACTTAAATGTGAGTTTGGGAATAGTGGTAAAACTCACTCACATCTAATCTAGAAGCTGTAAAGCACTTGCTTGTATATACCTGTAACCTGAAACACTCACACACAAACAAAATTTTCATCAAGCTTATGACAATTTGAATACATAGTACGTATATGAGCAAGTTAAATGCAATTAAGTTAATAAACATTATATAAACAGTTAAGCATATCTTGATCAAACAAGAACAGTCATTAAAGAATGACTACAATGAACATTTAGCTAGAACATGATCATCTGGACACATAGTGCAATTAAGAGCAATGCAAAAATCAATTACATGTCCAACACACAACCAATGCGAAATACAAGAAGTATTTGCATTAAGGATACAAGATCCAACAAGGGCATAAGTGTGTAGTACTCAAGATAATGCAAAAAAACCTAAAAGTACTTAAAAAAAATGCTACAAAGCAAAAATATAAAAGATAGTACTGAATATAAACTAAAAGTTTTAAACCAAAGTACTTAAAACTTTAAAAGAAAGCAATGTAAATAACCAAGAGTTATAAAAACTATAAAGGTAAAAACTACTAGGCCACCAAAATGAACCAATAAAATCTATGATGTGCTACGCTATGCTCCCCCTCAAAATGTGCAACTCCCCCTCAAAACTTTCTCCTCCTTTTTGACCGGAATGGCCAAAGGAGCTAGACTTGCTCAGATTCTGAGTCGGATCCCTGCGCCATCGTCATGTCTTCAATCTGTGATGATAATGTAGTAATCTGGCCTTGGATATACGCAAACTGATTTGCGGTGTGCTACACATAGGATTTAAGCATGCCATACATCTGCTTTACCTTAGCAATAAGGTGATCAAGGCGATCGGGCCCCCGTGCTTGTGCTTGGGAAGTTGGCTATGCAGAGCCCTCCGGGGCAGAGGTGAACCTATCAATTTCTTCCTTTGTGTCTCCACCTTTTTCCTCAACATTATCCCTTGGGATTTGAGAAATGCCGATTTTTGATCTGGTGATGTGGGCTTTGCTTCGGGTCATTGTGTTAGCACTAATGGGATAGTCTCTTAGCACGATGGTAAGATCGCTTGGAATCTTCAGTCTTGTTTTTGCAATATGACCCATAATGAGACTAGGGAATGGCATTATTGTCCTTGAGTTCCTCTTGGTGATGCTCTTGGTCAAGAGGTGGTATATATGTCCGCATATGTCGATCTCCTTATGTGTATAGAGATCATATAGGAAAATTGTTCTTGGTTCGAACAATGTTGTCAAGTTCATCACTGGGTAGAGATTGTGAATCATGACATATGCCAATGTTCTCATCTCCACATTGAAAGGGATGGTGTTCATTGGCTTCTTCTTGAGAGAGCCACTAGGGAGCTCCGCCATAGGCTCAAGAAAGTCCAATCTGTCATCATAGTGTACGGAGATTGGCTGAGAGGGTGGATGAACTTCTAAGAACTCTTGAATGGAATCCCTTGTGATAACAAATTCCTTTTTTTGTACCCAACAGTAGATGTGGTCTCCTTCCACAATGGCATTGGCGAAGAACTCCCTTATGAGTTCAGCATACACATTTCCACTCAGATTCAGCAGCTTTGTCCAAGTTCTCTCCTTGAATATCTCAAGAATGGCAGTGTTTTCCAGGGTTTCCATTCTTACCACCCTTTCCATGATGATTGTTGCCTTTTTGTAAAAGTCATTGTAGGCCATGTCAGCCTCAATGGTTCTGAAGTTTTTTGAGTCCGTGCGAGGACGTTTTGAGGACTTCTTGGAAGCAGAATGCTTAGTGGGAGACAGCTGCACAAACAGACACAAAAAACAAAGCAACAAGTGCACACAAAACAGGAACACGAACTTGATTAGTGTCAAGTTAGTTTAAAAATAAGCATAAAGTCCCAAAAAGAACATAATCAAAGTCACAAAATCATGTTATAAGTGCTAAACATGTAAGCAACAAATATCTAGCATAAGTGATATGCAAAACATGATACGTGAACAAGTGTGTGGATTAAGTGTGCAGGTGGTGTGCCTATGTGATGCATGTGCATGGCATGGCTAAGCACATTTGGGGCAAAGTGTGTACAACACACAACCAATGATCAAAACATGATAAACATGTATAATCATGGTAATTCCCAAAGTTTGAAACTCATTGGAGCCCAAAACAACACCAAAATGACATTTGGGCATTTTATCAAACACTTGGTATGCACCTATAAAAATAACATGTGGGCAATGCATGAACATGATTGAATCTTGCCTAAATAAATGTTAAAATGCCACAAGGGGCCAACACAAACACAAACAATCCAAATGGGGCAAAGCCCAATCAAGAAATTGAAAATTTTTTCTCAAAAATTAGAGTTCCCAACCCTTTTTGAAAAAACCCCCAATTCAAGTAAAACCTAGAAATTTTGTGCATAATCTAAGGAAATAAAGATAAAAGATGTTAAAAACATACCTTAGAGAAGTTTTCGAAATGATTGTACTTGAAAATTGTTGGGTTTTGGAGTGAAAAACAATTTTGGGTTGGAAAGAGGCTTGAGGGAGGTGAAAAGAGGGAAAATAGGATGTGTTTGAAAATCTGTCACATCAGCCTTATAAAATTGAAAACACGCGTTTTTTGCAGGTTACCTTCTCGCGAAGCTACTCGCGAAAAATGCCTCTGAAGTACAAAACTTTTCGCGAGAAGACTTTACTTGCGAAATAGTCGCAAGACAGTCACGAAAGTCTCTGTCTGAATTTTGTGTTTTCAATATTTTGCCTTAACTCATTTTCGTGGGAAGAGCTTAGTTGCAAGCTTCTCGTGAAAATGCCCCTGAAGAAGTTTTTGAAGAAAAACATGAAAAATATAATTTTAACAAAAACTCAAAACACGAAAACTTAAAAACACTTTAAAAAATATATAAAATACTCAAAAATCTTTTTGGGTTTGATTGACAAGCATTTGAGTATACACATCACATTTGATCATGTACAATCACACAAATGAAATAAGTTTCATTGAACAAAAGTCTTGTGTATTGTGTGTGAGTATCAAATGTGGAATAGTTCATAGTCCAGAGTGAAGCTTCAATAATCAATTTAATCAAGTCATACACAACTAGCATTAGGTCAAGTGGTTTATCTCAATCATAGAAATGAACATATATGACCTCCTACAAAAATGATTACATATCTTTGAAGCTTTTTCATTTGGCTTCTTTACGATTCATAACATTTGATCATTTTTGAACAATACATCTCATTTTGAGATTGGTGTTTGAAATTTTTGATATTTCAATTTTGAGAATAATCCTTTGGCTTTTCGGGCAACATACATTTCAATACAAGTCGCTTTCTCTTTTTCCTAGTCAAATACTAGTATGTGCGACGACTTTTGTAGCTCATTATCTCTTTTCATTTTGAAATTTACATTGGTTGAGCTCTTTAAGCAAAAACATAAAAAAATGTGGGAAGATATATAGGCACAAGTCTATGCATGTATCAAAACCATCAAGACTATTGACCAACCATTCATGACAAGCTTGAAGATTGATTTACAACAGTCACACATAGATTTCAAGATTTTTCCCACAATACAAAACAAGCTAAGCTTGTAAATGCACTACGCCATTAGTACGAAGGTACTAGGCCAAACTCACATGTGATATACACAACACAAGCGATCAAACTTTTTAGAGATTTTTCAATTTTTATGGGTTTTTGAATTTTTCAACACACTCAAAAACAGAACATGTAAAGTAAGATAAAAAAACACAACAAGTACAAAACAAACTTGAAAAGAAACATGCTAGAAGCAAACTACCAAATCAAAGTCACAACATATAGGAAGAATTGATGCATGGACATGGTCAAATGCTTATGCATGTGTACCCTTCTTCACCCACACGGCACGTGCGTTTGGAGTGATATCCCTAGAGGATTGGGTACTAGAGCTGTGATTCTCAAATCTTTGACTGAAGCTTGCCAAACAGGAAGTGATGGTATCTATTATCTGTATCACATCACCAAAGCTAGAATCAACTTGTCGCCCTTTTGATTGCTTGGCGTTCCAATTCCCCTTTCCTTGTCCTTTTAGCCTTTGAGAATTTGCTTTCTTCAATGCGTGAAGTTCATAGCAGTTAGGTCTTGTGTGTCCTCTAACTCCACAATAGTGGCAGAAGTGTTGAACTTGAGGACCTCTTTGAGACTTTGGAAGAGATTTCCCTTTAACCTTGGGTTTAGCCACATATGGATTTTAAGGTTTTGTCAAAACCTTTTGAGCAGTTCCATTTGGCTTCTTCTCTACTTTTACATTCTCAACACTGGGTGCTGCTACCATTGGTTCCTTAGCTTTAACAAATTTCATCTCTTTGGACACATTGGCACTTGAACTACTCTCTCCGAAATATCTTAAGCCACTTTTGTTAGAAAAAGGCTTTTGATGTGCAAGCACCTCGTCAAGTTTCTTGGAGGCAACGCACTCCACTTTGGCATTGGCTTGAATCACTTCAAGCTCAAGAAACTTGATCTTGGAGTAGGTCTCAGTTAGTTCTCCATTCAGTGCCTCAACTTCACACTTTGTTTCCTTGTACCTTACAAGTACGCTTTTGTAGTCTTGTTCAGCTTTCTTCATTTTTCTGATGGCTGCCTTAGCCACTCTAGCATACTCTCTGGTTTTCTCAAGGAGGGAATTATAAGATTCTTGTAGTTCCTTGGTTCCTTCATCTTCATTATCGGATTCTTCCCCAATTCCCATAGACTCTACTTCGGTGTGCTTGCCAAGTTCTTCCACTAGAAGGCTCAAATCTTCCGATGAGTCCACGGGTGCAATGGTCATAAATGCGGAGTAATTTCCTTCTCCATCATAGCTTTCTTCCGAATCAGAATTTGAACCATCTTAGTCACTAAGGGTAGTTGCAAATACTTTACCCTTTGCCTTCAAATAAGTGGGGCATTCTTTCTTCACATGCCCGTGCCCTTTGCACTCAAAGCATGTGACCATTTCAGACGGTGAGGAGTCTCTTGAATCCTTCTTCTTGAAGTCTTTCTTATCCTTCTTGAACTTTGAGAATTTGCCCTTCTCAAAAGACTTTCTATCTCTCTTGAACTTTAGGAACTTAAGGAAGTTTTTAGCAAGATATGCCACATCCTTTTCAACCTCATCCTCATCCAAGGAGTCTTGAGCTTTTAATCTCTCATTGACTGTCTTGAGAGCAAGTGATTTGCTTTTCCTTTGAGATGGTAGAGATAGCTCATAGGTTTGAAGAGAACTGATGAGTTCTTGAATTTTAATCTTATCAAGGTCTTTGCTCTCTTCAATGGCAGTGACCTTTGCACGAAAACTCTTCGGCAATGAGCGTAGAATCTTCCTCACTATCTTGGAGTCCTCCGTCTTTTCTCCCAAGTTGAATTTCCCAATCACCACTTCATTTAGCTTCCCATAAAATGAGTCGAATGACTCGTCTTCACTTATCTTTAGCTCCTCGAAGCGTGTGCTAAGCATTTGCAACTTAGTGTCCTTCACCTTTTTGGTGCCTTCATAGGTTGTCTCCAAGATTTGCCACGCCTCCTTGGGAATTGTGAGATTAGAGATCCTATGAAATTCATCAGGAGAAACACCACAGAAAATAGCATTTAAAGCCTTGCTTAGCATTAGCTGTCGCAAGAGTTGCCTTATCCCATGTGGATTTGGCAGCCTCCGGCCTAGTCCATCCGTCCCAAACACTATCATCAATAGAACATAGAAATGCCCTCATACGGAATTTCCAAAAAGCGTAATTGCTCCCATCAAAGTATGGAGGAGCATTAAGTGATTGAGATCGGTCCATGTCAAACAAGGTCTAGGATCACACTTAGGTATTGAAACCACAGTAAGTGTACCCGCTCTGATACCAATTGAAAACTCGAAAATTTGTGAAAACACAAGAGCTATTTAGACCCCCAAATTAAAAATTACGGCTCAGTTGATTTTACTTGATAGGCCAAAAACGTAATGACCCCTTGTGATAAATTAATTGATTAATTAGCCAAGTTTATTAATTAATCAAATTAACATGCAATATGCGTGGTAGTACAAAAAAATCACCAATTAAACTAAGTATGCAGCGGAAAATAAATTGACTAGGTGATTTGTTTTTGAATGGGGAAAACCTACACAGCAAAAACCCCACCGGGTGATTTTAAGGTCACCACTTCCGAGAATCCACTATAATCAAACAAGTGGCCTTACAGTTGAACCCTTACCTTATACCAACCCTAGTACCTTGGGTGATTTTTGTTGTGTCCTGATTTTAAGGTCACCACTCCTAGTACTTTATACCAACCTACAGTTGAACCCTTACCCCAATACCCAATTGGACTTGTTCTATAGCGACAATCTCTCCTTGTAATGCACGACTTCTAGTATATGACTAACCAATTGCGCGGATCCCAATACGTGACTTCAATCACCAACTAGAGAAGGTTGTTAGCTGCAAAGTTCTTCAGTTCATCACACGATAAAGATCGAGAAGTTTCTTGGTTACAAAAACCTACGGTGTACAAACACAACAGCTTCTTCACAAGAAAGATGAACTAGGGAAAATTCTGTCTCCGGTCACAATTTGCTATAACAAACTTTGCTCAACACTTGTGTTACCTTTGACGGCTCTTAAAATAATTCTTTTATATGTCTAGGGTTGTGAGAAATGAAAGCCTAAACATACAATCACAGATTGGATGAAAAACAGACTAGAAATTCTAAGTTTAATAAACCTCAACAGATACCCTATCTGTCGAGCTGCTGTCGAGCCACCGGCTGGAATAGCTCTTCAAGGCTCGATAGATGCTAGCTGTCAAGCTAGTTGTCAAGCTTTAATGAATAACACTTTTCACACTTGAATCTTGGACAGACTTGCATGGCATTAACACTTGAACTTGAAACCTTGTTTCTTGAAGCATTTAACACATTCTAGATCTACCCAATTACAAGTAAAGTACGTTTTGTCAAAGAATTAGCTAATTATATAAAATAGTGACATATGTTCCTAATATGTGAAACACATATGTCCTAACATTACTCTGACTTAAACTAAGTGCGGAATAAAGTAAATGTGAGTGGATAAACAATATAACTACTCTAAGCCATATTCATCAAATCACAGCAGTAAAATGAAAGCTAAAAGAGTAGGGAAGAAGAATGCAAACACAAGATAACACGCCGATGTGTTATCGAAGAGGAAACCAAAGAACTCTGCGAAAAACCTCTCCGCTGCCCTCCAAGCGGTAATCGATCCACTAGAGAATAAGTTGGAGTACACGAATAACAAAAGACCCTCCAAGCCTAGTCTACCCCATGTGCTCGAGCCCTCCAAGCTCTTGCTACCAACTGACTTTGCCAAGCTCTGTCTTTTCTAGCTCTCCGATCATGCAATTCAGCCCGATTGCATCCACCAAACAAATGGCTTCTTCCAATGCTTCCCAGCAGCACAAAAACCTCACTTTACACTCAAGATGGGTGTGGTAAGTGTAAGGTTGAATTTAATCAACCATCTTGTTGGCTTTATTCTGTGCCAAATTTGCTTGTATTTCAGCATTAGTAACCCTGTATTTAGGTGGGATTGTTATAAGGGTAGTGAGTGAGATAGAGTGTTGAAATGCTCAAGAGTGTGTAAGAAAACAGAGACTCGCGGCTGGATCTCGTGGGTGACTCGCGGTTGCAAGCCGCCAGAAGATGCACACGTGCCAGGCATGCCAGAAGTTGAAGTGTCATGCTAGCTGGAGCACTACAGGACAAAATAGGACAACTGGCCGTTCTGTTATCTTGCGGCTGGATCTCGCGACTCAGTCAAGCCGCGAGCCAGCCCTGTTTTGAAAAACCTGACTCTTCACATTCCATACTCACCCCAGTATAAATACCCCTTATACCCACGAAAGTAAAAGAGCTTCCAGAGAGAATTTTGAGAGAGAAACCTTAGAGTAAAACAAGATTGATTCATCCACAATCTTTACATAAGAGACTCTTCAAATTCCTCAACTCTCTTCCTCTCCATTGTTAAATCCTTGAGAGGCATTTTACCAAAACCTTTCCTCACCATATCCATTACTGTGAGAGAGCTGTTTGGTGTTTTGGGAAGCAGTTAGGAAGGAACCAATTTACATTGGTTGATGCTATGGTTAAGTAGCGGAATCCAGGAAGCTAGAAAAGAAATAGGTTCGGCGCAACCTCGTTGGAGCAAGAAGCTTGGAGGGCTTAGGTACACTGGGTAGATTAGGCTTGGAGAGTCTATTGCTGTTCATGTATCCCAACTACATTTTCTAGTGGATTGTTTACCGCTTGGAGGGCGGTGGAGAGGTTTTACGCCGAGGGCTTCGGTTTCCTCTTCGATAACACGTCGTGTGTTGTCCTTGTGTTTGCATCTCTCTTCCCTTTATCTTTGCCATTTAATTTCTGCTGTGGATGTGATATTATTTGGTTTAGATTGTTTATTAATTCTGTATTAAGCTTATGTTCATATTCCGCACATAAATTGTTTGATATTAAGCTTGAATTGGTAATTTGTAAATTGTGGGTCTAAACGTTCAAGGGTGTTTTTACACTAATTGAACTTTCAGTAAGTGTTTGGGCTATCAACCTCTCAAGGATTTGGAAATTGAGAGGTAGGAGTTGAGGAAAACCACAATAGATTGTGTAGAGGATTGTGGGTATAACAAAATCTAACTTTCAAGGGTTGTGGCTAGGGTTTTCTCTCTGAAAAGCACTCCTCAAGTAATGTGGGTATATATAGTGTGGGTAGGGACAGCGTGTATCAGATATGACAAATTGACAAAACTTTTTTAGTCTTCAATTGCCTTGAGTCTTCACACTCTCTCACACACACAACCCTTACAATAAAATCCCACATAAAATATAGGGTACAGAAGATTGAACATAATTACAATCAAATTTGACACGAAATTAAAGCTAACACAAAATAGTTGTAAATCACAACTTTACCGTTCATGAGAGGGAGATATTTGTTATGGTAGATTATAATAATTTGGGAATAATGGTATTACCCTTGAAAAATAAAATTTAGTTAGGGTGCACAAAGTAGCAGCTTTTCAATCGCGTGATAGTTACATTTTCTGGTGGGCTTGAAGTAGCCTTAGTCTATCTACCAATCATGGCGTCATAGAGTGCCAAAAGTATGTTGATTTTGTGAACGTTTGATTCAAAGCAAATCAATGAAAAAAAGTTACCGCTGTCAATATGAAGATAAGCATTTGGTGATTGAGCATGAATATAATCTTAAGGTCAAAACAAAACGTGACGTGGGTTTCCCTCCCCATATTAATGAGAATTCATTCCAAAATAATAAGGAGAACTTTATGCAAAATGGAGTTGGCTTTGATTCAATGTTTCTGTGAATTGGACCCATTAAGATCATAACACATAGCTAAAAGTAGACATGTATCATAATCTTGACAAATCCAGTGCTAGCTAAGAGCATTGGACCTAATATTTGCCAATACAAAATGGTATGTATTAGTTACATTGGTTGTGAGCTTTGACGTAAATGTTGGTGGAAAATATGTTTAATATTTTTTGGCATTTGGTGTGACAAAAAATTAAACACGATAAAACTGGTTTCGAACTTGTTAATCATCCAAACCCACATGAAAAATAAGAGTATAGGTAATGCAAATAACAATCCATTTTTGTTTGATAAGTTTTAGACTTGCACTTGAATTTGACCCAATTTGGCCGAATCAAACATGGATCTATCTTGAGTTGACTTGTATACTATTGTTATATTAGATTTTCTATATTATAGATGAAAATACTAAAGACATTACTCGTCAACTTGAAATGTAATTCTCAATATAAATATTCTCAGTGTCTATATATTTTTAAGTGTGAGTTTGGATTAGTTTTTTTCTTATAAAATTTTATCTTATTTGCTTACATATAGTTTTTTAAAACTTCAAATATATATATATTTTTTTTAAGTACAACTATACTTTACAAAATTTTAGTAAATAATCAAATAAGCTTTTTGGAAAAAATATATCGAAATGCATTAGTTATTTTTATAGGTGATTTAACTTTGTTCATGTTTCATGAATAACATGTATACTTGTTTTCTTTTCTTATTTTGTGGAATTATTGGACTAATGGAAATCTAAACTATAAATTTGAGAATTCATGCTTATTCAACTTTTATATTTAGGCATTTTCTTTATTCTTTTATTTGTATTAAAAGAAATATGAAAAAGAGCTTAGGAAATATATATATATATATATATATATATTTTTTTTTTTTGTGTATGTGAAAAAAAATACAGGTCAAATCTGGTTGACTCGACTCATCAAAGACAAGAAAAGGTCGTAGGAATAACAATCTATTTTAGTCCAATAAGTTTTTGACTTGTAAGCGATCAGGTCAAACTTGACCAGTTCGATCCAACCCCTTTACTAGTTCTACTAAAAATGTTAAGTTCTTGACTTGTAAAAACTATCACGTCAAGCTTGAACCAGTTCGACCCAACCCATTTTCTCTAGGTCTACTAAAAATGTTGATCAACAGAAAATGTTTTCCATAACCAATGAAGAATTATACCAAAAAGGTTGAAATTTTTTTATGCTTTCTAGGTAAGTCTTTGGCTTCATCCTATCACCCTTCCTCTTCAACTCATCTATATTAACACTACCACATCTCCCTACAAATCCAATAACTACAGTGGCATACTAACACATCAATCACCGAGAAACACCACCATTGGCCTCTACCAGCCTGATGATTGGCCAGTCTTCGACCATTACTTGTAATTGCTCATTGTCACCATTGCCACTAGCCGTTACCATTATCATTGGCCACGATCCTTATCGTTGGTTGTTGATATCACCACAGGCTACCACACATTTGCTATTATCACTGTCACTAGTCATTTGCCATTGTTGTTGTCGCCATTGCCACTACCATTTTTCTCTTGCCAACCGTTACCGTTTGAGAATTTTCAATTTAACCAAATTCTAGAAAATAATTTTTGAGAATTCAACTAAGTATTAGAAAACAAATCATTTTCCACAAATAATATACTCAAGTATGAGGTTGTTGTCTTCTTAAAAAAGAAGAAGAAGAAGTGTAAGGTCCTTGTATTTGCACGGAACTGAATTAGCCCTTGTTTGTGTTCTTTAAAAAAAAAAAAAAAAACTTGCCTTTAACGAAGAAACAGATCAACCTGTACGTACAAATATCATGGCATGACACTATTGGACTTTTTTTTTTTTTTTGATGTGAAAACCAACAACTTTATTAAGAACAAATGAGCCGGTCTATTGCCTTGACGACGAACATGAGAAAAGGAAACCTTATGAAACTCCCCACGAAATTCCAATAACCCTTGCACCACCGAAGCCATTGAAGATGGAGGGGAAGACAGACCCATTAATGAGCGAATAAGCACCAAAGAATCACTTTCCAGAATGAACTCTTGAATCCCAACATCCCTAGCAAACTGCATTCCAGCCTCTAAAGCCTTTGCTTCAGTCTCAATTGCCCCCAAAGGAGCCATGAGTTTGCTGCTTAACGCTGCTACAACCTGCCCATACGCAACACGAACTATCACCCCGATACCAATAGCTCCAAGTTCTGAAAATGTGGTGCCATCAACATTAACCTTATATGAAAGATCCAGAAGAGGAGACCATGTTTGTCCATGGACATCTGAACCCGAGGATGTGGGAGAGAGTTCTGAAGCTGCAGAATATTCTTCCAAGTATTGCAAGGCCCATTGCAACAGTACAGTCCCAGATTTCCTTACACCTCCAAGACGAACTTCATTCCCATTGTGCCGCAGCGCCCACGTGCAAGTCCCCACCTTTGCAGCAAGCTCAAACCTAGGTTGATCATCCATTAGCAAGCTCCACAAAGGCTCTTTAAATGAACTACAATGCTCAGTCTCCACTGGGAAAACCCATTTAGAATTCTGCCACGGTTCACGAGCTCTCGGACACGTCCACAACAAATGGCCCACAGTCTCGTCCTCCTGATTATAGCCCTCACACTGACATTCCTGCAATATGTTCCTCCGCATCAGGTTCCATTTTGTAGGCAAAATGTCACGGCAAGCCCTCCATACAAAATGTCTAACCTTAGGCGGAACAGATAGCTGCCAATAAGCTTCCAAAATCTCTGATTAAGGCTGTCATTTGAACATGTACCCTTAGTCTCGGCCTTGTATAGCTGAAGAGCACCATAATAGGCGCTGAACACACTAAATAAACCATTGGGTGTAAGGGCCCAAATCTGCCTATTAGCTGGCATCCGAGAGCTAAGAGGAATCCTACTAATTAAATCAGCTTTATGAGGCAAAAATAAAACATTCAGCACATCAATCTTCCATGTTGCCTCCTCCTTATTTATTAATTCACACACTTGAGTATCAGCACTCAAAAATAGTTTCGGTGAGGACACTTGATATGTGCTAGGGGAAGGCAACCACTTATCACCCCAGACATGGACTTGCTCCCCATTCCCAATTCTCCACCTCATTCCATACTGCACCAGCCTTTGCGCTGCCATTATACTCCTCCAAGTAAAAGATGGATTATGGCCAATAGTAGCATCAATGAAACCACAATTGGGAAAATACTTAGCCTTTAGGACCCGATACACCAAGGAGTCTTGTTTCATTTGAAGCTGCCAGCCCTGTTTCACCAAAAGGGCTAAATTAAATTCTTTTAATTGCCTAAACCCCATACCACCTTCCTCCTTAGATTTACATAATTTATCCCAGCTCAACCAAGCCATCTTCTTTTCATCACGCTTCTGCCCCCACCAAAAATTCCTAATCATTGTTGTAAGTTCATCACACAATGAATTAGGAATTTTATAACAACTCATTGTATAATTGGGAATAGCCTGCGCCACTGCCTTGATTAAAATTTCCTTGCCAACTTTGGACAACATCTTCTCCTTCCTACCCTCCAACTTCTTACCCAATTTTTCTTTTATCTCACTAAAAGTATTACGTTTATGCCGCCCAACCAATGAAGGTAAACCCAAATACTTCTCATGTTGTCTGATCACTTGAGCACCAAACCTATTTTTTATCTCCTCCTTAATGTCACCTGGAGTATTACTGCTAAAAAACAAGGAAGTCTTCGCACGATTCAACTGTTGCCTTGAAGCTTTCTCATAAACTTGTAATATTCATTGTAAAGCTGAACACTCCTCAATGGAAGCCTTGCAGAAAATCAGACTGTCATCCGCAAAAAATAGATGGGATAATTTAGAACCACCTCTACACACCACAATACCTCCCATATCACCACTAGCAACTGTAGATTTTATCAAGGCATAGGGACCTTCGACGCATAAAAGAAATAAATAGGGCCATAAAGGATCCCCTTGCCTGAGCCCTCTACTAGGCACAATGTGACCCCTAGGCTTTCCATTAATTTTGACGAAGTAAGTGACTAAAGTAACACACTTCATTACAAGCTCCCTCCATTTATGAGCAAAACCCAACTTCCACTACAAAAAAGATTGCTATCTGCGACGAAACGTTTTTGACGACTATAAAAAGCCGTCGGAAAAACTAGCTTTTTCGACGGCAAGTCTCTTTCGTCGATAATTGCTCGTCAAATATTAAAACATTTGTGACGGCAAAATGAGTCTGTCGAAAATGCCTATTATTTTTGTTGAAAATATGAATTTTTTTGGAGGGAAGTGTTTTCGCCTTACTTTTTGCGACGAAATAGAAATTTTTGTCGCTAATAAAGTATTATTTACGACAACCAAAGGAAAACCGTCGACACTACTAACACTTGTGACAGCTTTTGTACGTCGAAAATACAAAATATATCTTTTTTATTTTTTTAGTGTTAGCGACAAACATTCTTCCATCGTAAATATAAAAGATGGTAGTAGCGACAGAAATGGAGCCATCGAAAATGAGAAAATATTTTGGAGGGAAAATTCCCCCTCCCCCCTTCTTTTCACATTTGCGACGACATTTATCCATCACAATTAATTTTTTAATTTTTCTAATTGAGTTTGTATTTGCGATGAACACTTTGACCGTCGTAAATAGTTAATTTTTTTTTTTTTAAAGAATGTATTAGTGATGGAATTGGATCCCTCTCAATAAATAATATTTGCGATGGACCTAAGCCATCAAAAATGGTAAAATTTTGAAGGGGGAATTCATGCCCTTATTTTTCATGGGTTTGAGAGTTTTTTTCCATCACTGTAGTCTATATATTGCATTGTTATTTGCGACAAACGTTTTGGTCGTTGTTAATAGTTAAAATTTTCTTAAGATAAGAAGGTATTGGCAACGGTAAAGTAAATCCGTCACAATAAAGGTGATTTCCAACAGACATATTGTCGTAAAAAAGGGTTATTTTCTTTGAATGGTGAATTTTCCACAATTTTGTCTTAAAATTCTAGAAATTTTCCTTAATTTTAAAAACTACACAAAACATCTTTCAAGACCCTCCAAGTACTTAAGGGCTATTTTGGTCATTTCAAATGTAAAAAGTATTTTGATCATTTTGAAGATTTGAGGGGAATTTTGGTCATTTTGTTTGTCTTGGGTTGTATTTTAGTTATTTTATAAGTTTATGGGTATTTCAGTCATTTCATAGCTTTGATGGGGGTATTTTGGAGGCTTTAGTAGTTATTATTGGTTATTTGGTAGTTTTTATCAATATATGAGACAACGACATGCACCCATCATGCACTAAACTCATATTCAAATTTTGACCGTTATATTGAAAGAGTGGTGTAAGATATTGGTTTTGGTGAATTTTAAGCTTAATTGGATGGTCAGATTATGTCAGCAAGGTTAATCAAAGTTTCCTAGTGCGTGGGAACAACGACACGTGTCCACCATGCAAAGGTTTTTTTCTTTATTCTTAATAATGTTTATAAAGTGTATAATTCTCTTAGAAGAGTATTGAATATTTTTAGTGATTGAAGTTTCATGATATTTTTAGTGATTGAAGTTTCATGATAGGTGGATACAATGACATGCGTCCATCTTGTGCCAAAGTCAGATTTAAAATTTGACCATTGGATTGAAAGAGTGGGATAAAATATTGGTTTCGATGAATTTTGAGTTCAATCAAACGGTTGGATTGAGAGAATGTGACCAATCGAAATTTCTTGGTGTTCTAGTAAAATGACACATGTCCATAATGCTTTAGAATCCAAATCCAAAATCTGACCGTTGGATTGGAAGAATGTGGTGAGATATTGGTGTTCGTGAAGTATGACAACAATCAAATGGTTGGATTGTGAGAAATGAGTAGTCAAAGTTTTCAAAACTTTGTCAAAATTGGTCAATATTTGAAGTTTCATGATAGTGGATACAATGACACACGTCCATCTTGTGCTAGAGTCAGATTTAAAATTTCACCATTGGATTGAAAGAGTGGGATAAAATATTGGTTTTGATGAATTTTGAGCTCAATTAAACAATTGGATTGGGAGAATGTGACCAATCAAAATTTCTTGGTGTTCTAGTAAAATGACACATGTCCATAATGCTTTAGACACCGAATCCAAAATCTGACCGTTGGATTGGAAGAATGTGGTGAGATATTGGTGTTCGTAAAGTATGACAACAATCAAATGGTTGGATTGTGAGAAATGAGTAGTCAAAGTTTTCAAAACTTTGTCAAAATTGGTCAATATTTGAAGTTTCATGATAGTGGATACAATGACACACGTCCATCTTATGCCAGAGTCAGATTTAAAATTTGACCATTGGATTGAAAGAGTGGGATAAAATATTGGTTTTGATGAATTTCGAGCTCAATTAAACGATTAGATTGGGAGAATGTGACCAATCAAAATTTCTTGGTGTTCTAGTAAAATGACACATGTCCATAATGCTCTAGACACTGAATCCAAAATCTGACCGTTGGATTGGAAGAATGTGGTGAGATATTAGTGTTCGTGAAGTATGACAACAATCAAATGGTTGGATTGTGAGAAATGAGTAGTCAAAGCTTTCAGAATTTTGTCAAAATTGGTCAATATTTGAAGTTTCATGATAGGTGGATACAATGACACACATCCATCTTGTACCAAAGTTAGATTTAAAATTTGACCATTGGATTGAAAGACTGGGATAAAATATTAGTTTTGATGAATTTTGAGCTCAATCAAATGATTGGATTGGGAGAACGTGACCAACCAAAATTTCTAAGTGTTCTTGTAAAATGACAAATGTCCATAATGCTCTAGATTCAAATACAAAATCTAATTTTTGGATTGGAAGAATGTGGTGAGATATTGGTGTTTGTGAAATATGACAACAATCAAATGGATGGATTTTGAGAAATGAGTGGTCAAAGTTTGCAAAACTTTGTTAAATTTGTTCAATATTTGGTCAGACATGGTCAATCATCAAAGTTAGGTCAATGACCACTTGTTAGGATTAAATTAGGTTAAGTAGGGAGGTTTTGAGTGAGTTTTGGGTATAGGTTTGTGTTTTAGGGTTTTCTCGACTTTCGTGCTTTTCTATAAAATCGACCAAAGTTTAACAATGATTAGTACATACATCATTGGAATATTTAGAATAATAATGCAAAAATTATCAAGCACCAAAATACTTGCAACCACAAATCTCTCCACAACCTGTTGAAAAACTAAAAAAAATAAGAAAAAGTCATACTAAATATTTTAAAATACTCTTTAATTAAAATTTTAAATCAATGGATTTTAATTATGAAATAAGATAATTCTATAAATCTACCCTTAAGCAAAGGGTAAGTTAGTGCACAACATTTTTAATATTAATTTAATAAAATTTGGTAAATCAGATGTCAATAGTGAAAAATGTTTTTTCTCTTCAAATTTGGGGTGAAGTGTAGTTTTTTCAAATCTCAAATTTTCAAAGTGACAATGACCAAAAAGTGAAATAGTTTTGCCAAATAATATATACAAAGTTTTTTTTTTTTTTTTTAATATTGAGATTATATTTCTGTAAAAGAAATTCACCTACACAATATTGTTTTTTTATTTTTTTAAATAAATCCCCACAATAAGTAGTTTTCAGTTTTAGAGGGATTTATTATTATTTTAAATAAATCACCCCAATATCGTTTTTACCTTAAAAACAAAAAATAAAAACCCTACCTCTCTCTCTCCTCCTCTCCCTTTCCCTCTCACTAAAAAAAAGGCGGCCAATTTTTTTCAACCCCCCGCCCTGTCTCTCCCTCTCACTAAAAATACCTCTACTTTGACTAAAAAAAAAAAAACTCCCTCAAACGCCTCTACTTCTCTTACCAAACCCCAAATCCCAAATCTCCAAACACAAATGCCTCTCCCTCAAATGCCTCCCTCTCTAACCAAACCCAAAATCCCCATTCAAACCCAAACTCAAACACCTTTCCTGCATAAACCACAAATCCCAACTCTCCAAATGCAAACCCCAAGCCAGCAACCACTAGTGCACGGATTTGTCAGAATTCCCAACTGTTGCTGCAATGAGTCCAACCACGCCACCTTGAGAGATTTGTTGTTGCCTATGCTGCTATCCAACACGGTGTAGGTACATTTGCTAACCCTTTCAATTCTTTAAATGATACCCATGTATTGGTTGACTTAGTCGTAGTTCTTAAAATGCAATGCTGGGTGGTTTGTTTCAATTCATATTTAGACATATAAGTTCCCTTGGGTGTTGTCTATTTAAGATGCCATCTGTATGTGGGGTGGGCTATGTGTCTTAAAATGGTGAATCTTGAAGTTGTCAAATATCTAAACCCTCACAGGGCCTTCTGAACTAAAAGTTTTATATTAATTATTATGTGAATTAGTTTAATGGCCTTATCATTGCAATACTTCTCAATTTAGACAAAAATGAACTGGTAACTAGGTATCAGATTCATATTATTTCAATATCTTCTTCTAAAAAAATTATAGATTAATAAATATTAGTTCAATATCTCATACAAATATATGAATAATTTTCTATAGATTGGTTTTTTACTTTATCATGACATAGCTGGGGCCAAATCCTGCTCTAGTGACTACATAATTTTCTTACTCTGCAAAGACACTCACTTCATCAAATATATGAACAATGATAAGTTGAAGGTGATTATAAATTGAAATCCCTTAACAATCTTATTTTTTATTTTTTTAATCTTTCTTAGAATTTTAGTAAATTTTTAAAAACTAATTCCTTTAGTGTGTTTCTCATATAACCAGGATAAAAGTGATAGAAATCAAGAAAATCACATGGAACATGCAACCATCATTATAACTATAGGTTCTGTACCAATGAATAAGCACAGAAAAGAATTGGTATGATAAAATTGACATGTTTAATTTTTATTACATTAGTTTGAACCTTGAATTGATTTCTCTTAAGATTTTCCTTTAAAATGGTAATAGGAGGAGAATACCGGTAGCAAACCAAGTTCAATCGAATGTTTCAAGTTGATGCCTAAAGGATGGTGTTGCTTTCGCCAATAAAAAAAGAAAAAGAATTATATGTATGTTATTAATTTTTTTTTTAAAGAGTCTTATTTAATTTAAAGTTTGTATATATCTGATAAGTTGTTAGTGTTGTTTTAGGAAAAAATGGATGCTAAGTAATGATAGTCAAACATAGAGATGTGTATTGCCTAATTTCATCTAGCCATTGTAGTAAGCAATGTCAAGAGGATTCCCTGAAAGAAAATGAAGATTTTGAGCTCTGTTTGAAGATCCGTTTGAAGATATTGAGCTTATTTTATTTCGATGGGCTTTAATTCTATGCAAGAATCTACTACACAAGTGTATATATAATTTTTTCAATATAATCAACATTAAATTTTTTTGTTATTTTCTTGACGTTGTTGAAATAATTTGTAAAATTGCTCATTATAGATTTCAATTATTTGGATCACTAAATTTAGATTAAAAATATGTTATTGAAATTAGTATCTCTTTACCTATCCATGCAAAATACATGATTTGTAGTGTTTGTTATGAACATGTTATTACTGTTACTAACTAATGTGATTATTGGTGGCAAATGTATTCTTTGGAGTTCTCAAAACTACAAGGTCATTGTTAGTAGTAAGGTTTTTTTTATTTTTTATTTTTATTTTTTATTTTAATTTTTTGATGATACTATTGTCAATAGTAAGGATTCTGTAATCTTTGATATTGATAATACTATTGTCATTCGTCATGGGGATTGTTGTTGATGTTGTTAAATTAGTACATTTTAGTTATATCTTTATTATGTATTGTAAATACAATTTGCATAGTAATAATTTTTTGTATACTTATTTAGTTTAATTAAAATATTTCAGACCAATGCTAGAGGAGGAAATCAAAATATTGACAAAAACACAAAAGATGACTCTGAGGAGGAAGATGATTCTCAGAAGGACAATGACTTAGATGATGATTGATCCTCTAATATTTATGTTTTCAAGTTTGGTGAAGGATATTATAGCTTTCATGTATTAATGAACATCTTATGCTATTTTGTAGACCTTTTAATATTTTTGTTTTTATTGCATTATACAATTATTAGTTTTGGACAATTAGAGATTCGTGCTTGTTATTTGAATGGAGAAACTTTTGGGAGATTTTTGTTATCCCGCAATTAAAGTACTAGAAATGATCTCTCTTTTATTATCGACAGAGTTATTTTGTTGCAAATAATGTATTAGTGACGTGGTGAGTAGGTTTCAATAATAGTCAAAGTTCATCGAAAAAGGTAAATGGTCACATTTATAATGTATTGTTGACGACAAACCAAGTATTTTATGATGGCTTTTAGTCGTTGAAAAACTACATTAATGACGACTATAGTTCATCACAAAAGTTATTTTCGACGACAAACCAAGTACTTACGACAACTTTTATTCGTCAAAACAAGGGCATTAACAATGGCCTTAGTTCGTTGTAGAAAGTATTTGGCCGTCTGACTTCCTCTTATGAAGTTGCATTGTCGACGACAAACCAAGTACTGACGACAACTTTTATTCGTAAAAAAAAAAGTATTAACAACGGCCTTAGTTTGTTATAGAAAGTATTTGGTCATACAACTTCCTCATATAAAGTTGTATTGTCGATGACAAATGAAATAACTACGACGGCATTTTGTCGTCGAAACTATGCATTAATGATGGCCTAAGGTCGTCGCAAAAGGTATTTGGTCGTCCAACTTCCTCGTATGAAGTTGAATCTACGATGGCAATTATCAAGTACTTACGATGGAGTTATGCTATCGAAAATGAGTGTTAGCGACGGTCTCGTTGGTAATATAGTATTATCGACAAGGCTTTTTCCGACGGCTGTTGACAGCCTTTTGCCATCAGCAATACTAATCTACGACGGCTTTTTGTGTTGTTGCGACGAACTCTAACCATCGCTAATAGCAATTTTTTTTGTAGTGTTCTCCATAATTTTCTCCAGGCATACCCACTCCACTCTATCATAGGCCGTACTCATATCTAACTTCAGCGCCATTTCACAAGTTTTCCCCATCTTCTTTTGACTGATGTGATGCATCGTTTCAAAAGAAACAAGAATATTATTAGTGATAAGCCACCCATGCACAAACACACTCTGAGTATCACTAATAATCTGCGGTAAGATCTTCTTCAACTTGTTGTCAATACTTTTTGATGCAATTTTATATACCACATTACATAAACTTATAGGCCTGTAATCAGTAATTCTCATAGGCTCTTTACATTTAGGAATAAGCACAATATGGGTATCATGAAAATTAGGAGGAGAGATACCTGCATTTAGAAAGTCAAGGACAGTTTTTGTCACCACATCACCTATGGTGGGCTAGAAGTGCTGAAAAAATAATGGTGGCAGCCCATCCGGGCCTGGCGCCTTAAGCAGGTACATTTGTTTCGAGGCTTGTCGAACTTCATTAGACGTGAAATCTTGTGTCAAGTCCCTGTTTATGGCTGAAGTCACACTCGGGTTCACTGCCTGGAGAAGCTCAGCAAAGTCCGAAGGGTTGCTAGAATTGAAGAGAGCTTGATAATAGTCCACCACAATTTCTTCCACCTTGGAATCATCCTCCTACCAAACCTCCTTAGAATCTAGCAAGCCTAAAATAAAGTTTTTACTATGGTGAGCTGAGGCCTTTGCATGGAAAAATCGAGTGTTCCTATCACCGGACTGCATCCAATTTATTCTAGAACACTACTTCCACATGGCATCTTCCTCCTCCAATCAAATATTCAGATCAATTTGAGTACTTCTCAAATCCCGTATGATTGTTAGAGAAGATGGCTGAAGTTCCAACCATTCAAGACGCTTCTGCAAATCAGCAATAGTTCTCCCCACATGGCCGAATTTAGTTCTATTCCACCTATCCAATCTGGTTCGACAAGCCTCAAGACATTTTCCCAACACATCCGAAGAAGCCACCCTTAAACCTTCATCCCATGCTTCTTGGACAATCTCCGCACATCTTGGCTCTTTAAGCCACATAGTCTCAAACCGAAACAATTTACCAGCCCTCCTATTTTTCGGCCTAGGCACCAACTTGAGAGATAATGGGGAATTATCTGAAGCCGAGGAAGATAAATGAAAAAGCTTTGCTGAAGGAAAACAATTCAGCCAATCCGAGGGTACAAGAGCTTTGTCCAACCTCTCCCTAATCTGCGAACCATAATATTTTTGATACAACCATGTAAACCTTTGCCCCACAAAACCAATGTCCCTTAAACTGCACCAATTAATTATCTCAATGAAGTTATCCATCTGCGGCCTATGTCTATCACTGCCCCCCCTCCTTTTCCGACATACCCATGATCTCATTAAAATCTCCAATCACCAACCAAGGTAAGGAAGAGGTGCCTCGTAGGTGTTTAAGTTTTGCCCATGATTCTAGCCTTTTTGCTGTGTCCTGATCACCATAAAACCCCATCAAATGCCACCATCACATATCACTCCCCCCATCCACCAAGGCATCAATATGATTGGGAGAGTAAGTCTGAACATCCACTCTGACCCCCTCCTTCCAATACATTGCCAAACCCCCACTCTTGCCTTTACTTGGAACCATCAATCCATGCTTAAATTTACATCTATCCCGAACCATAACTGTAAGGTTGAATTTAATCAACCATTTTGTTGGCTTTATTTTGTGCCAATTTGCTTGTAATTCAGTATTTAGAAACCCTGTATTTAGGTGGGAATCATGTAAGGGTAGTGTGTGAGAGAGTATGAAGAAAAGCTCAAGAGTGTGCACTTAAACAGGGCCTCGCGACTGGATCTCGCGACTGGCAAGTCGTCAAAGGAGGCACACGTGTGAAGCATGCAGGGGAGCTGAAGAGTTACGCTAGCTGGAGCACTATAGGACAAAACCTCCAGTCTGGCCAGATAGTTAGCTCGCGACTCAAACTCGCGACTCATTCTAGTCGCGAGCTTAAGTCGCCAGACCACTCTGTTTGTTAAAAACTTGACCTTTTGCATTCCAAACACACACCAGTATAAATACCCTTATACCCACGTATTGTAGAGAGTTTTCTAGAGAGAGTTTTGAGAGAGAAACCCTAGAGAAAAACAAGATTGACTCATCCACAGTCTTCATCATTTGATTCTCCAAATTCCTCTACTCTCACCCTCTCCATTAATACATCCTTGAGAGGTACATTTAGCCAAATCCTTATCTCACCATACTCATATCTATGAGAAAGTATTTTGGTGCTTGGTAAGCAGTTTAGAAGGGACCAATTCATTTTGGTTGATGCAATGGGCTATTGCAGGATCCAGTAAGCTAGAGAAGACAAGGTTTGGTAGAACCTTGTTGGAGCAAGAAGCTTAGAGGGCTTAGGTGCACTGGGTAGATTAGGCTTGGAGGGTCTTCTACTATTCATGTATCCCAACTTTATTCTCTAGTGGATTATTGACCGCTTGGAGGGCGGCGGAGAGGTTTTACCCCGAGGACTTCGGTTTCCTCTTTGATAACACATCGCTGTGTTGTCTTTGTGTTTGCATTTCTCTTTCCTTAGTCTTTGCCTTTTAATTACTACTGTGGTTGTGATTAATTATGGTTTAGATTGTTTTACCAATTCTGTTTTAGCTTATTATCATATTCAGAACATACATTGTTTGATTATAAGCTTGTTTTGGTAGTTTGTAAATTGGGGTCTAAACGTTCATAGGTGTTTTATACACTATTTGAACATTCAATAACCATCCCCTCTAAATTCGACTTCGTTTCCATAAGGAAAACGATTGTGGGCTCTTCTTGGAAAACCAATTTCTCCAAGGCTTAAAAGACTCAAGCCCCTGGCAGTTCCAGCTTAAAAGACTCATTGAATCCGGCGGGGTTGCCCAACAACCTCCGCCGATACTAAAGATGCATCCACACAAGACTCAATAGCCTTAGACCCTTGCTTTAATTTAGACTTCTTCTTATGCTCCACCCTATCCACCCCATCTTTTTTACATTTCATGCCCACCACAAACTCTTCATTAATCTCACAACCAGCCGCCATGGCTTCACTATTAGCCTACCTTTTCTTCTCCCCCTCCCCCTAGCTTCTACACTACCAGCCATACCCAATCTAAAATGAATGTCTTCTACAGTATGTTCCTGAGTAGATGAATTCAGCCTTTGATCCACCAAACCTGAATCCTGTAAATCCTCATTTACCGAAGTGCCAAAAGGAACCAAACCACCTTCCATGACCATAGTAGATGGACAAGCAGCAGGTTCTAAATGTACAACCTCATGAACCTCATGAATAGACTTATCAATCTCCTAAATAAGCTCCTCAAATTCGGGGCGAGTTTGATTTATGAAAGTGTTGACAGAAGCAACTGCCGGTGCTGGCCCAATCACCTCAAACTCCATCGTGTCCTCCTTATCTGAACCCGAATGCACATTACATGAATCTAAGCCATCACCCAAAGAACCCTTGTCTTTCTCCATTGCCTGTTGCTGCACTACCTCATACCTGGGTACTATCACAAATGCTTTCTTTGTTGGATTAAACTGGGCTGCTCTAAGCCACGCACCAAATTGCTGAACCTCTGAAGACCGTGCAATGGTGCTTTATAATCCTACTAAACAATCCTTATCATCATGAGACATCAATCCACATCAATAACACAAATTCGGATGATGCTTATATTTAAAAGCAATCCATCCATCAGGATCTTGATCCCAAGTAACACGACGACCTCTGCATAAAGGTTTCGAAATATCCATAGCCACCCGAACTCTCATGAAGTTACATCCTCTCATCTCATTAGGATCTCTAGTGTAAGGTTGAATTTAATCAACCATCTTATTGGCTTTATTCCGTGCCAAATTTGCTTGTAATTTAGCAATTAATAACCCTGTATTTAGGTGGGAATCATGTAAGGGTAGTGTGTGAAAGAATGTGAAGAAATGCTCAAGACTGTGCAGTGAAGCAGGGACTTGCGGCTGGATCTCGTGGGTGGCTCGTGGCTAGCAAGCCACCAGAAGATGCACATGAGTGAAGCGTGCAGAGAAGTTGAACCGTCATGCCAGCTATAGCACTACAAGACAAAAAGTCCAGACTGGCCATTCAATTAGCTCGCGGCTTAGACTCGCGACTCAGTCAAGTCGCAAGGCCAAGTCGCTAGTCCACTCTGTTATGGAAAAACTGACTCTTTGCATTCCTTTCTCACTCCAGTATAAATACCCCATATACCTACGAAATATTAAGAGCTTTCAGAGAGAATTTTGAGAGAGAAACCCTAGAGAAAAACAAGATTGACTCATCCACAATCTTTATATAGTGACTCTTCAAATTCCTCAACTCTCACCCTCTCTATTGTTACATCCTTGAGAGGTTTTCTTTAACCAAATCCTTTTCTCACCTTACCCATATTTGTGAGAAGGCTTTTTGGTGCTTTGGGAAGCAGTTCGGAAGGAACCAATTCATATTGGTTGATGCTATGGGTTATAGTGGAATCCGGTAAGCTAAAGAAGAAATAGATTCGGCGTAACCTCGTTGGAGTAGGAGCTTGGAGGGCTTAGGTACACTGGGTAGATTAGGCTTGGAGAGTTTTCTGCTATTCATGTATCCCAACTACATTCTTTAGTGGATTATTTACCGCTTGGAGGGTGGCGGAGAGGTTTTATGCCAAGGGCTTCAGTTTCCTCTTCGATAACACATCGTTGTGTTGTCCTTGTGTTTGCATCTCTCTTCCCTTAATCTTTGCCATTTAATTTCTGCTGTGGATGTGATTTTATTTGGTTTAGATTGTTTATCAATTCTGTTATATGCTTATGTTCATATTCTGCACATTAATTGTTGATAATAAGCTTGAATTGATAATTTGGAAATTGGGGGTTTAAACGTTCATAGTGTTTATACACATATTGAACTTTCACCCAGACTCTGTGTTGTCTCAATATTCTCTAACGAATGAGGTAAATTATGTAGTTGAATCCAAAACACTAGAGTATCGAACTTCAAAGTCTGAACCGAAATAGAACCATCATACCATTCCAGAACCACCAAGTGCCTATCAAAAGACCATGGTTCCCCCAAAAACACTTTCTCCACATCCACCTCCAACTCAAAATCAAACAGAACGATGTTATTCCCTACATCACTGACCTCAAACTCCCTGCGAGTACGCCATAGTGGACGGAAAGTCCGAGCCACCGCTTCAATGTTTATCGAGCGCCTCATGAAGAATTTAGCCGCCCAAACAAACCTACCTTCTCTCTTATTCTTCGTTAAATCCAAATTTCGGCCTTCCTCTTTAGTTAGAGACAGCCTCTTCCAATTCTGCGTAATCTCGTCCATACTATGTTTGATGGTGTTATAAAATGCTCCAACTCCCAAGCTCGTCCATATGGCTTGTCCTAAGGAAATGAAGGAAGGCATACAGTTTATTCGTCCAGATCAATCTCGTCCATCCACAAAGTTGGTCGGACGAGCTTACGGGGTCTTAAACATACTTGGGCTATTTTTGTTTTCCTATCAAGGCTACAAATTCCTCACTCAATGAACAGTTTTGGAAGACAAACCCCAAAAGGTATGATTTCCTTGTTAGTTATGGAAGTTATATGCGGATCCTCCGAACTTTACAACGATTGGGGAGATAACTACCTCTGACAGGTACTATATAAGGGTTCTTCTACTGAAAGGTAATTGATTCGGACACTTTTTCACAAAATATTCCCTTTTTACTTGGAATCACAAATCCACTGACTTTACCATCGGAGGACTCTTGACCAGCCTCCACCGGTCTCCTCTGATCTTGTATTTGTTCTTTCAGGATTCAGCCTAAAGATCGTCAGCGCCCGAGACTTTCAACCTACTGATTTTCAGGGAATCATCAGTTGGCGTCGTCTGTGGGAAAGTGATTATTTTGCAATTGTTTTTCTTTCTCGTGAAAAAAGATTGAATGGTACAGACCAGATCAAGGGCTACTAGCCCAGACCATCAGGGAAGCAGAGACGCTTCAAGCAACCCTCATCGCGATCGCCAATCTGCACTGGTTATGCAGACATCATCTGTCCATGTGCAATCTATGGCGGCTGCAATGGTGGAGTTAACTCGCCAAAACCAAGAATTAAGAAGGGAGATTAATCTGAGAAGACAAACACATGAAGAGCGTGAAGGAGGAGGACAAACACAAAGTCAAGATGATAGAGAAAATGCTGAAATTGGAAGTCAGTTAAGAGGTACCACTTCACGAACGGTGCCACACTTGAAACAAGAGATGGACCAAATGAAGAAAGTCATGGAAGAAATGAAAGAGAGCATGAGAAAGGTGAATCCTGTAGAAGATTTGGTCCACATAACTGATTCTCCCTTTACGGCTTCCATCAACAGTCACCCTCTACCACCAAAGTTCAAGTTGCCTTCTTTGGGACACGAGACCCATTTGATCACATTGCCACCTTTAAGACCACAATGCATCTTCAAGGGGTTCCCGATGAAATATTGTGTAGAGCCTTCCCCACCACCCTCAAGGGCCCGGCACGAGTGTGGTTTGGCAAAATACCCCCGAATTCAGTAAGTTCCTTTGAAGAATTAAGTAAGTTGTTTGTCAATAACTTCATCGGAGGACAGAGACACAAACGTTCTTCATCCAGCCTGTTGACTATAGAACAGGGGGAAAATGAAAGCTTGCGGTCCTTCATCACCCATTCTAATAGGGAAGCCTTGGTACTGGACGAGATGGACGATAGGTTGCTATTGGCAGCTTTCCATAACGGACTTAATTCAGACTTGTTCATCCACAAGCTTTACGAGCAAGAGCCTCAGACTATGGCTGAACTCGTCCATTCCGCTCAGAACTTTATGAATGCAAAAGATGCAATCATAGCCAAGAAGAGGAAGAGAACTGAGAAAATGGAAGCAAACCATCACTTTGAACAAGGCCCCCGTCCAGAGAAGGGACGGACGGATGATAAAAAGGACCGAGATAATAGGAAGACAGGCCCCCTAGCAAGGAATCAAAATTATACACCCTTAAATGCCCCACTCGACCAAGTGCTCATGCAGATCAAGGATGATTCTTCCTTGAAGTGGCCAGAGAAGATGAAAGGCAATCCTAACAAGCACAATAAGAATAAATACTGTCGCTTCCATAGAGATCATGGCCATGACACGAACGAGTGTTATAACTTGAAGTAGCAGATTGAGAATCTTATTAGGCAAGGAAAGTTAAGGCATTTCGTTGGAAGAGATCATAAGGACGAGAAATTGAAAGGGAAGGTAGAAGAATCATCGCGACCACCGCTCAGAGAAATAAGAGTCATCATAGAGGGAAGTTCGACAGGCCAGTCGTCCAAATCAAAGAAAGCATACTTGAAGGTTGTATAGAGCGTCCAACTTTCTGGACGATCACCAAGGGTAAGGTCCACGGACGAGCAAGTGATCACTTTCACAGACGAAGATGCCGAGAGAATTCACTATCCTCATGATGACGCTATCGTCATTACCTTGCTTATTGCTGACTACACAACCAGAAGAGTGCTAGTGGACAACGGAAGCTCGGCAGACATTTTATATTATCCAGCTTTTCAACAGATGAGGTTAGGATGAGACCAACTCCGTCCAGTGAACTCCCCCCTGGTAGGTTTTGGTGGAATGAAGGTACAACCTGTGGGCACTATTTCATTATCAGTGGTAGTAGGGGCATACCCGCAACAAATCACCAAGGATGTGAACTTCCTTGTGGTAGATTGTTCATCCTCCTACAATGCCATAATTGAAAGGCCGACTTTAAATAGTTGGAAGGTTGTTACATCTACCTACCATCTATCGGTCAAGTTTCCAACAGAATATGGAGTAGGGCAAGTACAAGGAGACCAACTAGCAGCAAGAAAATGTTATCTGGCCATGTTGGCCATGGACGAATAAGTTCAGGCCATGAATATTGAAGAAAAGAGAGTTGTAGCAGAGCCCACCGAAGCATTGGAAGATATTTCCTTGGATGAAAATAACCCTGAGAGGTGTACCAGGGTTGGAGCAGATCTAGAAGAGAAGATTAAGAATGACCTCGTCCAGTTTTTGAAGAAAAATATTGATGTGTTTGCTTGGAGTCATGAAGACATGCCGGGTATAGATCCCAGTGTCATTACCCATCGTCTGAATGTATGTCCTTTTTCCAAGCCAGTGAGATAAAAGAATAGGGTGTTTGCCCCTGAAAAAGATGATGCTATCAAAGACGAAGTTAAAAAGTTGATTGTGGCGAAGTTTATTTGAGAAGTGTACTATCCAGATTGGTTGGCCAATGTAGTAATGGTCAAGAAGGCAAACGGTAAGTGGAGAATGTGTGTAGATTTCACCGATCTAAACAAGGCTTGCCCCAAGGATAGCTACCCGTTGCCATGCATTGACCAGTTGGTAGATTCCACTGCGGGCCACAAGTTGCTTAGCTTCATGGATGCTTTCTCTGGATACAATCAAATAAGAATGGACGAGGTAGACCAAGAGAAGACATCCTTTGTCACCAGTCAAGGCTTGTTCTGTTATAAGGTGATGCCCTTCGGTTTAAAGAATGCGGGGGTAACATATCAGAGATTGGTTAACCATATGTTTCGTCCGCAAATCGGGCGGAATGTGGAAGTCTATGTAGATGACATGCTGGTGAAGAGTCAGGATGAGGGAAGGCATCTAGACGACCTGCAGGAAACATTTGACACACTTAGGCAGTACCGCACGAAGCTGAACCCTAGCAAATGTGCTTTTGGAGTATCATCATGGAAATTCCTTGGATTTATGGTCTCTTATAGGGGAATTGAAGCGAATCCTGACAAAATTCAAGCAATACTGGACATGAAGCCTCCGCAAAATATTAAAGAAATCCAGTCCCTCACCAGACGAGTTGCTGCACTTAACAGGTTTGTCTCTAAAGCTACTGACAAATGTTTGCCATTTTTTAAGGTTCTTAAAAAAGCATTTGAATGGACCAATGAGTGTCAAAAAGCTTTCGAAGATCTCAAGGTGTATCTCACCATGGCTCCTTTGCTAAGTCCGTCCGTGTTGGGAGAACAGTTGTATTTGTACTTAGCAGTCACCCCGCATGCCGTAAGTTCAGCATTGGTAAGAGAAGAAGACAAAGTGCAAAGGCCAGTGTACTATACAAGTAAAGCATTGAGGGAAGCGGAAGGACGATATCCACAAATGGAGAAATTGGCCTTCGCATTGATAACAGCTTCCAGAAAGCTAAGGCATTATTTCCAAGCTCATGTCATTAATGTCATGACGGATCATCCGCTTAAGAAGGCAATGAACAAACTGGAAGCTGCAGGACGATTGATCCAATGGGCGGTTGAGCTCAGTGAGTTTGACATTAGATATCAACCAAGGCATGCCATAAAAGCTCAAGCCCTAGCAGATTTCATTGCGGAGTTTACCCCAAATTATGATGATTTAGACGAGACGGAAAATAGTAAAAGATGGGTCGTCCATGTGGATGGCTCATCAACACAGCATGCAGGAGGAATAGGAGTTGTTTTACTGTCCCCGGAGGGAGATAAATTGAAGCACAAAGTTTGTCTGCAGTATCAAACAACCAACAATGAAGCTGAATATGAAACCCTTCTTAAAGGGTTGGAATTGGCTAAGTCTGTGGAAGCCAAGTCCATACTCGTCTTGGGAGATTCTCAGTTGATTATGGGCCAAGTGAATGGGATATATGAGGCTAAAGAAGAATGGATGAGGAAGTACCTTAATAGAGTGATGCGCCTTATGAAAAGATTTGAAGCAGCTAACTTCGTTCAAATCCCGAGGGAGGAGAATGTAGAAGTTGACACCATAGCGAAAGAAGCCTCACCAAATGAATCCATGGACGAATTTGATGAGATTCAGTATATGCTAAGTATAGATATCCCAGAAGTACAACAGGTAGAGAGCAGAGGAGATTGGATGACCTCGATTGTATCATACCTGAAGGATGGACGACTTCAAGAAGAGAAGGACGAGGCCAGAAAGCTGAGAGTAAGATCGGCTAGGTACGTTCTTATGGATGAAGTTCTATACAAAAGAGGTTTTTCTCAGCCTTATCTTAGATGCTTGGCTCCGGATGAGGCGAACTACGTATTGAGAGAAGTTCATGAATGAGCGTGTGGCAATCACTCAGGAGCCAGGTCACTCGTCCACAAGGTTGTCCATGCGTGATACTATTAGCCAAACATGAAAGCTGATGCTAAGGCATATGTTAAGGTCTGTGACCAATGCCAATGGTTTAGCAACGTCCCCAGACAACCATCAAAGTATCTCACCCTAATGATGGCCCCATGGCCTTTTGCATAATGGGGGTTAGACATCTTAGGCCCCTTTTTGCTTGAGACGAGGCAGATGAAATTTTTGGTAGTAAGTATTGATTATTTCACCAAGTGGGTAGAGGCAGAATCCCTAGCAAACATCACGCAACAAAATGTCAAGAACTTTGTCTGGAAAAACATTGTGTGTAGATTTGGGGTACCCAGAGTATTGGTGTCTGACAACGGACGACAATTTGACAATGCACTGTTCAGGGACTTTTGCAAACACTTCAGAATCCAAAATCATTATTCCTCACCCACCCATCCCCAAGCAAACGGTCAGGCTGAAGTTGCAAACCGATCCTTGTTTAAAATCATCAAGACTCGGCTTGAGGGGGCAAAGGGAGTATGGCCAGATGAGTTACCGGGTGTTCTATGGGCGTACAGGACAACGGTGAGAACCCCTACAGGGGAAACTCCTTTCAAGCTAGCCTATAGAAGCGAAGCAGTCATACCTACAGAAGTGCACATGGCCAACCACAGGGTGACGATGTATCAGGAAAAGGATAACGAGGAGCAACTCCGTTTAAACCTCGATCTAATAGACGAGGTGAGGACGGACGCATAACATAGGACAGCAAGGTACAAAAACCTAATGGCTAGGCAGTATGATGCGATGGTGAAGCCGAGGCGATTCAACATAGGAGACCTTGTCCTAAAAAAGGTTTCTTTGGCAACCAAGAACCCGGCTCATGGGAAACTGGGGCCTAATTGGGAAGGACCCTATAGAGTTATCAACTATAAAAGACAAGGATCCTACTACTTGGAGGCCCTGGACGAGAGAAAATTGGAGCTTCCTTGGAATGTAGAGCACCTGAGAAGGTACTATCAATAAAAGTGAGCCTGGACGAGGATTACTGTGGACGAGCTTGGGGCTTGTTTGTCTACTTATGTTCTACTTAATGTTTGTTGTTGCTTATGTTTAATACTGCTACTTTATTATTTATGGTGGTTATGGACGAAGTTGTGGAGTTTGTACTTATTAAATTCCCTAAACCTAAAAAGGCATTAGCTTGTAAGTATATGCCTTATCTGTGAACAATATTTATGTTATGTACAAAATGTTGTGTGAATTCCAAATCTCCATACTATTTTCGTTCAAGCTAACCCACATGGGGGCTAAAAGATTCAAGACGAATAAATTCTCTGGACGCAGAGATGTAACATCTATAAGTTTTCCCGAGTAAAACAAGGAAACAACTTAGGCATACTCGTCCAAGTCATGGACGAGGGAAAGCCTTATAAAGCATATACGTTCAAATTAAGGACGAGAATAAAAAGCCAACTGAAACAATCCAATCTTTGGACGAGTGAAAAGTTAGGCAAAAGAAACGGGGTAGAATGTAAAACCAGCTTGCAAGTCTTAGGACGAATAAAGCTAAGTGAAAAATACTACCCACAAAGATGAGTTACATTAACAAAATGTAAAAATATATATATATATATATATATATATATATATATATATATATATATATATATATATATATATATATATATATATTCACCATGGACGAGCCAAAACTGGAGTTGATATAGATAAATAGCATTCGTCCACACAATGATAGAAAATAAACTTTCATTCATTAAATAAAGGGTGGACATCCTACGTCCAAAAACCCTTGTTAAGTCAAAATAAATTGAAATGCTTGTTTAAGACCCCGTCCTAAAACCATGGACGAGGCTAATGTATTTGGGTTACATGAAAAGGTCCAAAAACCAAGGACCTAATGAAAACCAAAAATCAAAAGAAAATTACAAGAATCACTAAAAGATTCAAATCTTGTCCTCAACTAGAAGGCGCATTAGTGTTGGGATTGTCCTAGGGCAGCTGAGTAAAAGCAAAGTCCTTAATATTGACGTCCTCAGAGCCAGTTTGAACAAGAGAACTGGTGGCTGCAGCTAGGTTGAGTTTGATAGAGCTAAAGTCGACCTTAGGGAAGTTGTCTGCAGCGTCCATTCGAAAATCCTCAAAGCCTGCTGCATAATTACGATCCATTAAGTCCGTAAATTCTTTGGACGCCTTGAATTCAGCCACAACATCTTCTTTGGCCTGGGAGAGAAGAGTACTCAACTCGTCATTCTTTTTCTGAAAATGATCAAGACGAGTATCTTTCTCCACTATATCATCTTTCAGCTCCTCAATCAAATTTTGATGCTCAGCTGCTTCCTCCTTGGCTTTAGCAGCTACCTTAACCCATTTTTTACAGTCATCCTTCACCTCTTGAATCCTCGTCTCTAACAAAATCCTCGTCTTATCTAGTCCTGTGGCTTGCCTGGACGTCGCGATAAATTTTGACATGGCCTATAAAATAGTAAAAAACAAAGGATGGTTAGACTAGGAAAAATTGTTTAAACAAAGTCAAAGTACAGATACAAACATACCTTAAAGAGGTCGTGAACGCCAGAATGTTCAAACTCCTTTAAGGACATGTTATAGCAAGTGTTTATGTCCTCGTCCAAAACAGCCATCTGAAAATGCTCCTATGCTAAATCTTCATTTTCAATGATATTTGTAGGAGTCTTCTCATAAGGCAGGGACGAGGCAGGCATAGTTGTCTTAGACGGAGGAGTCTTAGACGTATTGGTCACAATTGGTGTGGATGAGTCCACATCAAAAATCTGGACGGATGGCTGGGACGAAGGGAGGCTAGACTTAACTACTTGGGATGACCCATGTTTGGCCTTTTTGCCTCGACAACTGGGAAGGCTTCCCAAATCAAAGTTCTTTGGTAAGGTTTTCCTTTTGTCCCCAGTCGATGGATGAGTTTGAGGCTGAACCTCAAGACGACTTCCCTCACCCACAACTTCTTTTCCTTTGTTTTCCTTCATTGTCGACATTCCTAAAATAAGTAATAGTTGCAACAATAAGTAAAATAGTAAATAGGTTAGAAATACACAACATAGCATATTCAAATAGCCAATAAGTAGAAACTTACTTCTGCGTACAGTAACTTCATGAGCAATAGCCTCGTCTGACGGCTCAGGACCAAGCCCTCACTTGGCAAGACGTCGAAGGGTGACTAGAGAGTGAAAACTCCTATCAACGTGTAGACGAGCCCTGTGGACGCGGTCACGGAAGAACTTGCTTAAAGACGGACGTTTAGCAGTTGTAAAACAATAAGTGAACAAAAGTTAGAAGTACAAACAAGAAATGAAATAAAGGGAAAGAAAAGTAAAAAGGGGAGGGACATACCTTCAGGACGAAGGTTCCCTAAGTCCCCGGTGTAAGGAGCAAAAGGATCCCTGCCAACATCCACAGGGTTCCCTGCCCAAAAACCAGAGATGAAGATAAACTCCGTCTTCCAATTCCTGTTAGATGAAGCTAGGGATTTGATTAACCTACAATCATTACCCCTAGCTATGAATTGGTAAAAACCATTGGATTGATTTATTTCGGAGGGCTTATAACAATAAAGAAACTCGTCCACAGTAAGAGGAAGATCCCCACCAAACACTTCCCTCCACAAAATTTGCATGGAAATAACTAATCTCCACGCATTAGGATTAAACTGACATACACCTAAACCTAGTCTAATTAACAACTCTCTAGCAAATGCGTTTAATGGCAACCTAAGACCACCTAAGAAGTAAGCCTCATAGTCGCCTATTCCAAAACGAGGGTTACAACACCATTCTCCACGAACGGGCAACCTAGGGTTAAACTCGTCCGGGATTTGATACCATATTTTAAGATTATTAAGTCTCTATTCACTCGTCTTGGAATGAACACCTACTGCACAACTATAGACGGTTATTACCTCGTCTATCGAATCAGAGGGAGGGACATTAGACGGGGAACCGGCTTGAGAACCAGAAGCCTTTCTAAGTTGTTCCTGGATAACTTCTATAGGGAACCCAGGCGCACCTGAAGTGTATCCCTCATCCGTAGAACTCCCCTCACTACTATGACTACTACCACTAGAACCACGATAACTGGTATCATCGTGATACTCGTCTATATCTTTCTCTATACTATTGCTAGACGAAGAAAGAACCTTCTCAGACATTTTTTGGAAACTTAAAACATAAAGACGAGAAAAAGGAGAATACCTGGCTCTAGACGGAAGAGGACTCAAGATGCAGAGGGTCTTCTAGACGAGGAATGTCAGGAAGGAATTCTACTATTTATAGACAGCCCAACAAGGCATTTGAAACGACATAACCAACCAGGATATGACACGTGGCTTACCCTCGAAGAAATAAATCGACGAGACTGGTCACTAGTAAAATTAGGGCATGTGGCATAACCAACTATGGATGTTAAATACACATGTCCAAAGCAATAGTTCCAGACTACACATTCCTTTAGATGACCCATGTGGACGAGGGGGCAACTGATGGTGTTATAAAATGCTCAAACTCCCAAGCTCGTCCATATGGTTCGTCCTAAGGAAATGAAGGAAGGCATACAGTTTATTCGTCCAGATCAATCTCGTCCGTCCACAAAGTTGGTCGGACGAGCTTACGGCGTCTTAAACATACTTGGGCTATTTTTGTTTTCCTATCAAGGCTACAAATTCCTCACTCAATGAACATTTTTGGAAGACAAACCCCAAAAGCTATGATTTCCTTGTTAGTTATGGAAGTTATATGTGGATCCTCCGAACTTTATAACGATTGGGGAGATAACTACCTCTGATAGGTACTATATAAGGGTTCTTCTACCGAAAGGTAATTCATTCGGACACTTTTTCACCAAATATTCCCTTTTTACTTGGAATCACAAATCCACTGACTTTACCATCGGAGAACTCTTGACCGGCCTCCACCGGTCTCCTCTGATCTTGTATTTGTTCTTTCAGGATTCAGCCCAAAGATCGTCAGCACCTGAGACTTTCAACCTACTGATTTTCAGGGAATCATCAATGTTAACTAAACACACTCCTAAGCCCCTACGAGAACCAAACACCAAGCCCTAATAGCAACCAACGTTACTATAGGGGACATATCGTCCTTCTCAAACCGAGATGGAAACTATTTGCTACGACAAGGACAGAGAGAACCCTAACCCTACCGAGAACTTTTATTATTTTGGGATTTTACATTCCTCTCTCCACACTATTGGACTTTTTGGGTGTGAAAAATAACTACAAAAGAAATTTTTTTTTTTGAAATCTTATATGACAAAGAGCGGCATAAGCCACGAAAGAAGTTTTAGTAAGAGATGGAAGAGGACTTCGGTTTTTGGTATTTGGTTGTTTATGTTTAATTGTTTAACCATCTTTTTCAAATATCATGGCTTGGGCTTTGCGTGAATGGCAGTAACGCATGTGTTCCAGTCATTTTTTTTTTTTTTTAGTTTCTATATATTAAGAGGATTCAAAAAGTTAGTTATTTTTTTTTCACAATGTCTCAAATACCCCTAAAATTTATTAAGTACTACTCTCAAAAAAAAAAAAAAAATCAAGCGTATAAAAGTAATCTGAACTACATATATTTAAGAAATATTTCATTTAAACAATAAAAATAAATAAAAATTAGCCGGAGGATTCAAAAAGTTAGTTACTTTTTTTTCACAATGTCTCAAATACCCCTAAAATTTATTAAGTACTACACTAAACAAAAAATAATCAAGTGTATAAAAGTAATCTGAACTACATATATTTAAGAAATATTTCATTTAAACAATAAAAATAAATAAAAACGAGCCTCATTAGACGCGCTTTGCGCGTACGATGAGGCTCGTTTTTTTAGTGGTCCTATTTTGTAGAAAAAAAATTTTGTTTTTTAATTATATATATATATATATATATATATATATATAATTTGTATTTTGAGAATCTAATTTATAAGTGGATAAAGAAATTTGAAAATCAATCGGAGAGGCCATGTTTTTTATGCAATGTTTTAGTGGGAGTTAGAGTTGAATTTTTACCGAGTTGTCCTTTAGTTTTATCTCTACATAAACATAGGAATGTAGGAGTATTTTTGAGCAAAAAAAAATGAAGATCCCAAATAGGGAAAACCCCTTAAATAGTAACTAGCATCTGAGCACACGCTCACACGCGTGTTTAGAGGCTCTTCTATTTTTTGGGATAAAGAATAATAATTTGCATCCATTATAATTTGAGATTACTAAATTTTCCAATCACAAAAAAACCTAGGGATGTGATGAGTATTATGTGGGTGAAATAATTTTGTCATCACACCCCTAGGTTTTTTTGTGATTGGAAAATTTAGAAATCCCAAATTATAATGGATGCAAATTATTAATCTCATCACAACCCTAGGTTTTTTTTATTTTATTTTTTATTTTTTTTGTTTGATTGGAAAATTTAGTAATCCTAAATTATAATGGATGCAAATTATTAATTTTTATCCCAAAAAATAGAAGAGCCTCTAAGCACGCGCTCATGCGCATGCTTAGAGGTTAGTAAGGATTGAAATTCTAACACACATAACCAATATGGGATAAACATCCCTATTTTTTTCTTTATTAGGCAAGACTTAAGTAAGATGTTGTACATAAGTTTTGTCCTTTATTATTTAACCACAAATATTAAAAAGAAAAATGCAAGTAATAACTAATAGGAAAAGAATTATTAAAAAAATTGCAAACAGTTTGATATTCTTGTAGAGTAAAAAATAAAAATAAAACCTTGAATACATTAGTTAGCTTAGAAGTACATGGTTTTGACTTTTGATAAAAGATGAAACTCACTCCTACTATGCTTGAAAACAAACAAAATCACCTTCCAACAACTCAATGGCCATGTTTCAGAATAATCAAACCTCAAGATCAAGATCTCCACAAATAGAGAGTGAAAATGTAGTGAATTTTGATAATGGGTATCTGTACATAGATCATTGAGATCGGTGTATGAGAATCCCTCACCTCCATAAATTCAACCACAAATCCAATCTAGAATTCAATCCTATCTTCATCTCTCACTTCAATTCACATATCACCACAAACTTCATTGTCTAGAACCAAAATACATTCGTCTTCATCGTTTTCTTGAAAGAAAAATCACATTGTTGGATTTTGACAGAATTACATATAGTCATATGTATTGTAACTGCCAGATGATGATAGGAAACTGATTAGAGGTGTGAAACGTGTACAGAATCATAGAAGAAACTGTTTTTTTTTAAATTTAACTAAAATTTAGGAGTTTTTAAATTAGTAATTTTACATGTCTAACCCTATTATTTAAGTTTTACAAACTGGTAAATTTAAGGGTATTTTGGGCATCAAAATTGAGGAACCTAAACGGGGGAAGCCCCTTAAATAGTAGTATAGATAAATGTAAGGTTGAATTTATTCAATCATGTGTTGGCTTTATTCCGTGCCAAATTTGCTTGTAATTTATCAATTAGATACCCTGTATTTAGGTGAGATTTATGTAAGGGTTGTGTGTGTGAGAGTGTGAAGAAAACTCAAGATGTATGCAATCAAAGAAGTCTTGCAACTGGATCTCACGACTGGCAAGTCGCCAAAGTGGCACACATGTGAAGCATGCAGGGGAGCTGAAGGGTCACGACAGCTGGAGCACTACAGGACAAAATGTACAGTTTAGCCAAGCAGTCAGCTCGCGACTCAGACTCACGACTCGTTCCAGTCACAAGGTTGAGTCGCCAAAATGCCCTGTTTGGATGAAAACTGACTTTTCACATTCCTCACACACACTACTATAAATACTCTTATACCTACGAAATGTAGAGAGCTTTCTAAGAGAATTTTGAGAGAGAAACCCTAGAGAAAACAAGATTGACTCATCCACAATCTTTATCATTTGACATATCCTTGAGAGGTACATTTGGCTAAATCCTTATCTCACCTTACCCATATTAGTGAGGAGGTATTTTGGTGCTTGGGAAACAGTTCAGAGATGACCAATTTACTTGGTTGACGCAATGGGCTTATTGCGGGATCTGGGAAGCTAAAGAAGACAAGGTTTGGCGTAACCCTGTTGGAGCAAGAAGCTTGGAGGGCTTAGGTGCACTGGGTAGATTAGGCTTGGAGGGTCTTCTCCTATTCGTGTATTCCAACTTTATTCTTTAGTGGATCGTTTGACCACTTGGAGGGCAGCGGAGAGATTTTTCGCCGACTTCTTCAGTTTCCTCTTCGATAACACGTGCCGGTGTTATCTTTGAGTTGCATCTCTCTTCCCTTACTCTTTACCTTTTAATGGCTGCTGTGTTTGTAATTAATTATGGTTAAGAGTATCTTACCAATTTGGCTATAGCTTATATTTCATATTCCGCACATATATTGTTTGATTATAAGCTTGTGTTGGTATTTTTATATTTGGGGGTCTAAACATTCATTTTTTGTTTTATACACTAATTGAACTTTCAATTGGTATCAGAGCAGGTGCACTTGTTATGATTTCATTTCCTAAGTGCGATCCTAGACCCCTTTTGAGATGGATTGATCTCAATCGCTTAATGCTCCTTCATACTTTGATGGGAGCAACTATGCATTTTGGAAAGTCCATATGAGGGCATTTATATGTTCCATTGATGAGAGTATTTGGGATGTTGTAGAGATAGGATGGACTAGGCCGGAGGCCGCCAAATTCGAATGGGATAAGGCAGCCCTTGCGGTAACTAACGCTGATAGCAAAGCTTTAAATGCTATTTCTGTGGTGTTTCTTTTAATGAGTTTCACAGGATTTCTCATGTTACAATTGTCAAGGAGGCATGGCAAATCTTAGAGACGACCTATGAAGGCACCAAAAAGGTGAAGGACGCCAAGTTGAAAATGCTAACCACACGCTTTGAGGAGCTGAAGATGAGTGAAAATGAGTAATTCGACTCATTTTATGGGAAGCTAAATGAATTGGTGATTGGGAAATTCAACTTGGGAGAAAAGACGGAGGACTCCAAGATTCTGAGGAAGATCCTACAATCATTGCCAGAGAGCTTCCGTGCAAAGGTTACTGCCATCGAAGAGAGCAAAGACCTTGATGAGATTAAAATTCAAGAACTCATCGGTTCTCTTCAAACCTATGAGCTATCTCTACCATCACAAAGGAAGAGCGAACCTCTTGCTCTAAAGACAATCAATGAGAGAGTGGAAGCTCAAGACTCCTCAGATGAGGATGAAGTCGAAATGGATGTGGTGTATCTTGTTAAGAACTTCCGAAAGTTCTTAAAGTTCAAAAAGAATGGAAAGTTTGTTGAGAAGGGAAAATTCCCAAATTCCTGGAAGGATAAAAGGGATTTCAAGAAGAAAGATGGGAGGGACTCTCAATCCTCTCAAGGAGTGTCCCAACTATTTGAGAGGGAAGGGTAAAATGTATGCCACTACCCTTAGTGACACAAATACCTCTAATTCAGACTCGAAAGAAAGCTGCGACGGAGAGGGAAACTACTTCGCATTTATGACCATCGCTCCCGTGCAATCTTCGGATGATTTAAGTGTGTTAGTGGAAGAACTTGGTGAGCACACCGAAGTGGAGTCGATGGGGATAGTAAAGGAATCCGATGATGATGATGAAGATGAAGGAACAATGGGATTACAAAAATCCTATAATACTCTCCTTGAGAAGACCGGTGAATATGCAAGAGTGGCCAGAGCAGCCATTAAGAAAATGAAGAGAGCCGAGCAAGATTACAAAAGTCTTCTAGTGCGGTACAAGGAGACTAAATGTGAAGTTTAGATACTGAATAGAGAACTAACCGAAGCCTATTCAAAGATCAAGTTTCTTGAGCTTGAGGTGATTCAAGCTAATGCTAAAGTAGAGTGGGTTTCCTCCAAAAAGCTTGACGAAGTGCTTGCACATCAAAATCCCTTCTCTGACAAAAGCGGCTTAGGATACACTGGAGAGAGTAGTTCAAGCGCCAATGCTTCTAAGGAGATGAAGTTTGTTAAAGCAAAGGAACCAGTGGTAGTAACTCCAGTTGCTAAGAAAGTGAAGTTTGAGAAGAAGCCAAAGGTGATTGCGCAACGGTTTTTAACAAAGCCTCCAAACCCAGCAGTGGCTAAACTCAAGGCGAAAGGAAAATCTCTTTCGAAGTCACAAAAAGGACCGCAAACTCAACACTTTTGCCACCATTGTGGAATCCGAGGACACACTAGACCTAATTGCCACAAGCTTCGGGCATTAAAGAATGGCAGCTCTCAAAGGCCAAGTGGACAAAGAAATGGCAAAGGGAACCTCAAGCAATCGAAAGGGGGAGAAGCTGAGTCTAATATTGGGGATATAATGAAGATGATAGACACCATCACTTCTTGTTTGGCAAACTTCACCCAAAGGTTTGAGAATCATAACAAAAGTACCCAATCCTCTAAGGATGTCACCCCAAATGCACGTGCCGTGTGGGTGAAGAAGGGTACACATGCATAAGCATTAAAACATGTCCATGCATCAATTCTTTCTATATGTTGTGACTTTGCTTGGCTGTTTTCCTAGTAATCATTCTAGCATGTTTTGACAATTTTTTGTTTGTTTTTGAGAGCTTTGAATGTTTTTCTTTTTGATCAATCTTTACTTGTTTTTGTGTCAAAAATTCAAAAACACATAAAATGTAGAAAATCCAAAAAGTTTGATTGGCATTATTGTGTTTTGTCACACGCATGTTTTGCCTTGTACCTTCGTACAAATGGCTTTGTGCATTTACGAGCGTAGCTTGTTCTCTGTGCACTCATATCATTGTGGGAAAAATCTTGACATCTAAGTGACAGTTGTAAATAGATCTTCAAACTTGTCATGAATGATTAGTCAATGGTTTTGTTGAACTTGAGACTTGCATAGACTTGTGCCTATATATCTTCCCACTCTTTTATTTTTTTGCTTAAAGAGCTTAACTAATGTAAATCTCAAAAATGAAAAGAGATAATGAGCTGCAAAAGCCGTCACACATACTATAGGAAAAAAGGGAAAGCGACTTATATGATAATGTATGATGCCCAAAAAGCCAAAGGCTTGTTCATCAAATTGAAACATAAAAAATTTCAGGCATCGATCTCAAAATGAGATGTATTGATTCAAAATGATCAAATGTTATGATGTGTATGAAGCCAAATGAAAAGCTTCAAAATTATGTAATCAAGTTTTGTGGGAGGTCATATATGCATACTTCTATAATTGAGATTGGTCACTCTTCCTAGTGCTAATTGTGTATGTCTTGGTTGTATTGATCATTGAAGCTTCACATGTGACTAAGGACTATCTCATCTTTGATACTCACACACATCACACATGTCTATGTTCAATGAATGTCATATTCATTTGTGTGATTGTACTTGTTTAAATGTGTTGCACTTACTCAGTCGCGAGACCCCAGTCGCAACTCTCTGGCGAGTCAAGCCCCCAGTCGCGAAAAAGACTTAGAAAGATTTCAAAAATTCTGGGTTTTTAGCATTTTCGCAACTCAGTTTGGCAACTGGTTCGCGAGTGGAAGCTCCAGTCACGAGTTTACTGAGAATGCTTTGCGACTCCCTTCGCGACTTACTCACGAGTGGACCTTCCAGTTGCGAAAAATACTTAGAAAATTTTTTCAAAATTTGTCACACGGGTTTTTGGCGACTTGTTCGCAACTCATTCCAATCGCGAAAAATGCGTGTTTTGCATAATGAAGGTTATTTTCAGGGCATTTTTCAAAAACTTTTCAATTTTCCCTCACATCTCGTGACTGTTCATAGTCTTATCCATCTCTCCCTCTTCCAAAATCACCGTGTTCTCTCACAAACTCCATTTTCTTCATAATTTCTTCACCAAATTTCAAGAAAAGGTATGAGTTTTGTCTTTTTCTCAATGTATTTTCTATTTCTTGCCCTAGATTTCTCGGATTGTGTGTTTTTGTTGAGATTTGAAAATATGATGTTGAATATGATTTGTGGATATTTTGTTGAGGTTGATGTTGGGTTTTGTTGGTTGTGTTAGTATAATGCCTTATATACATGTTTTTCATGTTTTGATCGTTGGCTGTGTGTTTTACACACTTTAACCCCAATATGCTTAGCCATGCTTGCACATGCATCACATATGCACACTACATGCACCCTTGTTGCACATACTTGCATAGATGTCATTTTTTTTTTTTTTAATCTCAAGCATGCTAGCTACATGTTATTACATAATTGGCTCATTTAACATGTTTGTGTGAAATTTTTTTATGTTTAGGACTTTGTGCTTATTTCATGGACTAACTTCGATCTAATCAAGTTTGTGTTCTTGTCTTGTGTTTTTGCAATTGTTTCTTTGTTATGTGTCTATTTTTGCAGATGTATCACCATTTCTCTCGTGGTAAAGAACCCGTGATTGACCTTACATCATCCCCTGTATCAAAACAGACCTATCATTCGTCCAATGACTCCAATAGCGAGAGATTTAAGACTCCCTTAGATTCTCAGACTTTCTCCAGCATTTTTAAAGATGCCCCTACTGTGGTGGAATGGATTGTGCGGTTTGATACCATGGGATCCACTTTTATTCCTAGGATTTTTGAGGATAAAGATTGGGCAAAACTATTCGGGAACTTCGAGGATCTGATTGATGAATTAGTTAAGGAGTTTTACTCAAATGCTAGATTCACCGGAGTTGAACTGAAGTGTTGGGTGCGAGGAAAGGAATTTATCATCACTCCAGATTACCTTGCAAAGGTCCTTCGAATTAATCGACTGGCAAATGTGGACATCTCTCCATATGGTGACAGACTTCCATAAGTGACAAATATTCTTCAAATTCTTGGACCTGCTCATGAGATTTCAGCCAAAGGCACCTCCATTGGAATTGCAAAGTTTGAACTTGAACTAAAAACTCTCACATTGATCATGTTCTCCAATCTTTATCCACTGTCTAACACTGGATTCATCAATCTTGGAAGAGCACAGTTCTTATGTGATCTCATAACAGGAGTTCTGATTGATATTTGTGCTCACATTTTCCAGACAATAGGGAAAATAGAAGCATGAATAGCAACACAAACATGTCTTCCTTTCTGTAGTCTTATCATGAAAATCATGGTACTTAAAGGTGTTCGTCCACTAAGAGATGGAACGATACTGGTTCATCAACGCCCAATATCCATGGTGTCTCTTCAAATGAGCAAAAGTCACTCTTCCAAAATACCGAAGAGTGAATCTTTCCCTCATGCCACTCCTTCTGGTCATGGCTCAACTACTAACACTACCCCTGGGCATACCGAGACTGCATCTCCTCACACTCTTGAGTTGCAGACAACTAGTTCTCAAGTTGACAGGTTGACTATTTTGATTGAGGGTTTGCATGAGCGTATTTCAAGTTTTGCCAATGTCATCAACTCCACCAACAACTAGGTTCAAATGCATCTCACTACCTTTGAGACATAACTAGATGCTATTCAACGCAAACTAGAGGAGAGCCTTTAGCTATTCGTACCAAAAAGGGGGAGAACAATTCATTGTATAGATTGGACAATAGCATATAGTAAGGGGGAGAGCATCACAAGAAGGGAAGTGTGCATATTGAAAGGGGGAGTTGTGTGAGCTCAAAAGAAGGAGAAAGGTGACTCATACACACATACTTTTGGATAGTCGATCCATTGTTTGGCTAGTCTAGTTTACAGCTTATTTGTCAATAGTTTTTATAACTCTTGGTTATTTACATTGCTTTTGTTTAAAGCTTTAAGTACATTGGTTTAAATCTTTCAGTTCATATTCAGCTCTTTGTTTATGTACCCTTGCTTTGTAGCTTAGTACTTTTAGTTAATGTTATGCATTTTCTTTAGTACATCACTCTTGTGCCCTTGTTGGATTTTATATCCTTGATACAACTACTTTGTGTTTTTGTATCGGTTGAGTGTTGGATATGCAAATGATACTTTGCATTGAGCTTATTAGCTTGCATGTCTAGATGTTCATTCCTTGTGTGAATGATCATTGTGATCACTATTTATAGTGATTGTTCATGTTTGGTCAAGCCATGCTTTATCGCTATAGTCTTTACTACTTGATTGTATTGTGCTTGCTCCATATGCATTTCAAGATTTCTGCTTACAATTATCGTCTTATGTTATTGTTTTCAGGAAAAGCTTGTTCGTATGGTTCAAGAGCTTCACCATTTCCAGAGTTAGGCGTGAGTGAGTTTTGGTAACTGTTTCCAACTCACATGTTAAGTCTAGAGTCTGTTTTAGGGTTTTGTCACGGAATAGCCAAAGGGGGAGATTGTAAGGTTGAATTTATTCAATCATGTGTTGGCTTTATTCTATGCCAAATTTTCTTGTAATTTAGCCATTAGATACCCTGTATTTAGATGGGATTTATGTAAGGGTTGTGTGTGAGAGAGTGTGAAGAAAACTCAAGATGTGTGCAATCAAAGGAGTTTTGCGACTGACTCGCGACTTGCAAGTCGCCAAAGTGGCACACGTGTGAAGTATGTCGGGGAGCTGAAAGGTCACGACAGCTGGAGCACTACAGGACAAAATGTACAGTCTGGCCAAGCAGTCAACTCGCTACTCAGACTCGCGACTCATTCCCGTTGCGAGGTTGAGTCGCCAAAATGCCCTGTTTGGATGAAAACTGACTGTTCACATTCCTCACACACACTACTGTAAATACCCTTATACCCACGAAATGTAGAGAGCTTCCTAAGAGAATTTTGAGAGAGAAACCCTAGAGAAAATAAGATTGACTCATCCACAATCTTTATCATTTGATTCTCCAAATTCCACTACTCTCACCCTCTCCATTGACATATCCTTGAGAGGTAAATTTGGCCAAATCCTTATCTAACCTTACTCATATCAGTGAGGAGGTATTTTGGTGCTTGGGAAGCAGTTCAGAGATGACCAATTTACTTGGTTGATGTAATGGGCTTATTGCGAGATCCGGGAAGCTAAAGAAGACAAGGTTTGGCATAACCCTGTTGGAGCAAGAAGCTTGGAGGGCTTAGGTGTACTGGGTAGATTAGGCTTGGAGGGTCTTCTACTATTCATGTATCCCAACTTTATTTTTTAGTGGATCATTTGACCTCTTGGAGGGCGGTAAAGAGGTTTTTCGCAGAGTTCTTCGGTTTCCTCTTCGATAACACGTGCCGGTGTTATCTTTGAGTTTGCATCTCTCTTCCCTTACTCTTTACCTTTTAATTGCTGCCGTGTTTGCAATTAATTATGGTTTTGAGTGTCTTACCAATTTGGCTATAGCTTATATTTCATATTCCGCACATATATTGTTTGATTATAAGCTTGTGTTAGTATTTTTATATTTGGGGGTCTAAATATTCATTAGTGTTTAATACACTAATTGAACTTTCAATAGAAAATCTTTCAAACTAAAAAATAAAACCAGATAAGTATATTACTGCTTTGCTAGAATAATCGGATAATTATACAAGCAAATATTTTTATTTTACTTATCCATTGTTTTTAGTTTTTCTATTTCTTATGTTTAATTACAGTTTTAAAATATTTGCTTTTGATTCTTATATTAAATGTCTCTCAAACGTGTAGATCAAGAAGGGCACAACATAGCCGCAATGATGTTTTAAGACACTGGCTCTTTCTGCTTTGTTAATATCTCACCAACAACCAATTAACACCTATTTGGTGAAATCCTGACTTCACAACATGTATTTGGTTGTCTTGGAACTTATTTCTTTTCTTTGATGTCAAATGAGATCTTTCTTTGGTTCCCTTCATTTATACTTCTTCATTTTAGCTTATGTTAATGGCTATCTAGATTTATTTATTTATTTATTTTGCTTCCTTTCTGTTTAGAATGATATAGTTTCAAAGTGTCACAAGATTAACACAAAGTTTCTGTTTAAATTATTCATCTAAATGCTAGGTGCACAAGTTATTGAATCTTTAAAATGTTCTTATAGAATATGCCCACTATTTTTCATTGACTATAAAAATAGGAGTACTAGTTATTCATGGTATGTGAGATTTTTATGAGAATACTTTCTTTTAATTTGAAGTTATATGCCTATAGAAACCATTAGAGAATCCTTAATGTGGCGTTCGGTACGAGGTGATGTTTTAAAATTCTCAGAAATGTTTAAAAATTCTCATATTTGGTTGCAAATCACACCAAGGAATCAGATGCCAAGGGAATCTAGATTCCCCCTTTAACTCATTTTCAGTAGGAATGTAGATTCCCTTTAAAACAGGTGGGTATCTAGATTCCCAAGCTTAAAGGAAATTGTATTTTTTATAAATTGACAATTTTAATCCTTTTTCCTTATCATTTAAGCAATTGAGATAAAATATAAAACAAATCATCAATATCTTTTCCTTTGTCTTTTATCTCTCTTGCCAAAACAATATTATCTCTTCCCGCCAAAACAACATAAACAGGATAGACAAATCTGTTGATATATTCATCTTTTTTTCTTTTAGACTATAGTTTTAATGAATTTGTCATAATTTATAGTTTATATATATATATATATATATATATATATATATATATATATATATATATTTTCATTATTTAGAGGAAGATTATTATTATAATTTATATTTTGTTTTTCATTATTTATTTAGAGGAAGATTATTATTATTATTATTATTTTAAAAAGACTTATATTGGATTTACAAATCTAAGTATAGAATGGAAAAAATTAATAATTTAGTTAAGATTCCCCCTTTAATCCCCTTTCAGTAGGAATGTGGATTCCCTTTAAAACAGGTGGGTATCTAGATTCCTAAGCTAAAAGAAAATTGTATTTTTTTTATAAATTGACAATTTTAACCTTTTTTACTTATCATTTAAGAAATTGAGATAAAATATAAAACAAATCATTAATATATTTTCCTTTGTCTTTTATCTCTTCTTGCCAAAACAACATTATCTCTTCCCACCAAAACAACATAAATAGGATAGACAATTCTGTTGATATATTTATCTTTTCTTCTTTTAAACTATAACTTTAATGAATTTGTCATAATTTATAGTTTTTATATATATATATATATATATTTTTTTTTTATTTAGAGGAAGATTATTATTATTTAAAAAAAAAAAAGACTTAGATTAGATTTACAAATCTAAGGATAGAATGAAAAAAAAAAAAAAAAAAAATCAATTAAGATTCATAGGAATAAACCAAAAATTATAATCTCACATTCCTAGGAATCTTATTAGATTTCCAATTAAACCAAATATAGGAATAGTTATATTCGTAGGCATCCAGATCGCAACCCATCTATTCCTAGAAATTTGGATGCCAGTAGTAATGTGGGTTCCCCTGTACCAAACGCCACCTAAAAGAAAAGAAAAAATAAATAAATAAAGAAAATATAAACTAAAAAGCCTTTAAAAACGCGCATAGAGTGTGTGAAACAAAAATGGCTATACATAAATGTGGTCACAATAGCAGCTCCAGTTGGTTTAGAATGCAGCTTGCATATTTTGTTCATTTCTCATTATTATTTTTTATGTATATGGATTTTTTTTTTTTTGTTGATAAATATTGTTAGGTTCTAAGGATTTTGGATCTAAATGTTTTAGAACTTCAATGTGTAATGTTGGCAAACTATGATCAAAACTTAGAGTCTAAATTTAGGCTGCTCAAAGTAATTTATGTGTAAAGTTGAAATCGAGTAATTGCAAAAAATTACTGTTCAATTTCTGCAAGGCTCGATTGATCGAAAATTAGACTCGATCGATCGAAGCTTGTGCACAATGTTTTTTTCTGCAGAATTTCCAACTCAGCCCAAGGTCATATTACGTGTAGGGTTTTATGTTTTGCCTTAAGTATAAAAGGAAAAACCCTAGCCACGTCTTAGTTGTTGTTGATATGCTGTGTGTGTGAATCACTTGTGAGATCTAGAGGTGTTTGCCTTCATACACACTTAGGGTTATCAAGAACAAGATTGATGTCGAGAGCTTGGTGATCGCTTCAGTTGCTGCATAAAGAGCTTAAGGAAAAACATAAGTGGGAGTACTTGTGGTTGCTGTGAATCCAAGAAAGAAGTAGTCCGTGGACTCGGAGCTGTCAACCTAGATTTGAATAATTTACCTAAGTAATCACTTGGCTAAATAACTAGGTTAAACAACTTGTGTTTTAAGGGGTCTAAAAACGTACAAATATGTATGTGGATATTGTACGTGTATCGGCTTACTAATATGCCTAGAACTATTACTTTAGAACAACAGTATATTACATGTGCTTTGTGCGAAGGATAAACCTCTTTTTTTTTTTTTTGGTTTCGTGTCATAATATTTTGGTGTTCATTTTTTAGGGCTCTTCTTATAATAGTTCCGGTCATATTAGTAGTTCTAAATGCATAATTTTTGTAGGAAAAAGGTGTTAACTTCAAATTGAAATAAATGAAAAATTATGACACTAAACTAAAAAGCCTCATTGCATGCGCAAAGCAACAAGATATATGTTGCTGTTGTGGTAAGGATTGTGAATGTAGGCCTTCTAGCTTTCTATTGGGTGCTCTCCCTCCTCATCTCCCTTGTGGGTATCATCATGTGGATTGTCAGGTTAGGCCCACTCTATAATTCTCTCTTTCAGTTTTCAGTTTATTCAAAAATTGAGAATAAGAAATTTGAACTTTGAACTTTTTGGTTGGAAATATCAAAACGTACTCTTATAGACATGTATTCTTAATTTACAAGAGTTTTTAAGCACATGTCCAATAAGAATGTATTTCCATGGAGTTCCATGATTGATGGATACAAAAAAAAAAAATGTATTTCCAGATGAAGCACTTGTGTTATTTAGCAAGATGTAAGAGGTACACCACGTTGAACCCAATTATGTTACATCTCTAAGTGCTCAATCATCTTCTGGGCATGTTGGGCGGTTGATAAGGGCCAGGAAATATTCAAGAGCACATGGAGAGAGATTACTCGATGAAACCCAAAGATGGACTAGGTCAATTATGCTTGCATGCATGGTTGATCTCTTAGTGTTAGGAAATTTAGATCCCGGTTGATAGAATTAACAAGTTTTAAATCCAAGTTATTAATTAGATCTATTATGAATAATCCTTGTTCAAAAAAACAAACATCAATATCATGTCAATATCATGCACAACAGAATAGTAAATAAGACAAGATATGATGACCTAGGAAAACCAATGAAACAAACTAGTTTCATAGTAAAAAATATGGGGGGAAACCTTCCCAAAAAGCAATCTACTATAATAAAGAGAAGTTTTAGATCTAGTACAAAACCTTTGTCATTAGACTCTACAAACCAGTAGATGAACTTGCAGCAGAAACCTTCTACCGCTTCAGAATCTTTGAACTCTCCAATATATGAACGCTCCACCTGCAATCATAATTGGAACCTCTAATTGACTTCAAGAACCTCTTGAAAGTTTTCTTCATAGTATTAAGTCTATGGTGGTTGCCATGACTTCAGCTTCTTCACCAATGGAATCTTCAGATTTAATTTAAAACTCTTTGGTATGGCGAAATAGAGAAAACTTGGTTACAAAACCATAGCCACATAAATAGAGTTTTTCTCTCACTAAAAAGCCTAATATATGGCTTATGATGTCCTTTAAATACCGGTTCAAATGGATCTCAATTTGGGCTTCAAACGAATAAGTTATAGGCTTTTTCATGTAGTTGAATTTTGTTGATCTGTGAACCTTGATGTATTGAGGAGGTATCGAGCTTGTGTTGAGGAGATAGTAGGTTTTGAGCTTCTATCAAGAGGTATCAAGATAGTATCAAGACTGCTATCTAGGTACATGCTGAAAATGTGTTGAAAATGTGTTTTTCTTGAGCTTTTCTTAAGCAAAATTTTTGTCTTCAACTTGATCTTCAATTACAACTTTAAGACACATCAAAACTCAATAAAAGACATAATTTGGCATGATTTGACAATACCAAAACACATGCCCTAACAATCTCACCCTTTGTCAATCCATAACAAAATCTCAAGAATAAAAGTAAGCCAAATACATTAATAACCCGAATACAATGAATGAACCTATATTCAAATAAGCTAGCTTATCTAAAAACAACGAGTCTTGAGAAACCATAGCACGAACTATGATTGACTGTTTTGATTGGCTCCATACCTATCTTTCCTGAAAGCATTTAACAAACATGTTATGCACATTATGTGGAAAACAATGACAGATAATAAACGAGTAAAGCTCAAGAATATGTATACCAAAGTACATCATGCTCTCCCCCTAAGCAAATAAAGCACATCTCCCCCTTACAAAAACATGTATTGCTCCCCTAACATGTAGAATCTCCAAAAACCACATTTTCTCCCCCTTTTTGTTATGATTGACAGAGGGCACAAAAGCTAAAAATCTTCATATGGGAAACATGAAGATGATCAAAGGTGAACAAAGAATCTATATACAAGCATGAATGTAATGAAACAAGATGCTATGAATATCAAGGGGACAACATATGCAAAATATGAATGGCACACATATGAAATGCAAACAAATAAAACTCCCCCTATGAAGAGCTAGGTTTGTAAAAAAAATTTCTCCCATTATAAAAATAGAAGAACTGTTAGAGAAAAACATTTTGCGGAGATTAAAAAAAAACACACATGAAAAAAAGAAGAAGAGATTTTACATAGAATACCAATATTCTCTCTTTCATTTTATGCAAAGCTTGACACTATGAGACCTATGTACCGATGCATTTAAACACTTCCAAACATGATCATCTAAGACTATACAATATAGTTCTCAATGAAATAAAAATTCAAGCATGCAAGGTGTTTTCATGTGAATATGTGTGTTGTCAACTCACATCAACCTCAAAAGTAGTGAAAAGTTATGAAAATAAACATTATCAAAATTCCAAGGTTTTCAAGTCAATCAAAGAATTTTGAGCTTGAATCCATTTTGTTTTTCACTTTTTCTCTCTATGCATATATATTTTCTTTTTTCTTTTTCATAGAGGTTTTCTTTGCATTTGCATATGATTTTTATCCACCCTATCCCTCCAAAAAAATTATTTTCCTTTTCCACCATATCTCTCCAATAAGTATTTAAACATCCACGAGTGGCGGCTTTCACATTATTGAATTAGGCAGCCATCTCTATGAATAACACATCATGTAGCTTCACACTAAATCAGAGGTAGCCCTTTCCACTATCTTTTCAACATGTGTGGAAAATCCAGAATATTTTCAAGAGTCATATCAATGCTTGACTTAAAAACTCAAGGTTCTCAATGAATATTTATTCCATAAAATTAACCTACAAGAGAGTTTAATAAAGAGTAATAATTGTACATGTGCTAAAGTAGAAAATACAGTGCATACATGACTTTTATAAATTGATACCATCATTTGTAATCATCTCAAAGTAGTCATGCACTAGTTATGCTACACACACACTTTCCAAGTTTCTCCACAATGTCAAGCATGTTTCAAATCAAGAGAGAGATATTAATGTCCATGTAACACATCTCAAGAAAAAAAAATTGTATATTTTTGAGATTTTTCAATGTTTTTGGATTTTTGAATTTTGACCAAAAATAAAAGCACTCACAATGCTAATTAAAAAAATGCAATGCATGAAAACATGCAAATAAATACAAGTGATTCCAAGTATGTATGATATGCATGAAACACAAGAAGGAATAAAAAAAGAATGTCCTACTTAAGATGGGAAGAATTAAAGTAGATGACAAACAAGAAGACAATTAAGTCTTGGAATCATTCCTCACCCATACAGCTTTAGTCTTGGGTTGTGAAGATGAAAAGGCATGGGTCCTAGCATGTCTACTGGAGGACATAGAGGATAGAATTCCCCTTAAATTGAGTTAAAAAACTCAAAACTTTTAATAACTATCCAAGCAAAGGTGTAGAACTTTGAGAAGAAACCTAAGATCTTTTTGACACTTGCTTATGAGGATACAACTTGAAACAATTAGGGCAAGTGTGTCTAGGAACACCACAATGGTGACAAACATGAGTAGTCTTAGAACTATTGGATTTCTTAGAATGAGGTCTAACAAAGGTTTTAGAATTAGACATATCAATTATAGATTTTTTTACCTTTATTAACCTTTTCAAATTGAGGCACAAAAACAGTCTTTGATCCAGAAGTTGTGGAAGAAGAGGGGCTGGAGGAATCAACATATCCTAAGCCAATGTTATTAGAACTACGTTTTTGAGCACTCGAAACCTCATCAAGCTTTGGACTAGACATCCTTTTTATTTGAGTTCTGCCTTGACTAAGCTCAACCTCAAGATTCTTGATCTTCTCATCTAATGAGGTGTTCTCCACAATAAGAGTCTCAACTAACCTAGTAGTCTTATCTAGTTTGACTAACAGATCAACTTTTTTAGTTTTTACCTCATTATGTTCTTTTCTGTGGAGATGGGAAGTCTTTTCAGATTTTATGTATTCAGTGCATAGCTTATCATAGGCTTCTTGAAGGTAAACTTCTCAGGAACTTCATCATCAGAAGAATCCTCACTATTACTAACATTCTCCACAATCACCTTATTAGTTATGGCAGTAAAAGCCATATAATTACCACATTTATCCTCATACTCATCAGAAATATTACTCTTAGTATCACTCAAGGTGACAACCAACACTTTACCTTTTGATTTCTTGGTCTTTTCCTTCATAAGATAGTTTGGGCACTCATCCTCATATGATCAAAACATTTACACTCATGGTACTGGATAAGTGTTTTTCACTCTTACCCTTCTTAAAGGATTCAAATTTCCTAGGAGTTTTGTTCCTATTCTTTTTCTTATATTGGAGAAGCTTTCTAATCTTCTTAGCTATGAAAGTTAAGTTCTCATCCTCATCCTCATCTTCATCTTCATCTTCAAAGTCATCACTCTCTTCCTCAATAGCCTTAAGAGCCATGTTCCTACTCTTTCCACATTTTCTTATTTTACCTAATCCCATCTCATAGGTTTGAAGGTTCCCTACAAGCTTAGTCAAAGGAATTGTATCAATGTCCTTTGCTTCTTCAATGGTAGTGATCTTGGTATGAAATCTTTCAAGTAGGGACCTAAGAATTTTCTTAAAATTTTTGGGTTTTGCTATAGATTCTCCAAGATTGAAGTAGAGTTCGCAATACCCTTCAGTTTAGCATAGAACTCATCAAATGTCTCATCCTCCTCCATCCTCATTTCTTCAAAACTACTGGTGAGTCTTTGAAGCTTAAGAATCTTTACTGCCTTAGTAACTTCATAGGTGGTCTTAAAAATGGTCCATGCTTCCTTGGCAATTTTAGTGGATGATATTTTCTTGAACTCCTCATTAGTCACACCACTAAACAAAGCATTTAAAGCCTTATTGTTGAAATTTGCAGTTTTGATCTTGTCATCATCTCAAGTAGTAGGGGGTTCACTTGGTTTCTTCCAACCAACTTCAACAGCCAACCATACTTTCTCATCAAGAGCTTGCAAAAAAAACTTTCATGTGAACTTTCTAGTACGCATAGTTAGCACTATCAAACAAAGGAGGAATCAAAAGAGATTATCCACGATCCATGACAACGGGGGTCAAGGATCACACTCAAGAAATTAATCCAATCAGAGTGTATCCGCTCTGATACCACTTGTTGGGAAATTTAGACCTTAGTTGATAGAATTAACAAGTTTTAAAACCAAGTTGTTAATTAGATCTATTATGAATAATTATTGTTCAAACAAGCAAACATCAATATCATGCACAATGGAATAGTAAATAAGAAAAGATATGATGACTTAGGAAAACCAATGAAACAAATTAGTTTCACAGTAAAAAACCTAGGGGGAAACCTTCCCAAAAAGCAATCCACTATAATAAAGAGAAGTTTCAAATCTAGTAAAAAAACCTTTGTCCCTAGACTCTACAAACCTTTGTACTCACTTTGATACCACTTGTTGGGAAATTTAGACCTTGGTTGATAGAATTAACAAGTTTTAAAATCAAATTGTTAATTAGATCTATTATGAATAATCAGTATTCAAACAAACAAACATCAATATCATGCACAGCGAAATAGTAAATAAGACAAGATATGATGATTAGAAAAACTAATGAAACAAAATTAGTTTCACAGTAAAAAACCTGAGGAGAATCCTTCTCAAAAAGCAATCCACTATAATAAAGAGAAGTTTCAAATCTAATACAAAACTTTTGTCCCTAGACTCTACAAACCTAATAGATGAACTTATAGTAGAAACCTTCTACTGCTTTAGAACCTTTGAACTCTCCAATATATGAATGCTCCACCCACAATTACAATTGGAACCTCCAATTGACTTCAAGAACCTCTTGAAGATTTTCTTCATAGTAGCAAGTTTGTAGTGGTTGCTATGACTTCAGCTTCTTCACCAGTGGAATCTTCATATTTACTTTGAAACTCTTTGGTATGGTGAAATAGAGAAAACTTGGTTACAAAACCCTAGCCACATAAACAAAGTGTTTTTCTCTCTAAAAATTCTTCTAATAGATGGTTTATGATATCCTTTAAATACTGATTCAAACAGATCTCAATTCGGGCTTCAAACAAACAAGTTATGGACTTTTTCGTGTTACTGATTTTTGCTGATATGTGAAGCTCGATGTATCGAGGAGGTGTCGAGGAGGCAATAGGTTTCGAGCTTCTATCGAGAGATATCGAGGTAGTATCAAGACTGCTATCAAGGTATAAGCTGAAAAAGTGCTGAAAATGTGTTTTTCTTGAGCAAACTGTGTCTTCAACTTGGTCTTCAATTACAACTTTAAGACGCATCAAAACTCAATAAAAGACACATAATTTGATATAATTTGACAATACCAAAACACATGATCCTAACAATTAGGACGTGCATAGAGTTTAAAGCTAGCGAGGGGGGTGTGTAATAGGGATGCATGAAAAATTGAAAAGCCCAATTCTGATGTTTGGGTGGCTCTGCTTAGTCATGTAGGCTACATAATGATGATAGACTGCAAGCATAGTTGCTATGATGATCGATCGTCGGCCTGGGGCATATCAGCATATGTTGCACTATCCGAACTTTACCTGTTGCTGGGAAATGGGACAATGTAACTGAACTTGGGAGATAATGGAGGTAAAAGGGATATCTATAGTTGGATTGGAAGCCACATTGCTTTAAAAGATTTTATGTTGAATAGAAGATATAAACCTAAACTGTGACTTTTTATTAGGGAGATATTCTCTTTCAATTTGTTTGTACAAGTATTTGCATAAGCCATCTCTTAGAACTCATTTAAATATTTTCAAGAGTTTTTATGCTTCTATGATCTTGACCAGATTTTAAACAATATCAAGTAATTTTCTTCAAATCATGCTGCTATATTGAAAGGAACTTATGTTCTTGATTGTATGGTTTTAGAACCTTTGATCAGGTTTGGAAACAATAATTGTTAGTAAGATGAATACAAATGTGCTAAGAGCAAGATTTGTGATTTTCACTATGGAAAGATCCAGCAAAAAACCCAAAGGGCTCGCTTGAAGCATTGTTCATGGTGGGGTGGTGGCTAGAATCTTTAACTTTCTAGAAGGTTGAGGAATTCGAATTTCAATTTTATAAATGCAGTTGACACTGGTGGACTAATTAATTTGAGGTAAAGGGATCTGTAGCATACTGCATACTCAAACAGTGGTTGTTATGAACATATTTTGTCTCAATTATCATTGGATGATGAAATTGGAGATATGAATCAAGATATAGCTGTCTATTTCAAAATCAATGTGGATGCAGCTATTCCAGATTCCCATGCCGCTATTGCAGTGATATCTAGAGACCACTTCGGAGTACCCATCAAAATCTGGGCAAGATCCATCAAGAAATCTACTCCTCTCCAAACTGAAACCGAAGCCTTGCTCTGGGCAGTGCAGCTCGCTAAAGCAGAGAAGTGGAGCCACGTGATATTGGAAGGAGATGCCAAGACCTGTTTTGACGCCATCAACTCCCCAGAGCTCCGCTGCTCCTGGACTTTACACACCCCCATTTTTAATATTCTTGCTTTCGCTTAGTTCTTTGTTTCCTGTTCTTTTGTTTGGGTTAGGAGAACCTGCAATGGTGCTCACCATGCAACTAGATTTGCTTTAAGCTATGTTGCATGGACACGGACACGGATAAGGGGATACGGCAATTTTTGAAAAATAAGGACACGACATGGCGGGGACACAGCGGTTAAATAATTAATTAAATTTTATATTTAGGCATATTTTTTAATATTTTTAGATGTAAAATATGTTTATGTCTAGAATTTAAATTATGTAAGAACTACAAATAAGTAAACTAACACCCAAAGTAGTACAATAATACACATAAAATGTTTAGAGTACAAACCATAAAAGGATAACAAGTTCATAATAAACATTATAATTTATGAGGCAAAACAAAAGGCTAAGTAAAGAAACACAGTAAAAATGACACTGGGACAGTGAGACTGTGAGAGTGGGATTAAAAAAAAAACAAACAAACACGTTATAACTTATATAAATAAGTGAGTAACAGTACACCCATGACCCATTCACCAAAATTAATATCTGAAAGAAAGTAAAAAAAAAATAAAAAAATAAAATAAAATAAAAAACAGAGAAAGAAGAGAACTAGAGAAGACTGGTCGGACCTGTTGTCCACGCCGAGAGAGAGAGCGATCGAAAGGGACAGGGCACGGCGTCGACGTCTATAGAGCTCGCCGATCGGCCCGATCTAGCTCCAGCGAGGGACAGAGGGCAGCGGCAACGGTAGCAGGCAGAGGTCAGAGAGAGGTGGGTTGAGAACTTGAGAGTTGAGATGTGGGTTTTACCTTAGACCTCTCAGACTCTAAACTTGCCTTTAGGGTATATCACAAAATCAATGGTATTGGTAAGTCCATCTGTCAAAATCTGTGATTTTTTTTTTTCACTGCTGGCGTGTCGGAACCGTGTTGGCGTCGTGTCGAAGAAGCGGAAAAAAAGAAAAAGAAAAAAGAGAGACACTCGCCGGACATCAGAATCCAGCGAGTCGTACTCGTTCCGGTGTCCGACATGTGTCCGACACCGACACGATGCCAAAAATGGTGTGTCCGTGCAACCTAGGCTTTAAGTTCTCATTTGTCTTTTTCCTTCAATAAGGATAGTCTGCCTCCTACCTTAATGGCAATTTGTAAGGTTGATTATCCCCCTTGTTTCTCTTTTTTCCAGTAATGAATTGCAATTTATCAAAAAAAGAAAGAAAGACACAACTGTCTGTTATTCATTAAGAAAAAAGCACTTGGAGGATGGAATTGGAGTTTCAGATGAAATTCTTAAATTTTCTTGCCAGTTTTTGTTATGGAGAATGTATTTCAACTTTTAATAGCGAAAGAGAAGCTTGCTCCAATGCAAAGAAGTCCTATATCAAGTTGCACTTAGTTCATGAGAGGAAGATATATGTTGTGGTGGATCAATAATTTGGGAATGGTGGTACTAAAAAGTTTTCAGTCAGGGTGCTCAAGAGTAGCAGTTGTTCACTCTCAACACTCGACCATGAACTTGCTTTGCAACCTTGGTACGTTTTCGAAAGTATGGTTGTGATTATGCTCTTTGAATATGGTTGAATGTTCTTCACATTTTCATGCATTCACTAGGCTTTTGATCTTAAATTTATGACACATCCATGAAATCATGTGATATGTTCAAATGGTAGATATAGGTCAACACCAGTCACACACACTCACCCTGTTTAGTCTTCAATCCAAATGAGATTTTGAATATACAAAAATATTAGGGGATCTTCACCATGTACACACATATTTGTTTGTATAGATGATGTAACATGATCAATGGTCACCATAGTCTAAAAACTAGTTTCACCGGGCAAGGTTCATGATGTTCCCAACTTGTAACTTAACCTTAAAACTTAGATCAAGGGTTCTTAAACTAGTTATTGTCTATGTAATTTTCATCTTTGAAAAATGTAACTAGGACCTAAAGTCATGCAATTTTCTCTTAGATTGTATTGAGGACCATAGTCATGCAATATTCTAGTTATTTCAACAAAGACATACATTTTAAAATATCAATAAAATTTCTTTCATTTTAGGTTTTCATGTTTTTCCAATTTAATTAAAATAAGTGATGAATCCATGTAAAACTCTCAAACTAGGGGGGAAAATATAATCAATCAAATTGCCATTTTAAGGGGCACCAATGTGACTTCGCCTGTTCATGTAGGTTTGGCCCAAACCAAAAGCCACATACTATTTTCTACCATTTGCATGTCCTTTTAGTAATCTCCCTTTGCTATATAATTTGTCCATCAATTATAACTTTTTTAATAGATAGCATAAAAGTTATTATTATTATTGTTTTAATTTATCCTCATGAATTCCAAAGGTACATTTTAATAAACCTACAAAAGGTGTGTATCTATTTATTTGCAACTAGTACATTATTGTACATATCCAATAACATATATTTTTATACATATAGCACATGATATGTTTATACTTATATTATGTTTAAATTAGTTGCGCAATTCTTAAATTTTAATTATAGATTTACATTTTTATTTGAAGTGGAATACTACTAGTTGTTTATATAGTAGGAATCTCCTAGTTTTAGTTGTTTCTATACTTTGTCGTACTATTTATTTCATACCTAGTAAAAGCCCTATCTACTTGTTATTTCCCCCTCAATCAAGACTTTCTTATAAGCAGCCCAATTGAATTTTTAGTGAAGCAACAGAAATTCTATGTTCCAAAAACAAAGCTCAATTCTAACATGAGAGTAAAAACTAATGGAAATGTGAAAGAATCTGTAGGTACACTATTTTCAAATGTTTGCCACTTGGTTTGCCTAAACAAAAGGCAAGCTATCTTTCAACCATGACAATTCATTTATTTAAATTGATCTTAAAACTAATTATGTGATATTACATATAAGTAATAATTTAATTTTAAATAGATGTTTTTAGTGTATGTAAGTAGCATAATTCTCAATTTTGGTATAAAAATGGGGAAGTAAAAGCAGTTGTCCATGAGGACGAAATAAATGTTTTTATTTTTGTTCCTGTATTTTTTGCTTCGATACAAAGAAGAAAACATTTCTTGGAGGCATGGTTGTATTTTTTGGTACATTTTTTTATAAAAGGAAAGTTCGCATTACGAATCATTTATTACTGTATGCAATAAGAATAGTAGTGACGTCCATGTTAATAAGCATTGTGGTTTTATGATCATATAATTATATGGACATTTTATACATCTTCTAAATTAATATTTCATAATAATGATAAAATAATGCACACTTTGAAAAAAAATATTCCTCCCATTTTCATAATTTCTTTTTGCAATGCAATTTTATAGTGTAAATTTAAAACATTTATTTCATGTGATAACAATAATAAGAAAAATACATTTTAATGAATCTATAATGTGTGTATCTTCTTCTTCTTCTTCTTCTTCTTCTTCTTTTTTTTTTTTTTTTTTTTGAGAATGTACGATGTATTTATCTATTTGTGTGCAATTAATACATTTTCATACGTATCAAATACTATATGTTTATAAATATAAAACATTATATGTTTATACTTTATACATATATTATATTTTGACTAAAGTTCACCTTTGGTTTGTTTGGGGTTGTTTTAATTTTAGCTCCTATCGTTTCAAAATTTTCATTTTGGCCCTTTAATGTTTGGTTCTAATTTCAAATGTGCTTTATTACCATTGTCCTATTAAATACCATATAGGACCTACCAAGTGGCACATATTAATCTTACATGACACTTCTAGTTTTTTGTCTTGTGTGAGAGAGCTATAATGTATTTTGGGTTTTGAATTTTTTGAGACTGTTCTTGTGCCTTTGTTGTATCTCCCTATTTTTATAGTGAAATTTCATTATATTGCCATCCATAAATGTAGGCAATTTACTAAACTATGTAAATTTGGTGTTCTTTGTGTGTGCTTATTATTTATTATTGCTTTTATTGTTATTGCTTTGAGTACTGAGGTGCTATTTGTACAACATTATTAAAAATTTATAATATATTATAAAAGTTAGATCCCACAATTGATGGAAACATACAGTGGTGACACATGTTTCTTTTTAATGTATTTGTTAGGACGTATGTGATTCACTTGTTAGGAACATATGTCACTATTTTATGTAATTGGCTAATCCTTTGACAAAACGCACTTTACTTGTATTTGGGTAGATCTAGGATGTGTTTAATACTTCAAGAAACCTTGTTTCAAGATCAAGTGTTAAAGCCATGCAAATCTGTCCAAGATTCAAGATGAGAAAGTGCTTGTCAATAAAGCTCGACAACTAGCTCAACAACTAGCCATCTATCGAGCTTGAAGAGCTGTTCTAGCCCCGTGGCTCAATAGCAGCTTGTCAGATAGGGCATTTGTCGAGGTTTATGAAAAACAGAATTTCAGTTCTGTTTTGACTCCAATCCGTGATTGTATGTTTGGGTTTTATTTTCTCACAACCCTAGACATATAAAAGGATTATTTTAAGGGCTGTCAAAGGTGACATAAGTTGCACAAGTGTTGAGCAAAATTTGTTCAAGCAAATTGTGACCGGAGACAGAATTTTCCCTAGTTCATCTTTTTTGTGAAGAAGTTCCTGTGTTTGTACACCGTAGGGTTTTATGACCAAGCATCTTCTTGATCTTCATCGTGTGATGAACTGAAAAAACTTTGCAGCTAACAACCTTCTCTAGTTAGTGATTGAAGTTGCATACTGGGATCCGCGCAATTGGTTAGTCACGTACTGGGAGCCATGCATTACAAGGAGAGATTATCACTACAGAACAAGTCCAATTGTGTATTGGGGTAAGGGTTCAACTGTAGGTTGGTATAAGGTACTGGGATTTCTTTACTTGTAACCGCTTGTTGTGATAAATGTGAATTCTTGAGAGTGGTGATCTTAAAATCACCTGATGGGGTATTGCCTCAGTTTTCCCCATTCGTAAACAAATCATCCGTGTCAAATTTATTTTCCGCTGCATTTAGTTTTATTGGTGATTTTTTTATACTACCATGCATATTGCATGTTAATTAACTTAATTAATTCACTTGGCTAATTAATTGGTTAATTTATTATAAGGGGTTAATACATTCTTAGCCTATCAGTATTTTATGATGATATGTGGTGACTTCTTAGATTTAGTTAGTATTATATGAACAAATAAAGCCATGTGTCAAACAATTATTTGTACATGTCAATATGTTTGCCATGTGTCAATAATAATTTACACATTTGAATGAAATAAAAGTATTTCTTTAATATGGTATTTATGTTCATGTTTTAATTTTTATTTATGAGCACTAATTCTTAATTTGTTATTTGCCTCTTAATTTTCCTAACCATTACCTTCCAATCACTATTCAAAGTGTTTTGTTAAAAATCTAATTATATCTAATTATATATACATTACTAAAGCTAATTATATATATTGATGATAGATTTAAAAACAAAAGATTAGCTTTTATTTTTGCTCTTCTCCTATGTGTCACGTTGGATTTGAGGAGTCATGGTTAACCAAGTGATAGGCCAAGAATGTATTGACCTCTTATGATGAATTAATGGATTAATTAGCCAAGTTTATTAATTAATCAAATTAACATGCAAAGCGTGTGGTAGCACAAACAAATCACCAATTAACTAAAGTATGTAGCGAAAAATAAATTGACACAGTGATTTGTTTACAAATGGGGAAAACCTACACGGCAAAAACCCCACCGGGTGATTTTAAGGTCACCACTCTTGAGAATCCACTATTATCAAACAAGCGGTTACAAGTAAAGGAATCTCAGTACCTTATACCAACCTACAGTTGAACCCTTACCCCAATACCCAATTGGACTTGTTCTGTAGTGACAATCTCTCCTTTTCAATGCACGGCTCCTAGTACGTGACTAACCAATTGTGCAGATCCCAGTATGCGACTTGATCTCCTACTTGAGAAGGATGTTGGCTGCAAAGTTCTTTAGATCATCACATGATGAAGATCATGAAGTTGCTTGGTCACAAAACCCTACGGTGTACAAAACACAGCAGCTTCTTTAAGAGAAAGAAGAACTAGGGCAAACTAGGTTTCCGGTCACACCTTTCTTCACACTTGTGGAATTGTGCTCTTGTGCAACTTCTGTAACCTTTTACGGCCCTCAAAATAATCCTTATATATGTTTAGGGTTGTGAGAAAAGAAAGCCCAAACATACATTCACGGATTGGATGAAAATCAACTTGAAAAATTGAACTTCATAAACCTCGATAGATAGCCATCTATCGAGCTAGCTGTCGAGCCACGGGCTTCAGCAGCTTTTAAATCTTGATCGATGCTAGCTGTCGAGCTTTAAAATCCTACACTTTCTGACTTGATTCTTGGACAGACTTGTATGGCTTTAACACTTGAACTTGAAACCTTATTTCTTGAAGCATTAAACTCATCCTAGTTTACCCAATTACAAGTAAATGGCATTTTGTCAAAGGATTAACCAATTACATAAAATGTTGACATATGTTCCTAACATAGAATCACATATGTCCTAACACGCATTTAGCTTCTGCCACATTAATTGTCTTTAGCTGTTATGTTTATTCCCATAATAATTACCAAACACCAAAGAAATCTATTTCTCTTCAACTTCCCCTCTTTTTTTGTCTTTCACTCCAAACGTTTTCTTTCAACAAGAATATATGTGCTAGAGGATTTGGAATTTGGTCATAAAAACAAGCTTTTTGTTTCTTTTCCTTTTTAAGTGATCAGTAGTTTTTAGTTTATATGAATATTATTTTGTTTATCTAAACCAGCTGCTTTTAGTACTTTATCTACGTTGGAAAACTTGACAAGATATGCTGGTTTAATTCATCTCAGCACTCTCCATTAGGTCCTCCCAAATCTGCTAATGACATTATTTTCCTAGAAAGGCTTCATATTTTTTGATAAGTTAAAAAACGTCTTCAGTTTCTCAAAAAAAAAAAAAAAAAAAACCGGCTTCATGTTATGTATATATTTGACTTCTCTTTGGTTATTGGAAAGGATCATGGCAAAGTGAATGAAAGATTCTTTAATAAGTCTTTGGGTGGTTCAATAGCTATTACTTTAGTTGTATTCCTCTTTAAGGCTACAATTGATTCCATGTAATGGCTTATTTGCAGGTATGGCCAAGATTACACAATTTTTTCTTGAACCATAGCCTGTAAGGATGTGTACTTGCTTCAAAATTAATTCAAATCAATGCCCAAAAGGTATGTATTATAGAGGAACCTAGACTTCATGTTTGCTTGAGAGGATTTAAGTGATGCATCATATATGTTATTGATTTTATGGGATAGTAAAAAAAAGTGATATATAAAATACTAATTTGATGGAGTTCGAGAGTGTTCAGCGTAAGTTTTTACTCTCTTCTAGTATCTTTTATTATTATTTTTAAAATCTTTTTTCACTCTCTCCTTTCAAGATAAGTCTTATCACATTTATTGCTCTAGATTACTTTTTCCTTTCTTGGTTGAAGAACTCCACTGCCTCTTCACGAGAAATTATAAAGTTCTCATGGTAGATAAGTGATGTGGTCTATCATTCTACTGAAAACTCTTACTTGTTTAAAATTGTTGAGTCAGAACAAATTTTTAAACAAAAACTGATTACTGATTCAGTAATTTTAAACAATTGAGAATTTTTTAGTGGAATGGTGGACAAGTGACATAGTCCACCATGAGAACTGTATAATTTCTCCCTTTTCACGTGGCCACCCAAAACTAACAAAGACACTGAAAATATTGAGAGAGATATGGAGAATGAACAAAAGAATGAAAAGCGGAGGAAAGCTGGAAAAAATGGAGTGCATAGGAAGTCACAAACAAAGAAAATATGAAGAAGAAAAGGGCGAAGAAGAAGAGAGACTGGGATAATAGAGAGAGAAGCATTATCAAGTGAAAACAAACATATATAGAAGGTAAGTCTATAAGTGTTTTTGTTTTGTCCGAAATCTATTTACTGGCTAGAATCTGATATTTATCTCGGTACAGCTGAAATAACACTGGTAAAAAGCCAGTATTTAATTTGAGACAAAATAATGGTGTTTGTGTACCGGCCTACCCACCGGTACAGTAAATTTTGGCTATATCGGCCAGTACGGTACAGTATTAACTCCCTTGATCCGTTGCATGCACTATTGACTTTATTTGGTAAACATTAAAAATTGGGAAGATAAGAGTTTGTATATTTTCTAAATATTAATGGATTTTATTATATTGTAAAATTAAGGGAAAATTTTACATTAGAGTTAAATGTTATAATTCAGATGCAAAAAAAGAAAGAAGGTTTAGATTCTAGACTAACATAAAACTTTAGAATTAGTGTTGAGCTCATCATAAAATGAAAATAAAAAATAGAAAAGTAGGAGGTTTCATATAAATATATATATATATATATATATATATATATATATTCCTTTTGATGAGAGTTCTTATTGTCTATTATTTTCAACAAGAGACTACTTTTAAGTAAAAAAAATTGTTATAGGATAGTCTATCATCCTGATATGATGTCACTCAATTTTTCACAAATAATATACTCAAGTACGAGGTCCTTAACCCAAAAATAAAAATAAAAATAAAATAAAATAAAAAGAAAGAAAGAAAGAAAGAAGAATAAGAAGAAGTGTAAGGTCCTTGTATTCGCACGGAACTAAATTAGCCCTTGTTTGTGTTCTTTAAAAAAAGAATGAAAAAAAAACCTTGGCTTTAACGAAGAAACAGATAAACCTGTACAAATGTCAGGGCATGACACGATTGGACTTTTTGCCTTTGAAATCTAAAATGAAAAAGAGTTGCGTGAGCCACGAAAGAAGTTTTAGTAAGAGATGGAAGAGGACGTGGGCTTCTGGTATTGGTTGTTTATGTTTAATTGTTTTAACCATCTCTTTCGAATATCGTGGCTTGGGCTTTGCGTGAACGGCAGCAACGTAAGCCTTCATGTCTTCTTTCTAGTCTATACTACTTGTGCACTCCGCCCACTACTTTTATATTAGTATCGTATATTCTGCTTCTTTGATACTATGAACAAAGAAAGATCAACAAAAGCCTATAGTTCCTAAAGCAACAAGGAAAGAAGAAAAAAGAAGAATCAACCAAGCAACAAGATATGTGTTGCTGCTGCGGTGAGGATTGTGAATGCAGGCCTTTGGGCTTCCTGTTGGGCCTTCCCTTTGCTTTCCTCTCCCTCCTCGTCTCCCTCGTGGGTATCATTGTGTGGATCGTCGGGTTAGGCTCACTCTTTAATTTTTTCTTTCGATTTTCTGTTTTGTTTTAGAAATTGGAAATAAGAAAGTTGAACTTTAGACATTTTTGTTGGAAATATAAAAAAGTGTCAATCTCTTAATTCTTTCAAATTCGTTAGAAAGTTTATGGCTTTTAATTTTTTTTTCTTAAACTAGAAATTTGAATAGTACCTTGTGTTGTGTTTTGTGATGGGTGCAGGTTGGTGTTGACTTGCATATGCCCGTGCTGCTTGTGCGTGACAATAATGGTTGAGTTTGCATTGGCCTTGATTAAGGCTCCCATTCTGGTGATGAAGTGGTTCACATCCAAGATCCCTTGTTAGAATTTGAAGTAGTAGCTCTGATATGGATTCATTGTTTGTTTCCCTTTTGAGGCCATGTTTGCACTTTGGTATCGTGTAGTTGACATTTAAAGGCCGTTGTAATTCTTTTAATATTTTTGCCTGGTCCATCTTGATTACTATATAATTTTTCTCTTTATTACCTTTCTATTATTTTTGTTCTTCTACAAATGAAATTAATGTGTAGCTTTTATTTTTTTATTTATTTTTTTTCAGTATTTCTTGTGATATATATAACGTGTTGAATCTACTAGCGTATAACCCAAAAGTTAGTTCAAATTCAAAAAAGAAGATAATTAGGTTTTTGATTCATATTTAATTATTTATATGAACCTCGATAAAATTAGCGAGTAATGTCTTTGGGAAGCATATTGATTGTAATTTCTGGACACTACACAATATCTGGCAAATGATCAAGGTTGTTAAACCCGGACCGGACCGTACGGTCCGACCGGGAAACCTGTGAACCGTTCAGTTTCACAGTCCGTTTAAGGTAAGGAACCGTTCCATGCGAAAAAAACATGGACCCGTCTGAACCGCAGTCCGACCGTCCGGTTCTATGAACCGTGGGCGGTTCAAACGGTTTGAACGGTTGCATTATTTCTGCCTCAAAACGACGTCGTTCCAGCCTTTTTTTTTTTTTAACCCTCTCTCAAAAATCACTCCGAAACCCTCACTCTCTTAATCACCCGAAACCCTCACTTCTCTCAATCACTCTCTCGTCTCTGCCTCTATCCCTCGTCGCCGTCGTTCCACCATAAATCCTACCATTGTTCCACCCTTGTTCCACCGTCATTCCACCCTTCTTTTGGCTCAGCCCAGATCGCCGTCGTTCCACCCTTGTTCCACCGTCGTTCCACCCTTGTTCCACCGTCGTTCCACCCTTCTTTTGGCTCAGCCCAGATCGCCGTCGTTTGTGGTGAGTTTTGAAGATAGGAAGAGAAGAATAAGGGGCGGCGAGGTTTATATTGCAGAGAAGCAGAGCCATAGCCGGCGAAATGTAAAGCAATAGAAATGGAAGTTGAGGTGGAGAGAGCGAAGAAAAGTGAGATATAATAGAAGAGAGGAGATTATTGGTGCAAGCGTGGTGCAGACGCAAGAAGAAGAAGAAGAAAATTGGGTTGTGGAATTTCTGGCGTGCAAGAATTGCTAGTTTGGTTGCTAGTTGCTACTATTTTCACGCGACAGTAGCTACAAAAGAAGAGAAGAGAGGCAAGAATGGGGGACCCGGGGCGTTGGTTGGTCCTATATTCTGGGCCAATGTAGTGTGTTATTTGACGAAGGGAAGATGGAGTGACTTTTTTAAGGTTCGTTCGTTTTTTTACAATTTTTTTTTTTTAGGAACGTTTGTTTGTTTGCGCTTACTTTTTGTTTCCAGACAGATTTTCCCAAGGCGGCAAGGTTAAGTGGACTCCGTTTTTTTGGTTTTTTTATAAGAGAAATACGTGGCTACTTGGATGGTACTATTACAATTATAAATTATTTCATTATTCAGTTTATTTTTTACACAATGTGTAGTTGTATTATGAGAATTTTTCTTGGTTGATTTCCTATGGTGTTTGGCTAAGAATTTCGTGTCCTGTGTTATGTTTGCAATGAGGTTTTAATTGAATTTTTCTAGGTTCATGGGGGCTGTTTTTGGTGATATATTCAGTGGGTTTTGCTGGGATTTTGGTTGTGAATTTTTCTGGGTTCATGGGGGCTGTTTTTGGTGATATATTCAGTGGGTTTTGCTGGGATTTTGGTTGTGAATTTTTCTGGGTTCATGGGGGCTGTTTTTGGTGATTGTTGTGAATTTTTCTGGGTTCATGGGGGCTGTTTTGGGTGATTGGTTGTGAAAATTCTGGGTTCATGGGGGATGTTTTTGGTGATATATTCAGTGGGTTTTGCTGGGATTTTGGTTGTGAATTTTTCTGGGTTCATGGGGGCTGTTTTTGGTGATTGGTTGTGAATTTTTCTGGGTTCATGGAGGCTGTTTTTGGTGATATATTCAGTGGGTTTTGCTGGGATTTTGGTTGTGAAATTTCCTGGGACTGGTTGGGTTTTACAGAGGGATTCGGTTGGTTTTTTTGGGCTTTTTAAGGGTGTTTCATGAGGGTTCTTATGGTTAGTTTTGGAGTTGTTTTTCTGTTTCAAAAGTTATTGTGAGAATTTTTCTTGGTGTAGTTAATTATGGAAATATTAGTTGCGAAATTTATGCTATAAATGCTGCTTTACTATTTAGTGAAAGTTTCAACAATCATTAACTAAAGACTCTGCACAGATACTTGGAAGTGGCTTGAAGTGGCTTTAAGTTTTCTAAATAAAAGTTTGTATACTTGTGGATGTAGGTTTTTATTATTAAAAGGTTTTTTTTTTTTTTTAAAATAATATTTTAAACTTTAAGTTAAGCATTGTTTACACTGTTGGCAAACTGCAGCCCATTGAAACTCTGAACTCCTACTTATATTTTTAAGTGCTGTTTGAGGATTGCATTTTTCAAGAATAATGATTTCTCTCTTTTCTTAATTTATTTTCTCACATACTTGTAAATGCAGGCTTGACAAAATTATAACAATGTTCATTTGGATTGCACAACACAACTGAAATATAGGGGAATGTGAACAACATTTTCATTTTCTAAATGAATTAGACTATTCTAGTTAATTTATTTATTTATTTATTAATTTAATGTTTTTATATATATTTAAAATAATTATTAAATTAATTATGACGTCATCACGGTTCGACCCCGGTTCGATCTCGGTTCGACCTTAAAACCCTTGAACCTCTCCCTTTTACGGTTCAATGAACGGTCCGGGTCTGAAAACCTTGCAAATGATGCCATACATACAGAGCTTCAGAGACTTCAAATTGTGTGAACTAGCTGAATAGGAACATTATAGGCTTCCATTGGCCACATTGTCAACAAATATTGCTATTCTTTAAAATTTAGACGGGCTACACATTGTGTTCAATCTAATTAACTAAGCAGTCTTAAATTGACGCTAGAATTGTCTTGTTTTGCTGGTCAATTTTGGCCAACAGTTTTAAAGAAGTCCATTTTAGACTTTTAGTTAGCATACGACAAAGGCCAGCCGTGATGGTTTTTTTCTTGCCGTCTTCATTGTCATCAAATTGATCACTTACTTATTTTGGTTTTCTTCTTAAAAAACAAAAATCCAAAAATAATCAAGTAGGGACTCCATATTTAAAACCCTCAATTTAAAGGGTAAACTGTTATCAATTGAGTAACCAATTTGAGGACTCATATTTGACCCTTCGCCCTTGGATCATGGTTTTCACACCTGCCCAATCTGAAGACTAGACATGGCAAAATGGGCGGGTCGGGTCGGGTTCAGGTCGGGTCAAACGGGTTGCGGATCAAACGGGTCACGGGTCAAAACGGGTCATTTTAAACGGGTTAAAAACGGGTTCGGGTCAATCGGGTTGCGGGTCGGGTCGGGTTGACCCATATTTTTCACATAAAATTTTTTTATTTTTTATTTTTTATTTTTATAAAGAAAACAATATGTATTTGCCATTTGGAAAGTTATGTGACATATTACTTGATATAAAATGCATTATTTTGAATTTACCACTTATATCAAGAATGAACTGAGTTAAAATTATTAATACTTATTCAATAATTTAAAAATTATACAAATCCTAACATTACTATCTAAAACAAAATAACACAAAGATAAGTAAAACAAATACACAAGTTTTATTTTTACACAATATCGACATTCCAAAATATAAAAATAAAAAATTACAAATTACAAATGACTTATTGGATAACTCATTTGATAAAGAATAAAAACATATAAGAAAGTTACAATTTTGAAAATTAATTTTATAATCTATTATCAATTGTGGTTGGCACTCTATTTCAATTTGAGATATACATTAAAATTTGATTGCTTACTTATTTATACATGGTCTCTTTTATGAAGATCATATCATTGTTAAGCAGCACACACTTTAGGAAATATCATAATTTATTTTGAAAAGCCGTTTATTTTGAACATAAATTGTTAAAAAATAGGTCTAAGCATTCATAATTTATTCTAATTTGATACTTTGGCTTTACGATTTTCACACTTGTGAATGCGTCTCATACATGTCTACAATTTAAATCTATTTTTAACTCTACTGTAACCAAATTATCTTGGCATGTACTTTGCTATTTGATATTTAAAAATCTTTACTCATTACAGAATGCTCAACCATTTATCTTTCAATTAATTTGCATGCAGTTATGTAAATGTATCAATTGTTTCCTAAAAGCTCACAATAAACAATCAAACCAACATTGTCTTAATTTCACTATTTTTTTTTACCAAAAAAAGAAAGTTTTAAAAAAATGGTTTGGGTCGGGTCGGGTCGGGTTAACCCACAAAAAACACGGGTCGGGTCACGGGTCAACTCGTTTTTGCTTCGGGTTAAAAAAATCGGGTTCGGGTTAGGTATTTTTCGGGTCGGGTCGGGTCGGGTCGGGTCAGAAAATTTTGACCCGTTTTGCCATGTCTACTGAAGACCTGTCTCTTAGGATACAAATCATACAATAATCAATATAACCCATTAAAAAAAACCAAACAAAAAGTAAAGCTTAAAGCATTCATTATTCATAAATAAAAGGAGAAATCTGTAATAAATAATGGAAAACAAATACATTACTCATTATGATATAATCGTAGGGAAAGTAAACATGCAATGCAGTTTATCCTAAATGCATGGACATTCTTAAAATGCATTTGAGGAAACAAAACCTAATCTCTATGTCATATTAATGGCATACCGGAAAGTTAATCAAACCTTCTCTCTCTCTCTCTCTCTCTCTCTCTCTCTCTCTCTCTCTCTCTCTCTCTCTCTCTCTCTCTCTCTCTCTCTCTCTCTACTAAAAGAATTATCGAAATGAGTTTCAAATGGAAGAAAAAAATTCTGTTGATAAATGAATTTCAATGCAACAAAGAAACTAAGTAAACATGCTGGAATTTTTTGAGATGATACATGAGCAAAGGCATTTCATGCGAGACACTTCATGATCATTATAGATGTACATTTTATTATCTTCATATATGCACTGATCTACACGTTTGAAACATTGCCATACCATAAACCCTAATATAAGATTATTAGGATGTCAAAAATGCACTCTACATGACTTGATATAACACTTGGTAATGCTATATAATTAGATGCATATTCTTATGGTTCATGACATATTAAAATGCATAGTAAGAATTATGTTTGTTTGTATGAATGATGTGATATGACCATTGGACACCATAGCTTAGAAGACCAAATTCACAAGGCAAGGTCAGTGTCTAATCCCTTCCTACCTTGTAACATAACCCCTGAACTTCAATCAAGGGTTCTTATACTAGTTATTTGTCAATTGGAAATAATTGTTTAGAAATTGTAAGAAGTTTATTAAGAGCATTGTTTATTTGGAGTTTTATTTAATTTTGAAATTGATTTCTTTTATTGAGATTGCAAGATCAATAAGTTAGTCATACATCTAAATTCATGTTCTATGGATTTGGGCCATGACATCTCATAATGACCGTTCAAATGATTATATTTTCCCTCTAAATTGAGGATTTTAAATACAGTTGCCACTTATTTTATTTAAATTACAAAAATAAGAAAAGTGAAAATGAAAGAAACATTATTGATACTATAAAATGTACATATTTGCTTATCTAACTAGAATATTACATGGTTTTGGTTCTAGAAACATTCTAAGATAAAGTTGTTTGGCTTTAGATCCAAATTGTATTCTACAAAGATGAAAATTAATCTCCAAAATATTATAAAATCTAAGGCGAAATAAAGACAACTAAAATCCTATAAGGCTCCAATCATCCCAAGCTCTACCTTGAGCCTTAGGCAGCAATCCAAAGATTCTATTTCCCAACTAAACCTTAATCAGAAAATTGTAATTGATAGGGTAAGACACACATCTAGTAAGCAATTATACACAATACATAACAAAAAATTGAGTCTAGCAAAGCACAAGTATTTTTTTTTTTTTTTTTTTTTTGATGAAAAAGCACGAGTATGTTGAATTCTTAAATCCACTAAATGATATCAAACACAATTTTCCAAAACATATAATGAACCACTTAATACATATGTAATTATTAAATCTCAAAATCATTCAAAAATACATACAAATAATTGATTAGAGCACAATGTCTTTTATATGTATATCATATGTGTGTATATGACACACATATGTGATATTTGTGTCATATGCACACATATCACACATTCTCACATATAGTCCTGTGAGCGGATGCTAACATCTAACCTCTATTAGTGAGGGTTCAACACTTATCTCACATACAACCCTGAGAGTGGGCTTACATATATATATATATATATATATATCTGATCAATTTTAAAAATATTCAATTAGTCAAATATCACAAAAGCAAAGTTTATACAAAAATAGAATAATTTACTTAATAGTAAGAATCATTTCAAATACAGAGGCATATTGAAGATCACAATATCGAATTGAACATAAACCAAAGGATTCTTGACTCTCTTAAGGAATGAATAGGAACTAAGGACTTTATATAAATATTTTACAATTTTTGAGTAAGTCTAAAACTCAATTCGCAAAAAGAAACTTTTAAATACCATTTGGAAAGTCGGAATACGAATTTGAAATCAGATGGTTTGAAACTGTTAGGTTCTAAGGAATTAGGAACTAATGTAATAGAACTTCAATGTGTAATGTTGGCAAACCATGATCAAAACATTTAGTCTAGATTTAGGCTGCTCAAAGTGTGTTTTTGTGTAAAGTTGGAATCGAGTGTACTGCAGGATTTATTGTGTAAATCTGCAAAACTCAACCGATCGAAAATTAGACTCAATTGATTGAAGCTTGTGCAAATTGTTCTTCTGCAGAATTTTCTAACTCAAGCCCAAGCCCGTATGAGTGTAAGGTTTAATGTTTTGCCTTAAGTATAAAAGGAAAAACCCTAGCCAAGTTTTATTGTTGTTGTTTATGCTGTGTGTGTGAATCTCTTATGAGATCTAGAGGTGTTTGCCTTCATACATACTTAGGGTTATCAAGATTGAGATTGATGTCGAGAGCTTAGTGATCGTTTCAGTTGCTGCATAAAGAGCTTAAAGAGAAACACAAGTAGGAGTACTTGTGGTTGCTATGAATCCAAGAAAGAAGTAGTTTGTGGACTCGGAGCTGTCACGTGGTCGTGGTAGTAAGTTTTCTACTCGAGGTAGCAATAGGATGTTAGTGGTCTAAGTCGCTATTGTAAAACTTCAATTCTTTCATAGTGGATCTGTTTTACCTTGAGGATAGTTAGGTTAAATCCTCCCCAGGTTTTTTATCGGTTTGGTTTTCCTAGATTATCTTATCATTGTGTTCTTTATTTTCCACACAGTGTCAAAGATATGATTTATCTGTGTTAACCTAGATCTTATAATTTACCTAAGTTAATCACTTGGCTAAATAACTAGGTTAATCTTGTTTGTGTTTAAGGGGTCTAAAAACGTATAGAAACAAATTTAAAGAATAATAATCTTTTTAGAAAACTTATGTTGAAACTCAATTATTTTATAAAATTAATTTAGTATAGAAATTATCTTTTAAATAAAACGTAGCCGTTGAAAACGTTATTTAAAAGCCGAAATTTCTCTTTCGATAATATAAAAATTCTTTTGATAAACTTTAGGAAACATAAACTCAAAAGTATAACTTTTAAAAAGTTTGACTTCTAAAAACCTACAAAACTTGTGAATATTATGCATAATTACTTACAACACTTGAATCCCTTTGAAAGTCCAGCTAAAACACCCTCTAAATAGTCTTAGAATACTATTAAATAGGACCTATATCAACCATGGAAATTACTTAATATCCTCCACAAAAGATAAAGTTTCCTTTGCTAGACAATTAACACTTTGACACTAATGCAAAGTTTCTCTAACCAATAATGTGTCCTTGCATTGATTGAAACTCATATTCCTATGAGAAAGGAAGTAGCCAAAATATTCTAGACTAGGATTTAATATACCCATTGAAAATGTAAGGCCATGTACATGGCCACCTTTAGAATTAAACTTTATATTCATGAAGCTTATATTCCAATGAAGGCTGAATGCTCGAAATGTGTGAAAACACAAAAGTTATTTAGACCCCCAAATTAAAGTTACGGCTCCATTGATTTTACTCTAACTTAATACTAAGTGCGGAATAGAGTAAATGCGAGCGGATAAACAAACAAGTTACTCTAACCCATAAACATTATAACACAGCAGTAAAATGAAAGGTAAAAGAGTAGGGAAGAAGAATGCAAACACAAGATAACACGCCGATGTGTTATTGAAGAGAAAACCGAAGAACTCGGCGAAAAACCTCTGCGCCGCCTTCCAAGCGGTAATCGATCCACTAGACAATCAGTTGGGATACATGGGTTAGCAAGAGACCCTCCAAGCTTAATCTACCCGATGTACCTAAGCCCTCCAAGCTCCTACTCCAACAAGGCTTCTCGGAATCGTGTCTTGTCTAGCTCTTCGGATCCCGTAACAAGCTCCATGTTGCATCTGCCATTCTTGGCTTCTTCCAATGCTTCCCAGCAACACCAAAACCTCACTAAACACTCTGAAAGGGTGTGGTAAGTGTTTGGGCTATCAACCTCTCAATGGTATGGAAATGAAGAGGTAGGAGTTGAGGAAAATCCACAAGCAATTGTGTAGAGAAATGTGGGTATAACAATCTCTAACTCTCAAGGTTTGTGGTTAGGGTTTTCTCTCTGAAGCACTCCTCAACTTTTGTGGGTAATGTGGGTATATATAGTATGGGTACAGAAAGTGTGTATCAGATAGCACAGTCTGGCAAAATAGAATGTTTTACGAGTGTCTTGCGGGAAGGCTTACCTGCGAGCTACTAGCGAAACATAGCTGTCTCCATCTGTCCTGACTCTTCGCATTTCAGTCATGTGCAGGGCACATGCATCATTTCGCGAGATGCTTAGTCGCGAGCTACCCGCGAAAACTCATCTGTCTTCAATTGCTTGAGTCTTCACACACTCTCTCTCTATCACACAATCCTTACAGTTAACTCCCACAATAAATACAGAGTACAAAAGATTGAATAAAATTATAATCAAATTTGGCACGAAATTAAAGCCAACAAAACATATAGTTGTAAATTACAACTTTACAAAGGTAACTTAACATAATCGTTGCACCTACTCTTTGTTGATACCTAAGTTTTCACACTTTGGGTCAATAAATAAGGCCCAAAGCTGAGGAAGCTAAGCCTTAGAGAATGGAGAGAAAACCTGAGATTTAATACCCAAATCCATGTCTTGGTTGAATTGGCTAAGAGTGGCCTAAGAAAGGATCTTGCTGCAGAATGCCTAGGTATGAGCACAAGTGGACCCATAAGTGACCTAAGACCCTTATATAAGGGAATGTCATGAAATAAGTCCAAAATGGCCTAACCCATTTGTATAAAAGAGTTAGAAGAACCAAGAACCTTCACTAGGCATTCCAAGGAAAAGATGGGAAAATAGAGAGAAGGCAGTAGAATGGAGGAAAACATGCTGTGAAAGAAGCAAAGAATCCCCAGGTTTAAACATCGCAAAATGGGGAAATTCCCAAATTTCAAGCGGTAGTGAGAATCCCCCGGTTCAATTACCATGGAATGAGAAAATTTTTAGATATTAAACACTGTAGAATATCCAACATGTAAAATACTACAGAAAGGGAAAATTCCCAAGTTTCAAGCTGTAGAATGAGATCTAATGGGTAAAGCAAGGTAGGCTAATGGTTTCACCCAATCTGTATCCCAAACACACAGAAGAGGTTTAACCTTTCATTGCTGAGATTCAGGGAAGTGTGGTTTGGCAGAGAGAAGGAATATCCTAGTTGTGGTAATCTGCCGCAACTCTTTTGAGATTGCTTTTGCTGGGAAAAACATTCATACCAAAAGTGGAAAAAGTTGTGTTATCATGAGGTGCATGTCATAGGGTCAATTCACACCAAGCCAAATAGCATTAATGGTCTTCCAAAATTTATGCTAAATAGAAACAAGTTTTAACCGTAAACCCAACAAAAAAACCAAAGAATTCTTCCGTTGTTGTAATCCAAAAGAGAGGAAAACAGGGCCAACAAGGATAGATAGACGTGGGGCTAGAGAAATCAAAAGAAAAGTAAAATGGGTAAAAGACCCACTCAATTTCAATTATAAAAGGAGCAAATCTCACCTGCCCAGGGGAGGAGGTAAGATAAGGGGAAGAGAGAAAAAGAGAAAACAAGTACAAAGAAAAAGAATGAGAGAATATAGAGAGAGAATATAATAGATAAGAGAAAATTAGTAGAGAAAATGTGGAGAATTTGTTCTCAATAGTGTACTTGCACCCTTCTACAAAATACACCTATAGAGAGATTACTACAAAATAGTAGTATTGACATGCACCACTATGAAAACTTCCTCTCTCCCACAAGACATCTCTCTTGAGTTTCTCAATATTCATCTTAATATGGTCCAATTTGACTCACATTCTAAACCTCACAGTTTTGTGCCAACTCTTGGCAATAAGACTGTGAGAATTGGAGTTGAAATCTTTTTGGCCCAATTCGTTTTGTGGAATGTATTTTATACATATATGTGTGAATACACATAAGTATATATACAAATATATATGTGCAAATATATAAATATAGTTGAGAAAATATGTGCTAACATGTTGTAACTAACATCTGCTTGATGAATACTTTCTTTGGGCTTTAGTATTTTTTGTGCAGGACTTATAATAGTAGAGGAAGCAATGTAATGATCAATTTACTAAAAGTGGAGAACTCATTTTATGGAATAAATCTCGTTACACAGCAGAATAATATTACTTTTGCAGAAAGTGGAGAACAACCCCTTCAGTTGTAGTAGAAAAGGAAAATAAGCCTATTTCGCATGCAACACTCCTTGGACTGGACTTAATGTTTATGTACAGACTGGCAGCAGCAGAATGGGACCCTCAAGCTCATTCCATGAAAGCATCAGACTCAGCTTCCTTCTTAGAAAAGGCCTAGGCTAAAAGATGTCTAATAGATGCAAGACACGTGGCTATGTGTAAAACGTGAAAAAACGACCCTCAACGCTCTTGAATTTAAATCTAGTATATATCAACCTTTCTTAGACCCAAGGTCTTCAATTAAATGGGTAACCAATATAATATACAAAACTATCATAAACTCAAGAGTATGGCCATCAAATCTTTATTTGAATATTGCTTATATGTAAACATCTTTCCACTGTAACCAAGAAATCAATATAGTTGACATGACTTCATCTTACTATGCTGCCAAAACCATATATACATTTTGGGATTTAATAGAACAGTATAGTAATATTGATCATCTTAGAGATGGGGTTATCAACTTGATTACACAGAAAAACCTTATGCCCCTAAACAATCTTGAACTCCTTCTGTCACGCTAACTCTCTCCCTCCCTCAAAATATTTCTTTGGCATACACGTTTACTAAGAAACCCTTTTAGTTTAAATAGTCTTCCAAGATTACCCAAAACTCTTAAACTTCTAATTCAAATAGGTTTTAATCTCTTATCTTTTTCCTACTGATAAAGAAAACTAAAAGTTTTATATGCATAACTCATAAAGTGGTCCTCACTGTTACATTTTTTTTTTTTTTTTTTTTCGCATAATAAGAAATAGAAATATAACCAATGTCTAGTTATAGAAGTATAAAACTAACAAAAGTATCTTATCCCTATTGGTTTTGCACACTGACTTGCAAGCCCAACACTAACTATATAACTTATATAACACATCATCGGGGTATTATATGAAAGGCACAAATGTTGATTTTCCATCATTTGCAGGCCCGTTTTACTAATCTCTTTTTGCAATACAATTTTTCTATCAACTACATATATTTTTTTATTAGATAGTATAAAAATTATTATTATTATTATTATTCTTTTTAATTTACCCTTATGAATTCAACAAATACATTTTAATAAACATACAATGTGCGTATCTATTTATTTGCAACTAATACATTATTTTACATAATAAATAATATATATTTTTATACATATTGATATGTTTATACTTATATTATTTTTAAATTTTAGTTGTACAATTCTACATTTTTAATTATTGTAATCTTAATTTGACATTTTTTACTTTATTTTCTAATCACAAATACAAACAAATAGATGATTCTATATTTAATTTATGTATAATATGCATATCTATCGATTTTAAGGGCAAAACGAAGATGTAAAATTTTTGTAATGGGGCCCAATATTTGTTTTTTAAATTAGAAAATGTTTACCTATAAAAAGCCCAATGAGAGAGAGAGAGAGAGACAGACGAAATCCTATCCTATTAATGTGTATATATATTACAATATTATTTACCAATAGGGATTTGCCAAGAATAAGCACTAATGGAATTTGTAGTGATATAGTGTTCTTAATTCAAAAATGAAATTTAATTCTAACATAAAGGTTACAGTCAAAACCATGCTAAATGCAACGAGATCATAAATGTTTTGAAAAGCTCTTTATTACTGTCCTGTCTAACAAAATGATAATGTCTTTCAACCATGACCATTCCTTTATTTAAAAACAATGGTTGATTATATATAATCAATAGCCCTACATACTCTCAAATATGCGAATTTTCTTCAAATTGGATTTTGAATCTAATTATGTGAGTAATAATTTAATTTAAAATTTTTTTTTTTTTTTTGGTGTGTGTCTAGTTATTGTATATTACTAGCAATAAAAAGACTTGTGACTTCAATGTTAATGTGCACTGTGACATTATGATCATGTAATTAAATGGACATTTTGTCACATCCTTTAAATTAATATTTTTTCATAATAATAATAAAATATTGCTCACACTTTGAAAACAAATTTTGCACCCCTTTTTAATAATTTCTTTTTACTAAAATTTTATTGTGTAGATTTAAAACTTTTATTTCATTAGATAATACAATAATAATTATTAATATTTTTAATTAATACATTTTAATGAATTTACAATGTGTGTATCTATTTGTATTCACCTAATAAATTATTCTACATATAAAATAATACATGTGTAAACATATAAAACAGGATATGTTTATACATATATTATGTTTGACTAAAGTTCACTTTTGACTCCTAATTTCGAGGGCTGTTTTCATTTTAGGCCCTAATGTTTCCAAAGTTTCATTTTGGCCCTTTAAGGTTTGGTTATAGTTTAAAAAGTTCTTTGTTACCATCAAAGGAAAAAAATACTTGTATTGGTGTTGGCTCTTTGTCAAAAAAACTTGACAGAGAACAATTATTCTTCTTGGTTCAAGCAAATGGTTGTTTTTCTTCTCTATAAGTTGTTTGAGAGGAAAAATCTCATTTTTTGAAAAAACATATGTACATTAAAAATTGACTTAGCAATTATTTTATTTTAAAAATAATGAGTAAAATTTACTTTTCATCCCTAAACTTTCACAAAGTTCATTTTTTTTTTTTTGTCCATAAACTTTCAAAAGTTCATTTTTCGTTCCTAAACTTTGCAAAACGTTCTACTTTTCATCCTTCAATTTATGTTAATTAGTTTATGTCCTAGGTGACTATCAGAGTATTGTAATGGTATCTAACTTAAACTAAACCATTTAATTTAAAATACTATGGACACGTGGAATAAATATTTCAATGAGACTATAATACCCCTCACATAGAAACTGATCATGCTTTACGGTAAAAATCAAAATTTCTAACTGTGACCGGTGACCCTTAACTGATAACTGATGACTGGCAACCCCAACTATGAAATCCCTACCCCCAATCGACGAACTACAATCTCACTTTACACTCTTTTGCTCTCTTTTTTTCCTCATGGTAATCATTGGAGGTGATATATGAATTATGGCAGGAAAAAAAATGGAGGAGGATTTCCATACCATTCCTCATCTCTATTGTTTGTCAACTTTACAATTCAAGCGCGCCTTTGTTCAAGCTTGTAAGGTTGAATTTATTCAACCATCTAATTGGCTTTATTCCGTGCCAAATTTGCTTGTAATTCAGCATTTAGTAACCCTGTATTTAGGTGGGTTTGATGTAAGGGTAGTGAGTGAGATAGAGTGAAGATTGCTCAAGAGTGTGCAAGAAAACAGAGACTCGCGGCTGCAAGCCGCCAGACGCAGCACACGTGCCAAGCATGCTGGAAGGTGAACAGTCATGCAAGCTGGAGCACTACAGGACAAAACAGGACAACTGGCCATACGGTTATCTCGCGATTGGATCTCGCGACTTAGTCAAGCCGCGAGCCACCCCTGTTTTGTAAAACCTGACGTTTCACATTCCTCTCCCACTCCAGTATAAATACCCCTTTTACCCACGATTGTGAGAGAGCTTCTAGAGAGAATTTTGAGAGAGAAACCCTAAAGAAAAACAAGATTGATTCACCCACAATCTATACATTAGAGTCTCTTCAAATTCCTCAACTCTCTTCCTCTCTATTGTCAAACCCTTGAGAGGCATTATACCAAACCTGGTTCTCACCATCATCATCACTGTGAGACAGCTGTTTGGATTTCTGGGAAGCAGTTAGGAAGGAACCAATCTTCATTGGTTGATGCTACGGTCTAGTAGCGGAATCCGGGAAGCTAGAAAAGAAAAAGGTTCGGCGCAACCTCATTGGAGCAAGAAGTTTGGAGGGCTTAGGTGCACTGGGTAGATTAGGCTTGGAGGGTCTATTGCTGTCCATGTATCCCAACTGTATTTTCTAGTGGATTGTTTACCGCTTGGAGGGTGGCGGAGAGGTTTTACGCCGAGGGCTTCGGTTTCCTCTTCGATAATACATCGCGTGTTGTCTTTGTGTTTGCATCTTCCTTCCTCTCTATCTTTGCCTTTTTATTATCTGATGTGGATTATATTTTGTTTTGACTTAGATAGTTTTTACCAATTCCATATTATAGCATATGTTAAGTTTCCGCACACTAGTTATTTGACATATTGCTTGAATTGGATAAGTTGTAATTTGGGGGTCTAAACGTTCAAAGGTGTTTATACACGTTTTTGAACTTTCAATTGGTATCAGAGCGGGTACACTTTTATTGGTTTCAATACCATTGTGTGATCCTTGACTCCTTTTTGAGATGGATAGGTCTCAATCCCTAAATGCACCTCCATATTTTGATGGTAGTAATTATGCTTTTTGGAAGGTTCGCATGAGAGCATTTCTGTGCTCCATTGATGAATCTGTTTAGGATGCAGTTGAGAGTGGTTGGACTAGACCTGAGGCAGCCAAATCCACATGGGATAAGGCAGCACTCGCTGCATCTAATGCTAACAGTAAAGCTTTAAATGCTATTTTCTGTGGTGTGTCTCCTGATGAATTTCACAGGATCTCCCACATCACCGTTGCCAAAGAAGCATGGGAGATATTGGAAACTACCTACGAAGGCACGAAGAAAGTGAAAGACACCAAGTTGCAAATGCTGACCACTCGGTTTGAGGAGCTCAAAATGAGTGAGGATGAGTCCTTCGACTCTTTCTATGGGAAGCTGAATGAGGTGGTAGTCAGCAAGTTCAATTTGGGGGAGAAAACGGAGGATTCTAAAATCGTAAGGAAGATCCTTCGATCATTGCCAGAAAGTTTTCGTGCTAAAGTGACAGCGATTGAAGAGAGCAAGGACCTAGATGACATCAAAGTTCAAGAGCTGGTTGGTTCTCTTCAGACTTATGAGATGTCGCTGCCCAATCAACGGAAGAGTAAATCTCTTGCTCTTAAGACCATTAATGAGAAGGTAGAAGTCCATGACTCATCGGAAGACGATGTGGTTGACAAAGATGTTGCATACCTTGTCAAAAATTTCAGAAAGTTCTTGAAATTCAAAAATAATGGCAAATTTGATGATAAAAAAAAAATTCCAAAGTTCTGGAAGGGAGAAAAGGGAATTCAAAAAGAAAGATGGAAAAGAATCCCAACCTACACAAGGTGTCACTTGCTTCGAATGTAACGGGCATGGACACTTTAAGAAGGAATGTCCGAATTATTTGAAATCGAAAGGTAAAGTGTATGCCACGACATTGAGTGACTCGGATTCGTCTGACTCAAAATCTGAAGAGAGTTGTGATGGAGAGGGGAACTATTCAGCTTTTATGACCATTGCTCATGTTGAGTCTTTAGATGAGTTGAATCTGCTTGTACAAGACCTTGGAGAACATAGTGATGATGAATCACTAGGAATTGTCGAGGAATCAGATGTTGAAGAAGATGTAAGCACAGCCAATCTTCAAAAGAATTATAACTCACTCCTTGAAAAGTCGGGTAAGTACACAAGGGTGGCCAAGGCAGCTGTGAGAAAGATGAAGAAGGCAGAGGAGGACTATAAAAGTCTCCTAATCCGATATAGGGAGGCCAAATGTGAGATAGAAACTTTGAATGGTGAGCTGTCAGAAGCTTACACAAAAGTGAGATTTCTTGAGCAAGAGGTTGTGCAAGCAAATGCTAAAATAGACAGGGTCACCACCAAGAAGCTAGATGATGTTATTTCATCTCAAAAGAGCTTTTCAGACAAATCCGGATTGGGATATACCGGAGGAAGTAGCTCATCTGAAAATGTCACTAAAGAAGTGAAGTTTGTTAAGGCTAAAGATCCAGTTGATGTTGGTCCTACTGCTGAGAAGCCCAAGATAGAAGAGAAGAGAAATGTGGGGAACGAACGGTTGTTGAATTCCCGTAATCAATATGTGGGCAGGTCAGAATCTCGAGCCAAATCTCGTCCACGACCACAAAGAGGTTCTAGATCAACTTATGTGTGTCATCATTGTGGACTTCAAGGGCATACTCGACCAAATTGCCAAAAGCTGAGAGCAAAGAATAGTGCAACACCTCAAAGGTCACGAGGACCTAGAATTGATAGAAGAAATTGGGCAGATGAACAATCTAGAGATCAAAATGGTGATCCCGGAATGATGAACGTGATGAAGATGATTGGTGCATTCACCAACTTCTTGGAAAGCTTCTCACGAAAGTTTGAAAGCCCTAACTCCCGTACCCATTCCTATAAGGAAATCACCCCAAACGCAAGTGACGTGTGGGTGAAGAAGGGTACTCATGCATAAGCATTACAACATGTCCATGCATTAATACTTCCTATGCTTTGCGACGATGTTTGTTTGTTTGCTTATTGTTTTTGCTGCTGGTTGTTTGCTTGTCTACTTGTGCATTTTTTTTTTTTGTTTTTGATCAATCTTTTTCTTCTTTTGTGTCAAAAATCCAAAAATCACATAAAAATTAGAAAATCAAAAAGCTTGATTGACATTGTTGAGTTTTTGTCTCAAAACTTGTTTTGCCTTGTACCTTTGTGCTAATGGTTTTGTGCATTTTCGAGCATTGCTTGTTTCTTTGCACTCATATCTCTGTGGGAAAAATCTTGAAATCAATGTGATTGTTGTAAATAGATCTTCAAACTTGTCATGAATGATGAGTGAATGGTTATGTTGATCTTGAGACATGCATAGACTTGTGTCTATATATCTTCCCACTCTTTATTTTTGCTATTGCTAAAAAGAGCTCACTAAATGTAAATCTCCAAATGAAAAGAGATATTGAGCTGCAAAAGCCTGTCGCACATACTAGTATTCGACTAGGAAAAAGGGAAAGCGACCAAAAATTAAAGAGAAATGTTTATTCAAAAGGCCAAAGGCTTGTTTCTTAAAGAGATTTATCAAATATCACTCTCACAATGAGAGGTGTTGTCTCAAAAGGATAAAAAAGATCAAATGTTATGATTGAAAGTGGAGTCAAATGTAAAGCTCCAAGTCATGTTATCAAGTTTTGTGGGAGGTCATATATACATATTTCTATAAGTGAGATAGATCACATGATCTAGTGCTAATTGTGTATGCCTTGGTTGAATTGATCATTGAAGCTTCACATTAGACTAAGGACTATCTCATTGTTGATATCCACACACAACACACAAGTTTATGTTCAATGAATGCCATAATCATTTGTGTAATTGTACTTGTTGAAATATGTTTTTCACATGCTCAATCTTTTGTTGTTTCAAGCACAAAAAGATTTTTGAGTGTTTTAGGTATTTTTGGAAAGTATTTTGTTCTTCTAAAATGAAAATTTCAAAAAAAAAAATTTTGCCCTGTTTTGGCGACTCAGTCGCGGGTATGTCAAGTCGCGAGCCTCAGTCGTGTGTTCGCGAGTCCATTTTGGCGACTTGTTCGCGAGTGAAAGGTCCAGTTGCGAGGTTATTCAGAGATTTTCGCGGCTCAGCTCGCGACTCCCTCGCGGGTAGACCTTCCAGTCGCGAAAAACACTTAGAAAAATTTTTTTCAAAATTTTTCCTTTGAGGGTCTTGGCGGCTCAACCTGGCGACTTGTTGGCGACTCACCTCAGTCGCGAAAAACGCGTGTTTGCCAAAAATAGGGACAGTTTTTAAAAGCGTTTTCCAGTTTTTCCCTCGAACTCTTGTGACTGTTCATTGTCTTTCTAAAACTGCTCTTACCCAAACACTGTGCCTCCAGTTTCAAACATCATTTTTGCTCCATTTGTTCTCAAAATCATCTAGTAAGGTATGGTTTTTTTATTCCTCACTACATATCTATGTTTTGAGTTCCATTTTATTGCTTTGTCTATGAGTTGCTATTGCTGTTAGAATCTTAATGTGCTCGATTTTTTTTGTTGAATGTACTGGTTTTTGTGGGTTGCGTTTGATTCTGATTTACTCTATTGTTGGTACATTGTGCTTTGTCGTTTGGAGGGTCCTCTCACTCATTTGGGATATGGGTTTGATAATGTCTTCTGGGTTTTACTCCTTGTGTGAGTACGTATGATTTTGATCTGTCTTTTGCTCTATTGTGGTTGTATGAGTTGTTCTGTGTGCATTTCATGGTCATGGTCGACTGTCTCATTAACAGTTATCTTTGAATATGTGTTTATCTATGCTCTTTTGCACTATCACCATTTTGCTGCACCTGTCATATTATGCACATTAGTATTGATGGTAGTTTATTTGGGTCTGTCCTGTCGCAAGTCTGTAGTTATTTGCATCACATCATGTTGATATTTATCTCGTGCCGTGCTGTTTTGGTTCTTTGCTGTGGGCCTATTTTCTTGCAGATGTCTCATCGATCTTCTAAGGGTAAAGACATTGTTACTGACAATCTAGTAACCCCAGTTGCTAAAAGGACTCGCCTCTCATCACAGGCCTCTCAAGACTCCAATGAGGAGAGGTTTAGAACCCCGCTCACTTCACACATCTACTCCAACATATTTGAGAAATCAACTGCTATAGTGGAACGGGTGGTGGAGTTTAACACCTTAGGGACCACATTCATTCCTCGAATCTTTGAGGCACGAGACTGGGAAAACTTGTTTGGGAACTTTGACGATCCAATGGCTGAACTGGTTAAGGAAGCTTTCTCCAATGCAACTGATCTTGGAGCTGAACTAATTTTCTGGGTCAGAGGAAAGGAGTTTATCATCACTCCGAACTCCATAGCCGATACACTCCGCATCACCAGGCCTCAGAATGTGGATCTAACTCCATATGATGATCGAACTCCAGAGATTCAAGATATTCTACATATCCTAGGTTCTGATCATGAAGTATCCAATACCGGCACATCCATCAGCACCGCAAAGTTTGCACCAGAGCTGACCACACTGAAGTTGATCATGTTCACTAATCTCTACCCACTGTCCAAAACTACATTCATCAATCTTGGGAGAGCTCAATTCCTCTGTGATCTTATTACTGGAGCCCCCATTGATATATGTGCTCACATCTTTTATACCTTGAGAAAGACCGCGGTTCGAGCTGCAGCTCGAGGAATTATCCCATTTTGCAGTCTCATCATGAAGTTCATTCTTCGTGAAGGCATTGTTCCTCCTACAGATGGCAAAATGCTGACCCGTCAGCGTCCTATTTCCATGCTCTCTCTTCAAGCCAGCAGAAGTCACTCCTCTAAAACTCCAAAGAGTGCACATATCTCTCCAGTTACTCCATCTGCCCCTAAGTCAGAGACACCTGCACATACCACATCTACTTCGCATGCTATTCCTGAAGTCCCACAAGCTAGTACTCCGCAAGCACAAACTGATTCTCATACTGATAAAATGGGGAGTTTACTTGATCATATTCAGAAACGCATTGATGAGATTGTGGCACTTCTCTACTCCACAAACAATCAGGTTCAAATGCGTCTCAAGACTATGTAGAATCAGCTAGACGAGATTCAACGAAAGTTGGACGACAGCCTTTAGCTATTCGTGCCAAAAAGGGGGAGAGCATGCAGAAAAGGGGAGAAAATTTCAAAGGGAAGTGTGCATAGTGATAGGGGGAGTACACACATACTTTTGGCATACTTTTGTTTTTAGTCTTATCCTCTAAACTTATAGGTTTAGTGTTTATATGGGTTTTATACACTGAGGTTTTGGTGTACTTTTGTTTCTAACTCATAACTTATACTCTTGGTTTAAAGTTTAATATATTTTGATGCTGTTATTCAGGATTTTTAGGGTTATTGTTTTATGCATAGTTTGTAGGCTTTATGGTATGTACCTTGCTTGATTGCAGCCTTTATGCTATGTTGAAATCAGTACTTTAATCTAAATGTCTTGCATTTTGATTTATGTACTGTCACTCTTGTGCCCTTGTAAGATTGTTCCTAGATGCATATACCTTGTGTACTATGCATTGGTTGAGTGTTGAACATACAAGTGTCTTGCCTTGTGCTTGTTAACTTGTATGTCCTTGTGTTCATTCCAAGTGTGAATGAGCACTGTGATCACTACCTTGTGGTGTTCACTTGGTTGATCAAGCCATGGTTTGTTTCTTAACTCCATCTTTGCTTGATCACATATTGCCTGTTTCATATGCATGTTATGATTTTCTGCTTACAATGATCATGGTGTATTGTTGTGTTTCAGGAGTATTATGTTCATATGATTCAAGAGCTTCACAGCTTCTAGAGTTAGGTGTGAGTGAGTTTTGTTCAACTGTTCCCAACTCACATGTTAAGTCTAGAGTCTGTTTTAGGGTTTTGTCACGGAATAGCCAAAGGGGGAGATTGTAAGGTTGAATTTATTCAACCATCTAATTGGCTTTATTCCGTGCCAAATTTGCTTGTAATTCAGCATTTAGTAACCCTGTATTTAGGTGGGTTTGATGCAAGGGTAGTGAGTGAGATAGAGTGAAGATTGCTCAAGAGTGTGCAAGAAAACAGAGACTCGCGGCTGGGACTCGCGGGTGACTCACGGCTGCAAGCCGCCAGACGCAGCACACGTGCCAAGCATGCTGGAAGGTGAACAGTCATGCAAGCTAGAGCACTACAGGACAAAACAGGACAACTGGCCATACGGTTATCTCGCGACTGGATCTCGCGACTTAGTCAAGCCGCGAGGTCAAGCTGCGAGCCACCCCTGTTTTGTAAAACCTGACGTTTCACATTCCTCTACCACTCCAGTATAAATACCCCTTTTACCCATGATTGTGAGAGAGCTTCCAGAGAGAATTTTGAGAGAGAAACCCTAAAGAAAAACAAGATTGAATCACCCACAATCTATACATTAGAGTCTCTTCAAATTCCTCAACTCTCTTCCTCTCCATTGTCAAACCCTTGAGAGGCATTATACCAAACCTGGTTCTCACCATCATCATCACTGTGAGACAGCTGTTTGGATTTCTGGGAAGCAGTTAGGAAGGAACCAATCTTCATTGGTTGATGCTACGGTCTAGTAGCGGAATCTGGGAAGCTAGAAAAGAAAAAGGTTCGGCGCAACCTCGTTGGAGCAAGAAGCTTGGAGGGCTTAGGTGCACTGGGTAGATTAGGCTTGGAGGGTCTATTGCTATCCATGTATCCCAACTGTATTTTCTAGTGGATTGTTTACCGCTTGGAGGGCGGCGGAGAGGTTTTACGCCGAGGGCTTCTGTTTCCTCTTCGATAACACATCGCGTGTTGTCTTTGTGTTTGCATCTTCCTTCCTCTCTATCTTTGCCTTTTTATTATCTGCTGTGGATTATATTTTGTTTTGGCTTAGATAGTTTTTACCAATTCCATATTATAGCATATGTTAAGTTTCCGCACACTAGTTGTTTGACATATTGCTTGAATTGGATAAGTTGTAATTTGGGGGTCTAAACGTTCAAAGGTGTTTATACACGTTTTTGAACTTTCAAAGCTTAACAAGTATTCATTTAAAAATGTACAACAAAGACCAAAATTTTGGCAAAGAAAAACAAAAGCCAAACGAAACTTTACTCTCGAATTTCTTTAATTAACATTCCAACCTCAATGAGAGAGTTCAAAGAAAATCTTGTACTTTCAAATGAATTGAACCTGATCCTTCAAAATGACATAGCATGCTTATTCTGTTAAACCTTGAGCATGAAATAAACCAAATTAATTAAATGGACTCCTCCCATACAACTGTATATAACATTAAATACAAACTATTAGACATGGTTTAACTTTAGCTTGGAATTTAAGTTGAGTCCACTATGGTTATACAATGGCTAATGAAAGACGGTGTTTATGCACCAAATTTTGTTTCTTTAATTGATGATTGCGAGAGCCTGATAATGCAAAAGTGGATCGTCCATCTACTTCACGCTTACCGTAAGACCAATGAGGTATAGCAGATGGTTTGGCCAAGAAAGTTGCATCAAGATAGACTTTTTGAATGTGATACATGCTCGAATTTTGTATATGGAAACTATCTAAGGGATGGTCTACTTCAACAAATAGGCACTCCTAGAGAGTTCCCTACTATTGGTTATGTAAACTTATGATAGGCCAAAAACGAATTGACCCCTTGTGATAAATTAATTGATTAATTAGCCAAGTTTATTAATTAATCAAATTAACATGCAATGTACGTGGCAGCACAAACAAATCACCAATTAAACTAAGTATGCAGCGGAAAATAAATTGACACGGTGATTTGTTTACGAATGGAGAAAACCTATACGGCAAAAACCCCACAGGGTGATTTTAAGGTCACCACTCCCGAGAATCCACTATTATCAAAACAAGCGGTTACAAGTAAAGGAATCTCAGTACCTTATACCAACGTACAGTTGAACTCTTACCCCAATATCCAATCGAACTTGTTCTGTAGTGACAATCTCTCCTTGTAATGCACGGCTCCTAGTACGTGACTAACCAATTACGCGGATCCCAATACACGACTTCAATCACCAACTAGAGAAGGTTGTTGGCTGCAAAGTTCTTCAGTTCATCACACGATGAAGATCGAGAAGCTCCTTGGTTACAAAACTCTACGGTGCACAAACACAGCAGCTTCTTCACAAGAAAGATGAACTAGGGCAAATCCTGTCTTCGGTCACAATTTACTTGAACAAACTTTGCTCAACACTTGTGCAACTTGTGTTACCCTTGACGGCCCTTAAAATAATCCTTTTATATGTCTAAGGTTGTGAGAAAAGAAAGTCCAAATATACAATCACAGATTGAATGAAAAACAGTCCTGAAAAACTGAACTTCATAAACCTCGACAGATACCTATTTGTTGAACTGCTGTTGAGCCACGGGGTGGAATAGCTCTTCAAGGCTCGATAGATGCTACCTGTCGAGCTTTAATGACAGACACTTTTCAGACTTGAATCTTGGACAGACTTGCATGACTTTAACACTTAAACTTGAAACAAGGTTTCTTGAAGTATTAAACACATCCTAGATCTACCCAAATACAAGTAAAGTGCGTTTTGTCAAAAGATTAGCCAATTACATAAAATAGTGACATATGTTCCTAACAAGTGAATCACATATGTCCTAACAACTTATAAATTGTCTTTTAGTTAAACAAATTTTCCCTTTACACCTAAAGTAAAAAAAGAAAAAAGAAAAAAGAATCATAGTGATATTGGGTTTATGTTTATTATGTGTATAAGTCCAAATGGTCCAATTTAGTATAAAAATTATTGACATCTACCCTTAGACCTTGTAGCATCTATATATACCCTATTGAGGTTCTTTATATGCAACACACGAATAAAAATAAAGATGTAGTTGTCTAAGGCTTACCCTATGGATGTAGGCTGAACCACATAATTCCCCTTGTCTCTCTTTCTTTCTCTTTATTGCTCCCACTTTTGACATCAATTTTCTATTTTGCTTTTTCTTTTCACAAATTTGGCATCAATCTATTAGTCCAGACTCGAATCTACCTCCCATTTTCTCACCCTCTACTGAAACCCCACTTCAAGGGCATGTCTTGAATCTAAAATACTACACAAAGCATTTTATCGTAATAATGTTTCTAACTCATTATAATAATAAAAAAAGAAAATATTAACGAATACCCTAAAGACATTGGTTTAGGAACTATTTTTAGAAACATTTTATTGCAAATGACAATGCAATTAATTTTACAGGAAATTACATTTTACCATCCTAAATTATATCCCAGATTACACTTTGAACCTTAAATTATTCGAATGCACATTTTACACCCTAAACTATTACTCTTGTTACATTTTGCACCCCCAACATCAATTTTTCTGTTATGTCTGTCGATGCCTCGCGACGGTCGACCACCCATCGTGGCGACGCTCATGCACGCCTATGCGTACAGCCTCTAGAGCTCAGGTGCTGTGAAAAGAGGGTGAAAGGGTACCTTTGTTATGTGATTGGAAATGAGTCAATTTTAATTGGGTTACCAAAGGTAAGTGAAGTTGCCACCAATCATTGGGTTTTTTCTAAAGTGTGATTGGTCACCTAACTCTATTTGATTTTATAACCAATCATAGGTTAAGAAAAATGGGATTTTTCCTAATCTAATATGGATAGATAAAAAAATCTTGATTCTTGAGTTTGGAAGTCTGATTACGTGTGGGCAGCATTTTGCCTTATTTGCGTGGTGGAAATCTAGCAACACTTCACCTTAGGTTCGTCATTACACACAAAACACTATTCTCACCAAGCTTTTGCTATGAGAATACGGCAACGAAAGTGCCCCATTTTCACAGCAAAAATCCGGTAGAATTTCGCGTTTAGTGTGCTATGGCTCATCAGTAGGGTTTTGTGCTTGTGCATACAACTGTAAACACCGCATTTTGTACCCCTTACGACTTGGGCCTCCGTTCCCCAATGATTCTGAAATTCTAAGGCACAAGGTTGGTTTAGGGCCCAATCAGATTCTAAATTGACTTGAGAAATGTTAAAATGGAAAAATATAGCATTTTATGAGCAAATAAATCTATTTTTAGAAAATAAATCTACTTTTAGATTTGTCAATCAGACTCACAGTGGTTCTAAATACCAATGCAATAAATTCAGCTCCCTGCCTCCAAATAAAGCACCAAGATCTCTTCCCTCAGGAAAACTCAAATCTAATCTCGCATTAACCTAAAAAGCCACCCCCAAAAAACATCAAATCTATGACTATGACACTAAATATTATAACAAACGGATTCCACTCCTTATCCCGATATGTGGTTGCTACATAAGATAGTTCAACAAAAGTTACATATACGTTTGTCTCATTCAAAATTACATTAACTAGGAAAACAAAAGAGGCCCCTGTAAGGTTATAATATTCATCCCATTCAAAATTACAATAACTAGTTTTACATTCAACAATTGACAAGACTTGGGAAGCCAGTGTTATCATCAAATTGGAATGTGCAAACAATTCCCATATAATAAAAAAAATCCAAATTAAACCCAGTTCACAATCAACAAGTTCAAACCTTTATCCAAAAAAAGCAAAACCAACAACATAATTCAGCCAAAGCGATGAAAGAAGAAATGCGTATAAAAAAGCCAATAATTGATACAAAGACACCAAACACATACTCCCAGAGACAAACAAACCCACAAGCCCCAGAAATCTCCACCTTGCTAAAATCAATAAAATTAGAGAAAGAGTGAGAGGCATCATACCTAACTATGTGGGTCAATCGATGCAGTGTTTGATGCCCTTCTCTGCATTAGTTAGATCGACCACTCCTCTTGCTAAAATTGCGTGAACTCGAGAGACTACAGTGAGCCGAGAGAGAGGCGGAGAGTGAGTGAAGAGAGAGAAAGAAAGGAGAGAAAAATATAAACGTTGGTTCGATTTTTTTATTATATAGCGAGTGAAAAGAATCGCTATGTCTGGTGAGGAAACATAAGTGATGTGTCAGCAAGTGTGTCTAACATCAAGCATGCAACTGAATAGTACACGTGATGTTAGGGATGTGCACCAAACCACACTAATCGCAAAAATCGCACCAAAACTGCTTGCAAAATGGCATAACCACACCACACTACAAGTAACAGTGCACCGCACCGCATGGTGCAGTGTAGTTTGTGGTTGTATAATAAGAGAACTGCACCGCATCGCACCCTCTATATATATTAATATTTTTTAAAAATATTAAATATTTTATTAATAGTTTAATAACTTTAGTTTTCAAAAAAATAATAATAATAGCCCTAGCTTTCAAAAAAAAAAATTTATAACCCTCGCAAATGTTTATTAGGAAAGCGAACCCAAAATAAAGAAAAACTAGTTCAATAGTTTAAAACTTGACTCAAAACTAAGTAAAAAATCAGTTTTGGGCTAGACAGGAAAAACCCAAAATTTGAAAAATATACTAGTTTCAAGCCGTTCAAATTGTATTTAATACCACATTGCACATGTGATCACAAAAATGAGATGCGGTGCGGTTATAGTTTTGGCTAAACTCTAAACCGCATATTACTGCACATTTGACCGCAAAAATTAAGTACAATATAGTTATGGTTTTGGTTAAACGGCACCACAAAGTACGGTGCTAAAAATGGCTTAAAACCACACCGCACTGCACTGCGAATACCCTATTTGAAATTGTGAATGATCAAAATGGGATTTGCACGACATTGGGTTGACTTTATTTATCTTAAGCAGCATGTAAATATATATATATATATATATATATATATATATATATGCACAATATGTCTCATCAATTGTAGCTTAATTTTTTTTTTTATACTTTTATTTTATATTTATAAAGCCTTTAGCCGAGGCTATGATTCCCATTTCCTCCCATTTATATATCACCATATATAGCAACTTCGGTATGATCAAATTGAGATCTAAAATAAATATAGAAAGTCAAAGCGGTGATTTGGGACTACCATTACTATAGTTGACCTATTTGGAGTAATCCAAGAATTTAAAATCATAGGCAAAACGTAATAGTATCACGTAGAAAAATAACTTTAGGGAGAATAAATAAACCCTTAAACATACCTGAGCAATGATATTCAATGAATTGCTCAGTGGGTTAGGCCATGTATCTTTGGGGTGATTTTATCTTTGCTCTTGCTTATTTTATTTTATTTTATTTTTAAAAAAATAAAGGTATAAGAATTACCTTGGGTTCTTGACACAAACTATCTTGTTCGTGCCCAGGATCGTTGACCCACAGTAACACAATGACATTTTTTGCCAAATCACGTCGATGTGATTTGATTTGGCCTCCAAATTTTGTGCGCTCGTCCCTTTGGGGTGGAAGACACTACAAGACTGCTTTTGTCGCAAGTAGATATGCTTCTATCAGAGGATCTTTACATGATATTCCATCTATCTGACCGAAATTGACTATAGTATCATGGTGTTCATATCTTTTGAATGAATTAAGTGACCCTTTGTTATGGGAAGAGAACAATGACTTGTCTTTTTCCACAGATGACACCAAATTGATGATGCCAAAAATCGTTAGTTGGATCACTTGTCCAATTTAGAGCTTTTGAAAATCTTGTAGGGTCTGTAAGATAAAAAGAATTTATCAAAGAGATCACTGGGTCGTATCCAATGGAGGAGCCTCCAATGCTTGAATCAGTATAAGCTCATATCTTTCGTATATAGATAGCAGTTTTATAGTAGTTTTTGACGTACCTTAACAAGTGAGTCAAATTGTCCTTTTTATAGGTCACTTAGGTAGTTGTTGGATATAATTGTAGGTGATTATTACCTTGAGTAACAATTATTTTCTTAATGGGAGTTTAATACCTTTAAGTAATTGTCATCAAAGAATATGTTGAATGTGATTGAGCGGTTATTTATCTTTCTTTAATGGCTTGCTAGTAACTTAATGTAGTCCATTATGCTGGATGACAAATTGATTTTCTTGGACTCATAGGAAGCTGAAAGTAGCTTATTACATAAGTTGAGATTGTTTAGGCTACAACGTTTATCAAAATTCCACGACTTGCTTAAGGGTCCGTTTGGTTGGAGGAGTGGAAAAGTGAGAGGATGGAAAATTAGTGGGAGGATGGAAAAGTGGGAAGATAGAAAAGATTTGGTTTTCCCTCATGTGTGTTTGGTTGGAGGGGTGGAAAAGTGGGAGAGTGGAAAACTTTTTTGTTTGGTTGGAGAGAAAAATGGGAGGATAGAAAATGTAGTTTATATAAATTGACTATTATGTTCTTATTATATAATAGTAGGAAAGTGAGAGGGGTAGGTGAGTGTAATAAAATGGGAGTATTTGTATAAAATGCATTTCTTATCACTTTTCCCTCCTCATTTTCCTCCCAATTTGGGAGGATAAAAAAAGTGGGACCAGGAGGGAAAACTTTCTCTCCTATTTTCTGTCTCTCCTATTTTCTTTCCTTAACCAAACAGTAGAAAACAGCAATTTCCACCCTATTTTCCATCCTCCCTATTTTCACCCCAACCAAACACACCCTAAGAGAGAATTATGTTTCCTTTCAACCTTGTAACTTTTTCCTCAAACTTTCTTTTTATCTTAGAAAAAAAGCTGGCTTCTAATTATGTCCGACAAGAAAAGGTGCACACAAGTATTTTTCATTCTACTTAATGCTTTCAACTCCCAAAGCCGACTTAATTGCATCTTGTACTTATTGCACGGTGTTGATAGTGAAGAACAATAATATCTTGTTAGTATTCAATTGCATAGTTTTCATACTCGGACCGTTTATTGAACTAAAAAAGGGAAAGATTTAAGATTTTTAAGGTCAGACTGAGGTTCAACCAAGGTCGAACAGTGATGACGTCATAATTAATTTAATAATAATAATATACAAATAATGGTATTAAAATGGTAAACTTAACAATTGTTACTAAAAATATGTCTTAAAAAATTGGCGAAAACCATATTTTCATTTCTATATTTTCACGCCATTGTCACTTTGGTCCCTATATTTTATTTTCACCGCTTTTACTCCCTATCCTGAAAAACGTGTCTCGTTTTTGTCCCTACCGTTACATCAAAGACGAAAAATGCACATACGGCAAACGGCAGAATTATCAAATATTAAAAATATTTTATTTTATTTTAAAATAAAATAAAATTTTAGTTATCATTTAATTATTTAAATAATAATTGTTCTTCATGTTCTTCCCCCAAGAACATGGTTGCCCAGAAAATAAGAAATTCAAGATTTTTTTTCTCTTTTCTTGCATTTTCTTAGCATCCAAAGAAAGCAAAAACATATACAAAACCATGATCAAACTCAGATACTCTAACACAATCAACTAACAAAACCCAAAACACTTAATCAAAAAAATAATAATAATAAAACAAACAAAACCCAAAACACAGTCAGATCAAAAAAAAAAAAAAAAATACCAAAAATACCAAAACTCAAAGCCAATCCTCATCAATAAAATACACCAAAACAAAATCATGAGCTAGTCAGATCAAACCACGGTGACCATCTGGGTTTAGAAAGAGAGAAGATAAGATCTCGGTCAAGGTGGGTTTCGGCCATGGACCTTCAACCATGGGGTTTCGGCCATGGGTCTTCAGCCATGGATTTAGAGAAGATGAACATAAAATTCAAAACCCAGAAAATTTGAATTCAAACCCAGATTGGCCGAAATACAAAACTCAAAACCAGATTTCAAACCCCTACACCAGCAAAGCATTAAACACAAAAATCAAACCCATATTTTCGGCCCCCAAATACTAAATCGAACCCAGATTTTCGGTCCCCAAACACAAAACTTAAATTTTCTTATTTTCAGAGAAACCAAACAGAAACCTCAAGTCCAAACCTTAGAGCCAAAACCAAACAAACGGAATCAACCTCAGACCAGCCAAAACGGAATTAACCTCAGATTTACTACTTTCTTCTTTCTCGTGTTTGCCTGGGGTGTGGATTTGAGAGGACAAGGGAGAGAGGAAAAGAGAGACAGAGAGGATGGGATTGTGCGGGTTTGGGATTGTGTGGGTTTTAATGAAAAGGAGGGATGAAATACTGAAAAGGAAAATGTTGTTCTTGTATTAAAATTTGCGTTGAGGTTTTTTTTTTTTTTTTTTTTTTTTTTTTTTTTTTTTTTTTGGAGAAACATCTAGGTTGGTATTTTTTTTTGTTCTTGTTCTAGATACACTTAGATCTTGATTCATGTGATTTTTGGTTTTTTATTTAGTTAAAATTGATAAATTAGTTTTTTAAATTTAGATGCTGATGTGGCATTTTTTAATGCCAAATAAAATTTTTTATTATTATTTTAATGGCCACGTCAGCTTTTAGTGTGCCAATAGTTCACTCTGTTTTCCACGTGTGCATTTTCCGTGTTTGATGTAACGGCAGAAGCAAAAGCGAGACGCGTTTTTTCAGGATGTGAAAATAAAAGATAGGGACCAAAGTGGGAATCGCGTGAAAATGTAGGGACGAAAATGTGTTTTTCGCCTAAAAAATTTAAAGAAAATTTTTAGTGAATTTTCACCATTTTTATAAGTGAAAGCTCAAATAGTGTAAAACACTATAGCTTGCAATTTTAAACTTACGGCTAAATTGCTTTTACTCTAACTTAAGTAAGTGCGGAACAAAAGTAAATGAAGTGCAATAAACCAGAACTACACTAGTGCATAACTATAAGGAATAAACAATAAATGTAAGGCACAAAGAGTAAGGGAAGAGAGATGCAAACACAAGATAACACAGCAATGTGTTATCAAAGAGAAAACCAAAGTACTCGGTGAAAAACTTCTCCACAGCCCTCCAAGCAAAAATCGATCCACTAGTGAATAAAGTTGGAGTACACAAATATCCAAAAGACCCTCCAAGCCTAATCTACCCAATGTACTTGAACCCTCCAAATTCCAGTTACCAACAGGCTTCACCGAGCCATGTCTTCACTAGTTATTTGGATCCCACAATTAGCTCTAAATTGCATCCGCTAATCGATGGCTTCTTCCAATACTTCCCACATGCATCAAAACTTCACTCAGCACTCAGATTGGGTGAGGTAAGTGTTTGGGTTAAGAACCTTTCAAGGATGTGTAATTGGAGAGGTAGGAGTAGAGGAAAACTTAATAGAAATTGTGTAGATGATTGTGGGTTTACAATCTCTAACTCTCGAGTGTATTGCTAGGGTTTTCTCTCTCAAAAATTCCTTGGAAAAACTCCTTTCAATTTCGTGGGTAATGTGGACTTATATAGTGTTGGTAAAGAAATGAGAAAAACACACTTTAAAAGGTTCAAGCAGTGAGTTTCCCGAGTCACTCATGACTTGGCCTAAGTTGCTAAGTGACTCACAAAATCTAGCCCTGCATGAGACTGTTCAGATTCCAGCATGTGCTTCTTACATGACCTTTTGCAGGGTGTCCACTAGCGAACCAGTCACGAATTCACATTCATCACAAATCTTCACCAAACTCTCACACTCAACCCTTATATTAAATCCCACAAAAATACAGGAAGATGATTGAACAAAAAAACAATCAAATTTGACACAGAATTAGAGTCAACAAAAACATAGTTGTAAATCACAACTTTACAACAAGGTTAATAGAAAATAATAAAGTATAAACAAGTGTAAAAAAATTTGTGTTTAGTAATCTTTCAAATAAAAAAAAAAAATAGTCTAAAATAAAATCATTTTCAACATAAATTTATAAATTATATATTCACATATAAAAAGCATAATTTTCGAACTAGAAATAAAATTATCAAATAATAATAGATTAAGAGGGAGGTAATATGATAAATTGAAAAATTATAATTTAAACTCAAAATAAATAAAATATGAAATCCTAGCAGAATACACCAAAGGGACTCAAGTATCTAATATATATATATATATATATATATATATATATATATATATATATTCTTTTGTAAGTAGATAATTTTCTTTGTGTATGGCAATCCAAAAGTTAATGTGGTATAATCATGGTTTTAAAAACTGGTACAGTTAAAGAACTGAAAAAGCTCCAGTTCTTGGTTTTTGACTAACTATTGAGGTTTTTGTCGAACCAAATTGGTGTCTGATTCCCGGTTGAACTGGCTAGTCTAGTCTAATTTTTTAAATCGTGGGTATAATATGCTAATATAGGATATTGCAGGTTTTTATTATGATAACAATAAGAGAGAAGCATATGGGGATTCAAATCTCGATTATTTATAAATGAGGGAAAGTAACTGAACTACAATAGCTCTTGGCATAAATACTTTATATTAAGTAGGTATGGTAGATTAAAAAAAATGTGTACCGTAAAATGATCCTTGAAAGTAAATATGATACGAAACTTAAATCAACATGTTGATTTAAAAAGAGAATAAAGAACACGTCAGAAGGACAAAAATATGGGATGAAAATTTGAGTTTCAACCGCCAATACATAAAACAAAGAGTTTAGAGCTAGGCGAGCTTAAATCACGAGGGAATGATATCCACGAGATCTTGAATTTGAAACCTCTTGTTAGAATTTTGGGGTCATCCCTAAGAGATTTCCCCTTATAATAACTTGGTGTGTGTGGGACTAAGGGACTATATACATTCAGGGGAATAATTAGATATTAGAAGAGATTTGGATATTCTTATTGCTAAAAAAAAAAAAGAGCTAGGAGAGCTTCTTTAATAAATAAATATATATATATATATATATATATATATATATTTTTCATATCAGCTTTTATGCATGTTTGGTTTACTTATCACTTACGTCCACAATATTGCCACTAGAATTCAATTGTGGATTATCATTTTTTTTTTATTTGTCTTAATTTGAACAATGAGAAAAATTATCCTTATCAGCTAGGAAGCTAGGAAGTCTTTGAATAGGAGTTGATAAACACGGTGGATCATGGTTTTCAAACCTGGACCGTTTATAGAACTGGTAAGAGGAGAGGTTCAAGGTTTTTAAGGTCGGACTGAGATTTGACCGAGGTCGAACCGCGATAATGTCATAATTACCTTATTAATTAATTAAATACAAATATTGATATTATATTTATAAAATTATATATATGTGGAAAATTAAATGATTTTGAAGCATATTTTAAAGAAATTTAATAAAAGTAAAATAATAAAGCATGAAACAATACTTTAAAAGTTGTAATTAATTTTTGAAGTATAAAAGTATGAATATATTTATATACTCCCTTTTAGAGATGGCTAATTAAAACATATAATATTATAAAATATTATAAATATTAGTTATAATATAAAATAAGAGTAGTAATGAAAGTTTATTTAATTTATTGGTATGAATTCTGTTAAGTTTACTTTAAGTATATTTAGTTTTCACTTAGAGCATCAACACTCTAGTATAGCCTAGTGGTAAGACTCTAAAGCTAACCCAATTCAGAAAATCAATTCTATTTTGGTCCCTGCCATCAACCCACTAACAGAAAATACATACGTGGCAGACAGAATACACTATTTGCTGAGGTGGCTAATAAAATAAAATAAAAAAATATATTTAGTATTTTCTAAATGCCACATCACATTTAAATTAATAAAAAATGCTAGCTCAGAAAATTTAAACAAAAAAAAAAATTATCTAATTTAAAGTAAAATCATTTCTTAGAAAAAAAAACCAAAAATCATTATCTTAGTCTTTTTCTTTTTCTTCTTATTTCTTTAACCTCATCAGCATTTACTAATGTTAAATTCTCTCCTTTTAAAATTCTTTTTTCTTTTTCTTCTTATTTCTTTAACCTTATCAAGTCTATTTCTTTTTCTAATCTCAAATGTTCTCTCTCTTCACCGTCCATGGACGGAATCTCTCTCCATTGTAATTCCATGGCCGGAGCTCATGAGATTGATGCAGAGAAAACAATCTGCCATGGACGGTATCTTGATGCGGTCTTAGGTCTTGGTTCGGCGAAGTTTCCCTTGAGGGTTTTCACGTGGGAGGCTCATTGGTGGAGGTAGCAGCACACTTATTCCCGATCTGCCATGGATGAGCCACCCCATGCCTTATCTCCTCTGCCTACAGCTTCACATGTGGTCCGATTTTCCTCTCCTTTTTTTGTTGGGTAAAAGCAATTTTAGCTTAGCTAGAAAGAGAAGGAAGTACCTAGGAGTAAGATTTGGGAGTTGAGGTCGATGATTTGGTGAGTGAGAGCATGGAAATCGCGATTGGGTTGTTTGATTTTATGGGTTTTTTGTGTGTTTGTTTCCTAAGAAAATTTCTGGGTTTATGGGTCACTGGAGATTGGGTTGGTTACTGTGTTTATGGGTTTGTTTCTCGGGTTTATTTATTGTTTGGTTTCTTGGATTTATTTTTTGTTTTTCTGGATTTGATGGAGATTGGATTTGGTTGTTGGATTTGGATTTAGGGTTTGCTAGAGATTGGTTTGGTTGCTTCTTGGACTTGGGAAGAACATGAAGAACATTTCTAGTTAGTATTTAATTTAATTTTTTCTTCTTTTTATTTGTGTTCTTCTGATATGGGTTTGAGTTCTTGGTAGTTGGGTTTGTGTTATTGTGATTTGAGTTCTTGGTTTCTGGGTTCGTGTTCTTATGATGGGTGAGTTCTTGGTTTGTGTTCTTGTGATTTGAGTTCTTGGTTGCTGGGTTTGTGTTCTTGTGATGGGTTTGAGTTCTGGGTTTGAGTTCTTGGTTGCTGGGTTTGGTTTGTGAAGAACATGAAGAACAAGCTGAAGAATATGAACAACATTATGAAAAAGAAAATTTAATTAAATTTAAGGTTTTTCTTTAATTTTCTTATTTTATTTTTTGAGGTGGCTTTTTAAAAAAATTAAAGTGCTGATGTGGCATTTAAAAAAGGCCAAATAAAATATTTTATTATTATTTTAATAGCCACGTCAGTATTTAATGTGCCAACAAGGCACTCCGTTTGTCACATCAGATTTTTCTGTTAGTGGGTTGACGGCAGGGACCAAAATAGAATCGATTTTCTAATTACAGGGACTAACCTAGGAGCAAAATCAGTTTAGGGACCAAATCGAGAATGGCCCAAAATGTTGGGACCAAAAGTGCATTTACGCCTAATTTTTTCTAATTTATCAAGTAAGGTTGGACCGTGATTGAACCCTACTGGTTCTACCTGAACCAGATGGTCCAACCATGGGTCAAGCGGTTCACGAGATTTGTTTGAAATCCGGTTCTGCTTGCTTAAAAAAAAAAAACCGGATTTCAATCTGTTACTTAAGTTGATCAAGTTTTTCTTTCAATTTGGAGCATGCAAGTCTCTTTCAATTTGGAGGATGTAATCCCATAAAAAAAATGGAGCATGTAAATTCATAAATGACTGAACACTTTGCACAATAATATCAATGAAAAAAATTATAATAGACGTTAGTCATTTGACTAAAAAAGTTATAGGACCTAACTTTCTCTTTCTCTTTTTTTTTTTTTTTGATGAAATTTTTATTTATTTATGAAATCACGTAACTTTCTAAATTAATAAGTTTATTGATGGTAAATTATAATGTCCTATACTATATGAACATATTTTTTTCTAAATATGAAACAAATGAAAACCATATAATTGAAACATTATACTCCCTTCATCCCAGTTTGTTTGTCTTCTATTCTATTTTGGGATGTCCCAAAATATTGTCCTGCTTCTAAAAATAAAAGTTATTAATTTACTAATATTCCAAGTATACTTCTACTTTATTTTCAAAACTATTTGAAAAGAAAACTAACAAATATTTTAAAAATCAATCTAATTAGGGCACCTTTTTAGTTGTCTCATTAAGAATAATTCTTCTTTTAAAAAAAGAAAACTGATAAATTTATTTAAGGGCAGTTTTGTAAACTTATACATTTTTATAAGGTAGACAAGATAATAAATGATATTTTCTTAAAAAAATTTAACTTTTCAAAGAAGACAAATAAATTAGGAAGGAGGGAATATAACTTAGGTTGCACAAAATACACAACTACTTATAAAAACCATCCAATTTTTGGAACATTCCTGGTATATTATTCCTGGCTCTTCAGTACTGCTTGCCGTTTTCTTTTTCATTTTTTTTTTCCTTGGTCACTGCTTCCGGCTTTTAAAGTTCAACGAACTAAAAATTGCGGACCAACGTTCAGTCAGACCTTGGAAATGTCAAGTCTTCACCTTGGTTCAGTCCCCACCAGGAAATCAAGGGACTCACTCAGCCCAAACACGAGGCAACAAATGTACGCGACCGGAACCCCCTACAGTCTCGCCCTATTTATTCATACCGGCCCCATGTGTATACTTACTCCTGAAAGCAATCACGTAAGCCCCAAGAAGAAGACAATCACTTTAATTAATAAACAAATCTATATTAAAAAAAAAAAAAAATACTACGAAAACCAGACATTCATCTGGTTTTCCAATCTAACATTGTGCTGTATTTAATTAATTAAGTCCAACTATACTCTATTGCCAACAGTCCAGATTCAAATTCCTTGTAACTCAATCGTTTTTTTTTTTTTTTTTGCTGAGACCTTTTAACTCAATTGATATGCTTTCAACATTGAGGATTTTGTTTCTCCAAAAAAAAAAAAAAATTTTGAGGATTTAAATTAAAATCAGTTCACACTAAATCTTTTCCCTTTTTCTCACATCTGCTAGAGTACAGAGCTATAAATAGTGAATAATAAAGTGGTATAAATAGTGAGTTTAAATAAGAATGAATAACAGCTAAACAATTCAACAAATATGAAATTTGTTGTGCAAAATATTGTATTTATAGCTTTAGGCTTTGAATTCCTACTTATAGCATTGAATTATAAAGGGAAAAAAAAATTAAAGGCACACACTATTTTATAAACTCTATGTGATGAATGATTATTGGTAATAAAAATATAATGTTAGTATTGCATCTAGTCAAAAAATCAATCAACTGTTGATAAAAATATTGTAAAATAATTTATGTAAGTAGTAATGCTAAATATATATATATATTAAACTATGAATTTTTTTTTTTGGGATGAACTATTAAACTATGATTTGGGTCCTCTAGATCCGCAAAATAGTCCAAGATTCCCAATCTCTTTTAGCTTTACTACCCACCGCAATTGCAAACATCCCCTGTATATAAATGATTAATAATTAAACCCAAAACCACAGCGACAGCATCAAAAAAAACCACAGCCATAGCCCATAAATTATAACCCATTGACAAAAACCAAAACCTTCACTACTTTTTTCGCTTTCCACGTTCACCCCCAGCCAATCACACCTGAATTCTTCTCTTCACAGTCTCACGCCCATAGTTTTCCAAAACCAACTGGTCTTTCTTTTCTCCAAAACCCCATTTTTGACAACCATATATAAACACCAGCAACATACCTCTTTACCTTCAAACAAAACTCGATATTACCATAAACAACAACAAAAAAAACCTTATCATTCTGATGGCTACTGCTAATAACATAGGCTCAGTAACTACTCCAGCTCCAGTCCTCCCAGCTTGCTCAAGCGGGACACTGGGTCGGCACCTGGCTCGGCGGCTAGTAGAGATCGGCGTGAGAGACGTGTTCTCTGTGCCCGGTGACTTCAACCTCACACTTCTTGATCACCTCATAGCCGAGCCAAACCTCAACCTTGTTGGCTGCTGTAATGAGCTCAACGCTGGCTATGCTGCCGATGGCTACGCGCGCGCCAAGGGCGTTGGCGCGTGCGTAGTTACCTTCACCGTTGGTGGGCTTAGTGTCCTCAACGCTATTGCTGGAGCTTACAGTGAGAACTTGCCTGTGATTTGCATAGTTGGTGGGCCCAACTCCAACGATTATGGAACTAACCGGATCCTCCATCACACGATCGGGTTGCCTGACTTTTCTCAAGAGCTTAGGTGCTTTCAAGCTGTCACTTGTAATCAGGTAAGACAAAGAGAAAGTCTGATCTTATAAAATTGTGACTGTGTGTGTTACTATTTGTGGTTGTGTAATTTAGGAAGTTTTTTGGATTAAAATTTTACTGGGTCATATAAAGTAATGGGTCACTGATCACATGACCTCAATTTGTAAACTATGATCATGTTCGTTGTCACATTAGTCTATAAGCTTTTATTTTTAAGTTTGATGAGTTTAGGTGATGTTCAAGTGTAATGGGTGGTGTTTTATTTATGTGATGGATAATGTGGCAGGCGGTGGTGAATAACTTGGATGATGCGCACGAGCTGATCGACACGGCGATTTCGACTGCATTGAAGGAAAGCAAGCCGGTCTATATTAGTATCGGTTGTAATTTGCCAGGGATTCCTCATCCAACTTTTGGGAGGGATCCTGTGCCGTTCTTTCTAGCACCCAAGTATGGATCTCTCTCTCTCATATTCAGATTTTGGTTTTTGGAATTTTTGTGAATTTGATTAGTATTTCTTGAAATCTTGCGCCAAGATATGGCTCATTTAGAAGTCATGAGTTCCAATAATTAAAAATATGTTTTATGTATTGGTTTACTTAGTAAGTGTGATGGTAAAGTGCAATTGGTGGATTATGGTTCATGGATGAAGTGCATACTAGGAATAGTATGAATAATGTTGATCACGATGTACCGTGGACACAATTGAAGTAAATAGTTGTATGACTATAGAGTAAAGAAAGAAGCATGCTTGCTAAGTTTTCTTTGTAAACTCAGGCATTTTAGTGTTTTAGTTGATGTTTAACTTCACATCTACAGAAACAGTTGGAACATATTTTGATGACAATGAACTTTCTTGACTAGTGTAAACTCAAAAGAATTTGTATACGGCCAATCAAGCTGTTTATTTTCTACATTGCTCAACATTCCCCTTATGTTTGGATGGGGGGGATGAGGCGAGGCTTGGACAGTAGAGTAGAGGAGAATGGAAGATGACTACAATGTACTAAATTTTAGTATATTCCAGCCACCTTCCCCCTCTCCTTTCCTTCCATTCCAAACATTCCCTATACTTTTAGCAGATCAATCCCATTTCATTACTCATGGCAACATTTGATATTTTGAATATACTTTCCAGCCAAATAGGAAGTGATGAACTCAAATCAAAACCAAGTTATCATATTTGACAATTTTGATAATATTGATTTCACATGATGTAACCATGAATCGTCGTATTTTTTTCTTCATGTAATGCTTGTGTCTGTCATTATTTATAAAGTTTTAAAATGGTAGAAGTTCTGACGCAGGATTTAATTGCTTTAAATAATTGGAATTAATATCTATAATAATCTTAGTGGCCACCCTTTTTAAACAGGATAAGCAATCAATTAGGATTAGAAGCAGCTGTGGAAGCAGCCGCTGAGTTTTTGAACAAAGCTGTGAAGCCTGTGCTTGTGGGTGGCCCCAAGTTAAGGGTAGCGAAGGCGCAAAAGGCCTTTGTAGAACTTGCTGATGCCAGTGAATATCCAATAGCAGTTATGCCCTCAGCAAAGGGACTGGTGCCAGAGCACCATCCTCACTTCATTGGGACATATTGGGGTGCTGTCAGCACCAGCTTCGTTGGGGAGATTGTGGAGTCTGCTGATGCTTATGTCTTTGCTGGCCCCATCTTTAATGATTACAGCTCTGTTGGTTACTCCTTGCTGATCAAGAAGGAGAAAGCAATTATAGTGCAGCCTAATCGTGTGACTATAGCCAATGGTCTATCTTTTGGCTGGGTATTCATGGGTGATTTCTTGAGTGCATTGGCTAAAAGGCTAAAGAAGAACTGCACAGCTCATGAGAACTACAGCCGGATCTATGTTCCGTCAGGCATCCCTTTAAAATGTGAGAAAGATGAACCTCTTAGAGTTAATGTTCTCTTCAAGCACATTCAGGTAAGACACAAGAAACACTATCTAGAGCCATTCATTTTAGTCTTATAGATTGTTAAGGGTTGTGAAATGAAAACTCATTCAAGATATTATGTTGTAAATTAAGAGTTCTATTCATTGAATTTCTAATATGGTTTGGTAGCATATGCCTGGCATTTTTTCGCCATTAATTTTTTTCCCCAATTCTTGGGATTGTTAGATTGTGTCCTGGTCCTTCAAACTTCTACCTTCTTATCATTTCTTCTTTCTCTAAATCATCCCCATGGAGGAAGTGTTTTAAGTCTTTATTATGATATCTTTGGTTTGTAATTTGAAACACAGCACAATTAAATAATCTTATGTAACACACAATTTCTTATCCTGTGTCTTTGTTCGTGGATTTGCCATTTTTGGTTAATTCATCTATTGATTAAACAGGAGATGTTAAGTGGAGACAGTGCAGTAATTGCCGAAACTGGGGACTCATGGTTCAACTGTCAGAAGCTCCGCCTCCCTGAGAACTGCGGGTAAGCCAGGGTCTCAATTAAACACTTTACTCCTTGATGATTGAATACAATATTTTTATCAGCCGGAAGGGTGCCAATGTTTTATATGGATTGCATTTAGGTATGAATTCCAGATGCAGTATGGATCTATTGGCTGGTCAGTAGGTGCCACTCTTGGATATGCACAGGCTGCCAAAGATAAGCGTGTGATTGCTTGCATTGGTGATGGTAGTTTTCAGGTTAGTTATAATTTTTATATGAAATATTATAACAGGAGATAGGGATTAGGGACTTGGACCCTATTCACTGCCCTTGTCCCTACCAAGCAAATCTTTCACTGTCCTTGCTCCATCCCTGCTTTGGGACTTTGTGGAGATACCTGGCCTCCTCTGTTAATGCATTGCTAAACCTTGCTATGGGATTTCTATGTTTTGGAATATCAAGCATGTGATCAAACAATTTCCACTTTACTTAGGTTACCGCTCAGGACATTTCAACAATGATTCGATGTGGACAAAGGACCATTATATTTCTGATCAATAATGGAGGTTATACAATTGAAGTAGAGATTCATGATGGCCCATACAATGTGATTAAGAACTGGGACTACACTGCCCTTGTTGATGCCATCCACAATGGCGAAGGCAAATGCTGGACTGCCAAGGTTAGTATTCGTGAAATCGAGTTCTAACAACTGTCTGAAAACCATGATCACATGCTTTATTTGATTTTTACTTTTACTTTTAAGCTTCTAGCGTTTATAACTGGTTTTGTTCTCATTTGTTTCGTTCTTACCACAAATTTTCTTGTTGAGCATGCATTTTCAAAAGTATTCCTCCATTCTGCTCTGTCATTCATTCCTGAACTTATTCCAGATAACTTAAGAGTCACATGATTCCCAAATTCAAATCTTCAAGGACCTAAGTACTATATATTATTTAAATATTGAAGCTCATGACCAAAAAAGATTGACTAATCCCAGAGGACTCAAAACGTCCCAGCCAGAGTCAAAAAGATTGCAGAGCATTTGCTTGTAGTTTCTCTCATTTAGATATTTAAAAGATGCATTCTGGAACTTGAATCTTATAGCAATATATCATTTTGCTCCTGAAGTGTATTGATAGATTCAGTTGGTAAAATACAGGTACGTAGAGAGGACGAACTGACAGAAGCGATTGCAACAGCAACAGGCGCACAAAAGGATTCTTTATGTTTCATCGAAGTATTTGTGCACAAGGATGACACCAGCAAAGAGCTGCTGGAATGGGGATCCCGAGTTTCTGCTGCTAATGGCCGTCCTCCAAATCCTCAATAATTTCAGATTGGCCTTAACTACGAGTCCTTTTTGCCGAACTGAAATTGGTATTATGAGCTCTAATCCAGAACTATAAATTAATAAGAGAAGATAGTCTTGCTTGGGTTGCAAGGCGTCTATACCAATCCTGTTGCCGCATCCTCCTTTTTGTTGTAAAAATAAAGTTTAATTGCTGTATGTTAGCATTGAACCGTTAAGAGCTTTTGTAAATGACTGAGTGTAACAATCTTGATGATGAATATGCATGTATAATATTGATGGTACATGTTGTGGGAGTTCCTTTGGGCGTGGCCCTTGGATTGTGGGTGACTTGGTGTTTAGGCTTTTTCGTGGGAGGGTGGTTGAGTCTGTACTCCTGCAGAATGGGCCTAGGCATCCATTTCTGCCACTACCAATCAATCGTCAAACTTGTAACCTCAGAGCCCATATCAGCCTTTTTTAAAATGAAGTGTCAAAAGGAGCAAAAGAAAAGGCAGATTATAAGTAATTACTTTGCGAAATAAAATAGCAAGAAAATAAAAAGGATTGATTCTTTTTTATGTGTTTAACCTGCTGTGAGCTTGCTTTTCAGCTCTAGCAGACTCCAGATTATCGAAAGAAACCCAAGTCTGCTGGGCCTAGGATTGACTTTCGAGTAGCCTTTTGTTAAGCTCTCGTGAAGAGCGAAGCTCCTTTTAGCTGGGTTTGCTCAAAAGAAGTATGGGAGGGGTTTGGCTTGGACCCGGTAGGGTGCTGTGCACTGGACCCAGTAAAATTATGTCATGTGTCTGGAAATTGACATGCAGCAGCATCTCATCGGGCCAGTTTATTGGGCCTAAGCCTCTACCCGGAGATATTTTTTTAATATATATATATATATATATATAAAAGTTGGGTTCAAGTTACATGCGGTATAACTCTTGTTAAGTTATACATTTTTTTTTATACCATAGATTACTAAGAGATCTAACAGTTAAAGAAATCTACAATCTGGATGTTCTGCGCAATATGAGTGTTCCCTAAACATATCTTTTAAAAACCTCAAATGTCACTAAAGCACTGTATCAAGCTTTGACAGTGTTGTTGAGTGTTTTATATCATATGCACCTAAAATCAAAGCCAATTTCATACTCTTCTTGGCACTGATTTTCTCACTCTTCGTCTCTCTCTCTTTCTCTCTCATTTTCTTTTGGCCCTTCAATATTTTTGTGAGACTGGAATATATAAAATAACATGTGTTATAACATGAAAAACATTGAACGGAGAAAAACTTTCATTTTTGAAAGTAATGAATTTAAAAGTAGAAGAGTTCAAGAAGATAGAAAAAGGGGTGGAACCAAATCCCTTAATCTTTTGCATTTATGGCCTAAATTGGTCATTGATAAGAGATGGCATGAGGTGAAAGGCTAAATGAAATACTACTTATACAAAGTACCACATGACAGAACATCACACTCACCCGCATGAGGTTTCTACTTTTATATGTATATTTTTTTTCAGTTGGTATGAATTTTTTAGTCTACATATGCAGCCAACATGTCTTGATATTTAAGGGAGAAGATCAATTTTCTTATGATCACCATTTTCATGTAAAAAGAAAACTCCCTACATCTTTGCTTGGTCAAAATTCTACTTTCTTGAAAATAATTTATCCTTGTATATATTATATTTGTAGGTAAAGAAAATACTATTGAGAGCTTCTTATCTTACAAGCAGTGTAGACTTGTAAGGATAATCAGTAAGGTGGTTGGATTGTTGTATCTTGGGGGCGGCGCACATAATTTCTAGTCTACTAAACTGAAAATTCCGTAGATGGTGTGTATTATCTCAAGAGAGTGATCTAGTCTGTGCCTCAACTTCGCCACCTAAAAAATTCTTAGAACTGACGGTAATTTTGTTTATCATGTAATGAGATTATTTTAAAGTACCATCAAAGTAATATCTCTCAACTTGTTCTCTAATTTTATGGTGAAATCTAATTTATGTGATATGTTATTATTTAAATGATAATTTGAAGATTATGAAATTCAATTTATTTATATTATTAAGGCTAAAATGCAAAACTCGCTCTCTAAGTTTTACCACTTTTCAATTCAGTCTGTAAGTTTGTATTTTGTCATTTCAGTTCTCTAAGTTTCAGTTCTCCTCATTTCATCTTTTGTTAACATTCCATTTATGTCTGCCGTTAACCATATTTAATTTTTATTTAATTATTTATTTCTTATGTTAAAAACTGTTAATTTTTTTTTCTTTTCAAAAGCCCTAAAATTAACCCCTACCCACGTCAAAAGAACCAAAAGAAAAAGTCCTAAAACTTCAATCAAACAGTAATAAATTCATACAAACCCACCAACAACCTCGATTCTATATTGCTTCGGTCTCTAAATCCACTACGCCTCCACACCAATCTCTTTCCTTCTCAAACCCCAAAACCCTAGCCCTAAGAAACTGCCAATAGCAACCACAAAGCTCAGATGTTGAAAGAAGAAAGAACAATCGAGAGGGAGATTAGCAAGGCAATCATAACTAGGAAGCTCGACCCGCTGAAGCCCAACTCGGGACAGTCCATACCCATTGGCGAACACTACGTGTGCATTTCATATCACGAGGATTCTAACTCCAGTTGTAGAGTCTGGGAGTGGCATGGGCACGTGGTGTTTTACAACGATGGAAATGGGTACACGCAAGAGTGCATGTATGGGAATTACTTCGAGAGAATGATGATGATGAGGAAGGTGTTTAGGGACGAAAGCAATGAAGAAGATGAAAGCCATGAGGAAAGGATTTTGGGGTTAATTTCTAGGAGAAGCCATAGATTGATAGGAGAAGCCATGAACGGTGAAGTTTTTTTTTTTTTTTTTTTTTTTTGAGAAACTCGTTGATATGAATGGTGAAGTTTTAAGCCCCTCCACCAACAAAAAATGGTGTCACCAACTACAAAGATATCAATATTCTTCCAATGGAGTTGGGCGTTAAATGATCTTATTTTTTTCTACAATGAAGTGGGAGAAGAGAGAAAAAAACCGAAGTGTGGCAACTCGCAATTGATCATGGATTCATAATTTTTTTTTCCTAATGGAATCATGGATTCATGATTTTGTGGGTTGGTAATTTTTTATTTTTGAATGTTTGAACAAATGCTACTAATTCAAATAGTTGTCTCTTAGAAGTTGTGATTGATATAATTGGGAACTGAAAAAAAAAGGTAAGGAAACTCAAAACTGAAAATTCAAGGAAAAAAAAAGTGACAAAAAGAAACCGGTATGTCTTGTTGATAAATTTTTATTTTTATTTTTTTTAAAGGTGAAACATGGTGACATTCTTTTTTAAAGTAGAGTTGTTTTAAAGACATGAGTTAGTGGGAGAGTGGTCTTATTTTGTAGGCAAAGTTTTATGCAGAGTTAAAGATGTATTTTTACCATGTTATTCTCAAGTTTTACCATACTTAAACTTAGGGTGTAGGGGTGTTTTTGAAAAATATAAAAGTCAAGTTGAAGAAAGAGAATTTTATGGAGAGTTGTTTGATGTTATTGACCTTATTCCTAAAACCTTTGTAGGAGAATTATTAGTTACTGAATGAGATATTTTTGACATACAAAAGTGTTTAGACCAAACAGGGAAATCATGTTTTATATATATATATATATATATGAGTTTTACTAATGTATACCCTAGGTATATGTTGGTAAACCATTTTAAGAATTTTTTTTTGAAAAAAATGAAAAAATAACTACTGAATTTGACAACTTTTATAGTGTCGTCCCTCCCTCCTTTCATTCTCACCTTGTTGCATTTTCCCAAATACTTGGGACTGTGAGTAGAAAGTGACCGTGTTTTTGAGAGGAAAGATTTACATTTATTTGTTTTGAAGAAGGGGACAAATCCATGGCACACTTTAGAGGTTGTTGACTTTAGTAAGGACAAAGGCATAGTTGAGGTAACTTATCTTGGTGACAAACTTAGGAAACCAATTATAGGCTAGGCTTTTTCTTAAATTATCCATTGCTTTTTAATTTTTCTACTTTTAAGAATAAGTTAGTTTCTTACTCTCTCTCTCTCTCTTTTCTTTTTTGTCTTACATTACACAAACTAGTGTGTAGCTCTATACATATAGATTCAAATTATACATAGGGTTAGTTTACACTTTTTTTAACCATATATTTTTAAAATATGTAATGGTTTCTCATTATATATATATATATATATATATATATATATATATATATATATATATATATATATATATATATATATGATTTAAATTTTAATTGGTTTTAGACTCTGGTTTTTGCATCCAATAATTCACTTGCCACAAAAATAAAAAAACTTAGATGGACACGTGGTGAAAAATTGGATTCCAATTGAAATCCAATTTAAAATCTAATTAAATTTGGACTCTTCGATTTTTACACTCAATAATTCACTTGTCACAAAATTAAAAAATAAATAAGACACATGGCACAAAATTAAGAATCTAACTAAAATCTAATTGGATTTTCTCCCAGTTTTAACTATTAATATATACTAGCTTGTAACTCCGTCCATATGCATAAATACACTTAAAAATATACAATAAGATGTATAATATAATTTTTATATATATAATTGAAATACTATTAATAGTCATTTTTATATTTTGTTAACTCTTTAAAAAATTTTGTAAGAATATTATTAGGTATAAAATGTAAATTATCCATTTTTTTTTTAAGGTTTTTTTTTTTTTTTTATTATTTTTTTTTTTACGATTCATTTATTCTAGACTTTTTGGTTTTTGTACTTAATAATTCACTTGGATGAATATTTATAATATGGTCTCACATTTTATTCTAATTTGAGTTTCTCTCAGTTTCACCTATTATTATATATATATATATATATATATATATATATATAAAATTTAAATATTATTGATAGCCAAACTTATATTTTTTAACTCTTTAAAAAGTCTTGTAAGAATATTGTGGGGTCACAGTTTGAGGCCCAAGCCCAAAATGTATGGGGTCTTGGTCCAATGAACCCAATACAATGAATTTGTAGAGAAATGGACTAAAGAACTAGGTCCTCGTGAGTTGGACAACGATTCGTATTGGATTAAATGGCAAATTGAACACAAATAAGAGATGTTGATGCCATTGGACTTTTAGTCTGAGGAGGCCACAACTATCGTATATTGATCACAGTTGGATATTAAGACAGTTTGGATTACTACCGTGTTCTCTCTCTCCTTCCCCCCCCCCCCTTTCCCATGGGGGTTCTTTCCCATTATATAGCCCCTTCCTGGTCATCTTGACCTTACACCTGTTGATCATCTAAATCTCCACTTGAGTGCCCGTCCCATTAGACACCCCTTTCAGCCTTCTGTGAGTCGTGGCAGCCAAGGTAGCACTGTTTAGGAGTCTTCTCCACATTAATACGGCCAAAAAAGTAGTTGCAGTGCATTTAATGTGGTGGTGGCAACTTTTCCTTAGATATTTTGAGTTTTCTTCCCTCTCAAATGTTCATGGGACGCATTCCAATTGCTAGAGTACACACTTGGTCTACATTTGTCGTATCCGAGGAGGAGTTCCTCCTCAGACCTTCTTCCCTTCATCCCTTACTGATGAGACTTGTAATGTGAATCGTCTAAGTCATCTTTTTCTTCTCGGACTTATTAGTGTCCTCGGAAAAGGCCCAAGGCCCAATACATTATTTTGGGTCCTATCCCCTACAAATATTATTAGGTATAAAATGTAGACGGTTCATGTTTATTTATTACTTCTTAATTTTTGTTATTGTGAAGCATTTTTTTTTTTTTTTACGATTCATTTATTTTAGACTCTTTGGTTTTTGTATTCAATAACTCACTTGGATGAAAATTTATGATTCTAAAATTAGGAGATAAAACCATGTCTAAAAATAAATAATTTAGGACACATGACGCAAAATTGGACTCTAATTTGAAATTTTAATTGGACTTTATTTTATATATATATATATATATATATATAGAGAGAGAGAGAGAGAGAGAGAGAGAGAGAGAGTAGCATGTATCCCATGCAAACGCATGAATGCATTTAAAATTAAGCAAAATTTTTATTATAAAAATATAAATAATTAGTCAAATTATTAAAAAAAAAAAAAAAAGCATGTAACACATGCATTCGTATAGATACATTTAAAATTAAACACAATTTTTATCATAAAAATATAAATAATTAGTCATTTTTTTTAAAAAGTAAACATAATTAGTCACATATTAAAATTCTTATCTAAATTTAATACTACTTATGATAATTTTTTTATAATTTTTAATAAGATCGAACGTGTGGTAATTTTTATTGAGTATATGTGATTTTTTTTAAAAAAAATTTATAGTTCATTAATATTAGATTCTTAGTATTTTGCACTCATTAACTCATTTAACACAAAGATTAAAAAACTTAAATAGATAATTATGGTGTGATTCTCACATAAATTTAGACACATGGCGCAAAATTAGATTCTAAATTCAAATTCTAATTGAACTTTCTCTAAACTTTATATATATATATTCTCAAAAATTTACTCAAAAGAAAAATATATTCTCAAAAATTAACTCATAAAGAACATGATATGCGTGTGTGTTTGCCACTAGCTTATAAGCCAGCATTTTGCTTTTTAATTTTTATGTGCAGCTTTTTAAAAATTTTAATTTTCTTACCTCTATTAATCACCTTTTTAAAATATAAGTATAATTTAGGAGTCTTTCGAACAAAAATTAAATAAATTATTCCTAATCAGACAAGCATGCTATAGTTGATGCCTTGGTATGCACTTCCCCCGGTGGACGCAGCGACCAATGGGGTGAGGCAGACAGCCACTCATTCAGATCTTACTCCTCCCGTTGTAGGCTTCGGCCACAGGCTGGACCACCCAATTCTAGGTGCTCATTTGTCAATTGAGCATAAATCTGTAATATGCGCTGTTTTTTGGGGGACTTGGAACCGTTGGATTTTATGTGGGATCTCTTCTTATTGAGGTCCCTATTTTGACTTTCGGTATTGGGCTCTGTTGCTCACAATATGACATCGATCAATGGATTAGAACGATAACAAAGGACAATTTTTTATTTTTTTTTTAGAAAGGACAAAGGACAAAAATTAGATTCAATATCTTATGTATAATAGTAGTATATTAGGTTCTTAAATTAAATTCAAACACATATTTGTATTAAATTAATTTTTTTTAAATATAACATATTTTGTGTTTGATTAGTCGATACAATCAAATGTTTATTTATTTTTTAAAAGCTTTCAGAAAAAGTATTTGAATTTAATTGAAGAATCTAAGATATATAAGGTAATATGTTGAATACAAATTTTATGTCACAATTTTTGTGTTTCACTTTATATTTTACTAACTATATTTTAAAAAAAAAAAAAAAATTCTTATACAATAATCTAGGTTAAAAAAAAAAAAAAAAAAAAACTCATATACATGGTATAACGCAATTATTGAAAAAGAAAGAAGAGTACAAAAAGTGGGATATAGCTTTTCTATTCTTGCTAATAGACTGTACCACTTTTGCCATAAACTTTATACGGTGTTCTCGATCTCTCATACTACGATTTGGATTTGAATGGCCTCGGTACTAAAAGGAAAGTAATTTGACTTTGGAGTATAAAAGCCACAAATGCAACCATAATGAGTAATGTTACATACATAAACTAATTTACAATATTTTTACAAACTGTTGATGTGACTTTAGTAATTTTCAAATAATTATTGGTAAACATAAATGTGATGTTAGTGGTGGATCCATATTAGAACTAATAAGAATTTGTCACATCAATAGTTTGTAAAAATGTTGTAAAATAGTTTATGGCTGTAGCATTACTCACCAATAATATGATAAGTGTGTTTGGAAAGTAAAGAAAGTCACAGCTTATTGGAGTTTTTAGCTTATTTTTGGCATTATTCATGAGTCTCATTGTATTTTTTGTACTATTTATTAGTTTCACTGTACTATATATTCAGTTAGCTTTTAGTTTTTTCTATAGTATTTTCTGCAAAAAATTTTCTGTTTTAGATAAATAACCTGTTCCTAAATGGACCTGATAAATAATTCTCTCTCTCTCTCTCTCTCTCTCTCTCTCTCTCTCTCTCTCTCTCTCTCTCTCTCTCTCTCTCTCTCTCTCTCTCTCTCTCTCTCTCTCTCTCTCTCTCTCTCTCTCTCTGGGACATTAGATTTTTGTTTTTAATGTTTTAACTTGTGGAAGAGAATCACTTTATCATGGACACTAATTATAACTAAAATTAGTTTATAACTATGCATATGTACGGTACAATTAAAAATAATCATTGTTAATACAGACACATAAATAGACATGGCAAAACGGGCGGGTCGGGTTTAGGTTCGGGTTCGGGTCCGGGTCGGGTCAATTGAGTTGCGGGTCAAATGAGTTTCGGATAAAAAACAGGTCATTTTAAGCGGGTTAAAAATGGGTTCGGGTTATGGGTCGAGTCGGGTCAAGTTGACCTGTATTTTTAACATGATTTTTTTTTTTTTTAATTTAAAAAAACATGTATTTTTCATTTGGAAAGTCATGCAACAAATTACTTGATGTAAAATGCATTACTTTGAATTCACCACTTATATCAAGAATGAACTCAGTTATAAACTTATTAATATTTATTTAATAATTTTAAAATTATACAAATCCAAACATTGCTATATAAAACAAAATAACACAAAGATAAGTAAAACAAATGCACAAATTTTATTTCTACACAATATCAACATCCCAAAATATAAAATAAAATTACAAATGACTTATTGGATAACTCATTTGACAAAGAATAAAAATATATAAGAAATTTTCAATCTTGAAAATTAATTTTATAATCTATTATTAATTGTGGTTGGCACTCTATTTCAATTTGAGATATACATTAAAGTTTGATTGTTTACTTATTTATACATTGTCTTTTTTATGAATATCATATCATTGTTAAGTAACACATACTCTAGGAAATATCATAATTTATTTTGAAAGCTGTTTGTAGGGATGAAGGGCCTAGATATAGGTATTAGGCTGTGGGTCATGCCCAAAAATGTCAAGTAGCCCGAGGATAGATAGATACTAGTGAAGGCATACAAATTAATGGGTCGTGGAAGAAGTCTGGTCACAATGAGTAGGAGACGTTGTTCGAGGAGAAATACCTCATCGGCTAAGCAGAGTAGAGGTCAAAGGTCTGACCATCCATCAAGAACAGGGCAACAGGAAATCTTGCTTGGAAGGATAAACATCAGAGAGGTATGAGACAAAAGAGAGTTGGGAAATATCTGAGAAGAAAGCTGCTACCACCGTATTGAATGCTCTGTATCTAACCCCCTGGTTGCATTAAAGTGGAAGTGATACCTGAACAGTAACTTTCAGCCTTATAGTTACCCCTACAGACTTCAGGAAGGTGCTAATGGGACAAGTATCAAGAAAACTAGCAATCTAACCTACACGTGGAGGGTTGAGATGAAAGAAAGGGAGGGAATATAAAAGAGGAAAACCCCATTACAAAGGGGATCATCAGAAAATCTAGAGAGAAATCATTGTACACTCAAAAATTGTAATTTGGTATAAGTCTAAGAGAAATATATAAGAATAGACCTTCCTCGGACTTGGCTGAGGAGAATTTTTCTTGTTCAAAACTGTTTACTTTTTTCTTTCCAGTAATAACTAACCTACTGTGATCATTGTCCATCTAACTCATTAAAAGTTCAGTTTCAAGCCCACTCTCTAACAAATTCATTGTTCTGGGCTCTTTGGGCCATTGACCATTCATTTGGGCTTTGGGATTAAGTCGTGCCCTTACACCTTTTATTTTGGACATAAATTGTCAAAAAATAGGTCTAAGCATTCATAATTTATGCTAATTTGATGCTTTGGTTTCATTATTTTCACACTTGTGAATGTTTCTCACACACGTCTACAATTTTAAATCTATACTTTTAACTCTGCTATAACAAAATTATCTTAGTATGTACTTTACTATTTGATATCTAAAAATCTTTACTCATTACAAAATGCTCAACTATTCATCTTTCAATTAATTTGTATGCAGTTATGTAAATGTCTTAATTGTTTTCTTAAATCTTACAACAAACAATTAAACCAATATTGTCTTAATTTTATTATTTTTTTTTACCAAAAAAAAAAAAAGTTTTAAAAAATGGTTTGGGCTTAGGGTCGGGTTGACTCGCAAAAAACACAGGTTAGGTCACGGGTTAACCCGTTTTTGCTTCAGGTCAAAAAATCGAGTTCGGGTCAAGTATTTAGCGGGTTGGATCGGGTCGGTCAGAAAATTCTAACCCGTTTTGCCATGTCTACACATAAATATCATATGTATGTTTCTACCTACTTACCTAGCTAGTAACAGATAGTAAATATTCATAATATTATAAGTGACTTATAAATTTGAATTATTTTTATTTACACAAAAAATGGCTCATAAAAGTAAAATCATTCAAACTCTCTTTTCTTTTTATTTTATATATATAGAGTTAGATATATGATTATGAATTTTTTTTTTTTTTTTTTGTGGTTTATTTACTTGTTTTCTTTGCTTAGTTAACTCACTTGGAACAAAAGTTTAAAAACATAGACAGTACACATGACCTCAAATTAAACTCTAATTGAAATTCAATTTGAAATCTAATTGAATTTTCTCTCAATTTTGGCTATATATATATATATATATATATATATATATATTAATTTTCTATGTTAACTAGTCACATTTTCAAATATACCATTTAATAAACCATCAAAGCCATAAATGAACCAATCAAATTATTTATGCTTAGCTCGAAAAGAAGACTGTTTATATTTGATTATTTAAAAACATGCTGGACTTAATTTTACTTTTAGGACCTACTATTCAACAAACTAAAACCAAACAAAATAATATGTTTATGAAAAAATTGGTGAGTATGAAACTTGGTTTCAGTATATATAATATTATATGTTTATTAGTGTATATGTATTAAATATCCTTATATAACTCTAGAAATTAATTATCTAAATTTTAAAATAAGTTTATATAATATCAAATTATTATTTGTAATTTACCGATAAATATAAATATTCCATTACATAGTAAAAATTATGTACGTTTCTTTTTAAAATTTAATTATTTACAAATAAGATTGGTCAATATAATTTTTATTTGTTCATAATTGAAAGCTATTCTAATTAGTTAACTATAATAATTTCTCACTTGAACCTCTACTCACTGCAGGAACCTACTGAGGACCTTTAGCAATTTGCGAGTGGAACATGTTTATAGGAAAGCAAAAAGATGTGCGGATGCTTTGGCTATAATAGGCAGCACTAGTGTTGATGCTTATATTTTGTTTATTAATCCACTGCCTGTGGTGGATCAGCTATGTACCCTTGATAAAGAGGAAATTTCTTGTACTAGACTTATTTCTTTCTAATTCTAGCAATCTGTGTTTACCAAAAAAAATAATAATATTTTTAGTAATAATTTAGTTATTGACTATTAGTGTAGATTTAAGATTTGTGAAGAATTAATAAATTTAATCTTTTTTGCTTTATATAGAGAGAATAAATTTATAAAGCAACTTGTGAATAAACTTGAATTGGATCAGTAAGAAATTAACCAAGTTTGAACATGAAATCTACATGAAATCTAGCTTTTTTGTGAGTTGGATCTCTACTCCTAATCGAAATAAAATTAAATCAATAAATCTTAAACTTTTAATACTCAGCTCTAATTTGACTTATTTAGAGCATATCATAGGCTTTGTATTTTCACTTTGGCAAAAATTTAGCTATACGCATCCCAAAACCCTTTTATTAAAGCACTCACAGCAGTGGTGCTATATTGGTATATTGCTATATTTTAGCTCCTCAAACACCAAAATCATGCTCCAGCAGTGGAGTTAAATCTATTTTTTTAGTTCCATTGCTACAATGCACATCTATAGATAGATGTGCACTGTTCATGAGAGCTAAACAAAAAATATTATTTTATTCTGCCCAGTGATTAAAATAATACCACTTGCTCCTTTTTTTCTTTTTTTCTTTTTTTTTCACACCGTGCCTCTCTCTCTCTCTCTAAAGCTCATCTCTCTCAAGCAAACTCTCTCAAGCTCCCTCATTCACCACCGCTGGCTCGACTCATCCTCAACGACACCGCCACCAAAGCTCGACGTCACCGACCCACCAACCGTCCCAAGCCCCCGATCAGCCTCAGACCCATGCCGCCATCCGCCTCAGACCCACGCTGCCGATCGGAGTGCTTGCTCGTGGTAGTGCTTGCTCGTGGATATTGGGTACCTGACTGGGAAACCCATGGAGCTCGTCGACCCACCCCTTTTGCCGACCTAGCTCGCCGACGTTGTGCTTGTTTGTGATTGGTGATTTTTTATTTTGTTTGTGATTGGTGATTTTGTTTGGTTTGGGTTGAGGAAAAAGATTGGAGATTTGGGTTTTTTTTTTTTTTCTTTTTTGCTGTGGACTGGTGGTGGTGGTTGTGGTTGTGGTTATGGCTGTGACTGATGGTAGAGGTGGTTCTGGTTGATGCTATGGATTTTTTTTGGGTAGTGGGATATATTATTTTATTGTAGTGGTTATATTATTTTATTGTGATGTTTATATTATTTTATTATGTTGAAAGCTAAAATAGATCCACTGCTGTAGCATGTGTGTAGGTAAAATAGATAAAGTAACTTTTAGTAGAGTTAAATAGCTAAATTTTAAGCTCCACTAGAAACAAAGTCCGAGATGAAAGGGAACGTTCTTCAAGTTAATGAACAACTAATCCACCCCGCAACACAATAACCAGAATTAGAGTAGAAAAAATAGAGGTGAACTATGTTCAAGTTGACGAATGCCTCTTAAGAAGATGAAGAGGCCATTGTTTCTTCTTTGAAGATGATGACATTTTGTTGACTTGGAGAGAGAATGTTGAAATTGTGAATGGTTAATTGGTGACTTTGTGATTTGTTTGTAACTGAGAAGGAGAGAAAATGCTAAAATTAAGAAAGACTAAGGGAGGAAAAAAACAAATTTGTGGAGAGAGCAAAATAATAAAAAGCTAAAACAATATTTAAATAAAATGAGGAAGGAATAAAGAGTAAAGTAAGTGTTTTTTAATTATAAATTATAGAAAAAAAGTCAAGTTTATTCTCCAATGATTCTCTCTCTCTCTATCCCAACTAACTTTTTCTCCTTTTGAATTTTGGTTAAGAAGAAATATGATTCATTTGAAACTTTTTGTATCATTGTTATTCTCTTTAGTCCCTGGTATATTTTGTGCGATGGTCATACTATAAGTATAAGTACTTATGAGATGTAGGAAATAAAAGTCGAAATTTAAGTCTCTAAAAAGAAGTTTCACACACACATACATGTATATATACACACACATAGATTAAAGTAGAGTAAAATTTATATCTTATATTAAAAAAAAAAACTCTTTTCTTAGTCATAAAAAGTGGGGACGAGGACAAAAAAAAAAAGGAGGGGGGGAGATAGAGCCAAATTTATATCTTGTATAAAAAAATAAAAAGAAATTCTTTTTTCTTAGTCAGAATAAGTGGGGACGAGGACAAATAAAAAAATAAAAAGGTGGGGAGATAGAGCCAGCCTTTCCGGGAAATAAATAGAAAGAAAGAATAATGATTGGTGTAGTTTTTATTTGTGAGAAAGAATGATAGGTGGTGGTTTTTTTTTTTTGACAAGAATGATAGGCGTTGTTAATTGGTCATGTTGTCATTTTCACATTAATATCATTGTCACATGAACAAAAAAAGTCAGCGGTTTTTATTTTTATTTATTTTTATTTTTATAAAAAATACTAACGAATATCTTTAAAGTAATAATCTATTTAAAGAATTTTTTTATAGAAAAAGAAAAAAACAATTAATATTTTGATAACTTTTTTATTTCTCATAAAATTGATGTCAAAACTTTTTTAAAATAGATTGTTAACCAATATCTTAAGGGTACTTATTACCATGACTTTTTTTTTTTTTTTTAATATAAGATTTCTTTTTATGTTAAGAAACAAAAATCACGTGGATTCTTGTTACCTCAATTGGTAAAATGTTTAATGGTTGTATAAAAGATCTATAGTTTAATTCCCGCTTATACCAAAAACTGATTAGTGTCTTGGTCTGACGATAAAGAGCTATCAAAACTAATTGATGTCTTGATCTGATGATAAAAAACTATCATCAAGAGCAGATATCATAAGTTGTAACTCTAAAAAAAAATCATAATTTTAACTATAATTATCTTACGTGATAAATTATGATTAGTTACTCGTTAATTTTACATAGACTCATAATTTTTTCCCTATCTATCATACTCATCCACCTTATGTGATAAATTATGAATGATTACCGGTTAATTCACATAAACTTATAATTTTTTCTCCGTCATACTCAACCAGAAAAAGGGTTTTTGGCAAAAGATATATATTGTAGTATTAAATATTTATTTTTTATTTTTATTTTATGTAGTCCTATTTCTGTTTGTGGAATGGTTGGTCAGATTTTAGACAGAAAAAGCATGTGCTTATTATTTCATTGGACAATGGAAATGCCGCCGACAGATACTATAAGATAGGACTGGTCGCCCCTCTTCCATTTTAGTGGGATCAATGGCTCATCATTGTTCCTCTGTTTTCTCAATGAAACTCCAATTAATCAAAGTCTTCCTCTCATTAGCCACCATTAAAGGCGTGTTTGGAAATTGCTACACATCAATCTTTAGCTTCGGAGACTCACTTACTGACACTGGAAACATCTACTTCACTGATCCAACTCAAAGCTGTCTCTTTCCTCCATACGGGGAGAGCTATTTTACTCACCCCACAGGTCGTTGCTGCAATGGCCGTCTTGTCTTAGACTTCACAGGTGAGCAAATGAGCCTCAGGTTTTTAATCTTTATTCTTTGCCCTCACATATATTCATTATTGTTTACGGGATTTATTTATTTATTTATTGTTTTTTTTTGTTTTTTGTTGGCAGCCCAAACTCTAGGACTGCCATTGATAAAGCCATATCTTGGCGTTGAGAATGGGAGTACTATTCAAGGAGTCAATTTTGCTGTTGTGGGAGCAACAGCATTGGATGCATCTTTTTTCTTCGAAAGGGGAATTGATAATGTGTCTACAAACGACTCTTTAAGTGTTCAATTGGATTGGTTCAAGAAAGTTCTTCCATCTCTATGCAACACATCGTCAGGTAAGTTTACTATTCATCTTCTTCTTCTTCTTCTTCTTCTTCTGCTTAGTCCTCAATTCCACCCAGTAATTTGACAAAAATAATAAACCGTTTGACTGATTAGAATTCTAGACTAGTTTAGTTTGGCTTTTCATGATTTTTTCTGCAATAATTTTAGCACCACAAACTGTTACAAAAATTTTGGCACAATTTTCTTCTGTAATCAACTGCAGAGAAAAAGTGATGATGGGTAAAAGTCATTCTGTAAATGTGACAGGCAGTCGTCACATCCTTTCACTATAGTATCTCTTTTTGCTTGCATACTTTGGGTTTCAACAGTTTGCACGTGTTAAAAGACATAAATTATAAATATATAATTATTAGTTCTAATATAATATTTAAAAAAAAAAACACACTTGTTAATAATTTATTAGTTTATAAATGCAAATTTATTGTAACTATAAAGTGCTTTTCTTGATATTTGTGATTAGTTTCTTCATTTTTAAGAAAATGTATAAAAATATCATTTAATAAAATGTTAAATCCAACTTAACCTTTTTTTTTTTTTATAATTTTTTTGAGAAATAGTTTCAACTTGGCATGTTTTGAGGATTTTCTTTAAAAATCAAAGAAAAAAAAAAAAAAAAACAGTAAGTAGATATAACACTTCACATACAAATCACAATGTATTTTTTAGAGTAATTTTTTGATCACAACTTTAACGTGGTCAAATATGAATAATTGTTTATCATTTTTATATGTACTCATTATCTTTTTTACACTACCCATAGTTGATCACATGTAAAATTTTTGGCATAAAAATTGTGTTTATAATTTTTTTTAACCTATTATAATTTGTATGAACTATTGTTGTTATATTCAATGTAAAAATGATATTATTCTAATTATTATCTTAACATAATCATTTAATTAAAAAAAAGTTTTGAACACATTATTATTTATTAGTTAATAAAAATTAGGTAATTCAATTTAACGCCATCGGCCTAGAAGGCCTTTGGCAAGTTCTCATGAATTTGGTTTGGTAATGAAAGTATGAAACGGTTAAAAAAAGCTAAATTTAATCATCTAATCATAGTTCTAACAATCCTCACACTAATTAGTTTGAACCTAAGTTACACTACAAAAAGGATATTAGTTTGAAAGGATTCTAGTTTAATGACCCAAAATACTGCATTATAAATTATTGATTTGGAATGTGTTGATAAACAATTATTTTGTTAAACTTCATTATTTTTAGCAGAGTTAATCTTCATTCTTGTATTCTAATTCCTTTTTAATCAATGCTTTATTCCACCACAACTAAAATTCTGATTCGGTCACCGATTATTCCTCACTTTGAAGTGGTTTTTTAACCTCTTGATAGCATGATATTTCAAAGAATAAAATTTCTTGATAACAAGTTCTTTTTATTGAATTATCCAAAAAAGAATTATCATCGATTTCTTTAAAAACACGCTCCACTAATTAAGATACGCAATTTGCGGAAATCTTTCTTTGAGTTGGCGATATTTGAGAAAGTATTTGTAATGTATAAACATGGATGACATGAATTTGGTTATTGTAAGAACTTGGTTATTACCAACCCTTTTCTCTAGTAATGTGACGAACATTTACAGAATGCAATGAAATCTTTGGAAGTTCTCTATTTCTTATGGGAGAGATTGGAGGCAACGACTACAATTATCCATTTTTCCTGTATAGGAGCATAGAAGAGATTCAGACTTTTGTGCCACTAGTGATTAAAGCAATCGCTTCAGCCATTAATGTAAGAATTTATGTTTTGTAGATTGCAAAGTAAAATTATTTTCCTTTTAGACAAATTTCTTGATTATTGCATCATGTTTATTTATTTTTAATCATTATTGCACCTAGTGTAATAATTATCCTTCACATATTTTTTTTTTTTTTTTGAGAAACAAACACACACAAAAGAGAGGAAAATTGGTTCTAACACCGCCTTATATAAAAGATGGAAAACATCTTGACTCACCCCAAAAAAAAAAGGGAACAAAAAACTTCTATAAAGACAATTATATTGGCATATGAGAGTGCAAACAACAGAGTGGGAGCCGATGCGTGATTTGAATCTTTTACAATCAAACAAGTTCGGCATGAAGTGAAAAGAACAATGAAATTTGAGTTTTTCTGCTGATCACTGAGAGTTAAGTTTTGGTAACTTGAATATTATAAATAAAAATATTCTATCCCACTTTTAAGTGTTCCACTTATACTCTATCAACTGCAGTGTTAATTTTTACTTTTTTCTTTTTCAAATTTAAACTTAGATAACTTTATTAAAAAAAAAAAAAAAAGTGACAAGTTATAATTGGTGAAGTATAAAGTGGAACAAAAAATATAGGATAATGAATTTCTATTCAATTTGATGTAAGAGATACTTTAGTTTGTAAATTGCACATGCACTACACACGTGTATATATATATATATATAAAAATAAAGCATGCACTATATATGACACTGCACTCTAATTGTATTTCTATAAGCACACTATCTTTAAAGAGACTTTTTCATGATTTAAACATTGCCTTGCAGGAGTTGATTGAGCTAGGGGCAGTGACTCTCATGGTTCCAGGGAACCTACCAATTGGATGCTCTGCAGCCTACCTAACATATTATGAGACTGCAGATACGGACCAATATGACCCCGAAACTGGCTGTCTAAACTGGTTAAACAAGTTTTCTGAGTACCACAATGATCAACTTCAAAAAGAACTAAGTAGGATCCAAGCACTACATCCACATACCAATATCATCTATGCGGATTTTTACAATTCTTCAATGCGTTTTTATCGTAATCCAAGCCAATATGGTAACTCAACCTTCTTAATAATTTTCTTTATTTTGCACATATTGACAAAACAGATTGATGATTGCATTTGTTAGTACTTAGAAGCACTCTTTACTTGAGAATAAAAAAACAAAAGACTAGCTTTTGGAACCACAATCTCGTAAGGGAAGTATATTATGTATATATAATATGATATTCTTTTCTGAAAACAGTCGTGACATTTACTTACAAATAGGCACCAGAGTCTCTTGAATAAATCAGTTTGTTTTAAATCTGGATGATTTGCTAGAACCCATTCTAGGAGTCAAAGTATTTCTTAAGGGTTGCATTTATTACACACAAATTGTTACACACACCATTTTTGCACTGAAACCATGACTTGAAGTCATGATTTTGAACTTGAAAATCTCACGGTTTCAGTTCAAAAATGGAGTTTGTGTATTTATTACACAAACGGTTACACACATCCTATTTTTGAACTGAAACCGTGACTTGAAGTCACGATTTTAAACTCGATAATCGTTACTACAAGTCATTGTTTCGGTTAAAAAATAGTGTGTAACAACTTGTGTGCAATGAGTACTACCCATTTCTTAATATCAAAAGTTTTGGTACTAATTATTTGTTTCATGTCCATTTTAGGTTTTACTGGAGGAGCACACACAGCATGTTGTGGAGGGGGAGGCCCATACAATTTCAACACATCAGCGAAATGTGGTGATCCTTCGGTGAGTGCTTGTGATGACCCTTCAAAGTATGTTAGTTGGGATGGTGTACACTTAACAGAAGCAGCATATCGATGGATTACCAATGGTTTACTAGAAGGGCCATACACCATTCCTCAAATTAGTATCTCCTGTGTTTCACAAGATGCATAATATAAGCCGTGGTCCAATTACAACCTTGTTTGTTACTGTGTGGGTGCTATGAGTTTTGGCTTTACCTGGATTGCCCTGTTGGAAAATAAGCTTCATTGGAACGTGTTGAATTAAATTACCTCGTTCTGTGGCCTCATAATGAGTTATTTAGTCCAGAAAAACTGAGATCGATAATGTAATGTTGACGACTTTAAAAAATGAATTTTGCAAATTTGTTTGCACACACAATACAAGGCTAGCTCTCTGGCCATAAATACACATACTTGAGGTAAATATAAATGCATAGCTCATAAAAACTGAAATTATATGACTGAAATGGCCTGAAATATTCTTGTAGGTAGACACCAATATAGGATCCATAGCCATATTATGAATTATTTTGTTACTTAATTACAACCCCTTCATTTATATTGATAAAAAAATGACAAATAAGTATTATGAGTAAAAAAGGTAATACTCAACTCCATTTAGCTCAATCGATAAAATATCTTATATGGTGTTGAATAAGAGATATGACATTTGATTATAAGAAAAAGGAAAAAAGAAAATGACATTCAAAGAATATGAGAGCGGAACCATAGGTAAACTCTGTCGTATATTTGTTTTTTTAATTAAAAGGGCTGTGAAAAAAGAATTATATTTGAATAATAGTGAGCAGAAAAAAAAAAAAAAAAAAAAAAAAAAAAAAAAAAAAAAAAAAAAACTTAAGTAACAATATATTAAGATTCAATCACACAATAGAAAATTAGAAAGCTCTACTTTTTTTTTTTTTTGAAAGGAGAAAGCTCTACTTGTTGAGAGAGAATTTTCTATACGCAATTGTATATAAAGCTTAGAGTAACACTCAAGGCTCTTTTCTTTATATACGAGAACCAGAGTAGAGTGGAAAAAGAATAAAACTGAACTAACAAACTATACGAGTATCACTAACCAACCAACAAACTTCCACCTTATAATTTGCTTAAGTATTTACATGTCGTTTCGCACTCCTATCCACACAGCTAGCGACACGTAGTTATAGACAGAAATCCAGCTCTAACTTCATCATGTGGCCATTGTTGGTTTGTGCTTGATCTGATTTTCAATACAATAAATAAATGAAGGGGATAGGTAACGGTAAAGGAGGCAAATCCAAATCATTGACCCCAATAATAAAGGGAAGTGGAGCCAAGCCAAGCCAATTATAAAGGGAATAAAAATTTAGAAGCAACAATATTAAAGTTGATTTTGCCTGATCCCCTCCTCCTCCCACTTTCATCATCTCCACTCCACATATGGCTCTTTTGACACTCAAACTACCATTTATTATCAAACTCTTCCTATTTTTAGCCACCATTAAGGGCGTGGTTGGATATTGTTATACATCTATCTTTGGCTTCGGCGACTCGCTCGTTGATACCGGAAACTTGTGCTTGAATCACAGCTGTCTCTCGCCTCCCTATGGGGAGACCTACTTCCACCACCCCACAGGACGTTGCTCCAATGGCCGTCTAATTATAGACTTCACTGGTACGCATCCATGTATCCATGCATGTGCTACTCTTCATGCAACTTGATTAATCTTTTCTTATTTTTTTATTTAGTTATCACCTCAAATCTCCTGTGTTTTCTTTTTGATTTCTCTTTTAATGGGCAGCGGAGTCTCTTGGACTGCCATTGGTACAACCATATCTTGGGATTAAGAATGGAAGTGGAATAAGTATTCAAGAGGGTATGAATTTTGCGGTTGCAGGAGCAACAGCATTGGATGCATCTTTTTTTGTAGAAAGAGGAATTGATGTAAGCACAGACATCTCTCTAGGAGTTCAATTGAATTGGTTCAAGGAAATTCTTCCATCACTTTGCAACACATCTTCAAGTAAGTTAGCTACGTCATCATCATCATATGGTGGTCATTGTCATGTTCTTCTTTCATTAAACCCATTCTTTTGTGTATTCTGTTCCTATGATCTGCCTTGGTCGTTCTTTGAGTTGAAGTGTACACCATATTCTTGTAGTCCAACTTCCAAGATATTAATATAAATAAAAAAACAATATCAAAGATACTATATTTTAGTGAAAAATCTTATCAAATATATATATATATATATATATATATATATGACGATAATCTAATCAACGGTTAGATTACATTATCTACCAGATTACTTTATCTTTATATATTTTCCACGCTTACTGTAAGGATTGAAAATGTGTTGGTCCTAAAACTGGATTGGGCTCAAACGCTAACGGCCCAAACAATAAATTTGTAGAGCGTGGGTAGAAGAACTAGATTTACCCTCGCAGAAAATCGATTGGACTTAACTATTCAAGATGGTTTGATACAAAATAAAATTATCAGATTTTTTATCCTTGGAGCCAAACTAAATTGCTTGTTTCATATGGTTCTTTTCAAGACAGAAATTGTACAGTTCTCCTTCCTTTTTCTAGGTATTCTTCCGGGTTATATATTTGTAATCTTGGTGCCATCCTTACCACACACGTGTAGGTTAGATTCGGGGGACTCCTTCCTGTCCCATCCAGCACCTCCTAGAACCGTCAACCAGTAGCTGTAAGGCTGCTTGATCACTGTTCAGGCATCACTTCCACATTAATGCGGCCAGAGAGTTGGTTGGAAGGCATTTAATGTGGAGGTAGCAGCCTTTGTAGATATTTGTCTACCTCTCTTATCTTACCCCTGGCCCAATATCCCGTCCTTTGCTGTGGTGTAACTCTGAAACAAGTCCATGATGATATAGCGCTCAGATTTACCTCGGACGCGAGTTTCCGAGAAGACTTTTATCCTTGGACGCTTATTGGACCCATCTCATATTGTTTCTATTCCTCTCCTAACTTTATTCTCTTTATAGCCGAATTTGGGCCTCCTCAGATGGTCTAACGTCCTCGGATTGGGCTTTAGGCCCAGCTGGCATGGCCTTAATAGTACTTCCTGATTAATTGGCCCCCACAATAGCCCCTCAAAATCTTGCCTTTCGACTCCTCGGGAGGAAGGATGATTTTGATATTCCCGGCTGATTTTGCTTGGGACCCTACTCTGTGTTCCTAACCTCTCATATGTCTTTTCACCTGCCCAGGGCATGTTCCTGACGCTTAGGTGTCCTGAGCGTGCCAGTATTAAATTTTGGCAACACCTTTGTCACCCACGTTCAACGGTAAGATGTGAATCTAACGGTGGAGGGTTTCCCTCGTTTCACGAGCAGGAATTTTCCCGCCTGCGGTTTATATGTCCCCATAAATAGCTTTTCAAATCAACTCTCTTGCTTACTTTTGTAACCTCATAATTCTAGAGCTCGTACATTGAACCTGGCTCTCTATCTTTCATCTCTCTGTGCGCATACAAATACTAGAAACTTGTCCAAGGACCCCTTTCTAAACCTGTAAGTCTTCTTAAATCGTTTAGCTTTTATTTTAAACTCATTAACTTTTCTTCGAAGCCTTTTAGGAAAATGGGTAAGTTCCAGTGTTTGGTTGGGTCCGAGGAGAGTATGAGGAGTTTTAGGGCTAAGTATAGGATTCCACCCACAATAGGTATGAGATACGCTGCCCAGGGAGAATGGGCAGACGATAGGAAAACTGGAGAGGTGGTCATTCCCATGATCGCCTTCATAGAGGGAGGGATGACCATTCCCATGGACACCATTACTAGGAACTATCTTAGATTTTTTAGGTTGTCACCCACACAGTGTGCCCCGAACATGTTTAGGGTCTTGGGAAGTATAGAGGCGTTAAACGAGAGAATGAACCTAAACCTGACCCACCATGATGTGAATTAGGTGTACAATCTGCACCATTTGAAAGGGCAGGGATATTACCTCAAATCGAGGTATCCCGCAATGAGGTTAATCCAGTGCCTTCCCACTTCGAACAAGAATTTGAAGGAGGATTTCCTAATTTTTTCCGGGGCATGGAGCGATGGCTTACCGTGTCCAACGGAAGAGGGAGAACCAGGTGGGGGTGTAGCCGTAGATTCATGAATTTTGGTTTACATCTCCCCCCTTTTTCTTCTTCTTCTTCTTCTTTTTTTTTTTTTTTTTTTTTTTTTTTCTCAATATTCTTGCTTCTAACGAAGCCCCATTCTAATTCAATGATTTTGCAGATAGGCGCTATACCAAACCCAAACTCAACTTAGTTAACCAAGCGAGCTTGGATAGGGTACTGAAAGCCGAGATATATGTGAACGAAGCTAACGGTCAACTCTGCGCCACCCATTTAATACTTGGATACACACCCCTATCGTTCGCCTTCCAAGCTCCTAAGTGTGTGATCAGAGCTCGTGATCCTCGGCTCCACCGTATCAGTATTGCCTACTAAGGGTTCGTCGTTCCAGAAGGTGTTCCCCTCCCTAGAGACGCTCCTTGCGCACAACCACTTTTCGTTGCCACTACTTCAGTAAGCGCATCCTCATCCCAACTCGTCATCAGAGAAGAGGAGGACAGAAGAGAAGAAAAAGAAGAAGAAGAAACAGAAGATCCAGAGGAAGTTGTAGATTTATCAGACTCCTCGGACGAATTCAAGGTTTTTAATCAGACCCTACCCGTCGAGGACATTTTTGACGAAATGGGTATCCAAAGGAAGCCCTAGAAGAGTCTACAGGAGCTAATAGAAAATCAGCCTGGAAAAAGTGCATCGGTGAAATCTACACAATCTCAGATTCCTCCTCCTCCCACCAAGTCTCCTCCTCCCGCTCCTCACCAACCTCCTCATCAACCTCCTCAGCCGGTTAGAGCTGACGCTGTTGAATTGAAAAGGCGAAAGGAGCAAAAGGGGAAGGACGTGGTGGACATTGGAAAATCCCGTCCGACCAGGGAAGAAGAAGCCCAACGAGCTGCGAAGTAGAAAAAAGTCAGCCATTTGCCACAACGGGGCATGGAGAGAGCTGACTCTCAGCCTTCAGAGCCATAAGCGTGGCTTCCAGCACCCATGTTCGGAGGAGAGCCCATGAGAGACGATGCGTCTATCAGGGACTTCAACGGGGGCATTGGGTGCCATGTTGTTTCAGCCTTGGAGGAATCCCTGTTACTCCCCAAAGACATGGCCGAGCTGCGGCGTATGAGGAAGAACGAGGTCCTTAACAATAGCAAAAGATATTTAGCTTTGGTATGAAATTACTGTTAAGTTATAATCCCACTAAGTACATTTGTGTTTTGTTTGTTTTGTCTTTTTTTTTTTTTTTTTTACTTGTTGTGATGTTGACCTTTCAATTTTTAGGCCATCCAAAACACTTTCAGGCTCGAACAGATAACGAATGCCAGCTATCAACAGTTGGAAGATGAAAGATAAAGGAGGACGGCAGCGGTGCAAACCCTGGCCACCTCTGAAAAAGACGTGGCAGAGTTGAAGAAAAAACTAACCGAAGAGGAACAAGCCCGAAAGAGTGCAGATTCGGCCTTGGACGGCGCGCAAAGGCAAGCCGAGGACCAGAGGAAGCGCTTGCACGAAGCAAATGAAGAATTGAAGGCGGCCAGGGAGCAAGTGCTAGCCCTTAAAAAACATCTGGAGGAAACCCAAAAATTAAGGGAGCAAGCTGAAAAATCTAGGGAGGAAGCCGAGAAGGAAAGGGACGAGGCTGAGCAAAAAGGTTATGACCTCGGAGTGGTTGAGACTAAAGAAACCCTCAGGGCAGAGGTCCCAGCAGTGTGCCGCATTTACTGTGCCCAAACTTGGGATGAAGCCCTCAACCAAGCCGGGGTTGAGGCTTCGTCTGAGTTGAGGAAGGCAGCAAATGTGTTCTACCCTCCTACAATCCGAGTCTCGAATCCTCCTTCCCTTCAAGCTGAGGTGACTTCTATAACCACTGATCCCAATCCGGTAGTATCACCTCAGGACCCTCCTCCTCCTAGCCAACAGGAACCAGCCAAAGTGACCAGTGTTCCCCAAGACGCACCCTTGGGTAAAGTTGCAGACGTTCCGGTGGCAGAGGTAGCTTCTCAAGGATTTCAGCAAGATTTGGCCTCTACAGTCACGCCAGCTGAGGGAGCTGCCAAGGACAAAGAGGGAACAACTACCTCGGAGGCAGATAAGCTAGCCAACCAAACTTCCAAGCTCCAAATTAAATTGAAAAAATAGGCCTCATTTTACAATTTGATTAGGACTTTTGTAAGGATTTTGTTTCCATTGGCTTGTTGTTGTTACCGTTATATTTTTGTACTTGTTCGTCCTATTATTTTAGTTTGAATGGATTCATCTTGATTGTCTTTCATTTACAAGAGAAAAAATAACTCATACACATTAACAGTTGGCGGTTAAAATGGGTGATAACCATTAAGGCTACGAGATCACATGGAGACAAAGCACTTCACTTATACGTTACATGATGCTCTCCGTCTTGTTGGTACTTCTATTTTCTATAGGTGTATGAACTTTGTGATTCAAGGAAGGTACTTGAAGATTTATTATTTTGGAATGCTCAAGTTCGTGTGACATTAGCATTTTGATAATAAGAGGCTGTATTAGTTTCCATTGAACCCACTTAACGCTTTAATAGATATCATAGGGTATTAAATTCTACTAAATCTGTGGTCCGAGGACCGGACATAATTTAGTTTTTGTTTAATACTTCACAAGATGTCAAAGGGTATTAATTTTCACTAAGTGGTCCGAGGACCTGACATAACTTAGTTTCTGTTTAAGACTTCACAAGATGTCAAAGGGTATTAATTTCCACTAAACTTGTGGTCCGAGGACCTGACATAACTTAGTTTTTGTTTAAGACTTCATAGATATCAAAGGGTATTAATTTCCACCAAGCTTGTGGTCCGAGGACCTGACATAACTTAGTTTCTGTTTAATACTTCAATAGATGTCATAGGGTATTAATTTCCATTAAGTTTGCGATCCGAGGACCTGACATAACTTAGTTTCTGTTTAATACTTCAATAGATGTCATAGGGTATTAATTTCCACTAAGTTTGTGGTCCGAGAACCTGACATAACTTAGTTTCTGTTTAATACTTTATAGATGTTAAAGGGTATTAATTTTCACTAAGTTTGTGGTCCGAGGACCTGACATAACTTAGTTTCTGTTTAATACTTCAGAGATGTCAAAGGGTATTAATTTCCACTAAGTTTGTGGTCCGAGGACCTGACATAACTTAGTTTCTGTTTAATACTTCAATAGATGTCATAGAGTATTAATTTCCACTAAGTTTGTGGTCCGAGGAACCCGACATAACTTAGTTTCTGTTTAATACTTCAATAGATGTCATAGGGTATTAATTTCCACTAAGTTTGTGGTCCGAGGAACCTGACATAACTTAGTTTCTGTTTAATACTTCAATAGAGGTCATAGGGTATTAATTTCCACTAAGTTTGTGGTCCGAGGAACCTGACATAACTTAGTTTCTATTTAATACTTTAATAGATGTCATAGGGTATTAATTTCCACTAAGTTTGTGGTCTGAGGACCTGAAATAACTTAGTTTCTATTTAATACTTCATAGATGTCAAAGGGTATTAATTTCCACTAAGTTTGTGGTCCGAGGAACCTAACATAACTTAGTTTCTGTTTAATACTTCAATAGATATGGAAACACATGGTATACGGTTGGCATAAATTAAAAGGAATTCAAACTAGATCACTTTTATTAATAATAATACCTCTTGAGATTGTTTACATTCCAAGGGTGGAGTACAGCTTTTTCATCTAGGTCTTCCAAGTAATAAGCCCCTATCCCGGTTACTGAAGTAATCCGATAAGGTCCTTCCCAGCTAGACCCCAATTTTCCCCAAGCTGGATTCTTGGTAGCTCCAAGAACTTTCCTCAGCACTAGATCTCCTATAGCTAACGGCCTCAGCTTTACATGGGTATCATAGCCTTGCTTGAGTTTATGCTGGTAGTAAGCCAATTGGACCATTGCAATCTCCTTTCGCTCTTCGATCAAGTCTAAACTTTTCCCCAACAACCCATCGTTACTGTCTGAGGAAAATGTACTAGTCCTTAGCGTTGGGAATCCAGTTTCCAGAGGGATAACGGCCTCCGCTCCATAGGTCATGGAAAAAGGAGTCTCTCCTGTTGATCGTCGAGGCGTTGTTCGATAGGTCCAAAGAATATGTGGCAATTCCTCCACCCATTTTCCTTTTGCATCATCGAGCCTCTTCTTAAGTCCATTGACTATTACTTTGTTAACAGCTTCAGCTTGCCCATTCCCTTGAGGGTAAGCCGGCGTGGAATATCTATTCTTTATCCCCAAGTCTGAACAGTATTGCCTGAAGGCTTTACTATCAAATTAAAGGCCATTATCCGAGATAAGAGTATGTGGAGTTCCAAACCGCGTCACGATATTCTTCCAGATAAACCTCTTAACATCAACGTCTCTGATGTTAGCCAATGGCTCAGCCTCCACCCACTTAATGAAATAATCCATGCCGACCAGCAGATACCTCCTGTTTCCTGATGCCTTAGGAAAAGGACCTACAATATCTAAACCCCACTGAGCAAATGGCCAAGGGCTAGAAAGGGGATTAAGAATTCCTCCAGGCTGGTGGATGCTAGGAGTGAATCTTTGACATTGGTCACACTTTCTGACATACTCCTGCGTTTCAATCTGCATATTCGGCCACCAGTATCCTTGAGTAATGGCCCTGTGAGATAGGGACCTTCCCCCCGTGTGGCTTCCACAAATTCCTTCATGCAGTTCCTCTAGAAGTGACTCTGACATCTCTGGGTGTATACAAAGCAAATACGGCCCAGAAAAATAGCGTTTGTACAACTTTTTGTCCTTGGATAACCAAAACCGAGGAGCTTTCCTCCGTATTTTCTCGGCTTCTATTTTCTTTTCAGGCAAGGTGTCACTTTCAAGGAATTTCATTATGGGGTCCATCTAGCTCGGCGCTAGGTTGACTTGAAGGACCTGAAGCACCTCCTTCCCTGCTGGCGTGGGAGTGCACAAGTCCTCAACGATTATCACCCTAGAAAATTTTGTGCCGAAGAGGTGGCAAGGGTTGCTAAGGAATCGGCGTGGGTATTTTCACCTCGGGGAATATGCGACAAGTCAAAAGATTGAAATTTTGTTTGTACACGCTTAACTTGACTCAAATATTCCTGCATTCTTACATCTCGGGCTTCCAATTCCCCTCTCACCTGGCCGACTATCAATCTTGAATCCGAGAACACTTCCACTACCTTTCCACCCATTTTTTGGACCATGCTCATTCCTATCAACAAAGCTTCATATTCTGCTTCGTTGTTCGTGACTGAGAATCCCAGTCTCAAGGATTTATCAATGATGATCTTTTCGGGAGAGACCAGAACTAGCCCCACTCCTGCTCCCCGTTGATTTGCTGCACCGTCCACACATACTTTCCAAGATGAATCGTCCTGTGTGGAAATCAGGCCAACCGATTTTTCATCCATGTCATGTTGCTTCATCTCAACTTCTTCTGGGAGCTCGGCGAACTCCGCTACTAAATCGGTGAGGACCTGGCCTTTCACGGAGGTGCGGGGCATATACTTGATGTCGAAAGCCCCTAGGATCGTACTCCACTTAGCAATCCTCCCCGTATAGTCTGCGCTCCTAAGTATGGGCTTGAGGGGTAGCTGAGTTAGGACCACTATGGTGTGCGCCTGAAAGTAATGCGGGAGCTTGCGAGTTGCATGGACTACTGCCAAGATGGCCTTTTCTATCGATAAGTATCTCACCTCGGTCTCATGAAGTGACTTGCTTACATAATAAACTGGCCTTTGGACGCCACTGTCCTCTCGTATTAAGACGAAACTAACTGCATGAGAGGCAACTGCTAGATAGGCAAACAGGACCTCGTCCACCTCAGGGCTGGACATGATAGGCGGCCGAGATAGGTACTTTTTCAACTGTTGAAATGCTGCGACGCATTCCTCAGTCCATTCAAATCCCTTCCATTTATGCAGTAAACGGAAGAAAGGTCTACATCTATCAGCTGACCGGGATATAAATCGGTTCAAGGCAGCTGTCATTCCTGTCAGTTTCTGCACCTCCTTCGGATTCCTAGGTGCTTGTAAATCGTTAATGTCCTTAATCTGGTCTGGGTTCACCTCAATTCCCCTATGAGTCACCATGTACCCCAAGAACTTTCCAGAGCCTACACCAAAGGAACACTTTGAGGCATTCAGACGTAACTTATGCTTTCTCAGAATTCCAAAAATACTCGTAAGATCTTCCACATGCTCGTACACCACTTTGCTCTTTACAACCATATCATCGATGTAGACTTCGATGTTCCTGCCCAATTGGGGTTCGAACATTTTGGTCATCATCCGTTGATAAGTAGACCCTGCGTTTTTCAACCCAAAGGGCATCACCTTGTAGTGATAGTTCCCAATGGGGGTGACAAAAGCTGTCTTCTCTTGATCATCCAATGCTACTGGTATTTGGTGATATCCTTGAAAGGCATCCAAGAAACTCATCCGCGGATGACCAACTGTTGCATCCACCAACTGGTCAATCTTAGGCATAGGAAAAGGATCCTTGGGACAAGCCTTATTGAGGTCCGTGAAGTCGACGCACACTCGCCATTTCCCATTCTTTTTCTTCACCACCACCGTGTAGGCTAACCACTGGGGATAAAAAACTTCCTTGATAGCCCCTGCTTCCTTGAGCTTGGCTACTTCACTCCTAACAGCTTCGGCGTGCTTTTTTGATAGGCGCCGAGGTGGCTGCCTTTTCGGAATAATGGAAGGATTCACATTGAGTCGATGACAAATGAAGCTTGGATCTATACCCGGAGCTTCGTATGGATTCCATGCGAACACATCGACATTTTCTTTGAGGAATTCGACCAACTGCTCCTTCTCTCGCGAAGGCAGTTTAGCCCCAACCTGGAAGAATTTCTCTGGATCGTCAGAAACAATTACCCTCTCCAAATCCTCGCATTTTGCCTTTTCGACCGGTCTATCTAAGGGTAATGCTGGGGCTTTTAATTGCTATAAACCATTATCGGCGGTAGCCGAGGTCTCCGCCTTTGGCCGATGTTGGATAGCTGCTATCAGGCATTGCCGAGCTGCAGCCTGGCTTCCCACTATCTCCAAAACTTGGCCTCTGAACGGGTACTTTACCTTCTGGTGTAGAGTAGAGGAGACTGCCCCTAGAGTGAGGAGACTGCCCCCAGATTATGGAGCCAAGGTCGGCCCATAATAGCCGTGTACGGAGAGAAAACATCTACAACTATGAAGTCCACCTCCACCACATCCGTACCGGCCTGCACAGGTAGCCTCATCTGACCTTTTGGGATGACCATTCTTCCCTTAAAACTCACCAGAGGTGAATTGTAAGTTGTCAAGTGCTCAGGCTTCAAACCTAGCCTGTTGTATAAGTCAGGGTACATTATATCAGCAGCGTTGCCCTGGTCAACCATTACCCTTCTCACATCGTACCCGCCTATTCTCAGTGTAACCACCAAAGCATCATCATGTGGCTGTATGGTTCCCACTTTGTCTTCATCTGAAAAGCCCAAAACTAGTGGAATGTCCATCTTGGCTCTTTTAGACGTTGAGCTACACTCTCCGGCTAGAGATCGGGATACTGATAGTATCCTGGAAGGGCATGACCCAGTCCTCCCCGGGGCAACAAAAATAACATTGATTGTTCCAAGGGGGAGCCTCGAGGAAGCATCGCCCCGCATCCCCGAACCTACTTGGCCTACTCGGCCACTTGAGTGGTGCAATAGTTGCTTCAACTTCCCTTCTCAGACTAATTGTTCTAGATGGTCCCATAAATTCCTGTAGTCATCAGTTGTGTGTCCGTGATCTTGATGATAGTGGCAATAAAGATTCTGATTGCGCCTTGTAGGTTCTCTTGCCATCTTATTTGGCAATTTAAAAAATGGTTCATTCTTGATCTTCTCCAGTACCTGTTGCACCAGCTCCCGAAACACAGCATTAACCGCCTGGGTGTTGGCAGAACCTGACTGCCCAACAAAGTCTTTCCGAGGCCAGTTATTGTTGTACCGGTCCGACCTGAAATCCCTCCTCTCCTGAGGGATTACCTTAGCCTTTCCTTTTCCCTGCAATTGGTCTTCTTCCACTCTTCTGTACTTGTCAATCCGATCCATCAATTGATGTACACTAGTGACAGGTTTACCAGTTAAGGATTTCCTCAAATCATGCTCAGCTGGAAGACCGGCTTTGAAAGTACTTATGGCCACATCATCATGCTCTCCCTCTATCTCATTAAACATTTCCCAGTACCTATCCGAATAAGTCTTAAGAGTCTCACCCTCTCGCATAGACATAGACAGTAAAGACCCCAAAGGCCGAGGAACCCTGCTACAAGTAATAAAGCGTGTGCCAAAAGCCCGGGTAAGTTTCTTGAAAGAATCGATAGAATTAGCCCTTAAACCATTAAACCACCTCATCGCCACCGGGCCCAAACTTGATGGAAAGACCTTGCACATTAAAGTTTCGTCTCTGGAGTAGATAACCATCTTTTGGCTGAAATGGCTAATGTGTTCTACCGGATCCGTCCGGCCATTGTACAGGGTAAAAGTTGGCTGATGAAATCGTCGAGGAAGATTCGCATCCTCAATATTCCTTGTGAAGGGTTATTTGGAAACTTGGCTTAGAGCTTTGTTCATGACATTATTCCCTAAGACCCTACTCGGCGGACTTTTGTGCTTACATTGACGGTGGTACTCCTCTTCATAAGTAAAAGTCTCACTGGGCGGGGTTCTGGATCTTCGTCTATAACTAGCACCATCTGTCTCCTCGGAGGAAGGCCCGGAGCTGGGTAGGGAACGCCGTCGTCGCGTGTGACGCAACTCTCTTTTCAATTCATCAATTTCACGTTGCATGTCCACATCATTCTTTGCATGGGAGACATGACTCTTCCCTTGAGACTGGATTTTGCTGGTATGAGTCATGCGTACACTTCCCTCACGACCCTCTCTCCGTTCGAGGCTCCGATGCGGATTACCATGCTGGGAGCCCCTCGATTCTGCCTGGTGTGGGCCTGCTTCTGCCTGATGTGGACCTACTTCCTCCATCATGAACGTTGTAACCGAATTTCCTTCAGAAAGATCAAGCTCTCCCCACAGACAGTGCCAATTGTAAGGACTGAAAATGTGTTGGTCCCAAAACTGGATTGGGCTCAAACGCTAACAGCCCAAACAATAAATTTGTAGAGCGTGGTAGAAGAACTAGATTTACCCTCGCAGAAAATCGATTGGACTTAACTATTCAAGATGGTTCGATACAAAATAAAATTATCAGATTTTTTATCCTCGGAGCCAAACTAAATTGCTTGTTTCATATGGTTCTTTTCAAGACAGAAATTGTACAGTTCTCCTTCCTTTTTTTGGGTATTCTTCCGGGTTATATATTTGAAATCTTGGTGCCATCCTTACCACACATGTGTAGGTTAGATTCGGGGGACTCCTTCCTGTCCCATCCAGCACCTCCTAGAACCGTCAACCAGTAGCTGTAAGGCTGCTTGATCACTGTTCAGGCATCACTTCCACATTAATGCGACCAGAGAGTTGGTTGGAAGGCATTTAATGTGGAGGTAGCAGCCTTTGTAGATATTTGTCTACCTCTCTTATCTTACCCCTGACCCAATATCCCGTCCTTTGCTGTGGTGTAACTCTGAAACAAGTTCATGATGATATAGCGCTCAGATTTACCTCGGACATGAGTTTCCAAGAAGACTTTTATCCTCGGACGCTTATTGGACCCATCTTATATTGTTTCTATTCCTCTCCTAACTTTATTCTCTTTATAGCCGAATTTGGGCCTCCTCGGATGGTCTAACGTCCTCGGATTGGGCTTTGGGCTTAGCTGGTATGGCCTTAATAGTACCTCCTGATTAATTGACCCCCACACTTACAAAAATGAATTTTTTATTTTTATTTTTATTTTTATTTTTGTCTCTTTCAGTTATTTTTTCTTCTCCTCCACAGATTCTCTTTATTATTTTCCCATATTTGTCTATTTTTTCACCTCAACCACAAGTTTGCTTTTGTCTTTTCTTTCATTTCCTTTCCCTCCGTGACAGCCTACTATCTGGGGGTGTAAATTGTTTTCTCTTATATTATAAAAATGATCGGGGGTGTAAATTGTTTTCTCTTGTATTATAAAACTGATCAATAGGGGTGGTTTTAAATTACCACAGTAACTTTCTCCACAATAAATTGTTCTAACAGACTTGGAATGACAGTTATTGTCACTTTATGGGGGTGATCTTCTTAGTTTGTTGAGATAATTTTAACCATCACATTTTTTTTTAATTAGTGTTAAAATGTGACATATCATTATCTCCTTAACCTTTATTTGAGGAAGGAAATTACTTAAGTTACTAAGCAGATATCTAAATAGATATTTAAGAGAAAGCACAAAATTTCTAAATATAAATTATTTACCAAAAATTCTTGAGATAGGTTGAGTAGTCTCTGAGTTCATCACAATTAAAATTATTTTGACAGTACGATACTGATAATAATAATAATGAAAAATAGAGAAGAAATAGTATAAATGTAAACAATAAACTAAAAAAGAAAAAAAAAACAATAAAGCTATAGTTACAACTTACAATAAAAACTCACAATGTTCCTCAATTTATTTATCAACTTACACGTGGGCCCCTAAAATCTGTAATTTATAGTTATTATTATATTTTTTAGCATGTGTTAGGTGGTAGAAACATTTTTTTTGTTATTGTGAAATTGTTGTAAACCTACCTAATTTCTATTTTTTAAAAATACCCCACTTATATTAATTAGTTGAGTGCATCAAATTTTGAGAGAAAGATTTGATTGAATCCAAATTATTGTTTAATTGAAGCTTTGAACCTAAGATACATTATAAAAAGGATATTAGTTTGAAAGGATTCTAGTTTTATGACCCAAAATGCTGCATTATAAATTATTGATTTGGAATGTGTTGATAAACAATTATTTTGTTAAACTTCATTATTTTTAGCAGAGTTAATCTTCATTCTTGTATTCTAATTCATTTTTGATTAATGCTTTATTCCACCACAACTAAAATTCTGATTCGGTCACAGATTATTCCTCACTATGAAGTAGTTTTTTAACCTCCTGATAGCATGATATTTCAAAGAAAAAAATTTCTTGATAACAGGTTCTTTTTATTGAATTATCCAAAAAAAAATCATCGATTTCTTGAGAAACACGCTCCACTAATTAAGACACGCACTTTGCGGAAATCTTTCTCTGAGTTGGCGATATTTGAGAAAGTATTTGTAATGTGTAAACATGGATGACAAGAATTTGGTTATTGTAAGAACTTGGTTAGTACCATCTTTTTTCTCTAGTAATGTGACGAACATTTACAGAATGCAATGAAATCTTTGGAAGTTCTCTATTTCTTATGGGAGAGATTGGAGGCAACGACTACAATTATCCATTTCTCCTGCATGATAGCATGATATTTCAAAGAAAAATATTTCTTGATAACAGGTTCTTTTTATTGAATTATCCAAAAAAAAAATCATCGATTTCTTTAAAAACACGCTCCACTAATTAAGACACGCACTTTGCGGAAATCTTTCTCTGAGTTGGCGATATTTGAGAAAGTATTTGTAATGTGTAAACATGGATGACAAGAATTTGGTTATTGTAAGAACTTGGTTAGTACCATCTTTTTTCTCTAGTAATGTGACGAACATTTACAGAATGCAATGAAATCTTTGGAAGTTCTCTATTTCTTATGGGAGAGATTGGAGGCAACGACTACAATTATCCATTTCTCCTGCATAGGAGCATAGAAGAGATTCAGACTTTTGTGCCACTAGTGATTCAAGCAATCGCTTCAGCCATTAATGTAAGAATTTATGTTTTGTAGATTGCAAAGTAAAATTATTTTCCTTTTAGACAAATTTCTTGATTATTGCATCATTTTATTTTTTTTAATCATTATTGCACCTAGTGTAATAATTATCCCTCACAATTTTTTTTTTTTTTTTTGAGAAACAAACACATACACACAAAGGAGAGGAAAATGGGTTCTAACAACGCCTTATATAAAAGATGGAAAACATCTTGACTCTCCCAAAAAAAAGGGAACAAGAAACTTCTATAAAGACAATTATATCAGCATATGAGACTGAAAACAATAGAGTGAGAGCCGATGCGTGTTCCACTTATACTCTATCAACTGCAGTGTTAATTTTTACATTTTTTTTTTTATCAAATTTAAACTTAGATAACTTTATAAATTAAAAAAATGTGATAAGTTATAATTGGTGAAGTATAAAGTGGAACACAAAAATATAGGATAATGAATTTCTATTCAATTTGATGTTAGAGATACTTTAGTTTGTAAATTGCACATGCACTACACACATAAAAATATATATATATATATATATATATATATATATATATATAAAGCATGCACTATATATGACACTGCACTCTAATTGTATTTCTATATACACGCTACCTTTAAATAGACTTTTTCATTGATTTTAACATTGCCTTGCAGGAGTTGATTGAGCTAGGGGCAGTGACTCTCATGGTTCCAGGGAACCTACCAATTGGATGCTCTGCAGCCTACCTAACATCTTATGAGACAGCAGATACGGACCAATATGACCCCAAAACTGGCTGTCTAAATTGGTTAAACAAGTTTTCTGAGTACCACAATGATCAACTTCAGAAAGAACTAAGTAGGATCCAAGCATTACATCCACATACCAATATCATCTATGCGGATTTTTACAATTCTTCAATGCGTTTTTATCGTAATCCAAGCCAATATGGTAACTCAACCTTCTTAATAATTTTCTTTATTTTGCACATATTGACAAAACAGATTGATGATTGCATTTGTTAGTACTTAGAAGCACTCTTTACTTGAGAATAAAAAAACAAAAGACTAGCTTTTGGAACCACAATCTCGTAAGGGAAGTATATTATGTATATAATATGATTTTCTTTTCTGCGTACAGTTGTGACATTTACTTACAAATAGGCTCCAAAGTCTCTTGAAGTCATGATTTTGAACTTGAAAATCTCACGGTTTCAGTTCAAAAATGGAGTTTGTGTATTTATTACACAAACTGTTACACGCATCCTATTTTTGAACTGAAACTGTGACTTGAAGTCACAATTTTAAAATTGATAATCATAACTACAAGTCACTGTTTTGGTTAAAAAATAGTGTGTAACAACTTGTGTACAATGAGTACTACCCATTTCTTAATGTCAAAAGTTTTGATACTAATTATTTGTTTCATGTCCATTTTAGGTTTTACTGGAGGAGCACTCACAGCGTGTTGTGGAGGGGGAGGCCCATACAATTGCAACACATCCGCGGAATGTGGTGATCCTTCGTCGAGTGCTTGTGATGACCCTTCAAAGTATGTTAGTTGGGATGGTGTACACTTAACAGAAGCAGCATATCGATGGATTACCAATGGTTTACTAGAAGGGCCATACACCATTCCTCAAATTAGTATCTCCTGTGTTTCACAAGATGCATAATATAAGCCGTGGTCCAATTACAACTTTTTTTGTTACTGTGTGGATCCAATTACAACTTTGTTTTGGCTTTACCTGGATTGCCCTGTTGGAAAATTAAGCTTCATTGGAACGTGTTGAATTAAATTACTTCGTTCTGTGGCCTCATAATGAGTTATTTAGTCCAGAAAAACTGAGATCGATAATGTAATGTTGACGACTTTAAAAATGAATTTTGCAAATTTGTTTGCACACACAATACAAGGCTAGCTATCAGGCCATACATACACATACGAGAGGTAAATATAAATGCATAGCTCATAAAAACTGAAAATATATCAGTGAAATGGCCTGAAATATTCTTGTAGGTAGACACCAAAATAGGATCCATAGCCATATTATGAATTGTTTTGTTACTTAATTACAACCCCTTCATTTATAAAAACTAGTGTCTCTGTGTAACTAACAGCGAAGGAATCCTCAGAATGGCCCCCATATTTTGGAAATTTCCTTAGTTCTTGTGTTTTAAGATCATACACTACCAACCATCCTTTTATATCTTGCAAAAGAACCAACCCCTCCTCCCAAATTTCTAAAATTTTTCAAACTTGAGATGGGGCTCGATCCTAAATTTCCTTGTCCAAGTCCTTTCAAAATGACTTTTCCTCATCACCCATATATCAAAGCAACTGGCATCCATATCAAAATGTTGTTCAGTCAGGCATACAGAATCATTGATAACAACAATTTCCACCATAGACTCTAGAACCAAACTGATTTTTTTTTTTCTTCTTTCACAAATAAAACCCATATAAAAACAGATTCTGGAAACCTATTTCAAAACAAACCCTTTTTAAATGCAAAGTTTAAAAACTGTGTTTTACAAATTGCAATTGTTCCAAGGGGGTATACTCTTTTTATGTCACATAAATTTTTTTTTTTTTACCCCTTTAGATTACAGACTTAAAGGATCGCAACATATATAGTTGATTAATTTTACCTTTTCAAAAATTATTAACATAGTTTTCTTTAGGTAAAATTAAAATATATTATCAAAATTTCAAAAGATCGCATTATTTAAGAAGCAACAAAAAAACTAGTTCTCAAAACAGATCTACCTTAGCATATTTGGAAAAGCTAGCGCTGCCAAACTGGCCCTAACAACTTGGAAGTTAACAACTTAGAAGTTAACTAAAACAATTTGTAGGCTAATTTAGCAAAACTGAATGTTAATTAAAGATGAATTTAACTTGAATTTATATAGATTTGAAATCGTTTTATTTTTGGTTCAGTAATTGTATCATAACTGAACCAATGATTCGCTAAATCACTCGTACGATCAAGCACCAGTCCGACACAATCATATATCCAAATATTATAAAATTAACACGTGATGTATTGAGGTTTGGAATAATACCAGCCAAGTCAAAGAAAATTCAAAATCGACCAACTTAGTCCCTAATCCCAACTTAGTCCATACACACCGTTAACTCTTCGCTAGTCAAATTTTCTCCTCTCTCAAACTTGTCTCTTCACAAACTCTTCTCTTCGTGACACACACACTTTCTCTAACCTCAAATCCACGGCAACCACCACCATAGCCAACTAACAACCTCAAAGAAACCCATACCAAAACTCAACAAAACTCTTAGCAACAAAACCAAAATCCTCCAACCAAACCCAAACCCAAACCCAAAAAACCCAAAAAAAAAAAAAAAAATTAAAGCAAACCCACCACCACCACAACAGAACCCACAACCACCACATAGGAAATCCACCACCACCAAAAATCCAAAAGAAAACCATAACAAAACTCAACCAAATCCATAGTAACAAAACCAAAATCTTGCAGCAAAACCCAAAAAACTTACAACAAACCACCACCATAGTAAAACCACCCCCACCACCACCGCCATAATGAAACCCACAACCACCCAACAACAAGTCCACTACAAACTAGAACACACCTCCAGTGATCCACAACCACCCCATAAACCAAAACCATAACAAAACCCAAATAAAAAAAATAAAAAAATAAAAAACTCAAAAAACCCACAACAAACCAAAACCCACCTCTGGTGATCCACAACCACCACGAACCAACCACCACAGTGCCACTGCAAAGACAAAGAGAGATGAGTAATTTGTAAACCCACACCATGATGCCACTGCAAAGATGAAAGAAAGAAAATAGAAATCAAAGAGAGATGCGAGCCACCGCAAAGAAGAAAGAAAGAAAATAGAAATTAGAGATGCAAGAGACACAAGAAGAGAAGAAGGGGAAAAAAAGATAGGCGAGAAGGAAAAAGAAAGGTGAGAGAGAAGAGGGGTCTGCTAGAGAGAGAGAGAGAGAGAGAGATTAAAAAGTGACTAACGACTTGTAACGACATTTGGGTTTATGGACTGAAATGGTCAAATTTTAAATACTATTGACTTAATTGGTATTAATCCAAATTTCAAAGTAGGTTTGTGTAATTTACCTTTTGTATTTTATCATATCAAGCTCTGATCAATTTAGATCTATATATGATTTATATAGATCTAAATTGGTCTTGTTTGTCTTGTATTCTAGAATTTAAAAATATATTTAAATTTAATTTAAATTGGCTCATATATTGTGACTTAAAATAAGCCTTTCTCTGCAGAAGAAGAAAATATTCTTTTCCCCTAATAACCCATATATGAATATATTTAATCAGTAATATTGACAAATTTTTGCAAAGCCAAAAGAAAATAAATATTAACATGTGATGTGCAATGAAAATTCGCTAAGTCATCTCCCGTCCATATGCGTCGTCCAAAGGATAGATGAGGTAAATCTTTGCCAACTTGTCCGTCTGTCCTTAAGGACAGACGAGCTCACTATCGTCCGTCTGTCCTTGAGGACAGACGGGCCTTCTACCGTCCGTCCGTAAAGGACGGACGAGCTTACTACCATCCCCTCGTCCATAAAGGACAAGGGAGGTTACTGCGTCTCCGCCGAGTGGAAGAACGTACCATCGCCAGTCAAGCCCAACCGTTGTGAAATACAAACTTCTACGTCAGTTACGAAAGTTACTTCCGAGCCTGTTGGATTCCTCAACTATAGGAACGGTTACCAAACAAGTAACCGCTTCCCGTATACTATATAAGCACACGCCAATGAAAGAGTAAGGCATTCTGTTTTTGGGAGACTGAGTTTACATTTTCAGTCAGAGACTAACTTCACCATCGGAGGGTTCTTGGCCGGCTTCCACCGGTCTCCTCTGAGTTTTTTACTTGTTTTCTCAAGATCCAGTCGCAAGTTTATCAAGTCCCGGCATTTTTAGTCCACTGATATCCCAGGGTTCATCAGTTGGCGCCGTCTGTGGGGAAGAATAACGTTTGAATTCCATTATTGGATTCTACGATTTCTTTCTTGGACATAAGGGCTGAAATGGTCCGGACAAGGTCAAGGGCTACTAGCCCGGGCCCTCAAGAAAGCAGAGGCGACCGTCAATCGGTGCCTATCGTACAACCGCCTTCTGTCCAACACGTGCAATCCATGGCTGCTACTATGGCGGAATTGACCCGCTAGAACCAAGAGTTGGTTAGAGAACTTAACATGAGGAGGCAGCGTCGCGATGAGAACATTGGAGAACAGGCCCAGAGTCAAGATGGGAGGAATGTCGAGTTTGAAAGCCAATCAAGGGGTACCCCTTCAAGGAGGGTGCCTCACTTGGAAAGGGAGATGGACCAAATGAGAAGAACTATGGATGAGATGAAGGAGAATATGAAGAGGACCAACCCTATAGAAGACTTAGTTCATAGAACTGACTCCCCTTTTGTGCCATCCATCAATGCTCACCCTTTGCCACCCAAGTTTAAGATGCCTTCCTTAGATTCATATGATGGGACATATGAGGCAAAGGAAGAACGAATGAAAAAGTACTTGGAGAGGGTGTTAAAGCTTGTGAAGAAATTCAAGGAAGCTAACTTCATTCAAATCCCTAGGGAAGAGAATGCAGAAGCAGATACCTTGGCGAAGGAAGCCTCAGCAACCGGAACAGCGGACGAGTATGATGAAATTCAGTACGTCCCAAGTATAGATCTCCCGGAAGTGCAGCAAATAGGAAATGAAGAAAATTGGATGACCCCAATCGTGTCGTACCTGAAGGACGGAAGGCTTCCGGAAGCAAAAGACGAAGCTAGAAAACTCAGGATAAGAGCAGCCAGGTATGTCCTTATGGACAAAGTTCTTTACAAGAGGGGCTTTTCTCAACCTTATCTCAGGTGTCTGGCCCCAGATGAGGCGAACTATGTGCTGAGGGAAGTTCATGAAGGAGCCTGTGGAAACCATTCAGGAGCCAGGTCGCTCATCCACAAAGTCGTCCGTGAAGGATACTATTGGCCAACTGTCCAAGTGGATGCAAAAGCTTATGTCAAGGCGTGTGACAAATGCCAACGATTCAGTAATATCCCCAGACAACCATCAGAGTATCTCACCCCAATGATGGCCCCTTGGCTCTTCGCGCAATGGGGCCTGGATATCCTGGGCCCTTTTCCACTTGGAACTAGACAGATGAAATTCTTAGTGGTAGGGATTGACTATTTCACTAAGTGGGTGGAAGCAGAACCATTGGCGCACATCACACAACAGAATGTAAAGAACTTCGTCTGGAAGAATATAGTGTGCAGGTTTGGAGTACCCAAGATACTAGTTTCCGACAACGGACGGCAGTTTGACAACACCCTTTTCAGGGACTTTTGTCAACACTTCGGAATTCAAAATCATTATTCCTCCCCCGTCCATCCACAGGCAAACGGTCAGGCTGAGGTTACAAACCGATCCTTGCTGAAAATCATCAAGACTCGTCTTGAGGGGGTAAAGGGGGTATGGCCAGATGAGTTACCTGGTGTCCTATGGGCATACAGGACGATGGTGAGGACCCCTACAGGGGAGACCCCTTTTAACCTAGCCTATGGGAGCGATGCAGTTATACCTGCGGAAGTGCACATGGCCAACTATAGGGTAATGTCGTATCACGACAAGGATAATGAGGAGCAACTCCGTCTGAACCTCGATCTTATAGACGAAGTGAGGACAGAAGCAGAGCATAGAGCAGCGAAGTACAAGAACCTCATGGCTAGGCGATATGATGCAATGGTGAAACCAAGGCGCTTTAACATAGGAGATCTCGTCCTGAGAAAGGTCTCCTTGGCAACCAAAAATCCAGCTCATGGGAAATTGAGCCCCAATTGGGAGGGACCCTACAGAGTCATCAACTTTAAAAGACAAGGATCCTATTATTTGGAGGCCCTAGACGGGAGAAAGCTAGAGCATCCTTGGAACGTGGAGCACCTGAGGAAGTACTACCAGTAAAAATGAGCCAGAACAAATATCACTGTCGACGAGCTTGGAGCTTGCTACTCTTTATATTTTACTTATGTTTAATTATATGTTTGATACTATCGCTTTGTTATTTATGTTGTGGTTTTTTATCATGATTCTGGACGAAGCTATAAAGTTAACTAAATAAAAGGCACAAGCATGTATGTGCCCTATCTGTAAACGATATGTGTAATGTACAAAATGTTTGTGTGAAATTCGAGCTCTCCATGCTACTCTCGTTCAAAGCTAACCTACAAGGTGGCTAGGAACGAAATATTTTTCAACTGTCAATAGGACGAATAAATTCTCTGGATGCGGAGATGTAACGTCTAAAGCTTTCCTGAAGGAAAAGCAAGATCAAGGCACCCCATCCTAATTAAAGGACGAGGTAGAGCCTATAATAAGCCCGAAGGAGTATTCGTCCATAAGGGTAAAGCAAAGATGAGGTGTCCTCGTCCAGATCAAAGGACGAGGGAGAACCCAACTTGGCAAACTCGTCTGTACACAAGGCAAAATATGCGTCCAAGCCTTAAAACAATTTGGATAAAGGACGAGGCATAATGCACATCCAGGCCCTAAACAGAAAGGCCAATAGACGAGGTTTTTGAGATAGCCCCGTACATGGACGAGCAAGGTCCATAAATCTGTGGACGATCAGGGTGCATAAAAGAAATTTTAGTCTAAGGACGAGAAATAACCATTGAAGTTTTAATAAATGGTTTAAACACACCAAATATGGACGAGTAAAGTATGAAGCCATGCATACGAAATGAAAAATCTCGTCCATACATGAAAGAAAAATAAAATCCAACTATTTGAAGGGCGGACAACCAACGTCCAAACACCCTTGCGAAGAACTAGTTTCAATACCTCGTCCTAAAAACTGTGGACGAGTTCAGTGTACTTGAATTACATCAAAAGATCCCAAAACAAAGGATCAAACATAAAAAAAAAAAAAAAAAAAACTTGTTCTTAAGCAGGAGCAGTGAGTGGCTGGGTGGATGCATCGTCTTCAATATTAGCGTCCTCAGAGCTGGTTTGGAGAAGAGAGCTGGTAGCGGCGTTCAAGTTAAGTTTGATAGAGCTGAAGTCCACCTCAGGGAAGTTTTCAACAGCGTCCATCCTGAAATCTTCAAAACCCGCTGCATAGTTGCGGCCCAGTAAGTCCGTGAATTCCTTGGACGCTTTGAACTCCGCAATGGCATCGTCCTTAGCCTTGGAAAGAGAAGTATTCAGCTTGTCATTCTTCGCTTGAAGGTGGTCAAGACGAGAATCTTTCTCCACCACAGCGGCCTTCAACTCCGCGATCAAATTTTGCTGCTCCGCTTCGTTCTCCTTAGCCTCAGCAGCAACCCCAGCCCATTTCTTACTCTCGTCCCTCACGTTTTTTATGGTCGTCTCTAGCAAAATCCTCGTCTTGTCCAACTCAGTGGCTTGCCTAGACGCTGCGATGAACTTGGACATGGCCTGCAAAAAAGAAATGCTTGGTTAAGACGACCAAAAGATAGTGAAATAATAAAGGCAAAAGGAAAGGAAATTTACCTTAAAAAGATCATGAACACCAGAATGTTCAAAATCTTTTAAAGACATGTCATAACAGGCATGTATGTCCTCGTCCTTAACAGCTTCTTGGAAACGTTGCCAAGCCAAATCTTCGTTTTCAACTATGTTCGAAGATACCCTCGGCGGGGGCTGAGACGAGACAGACGTAATCGTCCTAGGAGGGGTCTTGGACGAGGTCGTCTCCACAGGTGGAGATACATCCACATTAATTGTTTGGACGGAGAGATTGGGCTGAGGCAGGATTGGCTTGGCCACCTTAGACGATGACTGTTTCACTCTTTTGTCACGACGGCTGGGGAGGCTCCCTAAGTCCAAATTCCTCGATAGGGACTTCCTTTTGTCCCCAGCGGACGGACGAGTCTGAGGTACAGTGTCAGGACGAGCGTCCCCAGCCTCAGGACGATCCCCCTCGCCAGCAACTTCTTTTCCCTTGTTACCTTTCATTGTTGCCATTCCTAAAAAAAAGAAAAAAAAGAAGGGGTTTTCTTTTAGAGCTAACATAAAAAGAAAGGGTAAAAGACGTCTTGAGTTAGAGGCTTACTTCTCCTTACTGTTATCTCGTGCGCGAGTGCTTCGTCAGAAGGATTAGGACCAAGTCCCCACTTAGCAAGTCGTCTAAGCGTCACTAGGGAGTGAAAACTCCTGTCTGCGTATAGACGAGCCCTGTGGACGCGATCGTGGTGAAACTTGCTAAGGGAAGGACGCCCAACAGCTGTAAAGGAATGAGTTAGAATACGAAAAATAATTAAAAAAAAAAAAAAAAACTTACCCTGAGGACGAAGGTTCCCTAGGTCCCCAGTATAACTGCCAAAAGTGTCCCGTCCAACGTCTGAAGGGTTTCCAGCCCAATTCCCGGAGACGAAGAAAAACTCCGTCTTCCACTTTCTGTCAGACGAGGGTAGGGACCTAATCATTCTACAATCTTTGCCCCTGGCAGTAAACTGGTAAAAGCCAAGGGATTGATGAATTTCGGAGGGCTTATAACAGTAGAGGAACTCGTCCACCGTAAGAGGACGGTCCCCCCCAAACACCTCTCTCCATAGGACTTGCATAGAGATGACCAATCTCCATGCGTTTGGATTAAACTGACATATCCCCAAACCTAACCTAACCAGTAGTTCCCTAATGAAAGCGTTTAAAGGAAATCTCAAACCCCTAAGAAGATAGGCCTCATAGACGCCTATCCCAAAACGAGGGTCACAACACCATTCTCCATGGACGGGCAACCTAGGGTTAAGCTCGTCTGGGATCTGGTACCATGCCCTCAAATTATCTAACCTTTGTTCGTCTGTTTTAGAAGGTATGTCTATTGCACAACTAAACACAGTTTCCTCCTCGTCCAAAGGGATAGACGGAGGGACGAACGGGGAAATCCTGGACGAGGTACCTGCCTGGGATCCTGAGGCCTTCCTAATTTCTTGTTGTATAGCCTCTAAGGGAAACCCAGGGACGCCGGAAACATATTCCTCGTCCGTAGAGTTCCCCCCATCACTACTACTAGAACCACTGGAACTTGTACTGGACACGGATTGGTACTCGTCTATGGCCTTTTCTAGACTGTCGCTAGACGACATTTTTTAGAAAAGATCAAAAAAAAAAACCTAAAAGACGAGAGAAGAGGGAATACCTAGCTCTAAGACGAGTGAAGGCTACGGACGCGAGGAAATTCCTAGACGAGGAATGTCAAAGAACGAAAATCTTTGAAATGCAAAGGGCAACGGAGGAATTCCCCTATTTATAGAAAATTGACCTGGGCATACAAAACGACACAACCAATCAGGAAGTGACACGTGACATTCATCTCGAAAAATGAATCGACGAGATTCATCACCAATGAGAATGTGACACATGGCATCTCGATGTATGGGCTTTCTAGGTACAACGCCTGGTTGTTCGCCTTCTTAGATGACCCATATGAACGAGGGGGCAACTGATGTGCAACGAAAATTCGCTAAGTCATCTCCCGTCCATATGCGTCGTCCAAAGGATAGACGAGGTAAATCTTTGCCAACTTGTCCGTCTGTCCTTAAGGACAGACGAGCTCACTATCGTCCGTCTGTCCTTGAGGACAGACGGGCCTTCTACCATCCGTCCGTAAAGGACGGACGAGCTTACTACCATCCCCTCGTCCATAAAGGACAAGGGAGGTTACTGCGTCTCCGCCGAGTGGAAGAACGTACCGTCGCCAGTCAAGCTCAACCGTTGTGAAATGCAAACTTCTACGTCAGTTACGGAAGTTACTTCCGAGCCTGTTGGATTCCTCAACTATAGGAACGGTTACCAAACAAGTAACCGCTTCTCGTATACTATATAAGCACACGCCAATGAAAGAGTAAGGCATTCTGTTTTTGGGAGACTGAGTTTACATTTTCAGTCAGAGACTAACTTCACCATCGGAGGGTTCTTGGCTAGCTTCCACCAGTCTCCTCTGAGTTTTTTGCTTGTTTTCTCAGGATCCAGTCGCAAGTTTATCAAGTCCCGGCATTTTCAGTCCACTGATATCCCAGGGTTCATCAACATGAAATAAAAATCAATAAAATTGCCATATTTCAGTAACAAAAAAACAATAAAAAAAAATTTTAGATTTTTTTTTTTTTTGTTTTTTTTTGGAGAAGAAGTTGTAGACTAATTTAGATAAACTGATTTTTTTATATTTTATTTTTTTTGAGAAACATATACTGAATGTTAATTAAACTGATTTTGACATGATTTAAAATAAATTTGAAATTGTATTTTTTTTTGGAACAGTAATTGTATAAACTGATTTTGACATGATTTAAGATAAATTTGAAATTGTATTTTTTTGGAACAGTAAATGTATCATCCCTCATACAATCAAACGCCGACACAATCTTATATCCAAATATTACCACGTGATAGAAATCTTAATATAAAATTAATTTAATACGACACAATATCATGATCTTAATACAAAATTAATTTGGTTTATTAATAAAAAAAATTAATTTGGTAAAACCGTAAAACGCAATCAGATATAAGACTATTTACTTCTAAACCGTAAAAAAGCTGGTTGGTGAGACTGATAGTTTGAAAAAAAAAGAAAAGAAAAAAAGACTAGTTGGTGAGACCGACAGTTTGATGTTTTTCTCCCCTCCGTTGTTTGGTGTTGTCAAAAAAAGCATTGGGATCAGCCCAACAAAATATAAAATCCAACATTTCTGACCTTATATCATCATCTTTATTGTAATCAAATTTCCCATTTATACTCTTTTAATAATTTATTATTTGCATTTGCTTTTTAATTGAAATTTATCTTCTGCTTGCCCCGGCATTTCTAGGGTTAGGCTTCAAAATTTTAACAGTCTCAAGTGATGTCACATGCGTTATATTATAGTCAACCTATAATCGGTAGTTTGGATCGTAATCATCATTGCTTTTGAGTTATTTAGATTATCTAAATTAATATGGATATTGTGGGGACACGATTTTCAGCCCAGGCCCAAAATGTATGGGATACTGGTCCAGTGAACCCAGTAAAATAAAGTTGTAGAGAGCGGGTAGAAGAACTAGGCTTTAGTGAATGTGATAACAGTTATAATGAGTTTCCAAGGCAATCAAACGGAAACGAACCAAGTTTGTACAAGAAAGTTTGTCCTCGGCACAATCCGAGGAGCTCTATTCTAGTATATATGGGATGATAATGGTTACAGAAGTTCTTGAGATTGCTACAGTGCTTTCTCTCTTAATCCCCCCCGGCCTCCTCTCCATGATGGGTCTCTCCTATTATATAGTCCCCTTTGAACGATCTTGGCCTTCCACTTGTTGATCATCCAAGCCTATACTTGAGTGCCTGTCCCATCAGACACCCTCTCTGGTGTTCTGTGAGTTGCGGTAACCGAGATAGCACTGTTCAAGGGTCTTGTCCACATAAATGCGGTGTTAGTAACTTTCCCTTAAATATTCCTGAGTTCCTATCCTTTAGAACTTCCTAGAAGGTCACTCTGACTATTTAGGACTTATATCTGACCGTGCTTTAGCTGGTCCGAGGATGTATTCCTCCTCGGACTTGGACTACCATGCTCTCGGCCCAAGCCTAACGCCTCATTGTATATGTCCGAGGATATATTCCTCCTCGGACTTGGACTACTGCTCTCTCGGCCAAAGGCTCACGCCCCATTGTATGATTTTGGGCCCATGACCCCACAGATATCATATCATCATGTACTATATAATAAAAATTGGGTTTAAAAGTTATGATTGCGTCAAACAACTTTACCAAATTGCAGAAACTTCTCTAGATTTAAATATATATATATATATATATATATATATATTTGTCATTATCTTCTCTTATAATTTTTAAGTTGATAAAAGTTTTAATTTAATTACAATTCAAATTCTTCATATAATCATTTTATTATTAATTTATTATTTACATATGAATTTTGATTAAACTGTGCATCGCATGGTCATAATGCTAGTGTGTGTATATATATCATTGTTATTAATTCCGTTTCGGACCCCGTTTCGGTTTGTCTAGTGGAACAGAATATTTCGGTACCGGCCTATTTCGGCGTACCGTTTCAGGGTGTTTCGGGATTCCCAAAAAAAATATATATATATATATATGTATGTATGTATATGAGCACACACATATACAACCTGTTATTTATAATTTATTCTGTAAGTATTGTGAAAATATTATCAATATAACATTTTTCTAATAATCATTTTTTTTAAAAATAAATTAATATTAATATAAAGTTGTAAACCATTGTAAGGAAAATAAAAATAACACCTCTGAGTCTCTGACATTTGCTTTTGAATTTTTTAACTTTTTTTGTCATTACCAAAGCCACTCACGTGATGGGCTTAAAAAGCTGAAATTTGAAATACTCTAGAGTCTAGAAGACACCAGACACTCAGACAATGGAAAATAAAAGAGCAAAACACAAGTCCCACTAACCAGTGGATACAAAACGGAGAAGAAGAAGAAGAAGATAAAGAAGAAGAAGAAGATGAAGAAGTGGGCTGGGATGCTGGGTTCATTCAGGTAAATGGTAGGCCGGTGTTGTTTGGACGTTACTGTTTTCCTTTTTTTTTTTTTTTTTTTTTTTTTTTAAACTCAGAATCCCGTACCGGCCGAAATTTTCGTACCGGCCGAAATTGGCCGGAATTGGCCGGAACGGCCGAAACGGGCCGAAACACCCCGAAATCTGGCCCGAGGTGGAACGGGGGGGTTTCCGGTACCGGTCTTCATGCCGGCATGAAAAATTCCGTCCGTTCCGGCCGGAACGGAACGGAATTAATAACAATGATATATATATATAAAATCTTACAACAACCAATGATTGTGTTAAATGGACATCCAGTTGAAAATTTTGCTATATAATTCGGTTGGGCTGACGTTGTCCCACTTTTGACATGTTTACTTGGGCTTGGGCTGCTGCCCTTTTTTTATGTTCCACTTTTGATATGTTTACTTGGGCTTGGGCCGCTGGCTTTTTTTTTTTTTTTTTAGGAGCTTCCTATTTAATGAACGACGAGTTTTTTTTTTTTTTTTTGGTGAAAGACAATTCATTAAAACCAACTAAAAAGGGACATCAGGTTTAGGACAAAGCCTGTTAACATACACCCCATTGAGATCATCCTCAAAACACATCTAACAAGTCCACACACGGACTATGAAATGAAAAAAAAACACTATCTAAACAAAGGACTAGTTTCATCTCACCGTTTTGCAATCATGTCATATGTACAGTATTGGTGATTGTTGTCCTTAATTCTAATAATATCTATATATATATATATATATATATAACTAAACAAATTCTTTGTAAATTAAGTTTGATATCCTCCCATCAAAAAAAAAAAAAAAGTTTGATATCCTCATATCTCCTCGTTCGTCATTTACAAACTTAGGCAATCTAAGCAACATGTAGGACGTGCTAAGAAGGAAATTACAGAAGTAACTACATGCATTATTATTTTAAGGGAAGCAGAAAATTTCTGCATGTAAGTGGCATGATTTTGGTTACTGTAACACTCAGTTGCTTAAATATCCTTTTCTCTAATGAGGTAATGATGATTTACAGAATGCAATGAAATCTTTGAAAGATCTCTATTTTTCAGGGGAGAGATTGGAGGCAACGGCTATAATTATCCATTTCTTTTGGGAAGAAGCATAGAGGAGATTCGAACATACGTGCCACTAGTGATTAAAGCGATGGCTTCAGCCATTACTGTAAGCAAGGTTTTTAGACCTGGACCGTTCATTGAACCGTAAAAGGGAGAGGTTCAAGGTTTTTGAGGTCGAACCAAGGTCGAACTGGGGTTGAACCGTGATGATGTCATAATTAATTTAATAATTAATTAAAACCTAAATATAGATATTAAATTTATAAAACTAGCAAAATTGACTAATATATCTATATATGTGAGGGAAATTTAATGATTTTCAAGCATATATTTAATAATTAAATAAGAAAGTTAATAAAATAAAATAATAACCATGAAAACATTAAAATTTATGATTAATTTTTGAAGTAAAGTTGAATATTTTTGAAGGATTTTAATTATAATTTTTTTTATTCCTTGTAAGAGATGGATAATTTAATTAAGTAGAATAAAATTGTGTTAAGTTGTTTTTATAAAAAAAATAAATAAATTAAAAAAAAACTACTAAGGGGTTGGACCGCACGGTTCTTGCCACGGTTCGTGGAGTCCAACCCCGGTTTTAGGGGTTCATGGAATTGCTACATATGCCCGATTCTCTATGCTTAAAAAATCGAATTTCAATCCAGTTCCCGGTTTTCAAGGTCCGACCTCTCGGTCCGGTTCGGGTTTGAGAACCTTGACTTTAAGAGCTTAGGGTTACATAGACTACAAGAAAAAATTTCTTTTCCTTATGACAAATTTCTACATATTGCATAATTGCATTTAGTTTATTACTTTGGAATTCTTTAGTCTTTGACTTAGAACTACAAGTGATAGTAGGTGTTCCAACCAACAAACACATTACCTATTAAAATTCTAGTTTTTATTTATTTATTTTTGAAGATAAGTAGATAGTGGGGGGAGGTGGGGTAAGATTTGAATAACCACAGACATGAGACATCATGAAAAATCTCATTCCCACTAAGCTATCATTTGAATGAACTTTAAAATTTTTCCAAAAAAATAAAAGCACAAACTTTCATTTTTGAAACTAATGAACAATCTTTAGTATTTTCACAAGTTGGGCCGAGCAATGTGTACAAATCTTACATTCTGGAATTGGGCATAGCCTTACATAGGTGGTTCATATAACTAATGAAAGTAATCGTTGATGGTTATCCAAACAATGCAACATTTTACTAGTTTAGCATATGCTACCTCCTTTTAAGTTTTTTAATAATTTTTTTTTTTTTTTTTTTTATAAGATAGAAATTCTACTTTAGCCTAATCTAAGTGTATATATGTATGAAGCTCCTTTCTGGAGACTAGAATTCTGACCATTGCCCCCCACATCTCACAAGCACTTATACTTGTAGAGTGACCATCGCACCAAGGATAGGGACTGAACCTAATAATTTGGCACCTTTTTTTTTTATGCTCTGGGAGGCATACGTTTTAGGCTCTCAAATTGCTCATATTTTCTGATCCCCTCTTTGAGTGTTGTTGCTTAAATTAGGGATTTTAGGTTTCAAAGAGAATTGCATAAATTTCTTTGAACCCTAAAATATCCTTTCAAGAAGAAGAGTGCTCATGTAGGAGGTTGCTTTCTAACCCTTTTGTTTTTATGCTTCTCTTATCATGATGATACATGCTTAATTTTTTTAAATATTCATATTCTCCTTGTTAATTTAGTTTATGAAAATATGTTCATTAATATAATTTTTTCTTAGTTTTAAAGATCTACATGTAATCAACTCTTTTTCTTCAAAATAAAACAGATCTACATCTTCCTTAGACGCAGATCTGAATTTTTCTTCACAATGAAACAGATTTGCATCTTCCTTAGATTCAGATCTGAATTTTTCTCCAAAATAAAATGGATCTACATCTTCCTTAGATGTAGATCTGAAATTTTTTTTCAAAATAAAACGGATCTCATCTTCCTTAGATGTAGATCTGAATTTTTTAATCAAAATTGATATGTATCTTCCTTAGATACATATTTGAATTTTTTAGTACTGCAAATTTTTGAAATAAAGGAAAAGGTTAAGCATGATGGTGTTTGTGTTTGCTTTGATTAATTCATGTTGCATAAATTTAAATTATGAGTGAAACTCTCTTCTTAAAAAAAATCTTTTTCGTTCTTTTAAAACCTATAAGAAAAACAGTTCTGATTTTTTTTTTTGTCAAAAACCTTTTTTTATTTTTTATTTTTTATTTTTTAAAATTATTGTTATCAAAACAAATATGATCTTGTATAAATCAAAAAAACCATTTTTCTACAAAACAGATTTGATCTAGTAGATGATGAGTAAATTTATGTGATTTGATCTTTGTTTCACATGTTCAACATATCATTCATGACATGCATAAAATGGTACATTAGTCACAAGAGTTTAGAAGACCAAACTCTGTCTGGGTGGAATGGGTGCCTAACACCTTCCCATTTCGTAACCTAGCCTCCGGATTTAGGTCTTTGGTTAAGTAGATCTAGCATTGTCTTTACTTTTTGTTTTGGGTAAAGTAGGACAACAAGCCATGTATTTTTGGTAGATTGTAATTAGGACCCAAAGCTATGTAATTTTCAAGTTATTCCAATTATGTGTTTTCTTTTATTCAATTAATGAAGAGAACAATTCAGTCATGTATTTATTTTTTCTTTTTCTTTTTTTGTATAAAAAATAAGTGGCGACTTGACACCATTTATCCAAAAAGAGAGGTGCCCCAAAAGGTACCCGTATCTCTTTTTTGATGGACACTTTTTTTGAGGTCTCTCATAGTGGTGACTCCATTGGAGATGTCAAGGGCTAAGCTTCGTATTAGACTTAGGTGACCAAATGTATACCTTTGTTTTGCATGATATAGTTGTTTGTTTGTTTATTTATGTTTGATGGGATGTTGTATGATATTTTGGTGTACGATAATTTGTTGTTTGTAGTGTTTGTTAAAAGCCTTCCCTAATTGTCATAGTGTGTGCCATCCAAACAACAATGTATGCACCCATTTTCAACAATTTTGTGGTGGTAGTAACCATGGATCACCGATCTTCATTAGATTCGGGTACCTAGTGGCGAACTCACCAACTAATAGCCTAAAGTCACTGGATCATTTCCTATTGACTGTAAAAGACAAACCATGCCGTTTAGACCAACGCAATGTTCATTACATTACAAGTTGGGAGGTGTAACGTTCTAACTATGGGAAACAATGAAACAATAAACCCACCCTACAACATAATGACTTAGAACCTACACTTAGGTCGGTCCCGGTTAAAATTACATTGCATGTTATGTGTGTATGTTTTGATCGATTGATGGATATGGATGGGGTCTTAGCTTTGATTAACCCAACCAAGCCTATCATTAAGGTAGAATCTGGTCAAGATCTGAAGGAAGCCTACAAAGAGAACCAAAGCTTGACACTCAAGCTAGTAGCTCCAGTTCCAAGCCTGTCACTCCTATCACAATACTGAAGCCTTCAAGCATAGAAGAGACTCCATTGCTACAACATCACAACCCTATCTTTGACCTCTAAGACAGTTCAAGCCACAAGAAGTTTGAAGCTCCTAGCAATATGGCAGAAGAGGGAGAACACCCAAACACAGAGGAATCCATGAACACCCAAGAGCTACTCAACACTATGGTTGCTAGTCAGATTTAGCTAAGGGAAGACATGAACCGTATGATGCAATAGTTTTGGAATTCGAAGAATAATCAAAAGGGCGACAAGACTGATTATGATCCACCAAACCTAGAGAATGAGAAGAAGATCAACGAGAGGATGAATAAAATGGAGGAGATGATTAGAAGAGCTAGTAAGATGGAGGAACTTATGGACTACGATTCTCTCTCCCTATTCCCCAATGCAAGGTTGCCACCCAAGTTCAAAATGCCTAGCCTAGACAAGTTTGATGGGGCTGGTTGCCCAAAGTCCCATCTGAAGATGTATATGAGGGCTATACAGCCCTTAGGCGCGACCGAGGAAGTACTTGCTCAGATGTTCCAAAACACACTAACCGGAGCTGCTCTTAGGTGGTTCCTCAACCTGGATGATGCAAGAGCCAAAAGTTGGGAGGACATCTGTCGAGAGTTTCACAAGCAATATAAGTACAACATGGAAGTGGATATCACAAGAAAAGACCTTGAGACTACCAAACAAGAGTCGAAAGAATCCTTCTCTACTTTCATTACCAAGTGGAAAGCCAAGGCCGCATAGATGATGAGTAGGCCAAGTGAGGAAGAACAGTTAGCCATGGTTGTAAAGAATTTATTGCCTGTATACCATAAATACTTTTTTGCACAATATTTTCCCAATTTTAAAGCTTTAATTGCTCCTAAAACCCAAATTAAGGATGCTATAAACAATGGCACCATAAAGACTGATGACCTACCAAGGTTTAGAAAGAATGTAGGGTCTAATTCTAAGGCCGTAGAAATTTCCAACATCCATAAAAATGATCCTTATCAATTGATTGCACCCATTGCATATGTGCAAGTACCCTAAGCGCCTAGATCCAAGAGAGAATTTCATGAGTTGTACATGCCCATGAGCCAAGCATTTGATAAGCTAAAAGCAAAAGGGTTACTGAAGCCCTTAGACCCAAGACCAATTCCGAACCCCTTGCCCTCAAGGTTTGATGTGAATAAAAGATGTACCTACCACCAAGTCCCTAGTCATGACACTGACCGTTGTTTCACCCTTCGTCATGCAATTCAAGACTTAATAAACAACAAATTGATTACACCCCCTACAAGGCCTAGCATCACTAACAATCCCTTATCCAATCACAATTTTGGGAAAGGACTAAGGATTAATTGCTTGATGACCAAAGAAGGGAATAAGGAAGATCCGTTCGACTTGATCTATGACCTACCTGAGTGCTTCATGATGACATAGGAAGAATTAATGGATAGGACCTTTACTGCCACCATAGGATATGGCATATAGAATGAAACACCAAAACTTGAAAACAACCAAACATCCACAAATAGGGGGAGACACTTCAAACCCTAAGAGAATAACCAAACATCCATAAGTGGGGGGAGACACTTCAAACCCTAAGTAAATAACCAAACACTCACAAATGGGGGGAGACACTTCAAACCCCAAAACATTGATCCCAATGATCCAATCAAAATTGCCCACATCACAAGGGGGGGAGACACTTCAAACCCCCACATTTAGAGACTGACAACCCAGTGGAAGCTTTGAATAGATCTACCCAACAGACACCTGCTAAAGATGAAGTCCTCAAGCAACTACAGAAGACACAAGCCAACATATCCTTATGGGGTTTACTCATGGCCTCATACAAACACCAACAAAACCTAGCAGACCTACTCAACCAAATCCAAGTCCCTATAACCACAACCTCCCAGGATCTAAATGCTATAATTGGGTCCATCAATAAGGAACTCGTTATTTCCTATTCTGACAAGGATCTGACTAAGAAGGGGAAGCACCACAATGATCCATTGCATATTACTACAGATGCCATGGAAAAGAGAATACCGATGGTTTTGAAGACTGTAAGCTACCTTGGCCTAAACATTGAAGACTTTATGCCTGCTGATCAACATGTGAGGGCATATGACAACAGTAGAAGAGAAGTCTTGGGAACCATAACATTAGAGCTTACCATAGGACCAATGGTTAAAAAGGTGGATTTTGAAGTCCTTAATATAGCCTTATGCTTCAATATGCTCTTTCAACGACCATGGATCCATGACACAGAAGCCGTACCTTCTTCCCTATATCAAAAGGTTCAGTTTCCACATGAAGGGGCTATTGTGACCATCTATGGGAATACTTTGACTATGCCTAAACCTGTTCATGGTATTGATTCTAAGAAAGAGCCATTAACTTTGAGATTGAGAGGCCTGGTTTTGAAAAGAGAGAAGAAGAAGTTGAGAAGATCCCAATGGACTTTACTTCTTATGGTAACAACAATATGGTAGCGATGATGAGGAGAATGAACTACCTTCTTGGGATGAATTTAGGGAGAACTGTGAAGAGGCTAACTGTTCAAGACTTGGCAATTCCTACTGCCACACCGCCTATTGGGCTAGGCTATAAGCCCACTGATGATGATTTGTTAGAAATGGAAGTGAGAAAGATGGCCCGAGCCAAGGCCAAAGCAAAAGGACTCCCTTGTTCTCCAGAACCTCTGAAGCCCTACATTCTTGCATTGAATGGGAAGTTTTTAAAAGCTGGACAAAGTCAACGTTATTGGGGATTCCCGAAATCGAGATTTGATCATGTGACAAAGATAATGATGCCTAATTTCGAGATACTACTTGATTGCAACAATAAGGTTCCAGAATTGAAGAAGGAAGATACAACCTGGGTTCCTTTTGATTGGGCTGATCACATGGATCTTGATGCCATGACTACACTCCTTGGAGATCCTATTTGCAATATAGAAGAAGAAGAATATTGGAAGGCTCGCCAGCATACATTGAAGAGCTCGTATGAACTAAGAACCAGTGATGGAGATAAGGAAAGGGGAACAGCCCCTAGTGATGATGAAGATGGAAGTGAAGACAAGAGTGATAGTAGTAGTGACAAGAGCAACAGTGATAGTGGACATGATAATGATGATAACAGCATCAATAGTGATGACAATAGCAATAGAAGTTATGATAGCCCGTCTAGTGGTGATGATTGGGACGAACCCCCTAGTGATAGAGAAGATGAAGATGCAAACCTATTCTATAAGGAATATGACAGTGATGTGGATTATTATGATGCGGAAGCTAACAGGTGGAGCGACACTAATAGTGATCAATATAGGTTGATAAATGTGTTAGAGAAAGCAAGAGAGGAGAATGCACAAGCCAACCAAATGTATCATGATGAATATCCCTATGGGCACCTTTCAGATTGGAGCGATATCACTAATGTTAGCTCAAGGTCTGGCCCTAGGTATGACAAGCATGGGAGAGAGGTTCTAGAATTGGGGTCGTATTATGATTTAGAACCAAGTTCACCAACCCTACATACTGAAGATGAGGATGATATAGATGCTAGGCTGGCCGCTCTAGACCAAAAATTGACGGTCCACAGTCTCAGAATCATGACACTTGTGAACGTAATGAGGAGAGAATGGAAGAAAGTAAGTCAAAGCATCTCCCTCAGTCCTGATTTGGGCAACAAAGGCAAACATGATCTATTTAATGAATGGATGGATAGCATAAAATGCCTGGATGCTTTTGTGATCGATGAGCCCACAGACATGGAGGTTGGAGAAGAAGCTATAGATTATATGGATGTAGATCCCGTAGTACTGATGCTGAGGGAAGAAGGAGCTTACTGGGAGCCACCTGCCATTGTGGAGGCCAAGACTAAGTTGAAGAATTGGGCATGGGAGGGAGTTGCCCACCCCATAGAGGACTCTGTGAGGAAGATCAAGACTGTCAAGTTAGTCACTTTTGCCAAGAAGATCAAGACCACCGAGCCAGTCACTCCTGCTAAGGACATTGTTTCCATTCCTATTGAGTCTATTTCTGCTAGTGTTTCTATTCCTGTTAAGTCTATTTGTGGTAGTTTTCTAGTTGACTCTGTTGAGTCTATAGAGTTTGTTAAAAACTCTTTCCCTTTTAATATGATTTTTTATTCTGCTTATTTGCTGGCTTTGAATGTTTTTATTTATGAAATTGGTAAAGAAACTCTTATTAATAAGGAATTAAAACATGGATACCTAGAACCTATAAAAGAAGAAACTCAACCCATTAACCTGGGAACCGATGATGAGCCCAAAATAATCCAAGTAGGCAATACCCTAACCGCCTCAGAGAAAGATGCATTAGCAGCACTGCTGATAGAATTCAAGGAGGTCTTTGCCTGGTCATATGAAGACATGCCTGGGATTGATATAGATATAGTACAGCACAACATTCAAACAGATCCAACCATGAAGCCAGTTAAGTAAAAATTGAGAAGAATGAAGCCAAAGTGGACTCTCAAGATCAAGGAAGAAGTAGAGAAACAGTACAATGCAGGATTCCTAAGAGTGATCAACTATCCATAGTGGTTAGCTAATGTGGTTCCGGTACCGAAGAAGGATAGGAAGGTCCGAATATGTGTAGATTTCTGAGATTTGAATAAGGCCAATCCAAAAGATGACTTTCCTTTGGCTCACATTGACGTCCTGGTTGACAACACAGCAGGGCATGTGTTGCTCTCATTTATGGATGGATTTTCAAGATACAGCTAGATAAGATGGCTCTAGAGGACATGGAGAAAACCTCCTTTATCACTCCATGGGGGACATATCGCTACAAGGTCATGCCATTTGGCCTTAAAATGCTGGTGCTACTTACCAACGAGCAGCCACCACTTTGTTGCATGATTTGATCCACAAAGAAGCAGAGGTTTATGTTGATGATATAATAGTGAAGTCCAAAGATCGTGCAGTGCACATACTAGCTTTGAGGAAGTTCTTTGGAAGAATCCAGTTCTACAAGTTGCGGTTGAATCCAAAGAAGTGTACTTTCGAAGTCACATCTGAAAAACTGTTAGGGTTTATGGTAAGCCAGAGGGGAATAAAAGTTGATCCTAACAAAATCAAGGCAATTGTAGAGATGAAGCATCTAAGAACTGAAAAGGAGATCCGAGGATTTCTAGGGAGGATACAGTACATTAGTAGGTTCATAGCCCAGCTCACTATGACATGTGAACCAATCTTCCGACTACTCAAGAAAGAAGTCCCTACAGTGTGGAACGAACAATGCTAAGAAGCCTTTGAGAAAATCAAGAGTTATTTGATGAAACCACCAATACTTGTCCCGCCAGTTCCTAAAAAGCCATTGTTGTTGTATCTCACCACTATAGATACAACAATGGGGGCTTTACTTGCTTAATACCTAGAGGAGACTAGAAAGGAGAATGCAATTTACTACATCAGCAAGAAGATGTTGCCTTATAAAGAAAAGTACTCACCATTAAAGAAGACATGTGTAGCACTTGTTTGGGCAACCCGTAAACTCAGACATTATATGCTAGCTTACAAGGTTCTGTTGATTGCAAGAATGGATCCTTTGAAGTACTTAATGGAAAAACCTATACAAGATGGAAAGATTGCAAAATGGGTTTTGCTTTAGTCAAAATTTGATATTAAGTATGTGACTCAAAAATCTGTGAAGGGGAGAGTAATTGCCAATCACCTAGCCCATTGTTTACCAGAAGAAGCTGAAGAGATCCAAGAGACTTTCTGGATAAAAACATTATGGGGATTAAAGTAGAATCATGGAAGATGTATTTTGATGGAGCAACAAATCAAAATAGAAGTGGAATTGGAGTTCTCTTGATTTCTCCAAAAGGGGCACACATTCCATTTTCCGGTAGATTTAACTTTCCTGCCACCAACAATGCCACAGAATATGAAGCTTGCATTATGGGCCTACAAGCAACCTTAGGCCTAGGAGTGAAAGAATTGGAGCTATACGAGGACTCAGTTTTAACAATCTCTCAGATACAGAATAAATGGAAGATCAAAGAAGAAAGGCTTATGCCTTATCTCAAATGTCTTCAGAAGTGGGCATCAAAATTTAGCAAAATCGAATATCAGTATGTGCCGAGGATGTAGAATCAAATCGCAAATACTTTAGCAACCATGGCAACCATGATGGATGGGCCAAAAGAAGTTGAAGCTAGACCAATAGTATTGGAACAAAAAGAACCAACCTACTGCATGACAATAGAAGAAGATGAGGAAAAGAATGGGGAAGGCAAGTGGTATTTAGACATCTTGGAATACTTCAAGGATGGGGAATACCCCCCATTTGCAGACAAGAATGACCAATTGATTATCCGAAGGTTATACACTAATTACATTATTTGTGGTGAAAGAATTTACAGAAGATCATATGATGGAATTCATCTCCTTTGTGTAACTGCTAAGGAAGCACAGCAGATAATTGAAGAGTTTCACGAGTCAAGTTATGGGCCACATATGAATGCACACATATTGTCAAGGAAGATAATGAGACATGGTTACTACTGGACTACCATGGAAGCCGACTGTGCATCTCATGTTTGAAAGTGCCATCAATGCCAAGTCCATGGAGATCTGAAACATATGCCACCCATGCCACTACATACTATGACATCACCTTGGCCATTCTCTACATGAGGAATAGACATTATTGGGAAGATTCACCTAATAGCATCCAATGGCCATGAATTCATACTTGTAGCCATTGACTACTTTACTAAATGGTAGAAGCTACTTCATACAAAGTCCTGAATTCAAAGAAAGTTGCTCAATTCATTCAGACCAATATCATCTGCAGATATGGGGTACCGCATGAAATTATCTTAGACAATGGGTTGCACTTCAAAGGAGAAACAGAGAAACTACTAGACAGTTTAATATTCAGCACCACAAGTCTTCACCTTACCGCCCTTAAACCAATAGAGCAGTTGAGGCTGCTAATAAAGACATAGGGCGAATCTTGAAGAAGAGCACAAAGAACTACAAGGACTAGCAACTATAGTTGTCCTATGCACTTGGGGGGTATAGAACATCAATTCGATCTTCCACAGGAGCCACTCCTTATTCATTAGTGTATGGGATGGAAGTAGTCCTTCCTATTGAAATGGGTGTTTGTTCACTAAGGACAGTACTGGAGAGTGAAATCTTAGAAGCAGATTGGTTGCAAAGCAGATACAATCAGTTGTGCATGCTAGATGAGAAAAGACTTAAAGCCTTGTATCATATTCAAGGTTATCAGAGGAGGCTTAGGAAAGCTTTTGACAAGAGAGTGAGAACTAGAGATTTGAAGTTGGGGGACTTAGTGTTGAAAGAAATCTGATCCCTGGTTCAAGATGCAAATGGGAAGTTCAAGCAAAATTGGGCAGGCCTATACTCTGGGGGAGCAGTAAGGCTAATGGACTTAGATGCAAACCCTTTCACTGAGCCAACCAATATTGATCAATTGAAGAAATACCACGTTTGAGGTGATAGTCTAAAAGCACCACGTCTGAAGTGGTTGTAAATTATGTTATTTCCTTCCTAGGTTTGACTAAAAAAAACAAAAAACAAAAAATAAAAATAAAAAGAAAGAAAGAAAGAAAGAAAGAAGAAGATAGGTTGAAAACCCGAAAGGGCAATCTATGCAAAAAAAAAAAAGAAAAAAGAAAAAAGTGAGAGAGCTTGCTAGGTTGAAAACCTGAAAAGGTGTTCTAGGCAAAAATTAGGGCCAAAAAAAGAAAAAGAAAAAAAAAGATAGGTTGAAAACACGAAAGGGCAATCTATGCAAAAGGAGATTTAAAAAAAAAAAAAAAAAAAAAAAAAAAAAAAAAAAAATGAGAGAGCCTACTAGGTTGAAAACCTGAAAAGGCAACCTAGGCAAAAGTTAAGGCAAATAAAAATCATCATCATCCATGAACTACGTGATGATCTGATCCTTCTATCGAGGGGGTACATAGGCAAACATGTATTGGTTTGGTCACAATTTCCTAAAACCCACCATTTGCCCATTAACCAAAATTACCAAAAATTCAACCATCCCATTAAACTGTGTCATTACACAAAATCCAAGAACCCAAACCCTAAACCAAACCATAAAAATTCCAAACCCCAAAAGCCTACATTTTAAACAGAATCCCTAATCTGCAAGTCCAAAATAATTCCTAAACATAAGTGTTTTTACATCAACTTCTAAAATGAACATGTTCAAAGCCAAAAAAATAACAAGGTCACTTTGTCTTCAATCTTTTCTTTTTCTGTTGGTCATTGATTTCTTCTGTGATAGGTACTTTGTCATCACTGTCCCTTCTTTTGAATTCATAGTTGTCTTCATCGGGTTTTTCCCGGTTATCTTTGAGAAATTGCTTTCTCATAGCAACCATCTCAACTTCCTTGTCAACAATCTTATCTATCAACTAGTTAGAGTATTTTGTAGTCATCTTGTGAAACTGAACCTTGACAAAAACTTGGTCAGCCATTTCTAAACCCAATAACATGTTCTTTATAGAAGTAGGATTTGTGTCCATAGGAGAGAAAGGTCTTCTTATTTTGCCACTAGGAATTCCTTGCTTAGATTTGAATTGCCTCAAGAGTCTATCTCCCCTATAGAAAGTTGCCTCCGCAACCCAACAAGGAAGATGTGATCTGACCCTAAAGACCTCAGTAAAGGGGGTGGGCACTTCCACCAATAACAGTCGCATTGAATTGAGGTACTGGATTTCTTGTCTATGAACTTCACCCAGTTACTCTCAGTTTGGCACTTAGTTTTGATTACAGCCCTACTAAGAAAGCTGCTAGGCCCGTAATTACCAGTGGTAGGCTTAGCAATCATGTCCACTCTTTCCATCAGCCATATCTGCAAAGTCAAAGGACTCCCTGAGAAGTTCTGAGTTTCTCCACCATGAAATATAGCATCTAGGCCTAGAAGATTTTCTATCAAGATCAAAGAAATAGGGTTATCACCATCCTTAATTTGATCCACAACACTTATGGCTTTAGCATCCACAAAATCGCGCCTTCCAGAACAAAGCAAAAGTTCTCCCACCATGCATAAAGCCAACCAAAGTTTTTCTGCATATTGTCGGTCACTTCATAGGTGCGTTTGTCAATCAATCGAGAGATAATTGCACGAAGATTCACCATATGACCTTCAATCATACTATCAGTAATGGAAGTAGGAAGACTGAGAGCATCAGACAAAGATTCCTTATACCTGGGATAACAAGAAACCGCTACATATTTTTTTCTTAGATTATAGCCCAAGATAGTAGAAAATTCTTCAATTGTCAAACAAAGTTCAGCAGTGTTAAAACGAAACACATGATCTTCGCGATCCCAGAATTTCATAGCAGCATGAAGGAAGTCCCACTTGATTTTGACATTCCTCAGAGCCTTGATTCCCTCTAATTTGTAGGCTGTAAAATTGGTTTCGGTACTAAAATCAAAGTTGCGAACCCATCTGTTGATATCATGAATTGTTGAATAAGAAAAATTATGATTACTAGCTATGGATGACTTTTGCTTGTGATTATTATGTCTTACTAACCTTTATGCAGAGATTTGTCACAGAAGAATTCGTTTAAATAAGCTACATCAGTTCCTAATCAGGTTTGAAATAGGTTTCAAAGAGTTTGTAGCTAACTAGGAGAGTGTTTCATGATTACAAATGAAGTAAATGTTTTTCAAAAAACGCGAAAACGCGAGACGCGCATTAGAAAGGCGTGAGGAGTCGGCCCACCATGGTGTAAGCATCGTGGCGTGGCCCAATGCAATTCGGCACTGTAGAAGTGCCGAACAGCACTCTAGAAGTGTCGAACGGCACTTTGAAAGTGCCGAATCGCACTCTTCATGTGCTATGTGGCACTTACTTCGGCCATTGAACATCCATGTAGTTCCATGCAATTTCGCGCTGTCGGGCATTTTTTTTTAAAGATTGTTTAACATTCAAAAAGTTTTTTTTTTAGGTCAAATTGAGGCATTCTGACGTGTCTAACATATTTGTTTTCAAAAAATCATCACTTGCATCATTATTTTCAAAAATTGATCAAATCAAGTTTTTTCAAGACTCATGGATTTATGTTACAAACTAGGGCCATTCGCCCATGCTTCATTCATTTTCAAAGAAAAGAAATCAACATCATCTATTTTTTTGTAAAAAAAAATTATCATAACCAAGATTTCCACCTCATTCAAGTAAGTGCAGATTCCAACAGAGCCAAACAAGATAAGTTTAAATTAGTAATACAAGATCTCATCAGGTGAATTCTAAAATTGTCTTAGTTAAAGTTTCTACATGATCCGAGGTGATGCCAAGGACAAAGAACTAAACATGGGAAATAATACAAGATTGTCTAAGGAACACTTCCTTTTGTTTTGCAGGAAAAATAAAAATACGAGTCATACATTATTGGGACTCTGAGTTCGCCTGTGTGAGGATCTCCTTGATCCACCTCTAGAGGAGCTACCTTCAAGGGTCCTGATACTTTCCTCTAAAGTTCTTCTGGCAGCATTAGCAGTTTCCATTTGATGTGTTTGAAAAGTCAGCAAAATCAGGTGTTAATTCCACCATCAAGCAAAGTTCAAGCAAAAGATGCTCAGAAAGCAACATGGCATACCCAGTTTGAATCATTGAGCACATATTGGGAGGATTGAGTGTGAGCCAATGACTGCAAGCCTCCAATCATCCGCATGCTTTCTTCCACCAGATCCACAACAACTTGAAGAAACTCTACCAGATTAAGAGCCATTCATTCAGTTAAGAAGAAATTAAGGACAAATAACTGAACATTCAAGAACATACCGGATCAGGCCAGGGAACATTTGGTACGTGCTCTGGCCTATTCAAAGGTATGGAACTATATGTTCCATCAGGATTCATCACATCATACTGCCATGCTGGAAAATGAGGATAAGTCTCTATAAAGGAACTAGAAGAACTACCAGCATGATGAGGAGAGGGAATCTCTTCCTCTTCCTCTCCCCCTTCCTCTGCTTCAGAAGTAGGAGGCTGAAAGTCCAACATGCAAATATTGTTACCGAACAGAGATATGGAAAAGGAATTTGTAGAACAAAAGTTTGATCATAGATGGGAAGAGAAATATTGTTCTGCCAACCAAGCAACCTTGTAGATGATCGCAGACAAATTCAGAATAATTTCCTTCTACTCCTACAACAATATATCCATCATGGGCCCGAGCAATCTCTTCATCAGACAAAAGGTTAGCCAACTGAACAGTGTGACAAGGAGGAGTTGGAATTGCGGTAGGAGGATACACATGTTCAACTTGGGGCAACACTCGATCACCAAGATACCAGTACTTTCCATGCCCACATTCAAACAATACTTGGCGACCATTCAGTTCTAAAGCCCGCTCATAATCAACATACCCCTCACATCTAGCCCAAGGATTTAAGTTCATCTGAAAAATCACAAAAAAGGAACTCTGAAAGAGAAGAGATTGAATCATAACCAAGTGCCAAAGATTGGTAAAGGAGAAGGAAGAAAGAACTCACATCATCAATTGTTAGATTGTTAATCACCAAGCGCCAAATCTCCAAAGAACGCCTGGAGGGTATAAATAAATGATGTTTGGGCAACCAATGGAGAAATCTTGGAAAAATTCCAGCAACTTCCTCCTAAATTTCAGGACCAACTCCAAAATACTCATACATCCAGACTTGAAAAATTCACAATACCATTACCACATAGCCAAAATAACCCATATATAACCAAAATAATTTTCACCACCAACATAGCCAAAATAAATACCAAAACTCACCTGCCAAACAAATGGAACCCCACACAAGCTTGAAAGGCTTCGCCTAGAGAGTTGGGTCATGAAATGCATCAAAGTAGCATAGGCCATGCTGCCCCAGTCATAATTCCAGATTTGTTCAATTTTTCTCAAGCTCCCCAAGTAGTGTAGATTCACAGTACTGCCTAAATATCTGGACACAGAAATGTCCCAATAAAAATAAGCATGAACATGCAGGCGCCCTTTGCCATAGTCTTACATTGGGGAATATTCTCATATAGTCAAGACAAAGGAATATTGTTTCTCCTCATTCTAGGAGGCACTACACCTAGAAGTTTCTTGAGCTCAGTTGGAGTAAAGGAATCATTGACAAGAATTCTTTTACCACCCAACCTCAGACCGATGATAACAGAGAAGTCATAAGGTTTCAACATTACCTCCCTAATGCCTGGAAAATGGAAGGTACAAGTTATGTCCCAGAAGCGCTCTGCCAAGGCAAGAAGTAACTGAAGATCTTTGTACTTATGTGTCTTATGATTTAACAAAGCTTCGAAGAAAGTACCGAAGCTTGCTTCATTGATGATGTTTTTGATGCTAGGAGACAATGGTGCCCATGCACTTTTCAACATTTGGAGACTACCTCGACTCTTGAGACTCTGCAACATAAAAGTTCAGCTTATCAATTTCCATAACTAAAACCCACATGACCAAAAACTTCCATAAAAAATATTCTCACAACCAATGCCCCATCACCACAAAATCAATTCAATGCCCCATCAAAATTTCACCACAATCAAGTTTTTTCACATATCTATACACAACTACCAAATTTTTCCATAGCCATGCAAAAAGAAAAAAATTCCTACATGACCAAGATAAAAATTCCCACAAGTACATGCACAAATGAATTTTCATAGCCAAATTCATAATCACACAAATTCTTCAAGAATCAACATCACATACCCAACAAAAATTTTCCACAAGTCAAAATTTCATACCCACAAAATTTGCCCATCTCCACAAATATATCCATGCACATACCTACAAAATTTTGCCATGCCCATAAAACAAAGTTTCCATATACCAATAAGCTTTTCCCACATACATCATGAACATAGTCATATAAGTCTAACCCAAATTTTTCACAATGCAATACTCCCAAAATCCAAACCAAAGTTCATCCAACAACATCTCAATTTACCTACATTGTCAAAATTCCAAAAGCCACCAACATTGTCCAAGTTGCACCATGATCAAAGAAAAAGCAACACTTCAAGAATGCTCCAAAGCCAACATTTTCAAACATGATCAATCACACAATGCCCAAAATTTCAAAAATGACAATATCTTACCATGAAACTTTCAATAAAACATGCAACAACATTTTTCCAAGCAATGAAACCAAAGAAAAATTCACCTTGGTGTCTACATGACAATATGGAGCATGGGTCCTAGGGTCTTGAAGAAGTCCATCATCATCATGCCATTCAAATGTTGGATCATATTTCTTACCATGAAATGAAAGAAAAGAAGATCACTTTGAGGAAGAAGCCATTTTGATGCAAAGAAAATGGGTTTTGGAAAATGGGTTTTACAAAAAATGGGTGTATGATGAAAATGCTCAAAACACAAAGATCTAAAGAAATATTGATGGATGAGGAAAGGTGGAGAAGCTTCGAAAAGTGTTTTTTGTGAGAAGAAATGATGAGATGAAGAAGAAAAATCAAGGGGAAGAAGAAGGTGAATAGTACCAATGGAGGAAGAGAAGTTGATGGAAGATGAAGCAAAAAAAAAAAAAAAAAAAAAAAAAAAAAAAGAGACAAAGAAGTGGGGGGCCAAAATTTCGGCCCCCACACTTAAACTCAGCCAAAAACTGAGTCAACTCAGTTAACCTAAAAAAAAAAAATTCAAAGTTTTCAAGTATCTTTCAAAATCCAAATTTTCAATTAAAAAATTTTCATTCCCAAGTTTTCAATTTCACATTCTTAATGCCCAAATTTTAAACTCAAATCATAAGTTTTCAAAAATTCGAGCCTCAGATTTCATGATCAAAATTTCAAGGCTCAATTTTCAAAATTCTAAGTTTCAAAATTTCAGATTTCAATTTCCAAACTTCAAGTCAAGATTTCTAAGTTCCAAAGTCTCAAAATTTGAAATAAAAATTTCAAAACTTCCAAGTTTCAAAAATCAAATGTTTCTCAAAAGAAAAATCTTTTGTCAATTAAACTTTTCTTAATAAAGTTCAAATCAAGAATGAGCAAATGAAAATCACACATCTTAGAAACAGTGGGACCACAAGGCACCTATCAGTTAAAGTCTAACTCTAAATTTTAACTTTTTGCAGGCAACATTTCAAATCTCGATCAAAGTAGAAGAAGACCTTTGATCGTCATTTCAAATTCTGATCAAAGTAGAAGAAGACCTTTGATTGACATTACAACTCCAGATCAAAGTAGAAGAAGACCTTTGATCGACATTCCAACAAAACTAGATCAAAGTAGAAGAAGACATTTGATCATCATTCCAGCAATTCTAGATCAAAGTAGAAGAAGACCTTTGATCGTCATTCCAGCAATTCCAGATCAAAGTAGAAGAAGACCTTTTATCATCATTCCAGCAATTCCAGATCAAAGTAGAGGAAGACCTTTGATCGCCATTTTAGCCATTCCAGATCAAAGTAGAATAAGACCTTTGATTGTCATTCCAACAATCCCAATCAAAGTAGAAGAACACCTTTGATCAACATTCCAACAATTCCATATCAGAGTAGAAGAAGACCTTTGATCGACACTCCAACAATTCCAGATCAATGTAGAAGAGACCTTTGATCAACATTTTAGAATTCCAGTTTCGAGGTAGAAAAGTCCTTTGGTCACCCTAATTGCCAAGAATCATGTCCAAAGTCATCAACTACCAGCTAAGTCCAGTATTTTCATTTTTTGTCAAAAGATAAGGCACTAGTTCTATGTTCCAAGGTTTTAGGTTCAGGGGCTAGGTAATCTTTGAAAATTCAACCTCAATTAAATCATGGTTGCTAAAATCAGTGTCTTTGTTTTACATTGACATTCGCTTTTCAAGCTCTGTCAATGAGGAGCATTCTGTAGACACTCAATTTTGCACCCATAATTTAATCAAGGAGAATGACTTGAATGACCATCCATGTACCTCAAAAATCATGATTGCATTACATGCATCAATTGGTTCTTGCATTACATGCATCAAATTGTCTTTGCATTACATACATTAATTCATTCATTACATATCATAAAAATGATCTTGAGATTCTAACAGTCGCAATGGTGTTTTTGGTTTCAAATCGGACCAACAGATCGAAAGATATCACATGATCAAGTTTGCATGGTCAACATGCATTGTGTTTAGGTAAGGTCGACCACACATGATTAGTTTAAATTAATTCTAATTGGTTAAACCATTAAAATTAATTAAATAATTCTGTGACTGGTTGATAATTAGTGTTTAAAATAGGATTGCATGCATAGGAATAAAAGGGATGATTGGATAACAATAAAATTGTGGATAATCTGAACTTTATCAAGATTTATTTTAGGGTATTTATCTACAAGATAATTGTTCTTAAATAGCCTTAATTATCTAGAAAAGAGATGAAAACCATAGACGGAGGATGAAAACACGTCTAGATACAATGACCGGTCAAAAAACCCTAGAAGAGGAGTCCAAATGGCACCTAAATACGAAAGAGTGTTCGGTGTCCAAAGGCCAATTCAACACTTTTGGAGTGCCGAACGGCACTGTTGGAGTGCCAAATGGCAATATAAAAAGGCTGAATTTTCCTTTGTTGGGCTTTGGCCCAACGGCCTTCGGGTGACGATAATGCATACCCTTTTTGATCTTTTCACGAAAAGATGCGTCTAGATTCACACCCTAATCGTCCGTGCCTATTTTTTAGAGTCCTTTGACCTCTATAAATACAGATTGAACCTTATAATTCAATACCTTTTTTTTTAATGCTCTGGGAGGCATATGTTTTAGGCTCTCAAATTGCTCATATTTTCTGCTCCCCTCTCTGAGTGTTACTGCTTAAATTAGAGTTTTTAGGTTTCAAAGAGAATTGCATAAATTTCTTTGAACCCTAAAACATCCTCTCAAGAAGAAGAGTACTCATGCAAGAGGTTGCTTTCTAACCCTTTTGTTTTTATGCTTCTCTTATCATGATGATACATGCTTAATTGTTTTAAATATTCATATTCTACCTTGTTAATTTAGTTTATGAAAATATGTTCATTAATATAATCTGTTTCTTAGTTTTAAAGATTTGCATATAATCTACTATTTTTCTTCAAAATAAAACGGATCTGCTTCTTCCTTAGATGCAGATCTGAATTTTTCTACACAATTAAATAGATCTGCATCTTCCTTAGATGCAGATCTGAATTTTCTTCAAAATAAAACAGATCTCATCTTTCTTAGATGTAGATTTGAATTTTTCTTTACAATAAAATGGATCTGCATCTAAGGAAGATGCAGATCTAAATTTTTCTTCACAATAAAACAGATCATCTTCCTTAGATGCAAATCTAAATTTTTCTTCATAATAAAACGGATCTACATCTTCCTTAGATGCAGATCTGAACTTTTTCTTCAAAATAAAACGTATCTCATCTTTCTTAAATGTAGATCTGAATTTTTTAATCAAAACTGATTTGTATCTTCCTTAGATACAGATCTGAATTTTTTAGTACATGCGGATTTTTGAAATAAAGGAAAAGGTTAAGCATGATGATGTTTGTGTTTGTTTTGATTAATTCATGTTGCATAAATTTAAATTATGAGTGAATCTCTCTTCTTAATAAAATCTTTTTCGTTGTTTTAAAACCTATAAGAAAAATAGATATGATTTTTCTGTTGTCAAAAACCTTTTTGTTTTTTTTTTTAATTATTATCAAAATAGATCTGATCTTTTATAAATTTAAAAAAACCATTTTTCTACAAAACAGATTTGGTATTTTGACAAACCAAAATCACTTTTTCTACCAATCAAAACAAATCTGATTTTTCTTTAAACAAAAGAAGAGACTTCATTCATAATTAAATTTATATGATTTGATCTTTGTTTCACATGTTCAACATATCATTCATGACATGCATAAAATGGTACATTGGTCACAAGAGTCTAGAACACCAGAATCTGTCTGGGCGGAATGGGTGCCTAACACCTTCCCATTCCGTAACATAGCCTCCAGATTTAGGTTTTTGGTTAAGTAGATCTAGCCTTGTCTTTATTTTTTATTTTGGGTAGAATGTAACTAAGACAATAAGCCATGTGTTTTTGGTAGATTGTAACTAGGACCCAAAGCTATGTAATTTTCAAGTTTGTCCAATTATGTATTTTCTTTTATTCAATTAATGAAGAGAACAATTCAGTCATGTATTTATTTTTTTCTTATTTTTTTGTATAAAAAATAAGTGGGGATTCCACATCACTTACCCAAAAAGAGAAGTGTTCCAAAAGATACCCAAATCTCCTTTTTGAGGGACACTTTTTTCGAGGTCTATCACACTCAGAAAAGATGTAAATCCATTTTTTTAATAGTGCTTCCCCCAAATCAATCAGTTTGTCTAAGACACATGTTCTTTAAATATCCAATTGCCTTGCTAGCTCAAAGAGCATATGCCAAATCTAAGGACAATTTGGCATTTTAAGCCTTAAAATGCTTTGCATCAAAGAATGGTAAACCCAACTATTGCAAATTTTTTTGCAATAGTGCTACAGTACAATTCTAAAGTTAGAATTGTACTGTAGCAGTATTCTAAAAAATATATATATATATATATATATATATATATATTTTATTAACTTTTTCCCCCAAAATTTCTCTCTCCTCTATCTCATTATTTCAGTTCTCTTCTCTCTCTTCCTTCTCTGTTTCTCCATCTGCTCTCTCCTCTCTTCAGACCCAAACACCATTCTCCTCCCAACATTAACATCACACATCACAGTGGCTCATTTTTTCTGGTGGGTTACGATCTAGCGGTTCTGTGGTTGCTTTTTTTTTTTTTTTTTTTTTTTTTTTTTTGCTGTGACCGGTGCTTAAAGGGGTTGTGGGTCGTGGTTGGGTCCGGTGTTTGGGTCATGGTTGGGTTGTGGCTGAAGTGGGTTATTGGTCGTCGAAGATCGCCAGTGTTTGGGTCCAGCGAGGTTGGGTCCGGTGTTTCACACAGCCTCTCTCTCATCTCTCATCGTGGATCGGCGAGCTAGGTTTGGATCGATGGGCTAGGATCGGTTGATGGTGGGTTTGAAACGGTGGATCTATTGATCGGTGGGTGGATTGGTTAGGTTGATCATCGGTAGCTCCGATGGTGGCTTCGGTGATGATTTTTTTTGAATGGGTTTGCTCCGGTGGGTTTCAAATCGGCGGCGTGGGTTTCTGATCGATGGCTTGGGTTTGCTGATCGGTGGTTTGGGTGGTGGGTGTGGTGGCCGTTGTTGGCTCCAACTGGTTTGATGGTTTGTGTGTGTGTGGCTTTGTTGATGGTTTGATGGTTTGTGTTTGTGTGTGTGGCTTTGTTGATGGTTTGATGGTTTGTGTTTATGTGTGTGTGTGGCTCTATGTGTGTGGTGATGGGTTTGGATAGGTTGATCGGTGTATCATGGGTTTGTGTGTGTGGCTCTGTGTGTTGAACCGGTGCTAGAGGTTGAAGGAGACTGAGGAAAAAAAATACTGTTGGAAAGCCTAGGAAAATCGATTCATGCCAAAGTCTGAAAAAAAGTTACGGTTGGAAAGAAATAATAAAGAAATATTAAAAAATAATACTTTAATAAAAATAGAGTTTTGGGTTGCTGAAGGTATTGTAAAATGGTATGGTATAAGTAATAAAGTGGCTTTTTGAGATAGTAAAATAGAATAGAGTAGCATTTTCTGCTGCTGATGCTCTAAGCCACTTGACTTCATATATCAAAAGTATTTAAACCCTTTAAAAAGACAATATTTCTTACATCAAAAGCATTGCTGCTAATCAATATCTATCTCAGGGTTTATGGCAGGAACACTCATAGCATGCTGCGGTGGGGGAGGCCCATACAATTATAACTCATCAGCGGTATGCGGCCTTCAATCGGTGAGTGCTTGTGATGACCCTTCACAGTATGTTAGCTGGGATGGAAATCACTTAACAGAAGCGGCATATCGAAGGATTACCACTGGTTTACTAGATGGTCCATACACCATTCCTCCAATTAGTACTTTGTGCATTTCAGAAAAAGTGACTGCTACATATCCGAATGACTAAAGTAAATAAACAATCTTGAGTGCCTCTAACAATTTGATAAAAATATTCTAATGAGTTCCTATTATAATTATGATTTTTCAAAAAATTATGGCCTTATAGAAAAATTATTCTTTAGATTATTACAACGTGCCAAGTAAAATTACTTGTTCTTTGCCTTTTACATACTGTTCCGGTGGTGGAATCTAATACTCCTCTAGCATCCAAATCCTTATGAATATAACGCTTGGGATTTGGTTGTCCAATAATAAGGTAATTATATACATGTGTTTGTTTAAAAATCCAATAAGATTTAATGGATTTTAAAACTTTATATTAGATTATTCCTCAGATTTCTATATATATATATATATATATATATATATAATTATATATATTGTTATTAGACATTGAGGGCTAGCATGAGTGGTTGTCAGTTGAGCGTGGAGTGAGAGTTCACTTGACCTCGCTTGTGCCCGTTTATCACCGCTTGTAGGAGACTTAGAGTCCATTTGGAAACAACTTATTTAACTGAAATTAAAAACTTTTTTATGAAAGTACTGTAAATAAAGTTAAAAAGTAGTTGAAATAGTACAGTGAGACTCATAAATAGTACTAAAAAGTGCAATGGAACCCATGAATAGTAACAAAAATAAGCTAAATAGTAAAAAAAAAACTGGTTTTTTAAACCAATGGCAAATGCAACATCACTCAACGAACATGGCTAAGTGCTAATAGAGACTTCCGATTTGCCAATCATCACTTATAAGTTTCGATATGGACTCCAGGTTTTCCGATCTGCATTGCTTGTAATATAGCCTTGTTTCGAGCAGGTCTAGGCTTGCTCAAGTTAGCCACTAAAATTTTGAATTTTGTTTAAAGATTCATCTTTATTCTTTTACTTATAAAGCACATCACACACATCAACCTATAGTTCTATATACCTATATGTCCAAAATTATATGTGTTTTATACTTTTAAATATAGAAAACATGTATAGTAACACTCAGTTGGAATTTAGTTCATACTCACACACACACATTTATCCAATTTAATTATATAAACTAGCTTGGTACCTCATCCATATACGTGGATACACTTAAAGATATACAATAATATAATTTATATATATAATTTAAATACTATTGATCGATAGTCGTTTTTATATTTTGTTAATTCTTTAAAAAAATTTGTAAGTATATTATTTGGTATAAAATTTAAACTGTCCATTTTTATTTATTTATAATTATTGTGAACACTCAATTGGAATTTAGTTCAAACTCACGCAACACACATTTATCCAATCTAATTATATAAACTAGTTTGTAATCCCGTGCATATGCGTGGATACACTTAAAGATATACAACAATATAATTTATAAATATAATTTAAATACTATTGATAGTCATTTTTATATTTTGTTAATTCTTTAAAAAATTTTGTTAGTATATTATTTGGTATAAAATGTAAATTGTCCATTTTTTATATAATTATTGTGAAGCACTTATTTATTTATTTTTTTATTTTTTTTACGATTCATTTATTCTAGACTCTTTGGTTTTTGTACTTAATAACTCACTTGGATGAATATTTATTATGTGGGTCCCACATTTGATTCTAAATTAAGAAACAAAACTCTTTAAGAATAAATAATTTAGGACACATGGTGCAAAATTGGAACTCTAATTTGGAATTTTAATTTGAGTTTCTCTTAGCTTCACTTATTATTATCGCTCTGTTTGTTTCGCTGGAAAACCTTTTGTAAAGATAGTTTTCCATATTTTCCAGTGTTTAGTAGCACAAAAAAAAACCTGGTCAATGGAAAACTATCTTTGGTCAACGGAAAACTCTAATAAAAATAAGACTTATTTTCTATAGTTGTTTTCCAAAATTTTTTTTTGGAAAACAATCTTTCTCTCATGCGTTGCATCTCCTATAAATATTATCTTCGTCTATAGCCGTGGGAAACATAATTTTTTGGCACATTCTCTCTCTCATGGTAAGTTTTCTCACTTTTTCTCTCTTCCCTTGCTTTTTTCTCTCTTCACACCCTCACTATCACTAACTCTGGTCTCTCCTCTTCCCATAGATCACTCTCTTTAACTGTCTCTCTTCTCTCTTTTCTCCATGTTTCTCTTCCCCTCTGTAACACAATTCTCTAATTAGATTTTTTTTTTCCCTTCACTAATCAGTCAATAGCTCCGACTTGCAAAGGAGAACAAATTTGCAGTGATAATTATTTCATTCATCTCTACCAAAATCCCAATTCTTTGCTATGAATTTCAAGCTCGATTTTCTTTTTTCTCTAAGAAATTTTCGATTTGATGGATTCCAGGCAGAAGTTACTTATTTTTCATACATAAAGTGCAAAAAAATAAAATAAAAAAAGAAGAAGAATGAAAGAATGAATGAAGTAAAAGATGAAAATTTTAAACATAGTACCTATATTGCTCTAAATTGTTTTTACATGAGACAATCTTTACCGTGGACAAATAATATTGTTATATAATGAATGATAATTGTTTAGAAGAATTGCATTTGTTGGCAAATACTTTTTTTGTTGGCAGATACTATGCAATGATGATATATTGTGCAGTACATTATGTAAATACATAATTTAGAGTAATATTGAAAACTTGTGGTTGACCATAGTAGACAAATGGTTGATGTGTATGTGTATACGTACGTTACTGTCTATATATATGAGTAAGATGAGTGGTAGAGATCATGAAAATTTGACAACTAATTAATTTTGATTGTATCTATTGTCAAAATTTTAGATTAATGAAAACCAAATTCATTCTTGGTTTTTTATTTATAATGATTACATTAGTTAGTTTACATAATAACCATGTTTTAAATTATACAAGAAATATTTAAAAAAAAATTGCATAGCAAACACCAGAAAACATTCTCAAGCTCATTTTCAATGTTGTTACCAAACACTAAAAAATAAGACAATTTTCTAGAAAATACTCTTTGGAAAATGAACCATTTTCCAGAAAACGTTAATGCTAAAACAAGCAGAACGTATATATATAGATTGTGGCGGAATACTACACAAGAGATTTTTTTTTTTTTTTTTTCAAAAAGAAAAAGAAAAAAGAGTGTAAAAAATACATACATAAATATTAATTAAGTTATCATGTTATGATCTTTTGATTTGTTTCTAGCCTCATCATTTTTATATTTTTCTTTTTAAATATCACTGAGTTTAAGAAACAACACAAATTATTTCTCAAAACAAATCCACCTTGTTATATTTTGAAAAGCTAATTGCGAAACTGGCCTTAGCAACTTGGAAGTTAACTTAAACAATTTATAGACCAATTTCGATAAGCTGAATATTAATTATAACTCATTTTAATTTGAATTTAGATTAATTAAATTAGAAGTGGTTTCATTACTAAACTAATTGTTCTCCAAATCCCTCGTACAATATCAAACACTAACACTATCATATATCCAAATGTTACCACGTGATACTAGGGGTGTCAAATAGGTGGGTTTGGAGTAGACATAATTGAGTTGGGTACATAATATTCATTTACCCATTTATTGCTCATTTAACTAGTTACTTCTAATCCAAATCCAACCCAACTCAATTATTATGGGTAAACTCTAATTCACCCAATTACCCAATAATCAAAATTACCAAATGCCCCTAAAACTTGAAAATGACCAAAGTACTCTTAAAATCCTTTAAAATTACCAAAATACCCCATAAACCTAAAAAAGGCCAAATATGATCAAAAACCACTAAAAATTACTAAAATACCCCCGAAAACTAAATGAAAGTTCAAATAGTGTACAAAACACCCTTGAACGTTTAGACCCCCAATTTACAAATTAACCAATTCAAGTTTTATGTCAAACAACTAGTGTGTGGAAAATGAACAAAAGCTATAATATAGAATTGGAAAAACTATCTAAGCTAAATTAAAATCACAACCCACAGCAGATAACAAAAGGCAAAGATAAAAGGGAAGGAAGATGCAAACACAAAGACAACACGCGATGTGTTATTGAAGAGGAAACCGAAGCCCTCGGCGTAAAACCTCTCCACCGCCCTCCAAGCGGTAAACAATCCACTAGAAAATGTAGTTGGGATACATGGACAGCAATAGACTCTCCAAGCCTAATCTACCCAGTGCACCTAAGCCCTCCAAGCTTCTTGCTTCAACGAGGTTGCGCCGAACCTTTTTCTTTTCTAGCTTCCTGGATTCCGCTACTAGACCATAGCATCAACCAATGAAGATTGGTTCCTTCCTAACTGCTTCCTAGAACACCAAACAGCCCTCTCACAGTAATGGATATGGTGAGAACAAGGTTTTGGTAAAAAGCCTCTCAAGGGTTTGGCAATGGAGAGGAAGAGAGTTGAGGAATTTGAAGAGACACTTATGTAAAGATTGTAGATGAATCAATCTTGTTTTACTCTAGGGTTTCTCTCTCAAAATTCTCTCTGGAAGCTCTCTCTCATTTGTGGGTATAAGGGGTATTTATACTGAGGTGAGAGGAGAATGTGAAACGTCAGGTTTTTCAAAACAGGGCTGGCTCGCGGCTTGGCCTCGCGACTTGACTGAGTCGCGAGATCCAGTCGCGAGATAACCGTATGGCCAGTTGTCATGTTTTGTCCTGTAGTGCTCCAACTAGCATGACTGTTCACCTTCTGGCATGTTTGGCACGTGTGCTGCGTCTGGCGGCTTGCAGCCGCGAGTCACCCGCGAGATCAAGCCGCGAGTCTCTGTTTTCTTGCACACTCTTGAGCAATCTTCACTCTATCTCACTCACTACCCTTACAACAAGCCCACCTAAATACAGGGTTACTAAATGCTGAAATACAAGAAAATTTGGCACGGAATAAAGCCAATTAGATGGTTGATTAAATTCAACCTTACAAGTCATATTTTTTAATGTTTTGGGGATATTTCGGTTATTTTTTAGGTTTCGGGGGTATTTTAGTCATGTTTTAGATTTAGTGGGTATTTTAGTTATTTTTTATGTTCAGGAGGTATTTTGGTCATTTTTTTTTTGGGAGGGATTTTGGTCATTTTTTAGGTTTAGGGTTTATTTTTATCGTATTATAGGTTTAAGGAGCATTTTTGTCATTTTATAGGTTTCGGGGTATTTTGGTCATTTTCTAGGTTTCAGAGATATTTTGGTTATTTTTTAGATTTAGGGGTTGTTTTGGTCATTTTTAGGTTTCAGGGGTATTTAGGTTAATTTTTATGTTTCGAGGGTATTTCGATCATTTTTTAGGTTTAGGGAGTATTTTGGTCAATTTTTAAGTTTCAGGGGGTATTTTGGTCATTTTTTAGGTTTAGGGGTATTTTGATCAATTTTTAGGTTTTAGGGGTATTTCAGTCATTTTTTTAGGTTTGGGGGTATTTTATTTATTTTTTAAATTTTAGGGTGGATTCTGGTCTTTTTTAGGTTTAGAGGGTATTTTGGTAATTTTTAGTGGTTTTAGGGTATTTTAAAGTTGGATGATTTGTAGAAATAATACTTGAATCATAATTAGGTATAATTGGGCACCCAGTTAAAACCCAATAAATATTAATGTTAATTGGGTTAGTACCTATTTAACCCAATTAATAATTGAGTGAGTTTGAATCTCATTTAAGTGGGTGAATTTGGTTTGATTTTGCCACTCCTATGTGATACAAATGTAATTTTGCAATAAAATCTGAATCACATATTAATTTTATCTATTAACCATATAAAAAGAGCCAATAGCTCATGAGTAGTGTCTTTGCTTTATTCAATCGTTGATTTTTTTTTTTTTTTTTAAATCTTTATATGTTTACTTTGTAAGCTTGTGTTGTAGACATACAAAAAAGTGGTAAATATTATACATATTTGCAAAAAAAAAAAAAAAAAAAAGTAAATCTATTATAAAAAGCATGAATGGGAAAAGCTATAGTAGTTTTGGTTTGTTCAATTTTCACGGTTTTGTTGGCAGCTTCTTTTTTCCTTTTTTTTTTTTTTTATTATTATTTTTTTTTTTGTGAATGTGTAAAGCTACAGTAGATTTGCTATATTATTTTTAGTTTGTCCAATTCGCACTGTTTCACATTGTAATAAAATATTAACATAACAAATTGGCACAATATTTTCACAATTGTTGAGTTGTTAATTCCTATAGGTTAAAAAAAAAAAAAAAAAAAAATCATACTGGAACCAACCGCAACTAAAAATAAAGGCGTTGTGTAAAAGAAGTTTTACATCCACAATATTTTTCACAACACTTTTATAACAAATTATAAATGGTAAATTGTTATTAGTTCTAATTTAAACTTACCAATGAAACTACTTTTTTACCCACCAATAACAACATTTAACAACCTATTATTTATGATTTGTTGTGAAAATATCGTTGACATAACATTTTTTTTATGAAAATGTTGACATCTTGCTGTCGTTACAATATTTTCAAAACTGCTTAGCTGTTAATTCTTTATAAGTCAAAATAAAATATAACAAAATTATAAAGGTATTATGAAAATGTTATGTCATTCTGTTGTGTTTTTAGAAATATTTTGTTTGTTTAGTCAGCTTTGTTGAGCCAAAATTCACTATCTCACATACAATTTTCTTAGGTTGACTTTTTGTATTTTTTTTTCTTTGTGCACCATTTTAAGTAAAAGCACATAGTTTTATACACAAAAACTTTGGATAAAAACACTTTCCATCCTTTATGTTTATGGTAGTTTATAATTTCTCCTTAAACTTTAAAATTAGACAATCTTTCCCTTAATATTTTGAAAAAGAGCAAATATGTTATATTGTTGTTTTCTCAGTTAAACCCCAATGAAAACTTATGATTCTTAAAATATTTTATCGTATAATGTCTAAATTACTTCCACTACATTTTAACATCCCAAAATTTTTTTCACGTATTTTGAGTTTTAGACGGTAGTAATTCTTGAAAAGTTGAAATAATGATATAAGGTGTTTTATTTGTTATCTAAAGAATATTGATTTTCAAGATTTAAATTTTTGAAACTTATAATTTATCTAATGGAAAATTTTATGACACATGCCATTTTTTGTCTTTTTATTTATTTTTATTTATTTATTTTCTTAGCAAAACTCAGTTGTTTATTATTGGAATATGATGATATTCATTATCATTCCTAGAAATTTTTAGTAAGTGGATATATTGCCTTTTGTGGTTGAAAATTTTTTTATACGAATGAGATCAACTTTTTATGATCTAATTATCAAAATTCTTAAAATTAATGTCTCTTTTGATTAATGTAAATTTTATGTATTTTAAAATTCAAATAATTTATATTTTTGTTTTGTAATACAAATAAAATCTATAATTGATCTTAATCACTATTCTTTTTTCACAGTAAGCACGTGCCTTGCATGTGCTGCCCAATTAGTAATTACAAAATATCATGAAGTGCTAGATACGTAGATCTTTTTTTTTTGAGAAACAGATACGTAGATCTATATTCGAACGCACTACATAAAACTTGTACAGTCTAATTACTATCTAATACTATTTTTTTTTTTTTTTTTTTTTTTTTTTTGGGAAGCATATAATACCATTAGTTAAGAACAGTAGTTTGATGGTTTCTTCTCTCCGTTGTCTATTCTTATTCTTCTACGTAGGTTTCCAAATTAGGTGACTTCATTAAAAAAAAAAAAAAAATAGTTGACTTTATTTTTTCATCTTATTTCTGCACCTACCAGTTTTACACGTGAAGACTTTCAAATAGACCCTGTAGAGGTCAAGGAACTTGTCCGTCTCACTTTAAGTGCTTGTGTTTGACTTGTGCGGGGTGCATTAATATTGGGATTAGCAGGGCATTTAGTGCGAGGGTTTAACTTGTCAAATGACTGGATCTTAAGATTTCACCTTTTTTAATAAGAAAAAAATAAAAATAAAACAAAGAAAAAAAATAAAAAGACTTTCAATTAATCATTTTATCACTTAAGAGAGGTAGGTATATGTAGAAATATCAAGCCGGGGTACAGAGAAATCAAATGATCTTCACTAAATTTCTGTCAAATAAGCTTTAGAATAATATACAGGAATCAAAAATAAATAAATCAAATCAAATCCAACATTTCAGACCATATATCCACTTGATTTTAAATTTGTAATAAAATTTTCTCTTTTATAGTATTTTAATTTCTCATTTGCATTAGCTTTTTAATTGAAATTTCCCGTCTCGCTCTTGCATTCCTTGGATTGGATTGAGGCTTCCAACTAGCCATTATGAGTCAACTCATAATGGCTAGTTGGGTTCGTAATCATCCTTGGATCTAAATTATTATCATTATCTGTATTTTACAAATAACTAAAGTAAATTAACATATGCAAAATTCTTAAAAATGATTCGGTGGGCTCCCTTTGTCCGAAATTAGAAATGTTTACTTCGGCTTGGCCACCAGTGAAATGTAAAAATAAAATAAAATAAAATTTGAAATATGTATAATCAAATGATTCATATATATATATATATATTGAGAGAGTTTTAATTTATGACGTTCACTCATGATGATATATTAGTTTTTTATCATCAGACCAAGATACCAATCGATTTTTGATGTAGGTGAGAATTGAATCTCAGATCTTTTATTCAACCAGACTTTAATAGTTGAGCTAATTAGAACTCACAAATTTATATACGGTTAATATACCATTAACTCTTAAAATCTTATTTCCTTTCTTTTGTACATGTGTTTTCTTTTCACTTATGTTAGAGCATTCTCATCAACCATTGTAAAAATTTTAGCATTTACAATCTCAAAACACTATTTTTACAATTTTAACACCTCATTTTACAATATACCATACATCAAACATTTTTTTTTTTTTTACAACTTCATTTAAATATTCTTTCTTTAATATTTTTATGCATTTTTATTATTATTTCTCACTCTCCCTTTGTTTTTCTCTCCCATTGTCTCTCCATCTTTCTCAACCCACGGCACAACCCATACCCACAGCTAGCCATTGCTAGCCACCATCACAGCCCAGCCTCACCCCAATACCAACAGCCACCACAAAACCCACCACCCACCCACCCCGATCTTAACCCCAACCAAAACCCACCACCACCCATACCCAACTTAGCCCAACCAAACCAATGACCCATCACCATCCACACCCAAAAACCCACCACCAAAACCACACCCACGACCAAACACCACCGCCCACAACCTCAACCCCAACCACCAAAATCACAAACAAAAACAAACCCAAAATCAAATCACAAATCCAAACCCAAAACCACACCATAAAACTCATACCCACCCACCATCAACCACCATCGGTCCACTGCAAAAAACCATCAAACAAATACCCACCACCATCGATCCACCACAAACTATACACATCCAAAACCAAATCACAAACCCACCACCCAAAACCAAATCACAAACCCACCAAAATATGCCCAAATCAGAACCCCTGTACAAACCTACAACCTGTAAATCGGAACCCAAGGCGTGAGAGAGAGATAATCATAGATCTGAACTGGTGAGGGTGAGTGGGAGGGTGAATCGGAGGTAGTGGCGACCTGGCGACGTTGCAACCAAAGAGTAGAGAGATTGAGTGACTGAGAGTAGAGAGATTGGCGACATGCTAGCGATGTTGCAGACGAAGAGTAGAGAGATCGAGTGACTGAGAGCAGAGAGATCGGCGACGTGTTAGCGATGTTGCAGACGAAGAGCTAGCGACGTGTAGACGAAGAGCTATTATTGATCGGCGGCGTGTAGAGACCGGTGACGAGCAGAGATCGGCAACGAGCACAACAAACCATGTTTACTTTATTCGAAATTGGCAATGTTTAATTTATCTTGGTCCACTAGTCAAATGAAAAAATAATAAAAAATTGACATAGGTATATCATTTGATTTATATACTGTTAGGTTCTAAAGACTTAGGAACTTATGTATTTAGAACTCTAATGTGTATTGTTGGCAACCATGATTAAAACAAGATGTTTAGTCGTGTTTAGACTTGCTCAAAGTTATGTTATTTATGTAAAGTTGGATTTATGTTGATGCAGAATTAATAGTACATTTCGGCCTGGTTCAATTGATCGAAGCTTAGGCTCGATCAATCGAAATTCGAGCAGAATGCATTTTTCTGCAGAATTCCAACTCAGCCCTAGTTCATTTAAAACGTTTAGGGTTTTGTGTTTTTGCCCTAGGTATATAAGGCAAACCCTAGCCATGTTTTAGTGTTGCTCATATTGCTGTTTGTGTAAATCTCTTGTGAGATCTGTGAGGAGCTTTCCTTTACACAAACTTAGGATTATCAAGAAGGAGATTCGTTCAAGAACTTGATGATCATTCAGTTGCTGCCATAAGAACTTAAAGAAACACAAGCGGGTGTGCTTGTACTTGCTGGAGAATCCAAGAAAGAAGGAGTCCGTGGTCTCGGAGCTTGCACGTGGTCGTGTCAGTAAGTTTCTACTGGTGGGTAGCAATAGGATGTTAGTGGTCTAAGTCCTATTGTAAAACTTCGATTCTTTCATAGTAGATTCAGGTTTACCTTGAGGATAGCTAGGTTAAATCCTTCTCAGGTTTTTACCGGTTTGGTTTCTTGGGTGATCATATCATTGTCTTATTTATCTTTCTGCTGCTATGCATGATATGATTGTTTGATTGTGATAACCTAGATTTGGAATTTGGACTAAGTAATCACTTGGCTAATTAACTTGGTTAATCCAATTGTGTTTTAAGGGGTCTAAAAACGTACATATACAGTTAACTGTTAGAATCTTATTTCATTTCCTTTATATGTGTGTTTGTTTTTATTTATTTATTTTTTATTTATTTTTAAAGATAAAATAAAAAAATAAAGCTTGATGTATTGTATAAGGGACCAATTTTTTGCATTAATCTTTTATTGTTTCGCTATCACAAACTCATGTGTATATTTAGTACTAGTCGCTACCCCGTGTGATACATGGGAAAATTTTTAGTAACTATAAGATTTTAGCAAATCAAATGCTTTAAAATTTGAAAATCTTAAAGAACTTACATTAGCACTCATCAATTTGTTTACAAAACCAATGCTAAATAGATTTACAAATTGCATTCTCATATCCTCTGTCATTTGCAAGGTGACAGGACTCTTTTTATTACGGTTTGCATCCTTCTATCCTTCAAAAGTTTTAAGAAGTGCCATGTGGTCACTGCATAAGAATGTGTATAAGGTTATACAAAATTCTGTCATTATAATCAACATCCTAAAACAAATATCCAATCCAAAAATGTGTAACCAATGTTACATATTAGAGCATTGTAGAGGGCGGAGAGTAGAGCAAAAAATTTCTTACAACCACAACCATATGGCTTAGAGTTCTAACCATTATTCTAAGGAACCCAAAAATATCAATAGCCCAAAAAGTATTGTTGTGATACATTTACTTTAGGACAAATAAATTTGAGCAATCAAAATCAAACAAATCTATCTTAAAATTACAATTTCAGACACAATCACACAAACCCACTATGAAATTCTATTTAAATTGTCTATCGCTTTCATCAAACTATTTGATTAATAGGCATACAAACAATGCTTAGTGTAAGTAAAGCCAATAAAAGTCACCAAAAAAGGAAAACCTACTTGCTAGAAACATCACAGAGACCAATAAATTAGACAGAAATATAAAATTAAACAAACTCATATACAAACACGTATCTATAAAAAACTAAAAAATATATAACAAATTTTCTTCTATCTTCATTTTATAAAGAAAAATGATAACAAACTATTATTCTAACTTAAATAAATTGCACTTATATCCTTTTTTATAAGCAAGCAAAAAATGCATAGCTCAAGTTGTAATAACAAAATTGGAAAATTCTTAATGGAAGAAGGTAAGCTATCTATGAATTCAGCTGTAGATATAAGAGGCATATGAAAGCAACAATAACACCAATCAATCAATTTTCCAACCTAGCATACACTATCCTTAAGTTGATCCTAGGCACCTATTTTGGAACCCATGTTATCGCAACAACAAAAGCATAGAAAAACCTCCCTATATAACAGATCAAAAAGCTCTACAGAAAAGTACCAAATTTAATATGATATTACCAACTTTACTTTGAAAGAAGATCACAAAGACATCACAATAAAGAATGAGATGGAATATACTCCTTCAGTACTACCAAGCTTCCAATCAACTAGTCTTATTTTCCACTCTTCCAACTACAAATTCCAATGCAAACTTTGCATTGAGAGGAACTAATAATAATAATAATAATAATAATAATAATAATAATCATAATAATAATAATAATAATAATAATAATAATAACAACAACAACAACAATAAAAATAACAGTAATAATAATAATAACTATTCGTCCTTTTCATCTAATATGTAACTTCATAGATGGTCTCAGGCACTTTTTGCACATAAATTCTTTAATTGTATATCAAATTAGAAGGAAGAAATTACATGTAAAAGTCAATTCAATAGAGAGATCTATCACACACAGTGATCAATAGTTTAAAAACAAAAGCCTTGTAATGTATCTGCCATATAGTGTAATCATAGAAATATGTGCTTATCTAAGAATATTTCCATAACATACTTACCCTTATTTGAATTTCAAGAGGAGTGTGATCTTTTTGCCACTCAATTATTCAACTACATAAAAAACAATAATCATAATAGCAAAACTGGTCACTGTATTAAAATCCTATTTTCAGCTTCAAACCACCTTGCATCCCTAGTCCATCTCTCATTTTTGACCAATTTTTTCAGCATAGTCCAATTCAAAATGTTTTTCTTCTTCTATTCTTTTTAATTTATAAGAACTCCAATTTTCACTACAGTCCAATTAAACTGTAATTAACTCAGAGATCATACGTTGACTACAAAATTGGTTCCACAAATACAAAATTTGTATTTAAAGCAACACAAAAGACAATTCAAGTCAAATGAAACAGTCAAGACTAACACAGTAAGAGTCTAGAGTTATTAAAGATGCAATTTAAAAGCTATAAATACAGTACCTGATCTGATTTAGATAATAAGGAAGTTAAAGCATGAAGCTGGTGGTTTATAATCTATACAAAATTATAATAAACCAAGTGGGCCTTGGCAAATCTCTCACGTATTAGAATAACATACCTTAGATCTTTAGAACTCAAGTATTACACAATACATTACACACACACACACACACACACACACATATAAATAAATAGTAAAGGGATTCATACTTTGATCTCAATCAATTATTATTTAATACTGCATCAATTCGAGGGGATCCTAAAGTAGGAAGCAATTTGACACCCATTGATTTTAAAACTCCAAAAGCTGTTTAGGTAGCTTCCCTAGTGAATTAGGCTGCAATGAATTGCACAAAATGGCCTTGATACCAATTGTGCTTTCAATATCAAAATCAAAGACACTTAAAATAGCCTGCCATTTAGCAAAACTCTGTTTGGAAACAAGATTTTGAACATCTTTCTGTAAAACTTCTTTAGCACTTTTACAATCAACTCTAATTAAAAACTTTTGATTAAAAAGATCATTTTGAAATTTTGAAACACATAATATAATAGATAAAATTTCTTTCTTAATAGTGCTATAATTCTACTAGGTAACTGACCAAGAGCCAGAATGGAATCTAACAATCTATTCTTTTGTATCATTTTTTGTTACCTGTTTCAAAATTCCACCATAACCTATGTCAGAAGCATCTGTCTCAACAATTTTAAAAGTATTGGGGGAAGGAATAACAATACAAGGCAGTTGCTTAACATATTTTTTTTTATCTATCTGATTATCATAGTATGTTTTTCTGTCCAAGGGGGAGGATTCTTCTGTAGCCTTTTATACAAGGGTCTGCATATTTTTCTTAATCCTTGAAAGTAGTTTGAAACATAATTTAGGTTGCCAAGAAATCTTTGTAACTGGTTTTTATCTTTTATTTCATCTGGGAATTTATCTGCAAATTAAATAGCTCTGTCAATGGGGCTTAAGGTTCCCCTGTATATATTATGACCAAAAAATCGGATTTTATCTTTGAACAAATTTATCTTAGTGGTTGATACAACTAATCCATTATGTTTAATTACTTTAACAAATATATCTAAATGTTTCCAATGGTCATCAATTGTTTTGGAAAAAATTAAAATATCATCTATATAAACAATTGAAAAGTCTGTAAAAGGTGTAAATATATCATTCATTATATTTTGAAATTCACTAGGAGCATTTTTTAAACCAAAAGGCATGAAGGTTATAGCATAAGTGATATAGACAATAGTTGGTTAAATGATAATATGGATTATGAAACAAATTCTAACAATGATACTGATGATTATAATTATAACTATAATTATACAAATAATTGGAGTACATACACAGGGGATAAAATCAATAGACAGACTGATAGACACAATAATAGTTTCTTAGATAGGATTAATAAAAAAATTGGAATCTTTAGAAGCTATTGAACGATCCACCACTATAGAAAGAAAAAAATGATAGAGATAATAGAATAGACAGTTTTTTGGAACTTTATGAAAAAATTAAAGCTTTAAATTTAGAACAAGAAAGAAACTTTGAACCCCATCAAAGATCATATTTAGTGACAGATAATTAGCATGATAGAAAAAATAGTAGCTTAGTATGCACCGACAGATTCATAAATAGTAGTAGAAAAGATGATAGAGAACTAAAAGTAACTGAAAGACCTATAGTTATAACATATAATGACAACAAGAAAGACTTTGATGAAAGAAAAGACTATAGTCAAGAAATGCAAAAGATGATATACGTAGTGAAAGTAAGAAGTTCAATAGAAAGCCAAGAAAATAATAATAGGAAAGATGACATAATAGAAACAATACAAAAGAAGAAGATAGATATATTTGATGATGACAAAGAAAGAAGGATAGAAAGACAACAAGGTAATAGTATTCTTACCAACTCATCCATAACTCTACGTAAAGAGTTAGATATAGGAAAAGACATAGTAAAAGAAATAAACATGATAAGTAAAGAGAAAGAAGATGATAGTCTAGTCAACAAAGAAAGGACAAATAATAGTCTTAAAAATAATGATAGTTCCAAAAAGAGTAATAGTTTTAAAGAAGAAATTGATGAAAGACTAAAATCAATTGAAAGAACTATAGACTATACTCGAGACAACAGTTTAGTAGAATTGGCTAAAAAGATAGAAATTTTAAATTCACTGATAGATATAAAAGAAATAAAAAAAAAGGACATAATAGTTTTAGAGATTACTAAGTTATCAGATAGTGAGAAACCTGACAGACATATTAGAAATATTATTTGCCATAAATGTAAAAAATATGGGCATATTAAAAAAAAAATGTGACAAACATAATAAAAATGTAAAACGAAAAAGTAAATTAGAATTTGAGAAAGATATAATAAATGAATTAATGGAAATATATAATGTTAAGCAAAAAGAAATAGACCAAATAATGAAAAAGGAAGAAATAAAATCAACCAACCCACTTAAAGTCAATAAAAGAAAAAAGAAAACAAAAAGACATAATAATGAAATTGATAGATAATCTACCCAATCATCTAAAAGACAAAAAAGACTATCTGCTAAAATTGAAAGATTCTATAAAAATACCTATTGCTTGTATTAAGTGTAGAAAATATGGACACCATGTTACGGAATGTGGAAAAGGAGAAAAAGCTAAGAAAGAAAAGGATAAGAAAGAAAAAACAAAAATGAAACAAGAAGGTACAAATATAAAACCAGTAACTCTACAAGACTTAATGACAGAAGCAAAAATAATAAAGCAAGAAATTAAAGAAGATAATTCGACAGACATAGATGAAAAAAATATTGTAGAATTAGTAAACTTGAAAAATTATTCTACACCACTGACAGATTCACCCGCAACAGACATAATAATGACAGGCTTTCCTGAATAATAATAATAATAATAATAATAATAATAATAATAATAATAATAATAATAAAACCTATTCTTCCTTTTCATCTTATATGTAACTTGATAGATGGTCTCAGGCACTTTTTGCACATAAATTCTATAAATTGTATATCAAATTAGAAGGAAGAAATTACATGTAAAAGCCAATTCAATAGAGAGATCTATCACACACAATGATCAATAGTTTATGAAAGCTCGAAAATGTGTTAAAAAACACAAGAGCTGTTTAGACCCTCCAAATTAAAGTTACAGCTCGATAGATTTTACACTAACTTAATTCTAAGTGCGAAATAGTGTAAATGCGAGTGGATAAACAAACAAACTACTCTAATACATATTCATATAATCACAACAATAAAATGAATGTAAAAGAGTAGGGAAGAAGAATGCAAACACAGATAACACGCCGTAGTGTTATCGAAGAGAAAACCGAAAAACTCGGCGAAAAACCTCTCCGCCGCCCTCTAAGCTGTAATCGATCCACTAGACAATCAGTTGGGATACATGGGTCAGCAAGAGACCTTCCAAGCCTAATCTACCCACTGTACCTAAGCCCTCTAAACTCTTACTCCAACAAGGCTTTTCGGAACCGTGTCTTGTTTAGCTCTCCGGATCCCGTAACAAGCTCCATGTTGCATTTGCCATCCTTGGCTTCTTCAAATGCTTCCCAGCAGCATCAAAACCTCACTTGACACTCTAAAAGGGTGTGGTAAGTGTTTGGGCTATCAACCTTTCAATGGTATGGAAATGGAGAGGTAGGAGTTGAGGAAAATCCACAAGCAATTGTGTAGAGAATTGTGGGTATAACAATCTCTAACTCTTAAGGTGTTTAGCTAGGGTTTTCTCTCAGAAGCACTCCTTAACATTTGTGGGTAATGTGGGTATAAATAGTGTAGGCACAGAAAGTGTGTATCAGAATTGATAGTCTGGAAAACAGAATGTCTTGCGGGTGTCTCGCAAGAAGGCCTTACCCGCGAGATACTCGCAAGACACAGCTGTCTCCATCCTGTCTTGACTCTTCGCATTCCAGCATGTGCAAGTTACATTAGTCACTTCGTGAGATGCTTAGTCGCGAGATATCCGTGAAAACTCTTCAGTCTTCAATTGCTTGAGTCTTCACACTCTCTCTCTTTATCACATAACCCTTACAGTCAAATCCCACAATAAATATAGGGTACAAAAGATTGAATAGAATTACAATAAAATTTGGCACGAAATTAAAGCCAACAAAACACATAGTTGTAAATCACAACTTTACAATTTAAAAACAAAAGCCTTGTAATGTATCTACCGAATAGTGTAATCATAGAAATATGTGCTTATCTAAGAATATTTCCATAACATACTTACCCTTATTTGAATTTCAAGAGGAGTGTGATCTTTTTGCCACTCAATTATTCAACTACATAAAAAACGATAATCATAATAGCAAAACTGGTCACTGTATTAAAATCCTATTTTCAGCTTCAAACCACCTTGCATCCCTAGTCCATCTCTCATTTTTGACCAATTTTTTCAACATAGTCCAATTCAAAATGTTTTTCTTCTTCTACTCTTTTTATTTTATAAGAACTCCAATTTTCACTATAGTCCAATTAAACTGTAATTAACTCAAAGATCATACGTTGACTACAAAATTGGTTCTACAAATACAAAATTTGTATTTAAAGCAACGAAAAAGACAATTTAGGTCAAATGAAACTATAGTGACCCAAAAAGGGGGGTCTTACATTCCATGGAATCCCACATCGCCTAGGGAAGCACATGAAAATGTGTTTATAAGGAATGACCTCCCTTCAAAGTGTAGAGGCCTTTTCCCCCATTGCTGTGTGCTTTGGGGGAGAACAAAACCATGAGGGGTATGAGGCCCCAAAGCGGACAATATCTACACAGGTGGGGTGGGGTCGTTACAGATGGTATCAGAGCTATGCCCTAACTGGAAGTGTGGGCCCCACATGCGAGGACACGTGTGCCTATAAGGGGGGTGGATTGTAGTGACCCAAAAAGGGGGGTCTTGCATTCCATGGAATCCCACATCGCCTAGGGAAGCACATGAAAATGTGTTTATAAGGAATGACCTCCCTTCAATGTGTAGAGGCCTTTTCCCTCACTACTGTGTGCTTTGGGGGAGAACAAAACCATAAGGGGTATGAGGCCCCAAAGCAGACAATATCTACATAGGTGGGGTGGGGTCGTTACAGAAACAATCAAGACTAACACAGTAAGAGTCCAGAGCGATTAAAGATGCAATTTAAAAGCTATAAATACAATACCTAATTTGATTCAGATAATATGGAAGTTAAAGCATGAAGCTGGTGGTTTAAAATCTATACAAAATTATAATAAACCAAGTGGACCTTGGCAAATCTCTCACGTATTAGAATAACATACCTTAGATCTTTAGAACTCAAGCATTACACAATACATTACACACACACACACACACATATATATACATAAACAGTAAAGGGATTCATACTTTGATCTCAATCAATTATTATTTAATACTGCATCAATTCGAGGGGATCCTAAAGTAGGAAGCAATTTGACACCCATTGATTTTAAAACTCCAAAAGTTGTTTAGGTAGCTTCCCTAGTGAATTAGGTTGCAATGAACTGCACAAAATGGCCTTGATACCAATTGTGCTTTCAATGTTAGATGCTTAGGTCTTTCTGAGAAATTACACTGCCTCTTTTAGGTTTTTAACTTTGATGTAAATCTTTTTCTTTTTTTTTTAATAAATAATTACGATATGATTTTTTATTTATTTAAAATTATGACATTAGTTTCCTGATTATAACTTTTATCATCAGGCCAAGATATCAATTAATTTTTTGTATAGGCAGGATTTGAATTCAAGTTCCTTGTCTAAGGACTAAAAAATTATGAGTTGAATTAATGGGATCCCACAAATTTGATCTAAAAGTTATTTCAGAACAATAGAAACTAAAAGATAGATGAAAAACAAAAGCTTTCTTCTCCATTTTCTGACAGAATTAGGCCCATGTAAAGGTTCCTTTGCCTTCTTCAGCTTGGAACAGTTTGGTAATCTACCATTAAGGCCGGCGAGCTTACAATTTAGAGTCATCCTAATCAAAACCCACCTATGTATCTTCACAAAGAGGCTTGAAAGCTTGAGAAAAACCCCAGCTCCTGCAGCCTCAACACCTAAATTTTCTCCCTCAATCCCTATTCACCAGCAAAAGATAAACATAATAAAAATTTTCTATTTTCAATTAAGTCTTTGTGGGCCCCATACCAGCTCCCACTTCAAAATTTTCAAATTCACAAATAATAATAAAAATTTCCAACCAAATTCAAAATTATAAAATCTACAAGGCATTCAATAATCAAATATAAAATAATAAACTAAATATGAGTTTCTAGCCAGTTATACAACTTCTTAATTGGATGCTTACATAATAATTCAGCCACAATACTTTGTATTTCAAACAATTGGATGATTTCTTATGTAGTTCAGAAGATGGTTTTTGTCTTCAAGGATTGGGTGCATAATTACTTATAAAGAGAAATAGAAAAGAGAAATGAACTTGCCTAGTCTTGATAGTCAAACATGTAGCTATTATGATAAAAGGTCCAGGATTTTCAGTAAAGAAGCTCTCCTCAACTTGATTTGCAATTGATCTATAAGGTTGAATTTAATCAACCATCTTGTTGGCTTTATTCCGTGCCAATTTGCTTGTAATTCAGCACTTAGAAACCCTGTATTTAGGTGGGAATCATGTAAGGGTAGTGTGTGAGAGAGTGTGAAGAAATGCTCAAGAATATGCACTGAAGTAGGGACACGCGACTGGATCTCGTGGGTGGCTCACGACTGGCAAGCCGCCAGATGATGAACACGAGTGAAGTATGCAGAGAAGCTGAACTGTCATGCCAACTATAGCACTACAGGACAAAAAGTCCAGACTTTCCATTCAGTTAGCTCACAGCTTAGATTCGTGACTCAGTGAAGTCGCGAGGCCAAGTTGCCAGCCCACTCTATTATGGAAAAACTGACTCTTCGCATTCCTTTCTCACTCCAGTATAAATACCCCTCATACCCACGAAATATTGAGAGCTTCCAGAGAGAATTTTGAGAGAGAAACCCTAGAGAAAAAAAAGATTGACTCATCCACAATCTTTACATAGTGACTCTTCAAATTCCTCAACTCTCACCCTCTCCATTGTTACATCCTTGAGAGGTAAATTAGACAAAACCTTTTCTCACCATACCCATATCTGTGAGAAGGCTATTTGGTGCTTGGGGAAGCAGTTAGAAAGGGACCAATTGATATTGGTTGATGCTATAGGTTATAGCGGAATTCGGTAAGCTAAAGAAGACAAAGGTTTGGCGTAACCTCGTTGGAGCAAGAAGCTTGGAGGGCTTAGGTACACTGGGTAGATTAGGCATGGAGGGTCTTCTACTGTTCATGTATCCCAACTTCATTCTTTAGTGGATTATTTACCGCTTGGAGGGCGGCGGAGAGGTTTTATGTCGAGGGATTCAGTTTCCTCTTCAATAACACACCGTTGTGTTGTCCTTGTGTTTGCATCTCTCTTCCCTTAATCTTTGCCATTTAATTTCTGCTGTGGATATGATTTTATTTGGTTTAGATTGCTTATCAATTCTGTTATAAGCTTATGTTCATTTTCCACACATATATTGTTTGATAATAAGCTTGAATTGGTAATTTGTAAATTAGGGGTCTAAACGTTCAAGGTGTTTTATACACTATTTGAACATTCATGATCCCCAAAGTGTAAGCTTTATTTTGTTTCCTTTGTTCAAATTTTCCAATGTTACAGTATAAGTTCATATAATATAAGTGCATGTATTGGCTTATCAAAAAAAATAATAATAATAATAAAAAGCACATGTATTGAAAAAATATATTTTTTTTTTTAATAAAAAAGACATACTCTATAGTCATGACATTTATGTTTCTCATCGAGACATTTGATCCTTTGATCATTTTGATTGGGTTGACACTTTACTTCCTCTCTCATTTCTGCAAGACAAAATTGACATAATCTAATTGGTTTGGATGGTTTTACAGAAAAAATGACATTTGCCATCAATGATCTTCATATTAGGTGCAGAATTAGAACATGTCATAATCCACAATATTGTTAATCAAGTTAACCTGGTATAAATAAGAAGATTTGAGAACCAAGGTTCTTAATGCTCATATTTTAAATATTGCCAAGCATATATGTTTGTTGTTTCAGGGCTTTCCCTATCTTCCTGGTCACTTACTTAAGATTTCATAGTAAAAAGACTTAGAACTTGGAGATTCAGCTATTATGAAATCTTAAGAAGTTGGTTAATGTGCTCAAGCAAGTTCTAGCTTTAAAACATTCAAGTTAAGTTTGTAGAAATAAAACTCCAGAAGATACAACAATGCAATTGTTTATAGGTAAAGCACACATATAATCAACATGATCATTAAAACAGAGTAAAATTCAACCAACCTTCATGACTCTTTTACAATTTTATTTGGATTGTGTGTCTCAACAGCATACCAATGCAATTATTAATTACTTAAAATTAAAAAAATATATATTTATACATGATAAGTTACAATTCAAATTGAGTTTCATGAGTTCTTTAAATATAAACAGAATATATATATAAATATATATATATATATATATATTTATACATGATAAGTTACAATTCAAATTGAGTTTCATGAGTTCTTTAAATGTAAACAAAACACTACAATATTTAGAAATTAGATGTACATAGACAAATAGTTAACCCTATACTAAAAAAATTAAAAAATTTAGTACAGAGGCAAATGAATACCATACCTTTAACATTGATTCGAATGGAGGAAAAGATTGAAGAGAAAGGCAATAAAAATGCAGAAATTATTCAGGAATATTAAATCTAAATAAAAGTGAATGGAAGAACAAAAATTAAGAATGGAACCTGCTTTAAAATAGCAAACGAAAAACAAAGAATTAAATCTGTTGTTGTTTGGTATTCATTGAAATCTACTGTTTTAAATCTATTTTGGAGAAGGAACAACACAAATGTACAAAGAATTATAAATTGAACAGCCGTAAAATAAAGTGATATAAAAAAGAATAGAGAGAACAAGGGGTTAGGAATTGAAATCCCTAAATTGACCCAAAAAAAAAAACCCCTAATTAAAGACGAAATCCTTAAATTGACAAAAAAAACCTAATTAAAGACAATCGGAAAAGAGATTATTCATAGATTAATTGAGAGATACCGAGAGAGAATGCTCTGATATGGAGGCTGGGTCAGAGATTGAAAACGTTGGCTCCTATGGTCATGCGCTTGCAAGCTTTTTGTGAAATAGCTTGGATCTGCATTTGAGAGAGTGTAGAGGTTCTGTGTTTGGTGAGTAATGTTGAAAGGAGAGGTGCTGGGTTTGGTTTTGTCGAAAGGAGAGGTTCTGCTATCTGCCCTTGCATTATTGCTTTAGTGTTTTGGTTTCAGAATTATATTGGGGGAGTATTTGCTTTGGGAGAGGAGAGTATATATATTTAATGAAAAGAAATAAATCAGATTAAAAAATTAAAAAAATAATGCTGATATGGAAAATTGTGGAAAGGTTAGAGGCTTTGGTTTTATGTATATATATTGATTAATTAGTTATTGTTGTCTGTATTTTTTTTAAAATTATTTGAAATTATTCGGATCCAATTATATATATATATATATATAACTAAAGTTGAGAGAAAATTCAATTAAATTTCAATTGTGGACTAATTTTGTGTCATGTGTCCATTTAAATTTTTCAATATTTATGCCAACTGCCAAGTAAGTTAATAGGTGCATCAAAAAAGTTTATACAAATATTTCTCTAATTTACTTGGAAAATTGATTAACTCTGATGGGGCCGATGAACCCTATGGCTCAGATGAAATAATTAGACATCTTCGTCCACCACTCCACGTCATTGACGAATGGAGGTAAGCCATTTAATGTAGTATGCAATACCTCGGACGATTATGAGACCAGCTATATAAACCGTTGGAGGCCCATCAAAGCCTACATTACTAAGCCTGGAGGCGTTACCAAAAGAAGCATTAAAGCCACAATAAAAGCCACAAAAGCTAGATGTTATGGAACCATATATAAACACTCCTTAGAGCCAAAACAAGGTACACACAATCTCAAATACAAAGATACGCCGCAGCTCTGGTCTCTGATACTTTCTTGAAACTTCCATACGCTGGCTTTATCATTAGAGACTCTTTGGCAGGCACCACACCGGTGACCACCTAAAGAGGGCTTTGTGCAACATTTTCAGGTACAGGGACGAGGTTGCCAGCTCATCTAAACAAGTCCACTTAACTGATGATTTCTACTTCATCAATTTGGCGCCATCTGTGGGGAACGATATTTTCGTACCTAGGTTCGAGAACGTAGTTCCATTCAACTCATAAGTCTAGATGAAGCCCAACACTGCCCAAGATTTTGCAGCATTATCTCTGCAAATCCAAACACTCATAGCCAGCATGGAAGAGCTTACCCGACAAAACCAAGAAATGAGATTGTGGCTACAGCAAGAGGAGAATCAGTTCGGGACCAACCAGGGTGATGATAGGGATAGCCAAAGAAAGGACAAACATCGACGACCTACCACTCCATAAGAAATGAGCTCAGACCTTCTCATGGAAATGAGAAAAGAGATGAACGAGCTGAGGAGTGCAATAAAGGAAAAAATAGACCGAATCTTAGACCGTATGGTCAGGAGGACAGATTCCCCCTTCACCACTGCAGTCTTGGAGTGCCCAGTGCCCTTGAAGTTTCACCTACCACTGCTTGAACTGTTTGACAGGTTGAAGGATCCTTTGGATCACCTTAACACCTTCAAGACAACTTTGGGTCTTCAGCAACCCCCTGACGAGATATTATGCCGTTCCTTCCCAACTACCCTCAAAGAAGCTGCGAGGGAATGGTTCACGAAGTTACCAACTTCATCCATCGATGACTTCGAGCAGTTGAGCAGCTCCTTATTACCCCACTTCGTCAGAGGACAACACCTAAAGAGGCCGGCAGACCACCTGCTTACAATTAAACAAGGAGAAAAGGAGACTCTAAGGTTGTATGTGAAGTGTTTCACTTGAGAAACTCTAAAGGTTGACGAAGCGGATGACAAAGTGCAGTTGACGGCCTTTAAAGCCGAGTTGAAGTCTAGGGAATTTGTGTTCTCGCTAACGAAGAATCCCCCATAGACGATGGTGGAAATGCTCCTGAAGGCTTAGAAGTACATGAACGCTGAGGACGCTCTAGCGGCAATTGAAGAGGTAGAAAAGCCTAATGAAAGGGAAAGAAAGGGAGACGATCGGAGAGGATGAAAAAGGGAGTGGGTAGATCGTCAAAATACTAACAGGAATAAGAAGAAAGATGATAAAACCCCTCGAACGATAAAATTCACTCCTTTAATTATGCCTGTTGATAAAATTCTGGCACAAATTAAAGACGAGCACTACCTCAAGTGGCCATGGCCACTACATTCGTCACCCAATGTTCGTGACAAGAGGAAATACTGCCGTTTCAATAAAGATCACGGCCATTACACAGAAGACTACAGAGACTTGAAGGAGCAGATAAAGGAACTCATACGAAGAGGGAAGTTGCAAAAATTTGTAAAGAAGGGAGATTCCAACAGGCCCAAGGATGATAGCAAGGACAAGCCAGAAGCCTCTCCAAGGGATGAAGACCACAAGCCACATTGTCAGCAGAGTGCAATAGGGGAAATAAAGACGACCATAAGAGGGTCATCCACAGGGGGATCATTCAAATCCCTCAAGAAGTCATACCAAAGGTAGGTGAATAGCATCAATAGGATACCACCCCTGAAGCAAAGACGGACGGATAGGGATATCCTGTTCTCAAAGGAAGATGCTAGAGGAGTAAAGCAGCCACATGACGATCCCCTAGTTATCATGCTTATGATAGAAGGGTTCAACACTTGGAGAATTCTTGTAGACAACAGTAGCTCCGCAGACATCATTTACCTTTCCACTTTTGAATAGTTGAAGGTAGCCCCTAAAAGGCTGTGTCCATTTGACTCCTTATTCGTCAGCTTCAGTGGAGACAGAGTGTATCCCAAAGGCATAGTGACACTGACAGTCACAGTAGGGACTTACAAGAAACAATTGACTTGTTAGCTAGACTTCTTGGTGGTAGACTGTCCCTTCTCTTACAATGTGGTCATCAGGAGGCCCACACTCAATCGTTGGAAGGCAGCCACGTCCACCTATTGTCTTAAGGTAAAATTCCCAATGGAAAATGGTGCAGGTAAGGTAAAAGGAGATCAAGTGTTGGCCAGGGAATGCTACCAAGCAGTGTTAGCTGCAAAGAAGAACCATACGTGGATGATCGATGAGAAAGAAGAAGAGAAGGTGGAAGTCCTGAAGACTGTGGAGCTGGTAGATGGAAAACCAACAAAGATGACCAGGCTAGGGACGACCTTGAGTCTCGAGATAAGGACAAGGCTAGTCCAATTCCTTAAAAAGAATAGGGACATCTTCGCATGGAGCCATGAGGACATGCCAGCCATATCCACAAAGGTCATCCAACATAGGCTGAACGTGGACCCCAAGAAAAAGCCTATCTAGTAGAGACGACGAGTCTTTGCTCCAAAACGAAACCAAGCTATCATAGATGAGGTCAACAAGCTATTAGCAGTTGACTTTATTCGGGAGGTCTACTACCCCGATTGGCTTGCCAATGTCATCCTGGTAAAGAAAGCAAATGGAGGATGTGTGTAGACTTCATAGACTTAAACAAAGCTTTCCCGAAGGACAGTTTCCCTCTACCAAAGATAGATTAGCTAGTGGATTCCATGGCAGGACATAAGCTACTGACGTTCATGGATGCATTCTCGAGATACAATCAAATAAAATTGGCAGAAGAAGATCAGGAGAAAACTGTCTTCATCACCAGCCTAGGGCTCTACAGCTACAAGGTAATTCCCTTCGGACTGAAGAACGTAGGAGCAGCCTACCAGAGGTTAGTAAAAAAAATGTTCAACAAGCAAATTAGGAGAACATGGAAGTATATGTGGATGACATGATTGTCAAGAGCAAGGAAGAGTCTGCTCACCTAGACGATCTCCAAGAGACATTCACCATACTTAGGCAGTACCAAATGAAGTTGAACACCAATAAGTGCACCATTGGGGTAGCATCAGGAAAGTTTCTAAGGTTCATGGTGATCTAAAGAGGGATAGAAGAAAACCCAAAGAAGGTGCGGGCCATACTTGACATAACGTCGCCCAAGACCATGAAGGAAGTTCAAAAGCTTATAGGGAGGATAGCAGCACTCAACAGGTTTGTCTCTAAAGCAACAGACAAATGCTTGCTCTTCTTCAAGACATTGAAGTAGGCCTTCACTAGCCTAACGAATGTGAGAAAGCTTTCCAAGAACTCAAGCACTACTTGAGCAATCCACCCTTCTTGAGTCTGTCCAAGGAGGGGGAAAACCTATATTTATATTTGGCAGTGTCAACTATAGCTGTAAGCACAACCTTGATTTGGGAAGAGGACAAGACACAGCTCCTAGTGTACTACGTCAGTCAAGCCTTCCAAGGGGCAAAATCTAAGTACCTACGGATCGAGAAGATTACATTCGTATTGATTATAGCCTCGCGCAAGTTGCGACCTTACTTCCAGGCGAACCTCATCTTGATGATAATGGACCAATCTATCAAGAAGTCCATGATCAAGCCCGAGGTAGTAGGAATGATGGTCCAGTGGGCAATCGAGCTTAGCCAGTTCGACATTGAGTACTACCCTAAGATAAATATTAAGGCACAAGCATTAGCAGATTTCATCGCCGAATTCACCATCCCAGATGAGGACAATGCACTTGACGAAGTAGAAAGATGGATGATTCAAACTGACAGTTTGTCAGCTCGAGAAAGGGACGAAGTAGGGGTTGTCATCATTACCCCAGAAGGAGAGACGCTTAAATACGGAGTTCAGCTAAAGTTCCCGACCACTAACAATGAAGCTGAGTATGAAGGAATACTGATGAGGTTGAGGGTCGGGAAGGCATTAAGAGCCAAAAACTTGCTCCTCTAGAGTGATTCAAAACTGGTAGTGGGACAGATAAAAAAGGAATATGAAGTAAAGGAGGAGAGAATGCAAAAATAACTTCGGTTGACGAAGCATTTAGCACAAGAATTTGATTAGGTGGAATTCGCGCAGATCCCCAAAAGCTAGAATTAGTGGCAGATGAGATCGCGAAGCAGACGTCATCAGAAAAGGGACCAACGAGTATGGACTTGAAGATGGAAGTCCAGAAACGCCCCAGCATTGAAGAAGTCTCTACCTTCGCAATCCAGAGTGTAAGTACCTGGATGATCCCAATCTTGTCCTTCCTCCAAGGTGGACGCCTTCCACAGGACGTCGAAGAGGCCAAGAAAGTTAGGAAAAGAGCAGCCAGGTTCACGATCTTGAATGACACCCTGTACAAGAGAGGCTTCTCCATGCCCTACCTGAAGTGCGTTGACAAGGAGGAAGTCCAATACGTTTTGGAAGAGATCCACGAAGGAATTTGCGGTGACCATGCAGGCCCTAGATCCTTGGAAGGCAAAGTGATCAGAACAAGTTACTTCTGGCCTACTTTGCAGATGGATGCAAGGGAGTTCGTCAAGAAATGCGACTAATGCCAAAGGTTTGGGAATGTTCAACGCCTCCTAGCAGAGAGACTAGCCTCCCAATGGTTGTTTGCACAATGGAAAATTGACATCGTCGGCCCATTACCCTAAGGTAAGAGACAGGTAAAATTTTTACTAGTCGCTATTGACTATTTCCCAAAATGGGTTGAAGCAGAAGCATTATCAACCATCATAGAGGCAAAGATCCAGAACTTCATATGGAAGAACATAATTTGCAGATTCGAGATACCACAGACGATCGTATTGGACAACGGGCGACAATTTGACAACCAAGACTTTAGGGACTTTTGTTCAAGTCTAGGGATCAAGAACTAATTCTCATCCTTAGGACACCTACAAGCGAACAAACAGATGAAAGTGACAAACTGAACACTGCTCAAGATCATCAAAGCTCGGTTGGACGATGCTAAGGGCACTTGGCCAGAGGAATTACCCAATGTCTTGTGGGTGTACAGGACTACAGCAAGAACCCCAACAGGAGAAACCCCTTCAGACTCACCTATGGCATTGAGGTAGTGGTCCCGATCAAAGTAGGAATCACCAGCATCAGACGAGAGGCCTTCCATGAAGAAAACAACGATGATCAGCTAAAGGTTAACCTAGATTGCTTGGATGAAGTTAGAGAAGAAGCTTCTCACAGAATGACAAAGTATCAGTAAAAGATGGCCGAGTACTACAATAAGAGAGTGAAGCTCAGACAACTCAACGTAGGAGACCTTGTCCTACGCAAAGTCACCCCAGTAACCAAAGATCCAGTCCAAGGGAAACTTGGCCCAACCTGGGAAGGGCCCTACCGGATCACCCATTACTCTAGACAAGGCAACTATTACCTAGAGACCTTAGACAGGAAGAAGCTGCCATGACCATGGAACATTAAGCATTTGAAGAAGTACCACCAATAGATGTAGCAGACAATTGTATTCATATTTGAAAGCAATAAAAGAACTATTCAACCAATGGTCCAATATAATGCAAACAAATCTTGGCTAAGTAACAAGATTCCGTCTAGATGGATGTAAGTTACCGACAATGCCAAAATGACAAGATCCCTTAAATGGGTGTAAGTCAGCCAAAAATTGGCTAAGTAACAAGATTCTACCCAGACAGATGTAAGTTACTGATGATGCCAAAATGACAAGATCCCTTAAATGGGTGTAAGTCAACCAAAAATTGGCTAAGTAACAAGATTCCACCCAGACAGATGTAAGTTACTAATGATGCCAAAATGACAGGATCCCTGAAATGGGTGCAAGTCAGCCAAAAATTGGCTAAGTAACAAGATTTCGCCTAGACAGATGTAAGTTATTTACGAAGCCAAATGAAAAAAAATCCCTTAAATGGGGGTAAGTCAACCAAAAATTAGCCAAGTAACCAAACCTCGCCTAGACGGATATAGGTTACTGACAATGGGTATAAACTACTGACAGATGCAAGTCATTTACTGGTCAGCCAAGACCTTAAGCTAAGGGTAAACAAGCAACAAGGCAAGCAGAGATCAGATACAGACAAAAATATATCAGGTACAACAATGCAGGAGAGTAAAACATAAAGTAGTCAATAGAATTAAAAGCCCAAAAACACTGGGCAACCGATATTGCTCTAACATTAGAATTAAAGACCTAGGAACACTAGGCAAAATATATTGTTCTAGCATTGAAATAAATAGCCTAAAAACACACTGGGCACCCAAAAAAAGAAAAAAAGAAAAAGAAAAAAAGGAACATAAGTATATGCAGGGCTAAACAACAACCTCTCCTTCGTCCGTCTCAACAGGCTCTCAGGTACTTCTCTCAAGAGCAACGATTGTAGCTTGGGCAGCTTAAGACACCTGGGCAGCCTCATCTGCAGCCATCTCCTTATCCACAGCTTCAAAGTCCAATTCCTCCAGGTCTACGCCGATAGGGTGCTTGACGAGGAAGCGCCGCAAGAGCTCAAAGCCTTTGTAATACCATCTGAAGAGCACGGTATTATACTTGTCAGTCTGTTGGAAGGCCTCAACGGACTTGGCGGTGATCGTCTTCACCCTTTCCTTTGTAGCCTGGAGTTGCTTGTCCTTCTCAAAGGTTAGCCGCCTTTCCGCTCTCAAGTCGTTAGATAAAACCTTTGCCTTTTCTTTAGCAGTATTGACCTCGTCCATGGCCACAATAAGGTCCTTCCTCATCTTTGAAAGTTCCACCTCCAGACCTTTAGCCTTGGTCTCCGCGGACGAAGCGCTAGCCTCCTGGCTCAAGTACTCCGAGGTTATGTGAATAGTTTCCCCCAGAACTTGAAAGGAAGATTCAACTTAAAAAAAAAAAAAAAAAAAAAAATGAAGGACAGGCTGGACGAACATATTACCTGAATGAGTTTGTGGACATGACGACCCACTATCTTGTTGGGTGGCACCTCGGAAAAGGCCTTGAGCTCATCATTCGAGAAGACCTCTTGTGCCATTGTCTGCCCGAGATCAGCGTCATCCAAAATGTTGGACGATCGCGAAAAAGGCCTTCTCTTTCCCTTTGTCCGCCACGCAAGCCTTCTTCCTAAGTGGCGTAATTTCTTCCACCGAAGTTGCTGAGGAAGCCACCCTTGTTGGTCCAGTGATGGTGGCAGTAAGAGCAGCAAGACTCCCCTGATCCATGATGCGAACCACCCTTTTCCCAAGGACAAAAAGAGGCTTGTTCTTCTTCGCCCTCATTTTTGCATACATGTCTCTATTGAATTTTGTTGTCATCTCTACAAAAGAAAAGAAAGGAAACACTTAACAAACAAACAAACAAACAAAAAAAGAGAGAGATGAAAGGAAACGGGAGGACAATGAGGTATGATAATACTCAATTTTCTCTTCAATGGCTATGACCTGGAGAACAAAAGAAGAAGGTTCTGGACCAATATAGTGACGAGCTAAAGTTCATGGGTCAACCAGATCGTCAAAGTCGTCTATGGTTTTCGCATACTTCACAGTAGCCTCCATACGGTCCTTGTATATGCTTTTGAGCCTTGGACACTTCGTAATTGCACAAAACAAACAAAAAAGTTAGTGACGATGAAAAAGAAAGAAAAACATAGAAGAGGGAGCATATAAAGGACAACGAAGGGACTTGTAGAGAAATGACGCACCTAGACTTGGGGCTCTCCATCGACGGAGTAATCTAGGGACGTCGGCCCAAACTTCATTAGGAAGGGTCTCCCAATCATCCTCGGACATAAAGAAAAACCAGGACTTCCAGTATCTGAAGGATGAGGGTAGGTTAGTGATGATCCTAGCCTTCTTGTCCCAGGGCACAAGCTTGTAGTACTCGTATTCCTTGGACTCCTTTAGTCGGTACAAATAGGCAAATTCGTCCACCCTAATCATATCTCCTTCTGTGGACTCCAGCCAAATCTCCATACAGCTAACTACGATCTTCCACGAGTTGGGCATAGGTTGCCCAGGAGCAATATTAAAGTGATTTAGGAGCTCCATGATAAAGGGGTGGACGTGAAATCTAAGCCCGCTTTGGAAAGCGGCCTCATAAAGACACACCTCTCTTGGTGAAAAATGGCAAGCTCGTTCCTATTTGCGAGGAAGACGGATCCTAACCCTTTCAGGAAACTAAAATCAATCCGTAAAACGGGAAGGGGTTTTAGCGTCCAGGCCACACTCCTCATCTAGACTAGAAAAATCCCTAACCAATCTTGAAGTAGAGATTGTAGTATCTTCCTCCACGAGGTCATCACTAGATGACAACCCTGTCTCTAACTCACTAGACCTTACCTTTAACATAGCTCTTCGATCACTCACTAGGTCCTCAAACCAATCAACAGATTTATGCAACAAAGGGAACAAATCGATTAGCACTAAACTTAAGTTATTCCCCCCACACACAAAATCCTCAACTGAAGGGCAGAAATTGCGAGAAATTCTTAGAGAAGCCCCTAAACACCCAAAAAGGAAAGAAACAGAGGGACAAAGTGCCCTAACCTCAGAACTACTAAGCATGGAACTCAAAAAGCAATAGAAGAGGGGCAAGATCCTAAAGAAAACAAAAACACAAATGTAGAAAGAAAAAGGGGAAAATCAAAAACCCATACAAATTATCTACTCTACAAAAAGCGAACCAAAAGAAGAAGAAGCCGTACCTAAAACACGCAACCCCAAAGAGAGCAAAATGCAAGAAATCGCAAGGAGAATAATAGCTCGGAGAAAAGAAAACGCAGAACAGCAATAGCAACGAAAGAAAGTGAAAAATGAATAAGAAAGAGGAAAGGAAGGAAGTTTAAAAAACTAGTTCTAGTAACGTTATTTAAGTGTTGTGAAAATACGTGTGGATAAAAAAGTGTTGTGGAAATACGTGTTGTATTGTTTAAACAATGAAAACTGTTATTCAAATAACGCTACCAAATAGGCAATGAAGGAGATTAGCTAAAAATCAACATATTTAAATCATGGAGACCTTTAGCTAAGCCAATTATAAAGTTGATTGGTTCATCCCTTCCTCTCACTTTTCAAGTGTTGGTGTAAACACAATAATAATGGAAATAACAGAAAGAGAATCTGAATAATACTTTTGAATTTTATAATTTAAAGAGAAAAATTACACAACACTATTTGGATTCCACACTAAGAATTGCAATAATCTGTGTTGGGTGGCATGAATGATTTTGTATCGAGAAGTATAGTATTATTTTTTTTTTAAATATATAAGAAGTATAGTAATGTGTGCAAGGTGGGGAGTTTTTTACCGAGAAGTGAGGTGCCCGTCTTGCTAGATCATTTCTTCTGATCTTCCAACACAAGAATGTAAGATCAAAGAAGCAAAGGTGAGTGACTCACTATTATGGCGGAGGAGGATTGAACCCCCACCGAAAAAAAAAAAAGATGAAAAGCTTCATCTTCTTTTTTTACTAAGAAACCGAGTCGACTCACTTAACCTAAATGTCAACCCAACCTAACTTAGCATGTCAACTTCAAGTTGACTCATTTTTCATGGGTCTAAAGTCTAAATAAATTACTATTCATATCCTCTTTTTATCCTTTGGATTTGAACAACTTAACGGATTTGGGTCCAGTTTTGATAGATCAAGATGGAATATATAATCTTAGAGGACATTTATTATTAATTTTATAAGAGTTTAAGAAGTACAACTATAATTGATAATAAAAAAAAAAAAAAAATTAGTTGTTTTTTTTAGATAGATGGTGTCAAATATGAGACATCAGACTATTAATTGAAAAGAACTATAAGAGAATTATATTTGAATGACGTTAAGCGAACAAAGTAAAAATACACATAATAAATAAGGGCTCATTTGGTAATGTTGTTCTAATAACGTTATTTAAGTGTTGTGAAAATACGTGTGGATAAAAAAGTGTTGTGAAAATACGTATTGTATTGTTTAAACAATAAAAACTGTTATTCAAATAACGTTACCAAATAGGCAATGACGGAGATCAGCTAAAAATCAACATATTTAAATCATGGAGACCTTTAGCTAGGCCAATTATAAAGTTGATTGGCTCATCCCTTCCTCTCACTTTTCAAGTGTTGGTGGTGTAAACACAATAATAATGAAAATAACACAATGAAAATCTGAATAATACTTTTGAATTTTATAATTTAAAGAGAAAAATTACACAACACTATTTGGACTGAGACGTGACACTCGCTCTCTTTAAAGAGATTTAAGCCCTTGGTTGGCTAAACTTTGTAACTGGTGTAGACCTTCTTTGACTTGTCTTCCCTAAGATACAACAGCCCAATAAGTGTTGTATGGTTAGAACAACCTCTACACCCTTCACCTCTCCCTTGCTCAGATATCTAGCCCAATATCTGAGTCAATTCATATTAGCCCATTAATCACCACAATTAAAAAGAATAAAATAGTCTCTCTCATTTTCAATGTGGGATTAAACAGTTTCACTAACTCCTCATCTTTCATATTCACTTCTACATCTTTACATTTATGTTGTAATATTTATTCATTTTAATTGATTAATATTAAAATGCTCCAACATCAAGTGAGTGAGAGTGCGACCAAAGGAGACACCAATCATCATAACCATGGATCTATTTTCGTCTCATTGGTCACTGAAAATACCATTGATTAAACTCTTGCTCTTTGTAATCACCATTAGGGGTGTGATTGGAGATTGCTGCACATTTATCTTTCGCTTTAAAGCCAAAGATAGATGTGTAGCAATTTCCAACCACACTCGTATATGTCGATATCAGAAATGAGTACTTCTTAAGCATTGAGCATCTCAGCTGTCTCTTGCCATCCTATGAAATGATGTACTTCCATCACCCAGGACGTTGCTCTGATGGCCGTCTAGTCATAGACTTCACTGGTATCATATGCTCCCATGAATGCAACACTCTTCATGCTACTGCCAACTATATATATATATATATATATATATATATATATATATATTGCTGGAGCATTTTAATATTATATAATTAAAATTGATTTATATTACAACATAAATATAAAGATGTGGGAGTTAATATGGAAGATGAGGAGTTAGTGAAAATGTTTAATCCCATATTGAAAATGAGAGAGATTATTTTATTCTTTTTAATTATGGTGATTAATGGGCTAATATGTATTGATTCAGATATTGGGCTAGATACGTGTGCAAGAGAGAGGTGAAGGGAGGAGGTGGCAAAAATGAAAATGAATCAGCTTCTTGGATCCTCCCACTTGACAGCCCATTTAGACCAAGAGCTTGAATCTCCTTAACGAGGGGTTTGCACCAACATATATGTTAATCTTTTTCTTTTCATCTCAAATCTTTTTTTGTTTGTGGGCAGTTGAGTCTCTTGGACTGCCATTGGTACAACCATATCTTGGGATGAAGAATGGAAGTGTTATAAGCATTCAAGAGGGTATAAATTTTGCTGTTTCGGGAGCAATAGCAATGAATGCATCTTTTTTTGAAGAAAGAGGAATTGATGTAAGCTTAAACATCTCTCTAAGAGATCAGATGGATTGGTTCAAGGAAATTCTGCCCTTTCTTTGCAACACATTCAAGTAAAGTTAGCTATTTCGTCTTCATCGTCTTCTTCTCTACCATTAGGCATTAACCCCCTCCTCCCTTAATGGGAAAAATATGTTTAATTCTTCAAGTTGAAGTACCGGATACAGAATCACATATATATGCTATTATATAATAAAATTAATATGTGATACTATATAAAACTAATACGTGATATTATATAAAATTAATAAGTGATACAGAATCACAGATGTTATTATATATAATTAATATGTTAAGGCACAATTTCCCATGAAAAAATATAAAGAAAAAAAAAATGAAGATGGAAGACAGCAGAGAAGAAGGTAGGAGTGGAGGAGTCAGGATACGTGTGTGGAGGAGAAAATCAAGTGGAAAAATAAGAAGAAGAAAGAAGGATAAAAATCAAGATAATTCTAGAAAGTGTTAAACTTGTGGCTGAGAAAATAAAGTGTATGGGAAAAAATAAAATAAAGAATAAAAAGCAAAAAGGTTTCGGGCTAGTTTAATGTTTTCTCAAATTTTCTAAAAACAAACTAAATGCCAATTTTTTTTTAATATTTGTGAATGTATCATTATGATTATTTTAAAAATTATTATTATTTGATAAGCCAAGAATGTATTGACCCCTTATGGTAAATTAACCAATTAATTAGCTAAGTTAATTAATTAAGTCAATAACGTGCAATAAGTGTGGTAGCATAAATAAATCACCAAATAATTAAATGTAGCGGAAAATAAATTTGACACAGGTGATTTGTTTACGAATGGGGAAAACCACCGAGACGAAACCCCACCAGGTGAATTTAAGGTCACCACTCCTAAGAATCCACTGTTATCAAAATAAGTGGTTACAAGTAAAGAAATCCTAGTACCTTATACCAATCTATAGTTGAACCCTTACCCCAATACACAATTAGACTTGTAATGTAATGACAATCTCTCCTTTTAATACACGGCTCCAAGTACGTGACTAACCAATCGATGCACGAATCCCAGTACGTGACTAATAGGCCAACTTAAGAAGGATGTTGACTACAAAGTTCTTCAGTTCATCCACACGATGAAGATTAAGAAGCTCCTTGGTCATAAAACTCTACGGCATACAAATGCAGCAGCTTCTTTAAGAGAAAGATGAACTAAGGCATATATCTCCGGTCATAATATGCTTGCATAAAACCATTGCATCAAGTGAGACGACCTTTAAAATAATCCTTATATATGTCTAGAGTTGTGAGAAAAGAAAACCTAAACACATAGCTTAGATATATGTGAAAAACAAATCTGAAAAAAATGATTTTCGTAATTCTCAATAGATATAGTTGTCAAACTTATCTATCGAGCTTCACATTTTAAATCTCGATAGATACATCTATCGAGCTATCTGTCGAGTTTTAAAGAACAACACTTCTTCACTTGATTCTTGAACAGATTTGCATGGCTTCAATACTTGGACTTGAACTCTTGTTCCTTGAAGTATTAAACGCATCCTAGATCTACCCAATTACAAGTAAAGTGCGTTTTGTTAAAAGATTAGCTAATTCTAAATGACATATGTTCTTAACATGATCCACATATGTCCTTATTATTATTATTATTATTATTATTAACAAGGTGAAATAATAAGTGTGAATGAAATTCTCTTTATTTATATATATTGTCCATTCTAGAAATTTATATCTCAAACCACAATTTGAAAAGTGTGCTTTTTCAAAAAACAGTTTTTAATAACTTTTACCAAACGCTCTGTTTTTTAAAAAGTCCAGTTTCAAACCGCAATTTTTAAAAATGCCACTTTTTCAAGAAGCATAGTTACAAAAAACTAAACCAAACTTACCCATTATGAAGTTATGGGAGGACATATGTTTTCTATTTAATATTCAATAATATTAGCTGAGACTGACAGTTCTATCTTTTAGTCAATCAAAAAGGTAAGATTGATAGTTTGATGCTTGCTAGATTATTCCCTCTGTTTCTTATTCTCCTACATGGGTTTTCAAAATTAGGTAACATTAAAGTATTAGCATCAATCTTTCTAATTTTGTTTTGTCTATTTTATATTAAGAACTTACTTTTTCTATTTTACACAACCACTTCTAAAAAACTTTATCTATTATACACTTTATCTTATATAAATAATCAGTTTATTCTTTTTTTTATTAGTATTTTCATTTATTCTCTCTCTCCTCTTAGACCTAACTCACTTGTGACCTCTCTCATCCCAGCCTCTCACTTCTTATCTCTCTCTCTCTCTCTCTCAGCCTTCACCGTCAATGCTCCCTATCACCGTTGTAGCTCCTCTTCTTCTTCTTAGCATCTCAAACTCGAACCAACCTTACCGCCAACATCATCACACTGTCACCAACAACCCAAGCAAGCCCCAGTTGTAGCGACCCTCCACTGCCACCTCCAATCTTGATGTAGCGCCACCCTAGTCCTCACTTGACCTCATCTAGGTTTTGGTTAATTTCAGGGTTTGATTTCATCTGGTTCTTATTGGTTCTATATTGGTTATTGCTAATTTTAGTTTTTGGGTTTTTGTATTTGGGTGGTACCGCCTTGATCGGTGGTTAAGGCTGGGGCAATGGTGGTTTTGTAGTTTTGTTGTCAGAAGAAGACAGAGGGGAAGAGTAAGGCAAAGGGGAAGAAACCTGTTAGGAAGAGAGAGAAAAAAAAGAATTTAAAAATTATTTACACACAAATAGTGACAGTTGATATATGCATAATTACTGTAGTAAGATTGTATAAATACACATCTATGCACCCACAAATATGGGCAATTTTTGAGCCAAAATGTATATATCTTACCATTTTTTCTATTTTAAACTCACTAATGTCAGTGCTCTTACTTTTGCATCTTATTTCTACACCTATATATCCTTTACTCATTGAGAGTTTCAAGTAATTCATTTTATCACTAAGGTAACGTAATAAGGCGGGAGGCATGTGTTGACACATCAAGTAGGGGTTCGGAAATAACATATTTCTCTCTATATTAGGCTTGTAATTATTCTTGCATTTCCATTGCTAGGATTATCAGTATTTTAGAATTCTTTTAACTGTTAAGAACTCAAGATTTTGTAACTCAACTAATACTTTTTCTATTTTTCTAATAAAAATATCAAAGTATCAAGTTCTCTCATCTCCAACTGATCTATGCAATGCTTTTAACTATATGAACATTTACCAAATCTTACAAATGATTCGGTTGGACTGCCTTTGTCCAATTGTCCCATATTTGATACGTTAACTTCGGCTTGGCCCACCAGTCAAACGAGGAAAAAGAAATTTTGAAATAGTTCTCTAAAACTAGTTAAGAATGTGAAATCCTTATATCTCTCCATCCTTCATTTTCAAACTTAGGCCTAATACCATCTAAGGAACATGTATGAGGTGCTAAGAAGGAGGTTACATAAGTAACTAAATGCACATTTAATTTATGGGAATCAAAAAATTTCTAGATATTAGTGGTTTCAATTTTGTTATTGTAACACTTATTTTTTTGGTGAGAACATTGTAATTGTAACTCTTAGTTCCTTAAATATCCATTTTCTCTAATAATGTAATGGTGATTTATAGAATGCAATGAACTCTTTGATCTCTATTTCTCATGGGAGGGATTGGAGGCAACGACTATAATTATATATTCTTTGCGGGAATAAGCATAGAGGAGATTCAAACATACGTGCCACTGGCGATTAACGCAATATCTTCAACTATTAATGTAAGAGCTTATGTTTACCTAAACTGCAAAGATTTTTAAAATTTTTTTTTTTAAAATTTTTTATAACAAATTTTCTGAATATTGCGCTTGCTTTACTCTTTTGCAATTATGAGAATGTTAGAAACTTCAAGGAGTTGGTTAAATGGTTCCTAAGATTTCAAGATATCCATGAGATCTTGGGTTTAAAATCTCTTTCTAGCATCTTGAAGTCATTCTCAAAGGATTCCTCCCTGTAATAATGTATCAAAAAAAAAAATGCTAAATATTAGCATTGATACACCATATTGAATATGCTAGTATGGATGCGGAAGCGAAAACATAAAGTATAGAACACAATAACACACAAGGGTTACGTGGCTCAGCCTAACGGTCTACATCCACAGAGGAAACTCTAAAGGGTTACATCAATAATATATTATAGTGTAGTACAAATCCTGTATTACAATGAATCATAACATGCATATATATAGTAGACTAAATCCTAGACTAATAGACTTCTAATACAAGTAGGAGACTTGGCTTGCACACAAAGTAGAATTAGGCTTAGATTTATGCTAATGAGCTAATATATCTCTAACAAAAAAAAAAAATGCTAGAGAGAAACAGAATATATATATGCCACAACAAAACCCACAAATTTTCTACAATTTGTTCACGTAGCAAGTTGTGAGTGGTGAAATAAAATTAGTGAGTCCACAATTCCACCTTTCACAACTTGTTACATAGCCAAGTTGTGAGTTTTATTGTGGTACTAGTATTAAAAAATAATAATAATAAAAAAAAATTAAAAAAAAAAGAGTAAAAGAAAAAGTAGCTTCCTACAGTAACAAACTGACGGCCTGGACCTATCACATACTGACACCTATCAACTAAATAACAACAAACAGTGATCTACGTGAAGAATAGCAGTTATACTATGTAGAGACTGCAACTACATGTCGCACATGAAATTCCATTTTGTTTCTATCTTTACATTCCTTCACTTCCGCATGTGCATGTTTGACTTGATCACTTGTTTGATAGCAATAATTTCTATTTTTAGTTTTGAACTTAGAAGAACCAGAAGTGATAGTAGGCTTCATAGAGCTTCTACCTTGAGTTTGAGAGGAGGTGTTAGAGATATACTAGCCTAAAAGAATAGGCCCAAGCCCAATTCTTCTATTTGTGCAACCTAAGTCTTTTACTTATACTAGAAGTCTATTAACCATAGTTAATGTATGGCTAGTCTAGGGTTTAGTCTACTATATATACTTACGTTATAATTCATTGTAACACATGATTTGTATTACACTCATATATTAAAGATGTAGCCCTTAAGAGTTTCCTCTGTGGATGCAAGCCGTTAGGTTGAACCATATAACCCTCGCGTGTTCTTGTATTCTATATTTTATACTTGCATGTTGTTAAGGTCATATTTTATATGTAATTGGCTAATCTTTTGACAAAACACACTTTACTTGTAATTGAGTAGATCTAAGTTGGATTTAAACCTCGACAGATAGCTGTTATTGAGATTAAATAGGAAGCTTGACACAAGCTCAATCCATTGAGAATTACGATTTCAGAATTTTCAGATCTGAAATTCGGTCCATTCTGATGTATTTGTTTTGGGTTTCTTTTTTCACAACCCTAGACATATATAAGGTTTTTTTAAAGAGCCATCACTCACGGATACAGAGACCAAGAGTTTAATTTTCTCTATGAGAATCTACTGCATTTGTACGCCATAGGGTTTTGTAACCAAGTGCTTCCTGATCTTCATTGTTGATGAATTGAAGGACTTTGCAACCAACAGCAGTCATTCAAGTTGCTAGAATTAGTCACGTACTGGTATTCGTGCAAAAGAGTTAGTCATAGATTGGATATTTGTGCATCAAAGGAAAGAAAGTTAATACAAGATGAAGTCCAATTGGATATTAGAGCGAAAATTCAACTGTAGGTTGGTATTTTGGGATAGGTCAAGGTAGTGGTAAGATTCCTCATACTTGTAATTGCTTGATTATTGATTAGTGGATTCTTAGGAGTAGTGACCTTAAATTCATCTGGTAGGATTTTTGTCTTGTGCAAGGTTTTCTCTATTTATCAACAAATCACCGTATCAATTTAATTTCTGCTGCATTTATTTTATTTGGTGATTTGTTGGTGTCTTCATAATTTGCATCTAATTTGATCTAATTAATCAATTTGAGTAATTAAATTAATTAATCGGAGTCAAACTATTTTAACTCAACACATTTATTCTAGCATATTCAATATGATGTATTGATGCTAATATTTAAAAAATAATATAGCAATGGCTTTTAGTAATATACTTTGAAGAAGCTATAAAGATCCTTGTAAAACAAAGGGATACAAAAGTCAAACTATGGACAAAACTAACGAAATATACAGAAGTATGCAACACACGGATAAGCAGGATCAGTGCACATGTACTCTAGAATAATTGTGACACCATGACAACAAGTCGGGTGCCTTCTATACATGATGTAGGTATAGCACTTGAAACTTGGATTAACAACCTCGTACATATATGATAAATAATAGATTCACAAAAGCCAAAATGGTAATGTTATTTTTACGTATAGAAACTGGAGGTGAGAAAAATGAATAAAAATTCAAAATGGTAAATGTTTATGAAAAAAATAAATTAAAACTAAAATTTAGTGTACTGTGACAAGGGATTTACGAGTCCCATATGGGACCAAAGGCAGAAATTCCTGCAGCCTTGCACGCATTAACAACATCTCTACTTCCTTCTGGATTGCTGGTAACAATAACAACTTCAGAGCTCCAATTTGTAGCAGCATCAACGCTCAATTGAGACACATTGGGACGACCAAACACAGCAGTATCATGGACAATCACCTTCTCTTTTGGCCACCCACTTACCATTTCTTTTATTTCTTTTCCAAAGTTTTGTTCAATTCCCTTGGTCACCCAAACCAACCGCACATCAACAGAACATGGCTGCAAAAGGAATGATAAAAACACACAAATTCCTGAACCAGTTGCCACCAACAAAACTCTATCATACATATTAACAAGATAAGGCAAGCCCACAAAGTGAACTTTTCGAACCCACAAATGGCTCGGTGGATTTGACACCAAGGACTTCGTGAAGTCACCAACAGCACCAGCTAACATCATGTGCTCTTTCTTTCCATCAGAAATTACCCCAAATGCGTGCCATTCAGATAAAGGGGATGGACTAATCCTACCCAATATACCAGCTTTTACTCCGCCATCAAACTTGATGATCGCGGCGTGGCCTGAAGGAGCATAGACCTTAATGGGGACACGTCTTACTGTCAACCATGGCAAGATGATTAAGAAAGTGATGGTCACGGTGAACCAAAACTCTTGCCGTTTGATCAAGCTGGAGCTAATGTCTTTTTTGTATGATTCGGTTTTTGGATCATAGGAGATTGTAAGAATAATAAAGATCCAAAGGAGAAGAAGAGCAATCCATCCAGTAAAGCGATGAGTTCTTTCGAATACGTTGTGATGGAGATGGCGAACTAGGGGGAAAGCTGCGAAAGAAGAGAGGCAAAGAAGGCCAAGAATGGTGGAGGCTATACATATGATCTCATGAGAACTGTTTTCTCTATCTTCGAGAGTAAGGACTAAGGCATATATAAGCCATGCAATTGAAGAGACACCACAGCCACTGTGTATACCCCCGAGACTTTGGAGAAGGGATGTTGTGGCTGTCTTAATAAAGAGAGGCACCCATGACCTTCCCAAGAACTTGACCGCAAGCCAAAATACAACACGCAATAAGGCCTCACTTCTACACAGTGTCAAAGCAAGTATATTGGCAATAGAGAAAAGTACAGCCCTATTCCTCGCATATGGGAAATGCCCTGTGGCTGCAAGAACCAAGCCAGTAATGTTTAGAATGAAGCAAACAGTAAAGAGTAGCTTGTAGACTGTGAACAACCCTTGATCGAACAGTATAATCGAAAGCCTCAAATAATTCTTTCGATTAGGCTTTGATGCTTGTTCACGCTTACTAGCAGCCAAGTGTGGAAGTGGGTTTTGCTTGATCTGTTTCTCTAGGTCGCTCCCTTGTTCCACAACCTCCAAACCAATATCTTCATGATCTTCGTCGTCCGAGTCAAGATCACAAAAGTGGCTACTGCTTTTGCTTGTAGACCTCTGAATAAAAGACAACACTTTGGGAGAGCCAAGCCAGGGTAGCTTATCGCTAATGGACTCTTCTGGTGCAGGTATTTTGATTGCAAAGGGATCTGCATGATGTTGGATCTCAAACGCCACGCCTTGGCAGCTTGAAAACCTTACTGGGTTTTGCATATTTTTCTAGCACAAGAGCAAGGAAGAAGAACAACAAGAAGAAATATGGTTAAGAGGATAAAGAATAAAGAGAGCTAGCTTGACCGACGATTTCCACTGTCTGTACGTTTCATGCATAACAGAAATGTTGATTATGTAGGCCTCTGTAAGGATGGTGAGGCTTCTAGGGATGACTATGTCTAAGTAAGCCCTGCATGAATTGTCAAATTTGCCATTACTGACATTCATGTGTCTTTGTCTTGACTCTGATAAATTAAAGTCTAAAGCTATCCAAGTACGAAAATGGATATTATATAAAGACAGGTCTAATAATTGCACTAACTAACCTTCAAACTCACTCAGCACGTCTTAAGAAGTTGACTTTGGCGCACAAACGAACAAAAAATCTAGACCTAATATAGAGCAATAAGATTTTGTGATCAGTGCTTTCAAATTTTTGAACTTTGGTTGAATTAAATGGCTTATCAGGTATTGTAAAGTGTTCATTTTTCCAATTGAATTTTTCTTCCTTCATAATGAAGGCTTCTCTTAATGGAATTTTCATGATTTATTGTCTTAGATATTAGAAGATGATTTTTTTTTTTTTTTTTTTTTTTTTTTTAAGATTTGGATTTCCATTAATAATAATTTTATTTTCTTAAATGAATTAAATGTTACTCAATTAATATACTTGAAAGTTATTTGGAATATTAGGTCAATATTGGGCCTTGTTATGCCTTTTCCTAGATTATACCCTCTAGACTTGATGTAAGGTAAAGTGAAGAATATTAATCCCGATCGGTAATGACTAATGAGTGATAAAGAGCTAACCATAACTTCCCTTGCATTCCTTAAGTTAGATAGATGTATCATGTGTGCAAAAAATTATTGCTGCATATTTGTAAACGTTTGCTCATAACATCAAGAGGTACGTGAATAAAATCCTATTATTTCTTATCATTAATGGTGTTCTTGTCACCGGTATGTTCTTTTTTTTTCTTTTTTCTTTTTTTGGGTTGAATTTTATATGTGGTTTCAGAATTTACCATGCTAAGGCTAGAACAAAAAATTGGCATTCTTAAAATAAATGGTTTTTAGGGTGTATAAAGCTTAACTAATTAACTCTCTCTGAGAGAGAATCACAATAGTAAGGATTTAAATTTTATAATGCACAAAATTACAAGAAGTATATATATATTTTTTTCAAAGAACTATCTATTAATTTGTATTAATATGATCAGAGCTGTTTGTGGAGCCTATATACAGAAACATTAGCCCAACGGTTTAACTGTATACAAAATTGAATTTCATTTGGATTTTGACTTTTGAGAAAATATTCTATGGCTGACTTTGAAGAACTTAAGGCCGAATAACTGTCAAAATAAAGAAAAGAAGAGTTAGAATCAGTGCAGAGTTGAAGAAGATGTGTTGAAGCTTAAAGCAGAGCTGCTAAAAAGCTGCTGTCGTTTCAGGCTTAATTAAGTAATAAATGATACATGTAGTTTTACTTCTCAATAGAATAGACAGTCAAGCATCATGGGCTTAACACGTGTTCTCTTTGTAACTGTTTTTAGGCGGTTAGTTTAGTTTTTCAGTTATTCTTCTGATGCTTACCTCTTATATAAAGCAGATCAAGGTGGATATAATTATTTTCTAATCAACTCATACAATTTCTTCCACAAATCTTGTTAATAACCCCAGTTAAAACATGATTAATTCATTATTTGTGTGATACGATGAATGGACATTCCGTAAACAAAACATGATTAATCTGATTAGATACCTGTATACATTAATTTATAGAACAAAAACAAAAACAAAAAAACGAAAAATACAAGATTGTATGTTGAAGAAAGCAAGGTTGTAACGTCCCATCCCTTCAAAAACTAAAAAAAAAAAAAGAGAGGGGCTGGGGGGGGAGGGGGTCAGATTTTGTCCCACACGTGAGCCCCACCCATGTACCCCCTTAATTTCCAACCACACATCTCACAAAATATCTCATCTCTCAACACAACACAACACAACACAAAACAACAAACACTCCTTTCTATCACTCCCTCACACTCTCGCACGGTATACACTCCATACCATCATCTCCATCATCATTTTTCCGGCGAGGTCACCAGCAAATTCTCATGAACCTCTAAGCATCTTCATTCCTTTCATTTGAAATAAATATTTCTAATCTTTTTTTTTTTTTTTTCTATGGGTCTTATGCTTTTACTTGAGGTTCTCTTATCTAAGTTTTGATAATAATATTCATGTGATTTATGAGCTTTGGAAGTGATATTCATGTTTATATGTATGAGTTTTGTATTGGTGGAATTATTTGATGAGTGAGTTTATAGTTTTTACAATGGTGGCTATCTAAGTGGTGAAGATTTTGGAGTTTTGGCTTTTAAATGTGAATAGATGTTGAATATAATTTTTATTGAGTTTATTTGGAGCTAGTAAAAGATTTAAATGGTTTGTGTTGGAGGATATTATGATTTTGGTTTCATGGGTCTCTTGATGATGTTGTGAAAATTTTGTGAGAACTACTCATAAATTATTGAGGTTTTGATGTTAGAGATAATACCTTAAATGATTCATAAGTTTAATGGGAGTCTATGCCTTGTATAGTAATTGGTTGAGAAACTTTGGAGTTTGGAAAATTAGGCTTTTGCGGGTTGTGAGGTAAGTGCCTTCTTAATGAGATTTTAAAAAATGAATCATTATTGCACTAAAGTATTTTATGGTTAAACCTATTTTGGAACATTATTCATAGTTTTCCTAAAACGTACTATGTGTAATATCATTATTAATCATTTATGAAAAACGCGTGAAGTATTGAAAGTGCATCATATTTCTTATTGCATATGGGGGAATGCATGATTTGTTAGTATGGAAAATACTAGCATCTTTGATTAAATTCTTGAGAATAGATTCTATGGATTTATTGCATTATTTGCAAAATATAAAGATGCTTTATCTTTACCTATGTCATTTGGGAAGTTAATAGAAAATCTTTTTAACAAGAAATGAGTTAAAGGCTGTGAGAACCTTGTGAATATCTTAGGTATTCAAATATTTTATGAAACTACTTGGAAGTGAATTATGTATTTTAAATTAAAGGTAATTTGTGAGCTCCTTATGTTCTACCCATGTGTTGTGACATGTGATTATCCGATGATTACCTAGCTAGATAGTATAGTCATGTGACAATGGTATCTTAGCACCCGTCTTTGTGATGGTTATTGAGTTTCGTCTTTGTGACGGCAAATGAGTTCTGTCTTTATGACGGCATATTTAGTTTTGGTTGTATGTCGATGATGAGTTCTGTCTTTGTGACGACATATTAATTCCGTCTTTGTGACAACATTGTCATGTGGCATTGGGTTTAGAATTGAATTGTTATTGCTCACAAAATATGGTATGTAGTTTCATGCGAGCATTTTATGAAGCTTTGTGATGTATCATTCTAATCATTCTTATCATATTATTTTTGGAAATGGTTTTGTAGAATTTATTTGGAAATTCCTAAATTATAACATGCTTTGTAAACTATTCATCATCATGAAACTTGCATTTCCCCTACCCTAATTAATTATGTCGCTTACTAGGCTCTGTCTCATTTCATCATCTTACAAACTTTTTCAGAGTAGGCAACGATCATTTTGAGACAGCTTTTGGTGGCTAGCAGCAGTTAGAGTAACTACTGATGGAGGCTGAACTTTTGGGATGATGATATTTAGATTATGTATATCCAGTGTAGGCTTGACTCATTCTTTTGTATATTATAGTGGTTATGACTTTATTTCCACTGATGAGATAAGTTAATGATATGTAATTGTATTTATTCAGACCTCCATTTTTTTGTGGCCAATGGTCATTGTAATTATTGCATAGAACTCTAACTTACTTTGGGAGTATCATTAATGAAATTTTTATGATAATTCTTGATGTTAGAACTTTGATAATGAATTTTGGATTAAATTGTCAAAAACAAAAAATCTACAGGTACCTTTAAGATGTATTTATCATGCTTTGGACCCTTTTGGTTTTGGGACGTGACAAAGGTTGCAAGGGACCCACGATCAATTATTAAAAATAAATAAAGTCTCATAACCAATCAAAACGTGTAAGTTTTGTCATGGTAGGCCTAGGCTTCTTCAAATTATTATTATTATTATTATTATTATTGTGGGTACTAGTTATAACTTACTGTTTGTTTTCATAAACTGATCGTGAATTAAACTCACCATTTCAGTGTTAATGTGTAATAAGGTGTGGGCTTTAGGCCCACCTTGTTTATTTGTATAGCACACATACTTGTACTACACACTCTGCCTCCTATATAAAGGCACTCATGTATATTTTATTCAGTGTGAAATACAATACTATTCATTCAGTATTTCTAACATGGTATCAGAGCCACTGCTCTAATCCTCTGGTGTGCCGCTCTTAAGCAGTCTTGTCTTCTTAGGTGTCATCCATTGCAGCTATTGTTGTCAGAATCACCACTGCCACTGCAGTACATCAAAGACCACTGCCTTGTTGCCACCACCGTTTCCCCTTCTCCAATTAGACCACAGGTCGCACCACCAGAGTGGACTCTCTCCGATCTACTCGCCTGTGAAAACTCGTCTCCACCAGACCACTCATGTGCCCTCATGCGCCACTAAAAGTCTCGGTAGTATCATCATGCGCCACCACGCATCGCCACACTTCTTCACGTGCCTCCATGCGCCAGATCTGCATCTATTGATGTCATCAATTACGTTATCTATGCCACGTCAACCCTAGGTGACGTCATCATTGCCATGTCATTAAGCTGACGTCATCACTGCCACGTCATTGCTTATGTCATCCACAGGTCAGCCGCTTACGTCATCCATAGGTTAGTTGCTTACGTCATCCTTTGACCTACCGCCATTGACTGATCTGCGTTGACTTTGACCTACGTTGACCGTTGACTTTCTGCAATCCAAGTGTTCCTTACCCAATTTTTCGTGTAGATTTCATTATTGTAGTCAATTTTTGCATATTTTACTTCTAAATGAAGAATAAGGACATGTCTTCTTTTTATTGCAATAATCGTCACCAACAATCCAACAAATGCAACAAATCAGCATTTCTGCAAACGTCTTGGCCATAATATTGAGACTTACTATCAACGCAACAAATCAGCATCTTCCATTTCTGCTACTACTATTGCTAACATTGAGAGTATCCAACCAATGGCTCCTGTGTTTGCAAAGTCAAAGTTTTTTGGATCCACTATCACCATTTCCACAATTGACCTTCAAAACATCATCGCTAATACCATTCGTATGGTTGGTAATGCATCTTATTCCTCTTCTCTCTCAGTTGCATCTGGTATGTCTCCTTCCTCTTGGCTTATGGATTCTGCTTGTTGCAACCACATGACACCTCACTTATCCTTATTTTCTAAACTTAAACCTGCACCACACCCTCTTAATATTCATATAGCTAATGGTTCCACAATTTTTGCACATGATATAGGTTCTATCTCAACCTCCAACCTCTTAGTTCCTGGGGTCTTTAATGTTCCTAACCTTTCTTACAATTTATTTTTTGTGGGCCAATTAGTTGTGTTGGATCATCGCATTACCAATTAGTCAATTAGTCTTTAATGTTCATAATGAGTGTATTGTGCAATATACGAGGATGGGACAGGAGCTTGGGACCGGTCCTAGAGTTGGGCATATGTTTCCCGTGGAAAATCTTCGTCTTCCACCTGTTGCTCCTATTTCTGTTGCTGCTGCAGTTTCTTCTATTCCATCCCTTACACTTGGCATGCCTAACTTGGTCACACATCTTCCTCTCTGGTACAACACTTGGCTTCTAGAGGTCTGTTAGGTTTAGTGTCCATAAAAAATTTTGATTGTGTTTCACGTTAGTTAGGAAAACAACCAACTTTACCTTTCAATACTAATGAATCAATATCCACTGACATCTTTGACCTAATTCATTTTGATATCTGGAGGCCTTCCTTTGTCTCTTGTATTGGTGGATCTTGATTTTTTTTTTTTTTTTGGTTGATGAATATTCCCGCTATAGCTGGATTTTTCATATGAAATATCGTTCTGAATTATTACAAGTATATTCTAATTTTGCAAAAATGGTTGAAATTCAATTTTCCAAATGAATCAAAACTTTCCGATCTGATAATGCTCTTGAATACACTCAATATGCTTTGCAAGCTATTTTGCATTCCTATGGCACTAGTCATCAACTAACTTGTCTAGGCACCTCTCAGTAAAATGGTAGAGCCAAACAAAAACTTCTTCATATTCTTGACACTATTCGTGCTCTCTTTTTCTCTGCCAAAGTTCTTGCTCCTTTTTGGGGCGAAGTTGCTGTTTATGCTGTTCGTACTATTAATCGCATTCCCATTCCTATCATCCAAAATCAAACTCCATATGAGCGCCTTTTTGGGTCACCTCCATACTATCACCACCTTCACTCCTTCGACTCTACTTGTTTCGTTCTTCTTCAAATGCATGAGCATAACAAACTTGAGCCTCGATCTAGACTTTGTTGTTTTCTTGGCTATGGCGAAACTCAAAAGGGGTATCGGTGTTATGATCTTGTCTCTCATCGTCTTCGTATCTCCCACGATGTTGGCTTTTGGGAATATTGCTCCTTTGTTGAGCTCTCTTACTTCCATTCCTCCCTATCTACGTCCTCTGTCTTAGATCTTTTTCCAGATGGGCCATATATTTCTTCTATAGTTGCTTTGGTCCCCATAGACTTCTCTATCCAACCACCAAATATTTTTGATGCCTCTCCAAGATCACCCTCCAATGAATAGGTCGAAGAAGAGCCACCCAACCCTGAGCTTGGGTCCCTTGCTCCTACTCCGCTTGAAGATCTTGCACAGGACATTCCACTTCGTCACTCAACTTAGGTAAGATCCATTCTTGCACATCTACTTGACTATCATTGTTACACTATCCTTGCTACACTGCACGAGCCTCACACCTATTGTGAGGCCACCACTGACCCTTTATGGCAGATTGCAATGAAAGAGGAACTTGATGCATTATCTAAAAACTATACTTGGGATTTGGTGACTCTCCCCCCTAGGAAATCTGTGGTTGGTTGTAAGTGGGTCTACAACATCAAGACACGCTATGATGGGTCCATTGAGCAATACAAAGTTCGTCTTGTTGCAAAAGGTTTTACATAGGAGTGTGGGATTGATTATGTAGAGACCTTTGCTCCGGGTGCTCGAATTTCATCTGTTCATGCCCTCTTAGCTATTGCCGCTGCTAGTAAATGGGACATTTTTCAGATGGATGTCCAAAATGCCTTTCTTAATGGGAATTTTAGGGAAGAAGTTTATATGCAACCTTCTCCTAGTCTCTCTATTGACCCGAACAAGGTTTGTCACCTACAACGTGCACTTTATGGCCTTAAACAAGCTCCACAAACTTAGTTTGCCAAGTTCAGCTCTACCATCTCTTGCTTGGGTTACATTGCCAGTCATTATGATTCTGCCTTATTTCTTCGTCGCACTGACAAAGACACTATTTTGCTTCTCCTATATGTGGATGATATGATCATAACTGGTGATGAACTTAGTAGCATTCAAGAACTCAAAAATTTTCTCAGTCAGTAGTTTGAGATGAAAGATCTTGGACATCTCAGCTACTTCTTGGGTCTTGAAATCACTCATTCTACAGATGGACTTTATATTACTCAAGTCATGTATGCTTTTGAACTTTTGTCTCAAGCTGGACTCACTGATAGCAAGATTGTTGACACTCCAGTTGAACTTAATGCGCATCTGACTCCCTTAGGGAGGAAACCATTGTCTAATCCCTCTCTTTATACACACTTGGTTAGCAACCTAGTTTATCTCATTGTCATTCGTCCAGAAATTTCCAATACTGTTCACTAGGTGAGCTAGTATTTGTCTGCACCACGATCGACTCACTATGCTGTTGTTTTACGCATTCTTCAATACCTGAAGGGCATTCTCTTCTATGGCCTTTTCTACTTTGTTCAGTCTCCTCTTGTTCTTCGTGCATTCTCTGATGCTAATTGGGTAGGAGATCCCACTGATCGTAGGTCCACCACTAGCTATTGTTTTCTTCTTGGTTCTTCTCTGATTTCTTGGCGAAGTAAGAAACAAACCCTTGTGGCTCGCTCTAGTACTGAAGCAGAAGATCATGCCCTTACTGATACCACATCTGAGCTCCTTTGACTACAATGGCTTCTTAAGGACTTAGGTGTGTCCACATCCTCTGCTACTCATCTTTATTGTGGCAACCAGAGTGCCATTTATATTGCTTACAATGATGTCTTCGATGAACGAACTAAATACATTGAGATCAATTGTCATTTTATCCGTTTTCATCTTGTCCATGGTCCTCTCAAACTATTCTTGGTCTCCTCTAAAGATCAACTTGTAGATATCTTCACCAAGTCACATCCTAAGGGACGCCTTCGTGCTTTGGTTGACAACCTCAAGTTGGTCTCACACCCACCTTGAGTTTGAGGGGGGCTGTTAACGTGTAATAGGGTGTGAGATTTAGGCCCACATTGTTTACTTGTATAGCACACATACTTGTACTACACACTCTACCTCCTATATAAAGGCACTCATGTATATTTTATTCAGTGTAAAATACAATACTATTCATTCAGTATTTCTAACAAGTTATTATTACTATTATTATATTTTTTTTGGTAAAAAAGGGAAGTCAGATTAAAGCACCAGCTAAAAGGTTATATGAAATGCAGGAAGTAGGATTTAAATACAAAATAAAACAATCTTTAGAAGAGTGTCATTCCTTGGTTAAAAGATACGCATAATAATTTCCTTCATGATGGATGTGGTTGATAATGATATGAGCTTCCTCAAAAAGCTAGAGGAGAGAGCACCACAAGAGTGAGAGACATCAACCAAGCTAGAGTGAGCTTGAAGAAGCTTGAAGGGAGAGTTTTCCATGATTGCATCCAACGATGCTGTGTTGCCTTAACACTTTTGCTTTGTAGTCTTTGGAGAAAAAGTATTCAATTCCAAGCGATGTGTATGGCTCGAAAGGTTGACCTTCCATGACAAGTTTTATGCATGCATTCCAAATGGTCCAAGCAGCTGCGATTGAGAAGGTGAAGCTCCAAGGAATGGCTGGGTGGCAAGAAATTCCACGGGTAGAGCTGGACATAGTTTTAACCCATTCTTCAAGGGATTGCTTATGAAAATCCTGGGCAAGATGTGTGTTGCTTATGACGGTCCAAGTGCTTGTGACTGAAGGGCAATCTCAAAGGGCATGGATGTTAGATTTCAAGTAGTTATGGCAAAAAGGACAAGTGTCATCTTGGGAGGGTTTTGTGGTTTAGGTTCAAGGTCGAGGGCTAGTTGGTACGTACTATGTAGAGTAAATTGCCCATTTGGAGATTTTATTCATGAAGGCGTGTTAAGCACAATAAATGATTGAATGTTATTTATCATTTTGAATATAAATATAAAATATATATATATATATATATATATATATATATATATATATATATATAAAGTTTAGCTATAAAATTGGTTATAGCCTAAGGTTACAACTTTACTCAATAAAATAAATATTACTACATATTTTGAAAATCTAACCGTTGAATTGCATGTTCTTTACACTCTTAATACACATGTCAAATTTTATGTCAATTGGATATTATATTCTATATGATTTCTAAGCTTATATTTTATGCATAATTTTAAATTACAAAAACTAGCAATTTAAACAATTTATTGATGGCATAGCTACTGATCTTTAATTTTCTAAAAAATTTGTAAGTATGGAGGATATAAGTAGAAGATGTAATCCAATGGTGGAATTCTCAAAATTCATCTCCAATAAAACGATATTGAGTAAGGTTGTAGTTTTAGGTTACAACCAATTTGTAGCTAAACTTTGTCCTATATATATATATATATATATATATTCAAGTTACACTTGGTGTAATACTAAGTAATGTTATATTACCTAATAACTTTTTATTAAATTAAAAATTTGAAAATCCCACCATTTGATTTCACAATTTCTATGTTTTTAAACATACATGCTCAATTTTGTACAAATCGGTTGTTATATATTATTTTATTCAAAAGTCCATCTTTTATTCATAATTTTAAAATACAAAAACTTGATCTCTAATTATTTTGAAATTTGCAAGCATCTAAGGTATAAAACTTATGGAGGAGAAATTATACGATAGTCCTCGTGGTTGACAATGTCACTTGTCCACAATTCCACTAAAAGACCCCCACCTGTTTAAATTGCCGAGTCAGTTTATGATAAAATAAATAAATAAATAAATAAAAAATTAAAAACGAACTTCCTCGTTAAACTAACTCATCAATTTTATAAACAAGAGGAAGTATTTTAATGGAATAGTGGATAAGTGATGTGATCCACCATGAGAACCATATAATTTCTCATTATAAAGGGCATTTATGAATGCATAAAGCGTTTTTTTTTTTTTTTTTTTTTTCCTTGCTGAACTATGAATGCATAAAGTAGAATTCAAATTGTTACTCTTTTTGTGTTCTTGTACAAGATGGCAATTGACTATTGGTCTATTTATCAAAATGTCTAAAGATATATACTTCACAACAACTTGCTTAGGTGTCAACTAGTGATTGGAGTGTTTTAAGTGGTATACCCTTATTTAAATAATGTAATCCAACCATCAATTAACATCCAAACAAGTTATAGTAAATAGGAATGGCAAAAATTTCTTGACTCGCGGGTACCTGACCTGACCCTAATGGGCGGGTTTTACCTGACTCGTGAAACAATAGGGGTGGGTATGAGTTTTAAACAGCCAACCCATAGCGAGTTTAGGTCAAGTGCGAGTATTATTCATACCCACCCAGAACTCAACCCATATATATATATATATATAATTTTTTTAAAACCCCAAGTTCCTAGTATATATATCTTATTTTCTCTCAAACCCTAATCTCACTTCACTATTTACCACTTCCTCACTCTTCACACTCACACAACCACTCTCTCACTCTTAGTTGCCCAGTCAGCCCAACTCCTCCTCGCCGTTAACGTCACACATTGCTCCTCCCCCTTTCTTGCCACGACTTGGTTATTTCCCTTTATCCTTTATCATTTTTTTTTTGGTTTCATTTCTCTCTTATTGCAAAAATATTTAGGATTTTGTATTGTGAACTTGTGTAGTTGTGTTTGTGATTGAAAATTAGAAAAATAATATCTTATTCGCTAAAATTACTTGGTTTTCCTATCGTACTTGTGTTTTTCTTATTTTCAAATGTGATATTATTTAGGGTTTTACTTTTTTATTATTTCATCAATGAATGTTTATTATTTAGGATTTTTTTCATTGTCAAATGTGATATGATTTAGGGTTTTACGTTTTATTTATTTATTATTTCATCTTGAAAACTATTTAAGATTTTTGTATTATGGTTTTTATTTTGAAAGGGAAATCTAAAATTATATTGTATTTGTGTGATATAAATATTATTAGGGTTTTATGTTTTATTTATTTATTTCATCTTGAAATTTATTTAGGATTTTTGTATTGTGTTTGTGATTTTGGAAGGGAAATATGAAATTATTGTGTTTGTGATTTAGAATTTTTGTATTGTGTTTATGATTTTGGGAGGCCTTAATCCCCAGTTATGGTACAGGAAGAGGATCCCTCACCCATTGAGGTGAATGGGGATGAGGATGAGGATGCAAAAGGAAAAAGGAAGTGTGTCTCAAATGTTTGGGATCATTTTAAAAGAAAGAAAGTTAATGGGAAATTTAAAGCTCAATTTCATCACTATTGTTAGGTTAAAATGAATTCACCCCTTGCAAATTAATTAATTACCTAAGTTAATTAATTAGTCAAATTACATGCAATAGCGTGGTAGCACAAACAAATCATCAACTAAACTAAATGCAGTAGAAAATAAATATGAAATGTTGATTTGTTTACGAATGGGAAAAAGCTCCGAGGCAAAACCCCACCTAGTGAATTTAAGGTCACCACTCTCGAGAATTCACTATTATCAATTACAAGCGGTTACAAGTATAAATAATCTTACCAAACCCTTTGGTCTATCCCGAAATACTAACCTACAATTGAACCCTTACCCCAATACCTAATTGGACTTGTATTGTAGTGGCAATCTCTCCGTTCAATGCACGAATCCTAGTACGTGACTAACCAATGATGCACGGATCCTAGTACGTGACTAACTCACCAACTTGAAGAAGATTGTTGGTTGCAAAGTTCTTCATTTCATCAACAATGAAGATCAGGAAGCTCCTTGGTTACAAAACCTTGGCGTAAAAACGCAGTAGCTTCTTTAGAGAGAATGATGAACTTGGTCACTTTTTGCATATGTTCTACTTGTATGACGGCCTTTAAAATAAGCCTTATATATGTCTAGGGTGGTGAGAAAAGAAACCCTACACATACATGTTAGCTAGGGCCAAAAATCATATCTGGAAATTCTGATTTTGTAGATCTCGACAGATTCAGCTTCTGTCGAGCTTCGTCGTTAAATCTCGATAGATATTGTTTCTGTCGAGGTATCTATCGAGCTTTAATGAACAAATCTTCTTCACTTGTTTCTCGGTCAAATTTGCATGGCTTCAATACTTAACTTGAACACTTATTTCTTGAAGTACTAAACCCATCCTAGATCTACCTAATTACAAGTAGAGTTTGTTTTGTCAAAGGATTAGCCAATTTACATAAAATATGTCCCTAACAACTATCACAAGTATTTCTTGTGTGATCCTAAACAGGGCACAAACCATTTGCGTGGTCATATAGTGAGATGTTTGCGGCTAAAGTTTAAAGATATAAGGGATATGCAACAACAATTGTATTTATGGAGTGAAATCAAAGGTTAGCATTTGTATTTACAAAATGAAATCAAAATTTTATTCTCATATTTTGCTGGTTATAATTTGATTAAGTTTATTCCTTTTTTTTTTATTATTCATTTTTGTTATAGGTTCTTCACCTATGCCAGAAGATTCTACAATTCAAACTATTCTTGATGATGTGGATTAGTTTGACGATGATGTCCTACCTTTTGTTTTTGATGGTGTTGATATCTTTTTGGCTATTATAATTTCTTGGGCTTGTGGGTCTTATTTAGTAGCTTTTTAAACATTTGACTTGTTGTAAAGCTTGTAATGATCTTGGACTTGTGGGATTTATTTGGTAGCTTTTTGAACATTTAACTTGATGTAATTATCCTAATGGATATCGTATTTGGACTAGGTTACTAGTTTTTTTTTTTTTTAATCTTTTAAGAACTATGATTAATTTTTTCTTATCATGTGAACTTAGCTTATATTAATTTTTTTTTTTTTTTTTTTTGGGGGCACAAAATGAATGTTTATGATTGAAAAACACATTACAAAAAAAACTGGACTATTGCGGTGGGCCAAAATCGCCACAAAAGCCCAAAAAATCGTCGCTAAAGGTCCATTTGGCCTATTGCGGTAGTTCCACCCCCCAGCCTTGCATTGCCGCAATAGAGCTATTGCGGCAGTAACAAAAACGCCGCTATAAATGCACCTTTTAGTGGCGTTTTTGGTTTTTTGTGGCAGACAGAAAACCACCGCCATATGCTGTTAGAATTTGTGTCAATTGACTTTTAGCGGCGGGCAAAAGGCGCCGCTATAGGGAACCAATTAAAACGGACTCATTGAACTTTTAGCAGGGGGAGGAAGCGCCACTATATGTGTAAACCTTTTAGCGGCGGGCAAAAACTCCGCTATGGGGCATCATTTAAATCATAATATATGCACCTTTAGTGGCGCTTTTTGACCACCACTATAGGTTTTTTTTTTTTTTCCCAGCATGTATTAAAACCACTATTTTTTTTACAGACTTGTTACAAAGAACCTATAATAGTTTTAGCTCTACTAATGCAATACCACAAATGCAACTAATTAACAATCCCACAAATGTCTCCAAACTAATGTAATATTAACATAAAAATATATTATCAAATACATATAACATTGTATATAACCATTATCAAAGTTCCAAAGTATTTAAACAAATCCTTCAACACTTTTGCAAGAAGATGCCCTTGGTACACTTCGGAAAGAAGAACCAGTAGTCCCAACTCCACGCTTGTTGGTAATAGTATAATTAGTAGCGGTCATTCGTTCTGCAACTTTCTGCTTCAACTTGGTCACATCTGCTTCAGCAAGTGCAATCTCCTCTAGCTTAGCCCTTGTCTTCACATCAGTTTGAAGTCATAAGCATGTGTTATACAAGCATTTAACATGAAAGGGAAAAGAAAACTACCTTAAGATCTATAAAAACCTTAGAATCCATGCCACGTGAACTGGAAAATTGTCCAGATACATGCTCAAACTGATTTTAAGTGCAGCTCTAAGATCTCTTTCAGCTTACAACTGCTCTTGCAATCTTGAAACCTATAGTCATTTAAAAGTCAAAAGACACAAATGAAGTAGAAGGTGCAATTAATTTATAGTAGTAAATATGCTCCACATGAAAACAGGCAAGGTCGATATGGCTTCAACATATAAGTGCTTGTGTGTTAAAAACTTCATGAAACAATAATGACGTTAGTGATGATTCTGATCAAGTTACATCCACGTCTCCACGCCAACATTTACCATCTCAACCTTAGTATCAGGATAGTCAGCAAAACTCTTCCGCTACAAATCCTAATTCAATTGTGAGTTTTACTTTATACCCTATCGGTTATCTCAATATAAATTCCTTGCGTTTCTAACAATGAAATAATGCTGCTGGTCTTGCAAGAAATGGAACTCATATATGATATGAAAGGCCAAATGGAGCAGCTCTATCATGAGATGTATGAGCTAAGAAAATGAATCAAGAGCTGCATGGACATGCATATGATGTTGCAACAATCCTCTAAGCAGGAGTCTCATTCAGGTTTGTGTTATTCCCTCTAAAGTAAAAGTGAAATCCATATCACATGTTCAAATCAACCATGGAGGAGATTTTGGTGCCTTCCTTGTTACCCTAGTAACAGCAGGGTCATAACAAGAGATACACCACTAATAAGGATGTCAATACCAAAGACAAGCATGAAAACATGGTTTTAAACTACTACCAAATATGCTGGACATAATCACATGGTTAGGAAAACAATCATATGTTCTAAACTCATACTAATCTCAAGCTAAACACATGCCTTTGGAAATGAGTTTTATGTTATATTCCAAGAGAGTGTTATTTAAAGCACTAATCAGAACCAACTTTACTATTTTTCTTTTTCTTTATCATCTTTGTTCTGTTTTCTTTTTGAAAAAAAAAAATGAAATTACTTTTGTAATGCATGCAACCAGAAGCTAAACAATGATTAAATAAATAAATTTTTTGCGTCTCTCTCTACCTCTCTCTTATTTTCTGTCCCTAATTCATTAAGGTCCTCGTAAACAATAGCATATGAAATCACTCTTACAGCTCAGGGGGAGGGGAAGAAGTCGTATGATGGGGTACCAAAGAGAGAGAGATTATCAAGTGACTAAACAATTTCAACAAAGAGAACCATACATGAAAACCAATTAGAGAGACTAAAAATCAAGCAAAGCTCCACTTCAACTAGAAAGATTTCTAGAAATAGAAAAACTACAAATGGCTTTTAAATCTACTAACCAGTTTGAAACAATTTTAAGGAGAAGAAATTAACCAGAGAGAGGTTTCGAAACTCTAAGACTCATCATCACTAGACTCATCATCATTGGACTCATCATCATTAGACTCATAAACATCATTGCTAAGCTCTTCATCATCGATAAAGTCTTGTTCAAGCAGAATGCTAAGCATTCCTTTGCTATATACCCTTCTACAATGGAGCCTTTTGGATAAGTTTTATTTTGCACGTAAGACTTAAGTCTTGACAAGTACCTATCGGAAAACCCAAGATCAACAATAGGAAATTGGTGTGAAAAACAATTAATTAGATAGACAAAGTTACTATACGTGTTACCTCTCTATGGGATACATCCAACGATAATGATCTGGGCCAGTAACTTTGGCTTCGCTAGCCAAATGCATGACTAGATGTACCATCACTATAAAGAAAGAGGGAGGGAATATCATTTTCAACTCACACAATGTCACTGCAATTCTCTTCTCAAGAGCCCTAAGTTCATCCACATTCAGTACTTTGGAACATATCTCCCTAAAGAAACAAGATAAGCCAATTAAAGACTTACTCACTTCGGGAGGCAATGATCCGCGTATTGCTATCGGAAAAAGTTGTTGCATTAAGATGTGATTATCATGGATTTTCATCCCACTAATCTTGCATTCTTTGAGTTTAACGCAACGTGAGATGTTTAAAGAATATTCATCTGGCACTCTTACATCCTTCAAAACTTGCAGAAAACCATCATTTTCACTAGCATTCGTATGGTAGCAGGCATATGGCATACATGTCTTATCATTCCCAACCTTTTCCAAGTGAAGTTCACTTTTTATACCCATATCCTTTAAGTCTTGACGTGCCTTCAAGTTATCCTTTGTCTTTCCATCCAAGTTCAACAATGTGCCGATTATATTATCGACTACATTCTTTTAAATATGCATCACGTCAAGATTGTGATGCAACACATGGTCCTCCCAATAAGGCAAGGTGAAAAATATACTTTTCTTCTTCCACACAGTTAAGGCTTCCTCCCCTCTTTTTCTTTTATTAGGAAAATTAACTGTTTTCTTCCCAAACACATGATCGACTACAGCATCCATTTGTAACATGATTTTCCCTCTAGATACCATAATAGGAGCTGATCTCGTACCAACATGCCCATCAAATGATTGTTTTTGCTTACAAAATTTATGATCACTATCCAAGAATCGCCTATGTCCAATGTAACTAAATTTCCTTCCATATTTCAACCAACGAGACTAACTATTATAGTTATAAGGGGAAAATGTAAGAGCACCTTTGGTACTCCAACCTGAGATATCACCATATGCAGGAAAATCATTTATGGTCCACAATAATGCAGCATGCATTTGGAATGATTTTTTGGAAGACACATCAAATGTTTTTACTCTAACATCCCATAACTCCTTCAGTTCTTCTACTAGGGGTTGTAAGTACACATCTCTATCGTCCCCGGGCAAGGTTGGACTAGGAATCAATAATGATAGAATGAAAGAAGACCTTTTCATGCACATCCATGGAGGGAGATTGTATGGGATCAAAATAACAGGCCATGTACTATGAGTATTACTTATATTTCCATACGGGTTGAATCCATTGGCTGCTAATCCAAGCCTCACATTACAAGGCTTGAATGAGAAATCTATGTACTTATAGTCAAATGAATTCCAAGCTCTGGTCTACTTGGGGTGTTAATACCTTCTGGCCCCTCTTGGTCCCTTTTCTCAGCGTTGGTGCCTTCTTGGTCCTCCTCCTGAGCGTTAAGTCCCGCGTTCTTTTGGCGCAGCTGCTCCTCTAGATCATGGTTTTGCTTGGTGAGGAATTCTACAGCAACAACGAGAGTTTGAATTTGTCTCTCGAGGGTGGTGGTGCGTGGTTCGTCTCCTTGAACATTGTTGGTGGTTGCCATCGAGCGAGTAAGCACCATGCAACTCTTTGTCTGGGAAGTGACAGTATGGCTTACAAGTCGTGTTTTCCATAGACGGTACCAACTGATGATGCCGAAAATTGTCAGTAAGTCACACAGTCCTCACGTGCTCAAGACAACACTTGCACAACACAGAACAACAAGACCTTAGGAAAATACCGATGCTACCGGCCAAAGACCCTCCGAAGGTTAAGTTAGAGAACTTTCACAACTCTAGAGTGCCAAAACTGGGGCAAATATTGCATACCTTATTTATGAAGGCTTTGGGGGGTTTTTATAGTAGTGTAGAGTTGACATTCGTTTCTTGGTGGAGAGGGTTTTTCCTCGTGGGGAAGATCCTTGTTAATGCATGTATTTTGCAGGATCTTTTCCTTATAGGGACTGTTTTGATTAGGGTTAACCGTAGGGTATAAGATATTTCTTTATATACCTATTCGTGGAGCCCAAGTAAAAAGCCATACTGGATCTGTCAAGAGCTTTTTCACCCCCATTAGCTTTCTATCATGTCCAGGCAGTCTGGTTGTCCAACTGAAAGCCATTGGTTTGGGGCCGAAGTCGTCATCTTCTGCATAGTAAAGCTGACGAGTTCTTTGAGCCCGTCAGTTTTATCTTGAACAAGACTAATGTCTTTCTCAAAATTACCTTTATCACTTATCGTGTGGCTTGAGGGTGGGCGGGGGAGGAGTAGTGGTTCTTGATTCCCAACTGTGAGCATAAATCCCTAAAGGAGTCGTTGTCGAATTGTTTCCCATTATCTGAGACCAAGACTCTAAGGATCCCATATTTGTAGATGATGTTCCTCTAAATGAAGCTCCTGACATTCTTTTCTGTGATAGCGGCCAAGGTTTCGACTTCTTCCCATTTGGTGAAATAGTCTATGTCGTATTGCTATTGGGAATGGGCTCATGATGTCTAGTCCCCATTAAGCGAAAGGCCATGGGGCCATCATTGGGGTGAGCTCTTCTGTCGGCTGCCTGCTGACGTTGTTAAACCTTTGACATCTGTCACAGGCTTTGACATATGCCTGGGCATCCTTCTGCATAGAAGGCCAGTAGTATCCTGTTTGAATCAGTTTGTGTACTAACGACCGTGACCCTAAGTGGTTCCCACAAATCCCTTCATGGACTTCTCTCATGACATAGTCTGCTTCTTCGAGGCTTAAGCACCTTAGGAATGGGCGGGATAAGCCTTTCTTGTATAGGATGTCCTTTATCAGGACGAATCGCATTACTTGGACCTTCAGCTTCCTTGCAGCCTTCTTATTGTCGGGTAGTGTACTGTTTTTAAAGTAGGAGACTAAAGGTGTGGTCCAGTTGCTTTCGGAACCTATCTCCTGCACATCAGTGGGATCTATCAATGGTGAAAACTGAATAAAGGAAAGTACCTTGCCAGGGATGATCATGCATTCTACTGATGCGGCCTTGGCAAGACGGTTGGCTCGGTCATTCTCTCTTCTTCGAATCTAAACAATCTTGGCCTATAGGTTTTCCACCCTTTTCTTTGCTTTCTCCAGGTACTTCTTCATCCTCTCACCCTTACATTCGTAATTGCCGTTCACTTGGTTTGTGATGACCTGGGAGTCACAATGAACAACCACACTTGTGGCCCCTGTTGCTTTAGCGAGATCTAGTCCTGCTACTAGAGCTTTGTACTTAGATTCATTGTTAGTCGTAGGGAAGTCGAGACGAACCATGCATGCAATCTCGTCCCCTTCTAGAGAACGAAGTACAATACTCGCTCCCCTTGCTTGTTTGTTGGATGATCCGTCCATGTGGATACTCCAATAAGGATGCTCTTTTGCCCCCTAGCCCTTTATGTTAGTGAATTTCACAATGAAGTTAGCAACCACCTGTCCCTTAATGGTGGTGCGTAGGTGGTACTATACGTCGAATTCACTCAACTCTATTGCTTATAGTGCCATTCGCTTGGTGGCTTTAGGATTGCTCATTGCTTGCTGTAGGGGTTTGTCAGCCAAGACGACCATCGTGGGCTTGGAAGCATGGCTTGAGCTTGCGAGCTGCTATAACCAAAGCGAAGGCAAGCTTTTCCATCAGTGGGTACCTCTCCTCAGCACCACGGAATGCCCAGCTGGTGTAGTACACGGGCTTCTGCACCTTGTCTTCTTCTCTGACCAAGGCCACACTAACAGCAGTTGGAGATACAGCCAAGGAGAGGAATAGTTCCTCCCCTGGTTTGGAGGGACTTAGCAACGGTTGGGAGGTGAGTTAAGCTTTCAGATCTTCGAATGTTTGTTGACACTCGGCCATCCACTCAAAAGAATTCTTCAGTGTGCAGAAGCAAGTTAGACACTTGTCCATTGCCTTTGACATGAACCTATTCAGCGCGGCTACCTTGCCGTTGAGGCTTTGTACTTCTTTCACGTCTTTTGGGGGTGCCATCTCTATTGTAGCTTGGATCTTATCTAGGTTTACTTCCATGCCTCTCTGAGACACAATGAATCTTAGGAACTTCCCAACCATCACCCCGAATGCATACTTTCCCGGATTGAGCTTCATGTTGTAAAAGCGAAGGGTGTCGAAGGTTTCCCTAAGATCATCCAAATGATCGTCTTCCTTTCGACATTTTACCAGCATATCGTCAACGTAGACTTGGATGTTTCTTCCAATCTGATGTGTAAACATCTTGCTCATAAGTCTCTGATATGTCACGCCCATGTTCTTGAGGCCGAACGACAACACTTTGTAGCAGAAGAGGCCTTGGCTGGTGAAGAACGAAGTCTTTTCCTGATCTGCCTTAACCATTTTGATCTAGTTATAAACAGAAAAAGTGTCCATAAAGCTCAGTAACTGGTGTTAAGTCGTAGAGTCTACCAAGACGTCAACCCGTGGGAGGGGGTAGCTATCCTTGGGGCATGCTTTATTTAAGTCTATAAAGTTGACGCTTATTCTCCACTTCCCATTGGCTTTTTTGACCATCACCACATTCGCCAGCCAGTCGGGGTAGTAAACTTCTCTGATGAAGCCTGCCTCTTGCAATTTACGGACTTCTTCCGTTATAGCTCGGTCTCGTTCTTGGGCGAATACCCGCTTCTTTTGGTGGATAGGAGGAAAGGTGGGTGACACATTCAGCCTGTGCACCATGACTGAAGGGTCGATCCGGGGCATGTCTTTATGGCTCCAGGCAAATACATTCTGATTCTCTTTAAGAAAAGTCTTTAGTGCTTAGCGGACCAGTGGGTTGGCAAGGGTGCCGATCCTAGTCATTCGATCTGGTTTGGAGTTGTTGAGAAGTATCTCTTCAAGTCCTTCAATGGGTTCTGCCACCGTCTGCTGCTCTTCTATGTTCATTGTCTGTAGATGATTGTCCATCTCCAATATTAGTCTCCACGTACTTCTCCTACTCCGTACTCGATGGGGAATTTGATCATTAGGTGGTAGGTTGAAGTTACAGCCTTTCACGAGTTAAGGGTAGGTCGTTTTAGGATGGCATTGTATGTGAACGAGCAGTCAACAACAAGGAACATAACATCCTTAGTGATTTGTTGAGGATAATCACCAACAGTCATGGGCAATGTGACTGCGCCGAGGGGGTATACTTTTGTCCCTCCAAACCCAATGAGCAGGGCATTGGTCGGGACCACCTGTTCTCTATCATTCCTCATTTTCTGGAACGTCGAGTAGTAGAGGATGTCAGCAGAGCTTCCATTGTCAACCAGGACTTGATGTGTGTTGTAGTCTCCTACTCGTATACTAACGACGAGTGCATTGCGGGTGGTGGAGACATCAAGCATCTTCTTCTGAGAATTCAATGATGGGGCTGTCGATCTGCGCCATCTTTGGTACGAAGCCTGTCAGCTGGATGTTCTGGACCATCCTGAGGTAAGTCTTACGGGCCTTTTTTGATAAGCCAGAGGCTGCTGTGCCTTTCACAATCATCCTTATGTCTCCTATGGGCAGCCTAGGACATTCGTTCTTTCATCGGGGAACCTGCTTTTATGGTGGGTCTGCTCTTTCCTTACTGACGAACCTCTTTAACTTTCCTGTCTTGATAAGATCTTCTATTTGTTACTTCAAATCATAGCAGTCAGATGTGTCATGACCGTGGTCAAGGTGAAAGTGGTAGTACTTATGTCTGGACCTCTTATTGGGGTCTCCTTTCAGCTTGCCAGGAAATGTCAGGGCTTCTTTGTCCTTGATTTGCATCAGGGATTGGTCGATCAGGGCAATCAGTGGGGTGAAGCTTGTGAACCTCCTTGTGAGGGGCTTGGAGTGCTTGTCCTCCCGCCGTTCTCCGGTCCTAGCCATCTTCCGCCCCCTATCCTACCATATGTCCTCTTGTCTTTCCCTCTTCTTGGGTTTTTATTCTTAGACCAGCAGTGCGTCTTCCACGTTCATGTACTTAGTAGCCCTATAAAGCACCTCTGACATGGTTTTTAGGTCATTCTTATATAAATAAAATAGAAACTTACCCTTCTGTAGCCCATTCGTGAATGCGGTCACGAGTATCTTGTTGCCAGCTTCATCAATTGAGAGGGCCTCTTTGTTAAAGCGGGTTATGTAAGACCTCAGCGTCTTATCCTTCCACTGCTTAATGCTCATTAGGCATACAGTGGACTTATTATACCTGTGTCTCCTGATAAAGTGTGAGGTAAACTAGGCACTTAACTCCTTAAAGGTACTAATGGAGTTGGGCGTCAACCTATTGAACCAAATTTTTGCGGGGCCCTTCAGCATAGTGGGGAAGGCCCTGCACATGATCTCGTCTGCCACTCATTGCAGGTGCATTAGGGTCTTGAAAAACTCTAGGTGATCTAGGGGATCCATAGATCTGTCGTAGGTCTCTACCTACGGCATACAGAATTTTGGTGGAAGGGGGAACAAAGTGATGGATGCAGTGAATGGTGAGTCAATTAGATGGACCAAGTCATCGAGGTAGCTAGACACTCGTCCTCTGAGGGCATTCATCATGAAGTCCATCTGTTCTTTCATTATCTGCATCTTCACGACCATGTGAGGTGGAGCCATATCTATGGCAGATGGACGGCTCAAGTCCTGTCGCTTTCGTCTGCTTGGGGTGTTGCTACCTTCCGGCCCCTCTTGGTACCTTCTCTCAACGCTGGTGCCTTCTTGGTCTTCCTCCTGAGTGTTAAGCCCCGCATTCTTTTGGCGTAGCTGCTCCTCTAGATCATGGTTTTACTTGGTGAGGTATTTTACAGCAATGGCGAGAGTTTGAATCTGCCTTTCGAGAGTGGTGGTGTATGGTTCGTCTTCTTGAACATTGTTGGTGGTCGCCATCGAGCGAATAAACAACATGCAACTCTTTATCTGGGAAGCAATAGTATGGCTTACAAGTCGTGTTTCCTATATACGGCACCAACTGATAATGCTGAAAATCGTTAGTAAGTCACACAGTCCTCACGTGCTCAAGACAACACCTGCACAACACAAAACAAGAAGACCTTAGGAGAGTACCAGTGTGGTACCGGCCAAAGACCCTCCGAAGGTTAAGTTGACAGAGCTGGGGTAAATTATGCGTACCTTGTTTATGAAGGCTTTGGGGTTTTTATAGTAGTGTAGAGTTGACATTCGTTTCTTGGCAGAAAGGGTCTTTCCTTGTGGGGAAGATCCTTGTTAATGCACGTATTTCCAGGATCTTTTCCTTATAAGGACTCTATTGATTAGGGTTAACCATGGGGCATAAGATATTTCCTTATATATCTATTCGTAGAGCCTAAGCAAAAAGCCACGCTGGATCTGTCAAGAGCTTTTTCACCCCTGTCAGCTTCCTTTCATTAGCTTTCTATCATGTCCAGGCAGTCTGGTCATCCAACTGAAAGCCGTTGATTTGGGGATGGAGTCGTCATCTTCTGCATAGTAAAGCTGACAGGTTCTTGGAGCCCATCGATTTTATCTTGAACAAGACTAATGTCTTTCTCAAAATTACCTTTATCACTTATCGTGTGAACTTAGCTTATGTTTTGTTTTTGTTTTTTGTTTTTTTTTTTTTGGGCTCAAAATGAATGTTTACGATTGAAAAACATTGGCTAGGATGAAACATATTATTTATTACTTTTATGATTAAAAATGAATGTTTATTATTTATTTGCTCAGTTTATGTTTTATTTGTTTTGTATGAGCTAGATTTCAGATTTTAAAATTGGGCCATAGTTCATGGGCTTTTAGAAAATATAATATTTTCGAAAAGAAAATTTTTTGGAGGAGTAGGGCGGAGCTCACGGGGACCCGTAGGGGTGGATATAGGGCAAACAAAAACCGTTTAGTTAACAGGGCCAGTTCGGGTTATAGAGGGTGGGTTTGGGGATAAAGAAACCCACCCCAAACCCAACCCGTTACCATTCCTAATTATAAAGTATATGCCCAAATGTGTGTTTTTAGGATAACTATTTTTACCTTCAAGACAATCCATTCCTAGCTTCATCTACCTGTTTTCATGGCTGCCAACTCAACACGGATTTAGTTTCCTCAAGATGTTGGCGGTCCATTAATAATTGAGCCAAAGAAATCTAACAAAAGCTACTGCTTATTTGGGTGGATTTTTTAAAACCAATCATTTTCTAAGTACAGCTTTTAAATATATTTTTCTTAGGTATTGTGGGGGCTAGTATGGCTCAATTCGAGGACATCAACTAATCCGAGGATGGTCAAATAAGGTTACTATGGGAATGGTATAAGAAGAAAAATAAAGATTGTATGTGATAAGTCCAACATACGTCTGAGGAGAAAAGTCATCTCGGAAACAGGGATCCGAGGTCAGCAAGAATGTCCTATCATCCCGGACCTTCTTCAAGGTTGCATTACGACTAGGAGTTGGACATTGGATAAGGGACGGGTAAAGGGAGGCAACAAGTATCTTTAAAAGCTGCTACCTCCACATTAAATGCCTCCCAACTAACTCTCTGGCCGCATTAATGTGGAGGTGATACCTGAACAGTGGCCAAGCAGCCTTACAGCTAATAGTTGATGGTTTTGGGAGGTGTTGGATGGGACAAGAAGAAGTTCCTAGAATCTAACCTACACGTGTATGGTAGAGATGATACCAAGATTGTAGTATATAGCATGGGAAGGTGGCCTAAAAGAAGGGATCAGAAAAAACTAAGGAAAACTTTGTAATAATCCTTAGAACTCTTGTAACCTAGTTCATTAACAAGATATTATAACATAGCTCCTCGGACCGTGCTGAGGACATGTTTTCTTATCTTACTTGTGTTTGATTCTCTTAAATAGCTTATTGTTATCACCTTCATTATGGAATAGAACTAGTTCTTTCACCCACTCTCTACAAATTTATTGTTTGGGCTCGTTGGGCTAAAATCCAATCCTATATTGGGTCCAATCCAAATCTAGTCCTTACAATTGGCACCGTCTGTGGGGAGAACTTGATCTATTCTGAAAATATCTCGAGTGCAACGTTTGAAATGGAAGAAGCAGGTCCACACCAGGCAACGACAGGTCCACAACAGGTGGATGCAAATCTACGCCAAGCAGAGTCAAGGGGGTCTCAACATAGCAATCCGTTTGTGAACCTCGAATGTAGAAGGGATCATGAGGGAAGCGTGCGCACAACACATACTGACAAAAGCCGGTCTCGAGGGAAGAGCGATGTTTCCCATGAAAAGAGCAATAGGGACATGCAACGCGAAATCGATGAGTTAAAAAGGGAGTTATGCCACGCACGGCGAAGGCGTCTATCGCCCGACTCCGAGTTGTCCTCTAAGGAGACAGATGGTGCTAGTTATAGACGGAGGTCCAGAACTCCGCCCAGCGAATCTTTCTCTTATGATGAGGAGTACCATCATAGACGTAGTTACAAGAGCCCACCTTACAAAGGCCTGGGGAACGATGCCATGAACAAGGCTTTGAGTCAAATCTCTAAGTCACCCTTCACACGAAACATAGAGGGCGCAAGTTTTCCTTGGCGATTCCACCAACCTGCGTTCACCATTTATAATGGTCGAAAAGATCCAATGGAACATGTCAGTCACTTCAATCAGAGGATGGCCGTTTATTCCAAGGATGAGGCTTTGATGTGTAAGGTCTTTCCATCTAGTTTGGGCCCCGTGGCGATGAGGTGGTTCAATGGATTAAGGGCGAATTCCATTAATTCTTTTAAGAGGCTCACCCGGGCCTTTGGTGCTCGCTTTATCACTTGTAGCAGGGTTCCTCGGCCCTTGGGATCCTTATTGTCTATGTCCATGCAGGATGGGGAAACTCTGAAGGCCTACTTGGATAGATACTAGGAGATGTTTAACAAAATAGAGTGAGACTATAACGATGTGGCCATTAGTACTTTCAAGGCTGGCCTTCCAACCGAGCTTGATCTAAGGAAATCTCTGTCTGGTAAGCCTGTTACCAGTGTGCATCAACTTATGGATCAGATTGACAAGTACAGGAGGGTAGAAGAAGACCAACTGCAGGGGAAAGGAAAGGCTAAGGTAATCCCTCAGGAGAGGAGGGATTTCAGGTCGGACCGGTACAATAATAACCAACCTCGGAAAGACTTTGTTGGGTAGCTAGGATCTGCCAACACCCAGGTGGTTAATGCTGTGTTTCGAGAACCAGTACAGCAGGTGCTGGAAAAGATTAAAAATGAGCCGTTCTTCAAATGGCCAAACAAGATGGCAGGAAATCCTATGAGGCATAATCAAAACCTTTATTGCCAATATCATCAGGACCATGGACACACCACCGAGGATTGCAGAAACTTATGGGACCATTTAGACCAGTTGGTCCGGGAAGGGAAACTAAAGCAACTCCTGCATCATTCCAGTGGACGGGGAAGCCAAACGGGTTCGGAATTTAAGGGAGATGCTTCTTCAAGACTCCCTTTCGGCACAATAAATGTCATATTTGTTGCCCCAGGGAGGACCGGATCTTGTCCCTCAAGAGTAATGTCAGTATCCCGTTACCTAATCGAGGAGTCTAGTTTAATGCTGAAGAGAGTCAAGATGTGCATCCCACTGGTGTTAGGTTTTTCAGATGAGGAAAAACTTGGAACCATACAGCCTCACGATGATGCATTGGTGGTTACACTTAGAATTGGTGGGTACGATGTGAAAAGGGTGAGGATCGATTAGGGTAGTGGAGCTGAGATTATGTATCCTGACCTCTATAGGGGGCTAAATTTGGAACCTAAGAATTTAACAGCCTACAGTTCTCCTTTGATGAGTTTGAAGGTAAAATGGTCATTTCGAAGGGTCAGATCAGATTACCTGTACAGACTGGCTCGGAGGTGGTGGAGGTGGACTTCATTGTGGTAGATGCTTTCTCTCCATATACGACCATTATGGGCAGACCCTGGCTTCATACCTTGGGAGCTATTCCCTCCACTCTTCACCAGAAAGTGAAGTATCCCTTTGGAGGCCAGATTTTGGAAATATTAGGAAGTCAATCTACGGCTAGGCAATGCCTGGTGGCGGTCATCCAGCATTGGTCCGATGCTGAAGTCTCAGCCACTGCTGAGAATAGTTTATAGCAATCAGAAGCTCCAGAGTTCCTCTTCAATAGACCAGTCGATGAAGTGAAATGTGAAGATCTAGAGAAGGTAATTGTTGGTGATGATCCGGAGAAGTTCTTTCAGGTTGGGGCTCAACTGCCTCTATGAGAGAGGGAGCAGTTGGTCGAATTTCTTAGGAAAAACGTTGATGTATTCACGTGGAGCGCGTACTAAGCCCCGGGGGTAGATCCAAGTTTCATTTGTCATCATTTGAATGTTAACCCTTCCATAACTTCGAAGAGACAGCCACCTCGGCGTCCATCCAGAGAGCATGCCGAGACTGTCAGGAATGAGGTATCAAAGCTCAAACAGGCAGGGGCTATCAAGGAAGTTTTCTATCCTCAGTGGTTAGCTAACACAGTCGTGGTGAAGAAGAAAACTGGGAAATGGTGTGTGTGTGTGGACTTCACGGACCTCAATAAGGCTTGTCCCAAAGATCTTTTCCCTATGTCTCAGATAGATCAGTTGGTGGATGCGACGGTAGGCCATCCCCGGATGAGTTTTTTGGATGCCTTCCAAGGATATCACCAAATACCACTAGCGTTGGACGATCAGGAAAAGACAGCTTTCGTCACTCCCACTGGAAACTATCACTACAAAGTAATGCCCTTTGGTTTGAAAAATGCAGGGTCTACTTATCAACGGATGATGACTAAAATGTCCGAATCACAGTTAGGCAGGAGCATTGAAGTCTATATTGATGATATGGTTGTGAAGAGCAAGGTAGTATCCGAGCATGTGGGAGACCTCACAAACATCTTTGAAGTTCTGAAGAGGCATAAGTTGCGTCTGAATGCATCCAAGTGTTCGTTTGGTGTAGGTTCGGGAAAGTTTTTGGGTTACATGGTGACTCACAGGGGAATTGAGGTAAACCCAGATCATATTAAGGCCATTAATGGCTTGCAAGCACCTCGGAATCCCAAGGAGGTCCAGAAACTGACCGGGATGACTGTTGCTTTTAATCGATTTATATCGAGGTCAGCAGATAGGTGCAAACCCTTCTTCCTTTCGCTGTATAAGTGGAAAGGATTTGAATGGACCGAGGAGTGTGCTGTAGCATTTCAACAGCTTAAGGATTATCTATCTCGGCCGCCCATCATGTCCAGTCCTGAGGTGGATGAGGTTCTGTTCGCCTACTTGGCAGTAGCCTTTCATGCGGTAAGTTTTTTGATACGAGTAGACAGTGGCATACAACGACCGGTCTATTACATCAGCAAGTCACTTCATGAAGCCGAGGTTCGTTATTTACCACTGGAGAAGGCCATCTTGGCGGTAGTGTATGCCACCCGAAAACTTCCCCATTACTTCTAGGCACACACCGTGGTTGTCCTAACTCAGCTTCCACTCAAGTCAATACTTTGGAGTGCAAATTATACCGAGAGGATTGCCAAATAGGGCATGATTCTAGGGGCTTTTGATGTCAAGTATATGCCTCAGATCTTTGTAAAAGGCCAAGTCCTCGCCGACCTAGTAGTTGAGTTCGCTGAACTTCCCGCAGAAATAGAGGTAAAGCGGCATGGCATGGATGAAAAATCGGTTGGCCTGATCTCCACACAAGACCCATCACCCTGGAAAGTGTATATGGATGGAGCAGCAAACCAGCGAGGATCAGGAGTGTGGCTGGTTCTAGTATCTCCTGAGAAGATCACCATTGAAAAGTCATTGAGGTTGGGGTTCTTAACTACAAACAACGAAGCAAAATATGAAGATTTGTTGATGGGAATGGTGATGGTCCAGAAGATGGGTGGAAAAGCAGTAGAAATGTTCTCAGATTCAAGACTGGTCATAGGCCAGGTAAAAGGGGAAGCTCGGGACGCAAGGATGCAAGAGTATTTGGGTCAAGTTAGGCATATACAAACAAAATTTGAATTCTTTGACCTATCGCATATCCCTAGAAGTGGAAACACCTATGCAGATTCCTTGGCTACCCTTGCCACTTCCTCGGCACAAGATTTGCCTTGAGTAATACTTGTTGAAGACCTGTGCACCCCTACTCCAATAAGGAAAGACTTGCTCCAAGTACATTAAATCAGGGTAAGGCCGAGCTGGATGGATCCTATACTGCTATTCCTTGAAAAGGATATACTGCCTGAGGAGAAGTCAGAAACTGAGAAAGTGCGGAGAAGAGCTCCTCGATTTTGGCTATCCGAGGACAAAAAGTTATACAAATGCTTTTTTGCTGGACCATATCTGCTTTGCGTACATCCTGAGGCATCAGAATTACTCCTAGAGGAACTACATGAAGGGATTTGTGGGAGCCATATAGGAGGAAGATCTTTATCTCACTGAGCCATTACTCAAGGATACAAGTGGTCGGGCATGCAAAAGGAAGCACAAGAATATGTTAAAAAGTGCGATCAATGTTTGAGATTAGCTCCAAACATCCATCAGCCTGGAGGAGTTCTTAATCCTCAGTCCATCCCTTGGCATTTTGCTCAATGGGGCTTAGATATTGTAGGTCCTTTCCCTAAGGCGCTGGGAAATAAAAAGTATATACTAGTCGGTACAGACTATTTTACCAAGTGGGTCGAAGTTAAACCTTTGGCTAATATCAGAGATGTGGATGTCAAGAGATTTATCTGGAAGAATATCGTTACTCGATTCGACATTCCATATACCCTCATCTCGGACAATGGCCTTCAATTTGATAGCAAAGCTTTCAGGAAGTACTGTTGTGATCTTGGGATAAAGAATAGATATTCCACTCTAGTCTATCCACAAGGAAATGGGCAAGCTGAAGCTGTCAATAAGGTTATAGTGAGCGGACTTCAAAAGAGGCTAGATGATGCAAAAGGAAGATGGGTGGAAGAATTACCACATGTCCTTTGGACGTATCAAACAACACCTCGCAGGTCAACTAGAGAAACCACCTTTTCAATGACGTACGAGGTCGAGGCTATAATTCCTCTGGAAACTGGTTTCCCAACGCTGAGAACAAATACATTTACCTCGGATGGCAATGATGGGTTGCTGGAAAAAAGTCTAGACTTGATCGAAGAGCGAAGGGAGAATGCAATGGTCCAACTGGCCTACTACCAACATAAGCTCAAGCAAGGTTATGATACCAATGTAAAGCTAAGACCGCTAGCCCCAGGAGATTTGGTATTGAGAAAAGTTTTGGAGACTACAAAGAATCCAGCCTGGGGAAAGTTAGGGCCTAATTGGAAAGGACCGTATCGTATCACTTCGGTGGCAGGAGTAGGTGCGTATTATCTGGAAGATCTAGATGAGAAAACTGTACTCTATCCTTGGAATGTAAACAACCTAAAGAGGTATTATTATTAATAAAAATAGTCCTGTTTAGTTTCTCTTTAATTCATTCCAATCATGTATCATGTGTTTCCCTATCTATTGAAGTATTAAACAGAAACTAAGTTATGCTAGGTTCCTTGGACCACAAACTTAGTGGAAATTAATACCCTTTGACATCTATTGAAGTATTAAACAGAAACTAAGTTATGCTAGGTTCCTCAGACCACAAACTTAGTGGAAATTAATACCCTTTGACATCTATTGAAGTATTAAACAGAAACTAAGTTATGTTAGGTTCCTTGGACCACAAACTTAGTGGAAATTAATACCCTTTGACATCTATTGAAGTATTAAACAGAAACTAAGTTATGTCAGGTTCCTCGTACCACAAACTTAGTGAAAATTAATACCTTTTGACATCTATTGAAGTATTAAACAGAAACTAAGTTATGTGAGGTTCCTCGGACCACAAACTTAGTGGAAATTAATACCCTTTGACATCTATTGAAGTCTTAAATAGAAACTAAATTATGTGAGGTTCCTTGGACCACAAACTTAGTGGAAATTAATACTCTTTGACATCTATTGAAGTGTTAAATAGAAACTAAGTTATGTCAGGTTCCTCGGACCACAAACTTAGTGAAAATTAATACCCTTTGATATCTATTGAAGTGTTAAACAGAAACTAAGTTATGTCAGGTTCCTCGGACCATAAACTTAGTGGAAATTAATACCCTTTGACATCTATTGAAGTCTTAAACAGAAACTAAGTTATGTCAAGTTCCTCGGACCACAAACTTAGTGGAAATTAATACCCTTTGATATCTATTGAAGTATTAAACAGAAACTAAATTATGTCAGGTTCCTCGGACCACAAATTTAGTAGAAATTAATACCCTTTGAAATGAGTTATGGCAAAATTTTAAACCAAAGTAAGTCCATGAGCATCACTTAAAGCATTTTAAGGTGCCCTGGACTTGGCTGCTATTTGGTCAAATGTTTGGATACCTTCTCAGAGTTAGAAAACTTATTAGAGTTGATAGATTAAAAGTATGTCTTGATAGTACTGTGGATTTAATAGTCACAATCTACTCGGATTCTCAATTAAAATGTGTAAAACTGTGTTTTTCCCTTGTGTCAACAACTTCGCTCTTTTATGGCACATGTTATGTACGAACAAAGAATAGTCAAAGTGAAAATTGCATAAATAAAAGATAAAATAATAATAACCCATACAAACTTAGGAAGGTAAAGTGCACATTTCATTAAAACCTGTCTTAAAGAAAGGGAATTTCATTACACAAATTGCAACTACACTATAAAAATAAGGAGTTATGGTTTTTATTTTATCTGAAGCTTGTTCTCAGAGGCCTTGTCAGCTGCTTCAGGAGGAATCACTTTCTCTTTTTCCTTGGAGACTTCTCCAGCAGGTATGGTAATTAAAGCTAAAGCCTGTTTGAAACCTTGGGAAGTTGCCCTATCCTGTGGAACCTCTGCGGCCTTGTCCGAGGATGCGACCTTTGAAACTTCTGGCTCTTTTGACTGCTCCTGCTGATTGGGAGGAAGAGGATCCTGAAGCTTTCCTCGGCTGGGTTAGCAACTATAGAGGCCACCTCACCTTGAGTGGAAGTAAGGTTCGAAGCTCGTATGGCTGGTGGGAAGTAAACGTTTTCTGGCTTTCTCAGCTTAGAGGAAGCCTCAACCCTGGCTCGGTTGAGAGGTTCCTCCCAAGTCTGAGCGCAGTACATTCGACAGACAGTAGGGACCTCTGCCCGGAGGGTATCCTCGGTCTCGGCTACGCCAACGTCGTAACCATGCTGTTCAGCCTCTTCCCTAGACTTCTCGACCTCTATCTTTGCCTTCTCGGCCTCAGCTTTTAATTTTTCAACCTGATCTTTGAGCTTCTGGGCTTCTTCCAGTTTCTTCCTAAGGGCTGCCATTTGCTCCCTGGAGCCAGCCAGCTAATCAATGGCCTCACACAGGCGCTTCCTCTAATCCTCGTCCTGTCTTTGCGCACTCTCCAAAGCCGAGTTAGCACTCCTCTTGACCTTTTCCTCCTCAACCAGCTTATTCCTCAAGTCTTTATTACTTTGATCAGCAATGTTGAATGACTGCACGACTGCTACGCACCTTTTCTTCTCATCGTCCAACTGCTGATAGCAGGAATTGGTTATCTCCTCAACCCTGAAAGTGGCTTGGATAGCTTAAAAGAAAAGGGTTAGTAACCTAACAAATAGCAATAAAGATAAAGAAAAAAGGGGTAACATCATACCATGCCCAAATATCTTTTGAGGTTAAGGAAAACCTCGTTCTTCCTGATATTCTGTAGCTCGGCCATATCTTTAAGAAGCAACAGAGCCCCCTCCAAGGCCGAGGCAACATGGCACCCAATACCCCCGTTGAAATCCCTGAGTGATGCATCCTCCCTCAAGGGTTCACCATCGAGCATGGGTGCTGGAAGATAAGCCGGAGGTTCTGGAGGCTGATTATTTACCCTTTCCATGCCTTGCTGTGACATCTGGCTAACCTTTTCCTGCTTCGAGGCTCGTTGGGCCTCGTCTTCATGAGTAGGACGAGACCTCCCGGTCTCCACCACGTCTTTGCCCTTCTACTTTCTCTTCCTCTTCGGATCAGCAAGTTCAAGTCTGGAAGGCAGCGGTGGCTGAGGAGGAGGAAGAGGAGATTTGGGAGGAGAAGGAGGAAGTTTGGGCAGGGTGGATTTCCCCGGTGCACCTCTTCTGGGTTGATCTTCTATTAATTCCATCAATCTCCTCTGGGGTTTCCTCTGGATACCCATTTCATCCGATATATCCTCGGGAGATGGAGTCTGGTTGAACACTTCAAATTCATCCGAGGAGTCTGACAAGTCTACGACCCCCTTTGAATTTTCTTCTTCTTCTTCTTCTTCTTCTCTTTCTTCTTCCTCTTCCTCAAGAATAAGTTGGGATGAGGATGCTTCTATTGAAGGGATGGGATGGCCATAAAGAGTGTTTGAGTACAGGTTTACCTTCAGGAATTGGAATACCCTTTAGAACAACGAACCCTTCATAGGCAACATTGATACGGTGGAGCTGAGGATCGTTGGCTTTTATCACGCACTTGGGGGCTTGAAATGCGAGAGAAATGAGTATGTACCAAAGGATTAGATGCGCCGCTCGTAATTGACCGTTTGCTTCGTTCACAAACACCTCGGATCTTAAAATTCTATCTAAGCTCTCCCTATTGACTAAACCGAGATGAGGTTTGGTAGCACGTTTGTCTACAAAATCGTTAAAATAAAATAAAAAATTGTCAGAGGCAAAAAACAGTGAGAAATAGAAGAGAAATATAAACCAAGATGCATAAGTATACGACTATACCCCTACCTGGTTTTCCCTCCTTAGTCGGATAAGGTAGGCCATCATGCCATTCCCCAGAGAAGATTAAAAAATCTTCATTTAGCCCTTTGTTTGACGTAGGGAGGCACTGGATTAACCTTACTTCGGGATAGCTTGACTTAAGGTAATATCCTTACCCCTTCAAATGATGTAGGTTGTATACCCAGTTCACATCATGATGGGTTAGATTTAAGTTCATTCTTTCGTTTAGAACTTCTATACTCCCTAATACTCTAAACATATTTGGGACGCACTATGTGGGAGATAGTCTAAAGAACCTAAGGTAGCTCCTAGTGATGTTACCTATCGGAATGGTCATCCCTCCCTCTATGAAGGCGATCATTGGGATGACCACCTCTCCTGTTTTCCTAGCATCTACCCATTCCTCCTGGGCAGCGTATCTCATGCCCACTGTTGGTGGGATCCTGTACTTAGCCCTAAACCTTTCTATACCCTCCTCGGACTCAACCAAACGCTTGAACTTACCCATTTTTCTAAGAAGTTTTGAAGAAAAATTAACAAGTTTGAAACAAAAACTAGGAGGATTCAAGGAAACTTACAGGTTTGAAAAAAGGGTCCTCAGAAAAATTTTTAGTATTTGTAGACGCACAGGGAAGTGAGAGAAAATGACAGGTTCAATGTATGAGCTCTAGGATTGTGTGATTGCTGAAAGTAGGAAAGGGAATTGATTTGAAAGGCTATTTATAGTGGCATAGAAGTTACAAGCAGGAAAATTCCCGCTCATAAACCTAAGAAAATCCTCCACCGTTGGATTTACATCCTGCCGTTGAACGTGGGGGACAAGAGTGCCGCAAAAATTTAATGATGGCAAGCTCTGGATGCCGAAGCGTCAGGAGCATGCCTTGAGCAGGTAAAAAGGCATTTAGGAGTTCAGGTAGACAAGATAAAACCATACACAGGATGGGCTGAGGACATCAAAATCCTTCTTTCCTCTTGAGGAGTTGAAAAGCAAGATTTTGAGGGGCTATTGTAGGGGCCAGTTAGCTAGGAGATATTATTAAAGCTGTACGAATTGGGCCTATGGCCCAATCTGAGGATATCAACTAATCCAAGGATGGTCAAATAAGGTTACTATGGGAATGGTATAAGAAGAAAAATAAAGATTGTATGTGATAAGTCCAACATATGTCCGAGGAGAAAAGTCATCTCGGAAACAGGGATCCGAGGTCAGCAAGAATGTCCTATCATCCCGGACCTTCTTCAAGGTTGCATTACAACTAGGAGTTAGACATTGGATAAGGGACGGGTAAAGGGAGGCAACAAGTATCTTCAAAAGCTGCTACCTCCACATTAAATGCCTCCCAACTAACTCTCTGGCCGCATTAATGTGGAGGTGATACCTGAACAGTGGCCAAGCAGCCTTACAGCTACAAGTTGATGGTTTTGGGAGGTGTTGGATGGGACAAGAAGGAGTTCCTAGAATCTAACCTACACGTGTATGGTAGAGATGATACCAAGATTGTAGTATATAGCATGGAAAGGTGGCCTAAAAGAAGGGATCGGAAAAAACTAAGAAAAACTTTGTAATAATCCTTAGAACTCTTATAAACTAGTTCATCAACAAGATATTATAACATAACTCCTCGGACCATGCTGAGGACAGGTTTTCTTACCTTACTTGTGTTTGATTCTCTTAAATAGCCTATTGTTATCACCTTCATTACGGAATAGAACTAGTTCTTTCACCCACGCTCTACAAATTTATTGTTTGGGCTCGTTGGGCTGAAATCCAATCCTATATTGGGTCTAAACCAAATCTAGTCCTTACAGGTATTACTTAACATTCAATTTTTAAAGGGATTCAAAAGAACACAATAGCAATGGAACCATACCTATATGCATAGAAGTATAGAATTCATACAGTCGTACTTGATTTTAAGTGTAATAGCAGAGGTATGAGTCTATAGTCTTCTAATGAACATAGATCTAAATGTTTTTACTTCATTTGTGCATTAATTAATCCCTAACTCTATGATTGCACCATTAGACGCTGAAAATATACATATAACGCTAACGCATATGTCATTTGAGATAAGCTCTTTTCTATTTCGTGAAGAGAGAATCAATTGTGATCTAGACTCTTTCCTTCCACCCATTGTCTAAGAAAATTAAACTGTACGTTTTTAGACTCCTTAAAACACAAGTTGTTTAACCTAATATTAAGCCAAGTTCATTAACAAGTTCATTAATAAGATCTAGGTTAAACATATTCAAATCATATCATGTGAATAGTGTAGAAAAGTAAATAACACAATGATATGATAACCCAGGAAAACCAATCCGGTAAAAAACTTGGGGAGGATTTAACCTAGCTATCCTCAAGGTAAAACAGATCCACTATGAAAGAATTGAAGTGTTACAATAAGACTTAGGCCACTAACATCCTATTGCTACCTCGTGTAGAATACTTACTATCACGACCATGTAACAGCTCCGAGTCCACGAACTACTTCTTTCCTTGATCCACAGTAACCACAAATACTCTCACTTGTGTTTTCTTTAAGCTCTTGAAATAGCAACCAAAGAGATCACCAAGTTCTTGATATCAACCTTGATCTTGATAACCCTAAGTGTGTATGAAGGTAAACACCTTAAGTTGGAAATTCTGCAGAAAAAACAATCTACACGAGCTTCAATCGATCGAGTCTAATTTTCGATCGATCGAGCCTTGCAAAAATTTAATAGTAATTTCCTACAATTACTCGATTCCAACTTTACACATAAACATACTTTGAGCAGTCTAAATCTATATTCTAAGTTTTGATCATAGTTTGCCAACATTACACATTGAAATTCTAATACATTTAGATCCTAAAGTCTTAGAACCTAACAAACTCCCCCTTTCGCAATCCGTGATAAAACACAACAAAATTGAAATGCTTAAAGTTACAAAATAGCCCAATAAACAATTCAACCTAACTACTATCTTTCAGTTGCCAGTGTAGACAGCAACACGACTGAATAAACCTGTATATTCCTGAAACACTCAACAAACACATAAACGTATGTGTGGAAAATACAAGTAAAACAAAATTAATTCTTGATTTCACTAAACAGAAAAATAAAAGACATATATCATGAATAACCTCATAATATAAATCAATAGCCAACATAGCACATGTGAAACAAGAAACAATACTAGAAACAAAAACATAAAACAAAGTGTCTCCCCCTTACATATACAACCCTTAGAAAAAATACGTCATGAAAAAGAAATAAATACATCATGAGCCAAAAAAAAAAAAAAATACATCACGAAGCACCTAGATACAATCTAAAGCTCTAAAGCTCCAAAAACTCAAAATCTCCCCCCTATCTCCATCAATATGTACTCCTCTTTTTTCTGACGAATTGCCAAAAGGCAATCAAGGCTCGTCATCAAAAGGAGATGGTGGAGAAGATCGCCGAACACTCGCCAAATCTGCACGCAATGCCTGAAGCTCCGTGAGCACATCCACCAAAAGTTGTCCACGTACCGCCTGAACGGTCATGACAGTATCCAACATACTCCGAATGGATGGATCACCCAAAGAAGAAGGTGGAGGATCAACAGCGGTAGTGGGATCAATAAACTCCTCAGTTGTGGGGTCACCTAAAGAAGGAGGATGAGATGCAGCACCTGTAGAAGACTTTACTCGAGGGCGTTTAGAGCTAGCTTTCATCTGAGCTACTCTCTACCTAAGAAAGTTGGCTCCTATGGGAGCTATAATATGTATGTGCTCAAACGTGGGAAAATCCTCTAAACCTAGATGTAACAAAATCCTATGTATAAAAACAGGGAAGAAAAGACCATGTGCTGTCGAACTACTCCTATAAACCTCAACCAAGGAACGAATGAAAAGAGTAGGAAAACTCATAGGAGCATTAGTCACAAAGGCATACAAAAATGCACATCGCTCAATAGGAATGGTGTGCAAGTGAGAGATGGACCAGATAGAATGACAAGAAATCCAGGAAAACAAATAATGGATCTCAGTAAGCTCATGGGAGGTGATACGAGGATCAGTACCCCACTGAATGGAAGTATCGGTGAGATATGACAAAATGTCATCAAGAGGAGAGGTCTCTGAATAAGGGTAGACTGGCTATTGTACCAAAGGTACCCCAAGAGTAGAGGCCACTACTGAAGGAGTAATGGTATACTCTTCACCCCTTATCCAACTCATCACATAGTGAGTGTTGGAATCATCGGAGTGGACAGAGAGGTTCGAATAAAACTCTCTTATCAAGGCAGTCGGAGGAGGATGAGAAATATCCAACAAAGGCAACCAACCCCTATGCTCAAAGTTTCTCCTAATCTCTGGTCTAACTCATCTAAAAACACCTTTCTCTCAGCCCAAACAGACCTAAAAATGTTCAGTTTCTCATAGGTTTCTTAGTTTTTCTCAAACCTAAACCGCTCACTATTAAAGGCCGAGGTAGAGTTGGAGGTGGTTTTCTTGTTGGCCCTAGTCTTACTAACCATGATGCTAAGGGTTTGGAAAGGCAAGACACAGTAGAAACCAAAGAAAGAAAACAAAACCAAGGCCAGACTGCATTAGACAAGGTTAAAGAGAAACAAAATATAGAAAAATAACAATCTATATGATGCATGACATGAATGAACAAATTATGCATGCTCTAATGCATTGAAAATAGTTCAATTTTACTTTATGAACCAACAATTGAATTGAACATAGAGTTTTAGAACAAAAACCCCAAATTTTGAAAAATCCAATTTCAAAATTTTAACCAAATTGAGTAATTAATCATTACACTAGATAGAAACCATTATATAATGATATAATCAATCAATTACACAAGTCAATTGTACAAAATTAAGCTCAATTGAACAAAAACCCCAATTTCTCAAAGTTTCAAGCCCTAGAAATTTCAATTGATCTCAAATCACCAAATTAATCAAATTAATGCATGGGAAACATGTTTACAACATCTAGGAACAAAAACCCATTGGTTAAATATGATTAAAAACAACCCCAAAATCAAAAATCCCAAAAATCCCATGTTTGAAATTTTTAGAGAAAAATGCATGTAAATGCATGAAAAATGAGATTTTAATGAAAAATGAAGGGTATTTAGGTTTTACCTACACTAGAAGACAAAAACACTTGAGAAATTTTAGGAAGAAAACGACAAAATTGACTTGAAGTGGATCGATCGAAGAAGAAAAGAGAGAGCTTTTGAAAAAGTATGAACAGTGTGATGAACACGTGAGAAAAGCTTATTAAAAACACCTTCTGACCAATTTTCGATCGGTCGAAAATAATCCTCAATTGATTGAAAAACATATTCGATCGATCCAGCATCAATTGAGCACCGATCGAGCCAGGTAGATTGTAACCAAAGTTTTTATCGCATTTTCAATTGGTCGAGCAACAGGTTCGATCGGTCGAAAATCTAGAAAAAACATATTTTTGAAAAACAGAGCATTTTAATGTAGAAACTCCTCAAAGCACATTGTTTTATGAATAAAATGCATGAGTATGAGATGAATTTTTTTTCAAAAACACTTGAATTCAACCCAGATCTTCCAAAAACAAGAATTTCAATTAATTTGTCCTCAAAAACTCAAACATTAAAACATATTTTGCATTAAAATCAAGGAGCTTTTAATCTTGGATGGCCACAACAAGATCATACACAATATCATGTACTAAGTTTAGTAAAGAATAACTTGTGTAGTGTGTGCAACTAGCAATAACATGAGATACATGTGAGGTGATAAGTAAATAGTGATCAATCACAATTTCTGCAAAATTCATCACATAATTTTGAAAGTGACATCACCTAAAGAGTTACATCATTTAACTCTCACATCTCTTAGAAAACAAGCTTGCAATCATGTAAGTTTCTTGATTTGCCTCATAATGTACACACCAATTTTATTTCAATTTGAATTTATTATATCCCAATGATGTACACACCAATTTTACTATTTAAACTGAGGCTACATCTTATGTTCTTTTTGTGCATGTGCTACACTTTCTCAAGCACAAAATCATATGATATGCACTAAGGTGTTCATGATTGGCTATTAAACAATGGTGAGATGGTTATTTATGCCTTTCTCTTAGGATTTTTTAGTCCTTACAATCAAAAGTATGTGACTGCAAGATCAAGATCATGTGATCATAAATTATAAACAACTCCCACACAACAAAGCTAATACTAGTAAAGTGCAGTAGAATAAGCTCATCCAAGCTAAACAAGGTACATAAACATGTTATGTAAAGATAATATGGCCAGCCTTGATTACAAATCCAAGAAAAGTAATGCAAAACACATTTTTCCTTCCTTTTCCTTGTTTTTTTTTTTTTTTTTTTTTTTTTTTTGAAAAGAATAACAAAAAAAAACCTATCATGAAATGCATGATTGTTATGCAATGCAAAACGTAAAAACAAAGAAAACAAAACAACAAAGAAGAATGGTCACAAAGAGTAGAAAAATGAAGCACAAGGATAATGTTAGAAAGACTTAATTAGATTGAGCCTTTTGCATCCAAAACTTTTTAGATGCAACTCTCGCATTGGAGTTATTATTCATATTAGAATGATAAACAACTCCAAGATTGGTATAAAGGTTTAATGCCTTTACCAATTCACCAATAAGTACCGTAGGATCTTATGCTTGAGGCATAGGTGCTTTTGGCTTATTTGCTCGCTTTGCAGCTAGCAACTTGAAACAGTTTGGACGAATATGTCTAGTCTTTCCACAAAAATGACAAACCCATAAAGGTCTATCATGCTCCTTATCCTTAGGAATGGTAGGATTCTTAGGCTTAGACTCTTTAAGATCAACCTGTAACTTCTACTGGTTTGACAATCTCACTCACGGGGGGCTCAGACGAAGAAACAAAGTTTGTGGAATGAGTCTTAGACAATGAGATGCTATCTTCAAAACCCAGACCAGTTTTTTCTAAGGGAGACTTCTGAATACTCAACATGTGTTCAAGTTTAGAACTAGCAGACCTATTTGTTTGTTCTCTAGCAACAAATAATTCAAGTTCTGAATTCTTAACTTTATCAAGTAACAACAAATTTTTCTTATCAAGTTCAAGGGAAGCAATTTTCTTTAAACCTAAGTCAATATTCATAGCATCTTTTGCAACAACCTTGCAATGTTTATTATAAGCTTCTTACAGATCAACACATTTAGAGAGTTCCCCATCAAAAGAGTTCTTATCAGCAACAACACTTTCATCAACTACAACAGTAGCTATGAAAGCAATGAAGTTTCCACCTTCATCACTACCAGACACATGATTAGAAACTTCATCATCACTAAGGGTTACAGCCATAGCTTTACTCTTTGATCTCAAGAATGTGGGATATTCTGATTTCACATGACCATACCCTTGACAACCAAAACATTGTTGACCCATGGAATTATTAGAGGTTTGACCTACTTTCTCTCTAGGTTTATCAGTATTATTCACTTTAGTGGGTTCATTCCTCTTAAAATTCCTAGGTTCAACATTGTTTTTACCTCTTGCCCTTTTGTTGTTGTTCCTAAGAAGGTTTCTAAAGTTCTTGGCAAGATATGCAATCTCAGTAGTAGTGAGTGCATCATCAAATCTATTACTGTCAACATCATCAACTGACTTAAGAGCCATTGATTTGGATTTGTTTGTCTTAGGTAGGTCTAGCTCATAGGACTTGAGGGGTCCTACAAGTTCATCAATAGGGATGGAGTCCACATCCTTACTTTCAGTAATGGCAGTCACTTAGAGTCTAAAGTCCTCTATCAGGGATCTAAGAATCTTCCTAACAATCTTAGGTAGATCATATATTTCACCCAAATTATAAGCAGAGTTAACAATATCATTCAGTTTAGCATAGAATTCATCAAAACATTCATCATCAAACATTCTAATACTTTCAAATCTAGTAGTTAACTGTTGTAGTTTGTTAATCTTAACTGCCTTTATGCCTTCATGCATAGTTTGGAAAATATTCCATACAGTATGAGCAACCTCAACATTAGAGATTCTCTTGAATTCCTCCATAGATACAGCATTAAAAATAGCATTCATGGCTTTGCTATTAAAAGCAGCTGCTTCTTTCTGAGAAGTTTGCCACTTGCTTACAGGAGTATTCAGCTTCTCTCATCCGTATTCAACGGAATTCCAAACTCTCTCATCAATAGATTTTAGGAATGCTTTCATCCTTACTTTCTAGTAGGCATAGTTGTTCCCATCAAAATGAGGCGGGATCACAAAAGAGTGACCGTGTTCCATAACAACAGGGTTCAAGGATAAACTCTTAGATCAAATGATCTAAATACTAGATCTAACCCGCTCTGATACCACTTGTATGTTTTTAGACCCCTTGAAACACAAGTTGTCTAACCTAATATTAAGCCAAGTTGATTAAAAAGTTCATTAATAAGATCTAGGTTAAACACATTCAAATCATATCATGTGAATAGTGTGGAAAAGTAAATAACACAACGATATGATAACCCAGGAAAACCAAACCGGTAAAAAACCTAGGGAGGATTTAACCTAGCTATCCTCAAGGTAAAACAAATCCACTATGAAAGAATTGAAGTTTTATAATAAGACTTAGACCACCAACATCCTATTGCTACCTCGTGTAGAAAACTTACTACCACAACCACGTGACAACTCCGAGTCCATGGACTACTTCTTTCCTTGATCCACAGCAACCACAAGTACTCCCACTTGTTTTTTCTTCAAGCTCTTGAAACAGCAATCGAAGAGATCACCAAGTTCTTGACATCAATCTAGATCTTAATAACCTTAAGTGTGTATGAAGGTAAACACCTTTAAATCTCACAAGAGATTCACACACAGAGCATATCAACAACCTCTAAAATGTGGCTAGGGTTTTTCCTTTTATACTTGAAGCAAAACATAAAACCGTACACGTTAGATGGGCTTGAGCTGAGTTAGAAATTCTGCAGAAAAAAAAATTTGCATGAGCTTCGATCGATCGAGCCTTGCAGAATTTGAATAGTAATTTCCTGCAATTACTCGATTCCAACTTTACACATAAACACACTTTGAGCAGCCTAAATCTTGACTCTAAGTTTTGATCATGGTTTGCCAACATTAGACATTGAAGTTCTAATACATTTAGATCCTAAAGTCTTAGAACCTAACATAAACAATAGAATACTGAATACGTTACGTAAAACCATTGAATCTATATCTATCATTCTCATTATATTAAAAGGTATAGAATTCAAAGTAAACTTATCCCGGGCAAACATGTATAGATATCAAATTGTATGTTAGAATATGTAGCCACTTTCGTTGACGTATGCCACACATATATAATGTCCATAATTTTATTTTTGTGCACCTTATTCATATATATTGATGACTCCAAAAACTCGGAACCGTCTCACATTCAACGACGAAGCTAAGGTACATTACGTATTTATTAAAAGCATTCAAGCCAAAGAGTAATGCACAGAGCAACGGTAACAAAATTATATCCATCAAGACATCGACCTCTAACGCACTAGCCGTTGCAAAGTAAATGTAGAGACTCGTTGCTCATCAATGCGGAATTAGCTATAAAACGAGAGAAAGATCCAAGCATAGAGGTACACAAAACATTCAATCCAAAAACTATTCTTAAGCCAAATCCTTTTTTCTAAAACCTTTCTCTAACTTAATCTTTAGAGGGTTTTTGGAAAACACCACACCGGTGTACTCCATTACCAGTTTGAATCTTATTGTAGGTTTTACACCAGAGACATAGTCAATTCCCTTCATCCATTGACAAAGACGAGGAACTCAACTGCTGAATTTTTGCTTCATCAGTTTGGCGCCGTTTGTGGGGATGTGATCATTCAAGACATTTTCTTTTCCCAAGTGACAAAAGAGATCCTCGTAATACGAAAATGGACCTAGAAGAGGCCACACAACAAATTCAGGCTCTCGTAGCCAGCATGGAGGAATTGACTCACCAGAATGAAGAATTACGCAGGGTAGTTGAATCCCAAAATGGGGAACGACAGTGGAATACTAAGAACCAGAATGAAGAAGAGCAACCACAAAGAATCAAAGGTAACAACAACGAGGAAGAATCAGATAGCTAGATCAACAGGAGGACGAGGGCTTCAGAAGAGAACTCATGAAGGATGGAGAGCGAACTCTTTAACATGAGGAGAGAAATGGAAGAACTTAGGAATGTTGTAAAGGAAAAAACTGTGTAGAACCTAGACAAAATGATTCAAAGGACAGATTCTCCATTTACCACTAAGGTGTTAAATCGTCCTCTCCCACCGAAATTTCGTCTTCCCTAGCTGGAGTCGTATAACGGTTCAAGGGATCCTTTGGACCACATCAAATCATTCAAAACCCTGATGCTCTTGCAGATGACCCTAGATGAAGTAATGTGTAGGGCCTTCCTAACAACGCTGAAGGGTGTGGCCAGATTCTGGTTTGGCAAAGTAGCCCCAAGCACCATTGCCAACTTTGAGCAACTCAGTAAGGCCTTTGTCCATCATTTCATTGAGGACAGAGACACAAGAAGCCAACTAGGCATCTTTTCAACATTCGTCAAGTAGAAGGAGAGTCGTTGAGACAGTACGTGACTCATTTCAATAAAGAGTCGCTACAGGTGGATGAAGCAGAGGATTAGATCATTCTGACAATCTTCCAAGCAAGGCTGTTGCCTGGAGATTTCTTCTTCTCAATCACCAAGAGCCCGTCGAGGACAGTGGTAGAGCAACTCCATAAAGCTAAAAAGTATATGAACGCAGAAGATGTGGTGATCATGAAAGAGATGACAAGCAAAAGGAAGACAAAGGAACCAACTGCACACTCGACAGAAAGAAAGAAGCACAAAGCACAAGGCATGCCGTAGATAAAAAGAAAAACCTCCCAGATTGAAGATCCAAGTTTACTAACTTCACTCTGCTAGTAATGCCCATTGAATGGGTACTGATGCAGATAAAAGACAAACCTTCATTGCAATGGCCCAGCCCTATTTATGCTTCAATAGAAGTAAAAGACAAAAACAAGCATTGCAGATTTCACCAAGATCACGGACATTGCACTGACGAATGTAGGCATTTGAAGGACAAAGTGGAGTCCTTAATTCATCAAGGAAAACTGTAGAAGTTTATACGATAAACGGAGCCATATAGTTGACAATAGAAAGACGGGAAAGATAAAGAACAAGAGATAGGTGGCAAGAAAGCTCCTGTAGGCAAAATAAGGATGATCGTAGAAGGACTAGTAGCAGGAGGATCTTCTAAGTCATTGAAGAAGGCATACGTAGGAGAAGTAAACAGCGTTCATTCACAATTCCCGTCATCAAAGATCCTAAGGAGTAACAAGCGAGGTATTATCTTCTTAGAAAGAGACACATGTGGCATTAGACAACCTCATGAGGATCCCTAAGTGATAATGCTAAGAATGGAGGAATTCAACATTCAGAGAGTATTGGTTGACAATGGGAGTTCAGTGGACATCATCTATTTGCCCACATTTCAACAAATGAAGTTGAGTCAAAAGAGGCTTTGACCTTTATCTTCTCCTTTGGTAAACTTGTGGGTTCCTGTTTTGGATAGTACCCAGGCCCAAATGATGATAAGGATCTTGGGCCTCCAAAAAAATAATGTCTAATGATTGGTGGACTGAGCTTGGTTCACCACAGCTATATTGGGCTAATTATGAACCAATTTGTACACAAAACATGGGCCCTACAACATATACACATTCATACACGCAAACATATACGTATTGCAAAATAAGTGGCTAAGGAACAGTAAAAGAATCATTAAGAAAATGCAAGTAAGAATTTCAGGGATCCTTAAAAACTAAAGCGATAGGTCATTATATTAAATTTTAAATACATTGGACCCTATTTCTCACTGGGAGATTCCACGAGGTTCAAATAAGTTCAAAAGTCACAGACTTGGATAACTCTTTCTAAGCTTCCAAGACTTGTGAGGTTTGAATCCCCTTGAATCCAAGTGTATCCTTAAGTACTTGTTACAGGATCCTTCATAATGTCTTTCTTTTCCCTCTATTTTTCTAAAGCTTAGTGAGTCTCTCTGATGCTCATTTTTGCTCTAATTAATAGTTTTTGAATGCCTTTTGTTGATGACTTAATCCTCCTTTTATATTACATTCCTATGGTTTTTCGAATGCCATTGATTCCCTCATTTTGTTGCCTTGGGTACCAGAACCAATGTTGTGTCAACAACATTAGTGGCTGGTCCTTTTCTTATTTTCTCATTGCATTCTTCTTTTGAGGGTTCCCTCCTAAAAGTTTCCAGTTGACCTTCCTCTTTTGGGGGGTCCTAATTTGGTTGGCTTCTATTCCTTTTCCTAAAGCTTCTAAAGAGACTTTTCAGAGCCCCTTTTTGGCTACCTCACCCTTTGTCCTTTTTCTTCAAATAGGTAGATTTGCCCCTGTTATGTTGGAAGATCCCAAGCCACCTTCTTTTATGGTTCACCTTCCTACTTTTCCCGAGGTACTAGGATCCCTTCATCAGGTGCTGATTCCTAAGTCACCATCTGTTTCCAAAGCTTTTCTTCTAATTTGTGGGTGGCTGATGGGCCATGACTTCCTTCATTCCTTGTGCCTGTGGGCATGCTTCCTTGAGCTGTTCAAATCCCAGCTAATTCTTTCCTGCACTTCTCGAGGATCCCCTTCCTAGCTCTAGCAGTTCCAAGGTATCCTAGTCTAGTCCCTTTCATCTCCCTGGGTTCCCTAAGAGCTCTTTTTACACAAGGTTAGGCCAAACTTCCTTTGCTTATCTCTTTCCTTTCTAAGGCCCTAGGACTTATCCATTCGTGGGCTTGGGTTTCCTTCTGCCCATTCTTAATGGGTCTTGGCTCACGGATTGGGCCTCCCTTATTTTGAGGGCCCATTTGGTTTGGATTTTGATACTTGTAACATTTTGAACCTCAACATTTAGCCCCTCGAGCTCGTGGGTTGCCTGCAGCCCACACATGAGTAAATATGATCTTATTCCCTTAGGATCCTCCATTCGCTCCTTATTGTATGAGTGAATATACCTCTTGTTCCTCTAGGATCCTTTCTTCTCTTATTCGAGGATCTTTATCTTCTGTGTTTTCCCTAAGATCCTTACCTAATGTATCCCACTCTTCTTGTAACTCCTTATTTTCAAGGGACATGGCAATTTATTATTTTTTGAAAAAGGCTAGGTGACTAAATAAGTTTCCCTCTTTTTACATTTTCCATAACTCCCATTAATAACTAAGAACCAACTCCTCCACAAAATTCAATTCTAGCAACTGGGGCATCTTTCCATACTTCATCCTCTCCACTTTTTTTTTTCTTTTTTCTTTTTTTTTTTTTTCACACCATTGTTGCTGTCACTTCAATCTTTTCTTTTCAAAAATTTTATTCTTTTCCTAGACTAAAAATTCTTCTCAAATCTTTCATTCTCCCTTTTTGCTCTCCTTTTACCGTTCTTTTCTCTCTCCCTTTTTTTCTCTGTTATTTTGTTGTGTTACAGAGATACTCTCATGGCTTCTTCTTCTTCACAAAAGAGAAAGGAACGCTCACCCACCCCCTCTGAGGGTGAGAGTTCCTCAGCGGGATAAGAGCAAGAAGAGGTACAAGAAGTCTCAAATCGTCTAGCATTTCCCCTATGAGATCCTTGGTACACCCCGAGCCTGTTCATCCCTCAAGTTGCTCATGGTGATGATCCTTCCTCTCCTCACAATTGGGTGTTCTTTGGGCAACTTGGGTTTGCTAGTTCTGCTCAAGTTCCAGATCCAAAGGAGATTTTGGATCTTCAGATCAAACAAGGATCCCACCAAGAAGCTATCCCCCTTTTCTTCGAATTTTTTCCTGGGAGGATTACTGGTTGGGCCAATTAGGTAGACGAGGAATTGGCCGATGGGGATTTCACTAAGTGCTTGGAATGGGCTAGCATCCTGAAGTTAGGGATAACCAGGAATTTAGAAGGTTCCAAGGATGCCAAAGGTCTTAGGCACCTGGTACATCTCTAGTCTCATTCTTTCCATACATTCTTCTTTTCTGTGGGTGAACTTACTATCACCTTGGAAGATGTGGCCAACAACTTCCTTCTTCTTGTGTTTGGTGATAAGAGCCCCTTCGACATCCAACTTTCTGCTGAGGATCTCCCAGTCGAGGAGTAGCTAATTAAGCATTTCAGTGGGCGTATTGCTTCTCCTGGAGGTAAGCTAGTCAAGATGGGAAAGTGGGTAGCAACACTTTCCAAGTAAAAGAAAAAGTCTGTTAGGCAAACCGAGTTCCTAGTGTTGTGGTTGAGCAAGTTTTTTTTTTTTTTTTTTTTTTTTCTTTCTTTCCAGCGAGTTCCCTGGTTATGGGGTTAAGTCCATGTTCTTCTCTTTGGCCATTAGGATGGCCCATTGTACTAGGTATCCACTAGCCCCCATGTTCTTAGGTCACATCTACTCTCAATTGGATTTGTTTCATGTTGATGATATTGAAGGTAACTCCTATTATGCTATAACTTCATCTCTTCATTGTGCTATATTGCAAGTATTTGTCTGGAACTGCTCCCATATTACTTTGGCAAAGTGTAGGAATTTGAAGTTTGTAAAAGAGAAGTTCCAAGGATCCTTGGATGTTATCAAGGGGTTGTGTGGTAGTTCCATAGATAAGTATCCTATAATATTTCGTTGGTCTAACCTGAAGGGTAAGGGTATCAACCTTATGAAGTTATTTGATCAAAAGGGTCACTTGAGTTAGCGTTCACCTCGGGAGTTTGGCCCTGGGTTTGCTTGTGACTCTGTTCTATCATCTTTCTTAAAGTCCCCAGGGCACACTTTTGACTTACGCTAGGGAGATGAAGGCAGCTTGGCATACCTTGCTTATACAAATCCTTCATGGCTCCCAATTCCTTTATCAGGTGGTCCCAAGTACACCCACCATCCTGCACACTAGGTACTTAGGCAATTTGGCTTCGATCAGGATATCCCACTAATGTTCAAGGAGTTTGTCCTTTCACTTCCTTCTTTGGATCCATTCTTAAGGCTTCAGGCCTTTTCTTATTGTCGCAAAGGAGCCCTCAGTTTTTTGTGCCAAATTCTTAGCGGGCAGCTTTTGGTTCCAGTGGTTTTTATGATTACAGGAGGAGAATTAAAAAATCATTCTCAGATTATGTTGGCTCGGGCATTATAGGGAGGACCTTTGACCCTAATCTCTCTTCTACACCCACTTCCAACAAGCATTTGGCTCTTTCCATAGCTGGCATTGTATTTACTACTATGAGCAGTAAGACTAGCTTTGTAGAGTGGCATGCTACTAGGGAAGGCTGGGTATCCTATGCCAATGACTTCCCTGCTTCTTGGCTGGGCAGTGACCTTATTATTGGCTCTTCCACTAGTATACCAATCAAGAACGGGGTAGTTGAAGAAATTGGTGCTGCAACTCCTATTGGAAAGGGGAAGGAAAAGAAGGTCAAGAAGGATGCTAGCAAGAAAACTGAGGCTGGGGAGGATGTTGAGGGTACTGAAGCTGGCTAGGGTACCAAGAAAAGAAAAACTACCACCGCTCACAAATAACTTGTTGCTCTTGAGGAGCCTGGGGAAGTGGACTCTCCTACTGTTGGGACGGGATCCTTGGACAAGGAGGTCAGCCAACCTCCCATCCCAAAAATCAGAGTCAAGACTAAGCTAGAGACTTCTAATCTTTAGACTCATGTGAGTTCCCCTAAAGGGGTTTCTTTTGTAGCTGTTACTTCTCTAGCACAAGGTTCTTCGGGGTCCTAATCCTTTCTTCTCTCATCCTTTCCCTTCAGCTGTTCCTTTTCTTCTTTTCTTTTTTAATTTGTAGTTTATTTCCCTCCATCTCTTACTTATCAGTGGACTTTCATTTTGCAGTCCAAGTGCAAGGCTAATCCCAAGGGAGCAAAAAGCCTTTCTTCTAGTGATGATGTGATATAGCCTTCTTCTATCCTTCCCTTTTTCTTTCTCTATCTCCTCCCATTTTTTCAAATCTATCTCTTCCTTCTGCTGGGTTGTCTTACTTCTTCTTTCCTTTCCTTCTTCTACAGGTGGAAATGCCTCCCCCTGTGGTTGGTGATGTTTTTCCAAATGAGGTAGAAGCATTTTAGCCCCCAATTGCTTCTGATGTTGAAGAGGAGATTCCAAGTAAGGGGTGGCTGAGGAAACTGAGCAGGCTTCTGATATGGCTAAAGACACTGAGCCCACGTGAGCTTCCACCCCTCTGGTTGCTCGAGGTCTTAGGGCTACGCATATTTCTAACCCCAATGATCCCACGTCTAGACAGACTCCTAGTCTAGCAAGAATTGTGGTTGTTAAGCAAACCCCTGAACCTATGATGGCTAAGGAGTCTGTTGGGGCTACAACTTCATCTACAAGAGCTGGTAGACCTTATCTTATCCCTTATTCTTCCCTAAATTTATGTAAATTTGTATTTTCTTTTAAGCATCTTCCTTCCTCATAAGTCGAGTTAGTCCTCAGATTATCCCTAAAAGCGAAATCACTAATCTAACCTTGGAAACAGAAACTCCTGAAGGTGTGCTTCCCTCTTGTAATCCTGTCTTTATATGCCTTTCTCCATTTATGACTTTATTAACCCTGCAGATGTTGAGATGGTGACCAAGGCGCCTGAGCCTGTAACTGCTGAAGGAGCCAAGGGATCCCTTTCAACCACTCAAGCTGTTGAGGTTCAGACTTGGACCTCCCAAACCATCCCAAGACTTGATGGTCTTTCACTTCCTAAGGAAAAGGACATAGCAATGGAGGAAACCACAGAGATAGTTGTCACAAATCCTAGCGTAGGGCTCCATACCTTCCTGACCCGTTTTGATTCTCTGGAGTTCAACAGCCTACTTCCATCATTTTGAACCACCCTACACCAACTTCCTCTGATTCTCCATGCCTACTGAAGGTTTGCCACTTTTGGAAGGATTACTTAGAGTCCATGGGGACTTCACCAGTGGGTTTAAAGGAGGTGTATTCTTAGGGAACATCCTGATGGAGCTCCTTTGTGATGTGCTGGTCTCCTTGAAGAACACCCCACTTGATTCTCTGTTTGAGGAGAGACTTCTGGAGTGGAAGGGGGTAGTGCAGGATCTCATGGAGGCGAAATTCAACCTTTCATTTTTGTTGGAGTACCTTCAGTCAATAGCTTATGCCCTTTTTCAGAGGAAGGTCACCAAAGATCTTGATGTTGAGATTGCTGCTGCTGAGGAGGCTTTGACTCGTGTCCACAAGGTGCTGCAGGACTTGAAGGCTAGAAAATAGCAAGCCTTCTCCTCCTTGGCCACTTCCTATTCTCCTATGGTTCCTCGAGAAGACTCTTTGTTTGCTAGTCTTATACCTTAGACTTTTCCTTTCTTCTTGTAGCTTAGACTATGTATTTTTTTTCTTTTGGTTATGTATGAACCCTTAACTTTTCCTTTGGCTGATGTGTGAACTCTTAATTCTGACTTTGTCATACCTTAATGGCTCTTGCTTTCTGTAACATGTACTTAGAACTTTTTGTGTGTTGCCTTTTTCTCTTCTTTTTTAGGACTAAGTCCTCGACCATGGTTCCCAAAAATTCATTCTAAGATAGGTCTTGAGCCAGGTACTTTGGGATTTACTTTTACCCAAGTCTTGGGTCATGGGCTAGGTGGGCCTATTTTGTGACAAGTCCTGGGCTAGGTATTTAGGGTACTTATTCTCATCCTAAGTCCTGGGCCATGCACTTGGAAGGATTATTCTGGGGCAAGTCCTGGGTCATGTACTAGAAAATTATACTTTGAATCAAGCACTGATCCAGGTACTCAAATAGGATCTCGGCCAGACTTAAGCTGTGCTAAATATGCATATGAAATAACTTGAAGCATAGTCATAGCTATATGATACAAATATATGTGATGTATGTGTTCAAAGGATTACTTCAAGCATAATCATAGTTTATTCAGTCATTTAAAAAAAAAAAAAAAACTCTTGGTAAAACATTTGAAGATTCTTTTGCAAAAGGGGTAGGCTAACTATAGAGTGGCTCTTTCACATGGATCATAAGAAAAGGGTACTAAATAAAGCACTTGGTAAAACAACATATGGCAAAAGATACTGAGTAACAATGCCTAACAAAATAAAGAATGGTAGAAATACTTAACAAAATGAAGGATGTCAAAGGGTGCCTAGGGTACCCGGGACTTTACACATAGTATTGCTTCAACCATTTTCCATTTATGGGATCTGCTAAAGAGGTTCCGTCCATCCTTGCCAAGTAATAATACCCGTTGTTGTGGGATTCCCTAACAACATAGGGGTCTTCCTATTTCGGAGTGAACTTTGAGGGTCCTAGGATATTCTTACTTGGATGGACTGCTTACTCGTATGCCTTGGCCATTTTTTGCTAATACCTTTGGCTTCACCTCCTTGCAACTTCTCATTTCTCTTATAGTCCTTCCAAGTCCACCATTCTTTCCTTGGCATGTATGTCGTTTGCGTCTCCTAGGATCTCCTCCAGTACCACCTTTGGTGTAGGGATGGTTAACTCTACTGGGTTGATGACCTCTATCCCATAAACGAGGGAAAATGGTGAAAATCTTGTGGCTGTCTTCAGGGAGCTCTTGCATGCCCAGAGTACATCTGTCAGATGGGAGCTCAATTTTCCCCTATACACACGTTTCATCTTCTGCAGGATCTTCAGTATCACCCTATTGGTTGCCTCAGCTTGGCCATTTCCTTGGAGGTATTATGATGTGGATCTCCTGTGCTTGGTGTGATACTTCTCTAGTAAGCTCCTCACATCCTTGTTTACAAATGGGGTCCCATTGTCACTGATCAGCCTCTTGGGGATCCCGAACCGAGTGATGATGTGCTCACGAATGAAGTTGGAAACCGCTGCCTCGTTGGCCTTCTTCAAAGGAAGAGCCTCTACCCATTTTGTAAAGTGCTCAGTGGCCATCAAGATCCATATGTGGCCATTAGAAGGTGGGTTAATGAGTCCTATGAGATCAAGCCCCCAAGTGAGTGTGGAAGGGTCATGAAGTATTCATATATTGTAGTGCATTTGGGTGAGTATGTATAGCATCCCCTAGTACTTGGCATTCATGACATGCAGCTCCTCAGAATCTTTCTTCATTGTGGGCCAACAATATCCCAATTGCAGTAGCTGTTTATTAAGCCTCATTTTCCTAGGTGACTCCCACACTCACTTGAATGAACTTCCTTTGCCGCGTCCCTAGCCTCCTTAGGCCCCAAGCATCTCAAGGGATCCTTATTGTATCCCCTTCTGAACAGGATCCCATCTTGTAAAAAATATCGAGCAGCTAGCTTCTTGAGTTGGTGGGCCAACTTCTTGTCATCTGGCAAGATCCTTTGAGTCAGGTATTTGACAAATGGGCTCTTCTAATCTTCTGTGACAAATACTACATAACTTTCCTCTTTGTCCATTGAGAGCTGACAATTTTGACACTTTTCTTGCACAACGGCAGCATCCCAATTCATGTTAGGCCAGTAGTACCCAATGCGCTGCATCCTCCTGTATAGGCTGACTTTTTCTATGACCCCACAGGTCTGATTGTGCAATTCCTCTAATTTCAGCTTTCCTTCCTTTTCATTGATACATTTGGACAAAATCCCTCTAGGTAGTCTCCTGTACCGCTCCCCTTCTATCAAGGAATAGTCCTTTAACTCCTGGATACTCCATCCATGCTCTATCTTTCCCATTTCTCTTTTTATTGCGCTCCTCTATTCTTCTTCACCTCGTTACTCTGGGAACATCCTTTTGAGAGTTTCTATGATGGAGCTTTGCTGCTTGCTTACCCTTATCAGTGTACTCTCTTCTTTAAAGGGTACTTGGGATCCCAGGGTGGCCAGTATGTCAGCGAACCGGTTCTCACTTCTTTGGGTATACTCCACGCTAAAGGTTTGGAACCTCTCTTCTACCTCTTGTGCCCATGTTCGATAAGATGCCATGCTTGGCTCCCTTAATGCGAAGTCTCCTTTAACTTGAAAGACCACAAGATTGGAATCTCCTAACACTCTCATGTGCTTAATCCCCATGCCAAGTGCTATGACCAGCCCGGTCAGGTACGCCTCATACTTTGCAATGTTGTTTAAGTAGGGAAACTCAAGTTCAAAGGAGAATGGCACAGTATCCCCATCTTTGCAACTCAGTACAATTCTTATGCCATTTGAAGTTGTTGTTGTTGACCCATCAAACCTTATGGTCCACTTCCTTCCCGGGAGCTCTACCACTGCCACTTCTCCCGGGATCTCCTCGCTTAATGGGCACTCCTTTTCCCTGGGGAATTAGGCTAGCAGATTTGCTTTGGTCTGACTCTTAACAGCCTTAGGGGTCTTTAGGCCTATATCATATTGAGAGAGCAGAACTAGCCATTGGGCCACCCTTTCAGTCAACAAGGGTTGATAGAAGAGGGCTTTTATAGGGTGAGACTTTGTCACTAAGAGGATCTGATGGGTTGAGAAGTAGCGCTTCTGCCTTTGAGATGCATAAATGACCACCAAACATGCTTTCTCTATCTCGGAATACCTTATTTCTGTGTCTTTTAAGGCTCTACTCACATAGTAAATAGGTTGTTCATTTCCTTTGTCATCTTCCTGAGCTAGCAATGCTCCAATTGCTTGAAAGTTGGATGCCAAATATAATAGTAGAGGTTTCCCACATACTGGTGCTTGTAGAATAGGCAAATGGTTCATGATCTGCTGGATCCTTTAGAAGGCCTTCTACTATTCAGTCCCCCACGTTAACTCAGCTCCCTTTTTCAATAGTTTGGATAATCCACTGGTAACCGAGGCTAGGCTTGGTATAAACTGTCTAATATAAAAGACCTTTCCTAGGAAACTTTTGAGCTCTTTGACTGTTGTGGGCCTCTTCATGGTTGCTATGGCAGTGGCCTTGGCTGGATCCATGCTTATGCCTCTGTGATGTACCAAGAACCCAAGAAACTTTCCAGCGGATACCTTAAAGGCACACTTTAGAGGGTTCATGTGTAGCTTGTACATTCTACATCATTCAAAGACTCGTTCAAGGACTTGGAAGTGTCTTGTCCTGGTCTTTGATTTTACCACAATATCATCTACATAATCTTCCATCTCTTGATGCATCATATCATGGAAGATGGCTGTCATAGTATGCTGGTACGTGACTCCTGCATTTTTAAGGCCAAAAGGCATCATAGTATAATAAAAGTTCCCAATCAGGGTCCTAAATGCTGTTTTCTCAGCATCCTTGGTAGCCATCCAAATTTAATTGTACCCACTATACCCATGAAACTTCCCACAACTGAGTCTATAAGGAGATCGATATTGGGTAAGGGGAATTCATCCTTGAGGCATGCTTTGTTTAGGTTGCGAAAATCTACGCAATACCTAATTTGACCATTCTTTATCTTCACGGGAACCATATTGGAAAGCCATTTAGGATGTTGGATAGGCTTGATGAATCCTACTGCCAACAACTTCTTGACCTCTTAAGTGATTTGAGCCTCTACCTCAGTGTGGAAGACCCTAGCTAGTTGGATTACTAGCTTGGTTCCTAGATCTACATTGAGAAAATGAACCACCAGCCTAGGATCCAAGCTAGGCATCTCATCATATGTCCATGCAAACACATCCACATATCTTTTTAGTAATTCTACTAATTGTTCTTTTTCCTTTGCTGATAACTAACTGCTAATAAAAACAAGCCTTAGGGTTCCTAGGTTTGCTCCCAAGTTTACTTCTTCCAACTTCTTTTTGGGTTGAATCTGTGCTTCCTTCTCCACATCCTTTAGGATCTCCCCTTGAGCCATCATGCAGTCTGGTGGTCCGAGACCTTCTTGTGAAGTGCATTCAAGTCCCACGTACCTTCAAAAGCGATATATCATTCTGCCCCCGAGTTCCTGGACTACTACACACTCCTGAGATCTTGAGGAATTGGCCTCCTTCTTTTGTCTTTTTCTGTCCAGGAGATCCCTCAGATCACGGGTGCTACCTACTTCTTCTTCTTCTAAGACAAGTACCCCGGGGTCCTTGGTGCGGGACATTTGTCATCTGGTGCTAACTCATCATAAAACATAGTTTTTACAAAGTTCACTTCTCTCTGATTGAATAGGTTTAGGTTGGTAGGAATCCTTACATTCAGCCTCCCTTTCACACATTGGTGGTACGTTGATGACATTAAGCGGTGCTTGTGGAGCCAAGCTCGCCCCAATAGGATGTGATAAGAAACCTTTGAGTTGATCGCATGGAGCCAAGTCAAAGCTACTATGGGGCCTACCCTTAGGGCGAACTACACGTACCCTTCAATAGATTCTGCAGCTCCTCTAAATCTTGTTATTTCTATAGGAGCCCCCAGGATCCTTTTATTTGCCAACAGCTTCTAGGGAACTCAGGGCAATGAGGTTGATTGAAGCTCTTGTATCTATCAATGCCCTCATGATTTGAACACCATTTATGGTGGCTGTCATATAGAGGGGCCTTCAATGGTTTGGGTACTCAACCTTCATATCTTCATCCATGAAGGTTATTGCATTAGTTGTTTCCAAGAAGGCTTTACTTGCATGAGATTTCGCTGTGAAACACTCCACCCTTAAGTCCGCTGCTATGCTCATAAGGGATTTCGTTGCGATCCTATTTGCTTTTGGTCCAAATCCTAACTGGTTAAGCAAGGATCTAAACTTGAGGTTCTTCTTGAGGGTCCTGATTGTGTTTGGATGGAAGGATCCCTTTGACTCCTCCGCTTCTACGTCAGCTGGGTTCCTACGAATTACCACAGCCATTACCCCTTTCCCTTTGTGATTGGGCAAATGGTTCCTTTGTACCTCATTTTCTCGCTGGGTAAGCTCTAGGGTCCCCTCCCTTAGCTTCTTGTGAAAAAGTCTCCAGAAGGTCCAGCAATCCTTGGGGGAATGCTTGACATAATTGTGGATCCTACAAAATAAAAGGGTTGTTTCTCTCCACTTTGGTAGGCGACCTTGACATAGTGAATGGCCTGACAACTCCATCTCTAATCCACTTATCTAGGATGTGGTTCAACTCCTCTACAGTACATGGGATCATAGGGGGTTCCTCAGTCATCTTTCCTTCAGGCCTCTTCCTCTTTTCCCTTATCGAGGCTATCATGGCCTAGGAGACTTGTACCCTATAGATTCTCCAAATTAAGCCTGTAATTAAAAAGCATGTTAGACATGCAGGTCTCCATGAGCTCCTTTTCTTCATGGTCTCTGTAAAAATCTAGGGAGACATCGTCGAATCTCTAGATAATCTGAATAGGATCCTCCCCAGGCCTTTTCTTCACCAAATGAAGACTTGAAAAAGTGACTTTATCTTCATCTGGGTAATACTTTGCACAGAACCTCTCCATCATCTCATCCCAAGTCTTGATGGACCCCAACCTCAAGGTAGTGTACCATATACCTGTTCTGTCTACTAGGGACTTAGCAAATTCCCTTAGACATAATTCCTTGTCCCCAGCATAAGGGCCTATAGTGTGAATAAATCTGCTCACATGTTCCACAGTATTCCCATTCCTCCCATCAAATGGGTGGAACTTTAGGGGTTCACACCTTTAGGGATAGGGCTTGTCGAGGAGCTCTACTGGAAAAGGAGGATCCTGAGAGAATTGCTTGGAGATCCCTATTTCTCTCTTTCTTGCTCAAGGAGAGCATTTACATCAGCTAGGGTGAGATATTGGGGATTAACTCCCCCTTCCATTGCTGACCTTCCTTCTGGCTGGCCTCTCTCTTGGTTGACCAATTAAGGGGTGTTGTCTTTGATCTCTTGGGTTTTTCCTTCTTTGAGGAGACAAATCTCCTGTTGGAGATCCTTCATCATCTCTGTCATTCAAACCATACGATATGGTTATTGCATCTCACACCTCGGTCCTGAGGCAACTTCATTTTCTACCTTTTCCTAGAGGCTACTTCATTCTCTCCCATGGGCTCTGATGCCACAGGTGGCAGGTTGGTACCCTTGCTGTTCCTTAGCCTTGGAGCCATGCTTTGTGAAGAGATTGCTTCTTCCCTCTCCTTTGCCCAATCCCCAATGGAGTCGCCTTAAAATGTGGGTTCCTGTTTTGGACAATAACCAGGCCCAAATGATGATAAGGATCCTAGGCCTTCCAAGATAACAATGTTTGTTAATTGGTAGATTGGCTTGGTTCACTGCAGCTATATTGAGCTGATTACAAACCAATTTGTGCACAAAACATGGGCCCTACAACACATACATATTGTAAAGTAAGTGGCTGAGGAATAGTAAAGAATTATTAAAAAAATACAAGTAAGGATGTCAAGGATCCTTAGAAAATAGAGCGATAGGTCATTATATTAAGTTTTTAAGTACATTGGACCCTATTTCTCACTGGGAGATGCCACGAGGTTCAAATAAGTTCAAAAGTCATAGACTTGGATAACTCTTTCTAGGCTTCAAAGGTTTGTAAGGTTTGAATCCCCTTGAATCCAAATGTATCCTCAAACACTTGTTACAGGATCCCTCATAATGCCTTTCTTTCTCTTTATTTTTTCTGAAGCTTAATTAGTCTCTCTGATGCTTTTTTTTTTTTTTTTTACTCTAATTAATAGTTGCTGAATGCCTTTTCTTGATGACTTAATCCTCCTTTTATAGTACCTTTCTAGGATTTTTGGTATACCATTGATTCCCTCTTTTTGCTGCCTTGGGTACTAGAACCAATGTTGTTTCAGCAACATTAGTGGCTGATCATTTCCTCATTTTCTCATTTTATTCTTCTTTTGAGGTTTCCCTCCCAAAGTTCCCAGCTGACCTTCCTCTTTTGGGGGGTCCTGATGGGGCTGGCTTCTATTCCTTTTCCCAAAGCTTCTAAAGAGACTTTTTAGAGCCCTTTTTTGGTTGCCTCACCCTTTGTCCTTTTTCTTCAAATAGGTAGATTCCACCCTATCATGTTGAAAGATCCTCAGCCACCTTCCATTATAGTTCACCTCCTTGTTTTTCCCGAGGTACTAGGTTCCCTTCATCAACTGCTAATTCCTAAGTCACCATTTGTTTCCAAAACTTTTCTTTTGAGTTGTGGGTGGTTGATGGGAAATGGCTTCCTTCGTTCCTTGTGCCCATGGGCATGCCTCCTTGATTTGTTCAAATCCCAACTAATTCTTCCCTGCACTTCCTGAGGATCCCCTTCCTGGCTCTTGCAATTCCAAGGTATCTTAGTCCAGTCCCTTTCTTCTCCCTGGGTTCCCTAGGAGCTCCTCTTACATAAGGTTGGGCCAAACTTCCTTTACTTTTCCCTTCCTTTTCTAAGGCCCAAGGCTTGCCCATTCATGGGCTTGGGTTTCCTTCTGCCCATTCTTAATGGGTTTCAGTTCACGGATTGGGCCTACCTTATTTTGAAGGCCCATTTACTTTGGATATACTTGTAACATTTTGAACCTCAACAAGCGGTAAAAATGCAAGAACTCATCTACCCTAATGATGTCTCTGTCATTAACAACATCCACACCACCATACAACAAATCACTATCCTTTAAGAATTAGGGACTAATTGGGCAAGAGCGAGTAAAAGACGATAAAAGAGTTCCCTAATGAATGGATGATTAGGGAAATGAAGACCGCTGGCAAAGTCAGCTTCGTAGAAACAGACTTCATTAGCATATGAATTACATGCTCTATCGTCACCATCAGGAATCCTAACCTTAAAAGAGGGAGGGAACTGGAATCTATTCCTAATCCACCTCTCGTCCTTCTCTTTTAAAGCACAATGGATACTCCAAGCTCTGTGAGGAGTAGAAAGGGAGGAAACCTGTAGAGCTCCACGGTCCTTGAAAGAGGATAAGCCCATTTCAAGCTCACTCGACCTAACCTCCTTTCCAGACATTAGCAAATTTTGGGAAATTCCTACCAAACGATGGACCAAAGGGAAGAGGAAAAGCAAAACAAAGCGGTACAGACAATCTCTCCTTACAAAAAGACCAACCCTAGGACACTTTCTACCTACGGACTCAAGCAAGCTACACAAACAAGCAAAGAGAAAGGAGATAGAAGGGCAACCTAGCCTAACCTGAGAGTAGTCTACCATAAGAGAATGAAAATAGAGAAAAAGGAGATAGGACTTACTAGGAATGGAGGAGGAGTCAATGAGGAAGAAGAAATCTCCAGACAGGCGAAATGGCAAAACGAGTGTGAAAAACGAAAGAGAGGGAAAAACACGAAATAAAGTAAGAGATCATGCATGGGAAAACCAAGAAAAAACTGACACGAAGGGAAAATCTTGACCGTACATGTATCACCAGACAGACGAAATGTCTACGCACAATAAAGGCCCCGTGCACAGAACACAAAGCAACGAATCTCCATATTCCTACCTCGGCCCACAAATAGAGGAAGGAATAGGGGCAACTGATGAGTCCAAAAACTCGGAACCGTCTCACATTCAAAGACAAAGTTAAGGTACATTATGCATTTATTAAAAGGATTCAAGCCAAAGACTAACACACAGAGCAATGGTAACATAATTATATCCATCAAGACATCGACATATAACGCACTAGCCGTTGCAAAGTAAATACAGAAACCCATTGTTGATCAATGCGAAATTAGCCATAAAACGAGAAAAAATCCAAGCATAGAGGTACACAAAACATTCGATCCGAAAACTATTCTTAAGCCAATTCCTTTTTCTAAAACCTTTCTCTAACTTAATTTTCGGAGGGTTTTTGGCAAACACCACACCAATGTACTCCATTTCCAGTTTGAAACTTATTTCAGGTTTTATGTCAGAGACATAGTCAATTCTCTTCGTCCATCGGTAGAGACGAGGAACCCAACTGCTGAATTTTTTCTTCATCATATATAATTTTGTTTCTTAATATCCACATTTGAAATATGAAATGAGTAATGTGTACCGACAATGTACAATAAGGAGTGTGTGAGAATCGATGCCATTATAAGGAAAACTTAGATATAGTGTCTTAATTGTAGTACATTGGGTTCTCTAATTAAATTCAAATACAATAATTCACCACGTTTGAGATAATTGTTGCTCTTCAGGTATCTCATTCATATGCTATATACATATTTCCTTTCACATTATGTAGGTCTAACACAATTTTAAAACCTACATAATGTAAGAAGGATAGAACATTTATCTGATTCATAAAATAACCATTAATCATTCCCTCATGCTTTACCAAGGATCTCTACAAGCGAGATATTAGAGGAGTTCAAATCTTCTGTCTCACTTTTCTTACTGCACTTTATGTTCCACTAATAAAAAATTGACACATCTTTAATTAATTTCTAGACTTTTATAGGGTTAGCTAAAATAAATAAAACCCACCACCACCACCAACACATTCCCACTAACACCGATCCACTACCACTAACCTTTGCTGGCAACACTAGGCAGATATCTTTAGCGCCATCAACGTCACTAGTTACAACCACTGTCTTTGGCCTGGCTTCAACTCATAGACATCTCTTTTTCGGTCCTTGGACGATGTCCACCTCACTATTTCATCTAGATCTGCGTCCTTGTCTAACAGACCAAGCCAATATGGTTTGTGTTTTGGATTGAAAGCCAAAAGTCATCTACTTTCTAGGCTTGCAATCTATTGTCATTCAAAAATATAAGAAGGAAACTGTATACATTTTCTATGTCTTGAAGATTGAAAAGGAAGGCTAACGAAACAGCGAAGGTAGGAAAATAATTACAAACAAAAATCAAACTTCTTATGCTTAGGTTTGCTGAACATAAGAGGCGGCTCTTCTATTAAAACAAAATGCATTTTATATTTGGGTTTGCTGAAAATAGAGGCGGTGGATGGCCTTCTTCGGCTAGGTTGATGATGCTGGTGACCTCTTCCTATTGTCTCCGGCAAGGTGGGTGGTGGTGGACCAGTTGTTGTGGATGTGTTGGATTTTTACTTATTTATTTATTTTAGGTAACCCCATAAAAATAGAAATTAATTAAAACGGTTGACATGTGTCAATTTTTTATTAGTGGAACATAGAGTGAAGCAGAAAAAGTGGGGCAAAAAATTTAGACTCATATTAGAGAGGCATTATTGTTTGACTCACTAGGACCGATTAGTAGTAGTCATTTTTTCAATAGCTATTTTATCTACAAATAATTCAAATAAAAAAAAAAGAATAAAAAATGCAACCAAATGATTGGATTAACTAATACTTTGTACCCATAGTCTTAATTATAAATAATAACTTTAATTTAATAAGAACAATAGACCTTGATCCCAAATTGGTGTCGGTTAAAAATCTGCATAGTTTAGTTAGAGTTGACCACACATATATCTTTTTCTCCATTATATTCCATTTGATTGAGATATCACACTATATATCAACAATTTGTAAAAATGTTATAAAATATTTTGTGCATGTAACATTACTCGTAAAATAATTTTAAAATGCCACATTAGCTTCTGATTAAAAAAAAAAAAAAAATTTATCAATTTTATCAAAAAAAAAAAAACAAAATTAAATATAAAATATAAAATACATTAATTATGATGGAATTCATCTTGAACATGAACACAGCCAAAACATATAAGATGGAACTTAATTTGTTATATGCTCAAAATGGAATTTCCTAAAATAGAAAAAAAAATTGGCAAAATGGAAAAGTAGTTATAGAGTTAATTTTAATTTTAATTTTTTATATTCTCAATTTCTTTTTTTATTTATTTATTGCAAAAACTACTCTTATATTTATTTATTATATATTTTTGCATATGTCTAATATCAAACAATATTTACAACATATCTCCATGTCCACTAGTGATAACTCAATGCTTGTAGTAAGCTTGCATTCTCACGGTCACCATCAACAACAATGAACCCAACATCCCTTTCGCTTCGAAGCAATGTGGCTATGAGATCCTCGTTGTGCTGAAGTTGGTGAATGTGTTACTAAAAATGTACTTGATTTTCTAAATTTTGGCATTAATCCCCCAAAATTTAATGAAACTCATGTTATCTTGATTCCAAAAATCAAAAATCCCACTAAGATAACACAGTACAGGCCCATAAGTTTGAGCAATGTCATCTCTAGATTGGCCTTTAAAGTCATAGCAAATAAACTAAAACATTTTCTCCCAAATATTATCAGTGAACACCAAAGTGCCTTTCTGTCTGACCGTCTTATCACTGATAATGTTTTAGTTGCTTTTGAAACTATGCATTACTTAAATCAAAAGAAAAGTGGTAAGAATGGTGAGATGGTCCAAAAACTTGATATGAGTAAGGCTTTTGATAGAGTAGAATGGGGTTGCCTTAGAGATATTATGCATAAAATGGGTTTTGATGATAAGTGGGTAAACCTTGTGATGCAATGTGTTACTTTTTTTTACTTACTCAATCAGGTTAAATGGCAAGCCTCGTGGCCACATTATCCGCACTTGAGGCTTGAGACAAGGAGACCCCATCTCCCATTTCCTCTTCTTATTCTGTGTAGAAGGACTATCATCTCTTCTCCAACAGGCCACATCAACTAGTTCAATCCGAGGTGTAGCAGCTTACCCACAAGGCCCATAGATCTCACATATCTTTTTTGCAAATGACAATATTATCTTCTATCAAGCCATAAGGGAGGAATGCAACCATCTTGAACAAATCTTGGAGACCTATGAGCATGCATCGGGCCAAAAAATAAACCGAGAAAAAACTATATTGTTCTTTAGCCACAACACCACACCAAATTTACAAGAAGTGATAAAGCAACGCTTTGGAGCTGAAGTCATACAACAACATGAACCATACCTGGGTTTACCTTCTTTGGTGGGTAGATCAAAGAAGAACACTTTTCATTCTCTTAAGGAAAAACTGGATTACAAACTGTCTAGCTAGAAAGAGAAGATGCTCTCACAGGTGGGGGAAGAAATTCTCATAAAAGTAGTGGCTCAAGCGATCCCGGCGTATACCATGAGTGTCTTTAATCTCCCGGATACACTTTGTGATGAAATTACTTGCATGGTTCATGCCTTTTGGTGGGATCAATCCAACAGAAAAAATAAAATGGCATGACTATCTTGGGACAAAGTTTGTGTTCCAAAGAAGGAAGGTGGATTGGGCTTTCATAATCTAAAAGCCTTTAACTTGGCACTCCTCACCAAGCAAGGTTGGCAATTACAAACCAATACCTAACCATTGGTATACTGTGTCCTAAAAGCCAAATATTTTCAAAACATGGACTTTCTTTTGGTAGAGTTAGGCTCCAAACCATCCTTTGCATGGCAAAGCATCATTGCTACTCAGGATGTAGTTAGAGCCAATTCCATGTGGCATGTAGGCAATAGAACCTCTACTTAGATTTGGCATGATAGGTGGCTTCCAAGGGCAACCTCTTTCCGAACCATCACACCACCAAACACTTTACCTTTGGATGTACGGTTATGCACACTGCTGGATGAAGATATAAGAGAGTGGAAGAGTGATTTGATCAAGCAAATTTTAATCAAAGATGATGCTAATGCAATCCTCGGTATTCCCCGTAGTCGTAGTCATGCCAAGGACCAAAAATCTGGGCTTATACTCCGAGAGGCATCTTCACAATAAGCAGCGCCTACAAAATAGCTCTCTCCTTATCCTCGCAGGCCCATACATGTTGAGCATCAAACGACCAAGATCACCACCTATTTTGGTGAACCATCTGGAGTCTTAACATCCCACCTAAACTCAAAACCTTTACCTGGAGAGCATGTCACAATATACTCCCGGTGAAAATGGCCAAATACCACCATTTTCAAAAATCTTAGCTCAATCTCTAAATTATTGACCTACTTCCGTAGATTTTCCAACTCCCTTAGCCAATCACTGCGATGAGGTCCCTAGAGGATAAATGATACTGTTCATTCCCCATGGGAAGATCCCTCATTAGAATCGTGTTTGGTCTCGTGTCCGTCTTGCATGCATTGCTGCTCTCTCCTACGTTCCCTTTCCTGCCTCCTACGACCCCTTGAAGAGGCCCTTGACTGATTTCTTCCCATGGAACCCTCACCGACTTGTGGTCCTTCCATAGCTGGACAGCACCAAACTTGCTCAAAACCTTGAGTGAACTTGGATCCCCACAAATGGCACCAATTGTGAGCACAAAATCCGGCTTGAAAGATGGTGTTTAGGCCCCAATTAATTTATAAGTGGGCTACCATGCAATCCTACCAATTGGGTTCTAAGCTTCTCCTAGTTTGACCTCCCCTGTCCTTCATTCACAGCCTGCCCTCGGTTACTGACCCTGCATGGTGAGTGTCTTGCACCTGCTTTCCTCTTCACCCATCGATGTCTAGGCCGATCACCTAGAACTCCCTCAGCATGGTGTCCATTTATTTGTCATCCCAACCTTAGGGTTGGCCCTACAGTTATAAGGCCCCCAACTCCCTTCACCCGAATCACGACAAGTTGCCCCGATGGGCCCTAGGCCCTGTTTTCGGCTTCGATTAAGTGGGTTTGTTTGGACCTTCTAGGCCCAATCCCCCACAGGAGTTAATACTCATTCACTCCTTAATATTTTTCTAACAATAATTACATAACATTCATAAAAATAGGTATGTATAATTTAGGTGACAAGTTGGTTGGGTGTTACTGTGAATTTTTGTTTTCTAAATGTTAGGTGACAAGTTGGTTAGGTGTTATTGTGAATTTGTGTTTTATTAATGTTTGGAATTTTGAGGTTAATAGTATTCCTAATGGTTTTAAAAAAACAATAATAAAAGTAGGGGGTGTGCGTGGTTCAGATTGAGCGGGTATAGGGAAATATTTTTTCCCAACTTGCCATTGACAGGTTGGGAAAATTCCAATCTGCCACCAACCCACCAACCTATGAATCTAGAACGTCGGTTAAAAATCTTAACTATTTCAACTCGGCGGGATGAGTAGGTTGGGAGGGTTGACAAGCTCAATTGACTAAATGAAATTATTTCAATTAAATTGAATAATTTTTGGTCCCTAATATAAGAAAAAAAAATTCTTTTTTTAATTAAAAATAATTACAATACTACATTTATTTTTATTAGAATAGCTGAAAATCTTATCAAACTTGAAAAACATCTTAAGATATAAAATTAGACGTATACATAGTGATGTAAGACAGAATCTACAATTTAATTTTTGTAATTATTTAATTACAAGGTAATTTTTATGTAGAAAAACGTTATTTTAGGTTTAGGGTTATTATTTCCTTATTTTTAGATGCTTTTAATGTTATTTAGGTCAAATTTGGTTCTTGTTATGGTTAGGTATTAATTAAGAGTTATTTTAAAATATATTTTCTTGTTTGTCAAGTTTTACAGAGCCCTTAAATAGACTCCTAAGTCTGTAAATGTTTTTTAAAAATAATTATTCAATCAATAAAATTCAAACTTTTATCTTTTTGTTTTCAAGTAGATTCTAGACCCTTTTTCCTTATGGATTCAAGGACCCTTGTGGATTCAAGGAACCCTCATAGATTCGAGGTTATTTTTAGAAGCAAACGTGTTTTGTTTCTTGTTTTCTAGAAATAAACTTGTTCTGCTTCTTGACGCTTCCACATCCCACATCAATTGGTATCAAGGTCTTGACTTATCCTGGTCTGGTGGCTGACGTATGAGACTACAACAATTCTGGTGATAGAAAATTTAGCAAGTATTACATGATGTACAACAAGCACTCACAAATATCTTTGCTAAGATGTCGTCGTTGGAGCATGGAAACAATAGGGATAACTGTCGTAGAGACATAACTCACGGACAACCTATTGGTAAGAAAATTTCATATAGACCTTATAGAAGAATTGCAAGTTTTAATGGTTATTTTTATAAAGAAGATTTTCTTTTGGTTACTTGATCTAGATGATTTATTTGACTTTGAGAATATTTATTATGAGAGAAAAGTTGGACTTGCTTTGTATAAACTTGGTGAGTATACCTTACGTTGGTAGGAACGAGTACAATCTGATAGAATTCAACAAGGTAAAGACAAAATTTGTTCATGGCCAAGGATGAATAAGATGCTTGCTATCAAATTTTATCCTTTGGATTGTGAAGAAATCTTGTCATAATACAAGATTATTATTGGCCAAGAAGTTCACACTTGAATTATTTTAAAGAGCCATATATTCCACCATTAAGAGAAGAATTACATGTTGAAGAAAATACCTTTCTTGAAGAATATGTACAAGTCAAAGAAGAAAATATAGAGATTTTTGAGGAAATTAATGAAGGCCTTGTTATAGAAGAGAATCTAAAATCAAGATTGTGGAAGAGATTAAAAAGGACCCTATTATAGAGAAAGATCTTGAAATCAAGATGGCAGAAACAACTGAAGAAGAAATTGAACAGGAAATTGTTAAGGAGTTTAACAAAATCAAATCAGATGATTACCAATATCAAGATTCTTTTATTTTGGTGGTAAGCGATACACTGAAATTTATTGATTTTATTGGGGTTGATAGATTTGATTCAATTGTCAGTTCTTATTTAGTAAATCCCTACAATTACATGAAGACCAAGGAAAAGGAAATTCAAATTGATATGTTTATTCCATTGATGAGTTGCAAGTATGGAAAGAAAATCAAAAGGCTCAAGCATTCAGAGTATTTGTTTATTGGGAGCAGAAGATTTTAGATTTCAAAGATGGACTCGAGGACAAGTTTGTTTCAAGTGGAGTGATCTAATGTAGGACAGAATCTACAATTTAATTTTTGTAATTATTTAATTACAAGGTATTTTTTATGTAAAAAAAACATTATTTTAGGTTTAGGTTTATTATTTCCTTGTTTTTAGATGCTTTTAATGTTATTTAGGTCAAGTTTGGTTCCTGTTATGGTTAGGTATTAATTAGAAGTTATTTTAGAATATATTTTCTTGTTTGTCAAGTTTTACGGAGCCCCTAAATAGGTCTCTAAGTCTATAAACGTTTTTTAAAAACAATTATCTAATCAATAAAAACTTTTTTCTTTTTCTTTTCTAGTGGATTCCAAACCCTTTCTCCTTGTGGATTCAAGGAACCCTCGTGGATTCGAGGTTAATTTTAGAAGCAAACTTGTTTTGTTTCTTGTTTTTTAAAAGTAGACGTGTTCTGCTTTTTGACACTTCCACATCCTGCAACACATAGAATAAGAATAATAACAAAATCTTAGAGAGGGCAACTAGAGTTTATTAAGGAACAGAAGTGTGAAAATGAAAAGATAAATAAATAAATAGAAAGTGCAAGAGATGAGAGAAATAAAGTAGGTGAATATGTGAGGAAGAGTATTTCAACATGAAAAAGTATATATATGTGTATATATATATATAGGTTGATGGATCAAGTTGTGGAGGGTTAGAAATATCTGAACTCATTATTCAAACCAGCCTCCTAGATTATTACTATATATACAATGTAATAAGTGTTTTATTTATACTTTTAAATATAGAAAACATCTATTGTAAACATCCAATATGAGATTCAATACATTAGTGACGAAGACACTCTTGGACCAAAGGGGGCAGTGGCCCCCCTAATGTTATTTATTTATTTATTTTTAGTATATATGTAGATCTTAATTTTAGCAATTTTATTCTATAAAATTACACTTTGCCTCCCTTAATAATATTATTAATTCTTTTGAGAGTAATGCTATAGTAACAAACATTTCAACAATATTTTTACAAACCGTTGAGATAGCAAATTCTTATTAGTTCGCATTTAGAACTACCACTTACATCACTTTTTTACATAACAATAACCACTAACCACATCAGCAATTTATAAAAACGTTTGTAACTCTAACATTTTCATCATTTTAAAAATTAAAAATTTATTTAAAGATATAATATCTAAAACAAAATATATAAGCCCAGAAGATTAGCCCAGTAATAAAAATTACCAATTGCACACAAAAAAATTAAGTCCAATCAACCAATTTTACTCAAAACAATAACTTAGCCCTTAAAAAAATTTTAAACCAACTAATTTTGTCCTTACCCAGCAATACACATCAAAAACATTAAATAAATAAATAAATAAAAAAAAAAAACTTGTGCCTAAACAACAGATTCAGAGGTTAGAACCGCAGCATGTAATCAGTAACAAAGCCGCCCCTTCTAATTCCAAGTCTTGGCTCCATCTCTACAATACATGCTTACATAATACAAAATTATCCAATATATTCCATGTAAACCGAGCAATACTAAACAAGGGAATTTAATAATTTATGACGAAAAAAAAAAAAAAAAAATACATAACTATATATGAATTAGGCTATCATGTATTCGAGATTCATATGCTTTTGGTGATTTTTTGATTTGATCAACTTTTCATCTGTTTTTAACCTCATTATTTATTTCCTTTTCTTTTTAAATATCATCGTGTTTAAGAAACAACACAACAATTATTTTCAAATTATCATATTTTGAAAAGCTAGCTAGCTGCCACTGGCCTTAACAACTTGGAAGTTGGAAGTTAACTAAACAATTTGCAGGCTAATATGGATAAACCAAATGTTAACTAAAAATAATTTTGACATGAATTTAGATTAAAGTGGTTTCATTACTGAACCAACGGCTCGTCAAATCGTGTAGTACATTCAAACACTGACACAATCATATATCTAAATGTTACCACGTGACTCAAATAAAATTAAAAAGTGATTCAAATGTTATTATTATAAAATAAAATTCGGTTGTTTTTTCTTCTACCTAGATTTCCAAATTTGGTGACTTCATTTTTGCATCTTATTTCTACACCTACCCTTCAAACCTTGTAGAGATTCAAGTAACTGATTTTATCATATATCTAAATGTTACCACGTGACACAAATAAAATTAAAAAGTGATTCAGATGTTATAATTATAAAATAATACTCGGTTGTTTTTTCTTCTACCTAGATTTCCAAATTTGGTGACTTTATTTTTGCATCTTATTTCTACACCTACCCTTCAAACCTTGGAGAGTTTCAAGTAACTGATTTTTTAACGTAAAATATAAGAGAATTGTATTTTGAATGATGTTCAGTCAAGAAATAATCAAATAAATGAAGGAGATAGCTAAAAGTCAGCAGACTCACAACAACATATTCAAATCATGGAGACTATTAGCCAAGCGAAGCTTATTATAAAGTTGAGAGAGCGGTTAAATAAAAATTCACATCAGCCATGGATCTTTCTTCCTCTCTTTTGTCACTGAAACTACCATTTATCAAACTGTTGCTCTCACTGTTAATAGTCACCATTAGAGGCGTGGCTGGAAGTTGCTACACATCTATCTATAGCTTCGGAGACTCATATGTCGATAGCGGAAATATGCAGTACCTGGATGCTGACGTTTTCGGCTGTTATGTGCCTCCATTCGGGGAGAGCTACTTCCACCTCCCAACAGGCCGTTGCTCTAATGGTCGTCTAATAGTAGACCTCACTGGTACGCATCCTTGCATGCATGCTTGCACTACTCTTCAAGCTTCATATATTCAACTCCCAACTATGTTAAGCTTCTTCTTTTCATATCTCTATTCTCTTTTTTTAATTTGTGGGTTTTCTTTGTTTTCTCTTCTATTGGGCGCAGCTGAGTTATTTGGAATGCCATTGCCACAACCATATCTTAAGACTTGGAATGAAAGTGTTGCAAATGTTCAAGAGGGTATAAATTTTGCAGTTTCGGGAGCAACAGTATTGGATGCATCTTTTTTCGAGGACATAGGATCAGTTGTACTTACAAACGTCACTCTAAGATATCAATTAAATTGGTTCAAGGACTTTCAGGCCTCTCTTTGCAACACATCTTCAAGTAAGTTAGCCATTTAATTTTGGTCGTCATTTTCTTCTTTTTCTGTTCTCCTAACGACCCTTTCTTTTATTGGAAATGAATGGTAAAATTTATGTTAATTTGGCAAAATTTAACTTACTTATTGGGTGCTAATGAATCCTCTAATCTGCAATGTAATTGTAAGTAGCAATTCAGAGAAAGTATAGACTGTTGCGGCGGAGTCATGAATTTAGGGGGGCACAGGATTAAAAAATTAATCTTAATTAATTTTAACAACAAATATTTATTTTATATCATTAAAATAATGAAAATAATATTCATTGTCAAGAACGGTCAAATCAAAATATCAATATAAATGCAAACACTTTGAAGATATAATTTGATTCTTCAAAATATATTAAAAATAAATTAATGTAAAAATATTAAGAATATAAAAATATAGCTGTGAAGTTTTACATGTGACTATGCCTTGAATGCTTTAAAAAAAATTATGTAAAATTTAACTTTTTATCTGTCTTGTAACATTATAGCTAGCAAAATAATTTTTAAATGTGTGAATAATATTGTGGGATCTAAATTTATGTTTGGATGAATTTTATGGGTACGTGAATAGTGACGTGAGATCCACATTTTTCAGCAAAATGCACAAACACAAACGTGCTCTCTATTTCAGTGCAATCCAAATACTCATTAAATAGTTAAAATATGATTTATAGCAAAAACTCTAAGTTTGAAACGGAGTATTTTTCTTAAAAAGTAGTGTTAAAATTTTTTTAATATAATTTATTGATAATTACCATAATAATACCCATTAACATAACCATTTATTTATTTATTTTTCAGAATTCTATGCTTTGAATTTGCTTAAAAGTCGGTAGGTTTTAAGAGTCCTAGTCTAGTAGTAGAAAAGTAGGTCACTGTAAAGGTGGTTTCATCATTATTAGGTGGGGACCAAATTTTAATATAAAATTTGCTATAGGTCCATTAGAAAATAAAAGTTGTCGTCGGAATTGTAGTGTACTTGTTACTAGCTGGTAGCTACATATCGTAATTGATGCAATTAGAATGGATGGTTAAGGTTTAAAATTACAAAGAAATAACTTTAAATTTTAATTATTAAATATAAAAAATAAATAAAAATAAAAATATATAGATAAAAAAGTAAAAAAAAAGGTAAATAAGAGTTGTGAGGGAGTTGGGTGAATTAAACGGTGCAATTACATTTACCAATAGGTGGAGAAAGTTATTTGTCAATGTACCGGAGTCTAATAAGACTTTTTAGTACAATTTTGTAATATAATAACTAAGGACTTTTTGGAAGTTCAGGCGTCAAGTAAGACTTTTTAGCACAAATTTTTTTTTTCGCTGAAAGACTTTTTAGCACAATTTAGTAATAAGCATCCGTGGTAAATGTTTCAAAAATTATGTCATTTTATCACATTAAATATGTATTTTATTATTTTATCATTTCATTTTACAACATCTCATTTATCAGATGTTTTATAATTCAATTCTATATATTAAAATAATATTTACTACACATTAAAATAATATTTACTATTCATCAACACAATAAACAAACAATAAATAATATACCACACATCTTCCGTACCGTGGCAAATTTGTCACGATACTGTTCAATGTTGGAAAAAAAAACCATATCCCACATCTACTAAATAGGCCCAAATTGGGTTTGGTGTGGGATATGTGCCAAATATTTTAATATTTGACACATATCCGACATCTACGGTAAGTGCTCTAATTAAGAACATCTATACCGTTAAAGTCAAAAATTTAGCAATTAACTCAAAAAAAAATTAAAGTATCTATTTTATCTTTTTAGTTTATAATATATCCAGCGTCATTAGATTTATATTTTTAACTATGTGATTAAAATAATATAAAAAAACTGATTAAAATAAAATAAAAAATATTCACCGCAACAACTTTTCAACCAGCCACAATCACCTCCACCTCCACCACCAGCAACAACCTCAACCACAACCCAAGGCAAGGAAAAGAAAAAACAAACCACCACCCAACACAGCCACAACCTCCAGAAGCACGGCAGCCACAACCACAGCTACCAAACCACCATTTCAATCACAACCCACAGTCAAATCCACAAACAAACAAAAAAACAAACCACCACCACAACTACCAAACCCATAGAAGAAAAAAAAAAAAAAAAATCAAACACCAAACCACCAAACCCATAGCCGCCAAAACACCACCACAACCACAACCACCATCACCACCCCCACAGCCACCAAACCCACAAAAAGACCCAAATACAAATTGGTAAACACACACCCAAATGCAAAATCAACCCAGCCAGCCACTGATCCCAGTCACTAATCCAGAAACAACCCACACCACCACTAAACCCATTGATTCAAACGACCCAACCACACAAATCAAATCCGACCCACATCGGCCCACCACCATGAACCTACACCTGACCACCACCACGAACCCACACCGACGATCTCAACGAACCTAGGTGACACCATGAGACACCACGAGGAGAAGAAAGGCTTGGTTCAGTTGAGAGGGAGATAGGGGTGGCGCTAGAGAGAGAGAGATGTTGAAAAGAATTGAGAGAAGCCGCAAAGAGAGAGAAAAAAATAAATAGAAAAGAGAGAGACCGAATATAATATATATATATATATATATTTTACATTTGAACTACTGTGCATAGACAAAAATAACTGTGCATCAAGGGCCAAATTATTTGGTTTCGGCTCTTCTAATGTAGCCTTATTTTTGTATGGGGTGGTGCTAAAAATGAATTTTCCCCCTTTTGTTAGACATGAATTTTGTTACTGTGCATATCAAAACAAAGAATTTTGTTATTGTAAAACACAGTTGCTTAGATATCCATTTTCTTCCTTAAAAAAAAGTCAATTTTCTCTAATAATGCAATGGTGATTTACAGAATGCAATGAAATCATTGGAAGCTCTATATTTCTTGTCGGAGAGATGGGAGGCGATGACTATAATTATATGCTCTTTTCTGGAATAAGCCTAGAAGATATGCCAGCATACGTGACACTGGTGGTAAAAGCAATGGCTACAGCCATTAACGTAAGAGCTTATGCTTACTTATACTGTAGAGAAATATTTATTTTCTTTATAACAATTTTTCTTAATATAGCATTTAGTTTATTACTTATAATAATTTTTAGTTTTGTACCTAGAACTAGAAGTGATATTTCGCCTGCTACAAGAACCAAGAGGTATGCCTCTCGCTGAGAATCTTCTTGGTAGTATTGTCGTGAAGCCTAGCTATCAACCTAAGGTGCCGATAAGTAAAGTCAAAAGGACCTTAGATAGGTAAAGGTTAGCGCGTAGGGGCGGACTAGTTGTTCATTAGGGCGAGTCTCAGCGAGACAGACTTATATGAAACCTTAGGCTTTGGCAGAATGTTCACTATTCCTTTCTTTCTGCGTTGGCCAGTCATGGGATTAGCCTTGAGTTTATGCTATCGGCTATTACTTCAATGAAAAGAAATGTCTAAAATTTATATATTTACTATTAGGGATTTGTACTTTTCATGTTTTAAATATCAAGTCTCTTGAACTAAACATGTTCCTCAAATACTATCTCCCAAATGAACTATTTAAAAAACAATTTATGTTTGTATATATGATTTAAACTATTGCCTTGCAGGAGTTGATTGACTTAGGGGCAGTGACTCTTTTAGTTCCTGGAATCTTGCCAATTGGTTGCACTCCATCCTACCTAACAAAATATGCAACTGAAGATACTGAAGAATATGACCATGAAACTGGCTGTCTTACAAAGTATAACAAGCTTGCTGAGTACCATAATGAACAACTGCAGAAAGAACTACAAAGTATTCAAGCACTAAATCCTCAAACCAATATCATATATGCAGATTATTACAATGCTTCAATGGGTTTCTTTCGTTATCCAGCCCAATATGGTAACTCAATCTTCTTAATAATTTTCGTTGTTTCCCACATTATTGCCAAAATTGATTGAATATTATTATATATGTTAGTAGAACTCTTGCTTGAGAAAAATGAACAATAGGATGGCAAGAAAGTTAATTAATGGGACATTCAATTGCCCGTTTTCTTTCTTTCTTCTTCTAACTTCTTTTAGTACAAGTCTCAAAAAGATTTAAATCCAATTTCATTTTGTAGAGGCCCTTTGATCCCTTATATTCAAAAGCGTTAGAACCCTTTGAAGAGACAATATTTATTATACCAAAAGCTTTGGTGCTAATTAATGTCTATTTCAGGGTTTACCCGTGAAGGAACACTCAAATCATGCTGCGGAGGGGGGGGCCCATACAATTATAACGCATCACTGGGATGCGGCCAGCCATCGACAATTCTTTGTGATGATCCTTCACAGTATGTTAGTTGGGATGGCGTTCACTTAACAGAAGCAGCATATGCATGGATTACCGTTGGTTTACTAGAAGGGTCATACACCACTCCTCGACTTAGTACCTTGTGCATTTCAGAAAATGCCACAAAAATTCAAATGACCACACATGTAAATAAATCATTTTCGGAGCATTAGGCATTTTAATATTCTATGAGTTTTAGCATTAGGCATTTTTGTTTTTCACTTTTTGTGGAATAAAACTTTTCTTTGGATTATTTGCAACATGTCAAGTAAAGTAACAATTTCTTTTTGTCAGTGTTAATTAAAATTACTTGGTTTTGTGAGCTGTTTCAATTTTCCGGATAATAACATTGGTGGAATCTAGTATCCCTTCACTGTGTATATATATATGGACAAAATTAAATACAATACTTTATGTGCTGTTCTTTAGGTTCTCCTCTTAAAATTCAGTCATATGGTTACTTAACTAAAAAATACATTTTCTTCTCATAAGAAAAAATCTACATGTTAGAATCTTAAGAAATGAAACTAAGGAACAGCACATTAAATATTGTACATAAGTCTTGCCCTATATATATATATATAAAAGAAGATATTTTCCAATTTAGACAAGACAACAGTTATTCTGAAGAAAAAAAATACAAGAGAACAGGTTTTGGGAATGAAAGAGATCTCGCTAAATCTAGGATGCATTGGGACAAAAACTTGTACTTCAAAATCATAAGGCAAGTATCCCATTGCAAAAATGACCATAAAGTAGCATTGAATTTGGAAGTGAAGAGTTGAAAATGTTTTTCCTTTTACATTTTGAATAACATGTTTCTTGAAGTACTAAACATATCTTAGATCTACCCAATTACAAGTAAAATGCATTTTATCAAAAGATTAGCCAATTACAATAAAATATAACCCTAACATCTGTAATACCGAGGCTAATTTCAACGCCAAACATGAGCATTCAGTCATTTTCTCACTCTCTCAAGCCTAGCCAATCTTAAAAAAGAAAAAGGAAAAAAAAGACTTTGTTGCAAAAAATCTGTCCTCGCCCATTTAGGCTAGTAGATCGGAGAAAAAAAAAAGATTTTTATTGCAAAAAAAGCTCCATTTCATATCTCTATTAGCAATTTTGCAAAATCGGTTCAACCATTCTAGTTTTTGGTTTTTCTGGTTGAATTGTCGGTTACCTGTTTGGATACCACTTATTACTAAAAATTGAAAACTGAAAATTGAAAACACTGTAGCAAAATAATTTTTAAATATATGAATAGTACCATGAAATCCAATTTTAAAGAAAAAGTTGTTGAATGAAGGTACTTGTGGGTCCCGTGAACAGTGCACAGGACCTATAGAAAAAAACGCTTCCTCTGGGAAATGTGCAAAACACGCTTCCCAAATGGAGGCTAAATCTACTTTTTCTTACATTTTTGGTTTTTAACCATAACCAAACCGGATTGTTGTCCGGTTCTCAGTTGAACTAACCGGTCTGGTCTATTTTTAAAACCATGAAAAAAAATAACGGAACCATTGATTGTGATAAAAGTACAGTCACATGTGATGTTGGTACTGCATAATGTGAGGATAGAACTGTCAAATGTGAGGAAAAAAAAAAGTGAACCATCAAATGTAACAAAAATACAGTCACATGTAATGTTGGTACTAAGGACGAAGCTATTGTTGGACATTGGGGGGGCAGTGGCCCCCCTAGATTTTTTAAAGAAATTTTTATTATATATATAATATATTTTTTTAGCAATTTGTTTCAATAGAATTTCAATTTTCCCCCTCAAAAATATTATTAATATTTTTAAAAGTTATAAAAAAAAATTAGCCCAGTAGCAAAAATTAAGCCCAAACAACGCTCCAAAACAAACCCAAGCAAAAAAAAATAAATATAAAAATATAAAAAAATCAAAGCCAATTCTACCTAGAGGTCTAACTAGTCTAAGAGTAGGAAAACACCCAATGGCAAGGCACACATACAACAAAAGGGAAAAGAATGGGATTTCTAAGCCACTCAAAATAAATAAATAAAAATAAAACCTAACTTAAGGCAGAACACAGAAGACCTCAAACTGAGGAGTTGGGTAGCGGCAAGCAACAGAAGCAGAGGCAAACTAGCACACCACGCCTGACTCCACCAGCCACCACAAGTCCACAGCATCACTGCCCTGCCCCTGTCAGCTTAAGCCTGGTAATTTATATCCAATCTCTTTTTTTTTTTTTTTTTTCTTTGAATGAGAATATTGTATCCCTCCCTCTCATATGTGAATTTCTAATGCTTGTTTGATTAAATTGTGAAGAAAATTTAAAAAGAGGCAGAGATGAGAGACATAGAAGCAGGGATGGTAGTTTTTTTTTTTTTTTTTTTTGGGTTAAAGGGATAATATATTAAAACACTAACCAACCACAGCAATAAGTCTGTTAGAAGATGTTGCTGCCCTGTTACAAGAAGCAGGGATGGTAGTTTTGTCTAGACCCATCTTTCTCTCTTTAATTAATGACAAAATTTATATATAAATAAATATATATATATATATATATATATATATATATATATATATATATATTATAAATAAAAAGCTGTTCAGCCAGCAGTCCTCTCTTTGTTTAATGAAAAAGCATAAACAAACACAACACCAGCAACACATCAACACCTATTGCAGCCCATGTGATGTCATATGCTTTTTATGTAGTTTTGTCCGTTAGTAGTTTGGTGTCTTTTAAAAAATTAAAGAGATGCTTTTTGGAAAAATGATTAAAGAGATTTTTTGCAACTTTAAAATTTATTAGTTAATTGTTGAGCACTTGTGTGTGTAGTGTTTGTCTATTATGTATATTGATGGTAGATTATTGACCATATAATGACATGATAATTTTAAATTATATTTTATTTGTACATTATGAAAAAGTCAACTATCATATTTAATTTTTTCAATAGAAAATTTTGAAATGATTTAGAAAGTAATACTAGTGATGTAACATTGTCAACCACTAATGTTAAGGAAACTCTCGACGTCCCAATTGAGGAAACTCTTGACGTCCCAATTGAGGAAAATCTTGATGAACCAGTTGAGGAAAATCTTGACATCCCCATTGAGGAAAATTCTGCCTCTTCTAACTCTAAGTCCTAACTCCGTCCCTAGTTGATACTACATAATGTGAGAATGAAACCATCAAATATGATGTTTTGATAACCTAACAGATTGCTACTTGTAGGCACCATACCCAAAATAAAGGTACTATAGAACTACCCAACAAATGTTCAAAAGGCAGCCGAACACTTTTTTTAAATAATGGTAGGCAACAAACTTCTTTAAGAGATGCAAAAATCTGGTTAAGGGTTTCTTACATTTAATGCACAACTGTATTAATCCTTGGACAGTTGCTTTTGTTATTAGATAACAATCTATATATTCAACATACATGTCTGGCAACTCATCTTCATCCACGGCTATTATCATGAAGCTTTTTCCCCTTCTATCCTTCTTATTCTTCACTTTGGGGACAGTACTATCAAGTCCTCAGCGATATGAGTCAATTTTCAACTTTGGGGACTCTCTTAGTGACACAGGCAATTTTCTTCTTTCTGGCGCCCTTGCATTTCCAGTAATAGGGAAGCTCCCTTATGGTGTGACCTTCTTTCAACACGCAACTGGCCGGTGCTCCGATGGACGCTTAGTGGTTGATTTCATTGGTATTTTGACTTGCTTTTCTTCTTCCTTCATTATTTTTATTAGTTAAATTCCTATATTCAATTCACAACAAGATCATATGAAAATGAAATTGAGCTTAAAAGCTGTGGTTTAGAGAACAAAACTTGGTTCGAATTAATCTAAACTCTTCCACTAAATAATAATAAAACAAAGAAAAACTATTTTTAAATGCTAAAGCAGTGATACAAGTAACAAAGTTAATAAGAAATAACACATTTGACTCTTCAAAACATTTCTTTTCTCTTTTCAGTAAAATTTAAAAGAGCATATCTAAGAATAACCAAAAATAGGTCCAAGTCCAGCTCTTCAATACCACTCAAATTTTTGCAAGACACTAGGTACAGTGCTCAACAAGTTTGTAGAGCACTAGCGCTTTGTACGATTTTTATATATATTTAAAAATTTTCACTCTGCTAACTAAAAAAATAATAATTTATGATGAGTATTTTCATTGAATGTGAGCAATTCCAATAAAGATGCTAAATTGACTAAAAAGTCAATTTAGCAACCAATTCCTTAAAAATGTTTCTACAGCAAAGAAGTAAACTCAAAAAAATTAGAGTTTGAGCTACACTTAAACTTAAAACAAAATTTATCTATTTATTTTAATGTGAGGGTTTAAAAAAAAAATATTTTAATGTGTTGATGGTTGTGATTGTTGTTTATTATGTTAGATATATTATTTTATTGTGTTGTTTATATTTTTTTAATGTGTTAAATGTTAAAATAAAATCTTTAATATTAGATATATTATAAAGTGAGACGTTAAAATAAATAAAAGAGTATTTTGAGTTGCAAAAAACTATATTTTTTAACAACTTTGCTATGAATGGTTGATAAGAAAATAAAGAGTTTGCTATATTGAGTGTAATTAAAAAGTGAGTATAGAAAAATGACTTCACTTTGAAATCGATATGGATTGTAAAATCCCATGTCAACGTTAAATTATTAATCAGCTGTGGTGAAATTAAAATGTAGCTGAGGCATATGGGCTGCCATATCTTCCTCCCTATCTAGCAATAGACAATGGTCATGATTTCAAGCACGGAGTAAATTTTGCTGTTGCTGGAGCCACCGCACTTGATCCACAATTCTTCAAAGAACTAAAACTGGAATCACTCCTATGGACTAAGGACTCTTTGAGCATTCAGCTTGGTTGGTTTAAGAAACTGAAGTCCTCCCTCTGTACGACCAAACAAGGTGACATTTACCTAAAACCTGTAATAACACTAATCCTTTTTTTTTTTTTCAACATCAACTTTTTATGATATATACAACCTTTCATTTCTGTCATAGATTGTGACAACTATTTCAAGAAGTCGCTCTTTCTCGTGGGAGAGATTGGTGGAAACGATTACAACTACGCTTTCTTTGTCGGTGGAAGCATTAAAAAGCTTCGAGCTTTCGTCCCCGTTGTCGTTGATGCAATTGCTAAGGCCACCAGTGTAAGCTCACTCATAAATGATCAAACTCTTCATGTCGGGCTAGACAGGTGGCCAAAATCATCATTAAAATATTACAAATATGATACTTACAAAAAATTTTAATCACAAAAAAATAGTAATTCAAATTTTCCTTTATTATATATGTCTGTTTAAATGAGACCCATATATTTATTACGTCAATTTTTATTTTTTTTGAACTAAAATATGTGGTAACTTTATCATTTTTCTTAACTTTTTTTTTTTTTTTTTTTACTTAAAACATATTAAAAATTTTACTGTTGTTTTTATTATTTTTTTGGCTATAAAATGTTTTACAGAAAACACTTTCATCATTTTATCGTGTTTATTTCATCGTAAAATTTTTTGTCAAACTTTAAAATATTTTCCATTGACCGTAAAATGTTATAAAACGTTTTATCTTACAAAACTTTGATAAAACATTTTACAAAAACATATAGTGACAATCCGGCAACCAATGAATATAACTAGTAGAATAAGTAATGTTAGGAATACTACAAATTTAATTTATTATGTAAGTGTTACAAATTGACGTGTCACTAATAATAAAATGAAATTAAAACACTCGATTATTATCATATTGAAGTGTGCACATTTCAAATTGATTTCTGCATCAGCCTGTAAACATTTTGTAATAAAATTTAACATTTATTCGGTAAATTTAAATAAGTTAATAAATGAGTATCTGAATCACTTTTTTTTAAAAAAAATTATTATTAGTAAATTAGTAACACATCAGTTTGTAAAAGTTATCACAGCATCACTAGGCTGGCTAGCTCTCTCACTCTCTCTCTCTCTCTCTATTTTTTTTCATGAGATTTCACGTTTCATGATGATTAGGCATTGATAGAGGAAGGTGTGGTGGAGCTAGTGGTGCCGGGTAATTTGCCAATTGGGTGCTCAGCCGCGTATATGACCTTGTTTCAAAGTCCTAACAAAGCTGACTATGACCCAAAAAATGGGTGCCTAAAGGCTTTTAATTCTTTTGCTAAGTACCATAACAATCAGCTAAAACGTGCTCTCGAGATGCTGAGACAGAAGTACCCACATGCAAGGATCATTTATGCAGACTATTATGGTGCAGCCATTCGATTCTTTCACGCACCGCGACATTACGGTGAGCTTTACATGTTTCTTCCATTTATGTGTGCGTTTTTTTTTTTTTTTTGGTTCCAAAATCAAGACTTGTAAGTAACACATCAAAAAAAATGTAGACATTACACTAATATTAATATTCAAAGTCAAATTTCCATATATACAAAGATTTAATTTTTGTCACACCGTATAATTAACTAATAGTCATTTGGAAATGAATGACATGCTAAGATGAAATCCACTTATTTTAAAATGAATTAATAGAATTTTAAAAATTCATTGAGACAGTTATTTTAAGTACCTTAGAAGATCTTAATCGAACATGCATGAACTAACTTAGTAATGGTGTGATGTCATTCCAATGGAGCAGTCAATAGTTCCATTAAAAGTGAGTCACCTTATTTCAAGAACCATTTGGACATACCTACTTTATTTATTTCCTACTTGAAACTCTCCTAACTGTTTGATAAATACAACCACACTTATACCACTCTTTTGGCATTAATCCAATTTACTCTTTTTATTGGGCATGTGGCATTGGTTGTTGACAATATTTTGTGTGTGTATATATATATATATAAAGAGCCAGACTTATATACAATACTTAATTAAGTGCTGTTTTTTAGGTTCCCTTTTTATGATTCTATCATATAAATTTTTCCTTATGAAAGTGTATTTTTTAGTTAAGAAGCCACATGATAAAATCTTAAGAGGGGAACCTAAGGAACAGTACCTAAAGTACTGTACCTAAGTTTTGTCCACATATAAAATAAGTTTTTTTTTTTTTTTTTTTTTTTTTCCTTGAACCTAAGGATACTACTTGTGCTAGTCATAATCTAGCCTAATGGGACATGGAATTTTACCATTTCTGATGTTCCAAGCTCATTTTTGGAGGATAAAGAGGTAGGGATCATGATTCTCTCCATTTCAAATGAAATAGGAGAGAGTTTTTGGTCTTGACTGTTGATCAAGCCATTACATTGATTAATTAGTCTAGCTGGAAGTGTAATCTATGATACCTATGCAAAGTTAATTACTGCATTATCTAAGTTTAGGTTTATTGATGCATGCAGGTTTTTTCAATAGTACTCTAACAGCTTGTTGCGGAGGGGGTGGACCATACAATTTCAACAATTCAGCAAGGTGTGGCCACATTGGATCCAAAGCTTGTAATAATCCATCAGCTCATGTAAACTGGGATGGAATTCACTTAACAGAAGCATCTTACAGGCATATTGCTAAGGGTTTGATCAGTGGTCTCTTTTCCACTCCACCCCTATCCTCTCCCCTCTGAGATAGTCCAGAACATATCTCAATGCTTGGCACACGAAAATGGCTAAACCAAGAAAAAACAAAATTTCAATGAAGATTTTTTGTTCCAACTTGCTTATCTACTTGGCTCTACCTAGTCGGTGGAGTTTAAGTGTCACTTTTCTCGTTGGTTGGGCACTAATGAATGAGTAGTCTGTGACCCTTCCCTATTGTATGTTACTTTATTTCCTCTAAATTCCTGTTCTGCATTACGTAACTAAAGACTTATGCGTATGAGAAATTCTCTTGTGGTCAATATTATTTATTGTGTGTTAAAATTTATTATTGATTAAATGGTTAAATTTAAAGAATTTTATCAAATTAAGCTCTCCACAAGAGTTATGACCAGTAAAATTTTATATGAACATTGATCAAAGAAGAAGCCACTAGCTGTTACGGACCAGCTTGTTGAAGTGGATTTGGACAGCAGCTCACGACAGATTATGCAACACAGTTGTTACTATCCCTTGGCTGCTCTGGATGAGTGTTATCTTCTGCACAAGATTGGTTCTAGCTTGTTGAAGCTATCTGATTTTTTAGGATTTGTTTAGGAGTTATTAATGGTTATCTTGCTCATGTTTATAGGGTTGCTTTTCAAATGACTCTGCTTGGGTGTGTCGAACAGAGATAGGAGTTGAAAATAGGATAGGAGTTGATGTTATTTTATGTTATTTTATATTTTTCAATTAGGAATGCATTGTATGCTCAGTTGGAGGCTATTTATAGCCTGCGTTTAATAATAAGTCATCTGAATATTCTAGTAAAAAATCAAGCTTTTGCTTGCTAAGGAGGTCCCAGTTATCCCTCGAAGCATAACCAGAAATTTATCCTTCTTCTTTATTGTTAATTCCAGAATTTCCTTGATCTAACCATAGCCCCATGCGGGAAAAGAGGTGCAGCACGCGGCCGAGGTGGGGGCATATCAGTTTGGTATCAAAGCAGGTTATGTCTAAGGATTGTGTGGGTAGATTGGAAGGTGAGGTTAACAACCTGACTTCCATGGTTTCGGAACAACAGAAGGTGATGAAGGAGATACAAGAGATGCTTGCAGAAATGCATACGCATTTTGAAAAGCATACGCATTTTGAAAAGCATACGAGTACTCATAGCAGCAAAAGGGTAGAGAGTTCTCATCGACATAGTGAGGGAGAAAGATTTTCAGGTAGATTCAACTCAGGCTAGTGGGGCTCAAATGGTGTGTAGAGTCGAATAGTTTTTTGAGTTTCAAAAAATTCCCACAAAAGATCAGTTACCTTTGGTTGCTTACCACTTGGAGGGAGAAGCTCAACTGTGGTATTAATTACTTAAGGGTGAAGGGGAGGAACTCACATGGACTACACTTAAGGAAGGGTTGTACACAAGCAAGGACAGAACCAAGATTCAAACTTAGGGGGGGGGCAAAGTTCTTTATTCAAGAATTTTAGAAAGTTGGAATATTAATACTAGAGGTTGACAATGATGCATTATTAGCATTAATTTTTTAATTTTTTTGTATTTTTTCTTCTTTTTTTTTAAATCAATAATAGATATTTATAAATTTTTTTTTAAAAAAAAATCTATTTATTCTTTTCACATAATTCTATACCTAATAAATTCATAATGCTATATATAAAAGAGTCTAAAAAAGAAATGCAAAAACTATAGTTAAAAGCTCAAATCCATGTCTAGTATTACATTAATAAAACAATTAAAATAATGGTTAATCAACATCATGCACTAATATTTAGCGAAAAAAATGGTGAGACAATTATCGTTGTCTTTGTTAAGGAATTTTTTATTTATAATTACTTGGTTAAGGTTGCAGTAGCATAAAAATGTGAGATCTTTTCCTTTAAAAAATTTCCATTTTGAAAAAGTAGTAAAAAAAGAAAAGAAAAAGAGATTTGTTAAATAATCACATGATAATGAACGGAAACTTTGAGTCTTCAACTATGTAAATAATAAAACTTTTCCCATCACTACATTAATTTAGCTAAGGCACAAAGTTTATTACCAATAGACTAATCAGACACATGCTGGTGGCAGTTTAGGTAAGGCACAAAATAGTAGATTTTTGTTTCACACGTATATTACATTTATGCATGCATGCCAAGTGTGTCCCAAAGTTAATAAAACATTAAAAATTAATAAAATTCTATCATTCAAAAAAAAAAAAAAAATTATCCACGGGTTGTGTTAAAGAGTGTAAGGTTGAATTTATTCAATCATGTGTTGGCTTTATTCCATGCCAAATTTGCTTGTAATTTAGCAATTAGATACCCTGTATTTAGGTGGGATTTATGTAAGGGTTGTGTGTGAGAGAGTGTGAAGAAAACTCAAGATGTGCGCAATCAAAGGAGTCTTGTGACTAACTCGCGATTAGCAAGTCGCCAAAGTGGCACACGTGTGGAGCATGCAAGGAAGATGAAGGGTCATGACAGCTGGAGCATTACAAGACAAACATTCCAGTCTAGCCAAGCAGTTAGCTCGCGACTTAGACTCGCGACTCATTCCAGTCGCGAGGTTGAGTCACCAGAATGCCTTGTTTGGATGAAAACTGACTTTTCGCATTCCTCATACACTCTACTATAAATACTCTTATAACCATGAAATGTAGAGAGCTTCCAAAGAGAATTTTGAGAGAGAAACCCTAGAGAAAACAAGATTGACTCATCCACAATCTTTATTATTTGATTCTCCAAATTCCTCTACTCTCACCCTCTCCATTGACATATCCTTGAGAGGTACATTTGCCAAATCCTTATCTCACCATACCCATATCAGTGAGGAGGTGTTTTGGTGCTTGGGAAGCAATTCAGAGAGGACCAATTCGTTTGGTTGATGCAATGGGCTTATTGCGGGATCCGGTAAGCTAGAGAAGACAAGGTTCGGCGTAACCCTGTTGGAACAAGAAGCTTGGAAGGCTTAGGTGCATTGGGTAGATTAGGCTTAGAGGTTCTTTTGCTATTCATGTATCCCAGCTTCATTCTCTAGTGGATTATTGACCGCTTGGAGGGCGGCGGAGAGGTTTTTCGCTGAGTACTTCGGTTTTCTCTTCGATAACACATCACTTTGTTATCTTTGTGTTTGCATCTCTCTTTCCTTTCTCTTTACCTTTTAACTACTGCTGTGTTGGTAATTAATTATGGTTTAGAGTGTGTTACCAATTTGGATATAGCTTATATTTCATATTCCGCACATATACTGTTTGATTATAAATTTGTGTTGGTAATTTTGTATTTGGGGGTCTAAACGTTCATTGGTGTTTTATACGCTATTTGAACTTTCAAAGAGCAGCAGCTCTTTAAAAAATAAATTTTTTTCATGGGTTGAGTTAAAGACACCAACTGATCCAAGTTGCTGGTGACACTAATTGGTGTATGGATGGAGTGATTAGCAGCATAGGAGTTGTCTCTGTGACTATGGGGTAGAGTCATTTGAGAGGGACAAAGAGCTCTCAAATTAGAGGTAAAAATTGGGTAAAGGTTATTGAGTTTTTGTGATTTGTTTTGCTAGGATTTATAATTGATTTGTTATATTTTTTTTTCTTTACTTAGACTGTGTCTAAAGATTTTTTATTTTTTTATTTTTTTTATTATTATCTAAATATGTGAATTGTTTTGTAGATTTTCCTTGTTGTCCAAATTTGTAAATTGTCCAAATGTTTAGCTAAATGTTTTCCTTGATATTCTTGGGACAACCAGGCAAGGGATGATTTGATAATTTTTTTCATTTTTGGTTTCATGGGTCAGCTTGTAAATTTTTTGGGAGAGGAGGGCCAAGTATATTAATTTTAGAGCCAAAAGTAAATTTTTTATGCTAATATATATACTAGGGAATTTATTTTTCAAATGCTGGGGGGGGGGGGGGGGGCATGGTCCCCTTCAGCCCTTCGGTAGTTTCGTCCCTGTACAAAAGGTATTGGCCAACTAAATATGTAGATTTTTTTGGTGATTTGACTAAACTTAAAAAAACTAGAACAGTACGAGAGTATCAAAGTCAATTTGAGATACTACTTAGTAGAGTAGGCAAATTACCAGGTCCTCAACAAGTTGGGTGTTTTATTAGCGGTCTTAAAGACTACCTGAGAGTTAATATTCAAGCACTCAAGCCTACAACTTTAACATTTGCAGTGGGGTTGGCTCGGTTATACGAGGCCAAAAATTAAAACCAGCAAAGGGTGTTTAATACATCATATAATAAGAAGCCAGTTACAGCATCTAATTCAAGCCCAATCAATGGCTGCTAACACCACCATCCAGAGGCTAAATTCGATGGAAATCAAGGAGTGGCAAGAAAAAGGTTTGTGCTTTTATTGTGATGAGAAGTTTGGGCCCAGTCATTGTTGTAAACATCTCTTTTCCATTGAAGCATGTTGGTCTGACGATGAAACAGAAGTAGAGGATCAAGAAAATGAAGAGGAACAAACAAGGTCTACTGAGGAAGCACTTGGCATTTCTCTACATGCCATAGCAATGACACCTACTCCTCAAACTATGCGGGTCAAGGCTTTAAGGAAGTGGAGGTTACTCACAATTCTGATAGACTCGGGGAGCACCCATAATTTCTTGAGTGAAGGCATGGCAAATAGATTAAAGCTACCACCGTGTAAAGTGGGCAGATTTGATGTGACAGTAGCAAATGGAGAGAAGTTGATGAGTGGGGGAAGATGTCAAGGGGTGCAGGTAGAAATGCAAGGTAATGCCTTTGTCTCAGATTTTTATTTATTACCATTGGAGGGGTTTGATGCAGTTCTGGGAGCACAGTGGCTAATTACTCTAGGCCCTATTCTATGGGCATTCTCAAGAATGAACATGAAGTTTAGGATGGAAGGAAAAACAATAGAGTTGCAGGATCTAACAAAACCAACTAATAGGTTGGTTAATGAAAAGGAAATTAAACAAGAGATCAAGAAAGAGAAACGGGGAATTTTGCTGCAATTGTTCTCTCTCTATGCAAGTGCACCAACAACCCAAGTTGGTAATTCTGCAGATACAGGATCGCTCTCACAATAGGTGCTGTCTTCGTTCTAAGATCTCTTTGTCGAACCTATGGGGCTTCCACCTTCAAGAACTCATGATCACTGGATCCCCTTGACGCTAGGAAGTCAACCAGTTTTGGTGAGACCATATTGTTATCCTCATTTTCAAAAAGCTGAAATTCAAAAATTAATTTCAGAGATGTTGGAATCAAGAGTAATCCAGCTAAGCCACAGTCCTTACTCCTCTACTGTCATTCTTGTGAAGAAACATGATGGGTCTTGGAGGCTTTGCATTGATTATAGGCGTAGACACCACATTTTGTATCCCTTATGACTCTGGCCCCCGTTCCCCAATGATACTCAAACTCTAAGGCCTAGGGCCAATTTAGAGCCCAATTAGATATTAAATTGACTTGAGGAGTGTTAAAATGGAAAACATAACCTTTTAATGAGAAAAAATCTATTTTTGGAAATAAATGGACTAAGGTAACCCTCGGCCTGCATACGGGAGCTAAAGCATGCGTACACAGGCACGATCCTAGGCACATAACTAGGGTTTCAGAAGTATAAGAAAAACAATTTTTCTGCAATAATGACTGAGGTTTGGAACAAATCTCACATTGTCTGGGAGCCGTTCTAAACCCCATTTTTTCCACTATAAAAAGCCTTATGAAAGTACAATTAGTGTGTAAAACACGAATGAATGTTTAGACCCCCAATATTAACAATACCAACACAAGCTTATACACAAACAATATATGTGCGGAATGATGAATATAAGCTATATCCAAATTGGTAAAACACTCTAAACCATAATTAATCACAAACACAGCAGAAGATAATCACAAACACAACAATTAAAAGGTAAAGAGTAAGGGAAGAGAAATGCAAACACAAAGATAACACCGGCACATGTTATCGAAGAGGAAACCAAAGAACTTGACGAAAAACCTCTATGCCGCCCTCCAAGCGAGCAAATGATCCACTAAAGAATAAAGTTGGAATACATGAATAGCAGAAGACCCTCCAAGCCTTGTCTACCTAATGCACCTAAACCCTCCAAGCTTCTTGCTCCAATAGGGTTACTCCTAACCTTGTCTTCTTTAGCTTCCCGGATCCCGCAATAAGCCCATTGCATCAACCAAATGAATTGGTCATCTCTGAACTTCTTCCCAAGCACCAAAATACCTCCTCACTGATATGGGTATGGTGAGATAAGGATTTGACAAATGTACCTCTCAAGGATATGTCAATGGAGAGGGTGAGGGTAGAGGAATTTAGAGAATCAAATGACAAAGATTGTGGATGAGTCAATCTTGTTTTTCTCTTGGGTTTCTCTCTCAAAATTCTCTCTAGAAGCTCTCAACATTTCTTGGGTATAAGGGTATTTATAGTGGTGTATGTAAGGAATGCGAAAAGTCAATTTTCATCCAAACAGGGCATTCTGGCAACTCAGTCTCGTGAGTGGAACGAGTCACGAGCTAACTGCCTGGCCAGATTGTACATTTTTTCCTGTAGTACTCTAGCTATCGTGACCCTTCAGTTCCTTGCATGCTTCACACATGTGCCACTTTGGCGACTTGCCAGTCGCGAGTCAATTGTGAGATCCAGTCGCAAGGCTCCTTTGTATGCACACATCTTGAGTTTTCTTCACACTCTCTCACACACAACCCTTACATAATTCCCACCTAAATATAGGGTATCTAATTGCTAAAATATAAGCAAATTTGGCACGGAATAAAGCCAACACATGATTGAACAAATTCAACCTTACATGGTACATTTTCAAAACACACAGAAGTTCCACGGGAAAAGCTTAAGATTCACTAGAAAATAGTGAATCAAAATGGAGTTTTTCACACCCTTAAGTCATTTTTATTTGATTGGGACCTTTTCTGGCCCCAATCTTTTAAGTTTAAGATTACTAATCACTTTTTCATTGAATTGTGATAGATTTGATTGAAGGGAACGGTAAAAAAAAAAAAAAGCATGGGAGCTTTTGCTTTAAGGTACGCTTTAAAACCTTTCTTTTTCTTTTCTGTCTTAATGTTTGTTTTAATCTACTTTTTGTGTTTAGTTTATGTTTATCTAGGTTAGTTTTAGGTTTTCTCTATGTCCTTAAGCATGCTAGGTTGTTAGATTTTACTTTTTGGTTGCTACTCTGTTTTTGTGTTGATTAGGGTTTCTAGGTAAGAATTTGCGTACACATGATCTAGCCTACTCACGCAGGCTGAACTCATGCATACGCAAACCTAATCTAACATGCGTGATGTCGTTACCTTGAAAACCCTAATTTTTGTTTATTTTAATTCTGTCTTCACATGTTTCTCTGCATAGCCTCTTTTTCACATGTTTTAAGCCTCATCAAATGTTGGTTCACCTTTTCAAATGCTTGTTGGTTTTTACATGTCTAGATTAGGGTTTAGTCTAAGGTTTCTTCATTTTAATGCCATTCATTCACATGTTCATGCATTGATGCCATAGGAGCTGTACTGCTGAGAGGTAAGTCAACGATAAGTCATGCATTAGTAATGCTCATGCATTTGTGTTAGGTTTTCTTAGATGTATGATTAGGGTTTCTAACATGTTATATGATTAGGGTTTCTAACATGTTAACTTTATGTGTTTGATATGTTTTGTTTAATGATGTGCTTGTTGCCATGTTTTCTCTAGATAGGGTTTTTCATATGTTAGATGTATGATTAGGTTTTCTTTTGATTGGTTCTCTGTTTTGTTTGGTTAAGTATGTTTGTCTAGGGTTAAGGTTGCCATGCTGTTTGTTAGATGCATGTTAGTGTGTGTGTGTGAGTCTAGAATACAAGTATTTAGATAATTTTTAATAGGGTTAAGATATAGGACACAATGATGGGAGGCCAACCTTAGGGTTAGGTGATCTTGGGTGTCTAACACCTTCCTAAGAGCATACCTAAACTTCATACATAAACTCTGGTAGTAAGATCAAAGGTCCTTCATCAAAAGGATGCTATATTCATGGTTCCTAGACCACATAACTAGGTGGTGACTCCATTTTCCGTTGTGCCCACGGTGGCGACTCCACTGGGGATTGTGAGTTTAATTCCTATGTGTCCAATATCTTAACTTTAATAAAAATTGTCTCAATACTTGTTTTGCACACACATCACTTGTTCTTTTGTCCCTTAACCTTGGTTAGTGGTGAGTTGGAAGATGAAAGGATCCCTTCAAGCCCAAATTTTCTAAAGTTCATTCCACCAACTCATAATCGGTGCCATCGCCTATAATGGGCCTTGAGTGCATTAAAGGTTTTGTACCAATCCACTATAGGGTCCACTTAGGCCCTTGGTTGGAACATAGCCCACCTAGTTGTGAGTGACCTACTTATCTATCCTTTTAGCCTTCGGGAGCCTATCCACACTAGAGAGATCCTAGATCCTACCATGACGGGTACCCTTTATATATCTCTTGTTTGTTCAACCATATATCATGTGTTCACCCAATGCTAAGGGACAAATAAAAGATATAAAAATGGAAGGGATGACCCTAAAGTTATGGTATACCCTAAGATGTTGTGGGACAAAAGAAAAGAAGTTCTCACATATAAGAGGCTTATCCCTAAATCCAAAGGTATATCTTAACTTGAAAGGTTCATAAGACCATAGCCTAATTGCTATTATGGGCCTAAGTGGGAAAAGCCATGTTAGGTTTTTGAGTTTGTAATGTTGGCAAACCATGACAAAAACTAAGTCTCATTGGTTTAGAATGGTCTACATTGAAGTCTAAGACAAAAAACTCAAGTTTGGGATGAAAAAAAATGAGTTACAATCTATTTCGTTCGATTGGTACTTGATTGGTACCCGATCGATCGAAAGTCATTCAATTGGTACACGATTGGTACTCGATCAATCGAAAGTCGCATATCAGCAAACGTAAAAAGGTCATAACTTATCCTTTTGAAGCCCAAATAGCAATCCGTTTTTTCCAATATTTAAAGGACATCGTAAGCTAACCCTAGAGAGGGTTTTCAAAGTTTTTTAGAGAGATTAGAGTGCATCTTGTGCCTCTTTTGTAGATCTAGGGTTTTGTACCCAAAAGCTCTCTAAAGTCTTCTACCGGTGTTATTCCTTGAAGAATCTCAAGATCCTGTGTTGTTGAAGTTGCTGCATACAAGATTAACATCTTTGATGTGTTGTGTGTTGAATCTTTTGTGAGATCTAGAGGTGTTTACCTTCATACACACTTAGGGTTATCAAGATCAAGATTCATGTCAAGAACTTGGTGATCGCTTCAGTTGCTGCATAAAGAACTTAAAGAAGATCTAAAACCTTTGAGTGGAGTCTCAAAGTCACAAGTAGGAGAACTTGTGGTTGTTGTGGATCAAAGAAAGAAGTAGTCCATGGACTCAGAGCTATCATGTGGTCGTGGTAGTAAGTTTTCTACTCGAGGTAGCAATAGGATGTTAGTTGTAAAAACTTAAATTCTTTCATAGTGGATATGTTTTACCTTGAGGATAGCTAGGTTAAATCCTCCCCAGGTTTTTTACCGGTTTGGTTTTCCTGGGTGATCATATCATTGTGTTCTTTATTTTTCGCTGCTTTACATGATATGACTTTATTGTTTTAACCTAGATCTGAATAAATAAACCTAAGTATTCACTTGGTTAATTAATTAGATTAAACAACTTGTGTTAAGGGTCTAAAAATGTACAAGCAATTTCGAAAAAGAGGACTTTGGGCCTAAGGTAACAAGTATGCTATGGACTTAGCATCCAACATCCTTCAAAGCTAAAATGAACTTCCCTAATCTTGGGCCTCTTTGTTGCATGCCTAGGCCCAAAATGATGAGAATTTCATAGACTTTGAAAGGAAGGCCACAAAATATTCTAGCTAGAGGGCTATTTCAAAGTGATGAAATAATAAATAAAGAATGAAAAGCCCGAAGGTAATGAATACATTGTAGGCTCAAGTTTGAGAAAAATGGTTGAAAATTCCTAAGTACATTCTAATGAAATCCCACGAAAGTAAGATGAGAGCTTTGTTGTAAATGGATCGAAGCCCAATGAAACAAGGGGCAAGGATCCATGACAAGAAATGGAGAGATATTGTACTTGGGCCTTCATTAAAATGAACTTAAGAATTTTCCAAGAACATCTAAAGTTTAAAAGGAACCTTTTAATTGGGGCTTGAACTTAATGAAAATGGGGCTTCTTTTCAGACATCGCTCCAATCCAAGTCCAATGGAGGGTGAGACATCCAAATTGAAGGCTTATCAAGAAGTAAGGATGGACGTTGCAAGTGAGAAGGTCTTCATGCAAAAGATGCTCGAGTGTGTAGAGTCATAAGCTGAGGTCCTCAAGAAGATAATAGGTCACATTTCTGAAATTGAGAAAGAGGAGGCTGAGAAATGCAAGGCTGAGCATGAGCCAAGTGAGCTAACTCAAGAAGGCATCGATCACGTGATGGTAGAAACGAAAGTCTGCATGCCCCTACCTAACTTCAAGCCGCAACTAAAGGATGCTCCAGGACCATGAACTTTCAAGAGGGGTCATGTCAATGACTTTCTGAATCAGGAGACGTGGGATCATGGGAGGATCACGATTGGCCAAAATGGATCTCAAAGGTAGGGACAACCCAAGTCACCCTAGCTCGTTTCATACTTGAACGCAACATGGACCCTTCTTCCAACGACGACCAATACTTTGTAAAGAATGAAGAAGTGGAAGGAAATGATGATATGATTAGCTACTGGAATGGGGATGATGATGACTGGTTCCTAAACGAAGCAAGAAGAGACTTCCTTGACGAGGGTAGAGATCTGTATGACATGACCCAAGCTATGCACGCATGGGAACCCTTGAAGAAAGAAGACGAGTTGAAGAGGAACAAGAGAAGTAACAGCAAGCCTCAAGAGAGGAAGAAGGAATTCATCATGCTATTATAGGGCCCATTAATAATTGGACTTGGGTTGGGTTTTCTGAGAACATAGGGAAAAAGTTTTGTAATGCAAGTTCCAATGTACTTTTCAATATTTTCAATAAGATGAATTCTGATTTGGTTTACTTTGATGTGTCCCATAACATTGAAATTTTGCACTTAAAATGATTCAAATGAATTTAAAAATGAAATTAATAAACAATTGGAAAAGAAAATTAAACCTATGGAACCAACTCTTGAAACTATTAATTTGAGCAATGATGAAAATCCTCGCTTAATTAAAATTGGTTCAACTCTAAATGAAAAATAAAAGAAATATCTTCAAGAACTCCTCATGGAATTTCAAAAGGTGTTTGCATGGTCTTATGAAGATATGCCTAGAATTGACCTCGAGATAGCTCAACATCACATTGATACCCATGACCACATGGTGCCTATCAAGCACAAATTGAGAAGAATGAGGATCAAATGGCTTTTAAAGATCAAAGAAGAAGTCACTAAGCAACTAAAGGTAGGGTTCATCAAACCCGTAAACCAAGCCGAATGGATAGCCAATGTCGTGCTTGTACCTAAGAAGGATGGAAAGGTGAGGTTGTGTGTGGACTTTAGAGGCCTGAATAAGGTATGCCCTAAGGATAACTTTCCCCTCCCCCACATTGATGTCTTGGTGGATAACACAACGAGAAACGCCTTGATATCCTTCATGGATGGTTTTTTGGGATACAACTAAATTAAGATGGCTCTTAAAGATATGACCAAAACCACTTTCACTACCGAATGGGGAATCTATTGTTACACGGTAATGTCGTTTGGCCTTAAGAATACTGGGGCAACTTATCAAAGGATGGCTACGGGCTTACTACACGATATGATGCATAATGAGGTAGAGGTGTATGTTAATGATATGATAGTGAAGACCGAGGATAGAGGAAGCCACACCACAAACTTGAGGAAGTTCTTTGTGAGGATCAAAGAATATAGTTTGAGGTTGAACCCACAAAAGTGCACCTTCGGAGTAATCGCTGGAAAGTTGTTAGGACTCCTAGTGAGTGACAGAAGGATAGAAGTTGACCCATCCAAGATCAAAGCCATATTGGAGTTGCCACCACCCAAAAGTGAGAAAGAGATTAGGGGTTTCTTAGGTTGACTAAAATACATTAGTCGATTCATTACCAAGCTCACCTCCACTTGTGAGCCCATCTTTAAACTCCTAAGGAAGAATAAACCACACACATGGAATGATGAATGCCAAAAAGCCTTTGAACTTATCAAGGAATATCTCCTCCGCCCACCTATCCTAGTGCCTCCACAACATGGAAAACCTTTACTCCTATACCTTTCCATCATAAGGGATGCGGTTGGAAGTATGCTTGCACAAGAGGATGATGAGAAGAATGAAAGAGTCGTATACTACTTGAGCAAGAGATTCCATGATTACGAGACTAGGTACACTCCTATAAAATAGTCATGCTTCGCACTTGTTTGAGCCGTACAGAAATTGAGGCACATCGTTTTACCCTTTCAAATGTGGGTGGTAGCAAGAATGGATCCATTGAAGTACCTTTTTGAAAAGCCCACTTTGAGTGGAAGATTGTCAAGATGGTTGATCTTATTGGCAGAATTTGATTTAAAGTATATGGCTAGGAAAACTATCAAAGGAAGCATCGTGTCAGAATCCCATAGAAGGGGAAGACAGTAAAGAGGATTTTCTAGATGAAGACATTTTGGGTGTTGAGTTGGGAACATGGAAGATGTACTTTGACGGAGCCATAAAACAATATGGGAATGAGATAGGAATACTCTTGATCACTCCCAAGGGATCTCACATACCTTTGGCAATCAAGTTGAACTTCGAAGCAACTAACAACATGGCTGAATGTGAGGCTTGCATTGCCGAAATGGAAGCTCTTTGGGAATTGGGAGTAAAAGACGCTGAAGTCTTTGAGGACTCTCAACCTTGGTTATAGCCCAAGCGTAAAAGTTGTGGAAGGTGAAGGAAGAGCACTTAAAGCCTTATCAACAATAACTGCAGGATTTGAGCAAAACCTTTGACAAGATTGAATACATAATCATTCCTAGAGTTCAAAATCAATTTGCGGATGCATTAGCTACTTCAGCCTCCATGGTTGAGATACTCGAGGGAGTATGGACACGACCCTTGGAGATTGAGCAAATTTATGAGGCAGTGCACAAAAGGATGGCCGAAGCTTCAATAATGGCCATAGAAGAAGAGGAAGTTCTATGGTACTATGACATCATGAAGTTCTTGGAACTAGGGGCATATTCGAATGGTGCCGACAAGAGAGAACGTCATTCCATTAGGATGATGGCAACCTAATACATCCTATGTAGAGAACAATTCTATAGAAGGTCCTATAATGGTGTACACCTTTGTTGCTTGAAAAGAGTAGAAGCCAAGAAGGTAAGGGAAGAGGTTCATCAAGGAATTTGTAGCCATCATATGAATGGGAGAATGTTAACCAAGAAAATTCTAAGGATAGTGTACTACTAGAATACAATGGAGATTGATTGTGTGGACTATGTGAAAAGTTGCCATGATTGTCAAACACACGCCAACTTGAACCATGTACCGCCTAGCAAATTATATAGCATGACTTTTCCACGGCCATTTTCGGTTTGGGGCATAGTTGTGATTGGAAGGATAGCTCCCAAGGCTTCAAATGGGCATGAATACATCCTAGTAGCAATTGACTACTTCACTAAGTGGGTGGAAGCAGCCTCCTACTCCATGTTAAAGGCTAAGAATGTGGCTCGGTTCTTGGAAACAAACATCATATGTTGGTTTGGGTTACCCCAAGAGATCATTTCCAATAATGGTTCCCACCTTGAAGGCGAAGTCTGAAGGGTCGTGGAAGAATATGGCATTGAGCATCACAAGTCTTCACGATATCAACCACAAGCTAATGGAGCCATAGAAACAACCAATGAGAATGTGAAGAATATCCTAGCCAAGATGGTAGTGATGTACAAAGATTGGGCTGACAAGCTTTATTTGCCCTATAGGGTTATAGAACTTCTATCCGAGCATTGACTGGGGCAACACCTTACTCCTTGGTTTATGGTAGCAAGGCGGTGCTTCCTATTGAAGTAGAAATACAATCTTTGAGGGCATTGGTAAAAACTAAGGTCCTAGAAGAGGATTGGGCTAAGGCAAGATGTGAGAGACCTCGACGAAAGCGTCCCTCGAAAAAGAGATTCGGGTACCTTTTAGGGCACCTCTCTTTTTGGGTAAGTAGTATGGAGTCTCCACTTTTTTTTTTTTTTATGCAAAAAAATAAGAAAAAATAAATATATACAAATACATGACTGAATTGTTTTCTTCATTGATTGTATAAAAATTACATATCTTGGAAAACTTGAAAATTACATAACTTTGGGTTCGAGTTACAATCTACCCAAAACAAACAAAGACAAGGCTAGATCTACTTAACCAAAGACCTAAATCCGAAGGCTAGGTTACGGAATGGGAAGTGTTAGGCACCCATTCCGCCCAAACAAAGTCTGGACTTCTGGACTCTTGTGACCAATGTACTTTTTTATGCATGTGATGAATGATATGTTGAACATGTGACATTAAAATTAAATCACACAAATTTATTTATGAATGAAGTCTCTTCTTTTGTTTTAAAAAATTTCAAATCTGTTTTTATTGTTAAAAAAATGATTTTTGATTTGTCAAAATACCAGATCTATTTTGTAGTATGTAGAAAAAGTGGTTTTTGATGACAACAATTCAGATCTGTTTTGTAGTATTTAAAAAAATGATTTTTAATAACAGAAAAACCAAATCTGTTTTTCTTATATGTTAAAAAAATGAAAAGGAATTTTCTTTTGAGAAGAGAGTTTCACTTATAATATGAATTTATGGAATCATGAATTAAATAGACAAAAGCAAACACAATCATGTTTAATCTCTTTCTTTACTTCAAAAATCTGCATAAATAAATAAATAAATAAAAATTAGATTTGTATTTATGAAAGATACAAATCAGTTTTGATTTGAGAAAAATTTAGATATGCATCTCATAAAGATGCAAATCTCTTTTTGTTTGAGAAAAATTCAGATCTACATCTAGGAAAGATGCAGATCTGTTTTTTGTATTGAGAAAAATTCAAATCTACATCTAGAAAAGATGCAGATCTATTTTATTTTAATGAAAAAAACTATTCACATGCAGATTATTAACAATCAAGTAAGAGATTATAACAATCACATGAAAAAAAATAGTAATGCTGTAAACAAAACAATAATTAACAATTCATGTTATGGATAAAAACATTCATCAATAATAAAAACACAAGAAAGATAGGGTGAAGGAAAGAACCTCTTGCATGAGCACTCTGCGTTCTTAAGAGGATGTTTTAGGATTCAAAGAAACTTATTAAGTTATCTTTGAAACCTAAAAACCCTAATTTAATCCGCAAATCTCAAAGAGGATCAGCAAGCATTGGCAATTTGAGAGCCTCAAAATGTATGCCTCTCAAAGCATAGAAAAAAAGGTGCTAAATCATGAAATTCAGACTCTATTTATAGAGGTTAGAGGGCTCTAAAAAATAGGTACGGACAATTAGGGTTTGAATCCGAACGCATCCTTTTGAGAAAATATAGAAAAGGGTGTGCCTTATCGTCACCCGAAGGCCGTTGGGCCAAAACCCAAAATATGGGAATTCGGCACTTTTGGAGTGCCGAACTTTTAGAGTGCCGAATTGGTTCTTGGACCATGAATGCTCTTTCGCATTCGGGTGCCGTTTGGACTCCTCTTCTAGGGTTTTTTGGCCGGTCCTTGTACCTAGATGTGTTTTCATCCTCCGTCTATGATTTTTTATCTCTTTTCTAGATAATTCAGGCTATTTAAGAACAATTATCTTGTAGATAAATACCTTAAAATAAATCTTGATAAAGTTCGGATTATCCACAATTTTATTGTTATCCAATCATCCCTTTTATTCCTATGCATGCAATCCTATTTTAAACCCTAACTATCAACCAATCATAGAATTATTTAATTAATTTTAATGGTTTAACCAATCAGAATCAATTTAAACTAATCATGTGTGGTCGGCCTTACCTAGACACAATGCATGTTGATCGTGCAAACTTGATCATGCGATATCTTTTGATCCGATGGTCCAATTTGGAAACCGGAAACACCGTTGTGACCGTTAGAATCTCAAGATCATTTTTATGATATGTAATGAATGAACTAATGCATGTAATGCAAAGACAAGTTGATGCATGTAATGCAAGAACCAATTGATGCATGTGATGCAATCATGATTTTTGTGGTACATGGGTGGTCATTCAAGTCATTCTCCTTGATTAAATTATAGGTGCAAAATTGAGTGTCTACACAAGATATGAACAATTGGCTTTGATAGATGAGAAGAGAGCTAGGGCACAATACCATGCACAAGGATACCAAAAAAGGGTTGCTAGAACATTCAACAAGAAAGTGAAACCAAGAAACCTTAAAGAAGGGGACTTGGTCCTAAAGGTTCTTAGAGATGAAATTTTTGATCCAAGAGGAAAAATGAATCCTAGATGGTCTGGGCCTTTTATCATCAAGAAGATCATGTCAGGAGGTGTCACAAGAATCACAGATTTGGATGGGGAAGAGATGCTCCACCCTATTAACATTGATAGACTTTGGAGATACCACATCTAAAAAGAAAAAAAGCCTGCTTGGTTAAAAACTCGAAAGGGCGGCCTAGGCAAAAATTAAGGCATAAGAACCCCGCTAGATTGAAAACTTGAAAGGGCTGTCTAGGCAAAAGTTAGGGGAAAAGACCATAGGCATGGCGAAAATTCCTCAAAGGACGTCATGGGCAAAAATTACATGGAAAAGGAAAAAGAAAAGAAAAGAAAAAAATGAATAAATGAGATGACAATTAGCAAAGATAATTAAAAGGGAAATTCTTTCATCACTCAAATTAAAAGATAATAAGTTTGCTTTCATAGGGGATTTGGAACATTCCAATCCTTTATTAAATTCAAAAAAAAAAAAAAAAACATGAGAGTCATGAAAGTGCAGAAAATTAAAACATGGGGCACATGAAGGTGGTCACTTAGTCCTCCTTATCTTCTTGCTAGTCTTCATGTGAGCCTTCTCATCCTTCAAAATCCACTTCAGTCATCCTTCAACCATTGCTTCTAGCTTGCAGTGGGTTAGATATATTTCAGAGGGACAATGTCTTTTGTCACCCTATGGCGTGGCCAAGCTTCAGTAATCCTGCCTAAGATCCTATTAGTGAACACTGCAATGTGGAAGACACCCTCATCAATAGAAGCTCCTTGACGCTCTCCAAATTTCCTTGAGATACGACAAGTGGAGTAGTAAGAGCAACAACAAAGCCTAACTAGAGTCACACAATGGTCCATGCCACAACTATGGTCCATGCTTGAGATATGCCCCCATTCCACGACCCACTAAATGTCGGTCTCCTTAAGGTGGCCCATGAGCTCCATGTATGCTTCAAAGCCCAAGACATCTCGAAGCCAGCGGTCCCAAAGATGCCTAGGAAGATAGGTGCTAAGGGGAACAATGGGAGGATGAAGCAACCGAAGCCTTTCTTGTATCCATATTTGAAAAAAAAAAAAAAAAAAAAAAAAAAGGATCAAGAGTGAAAATAATAATAATAATAATAATAATAATAATGAAAGACGATATAAGGTGTTTCGATAGGTTGAAAATCTAAAGGCAATCCATGCAAAATTAGAGGAATCTCACTAGGTTGAGAACCTAGGCAAAAGTTAGGGATTATACCTAAAGAAGAAGAGGACTTCTCGCAAAGAAGCTTGCTTCCCTCCTTTGAAAGACATCCAAACCATTAAGAGTTTCCGCCAAGATCAAGCCCACCGACTTGCCCTTCTTTAGCTCAAAGGCCACCATACACATTTGAAAGTCTACACAATATGACTGTTAAACCAAGAAATACCTTGTAAGGGCACATAAGCAAGAGGCACGAAGCTAGTATGATAGTGGCCTCTCACCCTTAGGAAGGCTCAAACTAGAAAAGTAATCAAAGACCAACCAAAGGTTAAGTTTACCAAAGACACACCACCTATTAGCTATGCTTTCAAGGACACCCAACATCACTCACAACAAGGAAGACGAAAGATCCCCACCTATGGTAGGAAAGATAAGATCATCAATCTCTGGTTCACCCATGATAGCAGCAAATTCCTCAATAGTGGGGCATAATTCTATTCCGTTGAAGCGGAATACATGCCGAGAAGGAACCCAGTAGTTGACAGCAGCACAAAGAAGATGCTCGTCCACCTTAATTTGATGGTAAAGGAAGAAGCAAGAAAGGCCATAGGGAGCAACAGAATCCTTGAAATCGGGACCTAACTTCCTAATCCAAGTGGAAACATCAAGAGGAGAGTTTTCTACCATTGGAAGACCTCAAAAAAGTGTTCTCTGGGTTGGAAATACGTTGGTGAGGGTTTTAGACCCAAACGGCTACTTTTATACCTAAGTAAGTTGAAGGTTGTGCATCCGATTTCCCAATTTGTCCCTTGAGGACAAGGGAATTCTTTAAGGGGAAGGGAGTGTTACGGACCAGCTTGTTGAAGTGGATTTGGACAGTAGCTTAGAACAAATTATGCAACATAGTTGTTACTATCTCTTGGCTGCTCTGGATGAGTGTTATTTGTTGCACAAGATTGGTTCTAGCTTGTTGAAGTTATCTGATTGTTTAGGATTTTTTTTTTAGGAGTTATTAATGGTTATCTTGCTTATGTTTATAGGGTTGCTTTTCAAATAATGACTCTGCTTGGGTGTGTCCAATAGAGATAGGAGTTGAAAAAAGGATAGGAGTTGATGTTATTTTATGTCATTTTATCTTTATCAATTAGGAATGCATTGTATGCTCAGTTGGAGGCTGTTTATAGCCTGCGTTTATTAATAAGAAGTCATCTGAATATTCTAGTAAAAAATCAAACTTTTGCTTGCTAAAGAGGTCCCGATTATCCCTTGAAGCATAAACAAAAATTTATCCTTCTTCTTTGTTGTTAATTTCTAGAATTTCCTCGATCTAACCATAGCCCCACGCTGGAAAAGAGGTGCAGCACACAGCCGAAGCGAGGGTCGTATCAGTAGCCCACACGTGCAGCGAGCCCAAAGCCCATCCAGTGAAACAATAAAGTTCTCCATGAAATTTTTTTTTTTTTTTTTTTTTTTTTGAGAGAGAGTTTCAACCTATGGCGTCCACTCCTGGTGATAGCTTTTTATCATCAAACCAAGACACCAATTAGTTTTTGGTGTAGGCAGGGATTGAACTATAGATCTCTTATACAACCATCAGAGATTTTATCAGTTGAGCAAACTGGAACCCACAGCTCTCATGAAGTTAAATAGTAAGCCCGAGAGAAAATTTGGGGACCTGATTATTTTTTTGTTAATTGTTGCTCTCAACAGCAAGCAGGGCGAAGCTATGTACAATGGTGTGGCCCCCCCAAAATTTTGAAATTTCCCTTAAAAAAAAATATATATATATATATATATAATTATTTTAATATTTTCAAAATTTAGCCTACAAAAAAAAGAGTTGGCCCCCCCAAATATTTGAATTAGTCTAATAATGCTTTTAAAAAAAATAAATTAGTCTAATTGTTATAGAGACAACTTTATTTTTCGCAATTTTATTTTTTATTGTAAAATGTGCTCTTATATCTGTTAAATATTTGATAAAATTTGACACCCAACATGTTTAGATTTATCCTTTTCAACTCATTATATGGCGATTAACAAGTCATTGACTCGTAAAAAAAATCTTGTTATTAAAACTACACATGAAATGTCTTTTTAGTTGCCACATAATGGGTTAGAGCAAATTAGCTTCAAATATGTTTGGAGCCTAACTTGTTTCTCCAAGTTTTGGATCATTCATGTTTTTGAAAAATTCATTAGTTCATCAACTGAAAGATTTTTTTACTTACTTTAGTATAAAATTTGATAATTTGTATTGAAAATGAAAAAAAAAAATTTTAATTTTATGTTTTGAAAGATCGCCATCATACATAATTTTGATTGAAAATACTAAGTTTTTTTTTTTTTTGGTTAGGTGTGTGTATATATATAACTTATCAAATAAAAAAGTGTGTTTATATAATAAAAAAGCATGTGGTGCATATATATATATATGTGTGTGTGTGTGTGTGTGTGTGTGTGTGTATGGGGGATTGTCTTGATAAATATATATTAGTGCCGCAAGACCCGCAACTTGACCCCCCAAACAAAAATTCCTGACTCCGCCCCTAGCAGCAAGTTCCAACAAAAAATTTTCCAACCCATGCATACTTAATCAATCAGCCCAGCCAACAATCCAGGTTCTTGATACAATTATTTGCTAAGGTTTATTACTTTAGAGAATCATGCTACTATTTGAGCCACCTAATTTTTATTTTTATTTTATGGTTTTCAAGAGCTGGACCATTGACTTTCAACAATTGGTTTGTTGAGATGGAGCGATTCTTCGAACAAATGGCAAATCAACATGAAAATAGTTATATACTAGTCGCTAACCCGTGCGATGCACGGGAAAGTTCTTAGAAATACTAAATATTTTTTTTAATCAAATTAAATGCATTTTTAGTCGGGTTGAGAGAAATTTGGTTAACTTAAATGAACCTTTTCGCTTTGGATTTTAAGGAATAACTCACACAAAAAGGAATATACAAATTTCATTAGGATTTGAGCTGGTCAACCAAGGTATGTGTGTGTGTGTCTAGATATATATATATATATATATTTCTTAATCTGCCAACAAAGCAAATTATTGCCCATTTGAAGCAATTTACAATGTTCATTTTAGGCAGAAGCTTACATACTTTTTGTTGTTGTGATTTACAATTTGAGTAGATGAAAAATAATATGATGTTCTATCACTAGTTATTGCCTTCACAACAAAAAGGGTAAAATTTCAAATCAAAAGATTACATATCACATTTAAAAGAAACACTAATAGAAAGTAAAATATGTGACATGCACTAATAACAAATTATCATAATATTCAAAGAGTTTTGTAAATCAACAACAAAATCTTATTAAATTGCTGGGGGCAGCTTCACTAACTATATTTTATCAATAAAAATAACCTTCTTCATAAGACTTGTTTAAGTTACCATATTAAATATGAGAAAACAGGTGCAAGCATATTGTTGTTGACTCTACATTGTATCAAAAAGAGTCTCTCTTGGATTGCTTCATTCTTCTCTCTGCTCTACAACTAAAGCCCCCCATCATAAGCTTCCTGCCTTGCAAAACTATAAACCATCAATAACACACCAAAATGATAAAAATCTAAATAGATTAAAATGTTAGATTGAGAAAGAACTTAACTGTTTATTTATAAGTGCCAAAAATGTTTAAGGATTTCCAAAACTACTAAAGTTTGTCAGGGTTAACAAATTTTATACACCTATGGGAATCTAATTCTTTTCATTCCAGTCAAAGAATTAGATAAACAAACAAAAAGAATAGAAAGATATAATACAATAACCCACCTCTACCTCCACTTTCTCCACCACTCCTGCACCTTTTAAAATGCCAAAATAACCCAACGACATTGTTTAATGCAATTTCTTTTAAATTAAAGCATGGACACAATAAAAATGAGTGAAAAAGATCATAAATTTATGTAAACATTCAAAAATTTAGGAATTTAGATTCAAATTCTGTAATAAGAACAAAACAGTCAAGTATATTATCTTAAAGGTGTTGTCTAACACAGAATAGATTGGGTTGCCGAGCTGTTTGGTGCAATACGTGTATTAGTAGCAAAGCAGTAAATGATCTGATTAATGGTTTTATATTGACTATTATATATAACTTTTATGCAATAGGAACTTTTTTTAAAATTTTTTTACAGAAATTGTTAACAAACCTTGAGTCAATGTAGTTAAGTATGCAGCTCTTTATCCAAAAATGAAAGTAGAACCTGCAAAATAAGTATTTTTTTTAGTTTTTTACAGAATAACAAAGATCAATAATAGTGTAGTAAATGACCACCTAAATCAAGTTAATACCTACTCACAAAAACAACGGCGAGAGAATTAACTCCTACATCCTTTGCAACTCCAAGCACGCAAAAAAGAAAGTAACATAATATATATTTCTAAACCTAGACATGGATCAATGTATGTCTGTTTGTGTGTAGTACCAAAATGTTCAGTTTCTCAGAGAAAAGAACTACTGGCTTTACAATCTTTAATAGTCGGAAACTGATTCACATGCTCAGGTGCATTATGATTATAGAGGTACAGAACTACAGAGATTGCAATCTTTAGGAGGCAGCAAACAAGTGTGCAAGATCTGGAAGACAACATCAAAAACATGTCATTCTAAGCTTTAGTAGTTGGAAACAGATTCACATGCTCAGTAGCTAATGTGATATTAGAACTAAAATCAAAAGTCATACCAATAGAGAAACAAAAAAGAAAAAAAAAAAAAAAAACAGTTCTTGACAATATCTGAGGACCTTAAACAATCATATATTATGAACATTCTCTATTAACAAAATGAATTTTTCTTTCAAAAAATCACATGCCCAAACATAAGCCTAAATTAAAACAAATTTAGATAAAACAATATTAAAAACTCCAACAACCCGAAACTAAAACAAACCCCAGTAGCAACGCACCCCAACAACTGCAGGAACCAAGCCTAGCAAATAGACATGCTAACTATAAACTAATTGACTCCTTGAGAAATATGCCAAAGTTCCAAAGATTGGTCATTTAGTTGCATCAATGATTCAGATAAAATAAATAAATAAAAAAAAGAAAAAGAAAAGAGAAGAACAAATAATCTATGGAAGAGTATAAAAGAGAAGAAAAAGAATCTGTCCAATACCAGAACAATCTCATAGTCAAAACATTCGGCTCCATGCTTCATCCGGTTATGTCAGATCAGCAATTAATGTAGCAATCTCTTCATCAATATCTGCAACTAATTAAGAATCAAACAAAACCAAATTTTATAAATAAAATTTCAAAGTATTTAATAAAGCCACAAATTTCAAAGCATATTGCACATCAAATAGTGTATTATAACCACCACATTGAAATATGCTGTCAATTCATTCAAGTAAAAAAAAAAGGGTCGACTCTCCAAATATAAGAAAGACATTTAATGAAATTAATCATTCACAATGGAGACAATGCATAACCCACATATAAATTTAGGGCAGTACAAACATTAAAGGGTTTTTGAGCTAACCATAACATCACTCTCAAAATAAACTTAAAAATCTTTTGCAAATGTCCATGTCATAGTAAAACAGAAAACCTTCAAAACCCAAAACCACTGTCACATTCACTTCACAATAAAAACATTCTAGTTGACCATGAATTAGCAGTTTATGAAAACAATACATGAAGTAGTATAAAATATAGCCCAATCATGAAACCATAAATCCCAGATAGGCAAAAAAAAAAAAAAAAAAAAAGCCATGGAACTGAAACAAATGAAAGCAAAACCTATAGGATTGAGAGGCTAAGATCAAAACTGAAAACTACCACCAAGTATATATAATTAACCACAAATCCACATGAGGCTAAAATAATTCAATAATCTACAACAGAAAGTTAATTATTCAATAACTAAATTAATATTCTTGCATTTGTATATAAACCCAGAAAGTTAAATTAAATCCAAACACAAACAAATGACTCACAAAAACATCAAGGGCGTGCCAAGGATGCTCGTCTAATAAAAGGACAGGAAATATCATTACACAAAACATAACAAAATTATTAACAATGAAACAGAATAACAACTCTAAAATCCCAGATGGATTTTCTCGTTGCAAATAATTGAAATTAATAAAACCCACTACGGGTTCCAAACCCATCAATCTAAACTAATCATTCAAAAGAAACACTCCCAAACAAAACCCTAAATCAAATTTAACAACCAAAAATGAAACCCTAAATCAAATTTAACAACCAAAAACGAAACCCTAAATCATATTTAACAACCAAAATTATAAAACAAAATAAAAAACTTACCACTAATGTTTGTGGATAGAATCTGGTTTGAAAAAGAAAAAGAAAAAGAAAAACAAAGTATTAAGGATGAAACCCTGATTGTGCGAAGGGTTTGGTCTAGTTGAATCCACCATTAGAAACTTATGAGAGAAACGAATTAGTGAGAGGTTAAAGGGGAAGGTCTGTTATAGAACAAAATAAAAAACTTACCACTAATGTTTGCGGAGAGGTCTGAAAAAGAAAAAAAAAAAAAAAAAAAAAAAAAACAGAGTATTAAGGTTGAAACCCAGATTGTGCGAAGGGTTTGGTTCAGTTGAATCCACCATTAGAAACTTATGAGAGAAACGAATTAGTGAGAGGTTAAAGGGGAAGGTCTGTGTTTAGATGAGAACGAATAGACAGAGGAGGAGTTGTCGAATGGTTAGGAAGGAAGAGACGTTGTGAGAAGAGAAAGTTATAGAAAAAGTATTATCGGGTTTTGTTTTAAGTGGCTAAGAATTTTTTATTTCCGGTTTTATATTAAAATTATAATTTTTTTTTTTTTATTTAAGTAATGCTGACGTGGAAAATTGTGGGAGCTTCAAAAGCTTCGGTTTTATATATATATATATATATATAGATTATGGGAGAATACGAATTAGTGGGAAATCTTTGGCGTATTAGTTGGAGCGATTATTGGGACTTTCACTCTTTAATTGGTATGATTTTGTAATTAATAGGGGAGAAAAATGAAATTGAACCTTAGAAAATTTGTGCACCATCACATTGATTAAAAAGCATAGAAATTTTCTAGATTGAAAAGATAGTGTGACACAACCAATTGTACTTATTTGAAGAGCACATGGTGAATCTTTGTGCAATTTCTAATTCAAGGCTTTCTTATTTTATTTCACTCAACCATTTATAGTTGAATGTGATGCATCAAGCACGGGTATTGGAGCTGTTCTCATACAAAATAAGAAACCAATTGCATTTCTAAGTCAGGCTCTACATGGAAAGAATCTAGCATTATCAACTTATGACAAAGAAATGTTGGCCTTAGTTTTAGCAGTGAAGAAGTGGCGACCATATCTCACGGGGCATCAGTTCATATTAAGGACAAATCAAAAGAGCTTGAAATATCTCTGGGAGCAGAAAATCAACATAGCATCACAGCAAAAATGGCTCACAAAATTGATGGGCTATGACTTTGTCATTGAGTATAAGCAGGGAAGTGAAAATGTTGTCGCTGATGCCTTGTCGCGTTGTGCAGAAAGTGGAGAACTCATAGCATTGTCTCAACCTAAGCCATCATGGTTGGAACACATTAAGCAAGAGGTCCAATCGCAACTGCATTTACAACGGTTAGTCAAGCTATGTGAAGAGGATGAGGTAGTGGGTCCATGGTTGTTTCGAGAAGGAATTCTTTCCTTTAAGAACAAGATTTATTTATGGGAGCAATCCCCATTAATAACATCCATAATTGAAGAAATTAATTCTAGCACTCTTGAAGGTTATCTAAAAACATTACAGCGGGACCGATCGATTTTTTATTGGAAGGGGATGAAGAAGCATGTAAAAAGTTTATTCAACGATGTGATGTTTGCCAAAGCAATAAGGTTGAGAATCTCTCTCTAGCCAGCCTACTTCAATCGTTACCAATTCCCACTCAATTTTGGTCAAATATATCCATGGATTTCATTGATGGTCTTCCTATTTCACAAGGTAAGACTACTATTTTTGTGGTTGTGGATAGACTACCGAAGTATGCACATTTTGTACCTATCTCTCACCCTTATACTGCAATTGGTGTGGCACTGAGTATTTTTTTGTACAAATTTTTCGATTGCATGGCATGCCGCAATCAATTGTTTGTGATAGAGATGTAGCTTTTACCAGTGCCTTCTGGAAGGACTTCTTTCGATTGCAAGGAACTCATTTTAATTTTAGCTCTCCATATCATCCACAAACTGATGGATAAATTGAGGTTGCCAACAAAACCTTGGAGATGTATTTGCATTTTTTTATAGGTATATGACCCAAAGAATGGGTACGATGGACCCCATGGGCTGAGTTTTGCTATAGCTCAAGCGTGCATTCATCAACAAAAATGATCCTGTTCGAAGTAGTCTATGGAAGAAAGCCCTTGCACTTAGGCTGAGTAGAAACAAAGGATATCTAAATAGCAGTCTCGATAAGTGTCAAGTAGAAACAGAGGATATCTAAACAGTAGTCCGAATTTTTGCCAAGTAGAAACAGAGGATATCTGAATAGCAGTCTTGGTCTTAAGCCGGGTAGAAATAGAGGATATTTGAATAGCAGTCCCGATGAGTGTCAGGTAGGAACAGAGGATATCTAACACAATAGCCCTAAAATTTGCCAAGTAGAAACAAAGGATATCTGAATAGTAGTCTTGGACTTAGGCCGGGTAGAAACAGAGGATGTCTGAATAGCAGTCCCGATTCGTGTCAGGTAGAAATAGAGGGTATTTGAATAGCAGTCCTGATTTTTGCCAAGTAGAAATAAAGGATATCTGAATAGCAGTCCCGAATTTTGCCAAGTAGAAATAGAGGATATTTGAATAGCTGTTTTGATCTTAGGCCAGGTAGAAACAGAGGATATCTGAATAGCAGTCCCGATGAGTGTCAAGTAGGAACAAAAGATATCTGAATAGCAGTCCGGAAATTTGCCAAGTAGAAACAATGGATATCTGAATAGTAGTCTTGGACTTAGGCCGGGTAGAAATAGAGGATGTTTGAATAGCAGTCCCGATTCGTGTCAGGTAGAAATAGAGGATATTTGAATAGCAGTCCTGATTTTTGCCAAGTAGAAATAGAGGATATCTAAATAGCAGTCCCGAATTTTGCCAAGTAGAAATAGAGAATATCTGAATAGCAGTTTTGGTCTTAGGCTAGGTAAAAACAAAGGATATCTGCATAGCAGTCCCGAGGAGTGTCAGGTAGGAACAGAGGATATCTGAACAGCAGTCCTAAATTTTGCCAAGTAGAAACTGGGGATATTTGAATAGTAGTTTTGGACTTAGGCCGGGTAGAAGAAGAGGATATCTGAATAGCAGTCCCGAGGAGTGTCAAGTAGGGACGAAAGATATCTGAACAGTAGTCTTGAAATTTGCCAAGTAGAAACAGAGAATATCTAAATAGCAGTCTTGGTCTTGGGCCAGGTATAAACAGAGGATATCTGAATAGCAGTCCCGAATTTTGCCAAGTAGAAATAGAGGATATCTTAATAGTAGTCTTCGTCTTAGGCTGGGTAGAAATAGAGGATATCTGAATAGTAGTCCTAAATTTTGCCAAGTAGAAACTGAGGATATTTGAATAGTAGTCTCGGACTTAGGCCGAGTAGAAACAAAGGATATCTGAATAGCAGTCTTGGCCTTGGGCCAGGTATAAACAGAGGAAATCTGAATAGCAGTCCCGAATTTTGCCAAGTAGAAACAGAGGATATCTGAATAGTAGTCTTGGTCTTAAGCCGAGTAAAAACAAAGGATATCTGAATAGTAGTCCGGAGGTGTGTCAGGTAGGAACAAAGGATATCTGAACAGCCATCCTGAAATTTGCCAAGTAGAAACAGAGGTTATCTGAATAGCAGTCTTGAGGAGTGTCAAGTAGGAAAAAAGGATATCTGAATAGCAGTCCTGAAATTTGCCAAGTAGAAACAAAGGATATCTGAATAGCAGTTCCGAGGAGTGTCAGGTAGGAACAAAGGATATCTGAACAATAGTCCTGAATTTTGCCAAGTAGAAACTGAGGATATTTGAATAGTAGTCTTGGACTTAGGCCGGGTAGAAACAAAGGATATCTAAATAGCAGTCCCGAGGAGTGTTAGGTAGGAACAGAGGATATCTGAACAACAATCCTGAAATTTGCCAAGTAGAAACAGAGGATATCTGAATAGCAGTCTTGGTTTTGGGCCAGGTATAAATAGAGGATAGTTGAATAGCAGTCCTGAATTTTGCCAAGTAGAAACAGAGGATATCTGAATGGTAGTCTTGGTCTTAGGCCGGGTAAAAACAGAGGATATTTGAATAGCAGTCCCAAGGTGTGTCAGGTAGGAACGTAGGATATTTGAACAGCCGTCTTGAAATGTGCCAAGTAGAAACAGAGGTTATCTGAATAGTAGTCCTAAGGAGTGTCAGGTAGGAACAAAGGATATCTGATTAGCAGTCTTAAAATTTGCCAAGTAGAAACAAAGGATATTTGAATAGCGGTCTTGGACTTAGGCCGGGTAGAAATAGAGGATGTTTGAATAGCAGTCCCGATTTGTGTCAGGTAGAAACAATGGATATCTGAATAACAGTCTTGATTTTTGCCAAGTAGAAATAGAGGATATCTTAATAGCAGTCTTGGTCTTGGGCCAAGTAGAAACAAAGGATATTTGAATAGCAGTCTCGAGGAGTGCTAGGTAGGAACAGAGGATATCTGAACAACAGTCCTGAAATTTGCCAAGTAGAAACAAATGATATCTGAATAGCAGTCTTGGACTTAGGCCGGGTAGAAACAGAGGATATCTGAGTAGTAGTCCCGAGGAATGTCAAGTAGAAATAGAGGATATCTGAAGAACAGTCCTGATTTTTGCTAAGTAGAAACAGAGAATATCTTAGTAGCAATCTTGGACTTGGACCGGTTAGAAACAGAGGATATCTGAATAGCGGTCCAGAGGAGTATCAGTTAGGAATAGAGGATATCTGAACCACAATCCTGAAATTTGCCATGTAGAAACAAAGGATATCTAAATAGCAATCTTGGACTTAGGCCGGGTAGAAATAGAGGATGTCTGAATAGTAGTCTCTGAAGGTGTAAAAATTAGTCATGACGGACCTCCTTGATGGGTTTGACGGATCTTAGCCTATGGGCCGAGAATGGGTAAGCCCGGGGGATGGCAGGAACCCTAACTTAAACTACTTGTCACACACGCCAGAAATGAGGAAGAATCCCAAGGGAAATCGGAATCCTAGTGCATGGAGAATTCCGGAAGATACGCGTGTTAATGAAGGATCCTCTCTACAAGGAAATGACTTGTCCATCACGTTTGGGATTACTCAAGAGGATTCCTATAAGGAAAAGACTTCTACATCAAGGAAGAGAGTCCACCCTTCTACTACTATAAAAGCCCCAATACCCTCACAAATCGAGGTACACATAATTTATCCTCTCTAGCACTCTAGAGTTGTGAGAATAATTCTAACTTGACCTTCGGAGGGTATTTGCCCGGCACCACACCGGTGCTCTCTCTAAGATCTTCTGTTATTCTGTTGTGCAGGTCCACTTTGAGTCGCGAGTGCTGTGTGACCTATTGGTGATATTTTTGGCATCATCAGTTGGCGCCGTCTGTGGGAAACGTAGCACATTATCGCTTCCCCGACAAAAGAGTTACATGGTACTCACTCGCTCAATGGCAACCACTAATGACGTTCAAGAAGAAGAAGCCCCCACGACTGCACTTGAGAAGCAAGTCAAGACGCTCACCACAGCCATGGAGCGCCTCACCAAACAAAACCACGACCTAGAAGAGCAGCTGAACCAGAAAAATGCGACACCCAATAACCAAGGAGCGGATCAAAAAGGAACTAGCGCTGAAAGGAGGAATCAAGAGGGACCACAGGCTAGCAACGCCCCAAGTAGACCAGAGCGACGGGACACGAGCCTTCCCTCTCTTGCAGATACGACTCTGCCACCTATCATCGTGGAGATGCAGGCGATAAAGGAACAGATGGAAGTAATGATGAACGCTCTCAAGGGACAAGTGTCCAGTGACCTTGACGACCTTATCAACCGGACCGACTCGCCATTTACCACCACCGTCAACTCCTTCCCCCTATCGAGTAAGTTCCGCATGCCACATATGGATAGTTATGATGGGGTAAAGGACCCTCTAGACCACCTAGAGACCTTTAAAACCTTGATGCACCTTTAAGGAGTGGCAGACGCAATTATGTGCAGAGCCTTCCCTACAACCCTAAAGGGTGCGGCAAGGATTTGGTTTAGCCAGCTAGCACCTAACTCCATCAGCACCTTCAAGGAGCTAAGCGCTCAATTTACAACGCACTTCATCGGAGGACATCGGTACAAGAAGTCTACAGCTTGCTTAATGAATATCAAGCAACGAGAGGAGGAAACGTTAAGGGCCTACATATCCCGCTTCAATAAGGAGGCACTCTCGATCGACGAAGCCGACGACAAGATTCTTGTAGCGGCATTCACGAATGGGCTGAAGGGGGGTAAGTTTTTGTTCTCCCTGTACAAAAACAACCCGAAGACCATGTCAGAGGTGCTTTACAAGGCCACCAAGTATATGAACGCTGAAGACACGTTGTTGGCCCGAGAAGAGAGGCCCAAGAAAAGAGAGAGGCAAGAAGACACCTGACAGGACCAGGGTTGGAAGAAAGGAAGGGTAGGAGACCGAAGGGAGGAGAGACGCCCTAAGCCCACGGGGGGAAGATTCACAAGTTTCACCCCATTAACCACCCCAATAGATCAAGTCCTAATGCAAATCAAGGACGAAAGGGCCCTGACGTTCCCTGGAAAGCTGAAGAGTGATCCCAACAAACGATCTAGGGATAAATATTGCCGCTTCCACCGTGACCATGGTCACGACACAGCCGATTGCTATGACTTGAAGCAGCAGATTGAAGCCCTTATCAGACAAGGAAAACTGTAAAAGTTCGTCAGCAAGGAGAGAACAGATCCACCCCCACAAGAACAACACCCTCGACGAGAGAACGAACGACCAAGACCCCCCATAGGGGACATAAGGATGATAGTCGGAGGAACAGCTGCATCCGGGTCTTCAAAAAAGGCTCGCAAAACTTACCTCAGGATGGTACAAAGTGTTCAGCTGACGGGCACCGTGCCGAAGATAGCAAGAAGAGAAGGCCCCGTTATCGGGTTCTTAGAAGAAGATGCGCGACGCCTACACCATCCACATGACGATGCGCTCGTCGTCAGCATGTGGGTAGGAGACTACAACATGCACCGGGTGTTGGTCGACAACGGCAGCTCAGCAGATATCCTATATTATCCGGCGTTCCAGCAAATGAGGATTGATAAGGTGCGATTAATTCCGACGAACGCCCCGCTCGTTGGTTTCGGAGGAAGCCGGGTATTCCCTCTGGGCGCGGTCACATTATCTGTGATGGTAGGCGATTACCCCCAGCAAATCACCAATGACGTAACATTCCTAGTGGTCGATTGCTTGTCTGCCTACAACGCTATCCTCGGACGACCCACGCTCAACTCGTGGAAGGCAGTAACCTCAACTTACCACCTGATGATCAAATTCCCTACAGATTATGGAGTGGGAGAGCTGCGCGGAAGTCAATTGGCCACGCGGGAATGCTATGTAGCCATGATGGAGATGGAAGACCAGGTCCAGGCCTTGAACATAGAAGAGCACCAAACGGTGACGAAACCAATAGAGAAACTAGAGGAGATAACTCTTGACAGCTCCAATCCTGACCGAACAACCAAAATCGGAATGCTCGCTAACCCCGCAATCTGTCAAGAGCTCATAACTTTCCTGAGGAGCAATCAAGACGTGTTTGCCTGGAGTCATAACGACATGCCAGGAATAGACCCTTCAGTCATGGTACACAGGTTGAATGTGTCGCCCTCCTTTTCACCCGTCCGACAAAAGAAGAGAGTGTTCGCTCCAGAACGAGACCAACCAATAGCGGAAGAAGTCCGCAAACTACAAGAGGCAAGCTTCATTGGGGAAGTCTACTACCCCGATTGGCTGGCGAACGTAGTAATGGTTAAAAAAGTGAATGGCAAGTGGCGGATGTGCATGGACTTCACCGATCTTAACAAAGTATGTCCTAAAGATAGCTATCCCCTCCCAAAGGTCGATGTCCTAGTAGACTCAACAGCTCAACACCAGCTACTAAGCTTCATGGATGCTTTCTCAGGTTATAACCAGATCCGAATACACAAAGCTGATCAGGAGAAGACTTCATTCGTGACCAGTCAAGGCCTCTTCTGCTACAAAGTAATGCCATTCAGCCTGAAAAACGCGGGCGCAACGTACCAAAGGCTAATGAACAAGATGTTCGCGCAGCAAATCGGGAGAAATGTCCAGGTCTATGTCGATGACATGCTAGTGAAAAGCCGAAGGGAGGAAGATCACCTGGAAGACCTTAGAGAAACATTCAACACGCTTCGCTCCTACAACATGAAGCTCAATCCGAGAAAGTGCGCCTTCGGGGTGATGGCGGGAAAATTCCTAGGATTCATGGTATCTCAAAGGGAGATTGAGGCCAACCCGGACAAGATCCGAGCTGTAATGGAGATGGCTCCCCCGAGAAACGTGAAGGAAGTACAAAGCCTCAACGGCAAGATAGCGACATTAAATAGATTCGTGTCGAGAGCCACAGACAAGTGCTTGCCCTTCTTTCGCACGTTAAAGAAGTCTTTCGAGTGGATGGCCGAGTGTCAGCGAGCATTCGAGGAGTTAAAAGCCTATCTATCTTCACCACCGCTGCTGAGTCCCTCGCAACCAAGTGAAGAACTCTTCCTCTACCTGGCTGTCTCCCCTGCTGCAGTCAACGTGGCCTTAATCAGAGAAGAGGATAGGGTGCAGAAGCTCGTATACTATGCCAGCCGGGCGCTCCGCGGTGCCGAAGAAAGATACCCACCTATGGAGAAACTTGTCTTTGCATTAGTCACGGCGACTCGCAAGCTCAAGCCATACTTTCAAGCCCATACGGTGAATGTCATGACCGATAAGCCCTTGCGATGGGCGATGAGCAATCCTGAAGCTGCAGGTCGACTGACGTTGTGGGCTATAGAGTTGAGCGAGTTTGATATCAAGTACCGCCCACGGACCACCATCAAAGGACAGATCGTAGCCGACTTCATAGTAGAATTTACTCATGACGAAGACAAGGGGGCAGAAGAGTCCCCTCAGTGGAGCATATATACTGACAGATCATCCAATAGACGAGCCGGGGGGGCCGGCATCGTGCTGCTGTCACCCGAAGGAGACAAGGTTGAATGTATGGTCCGTCTTGACTTCCCCACCACCAACAATGAAACGGAGTACGAAGCATTAGTAGCAGGCCTCGACCTCGCCAAAGCTGCAGGAGCCGTGAGCGTAGTCATTGCGATTCTCAGGTCGTAGCCAATCAAGTGAACGGAGACTATGAATGCAAGGGTGAAAGGATGAAGAGATACCTTGATCAAGTAAGGGCAAGAGTTGACGACCTAGAAGCCAAAATCATCCAAATCCCTAGAGGAGAAAATGAGCACGCCGACCGTCTAGCCAAGACCGCTTCAACAGAGCATATGATAACCCCTGGTAATGTACTCTCTTTCGTTCAACTTTCTCTACTAATAGATTCCGGCAACATGCAGGGGATAGGCTCCGAAAGCACCTGGACCACACCGTTAGTTTCATACTTAAAAAACGGGGTCTTACCAGACGACAAGGAGGCAGCAAGAAAACTAAAGGTCCAAGCGGCAAGATTCGTCTTGATAAAAGACGTCCTGTACAAAAGAGGCTTCTCCTGTCCATATCTGAGATGCTTGGGTGCCGAAGAAGCAGACTACGTCATGAGGGAGGTACACGAGGGAATCTGTGGAAACCATTCAAGGTCGAGGTTGTTGGTACACAAGCTGGTGCGAGCTAGGTATTACTGGCCAACCATGCAGAAGGATGCCGAGGCTTATGTTAAAAGCTGTGACAAATGCCAAAGATTCAGCAATATTATCAAGCAACCAACCGAAGAACTGACCCCGATGACGGCTCCATGGCCGTTCGCTCAGTGGGGATTAGACATTATGGGACCTTTCCCTACAGCGGTACGACAGCTGAAGTTCCTGGTAGTAGGTATTGACTACTTTACAAAATGGGTAGAAGCGGAAGCTTTGGCCACCATTACGGAGAAGAACATACGAAGTTTTGTCTGGAGGAGCATCATATGCAGGTTTGGTATACCTAGAGTCCTTGTCTCGGATAACGGGAGGCAGTTCAACAACAGCGCGTTCAGAGATTTCTGTTCAGAACTAGGAATCAAGAACCACTACTCGTCACCCGCGCACCCACAGGCTAATGGGCAGGTCGAAGTCACGAACCGATCCTTGCTTAAGATAACCAAAACCCGGCTCGAGGGGGCAAAGGGTATCTGGCTAGATGAGTTACCAAGCATTCTGTGGGCATACCAGACTACAGCAAGAACCCCCACTGGAGAATCACCATTTCGTCTAGCATACGGAAGCGAAGCTGTCATTCCCGCAGAAGTGGGGCTCACAAGCTATCGGGTGGGGAACTACGACATGAATGAGAACGAGAAGGCCATGCGCCTTCAGCTCGACCTATTGGACGAAGTCAGAGCGACAGCGGAGCAGAGGTTGGCGCGTTATCAGAATCTCATGGCGAAACACTACAATACCAAAGTAAGGCCTAGGGACTTTCAAGTCGGTGATCTTGTACTACGGAAAGTAATGGGCACTGCTAGAGATCCTTCACAAGGAAAGCTCGGCCCCAACTGGGAAGGACCCTACAGAATCACGTCATGGCAGAGGAAGAGGACCTACCACCTCGAGACGATAGACGGACAGAAGCTGCAGCACCCATGGAACACGGAGCATCTATGGAAATACTACCAGTAGAGAGAATATGAAAAACATCGATTCTTACTTAGCTTTAGCTACAATTACTAGTTTTCCTTTAATAATTTTTGCTACAATATTTTTCGCCTTTTAAGCCCAAAGGGGCAGGTACTTTTCCTACAAACGGATTTTCTTTTAGAGGATTTATTCAGACACAATCGTATTTCTCTACTTAAATTCTCAAAACAAGATGGATTACCATGGGTGCGGATGACTTACATAGTCCACAAAGTAGATGGATCACCCACAGGGTGCGAAAATTTACAAAGTCCACAAAGTGGACGGATCACCCAAAGGGTGAGAAAATTTACAAAATCCACAAAGTGGACGGATCACCCACAGGGTGAGAAAACAAAGTCCACAAAGTGGACGGATCACCCAAAGGGTGAGAAAATTTACAAAGTCCACAAAGTGGACGGATCACCCACAGGGTGAGAAAACAAAGTCCACAAAATGGACGGATCCCCAAGAGGGTGAGAAAATTTACAAAGTCCACAAAGTGGACGGAGCACCCAAAGGGTGAGAAAATTTACAAAGTCCACAAAGTGGACGGATCACCCACAGGGTGAGAAAACAAAGTCCACAAAGTGGACGGATCCCCAAGAGGGTGAGAAAATTTACAGTCCACAAAGTGGACAGATCACCCACAGGGTGAGAAAATATACAAAGTCCACAAAGTGGACGGATCACCCACAGGGTGAGAAAATATGCAGTCCACAAAGTGGACAGATCACCCACAGGGGGAGAAAATATACAAAGTTCACAAAGTGGACGGATCACCCAAAGGGTGAGAAAATTTACAAAATCCACAAAGTGGACGGATCACCCACAGGGTGAGAAAACAAAGTCCACAAAGTGGACGGATCACCCAAAGGGTGAGAAAATTTACAAAGTCCACAAAGTGGACGGATCACCCACAGGGTGAGAAAACAAAGTCCACAAAATGGACGGATCCCCAAGAGGGTGAGAAAATTTACAAAGTCCACAAAGTGGACGGAGCACCCAAAGGGTGAGAAAATTTACAAAGTCCACAAAGTGGACGGATCACCCACAGGGTGAGAAAACAAAGTCCACAAAGTGGACGGATCCCCAAGAGGGTGAGAAAATTTACAGTCCACAAAGTGGACAGATCACCCACAGGGTGAGAAAATATACAAAGTCCACAAAGTGGACGGATCACCCACAGGGTGAGAAAATATGCAGTCCACAAAGTGGACGGATCACCCACAGGGGGAGAAAATATACAAAGTTCACAAAGTGGACGGATCACCCAGAAGGTAAGAAAATTTACAAAATCCACAAAGTGGACGAATCACCCACAGGTTGTAAATATTTAAGTCTACTAAGTGGATGGATCGCCAGAAAGGTGAATATTTGGTCCATAAAATGGATGAATCACCTTCATGGTGAGAAAATTCAGTCCCTAAAGTGGACGGATCACCCGTAGGGTGGAAATGTTGTCCACAAAGCAGACGGACAAAACATAAGGTGGATATAATAAGTTCACGAGATTAACGGGTCAAAAGTAAAATTTATTACTAACTCCAAAAATGGACGGATCGTCTGTAAACTTAAAATCCACGACATTACCGAATCATCTTAGACGAGCGACAGTTGGAATCCATAAATAGACGGATGAAAAATAAAAAACAGACATCATCGACGAACAACTCGGGCCGATGACGACTAGCCCATTAAACATATGTGTATCTAGTTCTAAATGGACGGATACACACCCGTCAACTACACGTATCACTGAACTTGGTGAAAATTTCAAAATGATAGACGAGATAAGGTTCATGGACAAACATTCATGCAACTTTCAAGTAACAAGAAATTGTAAAATAGGCAAATAAATTGTGGAATAAAACATCGATGGATAAAAACCCTTGAAGGGTAATTGTTTAATACACAAAATTAAGAATAGATTGTTCTCAAAAAATTGACAGTTAAATTAAGTGCTTTCTACATTTTGGGGTCGGCATCTTGGGCATTCTTTGCTGGAGCTGACTTTCTGTCTCCTTGAGCCGCATTATCCGCAAATAGATCCTCTGTGTTCTCCGAGGCGATGGGCAAAGCAGACGTCTGAACTTGATCTTCAACAGTTATCATGGACACGTCTAGATCAGGGTAGGTTTTCTTAACTTGACGGAGGGCATCGTCAAAGCCTTGGAGGAATGAGTGTCCTAGCTCGGCCAATAAAGCGTCGGAATCTCGGTATTGACGGACCGTTGTCTTGTTAGCCTGACGGAGGCTTTTCTTCAGGTCTTATATCTCCTTATCTTTAACCGCCAAGGCCTTCCCCGCCTCATCCGTCTTTTGCTCTAGCTCCTTCCTTACCTGCTCAGAAAGGTCAAACTTCTTCTCCATGGTGGACTTCCACTTGTTAAGATGACCCAGCTCTTCCTCCGTCTGCTCTGCCTTCGCTCGCACACTTTCCAGAGCAACTTCACGGTTAAGACAGCGATCCATTAGGCCCTTCATCATGACAAGGGACTGGAACAAGCAAGTTAAGAAAAGTGTTAGACAAAAAACAGGTGGAATGACAGGCGAAAGTTGACGGACAAGCTTACCTGTTCTACAGCAAAGAGACCCGTCTCACCCATTGCCTCCGTCGAATGATTGCCCAAGTCCTCGTAGTCTTCCGACGAAATAATAGACGAAAGCCTCTCTAGGGAAAATCTGGAGTCGTCTCGAAGCAGAGGAGGAGGTTTCTCCTGGCTTATGGACGGGGCCTTCATCAAACCCTTGCCTATTCCATGTTTTATTGGGGTGACGGTCTTCACACCCGCAGCCATTAACCCTACGACGGGTTCCAGTGAGACTTTCGGTTGCTTAAGTGGATGGTCCGATTTGGACGAAGGCTTTCTTTTTATCGATGGAGCCGTCCCCGTAGGAACTGGCTCGCCGGACTCCTTTCTCTTGGCAGCCTGTAACTTTATCTGAGCCCTTCTCTTAGCATCGACCATCTCTGAAAACAATAAAAGGACGGATAAAGTTATTGATTTGAATTTAAGCCATATGTGCAAATAAAGGTTGACGGACTTACGTTTGTGAATTTTCTCGCTGTATCTGACGGCTTCAGGTGTGGGTGCGGGACAGTCACAGTACCAGTGGATGGTGTCTGGGTTTACCAACTTCGCCCAAGTCCTTTCCTCCGGCTTGGTCTTTTGAAAAATCTTCTCAAGGAAACCAAACTCCTCGACACTAACTTAAGGACGCCGTCTACCTAAAAAAATAAAAAAAAACGGACGGTCATAAGGATGATCATAATAAATTAAGCGAATGTAATAAAGCTTACAGATTAGGACGGATGCATACGGGTCGGATCTAACACCCCCCAGGTTGTGTCAACAGGCATGAAATCCGTCTCCCCTGGATGACTCATCCATCCGTCGCCCTCTAAGAAGAAGTAGCGACTCTTCGAGTCTCTATTTGAGTCAGGTGTTTCAAAAATAACCTTCAGCAATGGACTCCTACTGGCAAAACTATACATTCCCTTTGACCTGTCAATCTCATCTGGACGGTAGCAATGAAGAAATTCACGCACCGTCAGCCTCCTGGCACCGTCTGTCATAGCACCATAGAGAATCTCCATTGCTATGAAGACCCTCCAAGCATTTGGTGATATCTGGGTGATGGACAGACCCAAATAATTTAGAAGTTCTCTATGCAAGGTACTTAAAGGAAACCTAAGTCCCGCTTTCAACATCTGTTTGTACACTCCGACACCGTCTACCCCCTCATAATAACATTTCTCCGATACGTAGGGTAGACGGATTGAAATGTAGTCTGGAATTTGAAAAATGGCCCTAAATGTGCTGAAGTGTTTCTCCTTGATAACGGATGTGAATTTATTCACCGTCCACTCTGGTGACATGATGAACTCCCTAAGTCCATCAGCACCGATGACGGATCCTAATGGTTGATCCTCGCCGTCATCAGAAATATTCTCTAGTTCAGCCATCTCCATATCCTCATTTGTTGAGGACAAGGAAGATGCAGACGGACTCCTCTCTTCGCACGGACTCTCTTGGTGTTTATGACCGGATGGGTATACTTCCTCGTAATCCGCCCCGTCACAAACTACCGACTGATTACTTGACACACTAGACATTGCCTATAAGTGACGACAAAACCTAAGACAGACGGATCTAGAAGCGTTGACGGGTGTGTATGAAAGTCTAACAAAATGAAAAGCACCAATGAAAGACTTGTAAAATCATAATAAGTACTTACCAAGTCTGAGTTACTGAAGGTCGACGGTTGTATAGATGACGGGTACAGATATTCGACGGAAGGCTGTCTGACAAGGGTGACGATCACGCTCTGACAATGCGTTTTGGCTGAAAAATTGAGAAATGAGAGAAGAGAAGTGTAATATATATAGGTAAAATGCACGGAAGACGAAGCGACGCTTCGATCCGGGACAAAATCCAATCAAAACATGACACGTGTCGTACCTCATAAATGCTTGACCACCTGTCATCAAATGATCGCAGTTATCGTTGTCCTCCTAGGAAACCGTCAAAGAACATTCAACCGTCAAACCCAAAAGATTATTTTACCGTCACCCTAATAGTCCGTCCACTATTTGCATGACGAACTATAGGGTGAAGGGGGCAGCTGAAGGTGTAAAAATTAGTCATGACGGACCTCCTTGATGGGCTTGACGGATCTTAGCCCATGGGCCGAGAATGGGTAAGCCCGGGGGATGGCAGGAACCCTAACTTAAACTACTTGTCACACACGCCAGAAATGAGGAAGAATCCCAAGGGAAATCGGAATCCTAGTGCATGGAGAATTTCGGAAGATACGCGTGTTAATGAAGGATCCTCTCTACAAGGAAATGACTTGTCCATCACGTTTGGGATTACTCAAGAGGATTCCTATAAGGAAAAGACTTCTACATCAAGGAAGAGAGTCCACCCTTCTACTACTATAAAAGCCCAAATACCCTCACAAATCGAGGTACGTATAATTTACCCTCTCTAGCACTCTAGAGTTGTGAGAATAATTCTAACTTGACCTTCAGAGGGTATTTGGCCGGCACCACACCGGTGCTCTCTCTAAGGTCTTCTGTTATTCTGTTGTGCAGGTCCACTTTGAGTCGCGAGTGCTGTGTGACCTATTGGTGATATTTTCGGCATCATCAGTCTCGATTTATGTCAGGTAGAAATAGAGGATATCTGAACAGCAATCCTGAAATTTGCAAAGTAGAAACAGAGGATATCTAAATAGTAGTCTTGGACTTAGGCTAGGTAGAAACAGAGGATGTCTGAATTGCAGTCCCGATTTGTGTTAGGTAGAAATAGGGGATATCTAAAAAGCAGTCCTGATTTTTTCCCATTAGAAACAAAGGATATCTTAATAGAAATCTTAGTCTTGGGCAAGGTAGGAACAGAGGATATCTGAACAGTAGTCCCAATTGATGTCCTATGCAAGTGCGTGATGGGTTAAGACATGCACGTTTTAAAATAGTGTTAGTCCGCTTGTGTTGCCATTTGACATATGGGCTTACCAATTATGTTTGAATTTCTTGTTGTTTTACTGATCATGTCTAGGAGAGCTAGTTCTAGGGGAGATCGGGGGAAGGCCCCCATGTATGCCACGTCCTAAGGGGACGATTCTTCTGGTGACGAGACCACTTCAGCTGGTGAGTAAGTGGCCCAGGTTTTGCAGAGCTATTTTGATTGCGTACCAGTGGTATACCTATGGAGACCAGGTCCAGGAGACGACGTTCCGTTAAGACGGCCAGTGCTTCGTTCGAGTCTCGTACCATTTCTAGCGAGACGACTTCACAGTGCAGGCCGGTTAAAGGGAGGAGAGCCTCCGGAGGAGAGGTGTGAGATGATGACATCCTTGACATAGATGAGGTCTTTGCTGGGCCCGCGGTCCTGCTAGAGTTTGGTGCTTAGAGGCATAGTCTGAGACCGAGGTTTCCACCACACCAGGCCGGGGTCGACCCCCATACTCAAACCATAGATTGAGGCATCCAAGACACTAACCTTTATCATGGGTTGAAGGATCATCGCACCAGCGTGGAAGGGAGAGGTATGTTGCATTCCCTTCTTGGTCGTTCAGATTCCAATTATATGCATGTGCTAACAAGTAGCTTCTGATTTCAAATGCATGGGAGCGAGAGGCTCCGTGGTCGGGGAGCCTGGTGCTTTTTCCTCTGGATATTGTTTACTCCTAGGACCCATCCGCAGTACGCCATGTTTCTAAGAGAGTAGGGGTTTGAGGACTTCTTGCATATTCCCTTAATCACCATAAGGCACGGGATCGGGAAGGCTTTAGTGCAGCAGTTTCATGCCGAGACAGGCGCCTTCCATCTGAGTTGTAGGGAGTATGTGGTCCTTCCTCTTGACTAGACAGCCATCCTGGGTTTCAGATTTGGTGGCCACCCGATTCCGACTGAGGAGATGACCTTTGATATGGCCTACGACCTATGGGGTATCCCTCTCCCATTAACTGTAGAGACGAGGGGATATTTTTGGCCCACCGCATCGCCACAGATCCATACTAAGTGGCTAGTATTCCCTAGGGCGAGGCCCCTACCGATGCTCATCTTCGTAGGTGCTTTTTGTGGTTCCTCAATAGTTGCTTCTTGGGTAACAATCGATCTATGTTGACTTGTCAGCTACTGTGGGCTATGGGAGTAGTCTCTGGTATTAAGGCGTACGATTGGGGGTTAGTGACCTACGGCTTCTTCATTTCCTTCTTGAGGCGGACCTTCCATCGAGACTTTAAGAGCTTGGAGGGATATTGGTAGATATTGACATGGTGGGCATATAAGTATATCCCAGCCCTGCGGCCTCATAATACAGGATTTTCCTTAACAGCATACCCTCGAGCATATGCATGGACTCATTGTAGGATCACGAGGGTAGTAGTAGTGTAGCCAATCACTATTTCCGCAGCTCTGGATTGCGTCATCTGGGATAAGATCATAGTTCCTCCATATGATGGCACGTTATTGAGGAGACCAGAGCTCACCATTGTTATGAGCCAGTCGAGGATCCGACGCTAGTTTTGGGCCCTGACGAGCTGGGAGTTCTTTCTAGCAGAGAGGACCTTCCATCAAGTTATGCCAGTCTACAAAGTGCCCAGGGATCTACCTCCTTATGCTTTGTCATTCGAGGCCACAGTCTTGGATGACCCGGATTTTGCGACAAGTGCCTTTGATGCTTATATGGACATGAGCAGAGACTATTCCACTTGGTCTGCAAAGTCTTCTACGAGGCCCATCATTGGAGATGTCCCTGTAAATGGGGGTAGAGTGTTCGGAGGCACCGTTCGTGCTCAGGTGGCCACCGGGGCTAAGTGGAGAGCATGTGCAGAAACCACAAAGGCTAGAGTGACAAAGTTTGAGGCCCTATCAAATGCTAGGGAGGCGCACATGCAGGAGGAGATTGCTCAAGCATTAGCCCGGGAGAGGGAGATTTGGTAAGAGATAGGGAGATGCTCGTTGCTAGGATGGACATAAAGCGGAGCTAGTTTCAAACTGAGCTAGCCCTACATTAGGGCTATTCCATGCTCTTGATGGGAGAGTTACGAGTGGCTCGTCTTCCTATTCCGGCTGCCCTTAAGATTCCTGACCGAGGGCTGATCATTCCTCCATTCGGGCATAAGTACGTGCTAGTTCCTCCAGGCCCGCCAGGTGGTTGGGGCCCTTTTGCTCAGGCTCCGGGGCCTTCCTAGGGCCCAAGGTATGCTCCCGGCACTTCAGGTGGTGCAGGTCCTTCCATCGGCCCTTTTGCAGGCGGCGATGGTGGTGATGGTGCTGATACAGATATGGACCAGCTCATTGGCGGCGAGGATTCTCAATAGGGTTAGCCTTCTGTTGTAGCGTGATGTAGCCCTTGCGTGGGCATGTATTTTTCCATGTATTTTGTAGACATTTCCCCTTGATGGGCCAGCTATGTATGTATACTATGTATTGCCTCTTGATAGGCCTGGACATGTATGTATTGTATTGCCCCACAGTGGGTTTTGATGTATTATATTATCTTTCTGTAGCCTGATGTATGTATGGAACAATGCCTCTAATTAGGACTTATATGTATGATCTAGATAAAACGCCTTTAGAAGGGCGGCTAACATGCATGAAAGACAATGCCTCTGATTAGGACTTACATGTATAGCTCTGTATACTGCCTATGAAAGGGCTGCTGATGTATGTAAAAGACAATGCCTCTGATTAGGACTTATATGTATCTCTAGATAAAATGACTTTAGAAGGGCGGTTGATGTATATAAAAGACAATGCCTCTGATTAGGACTTATATGTATAACTCTGGAAAAATTTCCTTTAGAAGGGCTGCTGATGTATGTGTAAAACAATGCCTCTTATTAAGACTTATATGTATAACTCTGGAAAAATCGCCTTTAGAAGGGCTGTTGAGACGTACACATGCACTATTGCATTTTTGTTGCGGATGTTGGTATTGAACCAGCTTGTATCACATTCACCTGTTTTGCACCGCAATTTCACGGATTTGCCAGTGGCTTTTGAACAATGATCATCCCATTAGGGGAGAAGGCAAGGAGAGATCGCGTGAAATAAACTGCCCCAATTTAGGGTTTCATTCGATTCTCGACATGAAAGACACATCCTTAGCGGGACGAACCTATTCTCGTATATTGGACAAAGGGGGAAAGGGTCGTACAAAATAAACTACCCCAGTTTAGGGTTTTACAGGGTTCCAAACCTGTAGATTGGCTGCAAGTGGCCTCGACTTCGTAGGCCATGCCATAATGCTGACAACGAATGCGGACACTCCATCACAAGAAACGACTCCCTCTATTCTCCACATAAACTAAAAAGGTCGTTGAATGGTTGAGATCGAGCTCTAGCATTTTTTTTGTTGCAAATTCTGACTACCAAGCTGAACCGACCCCTGAACCGAGCGGACCGAGTTTTGAAAATGAGGTTCAAGATGTCCAAAGGTGCTGAACGAGACGCACAAATATAAACTGCCCTAGTGTAGGATTTTTGCGGCCTTGGATGCTCGAATCCAAGTTTCTAATAGTTCGGGTCACTCTTGGGCCTATCACGCATTACAGTGAGCACTAAAACGAGGTAATCTTTGCTCCAAAGTGGCCCAAAACGTGTCAAATAGGGGGGAAAGTGTCAACACATGTCTAGGTTTGTGCCTGGGGGCTGAAAAGCCTTGGGATATGTGTATAAAAGCTAGGCATCAGCCCAGCCCCACCTCATTCGGTTCCGCAATTTTTTCTGAGTCTTCTCCTGCCCTTTCTTCACTCAAAACACTTAGAAAACACCATTCTTCACCGTTTTTTTTTTTTTTTTTTTTTGTGCGGATCTTCATCATATTGTCAAATTAAGTAGGACTTGCTCATGGAGGTTCTTGGCACTCATTTTTATGATACCTTGGTTGAACTTGAGAGGGAGGAGTACCATGAGAGGAAGCTCAAGAAGTGGTGGGGCTCTTTTTCTTGTGGTGACCAAGCACTCCTCCGACAGCTTATTGGAGACGCCACCACTCTGCTCCACACTACACTTGATTGGCACTATTATAGGTCATCATTTCTTGTTGGGATCCTGTTTTTAGGTGTGTTACCATTGGGGACGTTGATTCGGTGCCCACTTTGGAGGAGTACAATCGCTTCCTCTCTCTTTCTACTCCTGTGAGCACTATTTTCGTCTCACCAGTGCGGACACACTATCGCAAGCGCCTTGCTGATATGATGGGCTTCAATAGGCCCGTTGTGGAGGCGCTGACTTGGATGGTAGCAGGGTAGGAGGGAGCATGTCCTTTGAGTTCCTACATGATCGGTTCCATTTATCAGAGTGCCCTGTTGGTTACCGAGACGATTTTGTGGATTTAGAGGAGCGATGGTCATTCTATCGGCGTCAGGCTTTCCTAGTGGTCTTCTTCGGCGTGATACTCTTCCCTTCACCATTAAGAGCTATCAGTTTTGCCGTTCTTCCTCTAGTGAGTGTCCTACCCCATGGCTTTTCTTTCATTCCCACTTTACATTCCAAGACTATTAGGTCTTCGTCCTTGTGTGGAGAGGCTGGTAGGGGTAGACTAGGCTATTGCGTCCATATGTTGCAGTTGTGGTTCTGTAGCCATTTGAGTGTCATCGCTAAGGTCAGTTGATGGGCTTTGTGGATAGGAATAGGATTTTGGATATTGTGGCTCTCGATCTACCCTTCTCCGGTGATACTGATGGTTGGCTGAGATATCTATGCAGCCTGAGCCCCACTAACTGGACGTAGAAGGTCAAATGGGGTATTACCAGGTAGCAGGGGCAGACCCATTGTGTCGGCTTGCTCAGTATTCCCTTGGTGGGTGTTTGGGGGTGCACAGGGTATATCCTCGATATGGCCATAAGGCAGTTTAGGGGCATCCAGCACATCCCCTGACTCAATGATCTTTCTGATGTCACCTGTGAGTATAGGCTGGTGGACATTGACATAGCAGTGGTAGGGTGTGCCTTAGAGTTCTGGGAGGCGCGCAGATTGAGTATTAACTTTCCCCCTCTGCTCTAAGGATAACCAAGAGTGGTTCTCCACTGGGTTTAGGGTATGATCAGACACACAGGATCTCATCTTTGTGTTTGACTTGTCGTCGCTAGTTTCGACTGATATGCCACTTCCAGTGGACATCCTGAGAGATTATACCTTAGAGTTCGAGATCAGGGTTAAAAGGGCCCTTGCAGACCTGAGGGAGTGCTTTAGAGAGGCTGTCAGGGACAGAGATTGCTACAGAGAGCCAGCCGATGCACTCATAGAGGACATCGAAGAGATGAGCAGTATGCAGGAGCGTGAGCTTGCTGCTCTCAGGTCAGAGCTCGATCGGAGGAGGCCAGCCTTTTCAGGCACAGAGGCAGAGTGTGCCCAATTAAGATCCTGAGTCGCGGATTTGGAGGACGAGCTTACGGCTCTTACTCAAAGATTTGCTGCTCTGGATCACATTTGGGATGAGGAGAGAGCCGCTTTAGAGGCTATCAGGGTTGCGGCTAGCAGCCGAGCTGATGATTTAACACTGGAGCTATTGTAGGCAAAGTCTTATATATTCACGTCGCTTTGGACATGGAGTATGGGCGAGAGGGCGATGAGCCTAATAAGCCACAGCGAGCTTTCCGTCACCTTCATACTGAGCAGGCCAAGAGAGAGAAAGGAGGCCCTGAAAGTTGCTACTGTAGAGGTGAGCACCTTGCAGGCTTTGCTAAAGATAAAGAGGTAAAGCTCTACTTCTGATCCCACGGTGGAGTAGGAGTTAGTCCGTCTTCGGCATTCACACGACATACTTAAAGAGGTGGCCAGATATCTGGGCTTCGATGTAGTCGGACTGCTTCGTACTCATGCTCAAGATGACCCGATCTTCTTTATTGGTTTTGGGAGGCTATGCCAGGCCTTGCCGATCATCTGGGCCATGTTTGATCTGCTGATATCTTTTTTTGTTTACTTTATTTCTGCACATGAGCTATGTAGTTAGTATTCCACCATGTATGGAAAGGTCCTTTGTAAATTGCTAGGCAATTACACAAGGCCTTCCATTTTTTGTTTTTAGTTCTTAAAGCATAGTCTAGTCTGTTAGGCATGCTTAGAAACTAAGAGATGGTGCAGAGAGATGTTTAGGAGGATATTCAAAGGATATATATATGAGATAAGATTTCATGTTTTGAAACTAGAATGTATGAAAGAAACAAAATGGCACAATATAGGCATGTTAATGAATATGCAGGCATGTAAAATCTATGCATATCAATATCTTATTTTTCCAAGGATACATCCTATTCTAGACGGATTTTTCCCTTTTCCCATTGAGGTACATTTCCCATTGGTGTAAACCAAAACATCTTAAGCAAACCATTGGGTCATGGCAGTATTGTAGACAGAGAGCAATCTCGAAGGCGTCTTCATATCTTGACCTAGATGCTAGATCCCTTTAATCTTATGATCTTGAGCAGAAATTCAAGCAAGCACAACTGACTAATTTTTCTTTTAAGATGTAACCCCACCGAGACGGCTGCCTACGTACCTCCACGAGGAAAGATCAAGTCATCACGTAGTTCAACTGACTTTTTGATTGCCTTAAATTTTGCCTAGACCGCCCTTTTGGGTTTTCAATCTAGTAGGCTCTCTCACACTCTTTCTTTTTCTCTCCTTTTGCGTAGACCGCCCTTTCGGGTTTTCAATCTACCTTTTTACATATTTTTGTTTGTTTTGTTTTTTAATATAAAAATGAGATGCCCTAGGAGGCTCCTTCGTGCAAAGTATCGTATGACGGTGTCAAAATTGGTGGGCATATTGAAGTCATGCCCATCCATGTCGGCTAGAATCAAGGCTCCTTTGGAAAAGGCCTTCTTTACCATGTATGGGCCCTCGTAAGTTGAGGCAAACTTTCCTCTGTGATCAGGCAGGGCCTGGTTGCACTTCTTCAAGACTGGTCTAACTTTCTTGTTGAACGCTCACTCAGTGCGGCGTTGGTACAACTGTCCATGGCACATTGCGGTCATGCACTTCTCATCTATCATGTTTAGTTGTTCATATTGAGAACGGGCCCATTCAACTTCTGATAGCTCTTTCTGAGATAAAATCCGGAGAGACAAGATCTTTACCTCAACAGGGAGGACGACCTCCATGCCATATACCAGTGAATACGGGGTTGCACCCATGGAGGTGCAAGCAGAAGTGCGATATGCGAACAGAGCAAAGGGCAAGTATTCGTGCCAATCCTTGTATGTTTCTGTTATCTTCACCAAGATCTTCTTTATGTTCTTGTTAGTGGCTTCCACTGCACCATTCATCTGAGAGTGATAGGGGACTGAATTTCTGTGCTTGATCTTGAATGGTTGGCAGAGCTGCTGGATCATTTTTCCATTTAGGTTCATCCCATTGTCTGTAATGAGCTCTCTTGGCACGCTGTAGCGGCAAATAACATTGTGTTTCAGGAAACAGGCTATCACAACTAGAGTGGTGCTCTTATACGAAATGGATTCCACCCACTTTGTAAAATAATCGATGGCCACTAAGATGTATTCGTGACCATTTGAGGCTTTCAGAATCACGGGTCCGATGACATCCATACCCTAGGCTGAGAAGGGCCATAATGCTACTAGAGAGTGCAATGGCTGAGGAGGAGCATCATGAGCTCCAAGCAATCCTTCATGCATCTCTTCCATTAGGTGATTAACCTAAAAGGCATCTATGCATCGAAGCAAGGTAGAATCATGGTTCCTTTTGTACAAGACTTCCCCACTAAAAAAAAATTGGCAGGCCATGCACCGAATGAACTTATTTTCACTGTCCGTTGCACCAGGCGGGTATTCACTGTTCTTGATATAAGCCATGATATCATGGTACCATGGCTTTCCGTCGACTTTGACTTAGACACTCATGCATTCTTCGATGTTCATGCAATAGGTTGGGATGCCACGGACTTCTATGCGCAATTTCCGCATATCATCTCCTTCTGATAACTTAACCATGCTAGCCAGGGCGTCTACAAATTGGTTGTGAGCTCGGCGTAAATAGGCAAAGGTGATGTTTTGGAACTTCGAAATCAAGCGGCTGACCTATTTCTGATACGAAATCAACTTAGTGTCTCAAGCTTGCCACTTTCCTTCGATTTGGGAGATGATCAATAGGGAATCTCTAAAGACACTCAAGTCATAGGCGCCGAACTCTAGGGCCAATTGCAAGCCGACTATGTACGCTTCATATTCTGTGACGTTGTTGGTGCAATCGAAATTCAGCTTGACTGAAACAGGGATTTACTGGCCTTTGGGGAAACCTAAGACTGCTCCCACTCCATTTCTAGTAGAAGTGGCAGCTCCATCAAAATAAAACTTCCAACGCCACGGTTCTACACTATCTGGTTCTGGCTCTAGTGCCATGACATCCTCATTAGGGAAGAGGGATTTTGAAAGTTCTAGATCGTTCAGCAGCTGATCCGCTAGTTAATCGACTATGGCCTGGCCCTTGATGGCCTTTCTTGTTACAAACACAATGTCAAACTCGGAGAGCAACATTTGTCAACAGGGAGATCTTCCCGATGAGAGCTGGCTTTCAAAAATGTACTTAATGGGATCCAAGCGGGAAATGAGTCGCATCGTGAAGTAGAGCATATATTGTCGCAACTTGCATGATGCCCAGGCTAGGGTGCAAAACGTCTTCTCAATGGCAATGTAATTAATCTCACAACTGGTGAACTTCTTACTTAAGTAGTAAATCGCCTTTTCTTTTTGGTCGAGTTCAGCTACTTGGCCTAACATGCAACCCATGGAGGTTTCTTGTACCTCTAGGTAGAGGATCAATGGATATCCCGACGTCAGGGGAACCAGAACAGGAGGGTTCAACAAATACTACTTGATCTTGTCAAAGGCCACTTAGCACTCGTCTGTCCATTCTATCTTAGTGTCTTTCTTTAGGAGTTTGAACAACAAATCACATGTGGCGGTCAACTGCGCTATGAAGCGAGCTATGTAATTGACTTTGCCTAAGAAGCTAAGAATTTGTTTCTCGGTTTGCGGTGTCGGCATATCCCGGATGGCTTGGAGTTTTGCTGGGTCCACCTCGATTCCTCTTTTGCTGACTATGAAGCTGAGTAATTTCCCTGAACTAGCTCTGAAGACACACTTGTTAGGGTTTAGTCTTAATCTGTACTTAACGAGGTGCTTGAACAGCTTTCTCAAATCCACTAAATGATCCTTGGCAGTGCAAGATTTGGCAATCATGTCATCTACATAGACTTTGATCTCTTTATGCATCATATCATGGAACAGGGTTACTATGGCTCGTTGATAAGTAGCACCTGTGTTCTTTAGACTAAATGGCATGACATAATGTGCATAGGTTCCCCAATGAGTGGTGAATGTTATCTTGGCTTTGTCCTTCTCGGCCATTTTGATCTGGTTATAGCCCAAGAAACCATCCATGAAGGAGAAGAACCTATTGGTAGCGGTATTATTGACCAGGGTATCGATGTGTGGCAACGAAAAATTATCCTTGGGGCTGGCCCGGTTCAAATTCCTCTAATCAATGCACATGCGTACTTTCCCATCTTTCTTAGGCACAGGAACAATGTTGGCAACCTAATCTAAGTAGGCTATTGTGGTAAGGAAACCGGCTTTCAACTGCTTTTCTACCTCTTCTTTGATTTTCAAAATGATCTTAGATTTCATTCTTCAAAGGGCTTGCCATGCTAGAGGGCATTCAAGCTTGACTAGAATTCTGTGCACGACAATCTTAGTATCTAACCCTGGCATATCTTGGTAGGACCAAGCAAAGATCTCTTTGAGCTCTTTGAGTAGTGCTATAAGCTCGAGCTTCATGTCTTTAGGAAAGTTTACCCCAATCTTGATGGGTTTTTCATTCTCGCCTTCATTGGCAAGGTTAACCATTTCTTTCTCTTCTATGTTGGGCTTGGACCCTTTGCTCTCTCTGTTTAGAGCTTCCAAAATATCACGAGGCAGACTCGAAATTTCCTCTAATCCTTCAATGTCATGTTCCAACTCTATTGTCTCATTCATGTCATCAATATCCTTGTTATAGCAACAGCACGATGTACCCGCTTGGGAATTAGAATAGATCCTATAGAACGAAACATATACAAGGAAACATAAGATAATTTGCACATGCATATTCATAAGAAAGCAGGTAAAGAGATATATGCAAAGATTTCCTGAATAATACGCTGGATAATTTCATTAGTGGATTATAGATAGGGGGATAACAAAGTTCATGTCTGATAATGATAAAAAGGGGAAACATTTTTTGGGAAAATAAACTAGAAAATGCAAACAAGGAATGTGGGAAACAGGAAATAAACATGTAAAACAAACTAGATATGATATTCCAACTCTTTCGGGCAATTGGAGGACCTAACCACATGATAATGGAAGACTCCTTAGTCAACTGGTGTAACCACAAAGTAGGGCTCACCAGTCCAATGGCCTACTGTCTTGCCTAGCACATAAGGTCTAATAGTAGCAGTCAAATCATCCTTTAGGGATATGATGGCATTTACTAAGAATTCTTCTAGACAAAGACGGATAAGGCAAGCCAGATCTGATTCCTCCTCACATGATTCCTGTGCTACTTCTAATCTAATGACCTCGGCCGGAGCCAAAAAAGTGACCCTGATGTGGGGAATAGACATCCCCTGGCCAATGCACTTCCTCTTTTTTCCTCTGGAAGCCTGAAAAAGTTCTTCATCGGAGGGGTCATAGCCTAGACCGAAACCTCCTTTATTGTCCGAGAGTTCAACCAAAGAAGCCTTCCCATGTCCTACAGCGCTAAGGCCTTGGCCTAACTGATAGCTGAATTTAAACATCTCTTTGGCAACCATTAGAGTAGCGAAGGGCCATGCTGACTCGAGTTCTGAAGCTCTAGAAATCATGGAGACTAGATCAATACTGTGAAAGGTTGCCTCCAGGAAGGTGTTAGAACCAATGTAAGGGACAGAAGTCTCTTTGAAGAAAGTTAGGGGTTCCTCAGCCATAATAGTGACCATCAGATCCTCAGATGTGAACTTGAGTCTTCGATGAAGAGTAGAAGCAATCGCGCCCGCGGCATGTAGCCAAGGCTGTCCTAGAAGCATGTTATAAGGGGAATCCACCTTGATGACCTAGAAATTAACCGTGAAGAACATAGGGCCAACTCCAATGGCTAACTCGATCTCGCCTTGCACCTCCCGAAGAGTGCCATCAAAAGCTCTAATGATCATGGCGGTAGGGCGGATAAGAGATGTATCCACATTCAAACGCTCCAGTGTGAACATCGGGCAAACATTCAGGGCTGACCCATTGTCAATCAATACCCTAGTGACGATCATATCCTCACACTTTACTATAATGTGCATAGGCAAAGTGTGGTCCCTAAATTTTGGTGGTAGTTCATCATCCGTAAAGGAAATCCAACACCGTTGAGACCAAACCCTTAAAGGCAAATTCTTTAGCACTTATAGGAACACGTGTCTCTTTCAGGACCTTCAAGGGAGCATTGTGGTGGACCTCAGAGGATAGCAGTAACGCCAAGATGGAGATCTGAGCTGGCAACTTGTTTAGCTGCTGAATCACATTGTACTCTAAGTTCCTAATAACTTTCAAGAACTCCTCGACTTCTTCGGTCGTGACTCTGTTCCTAACGGGTTCGGCTATGCCTTTGCCAATCTCTTTTCTTCTCTTTTCCAACTCTTCGGAAGTATAGCAACGGCCACTCCTAGTAAGCCCAGATAAACCTAAAGAGATATTGGAGTATACCTTCTCTTTTCCGGTTCGATTGGAGATAAAGGACACATCGTATTTCCAGGGGACACGATGACCATCTTCATAAGAGAATGGCTTCAGCATGCGAATGATAACACCTTCCTGAGTTTGCAGATTGGGTGTTATTGAAAACGTCTTCGAATTAATGACCATCGGACTTGGCAGAATAGCTTCAAGGGCTTTTGAGCTGGATACCCTAAAGATTCTTGAGGCAAGCTTTGGCAAAATAAGAGGATCAAAACCTTGTATAGCGGGAACGATGGCAATCCCCTCCTGTACTGACGATGAAGCTAGTCCTGTGACAACAGGCAATGTGAGAACTAGAGGAACGAATCCTCCAACGGCAGGCGGGGTTTGCCCTTTCTCTGAATTTGACGACCCTGGATCCGAAGGTGATTCTATGATCTCCTCAATGACTACTGAAAAGGGAGGTGCTGGAGCAATCTGGCCAAGGCATTTCAGTAAATATTCGTTCCACTCCTTTGACCCAACTGATATAGCATTACAGCTAGCTCTTGACTGGACGGTTGGAGGACACAAGCTGGCAGCCATACAGTCACCTCTTCACACATTTTCTCTTTCAATCCAGATGATACCGCATTCAACTAGCCTCTGCACTTGTGCTCGGAGCACTTTACAATCAAACAGGGCATGACTGTCTTCACTGTCACAAAACAAGTAGATTCCCCAATAAAATCCTAGGGTTTCCATACCTTTAAGATTAAGGTGGCTTTCTTGGGCCAAGGCTCAAAGCATAATCTTCCATGGGAATAACGGCAAGGAGAAATCCAGAACCCTTTTTTCATTGTGTTGGGTATTCACATTCCCTTCCTGATGGGGAGGCAAGGGGTTGGTGATGATATTCGGAGCGGTTGCATTATCGAATTGTATGTGCTTGTTGTCAATGACGTCCTGGAGACGGTCTCTCAATTGGAAACATTCCTCCAAGGTGTGCCCCACGGCCCTAAAATGGTGTTCGCACTTCTTGGACGAATCAAATCCTAGTGGAGGAGGACCTTCTCTGGGCCTCGAAAACAGTAGGGTCACTAGCTTCCTTTCTAGTAGATAAGCATAGAGATCTGCCATGGGCATGGGTAATGGAGTGTACTTCCAATTTTCCCTCTTGAAGGGACAAGGCTGTTCTGGCCTCCCTATTTGATTAAAGGCTCTGTTAGGTGCTTGAGCAGACTAATTTTGTTGCTGATAAGGCCTAGCAACCGGGGGAGCATAGGCAGAAGCAACACCCCTAGGCCTTTCTGATGCATTATCGACCATATGAACATTGGCTTCCTTGGTCTTGCGGCCGGTCATTCTCTTGACTTGTTGCTCAACCATGGAACTCAGAGAGTCGGCATCCATGATCTTCTTGCTCCTAATACTCTCATCAATGCGTTCCCCAATAGGGATGAGGCTAGCAAAATGAGTGACTTGGGTGCTGATCATCTTCTCATAGTAAAGAGGCTTGAGGTTGTTAATGAAACACTTGATCATCTCATTTTCCATCATGGGAGGTTGCACTTGTGTAGCTAGCTCGCGCCACCTCTGGGCATACTCACGGAAGGATTCCCCACTCTTCTTTTCTGTCTTTTGAAGAACTGTGCGGTCAGGAGATATCTCGGTGTTGAACCAGTAGTATTCTAGGAAATAATTGGTCATTTCCCTCCAACTAGAAATCTTTTCCAATCTCACATACCATGTGGCTGCGGGGTCGGTCAAACTATCAGGGAAAATCTGGCAAAGCAGAAGGTGATTATCCCCATAGGGAGCCATTTTCCTACAGAACATGCGCAAGTGCACGTAGGGGTCTCCTGCACCATCATACTTGACGAACTCTAGTGCCTTGAACTTAGAAGGCATAATGACCTAAAGGAAGTTGGTCAGACTGTCTAGATCAACACTTCCATGGACGCTGGAGCCCTCTATGATACGAAGCTTTTCAGCTAGAGTTTCCACTTGGCTCTTGACTTGGCCATACCCGGATTCGGGGTTCTTGTCCTTTGAAGGATCTGTCTCTTGGTTGCTGCCCTGGGTGGTACATGGTGTCCCTGCTCCATAATGGAAGAGGCTGATTTCCATTCTCAGCTTAGGGACCTCCTTGGTTATGACCGGAAGGGTGTTGTCCTCCTCCTACAACTAGCTGTTGTACCATGCGTCAATTCTAACATTTGCTCTTTCATTTGAGTGAACTCGGCAGGATCCACTTCGAGAGTTGAAGGCCCACTGGTAGACATCTCTCTTGCACGAGACCTAGTAATGATGGGAACACGATGTGGTGGTAGCTTAGACTGTTTCTTTTTAGCAATCTTTTGATCCTTGAGAAAGGGAAGTGAAAGAAACGGGGTGCATTTGACAAGGTGGAAACACAACACCAAAATCAAGTTAGTTTATGCTCTTGGTATTTAACATGCACCTACCATTTTCAGAAAAATTTGGCTTTGCACCCTTGCTCAGGTATTTATCATGGTGAGTTTCTACTATGATGCAAGATTAATGCACAAGATAGGCAAGTAATCGAAACTTTCATGACATGCTTAACAATGCGGGAAGGACCCTTCCTTTGATTACAAGCTTGTACAAAATTTGCTTTTACAATATTGGGTTCATCGGCTCCAATAATAGGTCTTTTAAAATACAAGAAATGTAACTACAAGGAAAAGCTCGGCTTTTGATGATATGGACCTCTCGGGGGAGCTCTTGGACACTTGGATCTCTTGACAACATGGATCTCTCAAACCTTTGGATCTCTTGGGGGAGCCCTTGGATTCTTGATATCTAGGTCTTCTTGGCTATTTCAGCATCTTGGCAATTCGGATCCTTTGGCAATTTGGACATCATGGGCCTCTTGGTAATTTGGATCTCTTGGAGGAGCCCTTGGATTCTTGACATCTAGGTCTTCTTGGCAATTTTGACATCTTGACAATCTAGGCAACTTGGACCTCTTGGACCAAGTAACGGGGTTGTAAACCCTTAGGGATAGGGTATGGCCTAGCATGTACAAGCAATGGGGTTGCTTTTCCTAGGGATTTAAACATGAATGTTGTGCAAGCAGGATAGAAGGAACCTGGAGTAGAGCATAATTTCTTTGGCGCAAGCAAAAAGGGCGCACCTATTACAAGACACTTTCCCCTGACCTCTAGCCCTAGAAGGGTATCCTTTCCTAGGCTTGGATGTTCACTCTTTGGGCTTTTCCTAGTCTTGATGGGCTCTGGCTTGATCTAGTCCTCACAGGTTTGACATAATTAGGCCAACTATATGCAAAGGCTTAACTAGTAGGTGGTTCCTGTCCTAGGGTACTCAATTGCCATACCCCTCCCTTCATGGAAGTTATGGGGTAGGAATGATTAAGGGGGCCTTTTCAGCAACTCCTGTCCACCCATGGACCCAGAAGTGCCTACAACATTAGCCCCGATTCTAACTATAGGTAACACTACCAATGTTTTGTCCATACACCTACAAATGGGGGGATGAAATCCCCAAAAGAGGTGAGACCTCGCCAGTAGTGTGGAGCCCGGGTTTAGCTCAAAAGGGTGTATATGTCATGCAACTCTTAATGAAGGGGAAAGACTTTTTCAAAGCACAGCATATATATATATGGAAAGCGGATAAAGATGTAACAGAAATTAAATTTTGCTATCCTATGTTTGCATGTGAAGGAAAGTGGTAAAGCCCCACGTGGAAATACCTCAGAACCTCCCTTTTGGCAAAGGACTTTTTGGAAAAAAGATTTTTGCTCTTTAGAAAATGGTCTACTAGGATATAGTAGAAGCCTTTTTCAAAAGGAAAGCCCCGGAGGTCAATGCCAATTTCTGTGTTTTTGAAAGCCAATGTCTAAAGATTATGGTTTTATCAAAAGCTCTAAAGGCTAAACTCTCATCGATCCCTAGTGGAGTCGCCAGTCTATTGATGCCTGGCCTCAACTAGCTAAGCGGAAAAACTGCCGCCGTTGCGCCTTCATTTGACCACCCGCCATAGCAACAGCTCCCGCGCACATGGGGCCCCGTTGGAGGGCCCCTCTCGATGTGTATGTGTGTGTGTTTCGCGCGGAACTTCGGGTGCTCTCTCTCTTGGTGGAGGAAGGTAGGTCTACCTTTGGCGTTATGGCAGGAATCTGGGCCAAATTTCAAGGGATTACCAAAGGTAAGTGGAGTCGCCACCAATCATTAGGTTTTTCTAAGGTGTGATTGGTCGCCTATTTCTAGTTGATTTTATTACCAATCCTAGGCTAAGAAAAATGTCATTTTTCCTAATCTAATATGGATGGCAAAAAGTTCTTGATTCTTGGGTCCGAAAGTTTGGTTACTTATGGGGAAGGTGTTAGGCACCCTGCAACGCTTGTCTAAGGACAGTCCTTTGTTTTGATAAAACCTTAATTTTTGGAGATTGGCAGTAAAAACATGATTTTGGCATTGGCTTTTGGGGCTTTGCATGCATGGGGGGGCTTTGAGGTTTGGCTTTTGAAAGGGTGTGGTCCCAGTCTATGCTTTCCTATGGCATTCAAGTCGAGTACCAAATTTCCATGGCGAAAATCCAGCGACACATCACCTTACTTTCGTAATTAGGCATCGCTTTGCCTTAGGTGACATGGATTGTGACGATCACACCAAAAGGGGGGAGCATGTATATATACATACATCATGCACAATGCAAGCACACAGAGCAGGAAAGTAAATGCTTACATCCCTAAAGCATGACCTAAAATATAAGTGCAGGAAAATAAACAGGGGTCACCATACTCTAAAGATGAGGACGAATGGTACAAGGCATGATATACCTAATACAAACCATCTAAGGGAGAAAGGGAGGAGGAAGGAGGGGGTTTAAAAGAGTACATAATCGAAGGGAAAAGCTAAAATCCTAAACCTACTGACTGCAGCCACTTGGCTCATATCCGCGTGATCACATCCTCGCCCCTTTTGCATGGGTCCGGGAGATTGTGCCCTAGCTCCATGTGTCCTCACTCCATGTGCGTACATGCAAAGGCAAAGACAAGAAACCAGCAAACAAGCCATGGAAGGAAAAGATGCAAAGAGCATAATAAAGAGGCATAAAGCAAATAAACATGATAGATATGGCAAACATAGAAACCAGGATGCGAGCAAAAAGGGAAACAAAGCAAGATAGCAAACAAACAAGGGTGGTGTCCGCGAGAGACAAATGTAGGTTTGGATTGGATGTCCATAGCTTCATTGTTTTAAAGCATGGATGACACACTAGCAAGCAAAACTCATGCATGGACTAGGGATGGCAATTTAAATCCGACCCGCGGATACCCGATCCGACCCGACCCTAATGGGTCGGATTTTACCCGGCCCGATAAAGAATAGGGTCGAGTATTGGTTTTTTTTTAAAAACCCAAAGCGAGTCCAGGTCGGGTTCGGATTTTATTAAAAAACCCGAAACCCGACCCGAAACCCGGCCCAAAACCCGGTTATATATATAATTACTAAAATACCCTCCTATATATACATAGTTATAAACCCTAATATTTCCCATTCCTCATTTCATTTCAGCATTTAGCTCCCTCACCTCTCTTCTCTTCAGCTCACACCTCCGCCTCTCATTTCTTCAGCTCACAATCTCACTCACTCCCAATCTCACCGCCGGCCCAACTGCCCTACCTCTCTCCGCCGCTCTAGCTCTCACCGCCGTCCCAAGCTGTCTTAGCTCTCTCACTCACTGTCTCACACGGCCGCTTCTCCCTCTTCATCTCTCAGTTCTCTCACTCACAAGCCCACAAGCAGTCAAGCACAGGCACAGCTCCGTTTCATCCTCCCCGTCGCTGATCTCACTCCACCTCGTTCTCCATTTTTTTTCTTTCTTTTTTTTCCTTTTTTTTTTTTTTTTTTTTTTTTTTTTTTTTTTTTTTTTTTTCTGGGTTCAGTTCGTCTCAAATTCTCAATCTTGTGAGTTTGTATTTGAGTTTGTGATTATGAAAGGGAAAATCATAGATCTAAAATTTGTGTTTGGTTTGTGATTTTGAAAGGGAAAATCGAAGCTTCTCGCCGCAATTTTGTGGTTTTTGATCACTGGCTTCATTGGTGGGTCTCTCTCATAATTTTTTTTTTTTATTAAAATATGTGAAACCCATTTTGTATTTGGGGACCTTCGGATTTGTGTTTGTATTTTTTTTATTAAAATATGTGAGTTCTCACCGCAGTTTTTGGTTGTTGATGGTTGCAAGGAAACGTTTTTCTCAGCTTTGTTTGTTTATTTATTTTATTGTTTAGCTGTTGGGTTAAGGATCTTCTGTTCAGAGCATTTTGGTTGATTGCCATTTGTTTTGGTTTTTAGGTAGTTTCTATTTTTTGGGTTACATGTTTTGCAAAAGAATCCCATTATTCCATTCCATTTTGGTTAGTAATGAACAGTCCCATTTCATTCTTTTCCGGGTTGTTTTGAATCTTTTGATTGTCCATTGATGATTCAGAATCTTGCCTCCAATATTTTGTTGCAGGCATATGCATTGATTCTTTTTTCTCAGGAAAACAATTTTTTTTTTTAATTGATTAGGCCACTATTAGGGGCTGAAGATTGGGCCATGAAGTGGCCTGGCTGAGCGGGGCCCAGCGGGGGCGGGTCCGGGCCCCGGGAAAAAAATCCGTTTAGTAAACAGACCGGGTCCGGGCTACAGGCTAAGACCCGCAGGTTGGGTCCGAGTATGGAAAAACCCGGTCCGAACCCGACCCGTTGCCATTCCTAGCATGGACATGTAAGCAAGCATGTAAAGATGCGTAGAAAGCCAACGGGTGGCGCAAACAAGCATGGCAAGCATATCATTGCGTGGAGCATAAAAGGGAAGGGTGCGTACGAAGCAACCCGACATCCGAAGATGCCTCCCAAGTGGTTACATCCAGACATGGCCTCTTGTAGGGGTGTCAATTCGTGTTCGCGGGTCGGGTTCGTGTCATGTCGAGCCATAAGTACTCTGCTATATGGGTTGACCCGAACCCGACCTGTTTAGTAAACGTGTCAAGAATCCTCAACCCTAACCGGACCCGTTTATTAAACAGGTTGACCCAACCCGACACGTTTAACCTGTTTAATTAATAAGTCATATAAAAGTTAATACAAATAACCTGTTTGATTAATAGGTCATATATGATCTAAATAATCTATTATCAATTTTTATATATCTAAAATTAAAATACAATTACAGCCATAAATATAGTAATAAACATATAATTATAACAAAAAAATTAAGCAATAATAACAAAATTTAATGCCTTTATTATTTAAACGGGTCAAACAGGTCAGACGGGTTCACATGTGTGAACCCGAACACGACCCATTTATTAAACGGGTCAGCCGTGTCGACCCGAATATGACCCGAACCCATTTAGCCTCGACCCATGACCTGTTTATAAACGGGTTAGTCGTGTCGGGTTCGCGGGTCGTGTCAGATTTTGCCACCCCTAGCCTCTTGGGCGTTGGATGCAACCACACTACCACATACCCACTAAAGGCATCAAACGTGGCAAAGCCTAGAACAAGAGAGGCTAACACAAGCATGAAGCATAGAAGCAAGCAAGCACAGACATGCAAATAAGGGTGATCCAAACCCTTTGATATGGGCCAAGGTGTATGGACGATGACAAAGACCATAGGGTCTAGATTGGGTCCGAACTAAAAGGCCAAAATGCAAGAAAGAAAGGTAAAGCGACAAAAGGGCTATAGTAGCACATGGCAAGACAAACATAGCCTAGGTCTAAGCACACAAACATGGCATGGAGCGCACAAGCACATGGAAGATGGCATAAAGCAAGCAGAGCATAGATCCAAGCACACAAACATGTGAAAACATAGATCTAAGCACATAAACATATATCTAGGAATAGGCATGGCAACACGTGTGTGGGCATGTGAAAGCTAGCGCATAGACATGGAAGAACATGAATCCAAGCATATAAACATGTACGGATGCAGATCTAAGCATAAAACGTGGCAAAAAGCATACAAACACATAGATCCGAGCAAAGCATAACCATAGACATGATATCAAGCATGTGAGAACATAACCCTAACATCAACGCAAAGCAAAGAGAGGAATGAAAGAAAGGAAACATGGCATAAAACCCTAAGCATGTGATCTAAACATATAAGCATGAATGGATGTAGATCTAAGCATAAAACATGGCATAAAAACCCTAAGCATGTAGATCAGGACAAATAAACATGTGAACAATCATAAGAGAACACGGATCTAAGCTAAAAACATGCTAGAAACAAGATAAAGCAAGAAACATGTCAAAGAAAGCAATAAAACATATTATTCTAGTAAAAAGAAAGATAAATGCTAGAAAAGAGATCTAGAAGGTTAGGGGTGTGGATGATAGCTAAAAAAGCTACATCCACACCCCTAAACCCCAAATCCCAAGCGTAGAACCTAGGAAAAGAAGATTGGGCACAAAAGCAATACCTTGTGTTCTTGGTGAAGAGGGAAGAATCAAAAGACTTTGATGTGTTTTTTGAAGTGTTTTTGGGCGTTTTTTTGGTGTTTGGAAGAGAGAAAAAAAGTAGAGAGGAACTAGGCCAAGAGCAAATTCCAGAAAAAGAAAAAAAAAAAAAAAAAAAAAGTGTCCTCCGGTCTGATGGGTGCCTGGGGCTATTTATAGCCCCAAGCGCGTTTTTCGAGGTGGCAGCCATTATAGGGCCGCCGGCTTCAAACCACCTCTGATTGGTATGATCTTGACACCCTTGGATAGATCTTCATTTTCAATTTCTAAAAAGGTATGGAACTCAAAAATCCAATGGTCGGATCAAAAGTTATGGCTCTCAAAAGTTTGCGGTGCAGCGATCAGTACATCATCCTGGTTTTTATGATATCTTGGCCGTTCTAACTCCGATTTCAACCTATGAATAGTTGTTGGAATGAGAATTTGATGATCTTCACAATGGCATTGGTTTCAACCGGTTCTGGCAGCTGAATCAAAATTAGGGTTTTTGGACCCACCTAGGATTAACTTCAGGTCAAACTTGGTCAAAGCTACTAAAAATCTTTGAGAAGCTCAAGTTTGGTGTAAAGCTATGAAAAACGTTGTTTTGTGAAATTTTGGAACTCGTTTGATCTTCGGTTAACCCTAGGACCAACCAGGGGCATTTTGGTCATTTTGGCTAAAAAAGGCACTTCAGGTGCTCCGATGCCCAAACGGGTTGCGCCACGTCACTCTAGATGTTCTCATGGCCTGGTAGAGAGAAAATGATATTTTTTTTATTTTTCGAGGTCTGGCACGCAAATCGAGGGTGGACAAAATACAGTATCAACACCAGTTTACAATAGAAATACTTTCTTTGCAGGAATGAACACTACCTAGAGAAGTGAAATCATCAATGTGTTCTTTGACTCCTTTGTTAACTCAAGAACCACATTACAAGATTTTGTGGTCAAATTTGCAAAAGCAGTGGACAGTCATTATAAGAAAGAAAGAAAGAAGGATTTTGATTTAAGACATAAAATACCTTTTTTGGTAATTGGCTCAAAAATAGAGCATCAAGCCGCTTCTATATACACGAGAACCATATTTAGCAAGTTTCATAAAGAATTGGTGAGTAGTAATCATTTTACAAAGGAAAAGGTTGAAAAAAATGGAACTTTTCTATAAGTACAAAGTAACAACATCATTTGATCCAGATGATGCATTTATTGTGAAGCTGAACTTGGAATCAAAAGTTTGTGAATGTGACTGCCAACTTTTTGCGTTTATGGGAATTGTTTGTACGCACATGTTATTAATCTTCCAAGTTAAAAATATTTTTGAGATTCCTAGCCACTACATCCTACAACACTGGACAAAAGAAGCAAATAAAGAAATCAAAAGTGTAGAATATAGATCAAGTTGTGAGGATGAGCATCACATGTCAAGAGCCTTACAAAGCATCCATGTTTGTCACCGTGTAAGTCAATTGTCTTACCTTATTGAAAAATCTAAAGATATATATAAAATGATAATCTCCGACTTAGACCACACCCTTAAGAAAGCTTTTGGAATGGAAAGTCAACTGCTTGAAGATAAGGAAATAATGAAATGGATATGCATCACAAGAGTGGTGAATCAGCTGACATTGTTGAAGTAGAAGACTGCTCTCTCATTGTTCCTTTGAATATAAAAGATCCACATGTATCACAAACCAAAGGTCGAAAGAAAAATACTGAGAAAAAGGGTCTTGGTGGGAGAATTAAAGGTGGGCTTGAAATATCCTTAGCTCGTGCAACAACAAAAAGACGATCTTGTCAAATTTATGGGGGTTATGGTCATAATCGTCATACTTGTAAACAATATAATGGTGAAGTGATTACCAAGATGAAGAAAACATGACAGAGTTTGATGACAATAATATTGATGATTTAGCATAGAGTGAGTTTTTTCATTACATTTTTTTAGTCATTTTTAAATAAATAAAAACTTTGATTGTAATAATATATCTCTCATGTTTCAAATTTACTTATACCTTCTTATTTTTTCTACTTTAGGTACATGTGGTTGAAGAGAATCACAAAATGAGCTTCACTTGGTGGAATTGAGATATATATTGAGTCCAAGTAACCTAGAATATAATTGTTTAAGGACCTATGTTGTTAATCATGATGAAACAATACATTTTGGTTTTTTGTTTTGTTTTTCTACTAAAATCCTTAGCTATTAGTAGCAGCCATAATTTTGGTTACAATTACTCATTTGTTTTTGCTTTAATTTAATGTCATTAACTGTGTGTTTATGACACCTTTTTTTTTCATATTTTCTAGAAATTCTATACTCTTTGTTTTATCCTATCAAATGATTATATTGGAGAATCTGTAGTTTCTTCTATTTGATGAGTAATATAACAAAAAGGTGCTATAAAGGTCACAGCCTAAGTACATGGAGAGAGTATAGTTTTGCAACCGACTAGCTCTCTTCCACAACCTGATTTCCACTGAAATAAGGCAGTAGATTAAACACATTATCCTAATAATATACTCCATAAAGAAAGAATTGCTCCAATCCTCTTCTATTAATATAGTAGCTGGCAATCACTTGTAGATTGGCGACATTGTTTATGCTGTTGCAACAATATATTTCTGAAATATGTGCAGCAGGTGAAGTGAAGGTCTGAACTTGACAGAAATAACAAAACTCTAAATCCTGAAAAGCAACGCCATAATGGCTTTCAATCCTCCTAGCCATTATTTTTACAGAACAAAACCGTTCATCAAAAAAAAAAACAAAAACAACACGCAACCTATTGATAACCAAGGACCAGAGACGTAGAGATAGAATACAATACTTCAACTCTTGATTTGTGTTATTCAACAACACGGCAGGCTGTGCTTTTTTTTTTTTTTTTCTTTCTTTTTTCTATTGCTGCCAGCGACCTAGCCGTGGAGGAGATAGAGGAAGAGCCATGGAGAGAGAGAGACAGAGAGAGAGAACATATAATTTTTTTTGGGTTTAAAAACAAGTATGGAATGTATTAAATAAGGGATAGTAAACGAGATCAATTAGAATATTAGCATTAATAAGGGTCTTTTTTTGACCGTTGGATCTACTTAAATCCAATGGTTTAAAAAATGTGTAACTTGAACCCATCTCACATATATATACATATATATATATATATATATATATATATATATATACATATAGATATAGATATTCAAAGTTATAGACAGATCCTACATCACCATCCCATTGTTATTATCCATTGACTAAAAGGGATGGAAACAGTTACCACATAATCATTCTAGAACATAACTTCTCAATTAACCAAAACCTCTAAAAAAAGAGAGCATAAAATTACCGGCAATAAAGATGAGGCAGTGGAAAACCTTGAATCCTTGTAACCTGAAATTTAAAACCCACAGCCAAATGACTACAAGCTACACAGGAAAAATATCAAACACAAGCATAAACCCAAAACCCACAGCCAAATGACCACAAGCAGTATACATACCCAACTCCGAAAATCCCAAATAAAAAATACCTATGGATTCTACAATCAACCAAAAACAAAAACCCTAATTTTCTGAAAACCCAATACAAAAGGTACACTCATTAATTATTATTATTATAATAAAGATCTAATTAGTTGGACAACATTCTTAATAATCAAACAATAAGAATCAACCGCATAACAACTTAAACAAAAAAAAATGAAATAAAGTAAAAGACTGAAAGAATGTAAAGTCCTTAAAAGATCCTAAAATTCTTCAATCCGAATGAATTTTGATATCAATAATATTAAACCCTCAAATCAGTCCCAGCTTTCTTTGCCCAATAAATTCTCGTTAAACCTAAATACCCAAAAAAAAAAAAAAAGTAATTTCATAACAATGCCTAATCACATAAACAAAGCCTCAATCACAAACACACATTATACTTTTCAATCACAAACTCAATCCCACACAATTATACTTGAATAAACAGCTCCATGCCATTATATATTTTCACAATTCCAATACTCCAAAACATTTCACCATTAGAATTATCGACAAATTCAAAAAAGTAGAACTAAAATTTGAATTAAAGCATAAATGTAAAAGGGAAAAGTTTGACCACCATAAGTCCCATCACTTCAATAATTCCATGTTACTCATATGAATCTTAATAATGCAGGGAACAATCTCTAGTCCTCCATGTAAACAAACCCTAAAACAGTGCAAAACAAAAAATGTAAGCTCAGTGAAAGACATGATGGATTTTCCTATATTTTCTTACTAGCCAAAAAATAAAAAAATAAATAAATAAAAAAATAAAAAGAAGAAGAAGAAGAAGAAGAAGAAGCTAGATCTACTAACAAAAAAACACACAAAAAAGCAAAGAGAGAGATAAGGGGAAGGGAAGGGGAAGGGTCTAACCGGCATCGGTCTGGGCCGGGTAGTGGCTGATTAGCGTTGACAGCCTGGGAGCGGCAGTGTGGGTGGGTTCATTGGTTCGGCGGCATGGATGAACTCACTGGGTCAACGTCATGGATGGGCTTACTGGGTCAGCGACCAAGTGTGAATGGCGACGGTGTGAGTGGGTCAACAGTCAAGCATAGGTTGGGTGGGTCAGCGTCGACATGAGAGATGAGAGATCAGAATGAGTGAGATAGCAGCGTTTTTTTCAATTTTTCAATTTTTTTTTTCTAGACACTATAGGTCTTTTTCTTTCTTTCTTTTTTTTTTTTTTTTTTTTTTTACCTATAGCGGCGTTTTCAAACGCCGCTATAGGTCCCTTATTTTATTTTTATTTTTTTTGTGTTAGACCTATAGTGGTGTTTGAAAATGTCATTATAGGTCCCTTATAAGACCAGGACTTATAGTGGTGTTTGAAAACGCTGCTATAGGTCCCTTATGTTTTTTACTTTTTTTTTTTTTTTTTTTTTTTTTTTGGGTGTTGGACCTATAGTAGTGTTTGAAAACGTCATTATAGGTCCCTTATAAGACCAAGACTTATAGTGGCATTTGAAAACGTTGCTATAGGTCCCTTATTATTATTATTATTATTATTATTATTATTATCTTTTGTGCTGGATCTATAATGGCTTTTGAAAACGCCGCTATAGGTCCCTTATTTTTGTTTTTCATTTTTATTTTTGTGCTGGATTATAATGGCGTTTAAAAATGCCACTATAGATCCTTCAAATTTTTATTTATTTTTTGTTTGGACCTATAGTGGAGATTGAAAACGCCGCTATAAGTCCCTTATTTGTGTTTTTATTTTATTTTATTTTTTTTGTTGGATCTATAATGGCCGTTGAAAGCACTGCTATAGGTCCTTCAAATTATTATTATTTTTTCTGATTAGGCTATAGTGGCACTTTCCAAATGCCACTATAGGCCTTGTAAGACCAGGACCTATAGTAGCATTTCTGAAACGTTGCTATAGACCCTTGTAAACACAACTATAGAAATCCTATAGTAGCGTTTTTCATAAACACCACTATAGGGTACCTATTGTGGTGTTTTTCATAAATGCCACTAAAAAAAATGCTACTATAGGCCCTCTCTTTTGTAGTGTTATGCACTTGACATTCTTAAATTTATCAATATATTGCTAAATTGAAGTCTACTATCATGTTAGAATATTTACATGGAGAAGCTAAAATAAATTCAATCATGTGCTCTCTCTAAAATGGTAAGAAACTGTTAAATTCAATGAAATGTTGTTTTTTGGTTCATGTAAGCATGAAAAAGGGTAATATGTTTTTTTGAGTGGTTGTGGTCTATGTCTATGATTATTGCTCAATAAGTTTTAGGCTATATTGTTTGATATCTCATTTGTGTTTGAATTTTCCAATGAATGTAATATTTTAAAATTTTAAAGGTAGTACAAAAGTTTAAAATCTGAAGTTTTTTAGAATGTGCAAATTGTTTGTCTTTTTATGACAATTGGGTCTCGTCATCTCTTGTATTTAGGTTAGTTGGAAAAGTTATGGAGCTGATGAAGACACTTGGGAGCCAATTAAGGAATTGGGGTATTACACGAAATTGAATTTTGTTACATTATTATGGGATATGCTATTTCTTATATATTTTTCTAATTATGCATGTAGATATTTTATAGTTACAATCCATTTTATAGGAATTGAATTAAGACTATAAAGGAATTTGTCAATGAGGGTTACAAGTCAAAGATCTTACCTTTACAAGTAAGTTTGTCGTAACTGCAAATAGTAGGGATATTTCATGGATATTTTGGTTATTTTAGAAAATTTAGAGATATTTTGGTCAGTTTAGTGATTTTTGAGCATATTTGGTGATTCTAGAAATATCAAGAATATTTTGGTCATTTTAGAGGTCTAATGGGTATTTTGCTGATTTTAGAGATTTTGGGGTTATTTTGGTCATTTCAGTGGTTTTGAGCATATCTGGCGATTTTAGAGATATTGGGGGTATTTTGGTCATTTTAGAGGTTTCATGGGTATTTTTGCTCATTTTAAAGATTTTGGGGATATTTTTGTCATTTTAGTAGTTTTTTAGCATATTTGATGATTTGATAGAAATCGGGTTTGGGTCGAGTATGGATATCCATGGGTAAATGATGTGCATGAAATATATACAATAAAATATTCTCATATTTGCATTTTTAGCCTTACTTTTATGCTATTTTGTGGCTGATTATAAGTTGTCTTTGTTTTATAGGTAATAAATGATTTACATGCTAATGAGAATTGGTGGAAGAATAAAATGAAAAAAAAGAGGTCCAGGCCTATTGATTCAAAAACCAACATGAAAAGAAGGATTTGGAGACATGTGAAGTAAAAAAAAAAAAAAAAAAAAAGGAGTAAGAGCTAAGAGACAATCTGACGTGGAGATAAAAATCTGCATATGGGCTTGAGTCCTAATTTCTTACTTGTCTACTTGGATTCTCTAGTGTTTCACGGAAATCCATTTATGAATTGTTAGAGAATTCACATCAGCTCTTTTATAAATGTGTAAAATACACATTTTGACCACTTTTACACATTTTGAACCAAAAAACACTCCACATCAGTCCGTTTAAAAATGTGTAAAGTCTTCTAAATTTTTCAACGAACTACAGTACCCGTGTAAATTTACACGAGCACTGTAGCATGTGTATTTAATTTTTTAATAGTTTTTTCTCTCTTTTGTCTCTGCTCTCACTCTCACTCTCTCTCAGGCACACAGCACAGCTCTCTCTTTCTCTCATCTCATCAATTTTTCTTCCTCTAGCTTCTGCCGATCGCCATCGCCGCCGATAAGAACGAAGTCGAGCAAGCCGAGTCGCCAGATGAGTCCGTCGCCTACAACACGAACGGAGTTCTCCGACGGGCCTGTCACCTAGAATCTCATGGGTTTTGATCCATTTTTGGTTGAGCTTAAGGCCGGCAGCCATCGCGAGGAGGTGGCGGTGCTGCGAGCCTTCAATCTTGCTCAGGTTGGAGGCCTCGATCTTGCTCCGATCTGTTGGTTGCTGGTTTTTTTTTTTCTGGTTTTTTGGTTGATTATGGGTGTGGGTCGGTGGGTTTTAATCTTGATCGGCTTGGCTTTTCTGGTTCATTGGTGGGTTTTGATGATCTTGCCACCGATTGGGTGGGTGATGATTTGGCTTGACTAGGTTTCGAGTTGGGTGGGTGATTAATGGGTTTGGGATTGAGTGGGTTTTCCTTGATGATGGTGGCTGGGTGGTGATGATGGTGGCTGGGTGTGGAGTGATCGTTGGTAGTGATGGACTGTGGGTCTGTGAGAGAGAGGGGCAGCGAGGGAGGGAATAATAAAAAATTATAAAAGAATGAATATTTTATTGAATAAATGTGTAGAATAGATAAACTGATGTGAGTGTTTTGTAAAAATGAGTGTGTAAAATAGAAAAAGTAGATTTTTCCATGTAAAATAGACGAGAATTTTGCATCCACTGATGTGGATGCTCTTATAGGACAATTGGCCTAGGGTTTTAAACTTACAGGCTTTAGGTCGGCATGCCTTTGTGTTATATAAATACAAGCATATAGAAAAGTGAGGCTAGTGTTGGGGGCTAAGGGCTGAACGTACGGAGAGCTGTGGCTACCTCTTTGATTTTCCTCCATGACAGTTAGTTTTAATTATTTTTCTAGTTTAATGTTTAGTATTTTATTTTTATGTTTTCTTTCAATTACTATGAGTAACTAAATTTTTAATTAGAGTTGAGGATGAAACCTTGTTAAGGATTATCAATAATATTTATGTGATTTAATTTTTCCCACAATAGTTGTTCTTTAATGATTTAAATTGTTCTTGCTTCATATCAATTGACTAAGATTGGATTCTAGATATGAGTTTAATCATGTTTTTCTCATGATTTAGGATTTGCCTTAATTAATTGAATGTTTGGTTTATTATTTCTTGATTTTAAAATTGGATATCTCTTGTGATTTGTTTGGCTACGGATACAATTGATGATTTGATTTTATACCTAAAAAGCGAAGAAGAGCATGCTTTAGATATTTAAATAGAAGTTTTAATAATAATATTTTCCATGATAGCAAGATTGATTTTTAGATAATCTTGCAGTGGTTGGGAAAAATTAATGATCATAAATATATGCTGATATGATTTACAAGGCGGATTCCAAAAACCTTAATTATATTCCTTTCTCTAGATTGTTTACATATCTTTACTGCTTTATATTATATCTTTGCTTAGTTTAATTATTTGTTTAGTTTATTTAATTACAAACGACCAATTTTTATTAAACTAGATTAGGATTAATTTGGTTAAGGTTTAATTAATTTTCCTATGTTCATTTAAGTCCCTGTGAGTTCAACCTCGTTATTATCAAACTATATTTCGGTATATTCGTACACTTGCGAATACTTTAAAATTTCACAACAGTAAACAAATCGGGTAATAATTGAGTATGGGTATTAATTGGGTATCCATGGATAAACTAATAATCAGGTCGGGTATGGATATACCCTACCCATACTCGATCCATGGCCATCCCGGTTGGCAAAAGCCATGTGAGAAATCCACTCATATTGCAACAATACATTTTTATAAGGTTCCAATCTTATTTCTTAGTGGACCAGAAATACCCAACTACTCTTCATCAAGAAAACGTTTTTTTCCTTTTTATTTGAAGAAGAATTCTTGTCTTCTATACTAACCAAAAAAAAACATTTTCTTCTGTGTTCAGAAAATTCAAACGAAAACTAATAAGAATTTTAGGTAATATTCAACAAATAGATTCACAGCAGTAAAATGGTGATGATTTTTTTACATATGGCAACTGGAGGTGAGAAAAAGAACAAAAATTAAAAATTGCAAAATGTTTATGGAAAAAAAAAATCAAAATAAAATTTAGTGTACGGTCATAAGCGATTAATTTACGAGTCCCATATTGGACCAAAGGCAGAAATTCCGGCAGCCTTGCATGCGTTGACAACATCTCTGCTTCCTTCTGGACTGCTGGTAACAATAACAACTTCAGTGCTCCAATTTCTAGCAGCATCAATGCTCAGTTGAGACACATTGGGACGACCAAACACAGCAGTATCATGGACAATCACCTTGTCTTTTGGCCACCCACTTACCATTTCTTTGATTTCTTTTCCAAAGTTTTGTTCAATTCCCTTGGCTACCCAAATTAACCGCACATCAACAGAACATGGCTGCAAAAGGAATGATAGAAACACACAAATTCCTGAACCTGTTGCCACCAACAAAACCCTATCATACATATTAACAAGATAAGGCAAGCCCACAAAGTGCACTTTTCGAACCCACAAATGGCTTGGTGGATTTGATACCAAGGACTTTGTGAAGTCACCAACAGCACCAGCTAATATCATGTGCTCTTTCTTCCCATCAGAAATTATGCCAAATGCGTGCCATTCCGATAAAGGGGATGGACTAATCCTAACCAATATACCAGCTTTTACTCCGCCATCAAACTTGACAATTGCGGCGTGGCCTGAAGGAGCAAAGACCTTAATGGGGACACGTCTCACTGTCATCCATGGCAAGATGATTAAGAAAGTGATGGACACGGTGAACCAAAACTCTTGCCGTTTGATCAAGCTGGAACTAATGTATTTTTTGTAGGATTTGGTTTTTGGATCATAAGAGATTGTAAGAATAATAAAGACCCAGAGAAGAGCGAGAGCAATCCATACAGCAAAGCGATGAGTTCTTTCGAATACATTGTGATGAAGATGGCGAACTAGAGGGAAAGCCGCCAAAGAAGAGAGGCAAAGAAGGCCAAGAATGGTGGAGGCTACACCTATGATCTCAGGTGAACTGTTGTCTCCATCTTTGAGGGTAAGGACTAAGGCATACATGAGCCATGCAATTGAAGAGAAACCACAGCTACTATGAATACCTCCGAGACTTTGGAGAAGGGATGTTGTGGCTGTCTTAATAAAGAGAGGCACCCATGACCTTCCCAAGAACTTGACCGCGAGCCAAAAAACAACACGCAAGAAGGCCTCGCTCCTACACAGTGTCAAAGCAAGTATATTGGCAATGGCGAAAAGGGCAGTTCTATTCTTCCCATACGAGAAATGCCCCGTGGTTGCAAGAACCAAGCCAGTAATGTTTAGAATCAAGCAAATTGAAAAGAGTCCCTTGTACACTGTGAAAAACCCTTGGTCGAGCAGTATAACTGACAGCCTCGAATTTTTCTTTCGAGATGGCTTTGATGCTTGTTCATGTATACTAGCAGTCAAAAGTGGAAGTGGGGTTTGCTTGATCTGTTTCTCTACGTCGTTCCCTTGTTCCACAACCTCCAAACCAATATCTTCATGATCTTCATCGTCCAGGTCAAGATCACAAAAGTGGCTGCTGCTTTTGCTTATAGACCTCTGAATAAATGAAGGGAACTCTTTGGGAGAGCCAAGCCAAGGTATTTTGATGGCAAAGGGATCTGCATGAGGTTTGATCTCAAAAGCCACGCCTCGGCAGCTCGAAGACCTTTCTTGGGTTTGCATATTTCCTATCACACGAGCAAGGAAGAAGACAGAGGGTTTCAAACTGTGTGATTTTCATGCGCGAAAGAAATGCTACTTATATAGGACCTAAATGTTGGCATATTTTAAAGAATGATATTTATTTCACCCAGTGGCGGACACAAAGTATACATAACAATTTTTTTATATTAAACTCAGTGACTTGAAGTCATGATTTTCAAGTGAAAATCGTGACTTAGCCATAAGCTCAGAGTAAAAAAATAATTATGTATACTTTATGTGCAATAATATATGTGAACTAATTATTACCAAAATATAATATATGTGCACTAATTACTACCAAAATATGTGTGTGATATAATCTATGTAAACTAGTGTGAAAGAATATTTTCTTTTTCAAATTCGCCATAACATGCCTCCATACTTTTTTTTATTTGACTTTGATAGATCAAAGTCTATTGCTATGCAGTTTCTCAAAATAGTCTAAAGCTATCCCTGTATCAAAGAATACTTTGCAAAACGAGTCTAATTATTGCACTAACTGACCTTTAAACAGATTCTCAAAAAAAAAAAAAAAAAAAAAAAAAAAGACCTTCAAAGTTTAAACACAGCAAGTCCTGAGAAATTGACGTTGGCACACAAACGAACAGTAAATATAGACCTAGCTCCTAGTCAAGAGGCTTTCTCGCGTAGAACATCTTTCTGTGTTCACTTCTATTTTCTTTATTTATTTTCCTTTAATATAAACTAATGTGATTTTTTGATTAGTGCTTTCAACTTTTAAACTTTAGTTGACTTGAATAGTTTTTTGGGTATTGGAAAGTACTTGTCTTTTTACTTAAATTTTTCTTCCTTCATAAGGAAGGCTTCTCTTCATGCAATGTTCATGATTTCTTTTGTTTAGGATAATAAAAGATAATTTTTTTTTGTAAGATCCTCTTTCTATAATTCAATAATTAGGACATTTGAATTGTAGAAATATTTATTGAAAACACAAAGAGATGTTAATTAAACTACAAGACTGACTTTTATTAATTAGACTTTTATTTTCTTAGAACTAATTAAATGTGATTTTGCTAATATACTTGAGAGCTAATTAATATTTTATGTCAATGGTGCACCTTGAATTGCCTTTGTCTGGCTTGTACTCCATCGGTTTGATATGTTTGATTTTTTATTTTTTATTTTTTGTGAATTGATGTGTTTGATTAATTATCGAGTGAATACTCACAATTAATATTAAGGTTAGCTTCAATCTCCACCCCAAAGTTAATTAGATGGAGATCTAACTCGTCGCATCCAAACTCATCTTGAAATTTGGAGCCAAAAGAAAAGTTGTATGTACCGTGTGTTGAGACACATGTATGAATATTATTGTTGCATATTTGTCCAGTTTTGATGTGTGAATAAGATTCTCTTATTTCTTTATAGGGTCAAATTTTGTATGTACTGGCATGTTCAAGTCAAAACGTACTTTTGATGTAATTGAGTTTTTTTTTTTTTTGAGAAAGGATGTAATTGAGTTTTAGTTTAGATTTTTCATCAACTGTACAGGTGGTACCAATTGAAGACAAAATAAGAACAAACTCAAAAACTGCTCAAAATGTTTCAACTACCATCTCGGCATAAGTCTTGATAGCAGTTATTCTATCGAGGTTTCTTAAACCTCGACAGCAAGCTCGATTGCTGTCTATTAATCAAGTTTGGTTTATGCAGAATTACAAATTCTATTTTAGATGACATGGTAGGGGCGTAATCAAGATTTTTAACTTGGGGGCCGAATTACATGTTTGTACATTAATCATAACTCATATATTTATGTGTACGTATGTGTGAGATAGATAGAGTTAAAAGAAATAAAGAAATGAAGCTTAATGACTAATAATGCCACCAAAAAAATCACAAGTTTAAGCAAAATAATAAACTTTTAGCGACTTTCACATTTGAACACGCACAAACATAGTGCACTTTTGTTTACTTAATAAAAAATAGCATCTTGACAACTTTGTATTTTTTTTTTTTTTTTTTTTTTGATTAAAAGTGTGTTTTGTTTGGTAAAGTCCACTTGAGAAGCTAAAATATTGTAATTGTAAAAATGGTCATATTTCAAAAGGAATACTATAAAGAAATTAACATTGTATGATGTATAAGACCCGCAACAAAATAAAACATATGACAATTACTTCAGTCACTTGTTGAAGCAAAGGATAATGACTGAAAGGTAACTAATACTTTTACTCTGTTTTAGTCATTTTATATGTCATAATTTGCTAGACAAGCCCACTTAACTAATTATTTTCATTACTTCGATATACTTTCTTTCATCCTAATAGTTCTATGCTTTGAGTACATCCAATCATCAACCAATAAGATTGAGCCATTCTTATGATATCAAATATTTTTTATCACTCATGCTAGTGCATCATTCTATGTAGTTTTGAGAGATAATTGCCTTAGCCCTTTGATTGATCATACAACCACAACATATTTCAGAGGGGAAACCACTAAAACTAACATTAGACTACGTATGTGAATTTTTTTGGATGGACCAATCAATACATATGCAGGGGCCAGCTTGTTTTTATATAGTATTATATAGGAGTTTCAACCGGTATTTCTCTTACCGGTCACTCAACCGGTACAGAAACATGCTTGTATCGTACCGTTCTAAATACCGGGCAGTACCGGCCTATACCGGCTGTACCGGCGAAAATTGGACATTCCGGCCGAAAATTGAAATTCGGACGGTACAAAAAAAACCTATATTAATCACCTGCACTGTCATCCTCCAGTCACTAACCCGGCGCCGATCACCCACAGCCAGTTGCTGCTGCCACCGCTTCTTCTTCACCTTTGTCGCAGCATAAAAGCCGCTTCTTCTTCACCTTGTCCCAGCATAAATTTTCTCTCTTCTCTGTATACTTTTCTTGTTTTGTCCGCCTCTGATAGTCTAATAAATGTGAACGAATGACGTTTAAATGGGCTAAAAGTAAAAACCGAAGTTAACTTTTCAAATTTTGTCTTTTTGACATCACATGGCTTGGTACTTTTATTATTATTATATTATCATTTTATTAAAAGGATAGAAACATTAATGAGATGCAGCAAACTAGTTTTTTTATTTTTTTAAAGAGAATTTTAGTCTATAGCGTCCGCTCCTAATAATATTTCTTTATTATCAGATCCAGATACCAATCAGTTTTTGGTGTAGGTGGGGATTGAACCCCAGATCTCTTATACAATCATTAGAAACTTTACCAGTTGAGCTAACTGGAACCCACATGTAGCAAACTAGTTAGACCTTCATACATTTTAAAAAATTATTAAATTTTGTTAATAAATTATAGGGTCCGGTTAATGTGTGTCCTTAGAGCACATATTAAACTTTCTATTTTCGAAAATATTTTCTTGGGAATTGAAAAAGTTGTCATTACATTTTCAATTCTCGAGAAAATTTTTTCCAAAAATGAAAATTAATGTGTACCCTTAGAACACACATTAGTAAAATCCTAAATTATATACAATTTGACTAATAAATATATAAATAATATATATAGGGGTAAATTCGAAACAGTATATCAGTATTGATCCATATCTGAAATATATCGTACGGTTAGCCAAACCGGGATAACCTCCGGTACGGTATTGACTTCCTTATTTTTAATAACTTTAAAATTCTAAGAATGTTGAGGGAGCAGAATGGGCATTATTTCGGCTATAACTAGAATGTGGATAGATATATAAGTTTGATTAGTACCTCATCTTATCTTGTTAATGGAAAATTATTAAGTATTTTTGGAGCATGAATAAATGGTGCTCTCTCCTCTCACATTTATAATAGACTTTACCACAATTTTAATGAGTAAACCCCAATATGAATGTGATAAAAGTGAGCATCATTCTCAATGTTCCGAAAGTACCTAAAAATTACTCTATTGGATAAGTATTTACCTCATCCTATCAAATTGTGTAAACATTTTGTCAATTAAATAGGTAAGATTTCTATGAATAATAATAATAATAATAATAATAATAATAATAATAATAAAGATTATGTGGACCCATACTCACTTTTACTAAGTGTGCATTTGGAACGCATGTTTTCCGTGCGTTCTTGCGTTTTGTTGAAAAATAATGGGTCTCATGCACTGTTTACGAAACTCACATGTACTTTTTTCAACAAAAAAAACTTTAAAATTAAATTACACAGAACTATTCATACATTTAAAAATTATTTTACTACAATATTTTTCAATTTTCAATAATAAACAGTATCCAAACAAACCCTAAACTTTCCTAAAAAAAAATCTTTATATAAAAAGCGGCTATGCCGCTACAGTGTTTTGCACTGTTCATCTACAATGACATTTTGGTGAGGCACTTTTTTTTTTTTTTTTTTTTTTTTTGAATATAGCTACAGTACCAAGCGGCACTGTAGCTACAGTAGCTACATTTTTTTTTTTCCAGTCTTCCGTTTGTACCTTTTTTTTCTTTTATATATATTGTTATACTGGCACAACAAATTTTACAATATTTTCACAATTATTGAGATATTAATTTCTTATAAATCAAAATAAAATAATAAAATATGAAACTGTGACCAACCACAACTAAAAATAAATGTTTAGTAAAAATGTTGTGACACTTGTTAGATGAATGTGTAAAAGCTACAGTAATTTTGGTTTGTTCAATATGTACTTTTTTTTTTTTTTCCAATTGTCGATTTGTGCTCTTTTTTCTACTAACTATATAAGAAGAGGCAATGCCTCTACAGTGCCCCTTTTGGGGTAGTAAGCCTTTTTTCCCCCCAAGTTTTGAACAGTTGCTATAGTACCACTTTGATTTGTTCAAGTTGCACTGTAGCTACAATAGCTACATCATTTTTTTTTTCTTCCGTCTTCTATTTGTACTTTTTTTTCCTTTTAAATATTTATAAGAACCCGCATATATATTGTTATACGGACATAACAAATTTCACAATATTTTCACAATTATTGAGGTGTTAATTTCTTATAAATCAAAATAAAATAATAAAATATGAAACTGTGGCCAACTACAACTGAAAATAAATGTTTTGTGAAAATGTTGTGACACTTGTTGGGTGAATGTGTAAAAGCTACAGTACTTTTGGTTTGTTCAATATGTACTCTTCATCGCTTTTTTTTTTTTTTTTTTTTTTTCGCAGTCATCAATTTGTGCTCTTTTTTTCTACAGTGTTTTTGTACTGCTCATACAGTGTTTTTCACTGTTCATCTGCAGTTCCATTTTGGTGAGCTACTTTGTTTTTTTTTTTTTTATAGATTTTGAACAGTAGCTACAGTACCAAGAGGAGGTGTCAATTTCTTATAAGTCAAAATAAAATAATAAAATATAAAACTGTGACTCTGAAATATATATAAAAGCACAAATGTGCTAACTGTAACTATAGTGCTTTGGTTTAGTGAGTCCCTTTCTTTTGTTTTTGTTTTTCCCAAGTTTTGAATAGTTGCTGCATTTTTTTTTTCGGGGTAATATCCTGTCCACTCTTTTTTTTATGCACTGTGCTTTGGTTTAGTGAGTCCCTTTCTTTTCTTTTGTTTTTTTTTTTTCCCCAAATTTTGAATAGTTGCTGCTTTTTCTTTTCCCACTGCTTTCTTTTCTTTTCTTTTTTTTCTCTGCTTTTTGGTAATATCCTGTCCACTCTTTTATATATATATATATATATATATAAAATTGTTAGTTAACACAATAAATTGTCACAATATTTTTGCAACTGTTGATATGTTAATTCCTTATAGGTTAAGCAATTAAAGGTATTATAAAAAAGAAGTCCTACATCCACAACATTTTTTGCAACACTTTCACAACATTGTTCATTAGTTTTTTTTTTCCCCACAAACCACAGTATGCCAGTTTTGGTTGTGCTGTTTTTGCCTTTTCTTTTAAATATTTATATGTCTATGTACAGTTACACTGACTTAATAAATTCTTACAATATTTTCACAATTATTGATGATTTGCACTGTTCATTGGCCTTTTTTTTTCACAATATGATGGTTTTGCTTGTGCTTTTAAATATTATATGTGCATACACAATTGCACTTATGCAACAAATTTTTACAATATTTTCATAATTATTGAGATATCAATTTTTTAAAGGTCAAAATAAAATAATAAAATAAGAGACTAAGAACAATCACAACTAAAAATAAATGTATTATGAAAATGTTATAACATCTTCTTCTTGTCACAATATTTTCACAATCGCGAAATTTCAGTTCCTTATAGATCAAAATAAAATAAAATAAAAATAAATGCTATGTCCACAACATTTTCACAATAATTTTGTAACAAATTTTATGTGGCAAGGTATTTTTGAAGGATAAAAAAGTGATATCAGTAGTGGGTTCAATTTAAAACCAATAACAACTTGTCATTTATAATTTGTTCTAAAAATGTTGTGAATGTAGCATTTCTCTCAAATAAAATAAAAATATATCTATTCGGATCCTAAAAATAAAAGTATTATGAAATTTTTTTAATATTTTGTTATATTCTTAGACTTTTTTTTAGTATATATAGTCAAATTGGGTGAGCCAAAATTCACTGTACGTTTCACGCATAATTTTAAAGCCAGTAATAATTTTTTACCTAAGATTCGTTGTGAAAATGTTGTGGAAGTAAAAATTAAATAATAAAATATCAAATTGGGACCTACCATAGCTGGAAATAAAAAATATTACGAAAATGTTGTGACGTTTTGTTATATTCCTAAACTTCTTTTTTGTGTGACATTTTGTTGTGTTCCTAGGTTTCTTTTTTTGTTTAGTCAAATTTAGTAAGCCAAAACTCATTGTTTTAGGCATAATTTTCTTCAATTGGCCTTTTATTTTATTTTTAAATACACAGTTAAAAGTGGTTAGCCCAATTTAAAACCAATAGCAATTTACCACCTAAGATTTATTGTGAAAATATTATGGATGTAACATTACTCTAAAATAAAATAATAAAATATCAGACTAGGACCCACCATAGCTAAAAATAAAGATATTGTAAAAATATCGTGACTTGTTGCTGTGTTTCTAGACTTCTTTTTTGGTTTATTCAATTTGTTGAACTAAAATTCATTGTTTAATGCATAATTTTTTTAGGTTGATTTTTTTTTTTTACACATTGTTTCAAGTTTTTTTTAAAAATAAAAATAAAAACACACACACACACACATTGTTTTACACACACACATAACACACACACAAATTGACGAAGTATAACACTTTCCTCCTTTATGTTCGGGGTAGTTGCATTCCCTCCTAAAGTAAAGTTGAATAATTTCATCATTTATATTTTGTAAATGAGCATATACCCCTATTGTTTCTCTCTTAATTAAACCCTAACAATATCTTATAATTCCTAAAATATTCCATTGTGCAATGTCTAACATACTCCTACTAAATTTTAATGTCCCAAAAAATTTCTTTGTGTATTTTGAATTTTATGTAGTAGACTGGTCGTCATGCTTGGAAAGTTAGAATGATGATATATGGTGTTCTATTTGTTACCTAGAAAACACTAATTTATTTGGTTTAAATCTTCAACACTTATAATTTTATCTAATAAAAACTTTGATGACATATGTCTTTTGTTATTTTGTTCTTATTTTAATTTATTTTCCTACTTAAAAGGGTATTCATTAAAAATAAATAAGCTAAACACCATAGTTAAACTCATAAAATAAGATAATAAGAAATGAAATATGAATAATAAAATCTTCATTGTAGATGATTGCAAATATTTAATTTAATGAAGATCTTCAAAAAAATTGTAGCATATATTATCATTCATTGCAAAAAATTTAAATATTGTGAAAAGATGATGACATTCATTATCATTCTTTGTAGCATTTTTTGGTGAGTAGATATTACATTTAATACATAAGTTCTAAGAAATTGTCATAGTACATAGATATTAAAATAGCTATTTTAAATTTAAGTACATGACTTCATATTTCTTCAAAAAAAAAAAAAATCTATATTAATTCTCTCACTAAAGGGCTAATACGTGCCTTGCATGTACAACCCACACTAGTATAATGAAAACGTGTAATCCTACCTCGTAAACTTGTAGGTTTAAGAAGGAAAGGTCATAAGGGCCCACGATCAATATAGAGAATTATTATTTAAAAAATAAAAAATAAAAAAGCCCTTAAACCCATCAAAACGTGTAAGTTTTGTGATGGTAGGACCAGGCCCAGCTGTATTTTCTAATTATAATCATTGTGTTTTGGGTTTGGCTTTGGGTTTGGGTTTTTTTTTTTTTCAAAACACAAAACTATACTTTTGAAGCGCAGTCGTTGTATAGTTTTGCTACTTTTTGTAACCCACCGTCTGTGGTGGAGGCTATATTAGCTTTTGACAAGGCTAATTTGCGTTGTAATAGACTTATGAATTCTTAAGTTAATGTTAAATCATGGTTTACCCAAAAAAAATAAAAAAATAAAATAAAATTTATTCATGAACGTGTGTTAAGCATAATAAATGATTGCATGCTAAAAAAAATGATTGGATGACGTTTAATAAGTGTTTGTCATTTTGGAAATTATATTTTGCAATATATATATATATATATATATGCTTGTAACTTGTTTTTAAATGGAGAAAATTTTGGTTATATATGTATTTGCGCGTTCATTTTTAAATGTTTCTATTAATCAAATTATTCAACTTTATGTGGTTGTAGATTTCAAAAAATCCTCCGAAAAACTTCCAATTTATTTTCCTTGTATATCTTGAACAAAAGAAAAATGACAAAATTTAACTACAAAATTGGTTGTAACTTAAGGTTACAAACTTACTCAATAAAATAAATATTACAACATATTTTAAAAATCTAACCATTGAATTGCATGTTTTTTACGTCCTTAATACACATGTTAAATTTTGTGTCAATCGAATATCATTTACTATATGATTTATAAGTTTATATTTTGTACATAATTTTAAATTACAAAAACTTGCAATTTAAAAAATTTATTGATGACATAGTTATTGATCTTTAATTTTCTTGAAATTTTACAAGTACAGATGATATAAGAAGAAAATGTAATCTAATAGTAGATTTGTCAAAATTTACCTTCAATAAAAAGATATTAAATAAGTTTATACCCTAAAACTATAACTAATTTGTAGCTAAACTACGTCTAAAAATTACATTTTCATTTTTTTTCTCAGCGTCACACATCTGCCTTTCACTCTTCGATCCCTCTTTTTAGAAACCACACACACAATGCCTTTTATAAAGCCCCTGCCGCCTAGCCTCAAAGTCCTAATTCAATTCATATTAATTAGGAGTCTTAGACTTGTAGGCCACTACTCTTATTTCTAGTAGGAAGGAAAATTATTAGGTACACAATAATTTCCCCCCCGTAGGAATATGAGTACCAATAACAGTGGGCAAAAAACTCCTATTCCAACGTGAAATAAAATTCCATGTAGGCGGGACTTCAAGGTGCCGTGCACCTCAACAGGGTAGAGCTGGACATAGTTTTAACTTTTAATCAAGAGAGTCAATTTTGTATACGAGATCATTTCAGTTTGGTCAAAAAAACATTATATTTCGGTATCATTCAATACCTGTGTACTGTTTCGAAATTACAGCTATTTTATTTTATATAAACATTACTATTTTTTTCTTTTTTTTTTGATAATATACTTACTTATTTAGTTAGAGTTTAAAACCATGTATTTTATTAAGATAAATTTATAATTTTTAACCCAATTTATACTTCTAACATTTATATATATTGAAAAATGTTAACCATTCAAACACCCATTTAGAGCATTTGCAACAGTGTAGCTATATTGCTATATTGCTATAATATAGCTACACTGCTGCTAAAATGTTGCTCCAGCAGTGGAGCTAAATCTAAAAATTTTAGCTCCACTACTACAGTGCACATCTAAAAATAGATGTGCACTGTTCATGAGGAGCAAAAAAAAAAAAAAAAAATTTAATCACTGGTGGATTAAAATAATACCTCTCATTCTCTCTCTCTCTCTCTCTGAACATTACTCTCTCTCTCACTCCGGCCTCTCACTCTCTCACTCCGGCCTCTCACTCTCTCAACTCCGGTCTGCCGCCGATTCGCCCCTTCTGCTGACCCAGCTCGCCGACGTGATCGGAGTGCTTGCTCATGGTGGGTTTCTCTCAACTCTGGTCTCCCAAGCCGCCGATCCACCCGTTTTGCCGACCTAGCTCGTGACGTGATCGGAGTGCTTGCTCGTGGTGGGTTTTTTTTTTTTTTTTTTTTTTTTTTTTTTTTTGCTGTGGACTACTGGTGGTGTTGGTGGTGGTTGTGGCCGTGACTGAAGAAAAAGATTAGAGATTTGGGTTTTTTTTTTTCCTGCTGTGGACTGCTGGTGCTGGTGGTGGTTGTGGCAATGGAAAAAGATTGGTGATTTGTTTTTTTTTTTTTTTTTTTTCTTCCTCCTGGTGGTGGTGGTGGTGGTGGTGGTAGTTGTGGCAATGGCTGATGGTAGAGGTGGTTGTGGTTGGTTTTTTTGGGTAGTGGAATTTATTATTTTATTGTAATGATTATAATATTTTATTGTGGTGTTTATATTATTTTATTGTGTTGAAAACTAAAATAGATCCACTGCTGCAGCATATATATAAATAAAATAAATAAAATAACTTTTTGTATAACTAAATAGCTAAAATTTTACTTTTACTGTTTTGAATGGTCTAACTTCACAAGTATCGCATTAAGTTTCAAAACTTGATGGTGCACAGTAAATGCACATGATCCATCTGACGCGTTGAAGAAAAACAAAAAGTAAGCTCTGTTGAGGACCTAAGGTGCATGTCCCAACACGTTCACCCTTTTGACCGAAAAATAAAAACTTGTCTCTCATTTTAAAATAAAATGGGACTTTGTCTTTCAAGGATGTAGAGAAAATAGGGAGTTGCTCACTGAAATGAAAACAAGAAGAGAAAGGATAGTCCGCCTGAACCATCTGGTATGTAGAAAGGAGGAAGAAGAAGTGAGGGATGATCCAGCAAGCTGAAATTTGGACTATCATGGTCATCCAACAGTCTGAAGATAAAGATATGTAAGTACCAAAAATACTCAGGAAACGGAACTGCCGAAATACCCCGGTATTTTGGGCGGTACGAATCAGTTGTGTTTCTGTACCGTTTGTCTTCCCGGAACAGTAAGTTCCAGCCGTACCGGCCGGTACGGTACGGAATTGTCCTCCCTTCTTTTAACCCATTCTTCAAGGGGTTGGTTATTGATGATGCCGTGAATATCACCAGTGAGTTTGCACAATCCTCGCTCACCAATGCAACCTGCAAGAAGAAGAAAGTAATCTCGCCGTGGGCACCGGTGTGGTGTCGACCAAATACCCTCCGACGGTCAAGTTAGAATTGTTCTCAACTCTAGAGTGCTAGAGAGGGTAAATTATGCGTACCTCGGTTTGTGAGAGTATTGGGGCTTTTATAGTAATAGAAAGTCGGATTCTCTTCCTTGGACTAGAAGTCCTTTCCTTTTAGGATTCTACTATGAGCAATCCCAAACGTGATGGACAAGCACTTCTTCGTAGGGTGGGCTTTCCATCCAAGCGGATCTTCTAGAATCCTCCTTATGCGGACATTCTGATCTCTCTAGGATTCCATTGGATTTCAAACGTGTATACCAAGTATTTTAAGTAATGCTAAGCACTAGGCCCATCCTTAATGCCGGCCCATGAGTCCGAATCCGTCAGGCCCATTGTTGCGCAATTTCTGACCCCATCAGTTGCCCCCTTCACCCTATTATCCGTCATGATTTTAAGTGGTCGGATCATTAGGGTGACGGTTAATATATAATTGAGATGGCGATCAGGTACTATTTATGATGACGGTTGAAAATTTGACAAGGTTGACGGTTCCCTAAGGGGTACTCTGCGGATGCGTGTTGACAGGTTGTCAACATTTATGAGGTATGCCACGTGTCGTATTTCGATTGGACGGTGTATCGGATCAAAGCGTCGCTTCGTCTTCCGTGCACCACTTATATATATAACACACCTCTCTCCCTTCATTTCCATCATTTTTTGGCCAAATACCGTGTCAGAGCAGAGTCGTCAATTTTGTCAGAGCATTCCGTCGAGAATCCATATCCGTCAATTACTCGACCGTCAACTAAAATTCACCAAGTGTGGTGAGTACTTATTCTCATTTCATCATTTTTTTTTTTTTTGAAGTTGTATTTCCTGCTTATATTTTTGTTTAGACCTACACACCCGTCATTACATTTAGACCCGTCAGTCTTAGGTTTCGTCGTTAATTGTAGGCAATGTCTAGTGCGTCAAGTAACCAGTCAGTGGTTCGTGACGGGATGGAATACGAGGAGGTATACCCGTCCGGTCAAAGAGACCAGGAGAGTCCCGGTGAAGATAGGAGTCCGTCTTCCTCTTCTTCATCCTCAGCAAATGAGGATATGGAGATGGCTGAAGAAGGTTCTCCTGATGATGACGGGGATCCAGCACTGGGGTCTGTCGTTGGTGCTGATGGACTTAGGGAGTTCATCATGCTACCAGAGTGGACGGTGCATAATTTCAGATCGATCATCAAGGATAGACACTTCAGCACTTTTAGAGCAAACTTCCAAATTCCAGATTACATCCCCATCCGTCTACCTTACGTGTCGGAGAAGTGTTACTATGAAGGTGTAGAGGGTGTCGGAGTGTACGAGCAGATGCTGAAGGCCGGACTTCGGTTTCCGCTAAGTACACTCCATAGAGAACTTTTACATTATTTGGGACTGTCCGTCACCCAAATATCTCCGAACGCCTGGAGGGTCTTCATAGCGATGGAGATTCTCTATGGTGCGATGTCGGACGGTGAAAGGAGGTTGACGGTTCGTGAATTCCTTCATTGCTACCGTCCGGATGAGATAGATAGATCAAAGGGGATGTATAGTTTTGCTTGTAGAAGCCCTTTGCTGAAAGTTATCTTTGAGACCCCCGACTCAAATAGAGACTGGAAGAGCCGTTATTTCTTCCTTGAGGGTGACAAGTGGATGAACAATCCAAGGGAGACGGAGTACATGCCCGTCGACACAACTTGGGGAGTGATACAATCATCTCGTATGCACCCGTCACATTTTGTAATCCTTCTAATACCCGTCCATTAATATTGATTTTCTAACCGTCTTCAATCTCTGCAGGTAGACGGCGCCCACAAGTTAGCCTTGACGAGTACAGTTTTCTTGAGAAGATTTTCCAAAAGACTAAGCCGGAAGAAAGGACTTGGGCCAAATTGGTGAATCCAAAAACAATTCATTGGTACTGTGACGGTCCTGAGCCTACTCAAGAGGCCATTAAATACGACGAGAGGATTCACAGACGTAAGCCCGTCAAGTTTTTTTTTTTTATTTTTTTTTTATTATTGCTTGCAAATAATTCCATCCGTCATATTTCGCAGAAATGGAGGACGCCAAGAGGAGGGCACTGATTAAGTCACAGGCCGTCAGGCAAAAAGTGACGGGTGAGGTTGTCGTACCCAAGGGGACGGTGTCGGCGGCGAAAAGAAAACAGCCGTCCAAGTTTGACCGTCCATCTAAGCAACAAAAAATACCTTTAGAGCCCGTCGTTGGATTGATGGCTGAGGGTGCTAAGACCGTCACCCCAGCTAAGCATGGGGTTGGCAAGGGCCTAATGAAGGCTCCGTCCACCAGCCAGGAGAAGCCTCCTCCCCTTCTCCGTGACGACTCAAAATTCGCTTTGGAGAGGATTACGTCGATTATTTCCTCGGAGGACTACGAGGACCTGGGCAATCACTCGACGGAAGCTATGGGGGAGACGGGCCTTTTTGCCGTCACACAGGTAACTTTTACCCGTTGGTTTGAGTTCGTCAACTTCTCTCTGCATCAGTTTGACACCCTTTTTTGTTTGTTTCAGTCGTTGGTTATGATGAAGGGCCTAATGGACCGGTGTTTAAACCGAGAGGCGACTCTGGAACGTGTACGGGCAAAGGCAGAGCAGACGGAGGATGAACTCAGTCAACTTCATAAGTGGAAGTACACAATGGAAAAGAAGTTTGACTTATGTGAGCAGGAGAGAAAAGAGCTTGAACAGAGGACGGAGGAAGCTGGGAAGGTCTTGGAAGCTAAAAACCAGGAAATAGAGGTCTTGAAGGAAAAGCTCCGTCAGGCCAAGGAGGATGCGGTTCGTGAGTACCGAGACTCCGACGATTTCTTAAGAGAGTTGGGGGGTTCATTCCTTCAAGGCTTCGATGACGCACTCCGTCAGCTCAAAAAAACCTATCCTGATCTGGACGTATCAATGGTAAACGTCAATGATCAGGATCAGACGTCTGTTATGCCTGCCGCTTCAGAAAATACGGACGACCTTTTTGGTGATGATGTGCATCAGGGTGACGGGGAGTCGGCCCCGTCAAAGGATGTTCAAGATGCCGGTCTGGACAAAGTAGACTGATATTTATCTTGCAATCTATTTTTTGAACACAATCTGTCCCTTCTTTTTTGTATTAAACAGTTGCCCATCTGGGCTTTTTTATCCGTTGTATTAATGTTTTTATTTTATTTTTACGCTTACTTTTTCTGTTTGGCATTTTCTCACATACTCGTCCTCATGAGAGTATTTCTAGCCAATAGTTTAATTCGTCCACATTGTGGAGTTTAATGATTTTTACTATTATTGATCTTGTCCCCCCTTGATGATCCGTCCTCCTGAGGACACATCATTCTTTGGGTGGTTCGTCCAAAGTTACTTTTGTTATGCTGCTTCGTCCACCTTTGGACTTTGTGCTACTTTTCGTGATCCGTCCACTTTGTGGGCTGATCCGTTCATTTAAGTGACAGCGATCCGTCAACTTTGTGGACTTTTCACTTTATGAAGTGATCCGTCCCTTTTGGACTGTAGGATAATTCACCGTTTATGTGACCGTCTACTTTGTGGATAATGATTCGTCCGTTTTTGGACTGTTTTTAATTATTGAAAGATCCGTCCATTTTTGGACTTCATGGGGTAGTTCACCCTTTTAGTAATCCGTCCACTTGGTGGATAATTATCCGTCTACTTTGTGGACTGTTTTCACTCATTGAGTGATCCGTCCATTTTTGGACTTTATAGGGTAGTTCACCCTTTTGGTAGTCCGTCCACTTGGTGGATAATTATCCGTCCACTTTGTGGACTGTTTTCACTCATTGAGTGATCCGTCCATTTTTGGACTTCATAGGGTAGTTCACCCTTTTGGTAGTCCGTCCACTTGGTGGATAATTATCCGTCCACTTTGTGGACTGTTTTCACTCATTGAGTGATCCGTCCATTTTTGGACTTTATAGGGTAGTTCACCCTTTTGGTAGTCCGTCCACTTGGTGGATAATTATCCGTCCACTTTGTGGACTGTTTTCACTCACTGAGTGATCCGTCCATTTTTGGACTTCATAGGGTGGTTCACCCTTTTGGTAATCCGTCCACTTGGTGGATAATAATCCGTCCGCTTTGTGGACTATTTTCACTCATTGAGTGATCCGTCCATTTTTGGACTCCGTTGTCTGTATTAATTCGTAATAAACATTCATGTGGAAGATCGAAGTTGTGTCTGAATATTCTCCTTTAATGAAAATTTATTCTAGCAAAAGTACCTGCCCCCTTGGGCTTAAAAAGGCACAAAAAGATTGTAGCAAAGGTGAAAGAAAAGCTTGTAAATTGTAGTTAAAAAATAAAATAAACTTGGAGATCGCCGGTTCCTCATGTTTTTCCTACTGGTAGTATTTTCGAAGATGCTCCGTGTTCCAAGGGTGCTGCAGCTTTTGCCCGTCAATCGTCTCAAGGTTGTAGGTGCCCTTTCTTTGCCATGACGTGATTCTGTAGGGTCCTTCCCAGTTGGGGCCGAGCTTTCCTTGTGAAGGATCTCTGGCGGCACCCATTACTTTTCGTAATACAAGATCCCCGACCTGGAAGTCTCTGTGCCTCACTTTGTTGTTGTAGTGTTTTGCCATGAGGTTTTGATAACGCGCTAACCTCTGCTCCGCTGTCGCCCTGACTTCGTCCACTAGATCAAGCTGGAGGCGCATAGCCTCTTCGTTCTTATCTTTGTCGTAGCTCTCTACCCTGTAGCTTGTGAGACCTACTTCAGCGGGAATGACCGCTTCGGCTCCATATGCAAGTCGGAACGGTGTTTCTCCAGTGGGAGTTCTTGCTGTGGTTCTGTATGCCCATAGGACGCTTGGTAGTTCATCCGGCCAGATTCCCTTTGCCCCTTCCAGACGGGTCTTGATTATTTTGAGCAGGGACCGGTTTGTGACCTCGACTTGCCCATTTGCCTGTGGATGTGCGGGTGACGAGTAGTGATTCTTGATCCCTAGCTCCGAGCAGAAATCTCTGAACGCGTTGTTGTCGAATTGCCTATCGTTGTCAGAGACCAGCACTCTGGGTATCCCGTACCTGCATATAATGTTTCTCCAGACGAAGCTCCGGATGTTTTTCTCTGTTATTGTGGCTAAGGCTTCTGCCTCGACCCACTTAGTGAAGTAGTCTATGCCGACTACCAAGAACTTCAGCTGCCGGATAGCCGTTGGGAACGGGCCCATAATATCGAGTCCCCATTGCGCGAATGGCCAGGGAGCCGTCATAGGTGTTAGTTCCTCTGACGGCTGCCTGATGAGATTGCTAAACCTTTGGCATCTGTCGCAGGATTGGACATAGGATTGCGCATCCTTCATCATTGTAGGCCAGTAGTATCCTGCTCGGATCATTTTGTGTACTAGTGATCGTGCGCCCGAGTGGTTCCCGCAGATACCTTCGTGTATTTCTCTCATCACGTAGTCTGCTTCTTCTCGGCATAAACACCTTAAGTACGGTCGCGAAAAACCCCTTTTATATAGGACATCTTTTATCAGCACGAAACGCGAGGCCTGGACCTTCAGCTTTCTTGCAGCGCCTTTTTCCTCTGGTAACACCCCAGCCTTTAGGTAGGAGATCAATGGCGTGGTCCAATTATACTCAGTGTTTACCACCTGCATATTTGCTCCATCAACGATAAGTGGTGATATTTGGACGAATGATAATACCTGTTCAGGAACCAGCATGAATTCGGCAGATGCAGCTTTTGCTAGGTGGTCAGCCCATTCGTTTTCTTCTCTTGGGATTTGAAAGAATTCGACTTCGAGGCTGTTGGTCCGGTACTTCACTTCTTCCAAATACCTCCTCATTCTATCGTTTTTGCATTCGTAGTCGCCTTTGATCTGATTTGTTACCACTTGTGAGTCGCAGTGGGCAATTATGCTTTTTGCTCCTGCGGCCTCTGCAAGGTCTAGGCCTGCTATCAAGGCTTCATACTCCGCCTCATTGTTGGTGGTTGGGAAATCCAACCGGATCATGCATTGTATCGTGTCCCCCTGCGGAGTTTTAATCACTACTCCGGCTCCTCCGGCTCTTCTGTTTGAGGATCCGTCGGTATAGATACTCCATTGTTCCTTGTTTTCTATCAGCTGATCCTCCCCGAGTGTGAATTCGGCGATGAAGTCAGCTACTGCTTGCCCCTTGATGGCCGTCCGCGGACGGTACTGGATATCGAACTCGCTAAGCTCTATTGCCCATAAGGCCATTCTCCCCGCTGCTTCTGGGCTATCCATGGCTTTCCTCAGTGGCTTGTCTGTTAAGACAATGATCGTATGCGCCTGGAAGTATGGCTTAAGTCTCCGCGCGGCGATTACTAACGCGAAAGCCAATTTTTCCATCAGAGGGTACCTTTCTTCTGCTCCACGGAGTGCGCGGCTTGTAAAGTAGACGGGTTTCTGAATGCCGTCATCTTCCCTCACCAATGCCGCGCTTACCGCGGCACCCGATACTGCCAAATAAAGGTAGAGTTTCTCACCTTGTACGGACGGACTGAGCAGTGGCGGAGACGAGAGATAGGTTTTTAGCTCATTGAAAGCCGTTTGGCATTCATCCGTCCACTCAAATGACTTCCTCAGTGTGCGGAAAAATGGCAAGCACCTGTCCGTTGCCCTTGAGACGAACCTGTTTAAAGCTGTGATCTTTCCATTTAGGCTTTGGACCTCCTTTATCGTCCTTGGTGGTTCCAACTCCATTATTGCCCGTACCTTCTCCGGGTTGACCTCTATCCCTCTTTGGGATACCATGTAACCCAAGAACTTCCCCGCTGTTACCCCGAATGCACACTTGTTCGGATTCAGCTTCATGTTGAATGATCGTAGTGTATCGAATGTTTCCCTGAGGTCGTCTAGGTGATTCTCTTCGTGCATGCTTTTAACCAACATGTCGTCAACATAAACCTGAACATTCCTGCCGATCTGATGTGCAAACATCTTGTTCATTAGCCTTTGGTATGTTGCTCCGGCATTTTTGAGTCCAAAAGGCATCACCTTGTAGCAGAATAGTCCCTGACTCGTGACAAAAGAGGTCTTCTCCTGGTCAGATTCGTCCATCATGATCTGGTTGTAGCCAGAGAAAGCATCCATGAAACTTAGAAGCTGGTGTCTTGCAGTTGAATCCACAAGGGTATCTATCCGTGGGAGTGGGTAGCTGTCTTTGGGGCAAGCCTTGTTGAGATCCGTGAAATCTACGCACATCCTCCAGCTTCCGTTGGCCTTTTTAACCATCACGACGTTTGCCAGCCAGTCGGGATAGTATACTTCCCGGATGAAACCTGCCTTCAGTAACTTCCCAACTTCCTCAGCTATGGCCTTATCTCGTTCCTGGGCGAAGACTCGCTTTTTTTGTCGGACTGGAGGGAAGGAGGATGACACATTTAATCTGTGGACCATGATTGAGGGGTCGATTCCTGGCATGTCTTCATGGTTCCAGGCGAAGACATCTTGGTTATTTCTTAGGAAAGTCGTGATCATCTGCCGTGTTGGCCAACTGGCTAGTGTGCCGATCTTTGTTATTCGTTCAGGCCGTGTGTCATCAAGTCTTACTTCTTCCAGCTCTTCAACTGGTTCCGCTAATGCTCGCTGCTTCCCGATACACATCGTCTGCTGCTGATCCTCCATCTCTAACATGGCAATATAGCATTCTCGTGCTGCTATTTGATTTCCCCGTAGTTCTCCTACCCCATACTCCGACGGGAATTTGATCATGAAGTGGTATGTTGAAGTTACCGCTTTCCAGGAATTGAGAGTGGGTTGTCCGAGGATGGCATTATAGGCGGACGAGCAGTCGACCACGAGAAACGTTATCTCCTTTGTGATCTGCTGAGGATAGTCACCTGCCGTCACAGCTAGCGTTATTGTGCCCAATGGGAATACCTTTGTACCCCCAAATCCTACGAGTGGGGCGTTCGTTGGGGACAATTGTTCCCTGCCAATTCTCATCTGCTGGAATGCCGGATAGTAAAGGATGTCGGCTGAGCTGCCGTTGTCGACTAGGACCCGATGCATGTTATAGTCCCCAACCTGGAGGCTGACTACTAGCGCGTCGTCATGAGGATGGTGAAGTCTCCGCGCGTCATCTTCTGAAAAGTTTATGACGGGATTACTCATTCGCGGCATCTTTGGTACAGATCCTGTAAGTTGGACGCTATGGACCATCCTGAGGTAGGTTTTGCGGGCTTTTTTGGAAGATCCGGCTACAGTCGTGCCCCCTACAATCATTCGGATATCCCCTATGGGTGGTTTAGGGCGCTCGTTTTCTTGTCGGGGGGCCCGTTCTTCCGGTGCATCAGTTCTTTCCCTGCTAACGAACCTCTGTAGTTTCCCCTGCCTGATTAGGGCCTCAATCTGCTGCTTCAGGTCATAGCAGTTAGATGTGTCGTGCCCGTGGTCTCGGTGAAAGCGACAATACTTGTCTCTTGGTCTTTTGTTGGGGTCTCCCTTCAACTTTCCAGGGAAGGTCAAAGCTCCTTCATCTTTGATTTGCATCAAGACTTGGTCGATCGGGGTGGTTAACGGAGTGAAATTGGTGAATCTCCCGGTGGGGGGTCTGGAGCGTTTTTCTTCGCGTTGATCCCCGGTTCTAGCAACCTTTCGTCCCCTATCTTGTCTCGTGTCTTCCTGCCTTTCCTTCTTCTTTGGCCTTTCCTCACAGGCCAGCAGTGCATCTTCTGCATTCATGTACTCAGTAGCCCTGTAGAGAACATCCGTCATGGTTTTTGGGTCATTCTTGTACAAGGAAAACAAGAACTTACCCTTCCGCAGTCCGCTAGTGAACGCGGCCACGAGTATTTTATCGTCAGCTTCATCAATCGAAAGGGCTTCTTTGTTGAAACGTGTTATGTAGGCTCGCAGTGTTTCGTCTTCTCGCTGCTTGATGTTCATTAAGCACGCGATGGACTTTTTGTATCGATGTCCGCCTATGAAGTGTGAGGTGAACAGGGCGCTCAACTCCTTGAAAGTATTGATGGAGTTCGGTGTTAACCTACTGAACCAAATTCTCGCAGGACCCTTCAGCGTGGTCGGGAACGCCCTACACATAATCTCGTCAGGTACACCCTGAAGGTGCATCAGTGTTTTGAAGGTCTCTAGATGATCGAGTGGATCTTTGACCCCGTCGTAACTTTCGATCTGGGGCATCCGGAACTTCTGTGGCAGGGGGAATGAGTTGACGGGCGTGGTGAACGGTGAGTCTGTCCTGTTCACCAAGTCATCAAGATCAGAAGATACTCGTCCCTTGAGGGCGTTTATCATGACCTCCATTTGCTCCTTCATCGCCTGCATCTCCGCGACGATTGGCGGAGGGGCAAAATCCATGAGAGACGGAAGGCTCACGTTTTGCCGCTCCGGTCGGCTTGGGGCGTTGCTGCCCTCTGGCTTCTCCTGCTCCCTTCGTTCGGCGCTGTTTCCTTCCTGGTTTTGCTCCTGAGGGTTAGGTCCTGCCTCCTTTTGGCGTAGCTGCTCCTCCAGATCATGGTTTTGCTTTGTGAGTCGTTCTACTGCCGTCATAAGAGTCTGGACCTGTCTTTCTAATGCAGTAGATCTCGGTGGATCCTCCTCTTGCGTGTTGTTGGTGGTAGCCATCGAGCGAGTGAGTACCATGCAACTCTTATGTCCGGGAGGCGATGATCTGGCTTTAACTTCTTCGCATTCCCACAGACGGCGCCAACTGATGATGCCGTGAATATCACCAGTGAGTTTGCACAATCCTCGCTCACCAATGCAACCTGCAAGAAGAAGAAAGTAATCTCGCCGTGGGCACCGGTGTGGTGTCGACCAAATACCCTCCGACGGTCAAGTTAGAATTGTTCTCAACTCTAGAGTGCTAGAGAGGGTAAATTATGCGTACCTCGGTTTGTGAGAGTATTGGGGCTTTTATAGTAATAGAAAGTCGGATTCTCTTCCTTGGACTAGAAGTCCTTTCCTTTTAGGATTCTACTATGAGCAATCCCAAACGTGATGGACAAGCACTTCTTCGTAGGGTGGGCTTTCCATCCAGGCGGATCTTCTAGAATCCTCCTTATGCGGACATTCTGATCTCTCTAGGATTCCATTGGATTTCAAACGTGTATACCAAGTATTTTAAGTAATGCTAAGCACCAGGCCCATCCTTAATGCCGACCCATGAGTTCGAATCCGTCAGGCCCATTGTTGCGCAATTTCTGACCCCATCAGTTATGGAAATCATTTTGTTTGTAATCGGTTGGTATCGGTCTTTGTGATCGGGCGATTTCGGTCAGTTTATCGGTTTTTTTACACCCCTAATACAAAGGGCATGTCAAATTTCCCATTTGGAGATTTTATTCATGAGCACGTATTAAGCATAATAAATGATTGAATGCTTGAAAATTATATTTTACAGGCAAAACTTAAGAATAGTGTGATATTTTTTAGGTTTCCTCCTAAAAATTAACCTGTGATTAATTAACTAAAAATATATTTTCACCACATAAAAAAAAAAACAATATGGTTAAATTTTAAGAGGATAACTTAAAAAATAACATCTAAAGTACTGTAATTAAGTTTTGTTTATTTTACAATATAGACTTGTAAGATGTTTTTATATGGAGAAAATTTGGTTATACATGCGGAGGGTCTTAATAAGTTACATTTGGTATAATACTAAATAGTGTTAAGTTGGCTATCAACTTTTTATTAAATTAAAATTTTGAAAATTCCACCATATATTGGATTACTTGGGGCTGTTTGGTACATAATTTTAAACACATGTTTTCAGTTTTTAAATAATATTATACGTATTTTCATACAGTTTTTCACTCACATGTATTTCCAAAAAAACTGAAAACTGTTTTTTAATCACACGTATCAAATGGGCCCCTGATTTCTATATCCTTAAACATGCATGCTAAGTTTTCTATCAATCGGATGATATTTGTTATTTGATTTAAAAACTCATTTTTTATTCATAATTTTAAAATACAAAATCTTAAATTTAAAATATTTCATAGATAACATAACTATTGATATCTAATTATCTTAAAATTTTGCATGCATATAAGGTATAAACTTTATTGAAACCCCATTGTAGAGGGTCTTTTTAAATGGGTAAAGTATTTTTTGGCTGAATTATGAAAGCATAAAGTATCATCCAAATTGTTACTTTGTCGGTATTCTTTGTCCAAGATGCCAGTTTTCTATTGGTCTTCTTATCAAAAAGTCTAGAGATATATACTTTATCACAACTTACTTAAGTGTCAACTAATAATTAGTGTATTTAAAGTAATATACCAATATGTAAATGATATAATCTAATAGTCTGTTGACACTAGGGGTGTTAAATGGGTGGGTTTGGGGTGGGCATAATTGGATTTGGTATATAAAATTCATTTATCCATTAAAACTCATTTAACTAATTGTTTCTAACCTAAATCCAACCCAACCAAATTATTATGGGTAAACCCCAACTCACCCAATTACCCAATTATCAAAATTACCAAAATGCCATTAAAGTGAAAACCCCAACACTTTCTTGGATTCCATTTTCCACTCTCTCTAGTCTCTATTCTTGGGATTAAAAAATTCAACATAAGCACATCCACATCAGCAATTATATTAAAAATCCAAATAAAAAAATATTTCTTTTCTTTTCTATTTTCTCTCACTTTCTTGGCAACCAAGCAGTGCAACAAATACAAAGAAATGTCATTTCAAGTTCAAAACTTTCCTGGAATTTCGAAAGCAACTGCCCTTGAACAAATAGAAATTCTTCTGAACCAAAAAAATAGAAAAATGAATGCATCCTTATCAATTACTATAATATAAAGTATAAACAAAGCCAAATATTTAAATACACAAAAAATCAACAAAATCGTGTCACTCATTCATTTTCATCAAAATCAATCTCACTTTACCTCTCACAGTTCTCACACACACCGAAAAAAAACTTAAGCCTTTCCTTCATCGATCTCTGAACTTCCATAAAGTACAGAGTAACCAAAAAGCGCTCGGAGATTCATAGCTCTCTCTGAAAATGGCTAGCGGTGGAGGTGGAGGAGCAGGATATGGAGATTCAAACCAGAAGATAGACTATGTGTTCAAGGTGGTGCTGATAGGTGACTCGGTGGTCAGGAAGTCTCAGATACTGGCTCGGTTCGCACGCAACGAGTTCAGTTTGGACCCCAAAGCCACCATCAGCGTTGAGTTCTAGACTCGCACTCTTGTCATTGAGCACAAGAGCGTCAAGGCTCAGATCTGGGACACTGCTGGTCAAGAACGGTACCTTATCTAGTCTAGAAACTCATACTACTTTTGCTTGATTCGTAGGGTTTTGATTTCTATGAGGGTTTGCTAAGAAAATAATTCCTATGAAAAATATAAATTTATACTTTGATTGTTTATATATTGCTTTCTTTCTTCTTCTTTTTTTTTTTTTTTTTTTTTTTTTTTTTTTTTTTTTTTTTTTTTTTTTTTTTTATATATATATATATATATATATATATATCGGAAGGGCTGGGTTGAATTTGAATATATTATTTTCGGGATAAATGGGCCTCAATGAGTTTTTAGTTAAAACTCAATAATCACTTGGTCTAATTGGGTTGATGTTCATTTAACCTAACTAATAATTGGATGAGTTTGAATTTAATTAAAGTAGATGAATTTGGGTGGACAAATGAATTTGGACTTACTTTATCACCCCTAGACACCCAAATAAGTTGTAACACTGTATGCGGCAAAAAGATGTTCTAAAATAACTCTTTTTTTACCTTCAGGATAAAATCCGTTAAAAGCTTCATCTAAATGTTTTCATGGTCTTGACTCTTGACCCTAGAATAGGTTGCCAAGTCAACACGGATTTAGTTTCCCCAGCATGTCGGCGCCCATTAATAAATGAGCTAAAGAAATCTAACGGAAGCTACTTCTTATTTGGGAGGATTTTGTAAAGCCAATAATTTTCGAAGTGCATCTTTTAAATATATTTTTCTTCGGTATTACTTAACATTCAAATTTTAAAGGGTTGCAAAAATAAACAATAGCAAAGGAACCATAACTATAAGAGTATTGTCATTAAGAATGCTAAATGCTATAAATACTAAATTTTAATATCAAGTTTGTAAAAAGCACTAAAAAGCAAGCTACAACAAATATGCTAAGCTAAAAAAAAAATAGCAACTGATCTACAGTGAGCTTTCATATTTAAAAACTCATTGCAACTCCAAACTTAAAAAAAATATTATTATTTTAATGCTTGTGGTGGAAAATGTGGTTTTTGTAGTTGTTTTTTATTATTTTAATGAGTAGTTTATATTATTTTAAACGAAATGGTAAAAAAATAAAACTTTTAATGTTGGGTGTATTGTAAAATAAGTTATTAAAATTGATAAAGTAATTTTTTGAGATGTTAAATACTAAAATTTTTAAAAACTTTTATGGGAATGCTCTAAGCATAGAACTCGTACAGTAGTACTGGATTTATATATATATAATATATATATCCTAGGATACTTGCACGTAGCTTACTAATGGTCATGTTCACTACCACCACAATTCTATGACTTTTAATATGATGAGAATGATAACTATAGATTCAATGGTTTATTTACAATCTCAAATGACATATGCATTGCATGTATATTTCGAGCGTGCAACGGTGCAACCGTAGAGTTATTAAATGCACAAATGAAACAAAACATATATATATATATATATATAAATGTGGGGTCATAGAGCCCAGTGATATGCACCCACCTTTTGTACTGGGCCTGAGGCCCATGTTGAGGCCTATAATCGCATATGAAGAAGATAGTGGTAGTCATGGCAATCCAGAAAACTGTGCCGAGGACAACTCTATCCTCGGCTAGCCAAAGCCGAGGTAGAAGAAAAGTGATTTATCGGCAAAGACAATCTTCCAAAGCACTCCAAGGAAAAAGATAAGTACAGTAAGTAAGCACACTGGAGCATGGCGATAGAGCAATTCTAGGAAAAGCTGCTGCCTCCACATTAAATGCTCTACAACTAACACTCTGGCCGCATTAATGTGGAAATGATACCTGAGCAGTGGCTTTTCAGACTCACAGCTACTACCTAAGAGATTTGGGAGGAGGTTGATGTGACAAAGATCAACAACAGCAGATCTAACCTACACGTGTATGATGGAGATGAAGGAGGAAAGTAGTATATAAGAAAGGAGGAGCTCTGAGAAAATGGATCGGAGATTTTACCAGAGAAAACACTGTAGCAATTTGAACTAACTTTGTAACCATTGTCACTGTCACTCAAGAAATAATAAGTTGAAGCTCCTCGGATTAGTGCTGAGGATTGAATTGCTTGCTCAAGTCCATATTCGTTTTACTTATTCACTCTTTAAATCATCTTTAACTGTTGTCACACTCATTAAAGCCTAGTTCTTCTACCCACTCTTTACAAATTTATTGTATTGGGTTTGTTGGGCTTGACCATTAGTGAACATGACCATTAGTAAGCTACGTGCAAGTATCCCATTGAATCTATATTTATCATTCTCATCATATTAAAAGTCATAGAATTGTGGTGGTAGTGAACATGACCATTAGTAAGCTACGTGCAAGTATCCCGGGGCCCGGGCAAACATGTATAGATATTAAATTGTACTTTAGAAAAATATGTAGTCACTTTTGTTGATGTACGCCACGTAAAAATAATGTCTATGATTTTATTTTTATGCACAATGTCTATATTTTTTTTATATATTAACATTCATATTTGAAATATGAAATAGATGATGTATATCGATAATGTATGATAAAAAGTGTGTAAGAATAAGAATAAATTGGTATGTGTACTTTGTGTGCAATAGTCATTATTAAAAAATATATATAAACGAAGGTTAGGAATCTTGAGAGAGAGAGAGAGAGAGAGGTCCTAGTGGTAAGAGTTCAAGATGCATGGAAGGTTGACAATATGCATCCGATTATTGTTAATGACAGAGCAGAACACACACACACACACTCATAGAACCAAGATTTTCAAAAAATTCTTTGTAACTTCAGGACTTTAGAGTTAACTTAATTTGCATCCAAATTAACTTTGCAATTAGGTTTGTTATTGTTAGGTTTTAGATTCCTGTAAACTAGATTGTTTAACTTAGTTAATTAACCAAGTGAATACTTAGATTTATTATTCAGATCTAAGTTAAAACAAAACAATCATATCATATAAAGCAGTGGAAAAGTAAATAACACAATGATATGATGACTAAGGAAAACCAAACTGGTAAAAAACCTAGAGAGAATTTAACCTAGCTATCCTTAAGGTAAAAAGCAAATCCATTATAGAGAATTGAAGTTTACAATAAGACTTAGACCACTAACATTCTATCGCTACCACATGTAGAACTTACTGGCACGACCACATGTAACACAAGCACCCACACTTGTGATAAGAAACACAAACTCTCCTGTTTGTGACTCCAAGACCACCCTTGAAAGTTTAGATCATCAGCACCTTTGATGACTAGAGAAGGCAGCAACTTCTACAATACCGGATCTTGAGATTCTTCAAGGAATAACACTGGTAGAAGACATGAGAGAGCTTTTTGGATACAAAACCCTAGATACAAAAGAGGCACACTTTTCTCTCTCTGAAAAGTCTTATAAAAACGTGCTTAGGGTTTCCTTTATATACTAGGAGAAGTAGATCTGAAACCCTAATCCTTTTTGGGCTTGAACTGTTGTTTGGACTTAATTAAAATTCTGCAAACCCATATTTCGATCAGTTGAGCTTGTTTTTTGATCGATCGAACCAGGAAAATTTTGAATTCTCTTTTCTACAGCTTGCTTGTCCTTGGATCTTGACTTGTATTACCTTGAGCATTGTCTAATAATACCTATAGACTCTAAGATCTATATCTAGTCAAATTTGTGTTCACGATTTACCAATTGTTCTAAACTTTTAGAACCTAACAGTTACCTCAAGGCTTAGGGAAATATTCAAAAATGGGGCTATATTAAAAATACAATAACAAATGGGGCATGCTATAGAAATCAGACAAACAAATATGGAAAATATAGAGATACATTCTCATTGCAGTGAGTTTCATAACTTAACTAGTTGGTACATTTTGGTGTTTTCAACTGAGACATTTAAAGTTCAAATGCCCCACCCTCAACTATCGGTATATCAAAAAAAAAAAAAAAAAAAAAAAAAAAAGAAAAGAAAAGAAAAGAAAAGAAAAACTACATTCTCATTTATAGTAAACTTCACATATACTATTTTCATTAAAGGGTAAACTACGTATTTAGTCTCTATCTTTTACATTATATTTCAATTTGGTCTCTAGCCTTTTAATTGTGTTAATTTGGTTCCTAACATTTTAGTGTCATGTCAATTTAGTCATTGCCGTTATCTATTAGATGAAAATTGCTGAAATGACAAACAACCAAAATAAAAAATTAGTTTCTGTTAATATAACAGAAACTAATTTTTTTATTTTGACCACTTTCCATATCAGCAATTTCTATCAAAGAGATAACAGTATGGACTAAATTGACATAGCACTGAAAGGTTAGAAATGAAATTAACATAATTGAAAGGTTAGAGACTAAATTAAAATATAATGTAAAAGATAAAGACCAAATACATAGTTTACCCTTCATTAAATCATTTATTTTATTTTTTTGCGAGAGATTTTTTTTTATTCTTTTAATATTCTTATAAATTGACACGGCACTAAAAGGTTATGGACCAAATTAATATAATTGAAATATGATGTAAAGAATAGAGACCGAATACATAGTTTACACTTTATTAAATCATTTATTTTTTTTTTTTGCAAAGAGATTTATATTTGTTTTTTTGATAATTGTGAAGAGATTTATTTTATTCTATTAATTACACTGGATTGTATATAAAAAACTGATCATACTTAAGAATAGTATCACCAGGCCCATACCACAAAGAATGTTGGGTTTCTCGCAGTATGTGCATCCCACCAATACGTGAGACTCATGTGATGTGAGCGGGTTAGATACCAAATACAAAATACTAAGTCCGTTTCAGTTTGATGTCTTCTATTCTATTTTAGAATGTCCCAAAATATTGTCCTGTTTCTAAAAATAAAAATTATTAGTTTACTAATATTCCTATTATACCCCTACTTTATTTTCAAAACTATTTGAAAAGAAAACTAACCAATATTTTTTTAAAAAAATCAATTTAATTGGGGCATATTTTTAGTTGCCTTATTAAAAATAACTATTTTTTAAAAAGTTGATAAATTTATTTAAGGGGAGTTTTGTAAATTTATACATTTTTATAAGGCAGACAAGACAATAAATGAAGTTCTTTTAAAAAGTTTGACTTTTCAAGCAGGATAAACAAATTAGGACCGAGGGAGTATCATCTTTCAATTCTATGACATGTGACATGCCTCTTACCAAAAAAAAAAAAAAAAAAGACAAGTGACATGCCACTATGGTTGGCTTTCCTCAATAAATAAATTTAATATTGCATGGTCCAATGGCCCAGAAGTCAAAATTTTAAAGTTTATAAATTTTTAGCCGAAAGCCTTTAAATTTCTGTCCAATATACATATTTGAGGCCCATGAAGACTGCATTGAACAATAAACCACCAAAAAAAAAAAAAATCGTTTCGCTAATACTTAAATTTAATGTAGATATTTATTTAAATATAATTGAAAAATCTAATATTATAAACATAAAAAAAGTAAGAAAACTTATACCTAAATTTAACCCTTTTATTTTATACCTCACCTTCACATGCCCAGCCATTTTTTCCCCAGCATGGCAGCATGGGACGTGATTAAAGACAAACGGGAACAAGAGCAGGAGCGTATAGCAGTGTGGCTGTACTCGAGGCTTGAATGTTGTAACCATGATAACTATATTTGATTTGATTTGATTATTTTCCTTTTCCTTTTGGGGATAGGGATAGCTATATATATTTGATTGGAATATAGATTTTTTGTTTGCTTTTGTTTTGTTCAATCAGCTGACTGGTTAGTGGTTAACACTTAACACATCAAAAGCAAAGGCCGTTATCATTAATTGGGTGCAAATGGTGAAAGTAAAACGGGACACAACCAATGTGGTATTTATGAATCGATACATGTATCGGATGCATGATAGATTTTTTTGACTCAACAAGTTAATGGTATAGCCTCTTGTTTCTTTTATCCCATAGTGGCTTATTGCGTTTCCTAGAAAGCTACCACCGATATGTCTCAGTGTTTGAAATTATATACTGTCACAGATCACTGAATTTGGTGGAAAACTCAAAACATTACAGTTTCAACAAAATCATGTTTTATGAAAGAAAATCAATAACTTCCACAATATAATGAAATTTCACATCATATTATTTCCTAGGAATTTTTTTTTTTGGTGGGGGAGTTGGCGTGGGGTTGGTGAGTAATTATATAGATTAAGAAGGCAAAAGAAGTGAAGGGACCAATCTCAGACTTCCGGGAAAAAAATCCAAAGTGAAATTATGATGAGTTGTTCACTCTTGCCTAAGAATTAAAAATAGTAAAATACCACGAATTAACCAAAAATAAAAGAGTTAATTTTATTTTATTAAAAGTTTTCTTTGTTTCCTATATTTTTTTTTTATTTAAAAAAAAGAAAGAAAGAATGCTGAGATGGGTTAAATAATAAATAATAATGCTGAAAATGTTGAGTTTGTTAGAGTAACAAATTTGGTCGGAAGGACCATCTTCGAATAGACATCAAATGGATCAAAATAAAAATTCTAAACTGCCTTAAAAGCTTTTAGAGGAAAAATGTAATTAAGTAAACTTCATATATCTGCAACAGAGGGTTCGCTTGGAGGACTATTGGTTCAAGATGATGGCTCTGGCCAAGAGATATCAATATTTTATTTAATTCAGGGATCAATTCGACACAAGGTCCAGCACTAATAGAAGTTGCCGACTATCCTAGTAGCAAAGGAAAAGGGCAGGGCCTGAAATTCAGACCAGATCAGAGTCTTCTCTGTTTGAGATACTCCCACACACTGACCGGAAGATCTCAGTTGTCTTTGACTGGACAAGGAGTGCAGATGTAAAGGGAGGTGGAGTCGCATAACATCTTCTTACAGGTATATCTTAATTTGGTAGAGATTGATGAACGTATCAAGATAAGCAATGTATTTTGTAAGAAAAGTTATGATCATATTTATTACTATTTATGTATACTAATATTAGATGACTAGCCTCATCACATACACATCATGATTTTTCTATTGTTTTTAGGCACATTCTTAGAGGCTAAGAAATAAAATAAACTTCATCCTCTACTGATAATTCCCATCTTAGTCAATAGTTTTTACACATCAAACATTTTTTTTTTTATTTTAACAAATAGCATATACACCATGTATTTTTGAATTGATAAACTTTTTCTTTTCTAGTTATTTCAATTTAAGATGAAGAATAGAATTCAAATATTGCTAGAACGATAATTTCAAATCAATTGCTAACCCGTTTATCAAGCATTGGAGTCTTCTTCGTAAACAACTACTTGAAGATCCATATTAATTACACCTAACTAGACAGTTCGTTTATCAAGCAGTGGTGTCTTCTTCAAAAACACCTACTTGAAGATCCATATTAATTACTAACTAGACAGCCAGTTTATCAAGCAATGGAGACTTCTTCAAAAACACCTACTTGAAGATCCATATCAATTGCTTACTGGACAGCCCGTTTGAGTGCTAGTTCCAATTTTAAGAGAAATACCTACATATTTCTTAAAGTAGAAGACAAAAGTGGAAGGGAAATGAAGAAGATTGAAAATTTTAAAAGATAGGGAAAAGGAGAGATAGCCAGACAACGATATCAAAATTTGTAAATTAACAAAGAAAATTAAGATCTTTTGATCTTCTGTCCAAAAAGGGGGAAAAGTATATATTATGATTATTAATATTATACACGTAAAAGAATCTTAAAAGAATTGAGTAACAAATTGTAAACATAGTTCATCAAGACAAAATCATCAAAAAATTTATCATAGTTATCATGAGATATGAGGATTTTGTTGATGCATTCACCACTACCACTGCGAATCACAAATCCTCCAACCATACAAATGAAAGGATTTGATGTTCGGGAGAATTCATCAACCTGAAGAGAACAAAGAGAAAATTATATTTGAATCATCACATACAACATTCAAAGAAGAACTAAAAGGTAAGGAAAATGTTGGAATAAAAAAAAGTGGACATGAAAAATTCTATACTTTTAATATATAGAGATTTTGTTCTTCCTAAAAACTAACAATAATAAAATAAAAACAGAAGATTTCATAAATCAATATCAATATATATTTTATTTAAAAACAAATCAATATTAATATTCAAGTGTAATCCTTTTTTTTTTCTTTCTTTCTTGAGGGGAAATGACAATAGACTTTATTTATTGAAAATCACGTTGTACAAAGTTCAATAAGAAAGAGAAAAAATGGTTTGCATAAGGTAATTTATCTTATAATTAATTTTTTTTTTTGGTTTTAACTCGTATGTTATCAATCTCACTTATTTTAAATAATAATAATAATAGATTATACAGAAAACTAATTAGCACCTCAAGTAGATTTAAATGTCGATTTCAATGGAAGACATAAAAATCTTATTTATATATTCATTCAAAATACTTAATGGTTAGTTTTTCTTTATATTATTTTATGTATAACTTATTTTATAGTTAGGACTATGTTTATGTTTACATTTATATTTTTCACATTTATATTATTTTGTACCCTTATATATACATACACACAAGAACACACATAATTATAAACATAAATGTAGAGGTTTCTTTGTTTGTACAAAAAAAATTGTTAACTTGGTTTATAGATATTTATAAGTTGAATTGAAAATAATTAGGCATTATAGCAAGCTAACTTTGAGTTGACCAACTATACGTAGGATGTAAAATGTCGATGCTTATTCAATAAGCTCAAAATTTATGTGTAATATACCAATGCCTAATTTAAACAATAGTGGATGAAGGGGCCAAGTTAATAAGAATAAATGTAAACATTGAGGGAAAGATATACAAAATTTTAATTTTACAAACGAAAATTAAAATTATCCTAAACCCAAAATTTGTAATTTGAGTTTTTGACAAAATTAAATAAGATGTATAAATAATTTGGAGAAAAAAAAAAAAAAACTTGTGGATTAGACAGTAACAAACAAAAAAAGGTTTAAATTGAATTTCACTTTGTTTCATTAGTCTTGTTGATCAGATCAATTAGAGTTTAGTCTTGTTGAATTTCACAATGCATCACTTTTATCCTTGAGTAGAGTCATTATATGCAACACCTAAACACTGAGGCATTGGAACATGAAGGAAGTGTGACAAGATTTATGTAAAACCTCAATATGCAACTGTGTTATGTATATATACTAAAATTAGTGATGGGATAGCAAGAGGTGTTTATTGATCTAACTAGCCTGCTGATAATGAATAATTTTATAGACAATCATTCTTACAAAACTTTTTACAACTTGCTAATTTGTGCAATTATATATGAGTGGTGAATATTTTCTATCTTGTGTGACCCATGACTTTACGTTTACCACTTACAAACTCACAAATCAACAAGTTGTGAAATAAGTTGTGAGAATGGTTGTCTTTGATAATATTCTTGCTAAATAAAATAATAATAAAAAAACTAAAAAAAAAAAAAACTAAATTCAAGTAAGAAGGATATGAAGATCTCTGGAAACTAAATCCACATAGGAAACAGAATGCCATTACATATATAAGACCACTTGATAATATATTATTCTGGAAAGAAATAAGGATACCTTTTTCATTTCATCATACATCTTTATTGTCATGACCTATCTACTATATGCAAATTGTGGGTACTTTCCTTAAAGAAAAAGTGTTGCTACTTTCTTTTTGGACTGAAATTTTCAGTTAGATATAGCAGACTGGAGAGAGAGAGAGAGAGAGAGAGAGAGAGAGAGAGAGAGAGAGAGAGAGAGAGAGAGAGGTCATTTATGCAATCTTGGTATATTGAGTGATACACAAATGAACAACGTCCAAACTTCCCCTTTTTTTAACACTAATATGACATTCCTAATCCTAAAGGACTCCATTACCTAGATATATAGGTAATTAAGCTAAGGACTCAATCAATTTGTGTCATATTACATTATTATACATTATTTCCTTATTTAATTTCCTCCTAGATCTAAAAGCACAACCAAATTGACACAGCAAGCAACTCAAACAAAGTATTCAAATGTCTTCTAAAAGTATCTCCAACAGTATCCCATATGTATATAAACATTCAACTATCAGGTCCATCCACTTCATGATCCATCATTTTCCATGAACCATCAAGTTGTTGAACCATACCCTTGTTCTGCACACATCGCCATGACGTTGGAACAAGATACTCTTCCTTCAAACCATCCATTGTCTTGTTTACGAGTACAATATCTCGATGAACCTCCAACCTGAACCCTCCTAAAGTCCCATGTGTTCCAGCAACTCCATGCAAGTAACCCTCCAAGTTATGCCAAGTTGACAAATTTCCAGGACTCTTCAAGTAATGCGATTTGCGATTATCTATTGTCAACTCGTCTCCAACATCGGAGTAACCTATGAAAGGATAGTCAGGAACAAGATCTGGAGCATTACGAATACGTAAGACTCGAAGATCTTTATGTTCTGAGAAAACTTTCTTGAAGTTGGAATCCCCCACATGAGGGCTGGCAAATACTATTGCTGTTACTGGACAAGCTTTGTTTGGCTGGTCTTTTAGCTCGTTAATTCTATTGGCAACTATGTCAACTGCATTTAGAGTTGCAAGTGCTGCACCCAAGCTGTGACCAGTAACAGTTATACTAATTTCCTCGTTCTTGAATTCTTCAACTAGTCTCTTAATCTCACCTAGAACCTGAATGACAAAAATAGCAAACAATATTTAAGTTATTGCTAAGATGTTGTAATTCAATAACATTGCATACTCTTTTTTATGTGGAGAATCAAGGTTTGAATCCCCTCTCTTTGACTCTCCCCCATAGTTGCTACTATTGAATTATCAAAACAAATACTTTGATTATTATTTTTTACCTTGATTTCGATCTAATTTTATTTAAATTACTATGTTCTTACATATTGTCACCTTTTATATCTTATCAGTAACTCTCTTAATTAAATTTTGAACTTATATGGCTATAGGCAAAAAAAAGAAAAAAAAAGTATCAAAATTTACCTGGTTTCTGGCACTAGTCTTGTTGAATTGAGAACGAGCATCATCAGAAGTGTATATGGAATACCAACCTTGGTGCACCTTAGGATCATCCTTATCTCCAACTCCAAGTAATTTGGAAGCTGAAACAAAAAGAAATTCTAGATCATTAATCCACTCCAGGGTTTGTACTGTTCCTCTCCAAGCGATCACAATATCCCTCCTTCCTAACACGGCCTTCCCTTCGTCTGTGGCTACCGCAACATACCCAATCCAATTTGATTCCTTGCTCCATGCCTCCCTTGATAATGACTTTATGATAAACGCATCAGGAACATCGATGTTCGACGTTGCATACAAGAACTTGGTGACACGATATTTGAAAGGATTTCCTTTCTCTAAATTCACCTTAGAGAAGAAATCCTTCTTCGCATATCGGCTACTTCCCGCAAACTTAGAAACCTTCTCTGTATCAAATGCATCATATGTAGCTTGAGCCATTTCTCCATAATGAATTATGTACCTTCGAAGATCAATGTCTAGAGGCTCCAACAAATGCTTCCAGTTATTCTCGCCGCTAAGAAACCTCCACTTTTTGGCTATGCTATCCATCTTTTTCTTCTTGCCTTTCCACCTTCTAAGGATGAGTCCTATTGCATGCTTTATATTATGTACCACTTGACCTATCATATAGAACCTTTCAAATTTAGAATCAAATTTTAATTTTCTCAGTTAGGTAACCAAAATCTAAATACTAGATTTTGAGAATGAAATGTCTCTGTCTAGCTGCCTTATTAGTAATTTTAAAAACTCTGACATATTCATATGCGAATGTTTCATCTCACATTTAAATATTGGTCATATTCGGTCTATTGTTCAATAACTTGGCCTAATAACTCAAGTCATTCCAAAAGTTAAGAGAGTATTCCAGAACTTTCCTTTTCCCATCCCAATAAAAAATTATTATTCATTGGAAATTATTGTTATGTTAGCTAGCACAGCAATACCATTAAAAGTCAAATAACCTTTGGTACACGCCGATTAATTCGTACAAATCCCCATACTAAACCACATGTTACAAAAACGTTAATACTATTATATATAATTAATAGCCTCCCACGTGAGCTTGTGAAATACTTTTAAGGTATATTTCATGTGGCCGGGCTAATAATTATTAGGTAAAATTAGGCAAAAGGGTAACATTCGCAAAAAATAAAGTAACAAAAATAGAAAAGTTAAAGAACTGGATTTTCGAAGCTTTATTAATTTCAATGCTTCAAGCGACATACTAGCATTCCTTCAGGATTAGTAACCGAAATTTCCAAATCTGATGGCAATACTGGATCATGTGACTTGTATGGTCTACACTGCTGTTAAGTTAAGTGGTCATGACCATGGCACATCCTTGGCTTTGAAGGCCTTCCCACCTTTCTTTTTTTTTCTTTTTTTTTTTCCGGCCAAGATTCCAGTATAGCAAAATTATATACTTCCCAAACAAAATTTATCATTAAATAATAGTAACAAGACGTGGATGAAACTAGCTCTCTATATTCAAATATATTTATAGAAAATTACAATTAATTCCTTGGAGATTACTCAAAAGTAAACGGCACTTCTTATTATATAGGTGCTTTAATTTCCAAATATTCTTATTTACTACATAATTGCTATTATTTTGGCCCCTAATCTTGACAGCGGAACCACTTATTCCCACATCACAAATATTGCCTCTAGCTATCTATTTCGTGTAGGTTGATCTAAACCAACTCATCAAGACACGACTAGTCTTGCCTTCGAAGTTTTCAAAAGAAATATATATGCATGCATATGGAAAGTATAAGAATATGATTGCAAGCCAATGAAGGCATGTATATCGAGTTGTCGATGAGATACTTTGGCACCCTTGCCAGAAAAGGCAAGTTAAAAATGACATATACTGTTCATTAATGCGGTGATGTTATGGCATGCATCACAATCCAGCTGCTTCATGCAAGCTGGCTAGAAATGACATATAAGGAACTCCCTAATGAAAGTTTAGGCATAATATTTAAATTAATTACATAATTCATTGTAAAGGTAGCGTGACTAAAATTATTTGTGGATGTTCATTTCAATTGTGAAAGAGTGGGTTGAGTGAATTTTTCTCCAAAACCAAGTTGGAAATTGAAATGGAATAGCCATGATCAATAGTGGAATCACTTTAGAGTCTACCTAGAAAATGGGTCCGGTTGAGTTAGGCAGTAATAGATTCTTTTTCCCTTTTCTTGGGCAAAAAGACTGCATTGTCATAAGAATCCTTACTTCCTAAATTGGGTTGAGCTTGCAAGAATGTACAAAGGCACACTGAACTATCTTTTCCAACCAATTTGCAGTAAAATCACATTGTACCTTGTAAATAGTACCTACTACTTACCAAAGATTAACCCAATATATATATTTTTTATATATATATTTAAAAAAAACGGTTTTACTAACGTATGTCTTTAAGGCATATGTTAGTAAAATATTTTAAGAAATTTTTTATCAGGAATTGAAAAAGTTATCAAACTTTTTGATGGTTTTTTCAATTTCCTATAAAACTTTTTCTAAAATTGATTGTTAATGTAGAGCATACATTAACTGGACCAAAAAAAAAAAAAAAAAAATCAATACTCAAAACATTCAAATCCACCAAAAAAAAAAAAAAATCCTCAAACTCTTGGAACAACAGTATAAGTTTAAATTGGCCATTAATGTGAATAATGATAACAGTCTATGGGAAGTTTAGCAAAAACATGAACACAGGTAAAATAAAAACATGATTAAGCATAGTCATGCGCTAACCTTCTTGTGACTACAGAGATTAATGAAGTTGTTGCCATTGCGCAGAAACAGAGAAGCAGATTTCTAATTCTTTAAGTTGAGGTTGAGATTATAGAGAAATTATACAGTCCTCTGATGGATTACGTCACTTGTCCACTATTCGTCTAAAAGACTCCCACTTATAATTTCTCCCTATGGGCAGGATTCAGTGGACCGAGAACCCTATATTTATTGATAAAGATGTGGCAGCATCTTCCATTTGGAAAGAACCAACTAGCTAGGTCTTACTTTTTTTGTGGAAATTAAACGACAAAACAAGAAGTTGACCAAAAAGATTTTTTTTTTTTCAAAAGTTTGATGATTACTAATCATAGTGACTTCTTTATTGCTTTAGTTAAAATGTTAAATTACTCAGCTTAGAGAGTGAAGTTCGGAATCCTAGCACCAACCTAGATTTTGAAGTAAGGAGCAAAGAAGCAACAAGAACTATTTCTTTATGAAATGGATCTTATTCTAATATAATGAGTTGGCTGGCAAGCGCGACAAAATTAGCGGCATATATTGGTAGCCAACAATGAACTTGTCCTTTCTCGACCAAAAAAAAAAAAAATTGTCTTAGACCGCACTTATAAAAAATTAGTTACCTAAAACAGATAACTAATTTTAATTAAAAAAAAAAAATGCTTTAAGAATTAAGCATAAAATATTAGATAAAGAAAAATAAATAATTATTTAATATGATTTGCACCTCAATTTGGCGAGTAATTTTATCTACAATACAAAATTTTAATATAACTTAAGAATACAATTAAAGTCAATGAATAAAGAATTAAAATTTTATAACTATTACTATTCAATAAATGAATTAAATTATCTTCAATTACCAACTCAAAAAAAAAAAAAAAAAAAAAAAATCAATATATAAAGGGTCAAGTATGGGTCAACCCATCCTAGAAGCTAAGTGGGTTGGATAACTTGGATCGGATCGACCCATTTTTTCCTTTAAGTCCAAAAATCATGTATCTGGTTGGGATCTAATTTTGTTAGGTTTTCTTTAGGGATAGGGAACTAAGACATCCTAAATTTGGGGGGGGGGGGGGGGGGTGGGGGGGTGTGTCGTTGGATTCCTTGATAGATATTGATTATATAAATCGATTGCATAATCCTTCAAGACCATTTTTGTGTAGTTAAAACTTCAAGTTGATGCTATTAAATCAATTGAGAAATTAATCTAAGGTTTTGTTTTAACCAAAGAATTATAAAAATTATTATAAAACTTCAAGTGATAAAACTTCAAGTTGACGCTATTAAATCAATTGAGAAATTAATCTAAGGTTTTGTTTTAACCAAAGAATTATAAAAATTATTATAAAACTTCAAGTGATATGTATAATTAATGTGTAATGTGACGTTTAAATAATACATGTAGAGGTTAAGTAATTATTAAAAGTTCTATTGATTGATGTGATTCGATCATTGTATAATTGGCTTTAGGCTGCACTTTTGGATCTTACAAAAGAAAGAATAAGAGAGAAGAATATGAAATCTTGTAAAAGAAAGTAAATTTTTTCTTAGTTAATTATATTTTGCTTAAAATACAATATTTCATTTATTAAATATTCCTTTCTCTTTATTTACAAAGTTGTTTTAGTTATATGCTGATTTAAAGAAAAATCTAGAATTTCTTCCTTATTGAAATATTATAAATTTATTTGGTTCAGTTGGTTATTTAAAAACTTTTTATTCCTACAACCTAATTAAACATCAGTAAATTTTGTAAAAAGAACAAAAGATTTGAATAAAATATTCATTTGGACAATGATGATGCCAAAAAATCAACAGTAAGTCACACGAGAAGACCTAACAGAGAGCATCGGTGTGGTGCCGGCCAAATACCCTCCGAATGTCAAGTTAGAACTTCTCACAACTCTAGAATGTCAGAGCTGAGGTAAATTATGCGTACCTTGATTAATGAGAGTATTGGGGCTTTTATAGTAGTAGAGGGTTGACATCTTTTCCTTGGTTTAGAAGTCTTTTCCTTATAGGAATCTTTATGAGCATATTTTGCGCTTGTAGGAGTCTTTCTAAGCGTGGGGCACAATATATTTCCTTGTATACGCATGTGTGGAGGCCAACTAAGGTCATGTTAGAACCATCAGTCTCGTGCATAACCTTAGTGTCGTCAGCTTTCCATCTTCTCCCAAGTTGACCTTGTCAGCTTCAAGCTGTAGACTCTCTTACTGTTGTCACCTGTCAATGGCCACAAGTAAGACCGACGGGTTTATTAGGTACGTCGCTCTATGCCTTTTTCATCAGTGAGTATTCATATTTGCAATATTATCCATATCAGACAATAATACTATGACATTTAATTTTTGGATATGGACTAAAATAAAATTGAAAATATTCTATAAATTAACTGGATAATTTGATTATACTTTGGACCCTACAAATGGAGATATATACATTGGCACAAAAACTTCGGGATCTTACTACCGGCCTACATGTGATTTTAGGCCTAGGCACGGGACATAGACCATAGTCATAATAAGATAGTTAAGCACAATAAATTTAATGCATGGAATATGCATGTCTATCATTTCAAGTACAATGAAATTTTTTATGCCTTTGGAAGTCATTGCTAATTATGTCAATTTTCCAATTGAACTATGATACAATTTCTAAGTTTGTGAGATTTGTTTTTCCTATGAATGTTTTATTATTCATCTGTTTTTCTTGTATTTGTGCTTTATCCAACTAGTTGAGATTTGGTTGCTTACTAAGATGTAGAGCTTACCTCTTATTTCTCTATTTTAGATTTTGAGGATTAGAGAGTTTGTGCTACTACCATTGAGGTGGTACGCCTGAGAAGAGTATTAAGATTTGTATTAATAAATTACAAACACAAATCCATAGGACTGTTGGAAATTTTGAATTTGTGGACTTTTTGGTCGATTGTAATTTTCTAAGAAATCTCTTTTAACTATTAATTTAATGGAATTATTTAGCAATGTTTATGTACCTAACGTATACATTATGTTTGGAGAGTGACAAACACTATGCACTATATATGCATAACTCATCAGCATCAAATAAGATAGGTGGTGAGCATTATGTAAGGTTTGGTTCAAGTTATACTTACGGTCCATTTAGGAACAACTTATTTAGCTGAAACTAAAAAATTTTTGTTGAAAATATTATAGATAAAACTAAAAAGTAACTGAAATAGTACAGTGAGATCCAAGAATAATACCAAAAATTATAATGAGACTCATGAATAATAGCAAAAATATGCTGAATAGTAAAAAAAGCTGACTTTTTAAGTCAATGCCAAACACATACTTTAGTATAATTTTAAGCAATGTTATACTATTCATTATTTTTTTAATATATGCGAATTTTAACAAATCCATTGTTATATAATATTACAATTAAAATTTTCTTATGCCCTACATGATTGCAAAGTTTTAAGATGAACCGAGAAACAAACTCAAATATTAGGAAGTTCTTTTTCTTCTAAAAAAAAGGCAATTGCACTTGGAAACCAAGTCAATCCGACCCAACCCTCCTATTTTGTGGGCCGGTTTTGAATTGACCCCTTTAATACGTTCAGAAAACTCTTACTCATTTACGTCGTCTTTATACTTTTGGTTCAAACAGGTTAACGGGTTCGAATCTAATTTTATTCGGTCTAGTGGATTATACAATAATTTAGAATTGGCTGCTTCTACTGGTCTGGTCCATTTGGGGGATAAACAAAACGGGGTTACCACCTTGGGTGGTTTCTATCTTTTAGGCCATTTTGTGACGACTGTCAAAGCATTTGACTCTTTTATAGATGGTGCAGTCAGATTATATCAATGGGGGTAAAGGCTCTTTATTTTCCAGGAAAGTAATGAAAAAGTTGTTTTCTTCTTCTCTTTCTGCACACAAACACATGCGCTTGGGGTTGATTGATGCATCAATTACAACTTGCACTCTCTGAACTGGGCTAACCTGCTTCACTATCCTTTTTTTTTCTTTTTCTCCTTGCCAAACATGGCTCTACTAATTAACTATAAAAAGGTTTTTTTTTTTTTTTTTTTTTGAGAGGAACTAACCATAAGAAGGTAAGTGGCTAAAATGATCCATTTATCCCAGCCCTTTGCAGCATGGTCTTAGCTCTAATCTAATTGGAATAGATTTGGATTCCATGCAATAATTGTATGATGTAAGAGTTTGAAAGGTAAAAGAAAAGGTCAAAAATTAAAGGGTGAAAAGAATTTTGATCCAGTGATTGAAATTAAAAGTGAATTTTTAACTTTTAATCCCAACCATTGTTACACTATTAAATTCTATTAGCATGGGATCCATCATAGGCTTCCATTCTTCGAGTTTTCTTTTTTCTTTTTCTCTTTTATTAGAAGAGCTTCCGTTCCTTGAATTGATAAATAAATATTCAAGGTTCAGTCATTTAATATGACCTCATTCATTAAAATGAAAATAACATAACGAGATATATAAATCGTCGATCATACCATTAAAAAGAATTAACACCGACTGACTTAGTTGTTTTCTATACTATGCTAGCTAATTAATGCCATAGATTATCAAAAAAAGAGGATCTTACGCTAGGTCAAATGTATGAATGGTGTATGAATAGAGATTATCAAAAAAAAAAAAAAAAAAAAAGTACGAATAGAATTTTAAGTTTTGCATTCATATGCCTTTCACAGTACCTCCTTGAATTTTTATTTTTTATTTTTTAGTGTTAAGTGATACTTCCTTGAATAATGCCCGGGTGTTTCATTGATAAACAAATGAGCATATTATCAAAGTGATGCATTATTCATGCATGACGACAAGCAATTGGGAATACAATTTTAGCCTGAAAGAAGTCAACTCCAATTAAAGACAACCTTTGGCCAAACCAAAAGATTGAAGCACAGATTATGACAATACAAGCATAACCCGCAATATTGGTTTCCCAGTATTCTTAATTATTACAGTATCTAGAAAAAATTGTACTGATAATCATTGGTATAACTCGGAGAGGATCATGTTCTTTAACCCCGAAAACCAGATTAAACCTTTCTCTATTCATACACTATTCAGACTTTAGAGAGAGAGAGGTTGAATGTTTGGCATTCTAGTATTAAGCAAAACTGAGCTAGGTAAATATTGCCAGTTGTTACAGTAGCAAAATGATGTGATAGAAATAGATTTCTCTAAGTAGGGGCCAACAACGTAACATGCATATGGCTATTGTATCCTAACTCGTTCTTCAACAATATTTGCTCTAAACTGGAGATAGCATGCATAAGTCTACTAGAGTGCTTATACTTTCTCTTTTTTATATTATTTTTATAACTCGATAGTTATAATATGGAGGAGATTTGAATCCTCAATAATTCTGACATGCAAGGCTCTTGGGTTCTTCACCTATATACAAATATTAATAAAATAAAATTTATATTTTAATTTTGTTTTTCATTTGAGAAAATTATTTTCTCTGTCTTTTAAGATACAATTACTACTAATTATATTTTTGTGTGTTTAAATTCTGTTAATTAAATTTTTTTTTTTCAATTTAGAATATGGTTAATTACTTAATCTTTCTTATGATATAATTGATGTGAAATAGGATTTTATCAATTTTTATTTCAAGTAAAAATGATAGTAAAAATATTATTAAAAACTTTAATGTTGTATATATCAGAAACTATTAAGTCAAAATCACACACAAGTGTGTCTTCTACCCAACATACAATATCATCATAATAGAGGGACTCAGTTGCAAATTTCTTGACTACTCCATGACCCTTACTTGTAAGTTGTAACCACTGAAAAAAAAAATCCAAATTTCCAAACTTTAAAAAAAAAAAAAAATGAAAAAAAAAATTAAGTAAAGATACACTTACATAGAAATTTGGACCAATGAATATAATTTAACCAAATATTATCTATGATCTAAAAGGATATTGGAGGAATTCTAAATTGAATTTAGTTAGACTTTCAAAGAAATATGGGAGGAATTCCGCATACTAAGAAATTAACACAAAGCACAAACAAAATTTTAAAATATAAAAATAAATAAACATTTATAAAGTTTTAACAATCAATAAGTAAAAGTAACTTGGAACCAGACTGCACTATAGCACACATGAAAGACATGTTTTGAACCAAAATTTTCTAATTGATAGTCAATTAAAAAAGATCAAAACACCTGCAAACTAAATACATAGAATAGCCAAAACCTAAAACACACAAAATAGTTCAAAAGTTGAGAATTTAAAAAAAAAAATAAAAAACTTACCTAAGAGAAACTAAGAACTTAAATGAGTGTCCCTTGTTTTTCTTATTTATAGCAGACTTCCTTTAACACAATATTCATACATGAAAATTTAGAAACAAATAACAATAAGTAAGATTAATTTATTTAATCAAAACTATCATATACAAATACATATGCGTAAGTTGCAACTTGAAAATAAATAAATAAACAAAAACATAAGGTGCAAAAAAGGATTCTATGGAAGACCATTGGTGAATATATATAAGTTTTGAAATTTCGATAATAGATTTTTAGTTGGAGTAGGATTTAAATTTCTTAAACTTATATGTATGTTACATTACATGTTTTATTAAAACATTTATTGTTACTTTATCTAAAGAAATTGATAAGAACAAATAAGTTGTTGTTTTTATCAACTGAAACTTAGATGGATGTTGCATTTTTTGTGAAAATACTTATTTGTTACTTTATTTAAAGAGAAGAAATTGAAAGAACAAATAAGTTGTTGTCTCTATCAAGTGAAACTTAGATTCATGTTACATGTTCTATTAAAACAAGTATTGTTATTTTATCTAAAATGCATGTTGCATGTTTTGTTAAAACACTTATTAACTGAAACTTAAATGCACGTTGCATGTTTTGTTAAAACACTTATTAATTAAAATTTAGATGCATGTTGCATATTTTGTTAAAATACTTACTGTTATTTTATCTAAAATGCATGTTGCATGTAAAACACTTATTTTTACTTTATCTAAAGAAGGGAAAAATGCTCACACACCCCTGTACTTTGAAGTAGTGGCCAAAACACCCCTTGAACTTTTTTATTGGGCAATTTACTTCACAAACTTTAATTTACATACCGGCCAAATAAGGTTATGTTTGATAATAATTTTTGTTTTCTATTTTTAAAATCTTGTTTTTAGGAATATAAAGAAAAAATGATTTTCTTGTGTTTTTGAAATCAAAAACATATTTGGTTAGTTGAAATTAACAAAAAAAAAAAAAAAATTGAAAAAAAAATAAAAAATACTAAAATATGTTTTTATTAGGATTTGAATTCTAATGTTAACTCATTAAATGAAACAGATTCATTAAATCAAATGCATGTTTTCTTTGATTTTTGAAAACTAGATACTGAAAACAGTCTTTTGCATATTTTCAGTTTTCTTCACAAATTGAGTTTTGAGAACAGTTTTTGTTTTCTATCCATTTTGAGTTGCCAAACGAGTTTTTTAGTTTTAAAAATAAAAAATTGTTTCTGAGAATAGAAAATAAGAGGAAAAAACAGTTACCAAGCATACTTTAAGTATCTCAGTTAGTTTACTGTCATAAAACTAATGGAATGGTCATGTGTCTCTCATGCGAGTTTATAATAATAATAAATAAATAAATAAATAAATAAAATTAAAAAAAAAAAAAAAAAAAAAAAACTCAACCCAAAAAAAAGTAAGGGCTTTGAAAGCCAAACCAAGTTCTTTGTTTCTTACAATCTTAAGCTTTTCTTGGTTCAAAAAGCCTAACCTAGACCAAGTTCTTGGTTTCTTAAGGTTTCGCTTGGGAGGAGGGAATAGAATAGAATGGAAAGGAATGAAAAGAATCATTTTAGAATATTCTTCCCTTCCCTTGTTTGGGAGTTTTAATGGAGGGAATGGAAAGCTCATTCCCTTATTTAGGAGTTTAAGTAAGAGGGAATGAGATGGGTAGGAGGGAACACTTATTCCTCTCTATTATCTTAAAACCTCAAATTTTCATTCTCTTCGAAATTGGAAGGAATTTGAGGGAATGGAATTAGATTTAACGATTTTTTTACTAAAACTCCCAAAATACCCTTGTATATTCAACTCTTTATTTTAAAATAGGAGTCTAATAGTAATATTGTCATAAAATGATTCCATTCCATTCCCTCCAAATTGCTCCCAAACAAGATTACTTATATTCCATTCATTTTCATTCATTTCCATTCCTTTATTTTAAAACATCCAATCAAGGTTACTTAATTTCATTCCATTCCATTCCTTTCCATTCCCTTATTATTATTCTATTCCATTTCATTCTCTTCCCTTATGAACTCCCAAGCGAAGCCTAAAAGTCTTTAGTTTTTCTCATTGAAAAACCATACCCGATTCTTTTTATTTTAAGAAAAAGGTTGTGAGGGTGCTTTTTTCTTAGCACACAAGCCCATGTAGAAACAAGGATCTTGGGCCCTTTACTTGTTGTTGTTGGTGGACTGGGCTTGGTTCACCGCAGCTAAATGGGGTTGATTACAAACCAAGTTGTGCGCAAGTCACATAAAGCTCCTCAAGACGAAAATATGATTCCTCCTAAGTAATAAAAAAATACCATTATAAGTGTTTTAGTGTCATAAAATGACCATTTACTCTTACAAAATAAGTAAAATAAGTATTCATAATATTCACAATGAGAAAGAGATTGAAATAGAATATTTAAGGTTTATCTTTTATTGTATAAACATTTAAAAGAGTTCCTTCACTTGATACCCTGGACGTACTGTTGTGAGATCCTGGGGCGTACTAGGCTTGTAAGAACCCAGAATGCTGATTCTCTGAACTATATGATCTTTCTCCATGCTTATTATGCAATAGAGTTTTGTCCTTTCCCTTTACCTCTATAGGTTCTGCATAAAAAACACACTATATAATACACATATCTTCAAATAATTGTTAGTTTCTTAGATTAGGATATACATTTTAATACATATACATATATGTAAATGAATTTCATGAGAATGATTCAGCCACGAGGATCCTGGCCCCAATTTTCACAGACTTAGTGCCTTTGCACAAGACTTGTGGGATTTGGAACTCAAGTCCAAGTGTCTTTGCTTAGGCATTGCCTTTCAAGATAGTTAGGTGAGGAGGATTTTTGTGGGAGATAGTGATATCTGATGTGTGCATGTTTTGGCATATGTTTCTTTGGAAGCTAAGTGTATCCAAGGCCCAAGTTGAAGTGAGGACCCCGGTAAATAAAGACTCAGCTTTTGGCTGAGTAAAAGGAAAAACCAACAAGCAAGAATATATGTATTGAGCAGCAAGAAACAGTAAAGGAAGACAATGTAATAAAGAAATACATGAAATAATTGTTAGAGATCCTCAAATCAATATGTGATATTTCATTATTTTTCTTAATTGTGGATTACAATGTGCTCACTAAGAAGTGTTACAAGGTCCAAATAAACTCAAAAATTACAAACTTAGATGGCTATCTAAGCCTCTAAGACTTGCAAAGTTTGAATCTTTTTTAATCCAAGTATGTTCTATAGTGGCTGTTTCTGGGATACCAGGTGTTGTTTTCTACTTTCTTTGAGTTTTTGACAGAGTTTTCTTAACGATTCTTGTTCTGATTCCTTATTGCTAAATCCCCTTTTCAATGTTAGTTGTCTTCCCCTTTTATACTATCATTCTAGGGTTTGGATACCATTGATTCTCCCCCTTTAGCTCCCTGGGTACCAAAGCCACTGTTATGTCAGTCACTTTAATGGTTGGTTCTTTCCCTGTTTCTGATAGTTTTCATCTTTTAGTGCTGTTTCTCTAAAAGTCACTTGCTGACTTTCCATTACGGGGCGTCCTTGGGCAGCTAACCTTCAATCTCTCTTCTTTCAAGGCTTCTTACTTTTCAGACTCAGCTTTTAGTTGTCTTTCCTTGCTGTCATTTTTCCCAGGTGAGCGGAATCCATTTTTGTTGGGTTGAAGGTTTTTCCAGCCACTTCCCCTTATAGTTCTTCATTATGGATTTCCCGAGGTACCAGCCTTTTGTTCATGAATTGTCACTTTCCAAGCTCTTTGGTTCTTTGCTGCACCACTGGGTGCTTAAGAAGGGCATATCTGTTCTTCTTTTCTTGTATTTCATGGTACCCCTCTTAAACTATCTCAATCCCATGCTGTGCTGCACGTCTCGAGAATCCTGAGCCTCTAGTAGCCTCTGGGTATCCCGGTCCAATTCTTTCACTGGATTTTGCTGATTTTTTAATGGACTTTTTGCTGGAAATCTGAACATACATAGGGCCTTGATGTTGATTCTTCTTGCTGCTTGAATTGGGTCTTCTTTACTTTTCATGGAATGGGCTTTCTTGTGAAATTTTGAACCTCAACAAAGGTCACAGTTATGTGAACAAGTTTCGATATTTTAACAACTTATTGCTTCTTGAAAAACCATACCCAGACCAAGTTCTTGCTTCTTGAAGCTTTGGCAAGCCCATCAATATTTTAACAGCTTCTATCTCAACAAAAAAATAAAAATAAAATAAACAACTTCATTCTTGTTTAAACTAGCATAAAGCAACTGTTAAATATACTTAAACTATTTTGTTAGTTTGTCTGTGAATTTATAAGTGTATATAGGCCCACCAATTTCAACATATCTATGGGGTAGGTACTCTTAAAATAAATTAAAACCACAAGAGTCTGTTTGGTAATGTTGTTCTAGTAACGTTGTTTGTATTTTTTGGAAATACATGTAGGTAAAAAAGTGTATGAAAATACATGTAATATTGTTTAAACACTAAAAATTGTTGTTTAAACAATGGTAACAAACGGGCCCTTGGTTTCTACATCACAGAGACCTTGCTTTTCTTTGAGTTTGAGTTTTTTTTAAAGCTCATGTGAGATATATACGTGACTATTCCGTTAGTTTTTTAACGGTAGACTAATTGAGGTACTTATTTGGTAGATATATAAAGTTTATGGCGTAAATTGGCTAATAAAAAAGTTCAGAGGGTGTTTTGGCCACTACTTCAAAGTTCAGGGGGTGTGTGGGCATTTTTTCCTCTAAAGAAATTGATAAGAACAAATAAGTTGTTGTCTCTATCAATTGAAACTTAGATGCATGTTGCATGTTTTGTTAAAACATTTATTATTATTTTATCTAAAGAAATTGAAAAAAAAAAATGTTTTTGTTGATCTCTACTTAAAAAATTGCTTTTATCTAAAATATTGTTATAATTTGATGAAGCCACTTGGCGCAACCATGACTTCTAAACTCAACTTTTATTATATAGTGTATGATTCAGTTCATTAATTGGAGTATTTTCATTTATGATAAACTTCTCTTAAAACTTTTAATTCTGAAAATAAATATAAACCATTATTATTAGAATAAATATTATTTTTAGAAATAGTTATTGTCTCTTTTGACAATTTTGAACTTTAATTATTGAACATTGGATTTTAGTAATGAATTCATATGGAAAACTATAAATTCTCTATTTTTAATTTTGATATAAAAAGAGATAAAGAATCTGTTCACCATCAATGTGTTTGGGAGATTGAAAATTTTTTTACACTCTTAAACTACCACAAGCAATGTAAAATGTACAAACATAGTTCACAACATTTGAAAAGAGAACAATTTTTTAAAAATAATTTTGATTCATTAAAGTTTTGGGTCTTGATTAAAATTTTTACGTTGTAAACAAATATTTACACTCTTAAACTACCACAAACAATATAAAATGTACAAACATAGTTCACAACATTTGAAAAGAGAACAATTTTTTTAAAATAATTTTGATTCATTAAAGTTTTGGGTCTTGATTAAAATTTTTACGTTGTAAACAAATAAACAACGGCCAATAGAGGCCTTAATTTTTTTTTTTTTTTTACTACATAGAGGGCTTTCTTTTTTTCTATATACTACAAGAAAAATAAATATAACATATTATATTGTATTGGAGACCATTTTCCATTTGGGGGCTTTAGGTCATTACCTAAATGGCATAAGGCTTTGATACTTTCCATTATTGAAAACTTATTCAATATAGTGGAGAATAAATAAGAGCATTACACTTACATGGATGGTGATGAAATTTCCTCTTTTTCATTAAAAAAAAGACAAAAATAGAAAGGGTAATTGCAATAAAATTAAGGGGTAAATAAGAGTAAACCAAATGAATCTTGTATGAATTTATTGTCATTATAACTCACACTGGAAGGCTTCTTTATTTTCCTTGTACAAACAAACAACCCTTCATATTTTTTATTCCACTCTTAAATCTAAGAACACAACCAAAAAGTTCTAATAAGCAACAAAAAGCAACTTAAACCAAGTAATGAAATGACTTCTACAAGTAATTTCAACCACATATATTAACATTTAAAGATCCCTCTCATCTTCTTCATGATCCATCAATTTCCATGAACCGTCCTCTAGTTGAACCATACCCTTGTTCTTCACACAAAACCATGAAGCTGGAATAAGATACTCATCCTTCAAACCATCTATCATCTTGTTAACGAGTGCAATATCACGAGGAACTTCCAACCTGAACCCTCCTCGAGTTCCTAGTGTTCCTGCAACTCCATGCAGGTAACCCTCCAAGTCATGCCAAGTTGATAAATTCCCAGGACTCTTCAAGTAACTCGAATTGCGAGTATCTATTTCCAACTCTTCTCCAACATCAGAGTAGCCTATAAATGGATATTTCGGAACAATATCTGGAGCATTACGTATACGCAAGACTTGAAGATCCTTATGTTCAGAGAAATTTTTCTTGAAGCCGGAGTCTCCCACATGAGGGCTGGCAAATACTATTGCTGTCACTGGAAAAGATTTCCCCGGCTGGTCTTTGGGCTTGTTAAATCCATTGGCAACTATGTCAATCGCATTTAGAGTTGCAAGTGCTGCTCCCAAGCTGTGGCCAGTAACAGTTATACTGATTTCCTCATTTTGGAATTCTTCAACTAGTCTACTAAGCTCAATAAGTACCTGGATGAAAAAAAAAAAAAAAAAAAAAAAAAAGCAAATAAAATTTTAATTATCATATTTAAACCTTGAATTTGGTCGAACCTTATTTTAATTACTATTTTCTTAACATTTTTCCATCTACTATATTTTGTCAATAAGACATTCACCCTGTTTTTTACATAGATAAAATATGATTGAAACCTATGGTATTAATTCTATAATAATTATTTTATACAATGAAGTTAAGACAACAATTAATTAGTCCTTTTATGTAAGCAAAATTTAAATATAAATTTTTTATTCGAAAATAAGACACTTCACAAGTTATATAAACTCCGCACTTGCCTACCCGACTAGCCTGGAAGCAATTCAATTTACCCTCTGAATTAAATTATAAACTTATAATAGACAAATAAAGTATCAAAATATACCTGGTTTCTGGCACTAGTCTTATTGAAGGGTGAACGGGAGTCATCAGAAGTGTAGATGGAATGCCAACCATGGTGCACCTTAGGATCATGCTCAGCTCCAAGTAAATTGGAAGCTGAAACCAAATTAAATTCTAGATCATCAATCCACTCCAGGGCTTGTATTGTTCCTCTCCAAGCAATCACAATATCTCTCCTTCCTAACTCGGCCTTCCCTTCATCTGTAGCTACCGCGACGTACCCAATCCAATTCGATTCCTTGCTCCATGCCTCTCTTGATAATGACTTCATGATAAAGTCATTGGGGACTTTGATATTTGATGTTGCATACAAGAACTTGGTCACTCGGTATTTGAAAGGATTGCCATTCTCTAAGCCCACCTTAGAGAAGAAATCCTTTTTCGCATATCGGCTACTTCCTGCATACCTAGATATTTTCTCTTTATCAAAGGCATCATATGTAGCTTCAGCCATTTCTCCATAATGTATTATGTACTGGCGAAGATCAATGTCGAGGGGTTCCAACAAATTCTCCCAGCAGTCATTTTGACCACTAAGACGCTTCCACATTTTGGCTATGCTATCCTTTGTTCTCTTCATGTTTAGCTACACTTTGTAAGGATGTACTACTAAAGCATGCTTTATATAGCCGTTTGTGAAATCAAAGACTGCGTCTGAAATACAGAACCAAATTTGGATCAACATCAACTTCATCATCTCTGACGTTTTCTTCCTTTTGAATCTACAACTAAAATTAAATATTATAGATTGTGAGAATGAAGTTTGTCTTTGTTTAGCAACCTTAATAGTAGGCTGAAAACGATGATAAATTCTTGTGCGGATTATTTATTATTATTATATATTATCTATGGCACTTCAGACTGGTCAAATCTGCTCTATTTGTGCAATAACTTCCAAATTATAAATCGTTATTACTGAGCGATATCATTAAGTTAAATAAAAACAGATACATGTTAGGTAACGACACCATTAAGTTAAATAATCTTTCGCACATGAAAATTAATTTTTCAAATTCTCTTCTTACCACTGCAAAATGCAAATGATATATATAAAAAGTAAATCTTATAAATAATTCTGGGTCAACAGATACAACCTAATCCCACCTCAAAGAACTTGTCAAATACTCATATGGTACATCCATCTCATGTGTACTATTGTCTTAATAATACTTTATGCTATTTTATTTTTTATTTTTTATTTTTTTTATAGATACAATAGAATTTCAACCTATAATTCTATGGTGATCACTTTTCATCATTAGGTAAAGACAATAATTTTTTTCTTTAGAGAGTTTCACAAATTATGATGTTCATTCTTGATGATAGCTCTTTATCATCGGGTCAAGATACCAATCGGTTTTTTGGTGTAGACAGGAATTGAATCTCAAATATATTATTCAACCATCATAGACTTTACCAGTTAAGCTGACAAGAACCCACAAGCTAAGACAATAATTGGACATAACAATATCATTAAATTCAAAAAATAATTGTTAAAAGCTTTATAACTCAATTGCTTGATACCACCTAAACTTTTGAAGCTTTAATTTAAGGACAAAATTTAGTTACAAAATTAGTTGTAGCCTTAAACTACAATCTTACTTAATATCTTTCTATTGAATTTGAATTTTGATAAATAGATCGTTGGATTACATCTTCTTTTTATATCCCCCATACTTGCAAAATTTTTAGAAAATTAAAGATCAATAGCTACGTCATCAATCAATTGTTTAAATTGCAAGTTTTTGTAATTTAAAATTATGCATAAAATATAAGTTTATAAATCGTATAGTAAATAACATCTGATTGACGAAAAAGTTGACATGTGTATTAAGAAGGCCAAAATGGGCATTTGTCCCTTTCGCTCAAAATAAGTAGCAAAATGCCCCTGTTCTGAAACTATCTATCAAAATGCCCCTATTTTGAAACTTAGTTTTTAAAAAATCGAGTTTCATTAAAAAAAAAAACTCGATTTAATGAAAATTGAGTTACTTGCAAAATGTTACATGAAACTCGAGTTCCATGTAATTTTTTTAAAAAAAGTTTTTTGCCTATAACTCGATTTTCTAAAAATCGAGTTTTTCATTGAAACTCGATTTTTAGAAAATCGAGTTTAAAATAGGGACATATGGCTAAATATTTTTAGAACAGGGGTATTTTGCTACTTGTTTTAGGCAAAATTGGCAAATGCCCATTTTGGCCTTATTAAGAGTGTAAAGAACATGCAATTTAATAGTAAAATTTTCAAAATATATAGTAATATTTATTTTATTGAATAAGATTGTAATCTTATGTTACAACTAAATTTGTAACTAAACTTTTTCCTTAATTTAATGCTTCAAGAAACATGCTCATATTTCTTTTTCTTTTTCTTTTTTTGGATAACACACAAACATACAACAACAAGCCAACTCCGAAATTGCTAGCAGCAATTAGAGTCGCAGAGCTATTGATATACGCACGCACACCAAGCAAACTAGGCGATGTGGGACAAAGCCCATACACATTTTTTTTTTATTTTTATAACACACAAACATACAACAACACGCCAACTCTAAAACGTGCTCATATTTCTTTAAGATAGCATGCACGACTGAAATTCCCAAGTTTGACGGTAATATTAAATCTTGCAACTTGTAAGCCCGGCAGAGTTGTTAATCCAAGTTAGTTGACGATGACTGCCCATAGTCTTGGCTTATTGAAAGGCCTTCCCACTTTTTTTCACCTAATTTTTTATGGAGCCCAGAAAGTCCTTCCCCACGTGAAAAATATTTTATGTTGATCGATCAAGGGTCTAGGTACAATAAACCATGGGGCTATCAAATTATTTAATTTATTCATTAGCGTACAAAAACAACACAAGGAAAAAGGCTTTTTCTTTTCAAAACATATAGTTAGATCTTTGATTGCTTCTCTTTTATTTATTTTTTCATTTTTCCATCTTATGTTTTTTAATAATTACGTTCTTCCTCACAAGAAGTGAAATGCTTCAGAAATTTGAGTTAATTTTAACAAAATAGAAAAACAATTTTTTTTTTTTTTTTTTTAAATGTAAATGAGTAGCAATGCATTAAATAAGAATAAGTCAGAATAGTCGAATTGATTGGGACCACGAATTTCCTGACATGATATAAGCCCCAATTGGATTAGTACAATGATTATTAAATATAAATTCAATGGTCATTGTACTTTTAAATAATGAAATAGTATGTCATACATTTAAAAAATTATAGTAAATGTGTTTAGGTGAACTTAAGATATCTATAACGAATTATATTGCGAGTAGCCTTTGTATAATAACTTTCAACTCGAGAGAAGAGCCTGTGTACTATTCAAAGTAAGAAATTTCATGCACGAAACCTGATCAAGGGATGAAGGGAGGTCAGTGTGAAAACTATGGTTCATAGGTACTGAAAGGAAGATTTCCATGGTCAGATTTTTTAAGACATAGTCAAACATGTTCCATTTATGTTTGCATCTTCACTCTAGACTAGACGCAGACAGCGGAACTACCTATTCTTAGTCAAATATTGATTGTTAAGTTTTTCTTGCAGGTTCATCTAAACCACCTCAAGACACAACCAGTCTGGCTTTGAAGTTATGGAAAGAACATATGTGGAAAATATGAAGATGTTTGAGATTCTCCTAGAAATAATTCATCTTTTACATCTAAGTATATCCACTTCATGTATGTATTCAAACCAGCAACTAAACCAATCTGACGGGTGTTTTCTTTAAGCTTAGGTTGAGTCGGGTTTCGATGACTAAATTTTCAGCCCAAGTAATAAGATCAATTTGATTATAAAAACAAAAAGGAAAAATGTTATTTTGTTTCCTTAACTTTAGGAAAAGTTTTGTTTTTCATTCCTAAAGTTTAAAAAATTCTTTTTTTTCATCCCCAAACCAATCCAAAATTATCACAACCCAACTCAATCCCTATGGTTGGATCAGTTTAGATTTTAGAACTAACATGAGATTTTTCAACCCAACAATGCCCAAATTTGAGTTGAAAAATACCCCTAACCGAACCCAACTCAACTTATGAACAAAAATTTCTGTAGCATGCAGGCCAGAAAGTTGGTATGACATTGGTTATTAGGTCATCAACATCAAGTTGTATTGAATAAAAAAATGAAGGGTTCTCAGCTAGCTTGTTGTTTCTGAAACTCATCAAGCTTCTTGCATCTCTGTCTTTCATAGCTTTTTTTTTCATTTTTGAACACAAATAATAATTATAATCTAGAAAAAGATAATCCACATTTTTTCAGCTCCTTACTTGTGTACTACTCTTCTCATAAACTCGGACTGATTTATGTGAGACCCTCTGTAATATCTACTTAAACAGCTTGTGCAATAGTTACTCTTCTTTATAAGGGCAACATGTGAGCTTTGTTCACGAGGTACAAGTCCATGATATTCCCTTCTTCAACATGGATGACTGAATATTCTTCATCAGGTTGACGAGAGATATAGTCATTTGTGCTAAACAACATGTTCTAACATGTTTCCGAGGTTTCTCACATTCATATTGCGTCTCCTTTTGTAGCCAAAAAAAAAAAAAAATCTTCAAGACATAACGATCCCATGTCCCCATCCTCCTTAGGTTTATTTATAAAATCCTTTCGAACACTAAAGCCGATTGACCCAGCATATTCGTTACAGAATAAGTATGCATGATTTTATGATTCAAATCTCATGCCAATTTTTAGCACCAAATTCGATATGTTATCCTCAGCCCCAATTCATGATCACTCCATTACATTAATACGATAATATCCACATCTGTGAAGAAAGGTTTTTCGCCAATTAGTCCTACCAAATTCCACACATCAGTAAAGAAACGGAAAAATCAATTTTTTTTTTTTTAATTATTATTATTATTATTATTATTTTGTTAATAATTCAATAGTTTAGGAGTGGTGAAATTTGAACCTGAATATCTCCGTTAAAAATGCAAAAAGATGCAAGTAGTTGAACTACAAGAAAAGACAATAATAAATTTGTTAGGTTCTAAAAGTTTAGAACAATTTACAAATCGTGAACACAAACTTGTCTAGATATAGATCTTGGAGTCTATAGGTATTATCAGACAATGCTCAAGGTGATTCAAGTCAAGATTCAAGAACATACAAGCTATAGGAAGAAGATTTCATAATCTGTCTGGTTCGATCGATCAAAAGACAGGCTCGATCGATCGAAAGTCGTATTTGCAGAATTTTAATTAAACCCAAACAGTAGTTCAAGCCCATTAAAGATTAGGGTTTCAGATCTACTTCTCCCAGTATATAAAGGAAACCCTAAGCACGTTTTTATAAGACTTTTTAGAGAGAGAAGAGAATGTCTCTTTTGTATTTTAGGGTTTTGTTCCTAAAAAATTCTCTCATATCTTTTACCGGTGTTATTACTTGAAGAATCTCAAGATTCAGTATTGTAGAAGTTGCTGCCTTCTCTAGTTATCAAAGGTGCTGATGATCTAAACCTTTAAGGGTGGTCTTGGAGTCACAAACATGAGAGTTTGTGTTACTAAACCTTTAAGTGGGATCTCAAAGTCACAAATGTGAGTGTTTGTGTTTTGCAAAGGCCAAAGAAAGAAGGAGTCCGTGGTCTTGGAACTTGCACGTGGTCGTGTCAGTAAGTTTCTACTGATGGATAGCAATAGGATGTTAGTGGTCTATGTCGCTATTGTAAAACTTCGATTCTTTCTAGTGGATTTGCTTTTTACCTTGAGGATAGCTAGGTTAAATCATCCCCAAGTTTTTTACTGGTTTGGTTTTCCTAGGTTATCATATCGTTGTGTTTTTTATTTTCCGCTGCTATACATTGATATGATATATTTGTGTTAACCTAGATTTGTTAATTTGACTAAGTAATCACTTAGCTAATTACCTAGGTTAATCTGATTGTGGTTTTAAGCAAGGTTTTCAGACCCGGACCGTTTATTGAACCGTAAAAGGGAGAGGTTCAAGGTTTTTGAGGTCGAACCGAGGTCGAACCGTGATCGAACCGTGATGACGTCATAATTAATTTAATAATTATTTTAAATATATATAAAACATTAAATTAATAAAAAAATAGAAAAATTAACTAAAATAATCCAAAACAAATATAGATAGTATTTTTTATAACATAACTTTCATAATACAAATAAAAATTATTAAATTCTAAAAAAACATAAATAGCTATTGAGTTTTTAAATTATTTTTAAGTCATGACAAAGCATACTTTAATACCCAATAATTTTTATTTTATGAAACCCAATAAAATAGTTAAGAGACAAATTAATTTATTTACTCATGACCAAGCCCATTTGACTGTGGATCTTTTTTTTTTTTCAAGCCCATTTGTCACCATTTATCAAGAATTAAGAAAAAAAAAAATATCAAAAGTTAGATCTGACTCCATGCATTTATTGTTAAAGTTAAATAAATAACAAAACCCAAGAGAAGTGCTTGACAGCAGGCAAGCAATATTGTGACAGCAAATAACTGAAGTAAGCACGCAGCACGGCAGCAGCAAAGAAATCTCCGGAAGCAGTGAAGAAATCTACAACATTTTTAGCAATATTTTCACAATAAAATTTATATAAAAAATTATTACTAGTTCTAATTTAAATCCACCATTAAAATTATTTTTTTACTCACCAATATTAACTAATAACAACTTATTACTTAAGATTTATTGTGAAATATTGTGAAAATATTATAGTACTATTTAATAGTACCATTATTCTTTTTACTTTCTTTCCGTCCATACGTTTCTTTTCCTTTTCTTTTCTTTGTTTTTTTCTCTTGTTTTTTTTCATCCACACACGTATCCCCATCCCCACTGACCCACTCCTCTCAAGTCTCATCATGATTTTATTTTTCTAGACTCTTCCTCCACTCTCCACAGCGTCCTCTCTGCTTTTATTTTTCTTTCTTCATCTCTAGCTCTCTCTGTCTCATTCTCTTTCTCTTATACTCTCACCCTGTCACACACACATTACCGGGGGAGAACAAAGCCGGAATTTAAAGCTTGATTTGCCCAAGAGAAGAGTTTTTGAAGAGAGGGAGCTGCGTGATGTACTCTGAAGAGAGAAGAAAAAGAAACATAAAGACATGTTGTGTTTCTCTGGAGATTTCAGTGGCAGTGTTTATGAAAACATGATGTACTTCCAGCAGTTGTGTTTTTTTTCTTCTGTTTTTCTGTGTGTGTGTGTGTGTTTTTTTTTTTTTTTTAAGCTGCAGATTCAAAGGGAAGCAGGGAACCGTGAGAAGCGGTTTGATCACGGTTCTCAGAACCGTGAGGTCCGACCGCGGTTCACACGGGTCCCTGCTTTTGTCCTCTAGAACGGTTTTTGATGCTAAAAGAACCGCAAAAATGAACGGTTCGAGGTTTTTCCGGTCAAACCGTACGGTCCGGTCCGGGTTTCATAACCATGGTTTTAAGGGGTCTAAAAACATGCAAAATTTGATATTAATTTGGCATAAAATTAAAATACATTATGCAAGTAATCATTGTAATTGAATCAATGCTATATTAAATTTTCCTAGAATGATAGGATAAAAAATAATTAGAGAAACCTTTAAAAGAATTTTCTCATCCAAATGACTCCATATCAAAAGAATCTTACTTTCTTAACTTTGGACTCTTGTATTTAAATCATTTACTCTTTTTTTTTCCTCAATTGGTTTAGAAATATATACTTAATAAATATACCCCACCCCAATCCCCTCGAGTCCTCGAGCACAAACCAAAACCCCCCATACCCTATGCATGGGGAAGGTACCATCTAGGCTACCGGTGGTTAGTTAAATCATTTACTAATATGATACTATCATTTGAGGTTTAAGTGTATGTTCAAAAATATCATGCATTTTGAGAATTACTGATACAACCATGTGTGTCATTAGGCTAGCTCTAGAAGATGAACACACTCACACATGAACATATGATTTCAATGTTTTTTCGATGTTCATTTCTTTGTGCCTAGCCTCATGACATTCCTGGCTGCATCAATAGTTCTCAAATGCATAATATGATTAAACATATACTTAAGCCTCAAATTGTGATGAATAGAAAATTAAGACACTAAACCAAAAAAAAAAAAAAAAAAACCTCATGCATACGCGGAGATGAGGCTAGTATAAAAATATATATATATTGATGACGATGAACTTGTTTTCCAACTTTCACGCCTACTTTGTTTTAAATAAAGAGTTATTGACCTCACTGCCAATTCCATGCTTCTATATTACACGCATGCTTACATTATATATGCCTAATCTGTCAGAGCATTCACATCAAGAATGCTAAAAAAAATATAGTTTTTAGCAATTTAAAACACTATTTTATCTATTTTAACACCACAATTTGTAATATACCAAATATCAAAGGTTTTATATTTTTTCCACTTCATTAAAATATTATTTCTTTATTATTTTTTTTAATTTTATTCTCAATACATCTCTCTCTTTCTTGCTCTCTCTTTCTCTATGTATCTCTCTTCTCCTAAACAAAAACAACTGACCCACCACTCACGGCCACTACCAACCACCACCATCATTAGAAAACCCAAGCCACTACAAAACCGAAACCTACTATAAAACCGTAATCACCGAAACCCACTACCATTGCCCACACCCACTGCCACTAGTGACCACCGCCCACACCCACTGCCACAGCCACCACCACCCACAACCTCAAAGCCCAACCACCAAAATCACAAACAAGTCACAAACCCAAAACCAAATCACAAACCCAAAATCAAATCACAAACTCAAACCCACAATCATCAAACCACCAAGAACAAATTTCACAAACTCATTCACAACCAAATCACAAACTCAAACTCACAACTATCGAACCATCAAGAACAAATTTTACAAACTCAGACCCATGAAGAATAGAAAAACAAAAACAAAAACAAAAACAAAAACATCAAAACCTACGAAGCACCACGGTGAGAGAGAGGCATGAGCAAGAGAGAACTGATTGGTCGGCAACAGGTGGTGAGGTCGAGTGGAGGTATCAGAATCTGGCATCTCTACTGGATTTGAATTCAGAGTTTAGGTGCTTCGAGTGGACCAAAACTTCGAGAAGATTGAGAGAGATAGAGGCATAAGTTGAGGGGAATAGGCGTGGGTTGAGGGAGAACCAAAAAATGAAAAGGAGAGGAGGCAGCATGTGAGAAAGAGAGAAACAAGAAAAGGGCACGTGTGTGAGGATTAAACAAATAATATTTGGTTTTGACACTCAGCTACAGCGAGCTGCTAGAGATGGTAGCTCATTGTAATTGAGTGTCAAAAAACTTAGCATTTGACATGTTTGATGTAGTAGGTATTTTTGTGTGTTGGTTGTTAAATTAGCATTTTTTGCATTTTAGCATTCTTAATGTGAATGTTCTCATTGAAACAAATTGGAGTTTTTTGAGCCAAAATAGTAGGAACTGAATTTGGTAGGAGAGAAATGCAAAATGTAGTTATGGAATTTGGCTAGAAGTAGGAAATGGTGGAGGAAGAACTGTGGGAGAGTCATGTAAATTCTTGTTATTGTATTTGGCTAGAAGTTAAAGGTGATCCAAAAGTAGTTTTTGGCCATGTTTAGTGGGAAGTTTTCATTTTGTAGTGGAAATAGGAAGTTTCATCAAATGGTTTTTTTTTTTTTTTTTTTTTTTTTGGTTGAAAACATCAATGTTGGTTTATAGATATGTTGTAGCAGATTGGCTTATTTTATTTTATTTTATTTTTGTTTTGGTAATTCGGATAATTGTGTGTTTTAATTGTGGAGCCTATTTTTGAGGGTGTGGGAGGAGAACACGAGTGGGAAAAAAATTAACTGGAGTAGGGTTTTTTTTATTTTTATTTTTATTTTTTTTATAGTAATACTAAGATCACAACTTTTATTACAACTTTGCCATAATTTATCCACATGGCAAGTTGTAGACCCACCACTTTACTCCTCTATTCACAACTTGCCATGTGGATAAGTTGTGGCAAAAGTTATGACAAAATTACTTGTATACCCTCAAGTAATTTAAATTACTTGCTTAAAGAAAAGATTAGGGGTGATTTAGAGATTTGAGATATGAGGTAACTAATTATTAGAATCCTCTTAATATATAGAGATTTAAAAATAATAAAAAATAATAAAAAAAAAAAAAAAAAAAAACTACATAAATGATGGGATAAGGATAAGGTTTTTTTTTTTTTTTCCTAAGAAAGTGAGGAAAAAAAGAAAAGGAGATTTTAAAAAAGGATTCTATCTTGCAAAAGGAGAATTAAAAGAGAGAGAGAGAGAGAGAGAGAGAGAGAGAGAGAGAGAGAGAGAGGTAGGTTTTCGTGGGAAGGATAAGGGGTTTTTTTTTTTTTTTTTTAAAGGATATTTTAGCCGTTGAGTTGATTATGATTTTTAAAAATTTTTTTTTTAAAGATAAGTCTTGTAAAAAAAATTTCCAATTTAGTAGGATTGCACGTTTCTTTGTGGTTAAGGAATGAGGCCGATAGTTTTCTTTTTGTAGGATTGCACGTTTTAGAATCCATGGCAAGTCCATAACTTGGAATCCACAGCTTAGAAACACCTTAAATAGTAATATAGACTAGCATTTTTTAAAAAAAAAAATTGAAATAACGTTCATATCAATTTTCTAACCCCCCCCCCCCCCCCCCAAAAAAAAAACCATGTTAATTTAAGGAAAAAAAAATGTATCTCTCTCATTTTTTATTTCTCTTTTACCTTTTTATTTTTTGTACGTGTTTAACTCTATCAAAAATAAAACCAAATTAGAAAGAATAAGGAAAGGTGGTGCCTAATTTTATGGGATATAGAGAAATGTGGTAAAAATTAATAATAATAAAAAAAAACTGTTTTTTATTTATTTTAAATTTACCTAAAATTTAGAGATTTTATTTAGAGTCCACATCTTAAAGTCCATGACTTAAATGGCTTAGAAGTCCCTTAAATTATAGTAGAGATGATTCCAGATTTGAGCCTAAAATTTTGTAAACATCATGAGTAACTTTGGGCCGGGTAAAAAGAAAGGAAATGAAATAATTATTAATTAGTGGGCTTTTGTTTGGTCAAAACTATAGGCTATTGGGCTTTTGACGTGCTTGGTCTCATCAAAGGTTATTTTTTTCTTCTACCCTTTTGTTCATCTATAAATACTATATAATTGAATCTTTTAATTAGTGGTTGACTTCTTCATATTATGCCATGTAAGCTTTAGAATCTCCACAAATATCAATATTATTTTAATTTTTATAAAATTATTTAAAATTTTAAACTAAATACCACACGAAATCTTTTGAAAATCCTGACTACAAGTTTTGTCTTTGAAACACCAACCCTCCCAAAATTAAAAACCCTAAAGATCCTAACATTAGGCTCAATTGAAAACCTTAGGCTTTGGTCATAATCATTTGCATCAAAGCCACCAAGTACCACTGCATTTGCTCTAATTTTGATTCAAAGAGCAAAAAAATACAAATTGGCTGTATGAGCTACAATACTTATTTAATTCCTCTTGCTATGTTCCTTTGGTCGTCTCAAAAAGATATATGTATGAATCTATCAACTTCCTGAATTAGGGGTTATTTAGCCTTGCATATTGAATCAATTTATCATGTCGAATCCGTTTGCATATTGAACCAAGTTATTTGATTTCATTCTAATTGTATAATTGTGATATGAATGCTTAATTGGTTCTCATGACAAGACTTCATGTTAATTGGTGGCTACTACCTCTTTGAGATTTGGGCAACGTTAATCTTCAAATGTGTTCCTATGTCAAGGGGATTTTTTCAACCTCTATGTGATTGGGGTTTCGTTCCTCCAATATAAGAGGTTTTTCCTCAATCTCATGTGATCATTATTGAAGAGGGTAAAGATTTAGGTTGACGGATCTTAAAAAGGGCCTGACGGATCCATATCCATGGGCCGGTAGAGGGCAAGCCCAACTTGTGTGAAGATCTGTTATGAATAGATCCTACGTAAACAGATACAACAGGAATGTACCATGCGCCCACGTGGCAGCCAGAAATCCTAGGTGGGAAATACTTGCGACACACACTAAACCACCATAAAGTCCCAAGGTAAATAGAATCCTAGCACAAAGAGGATTCCAGAAGATACGCGCGTTAATGAAGATCTTCTTTACAAGGAAAAGTCTTGTCCATCACACTAGGGACTATTCAAAAGGACTCCTACAAGGAAAGTACTTCTACACCAAGGAAGAGATGTCAACCTTCTACTACTATAAAAACCCCAATACCCTCACAAACCAAGGTACGCATAATTTACCATTCTCTAGCACTCTAGAGTTGTGAGAATAGTTCTAACTTGACCTTCGGAGGGTACGAATTTGGCCGGCACCACACCGGTGCTCTCTGTTAGGTCTTCTCCCTTCACTGTGCAGGTATCGTTACTAGCGTGCGAAGATCGTGTGGCTCACTGGTGATATTTACGGCATCATCAATTATTTTGTTTCAATCATGTGTATTTATATTTACTTCATGAGTGTAACTAAATCGCTACTATAATTTCATGGAGTTTAATTGAAACCATAATATTTTAGAGCGCGATTTAAAATTATTGACCCAATAATTGCTTGATAGGATATCGACATGTAGTATTTACGTTATTTGATATCAGAGAGGATGAGTTTATTTAAAATCGGCTTGCTGTCTCTGGACAATTTTAGGAGTAACTTTTTTAGTTTTCATATTCTCTTGGGAACAAATTCAATGCCAAAGGCCTTGTAGCTGAATTGGCATATCTCCATGCATAAAGTACTTGGGGGTCTAGGGGGGAAAGGGTTCGAGCTGCAAGGTTAGTAGCATGTTACTTATGTTTGGTTTAGCTGTTGTTTGTTTTATATGGTGTTATTTGTGATTAAGATGCTAGTCATAATTTATTTTGTCTTTATATGACCCAAAAAGTTAGTTTTTATTAAACCTATATGGTTTACCAATATTTAATAAAATAGAGGATTTTGAGCATCATTAAGATGTAATAGGATTATTAAATAGTTGTATAACATAAGTGAAAGATAGCTTATGCACCTTAAATTTTGTTCTCTGCTATCTGTTTGTTTGGTTAATGTGTTTGACCTTACTTTTATGAGATTTCAAAAAATTTAATACCAGATTTGTGGTGGAAATTGAGATTAATCTTGATGTAAAATATGTATTTGCATGATCAATTTCCTTTATAGTTATTTTTGTGTGCATATGTTGCACATTTTGTATGACTCAAATTCAAGAATTGTGTGCCACTTCTTACTTTGGTGAGTCTCTATTGAGCAAATTCAACATATTGAGAATTTTACATCCATTCGAAAGGGTGAATGCATCACTGAAGTGAATATTACCTTTCCAAGAGTATAGATAATTTATTTTAACTTTATTACTTTAGATGAATTGCACAAGGCTAATTAATAATCTTTCCCTAATTGTATTTCTTACACAATTATATATGAGCAAAGTCTAATTTTTAAATGGCATTATGAGATGAAGTTTGTACTTTTGAACTTAGCCTCCGTTTGGGTACTGCATTTTGCATCCACGTTTGGACGCAAAACGCGTTTCACCCTTTTTTTTTTCTCTGTGCCGTGATTATTGACTGGAAAGGTGTGAACAGTGCACACCTTAGCAACTTTTCCAACACCTTTTAATCAACTTTTCAGCAACTTTTCAGTCACAGGACCCACAAACCTCACTTTTTAGCAACTTTTTTTTATTAAAAATAGGTCTCACGGTATTATTCACATATTTAAAAATTATTTTGCTACAGTGTTTTTCAGTTTTCAGTTTTCAGTTTTCAATTTTCAGCTATATCCAAATGGACCCTTAATTAATTTATTTTTTTTTTTCCATTCATTTTCAAGTTGATGTCTCTTCATGCAAAATAAATATTTAATTTTTATTGATCAAACCCGTGTATAGCACAAGTTAGTGATTAGTTTATCGAATTTTGCAATACCCTTTTAATTTATGCTTTACTTTGTGTTTATATATCTGGGTTTTTTTATGCTTTACTCTGTGTTTATATTTTTGGGGCAATAGTTTATTGAAGCTAATGGTAAGCATGTTGGGGTGAGTCGGACTCATCAAAGTGTGTGCTTGCTGCTTCTATCAATGACCGTAAAGATGACCCAATATGTGTTTAGTGTTACAAATTGTTTGAGTTTTTTGAATTTTTGAATTTTAAGAATGTGTGTTCTTGTTGGCAATATATTTCAATTTTTTTTGTGTTTGTTTTTGTTTTTTTAAATGTTTTGTTTTGGTTCCAATTGTTAGTTTATTGTGGTTGGTTGAAGTTTGGAGATTTTTTGAATGTGTTAAGGATTTAAAAATGAATATTGCATTTGTAAGCATCTGTATATCGATAGTATGTTTTGATTTCAATTGGGTTTCTTTTGCTGTTTGAAGGTTTTGGTTTGGATGGCTTGTTATGCAGCTAATAGAGTTTAATTAATGTTGCCCCAAGGGGTAGTAGAATTGATTGGGGGCCATGCCTCATGAAGAGGAGGTCACTAGTTTGAATCTCTCATTAACATCTTCTTGGGGCCAACACTCATTAAAAATAAAAATAAAAAGTTCAATTAAAGTTAATAAGTTGAACAAACAATATGAGCCTTTGCGTTTTGAGTTAAATTTGGCAATGCACATTACAAATTGAGTTTGTAATTGTTCATGAAGTTTGGGACTTAAAGCATTGTACTCAATTGCCATTGTATTTACTGTTGTTTTTTGAAGAAATAAAAGGCAACTTATTGTTGTATATATAGGTATATACATGGATGGGTTGTAATAATGATGTTTGAGTTTGGAGAATATTGTTTCATAAAGTGAAAATTCAAGTTTTGGAATTTTCTAAGTGAAAAATTGAAATTTAGCATTTTTGATCGGTTGAAACTTTGGCTCGATCGATCGAAATGGTAAGAAAATAATCCTGGAGCCTCTTGATGAATCGATTGCTATTTGATCGATCAAAAAGAGCACTCAATCGATCAAAAGTTGTAAAACAGGATTTTCTGCAGAATTTTCTTGTAATTGTTCTGAATGTTTGAAGATGTATCAAGCTTTGTGAATGGCTTTATGAAACATATTGACTCTACATACGTGTTTTTTGATGAAATATAACCCTATAGGTATAAATAGAGACTTATGTTCACTCCACAAAATAGTAAGTTAGATAGAAACACAAGAAATTCTGTGGTCATTCTCCAGAATTGTTATCTGTAGAACCCAACATTTTGGTTGTATCTTGAGGACAAATTTGCGATAACGCTTTAGCAACAATAGTGTGGGGGCAAATATTGTCTAAGGAAAACGATATCGTATCTCCAAATTATCCATTTTCTGATTGTGTTTTGTGTTGACCTTATTTTTCCATTATTACTTTGTGTAATATCCCCAACACTTATATGTATTATCCTTTAAGAGAAACAGGTCCTAATATTTGTTGCAACCAGTTGATTGGCTGCACTAATTATTCCCTTGCGTATATTTGGTGATAATGTGTAATGTTTCGATTGCCTAAAGAGTAACTTGCAAGTTTCACTTATTGCCTAAATCGAAGTTTTTAACTTGAACTTGGACAATATATCCTTTTGTTTTACATATGTGTATAAATTCAGATATTCCATCAATCCATTTCTATAAATATAATTAAGGCCCTTAAATCCTTTATTTTGCAGAAGTACTTCCATCATTTGCTCCGAAATCTGATGTTGTTAAAAGTATTTTTTTTTATAATTAATTTCTTTTTATGTTGCAATTATTAGCAGTTGCAAGAAAAACTGGTTTGGTGAGATACTCTCTGGGACTATGAATATATGGGTACATGTTTTGGTTTTCAATTTTGCTCTTACTGAAGAGACTCTTCAATATTTGTGTTCTTAATGTATACTACATATTGAGGTTCTAGTGCAACAAACGGGGATCTTCAATGCACGATTTCTAATACTAATGGTGGTGGTCCTAGACCTGAAGATGATGCTGTTGTTGGATTGCATTTATTTACCAGACAGAAATTGGAGCTGACATCCAGGTACAGGAAAATTGTTGCTTTCTGGGTTTTGACATCTGATTCCATGATAGGTGCTTACATCTTTGGTTACCAGCAGCTACTTTCTTCCTATGTGAATACAAATACCGATATTTCCTGAATTGTTGTCCATTGTTAGGTCTTGTACTTTGCTTACTTGCACAACAAAAGGAAATGCAAGCATGAGTTCCATTGAAGTTACTAATTCACCTGCAGGTTCTGCCTCTATTGGTTCATCAAGCACATGGAATGCATGTGGTTTTGGCCATATCTTATGTTCTAAAGTGGATGGAAGTGAAATATATTCTACATTTGGAGTGTGAGTGCTCTCATAATGCACAGTTAGATTAGAAACTTGAGAATTAAGTAAATCTCCATTCAGTACTGGGATGTTATGGTGTGTACTAGCTTATTTGTCTGTGAAATAATGATTTTCTTGGTTTCCATCTCAGAAAGGGTGTTGAAGTTGACATGTGGGATCTTGAAAACTGTACTAAAATCTAGACTTCCAAACCTGTGAGCCTTTCCGTTATCTGCTAAATCTTGAAACATTTTTCCTTGCATTTATTTTAATAGCTTCTACCTCGTGCAGCCTCCTAAGACTAGTCTTGATCTCTTTACCCCAAACTTGGTTTACGTCATCAACATTCCTGAGTAAGGATGATCACCGCAAAATTGTGGCTGGCACCAACAGCCATCAGGTAATCTTTCATATGGAAAATTCTTCTTTCGTTTAGGAATGAATAACTGGATACTAGAAGCTTCTGGGAATTCAACATTTTTTCAGAAAATTTTCCCACTTTCTACTGTCTTTTGAGCATGTGGTGCTTGAGGCTGACAGAATTGGGGGTTTTCGTGTACTAGAGTTCTTTTCAGTTGAGATATCATCAGATTTTATTTCACAAGAGAGAAGACCTGTGTTCTACAAGTTATTGATCATGAGCCATTGAACTAACAATGACTAACAATAAACCATAGATGAAATTTGTTAATTTTTTTATCTCTTGTTTGGGGCTTAGAAAATGTCAATTACATTTATGTACTTGGTTCTATGATATAAATGTTATTGTCAGTTACTGTTCTTTTTTAGAAGTTGAAATGCTTTCTTAACATATTTGCCCTTGCTGATCTCTTGGAGGTTTTTATAGTTCCTAGTCTCTAGTAGCTATATCGCAATTGTAATTACCCTGCCACTAAAAAATTTTTTTAATTCTTTTTGGTATCAGGTTTGCCTCTATGGTATTTCTACTCAGTGAAGACCTGTTATCTCATTTGATTTCTGGGAGACCCCTATCAAAGCAGTAGCTGAAGATTTAAATGGCTACACAGTTTATGTAAGGAATGGGTGTGGTGACCTTGCTTCTGTTGACATGCGCACAGGTGACTGTAGTTCCATCATGTAGTCACATAAAGTTGATATTCTATTTGTGTGGACGATAGATTTAACATTCTCCTATAGTGTATTCTGGTTGTGTATGTGTTCTGCTTATTTACACAATTAGATTCTTCAATAGAAAGTCTGTCATTGTTTTTTATTAAAAAAAAGAAAAGAAAAAAAGAGCAGTGCTTTCTGTATTGCCTGGCTCATGTAGATTGGCATTTAATATTTTAAGGTGATCAAGTTTAATATTCACAGGGGGGGTGTTGTTTCCCTATGTTCCTGCGGGGTTCATTTATATATGTATTGCTAAATGCTGGCTCCACCATGTATGCTCAGGTGGGGATATATGAACGGATAGGCATACCTTGATGCTTGTTTGATCTGTGAAAAATGTTTTCCTTATGTTAGTTTTAGATCCAAAAGATGAGGCATCTAATACTTATGAACAATATGATAGTTTTCTTTTGGCTTCATCTCAATTGTTCACTTTATGTTACATGTATCAAACATTATGTGTGCTTTAAACAGCCAACGGATCATATCAGGGAAGAGCTTGATCACCACAGGTAAACACCTAATTCAGTTTTGAATTTTCAATGCAATAGAACCCAAGCCTTTTGTAGAGATTTATAATTTCTTATCTAAATTGTGGATTCACAATTGATTGGCATATGTCTGTTTATGTCAAGGCAGAAGTCCTTTTGCACGTTGATTCAAGGAAATCACTCATTTTTAACTATGAAAATTTAATCCGCCTTACTTAATTTAAGGTCTACTTAGGATTGTTGGTAACTATTACATGGTTTTGGATTGAGCTTAATCATGTTGCATTATAGTAGATGTTAAAAATTGATATCTAGATGTTGCTAATGTTTTTTTTCATTGGTTTGTTTGAATTTTTTGAGATTTTTCTCTCTTGTAATTCCATAAATGATGAAAGCATCTTGTTACAGGGAAATTGTTGGGGTGCTTTTTGGACAAATGTTCTGGAAGCATCAGATCTATAGCCAGGCACCAGGAGCTTCCAGTGATAGCATCATGTGGTATGTTGACATGTTGTATTGTTTTCCCTTTGTGTTTATTTGCATTGGAACTCATATGGACACAAATACTTGCACAACCCATTTGCACACACACCCAGAGAGAGAGACCTGTCATCTGTGTTTCCTAATGTGTGTGCATACCCTCTCTTTCCTTTGCTTTTTAGGTAATAGTAATGTATGTTCACCCTCTTTTAGGTGGTCAAAATATTGGCTTCCTTTACAAGACAGTCACTATGTGGTTACGAGCTAAAAATAGGGAAGTTTACTTAGGATGGTCTTGCAATCTGGAGAAGTGAGAAAGAAGAGGAAATGTTCATCTTAGTTTATGCTCAATCACTTGCTATATTAATTACTAAGCAATAATAACCTTTATTATCGTATATATTTTTTGTTGGTCATTTCTTGTATGAATATTTTAATTAAAAAAAGCCTGTGTGCAGTTAGCACTTAATTGTGCGTGGGATCAATTAATATTTATCAAATCATCCCTCAGCATTTTGAAGTTAAGTTGGTTGCCTTAGAACCTAATTTTCTTGACTATCAAATTTGAGAACTTGACTAACTTCTAGGACTGGACAAATCTATAATTTTAGAGTGCGTTTTTGTGATTTTTTTTTTTTTTTTTCAAAGCCGGAACTTTTGATTTTTCTCCCGTGAACAGTGCACCCGTGCACTGTTCATGAGACTCACAAACATCACTTTTCAGCAACTTTTTCATTAAAAATAGGTCCCACGGTACTATTCATACATTTAAAAATTATTTTGCTACAATGTTTTTCAGTTTTCAGTTTCAGTTTTCAGTTTTCAGCTGTATCCAAACGGACCTTAAGGATATAAAGACACGGCAATTTCTGTCTACGGTATGTTCTTATACTTTATGATTACAAAGATTTATTGAAATTTCTTGCTGAAAGACAGGGTTGAATATATTTGCTAGTTATAAACTCTTACATGTATTTATTTCCCTTTCCAAATTTTCAATTTTTTAATTTGTTATTACCCCTTGTTTTGGTGTCTCTGCATTGCCTTTACTAACCGTCAAAACTCTTCATTCAACCTTGAGGTCAAGAACAAATTTTGGATCCAATAGAGATGAGTGGCAGAACTGTTCTGCATTCAAAGTAAAAAAATTGATGTTTTAACCATGTAATCTTTTTTATTATTTTTTTAAAGGAATCAGTGAAGCCATTGCTGAGGGTTTAGATATTTACTTGGAGCTATTATGTTAATGGAAAATGTGGTTTTTTTCAGCTTTCATTGACACACTCAATTTATTGCAACTAACATTCATTTAATAATATATAAATTGAGATGCGCAATCAGCGGCCAAAATGGTCAAATACCACCAATTTCTGAAATTTTTTGTAAAAAATAAACACCGTTTCGGAACTATACAGGGAAATACCACTTTTTATGGTACTCAAGTTTTTTAAACTCGAGTTCTTAGGAGTTTTGCCACCGTGGCACTGCTGAGGTGGAAATTGGGCAATTAAAAAAAATTATGTGGTACTCGAGTACCATGCAACACAATACTCGAGTATACCAGGCTCGAGTACCATTTTATAATAAAATGCTATTTTTTATTATTATTTTTATTTCTAAGGTACTCGAGCTCACCAAGCTCGAGTACCTTAGAAATATATAAAAAAAAAAAAAAAAAAAGCATTTTATTATAAAATGGTACTTGAGCATGGTATACTCGAGTATTGTGTTACATGGTACTCAAGTTTACCATGCTCGAGTACCACATAATTTTTTTTAATTGCCAAATTTCCACCTCAGCAGTGCCACGGTGGCAAAACTCCTAGGAACTCGAGTTTAAGAAACTCGAGTACCATAAAAAGTGGTATTTCTCTATATAGTTCCGAAACAGTGTTTTTTTACAAAAAATTTCAGAAATTGGTGGTATTTGGCCATTTTGGCCCGCAATCAGCACTATAATTTGACTTATCTCAAAGGGACATTAGTAATGTGCGTATGATGGATCCAAAGCAAGATGGTCAATCAACATGATGGCATAATATTGAAAATGTTTAGCAAGAAAGTTAAAAGGTGAATGTATAAAATTGAGGGGGGAAATGGGCATTTGCTCCTAATTTACAAATTATGCAGCAAAATGTTTATATTTTGAAACTATTTAACAAAATACCCATGTGGAATCTAACATTTCTAATGTCAAGTTCCCCTAAAATTGAGTGCATTACTCTTGTGTGCGGTGCACATGGATACTTTGCTGGAAAGGTCTGCTTAGGGCATGGTGCACTTTGGATTTTTGGCTCGTAAGGGCTGCTGTTCAATGGAAGGTTAAGGGCTTGTTTGGTAGAAAAGTTTGAGTAATGTTGTTTGTAGTTTTTTGAAATACATATGGGTGAAAAAGTGTGTGAAAAAGTATGTATTGTTATTTAAAACTGAAAATGAGTTGTTTAACAACTTTACCAAACGGGGCCTAAGCATTCTTGAGCATGCACTGGCTATTGATCACCGGTCTAATGACAGTCCCTTATTCTTTTTTCTTTTTTTCTTTTTCTTTTTTTTTTCTTTTTTTAATGATAGAATGACAGCCCCTTGTTTTGACTATTATGTATTGAGTTTCATGGTTTGAATCCATAGCCCTGTATGGTTGACACTTTTATAGAGCTCATGCAAGGATTGTAGATTGTATTTTCATTTATTTGATTACATTAATTGCGTTTAAAACTTGTTAAGATTTTTTTTTTTTTTTTTTTTTTTTAGAAAGAAAGAAAACTTGTCAAGATGATTTCCTTATATTTGCATAGTCAACTAATTTCCAAATGGAATATAATATATATAAATCGACTATTGACTTTGAGTTTTTAGAAAGTATTTGACTGTAATGAGTTGAGAGGTTTTCTTTGCTTATCTCTAAATCTTTTAGAGAGTGGGTGAGAAAGAAGAGAGAGTGCATCAGGGCTAATACAAAGAAAGTAAGAAAATAAAATCTTTTGAGTATTTTGAATTTATTGCATATGATAAAAAAGGAAACAATCATAACAATATATACACATTTAAAGCAAATAAAACATATAAGAAAAACAGTAAAACAGTAAAAAGGAAATAAAATTGAAAATGAAAGAAATTCGACATCTGTCCAAAGTGGCGTATGCTATAAGAAAGGTGCGCATGCATCATTCTACCATGCATCCTTCTACCAACGTACACATCTAGCCTTCAAACAGATTCCCAAAAAAAAACAACCAAAACATGTACACAAAAATGATAGTGCGTACGCATTTGGTTTCATGCATATGCATCAAGAGGCAGATTTTAGGATTTTTACAAATTTGCAGAAAAATGAAGGAAATGAATCAAACGACCAAAGCAAAACATGTTATGGTACAGAAAATTATTTTTTGACGTTAAATATTTTACTAAGGAAATCTTGAGAATTTTTGGAAAAGAATTTCCTAAGAAAATAATATTTTCAAAAGAAATATCATGATTTTTGGACAAAAGAGTTTCCTAGGAAAAATATTTGTTGAATCCATGAGTTTTTTAGAAAAATCACATTGGTTTTGGAAAGAATTTTGTAGGAAAAATATTGGAACGAGATTTTTAAAAGAAACCCTGTCTGAAAAATATTTTAATAAAACATGTTTTGAAAATTTATGCGTCTATACTTAGAAAAGCCTTTTTACTTTTTGAAAACAAGTTTGGAAATCACTTTGAAAGATACTTTTGGATCAAGCCTTTTAATGTAGGAAAATTAATATTTAAAATGTTTGTTGTTTTGATTCACTTATTTCTTGTTTGATTGAATTTATTTATTTGCGTGGGTCTTAAACAGATATATCTCTTAAATTATTAACTTCAAATCTTTGAAAGAATTCTTTTAGCTATTCGGATTTGGTTTCAAGGCTTTGTCTTCTCTTAATTATCTATTAACTACTGTCATTTCATTAAGCATTATGTTTTTATTTTGAGCAAAACTTAATTACATCCGTTTAGATTAGGCCTGACCAAACCCATTCGAGACCCGACCCACCCGGAGGATCCGACTGGCGACCAATCCGAAATCGACCGACTCGACTATTCCGGCGGTCGGCGGCGGGTCTCGACCTCCAGAACCCGAAAAAGGCGGGTCAGCTGGTGGGTTTTCTCTCCAAAACCCGAAGAAACCCAACCGAACAGGGATCTCAGCATTTCCCGGTGAATTATTTACATCTGGCGAGATCTCAGCTAGATCCATGGAATCTTCACTGGCTTTGGTGAGATCTCACCGAATCTGATGAGATTTCGACTAATTCGAAGAAAATCCGGCGAAAATATCACCGAAATTTCACCGATTTCGCCGTTAAATCGCCGGATTTTGGCCGATTTTCAGATCTCCAACTCCGACCGAACCGACTGCCGTCCGTTGAAGGTCCGATCCGCCCGATCAGATCAACCATGTCGGTCGGCGGCGGGTTGAATTTCTCGCCAACCGATCTGGTCGGGTCGGTTCCGGGTTGGGCACAAACCCGACCCGGACCGACCCGTGGACAGGCCTAGTTTAGATCATTAGGTACTATATCTTAGATTTCATAAAAAAATTCAACCAAATGATTGCATTGATCAATGAACCAAATGATTAAGTTTATTGTTTTTGGAAAAATGTGACATTATTTGTATTTCATTGGTCATTACAGCCATGTGATTGAATTTAATTTGGGAATTTAACTTATAACTATAACATAACAATTAAGGTACTATGAAATTGTCCCTAAGCTTTATTTTTGGGTCATTCATTTCAAATTGGGTCATCTTGTACCAAGAGCCTTATAACTAAACTGATTAGTGTCTCTTAGTGTTCTATACAAAAACATCCAGAGTTCAAATCACTCCAACCCCAAATATCAAATTATCAAATAGATTTTCATCTTGTTGAGAGACCCAACTTAGGTCTCCTAACCATTTTAATATGCCAAATTCTAAAGATTTTAATTTATTAGCTATCGAACTATCAAATTATAGAGTATCATTTTGTCAAACTATCAAGTTTATTTATTACAATGTTCAGATTTGTCTACCCCCAACTATCAAATTATCGAATAGATTTCTATCTTGTCAAAACCTAACTTAGGTCTCACGACCACTTTAATATGCTAAATTTGAAGATTTTTATCAACTATCATTATTTTAATATTAGAAGACAAGGCAATAATCCAACTCATTTGTTAGCAAAATATGTGTTAGGTATTGACGACTATATGACTTGGATGGAAGAGAATCCTTGCTTTTTAGAGCAAACTCTTCTCCATGATGTATCGTGCATTACGTGATTTTATTTAATAAAGTTCACAGTTGCCAATCAAAAATAAATAAAAAATAAAAAGTACCTGTCAGGTTTATATATTACAACGTTCATATTTTGACGTTACAACTTACAAGTAGCAATACAGGCATTTTCACAACTATAACAAATTTAACAGGCATATGGTTAAAGAGGCCTAAAGATTTTTATTATTTATCATTACATTACTTAATACTAGCAGTAACTGTTAGGTTTATTTAATATATACAACGTTCATATTTTGGGAAAATTATATGGTACTCCCGGAGTACCATAAATGCGTACTTCCTCCTTTCACATAAATAGTGGGTCCCACCATAAATTTAATTAGTGGGACCCACCATTCATGTGAGAGAAGGGAGTACGTATTTATGGTACTCTGAGAGTACACAATAATTTCTCCCAATTTTGATGTTACAAGTAGCAACACACGCATACATTTTCACAACAATAACAAATATAACATATATATAGTGAAAGAGAGACCAAGTACTATTAATTTATAGGTGACTTGATTAGTCACCATTGGAGTACCAAACCTAAACAGCTACATAGGAAGGCAACTTGGCAAGGCCACAAAGACCTTCTAGAGCACCGGAGTCTCTTTGAATCCTTATATAGCCATCCTCACCCCAATCGGCGCCCCATGAATTCTTCATTAACCAGTACTTGATACCATCATCACTCGTTCCATAACCAATTGCAGTAACAGCATGGCTTAAACTGGTCGACTCGCACTCTCGCGTTAAAACTACGCTTTCATAAAATTGAAAGTCATGACTAGCCAAAATGCCAATTGAAACTGGCTGGGAGGCCACTGCTTGAAGTATTGCCACCTCATTATTGCGAAGGAACGAAAAAACAGGCTGAGATCTGGTGGTGGTGCCACCAAAAAGAGGTTTGATGGCTTCTCATAGCTCTTGCTCTCATATTCCCGAAATTGACCATGTAAAGTGGACGCCATCATTTTTAAAATGAATCTTACTAATAATGTAAAATTGCCAAAAATTAAGACCTTACCAATGCCAGTAAGGTCTCAACTGATTCCATGGCAACTTGAATGCACAGACGAATAAAATGTCTATAAATTCTAATCTCCAGTATCTGTGCATCCAAACTGACAAACATTTGTGCACTCATAGAGCTGATTTGACAAAAACTAATTGAAGTTTAAAACATTTATGCACAAAAAACACCAAAGCTAAATTCAAACTTTTCAAACATTGAACAATGCTGACCGTTCCAAAAAAAGTTTCCCCAATTTTTCTTGCATTTTCCATCAATTTTTTAATGGTTACTGAGGTGCCAATGGGCCAAAGACTGCATTTTTGCTCCTTACTTTCCATCTGATGACCCCCACAAGTTTGCCATTGTTCACAAGATCTTTGGTGCTAGCAATGTTAGCAAAATGTCCACTCTCAGTGATTCCAGATCAGAGATCTTAGCGGCGGCATTTCTAGATTTGAAGTCAGATTTGAGCAATGAGCAACAGAGCGGCGGTAATAAGGCTCACCTCGGGCCTCTCACGGCGACTTCTCCAACAAGAAAACAGGCCGAGATCTGATGGTGGTGCCACCAAAATGGAGGCAGAGAGCAGCGAATGGGTGCTGGCGGAGTGGGGGCGAAGACTGGCATGTCGGTGGGTGTTGTCGCTGGTTTGGGCAAGTGTGAGAGAGGACAAGTAAAGTATGAGAAAGGGGGAGAGAGACGGGTGTGAGGCTGTGAGATTTTTGTATAATGTTTTACACTTTTTTTTTATATATTTTACAAGTTTTTACTCACAAAGTTTTAGTCAAAGGAAAAAATTTTACAACATTGACTATATTTTACTTGCAATTAAACACTTGAAAATAGAAAAATATTTTACGGAAAATATTTTACATTGAAACAAACAGAAAATATCTTATCTCTTTAAAAATAAGTTAAAAATTTCCTAAATTACCCTCATAAAATATTTAAACACCTGTGCATAAAAATATATATATATATAATAAATAAAAAAACCTTTCTACCATGCAATTTTTAAAGTTATTGTAGATTACAAACTCTATTGGTGTACTACTCCTACATTACAAACTCTATTGGGTGTAGATTACAAATTCATCTTCAACCTAAATTATGTAGCTGCCAAACTCATCCAAACCTAATCTTTATCTTCAAATCAAATATTAATATGATTATTGGTAAATTATACAGGGGTATAATGAGAATGTTACTAAATAATGGGGTTCGACTTTTCAAACAAGACTTAATTTTGGGACATCCCAAAGTAGAATACAAGTCAAACAATTGGGACGGATGAAGTAAAAAGAAGAAGAAGCAAAAAATAAAAAATAAAAATTGTGGAAGTGGAAAAGTTGTGACTCCTCTCCAATAATACTGATTTTAGGATAGAAAAAATATATGTGAATAAAAAAGAAAAGAGAAGAAAAGTTCATAAAAAAATTTATGTATTTATATTTATTCAGAAGATTGTTTTGGTCAAAATATTATAGGATAATAGATTTTATTGAGAAACAATAATTGAATGTTACACAATTTTTATGAGAAGCCAGATATAAAACTACTAGAGTTACATTATCATTTGTACCTGATTTTAGTTCAAAGCCTTATTAGCGCTTGGATCCATATCGCTAGTGTCCCCACCTACTTTTTATTTCCTATTTTTATATTTTTGTTTGGAATAATTATATATTATAAAGTATATCATTAAAACTATGTTGTTTTGGTTTGAACGGTATCAACATAGTTTCAATTTCATGTCCCAATAGAAACAAACAAAAATAATCAGATAAAATAATATCAATCCTCAGTAGTCCAAAAAGTGAACCATAATTAAAATCTCTTTCCCCTTTAGGACATCATTATTAAAAAATTGCATTTGTAAATTGTGATAAGAGAAGTAATCTATATATATATATATATATATATATATATATATATATATATATATATATATATATAATAGGCAAAACTGAGAAAAACTTAAATTAGAATTCTAAATTAGAGTTCCCAATTTTGTGTTATATGTCTAGATTTATGTAAGGACCACACTATAATTAATTTTCAACTCAAGTTTGTACCATATGTCCACTTAAGTTTTTTAGGGCATGTTTGGTAGACTGTAATAAGCGTTGTAATGTAATAGTTATTTCTATGGTTTAATTATTCTTTAGTTTGGTTATGTTTTTATTAAAAGAAATAATCATTCCTCATGAATAGCTATTCTTCAAAATAAGGAATAACTATTCATCTTTAAAATGTTGTATTAGCTATTTCTTAGTAAGTGCAATAATTTCAAAATTTAATATATTTCCAAGTAAACAAATTTTCCATATACATCTAACAATTATAAAAATAAAAAATTATAAAAAATAACACATATCTCTCTTAAATTTAAAAATAACAATTTTTAAGGAAATATAATTGTATGAGTAAGAAATTTCTTAAAATAAATATTAAGTTTTATTTTAATGTTATAACTTACAACCAAACTAATGAATATGTTTAGTTATTACATTACAACATATTTTATTCCTAGTAATAAAGATTACAATTTCTGTCGTAATTCCCATTCAGTATACCAAACGTACCCTTAATCTTTATGCCAAGTGAGTTAATGAGTGCAAAATACTAAGAATCTAATATTAATGAACTATAAAATTTAAAATAAAAAAACTAATCACATATACTCAATAAAAATCATTACACATTCTATCTTATTAAAAATTAAAAAAAAAATTATCATAAGTAGTATTAAATTTGGGTAAGAATTATAATATGTGAATAATTACATTTACTTTTTAAAAAATATATATAATTTGACTAATTATTTATATTTTTTATGATAAAAATTGTGTTTAATTTAAATGTATCCATACATATGCATGTTACATGCTATTTTTTTAAAATAATTTGACTAGCTATTTATATTTTTATAATAAAAATTGTGTCTAAATTTATGTGGGGACCACACTATAATTATTCACTTAAGTTTGTGTCATGCGTCCACTTAAGTTTTTTAATCTTTTATGCCAAGTGAGTTAATGAGTCCAAAATATTAAGAAATTAATGAACTATGAAATGAAATAAAATATAAAAAAAAAAAAACCAAATATACTCAATAAAAATCACCACACAACAAAAATTACCACATATTCTATCTTATTAAAAATTAGAAAAAAAATTATCACAAGTATTATTAAATTTAGGTAAGAATTTTAATATGTGACTAAGTACGTTTAATTTTTTTAAAATAATTTGACTAATTATCTATATTTTTATGATAAAAATTATGTTTAATTTTAAATTTAACTATATGCATGTATTAATGCATGTGTTACATGCTTTTTAAAAAAAATAATAATTTGACTAATTATTTATATTTTTATAATAAAAATTATGTTTAATTTTAAATGCATCCATGCGTTTGCATGGGTTACACACTAATCATATCATATACTACATATAATAGCAGAAGTCTTTTCCTACAATTAAAGAGGTGCTGCCATGTAGGAAAAATGTCCATCTAACTTTCAACCACGTTCACAATTAAGAAGGGATAAATTATATTGCTTCACAACCTTTACACCGTTTGATAGTCTTTGGTATATGAAAAAAAAGGCTTGCAACTAAAAAAACACGAGCAATACAGAGAAAGGGAAGAAGAGAAAAAAAAAAGCTTGCGAGTTGCGATACAGGGGAGAGATAGTTCGTACGGCCAGCCATCACCATCCCTTGCCAAACTTGGACCACCGAAACCGGCACCGGTAACCTAAAGGTGCATGCCAATATTGAGATACAGAGATAGAGAGAACTACCACCGGTAATTTTTTTTTCTCTTTCTTTCTTAGACCTAGGTATGAAATATGAATTAGTTTTGAGAAATTTGGTTGGATTGATTTTTATTTAGGTATTTGGGTTACATTTGGTTTCGATTTTAAAAGAGAAGAGAGAAATTACTGAAAGGATGCGTTGTTAAGGCACAGGGGAGAAAGACAGACATCTCAGGGCCGGCATTACCATTAGCCTCCAACCCCAAGGAAACTTTATTTCTTTTGCCATCGCATCGCTAGAACCGTTATTGGGTAGGTTTCTTTGACTCTCTGTTGATTTATTTCAAGTATAGATTCAATATGCGATCTCGACTGCACTCTTTGTTTATGTTTCTTTATTTATTTCTGGGTTTGTAGGTGGAAAGGCCAAGCCTTTAAGGCAACCCAAAGTCTAAGAAGAATGGGTACGGTTAGGTCTATTTTTCCCTTTATTGAAATCTCTTTCAATTTGTGTTCCAAAGTTTGTAGTTTTAATGGATTGGTACTTTGGTTATCTATCTACTGATTACAATAACTTCATTTCTTTTGCATATAAACTCTTCGGCTTTATTTAATATTTCAACTCTATCATGTTATGTATCAATGATTTACACTTTACAAAATCCTTATACGTATACTTTAATTTTTTTTCATTGTATTTTTTATTTTTGCATCTATATTCTACCACAATTGGTTCTCTCTTTTATGTAGAAAGATGTGGCAGGTGAAGTTGAGGGCAAAGGCAAAGGAAATGAAGACCTAGACAATTCATTGCAAAATAGGTATGTTCCTAAATTCTTGGTAGATAATAATTCATAATGTATTATAATGAAACTTGAGTTCTTTTAGCAAAAATAGTATCAACAGATTGGTAATTGACTTAAGAATTGGCATGCATGATTTATGTTAGAAAAGCATTAGATTTAATAGATGACTTGGTCAATTAGGAATCATACTGAAGGTCTAAGTGTTGCTACTCATACCAAAACTCTAATAATCGAAACGTTTGACTTTTTGTTAACTACACCCCATTGCGCCACATGGCTACACAAATTATTGACACGTTTATATTAAAAAATGCCAAAACATTATGTCTCTTCATTTAGGCAAATGTACGACATATTTCCTTTTAAAAACACTTAACAAACAATTGAATCTTTCAGTTTTGCCTATTAAGTTTCACGATCTCCTAACCTGTTGGCATAAGTTATATATTAGAACCAAAAAAAAAAACTGTCAGAGAGATATAAGCGTACATATATCAATCGAGATTAGAGAGCATCCGTAAGTCACAGAGAGAAATTTGATAAGATGCAAAGACAGTTGGAGAGAGAGATCTAAGGAAGCAATCTTCACTATCAGACTGGTCTCCCTCCATCTTCCGGTTCCACACAGTTGTCGGTAAATTTTATTTTCTTAAAATATTTTTTATCTGAATTGGTTTTGGTTTTGGCTTAGGTTTGGGCATGTGATTTTTACACCTCAATGTAATTTCTTTTATTCTTTCATTGGATTGCAGAATTGTCGCACAATACATAACATAAGCACGTTTAGGGCTCATTACTCAATTTCACCGACTATTGTTTGACAAACCCTCTTCTTTCTCATCAGTCTCATTAAACACAGAACTCCCTCTAGCCTTTCACTAATTCTCTTTATGGTTGATTCAAGCCTTTGCACAGCTAAATTATTGTCCAACCTCCTGCCAGTGTCAGACCCCTAAATGTCTTCAGTTTTTTTTTTTTTTTTCTTTACAAGATATATTTTTTAAGGTCGAATGCTTGAAATGAATAACAGAAACTAGTAGGCTGTAATAGTTCTTCGACGCATGAGAAGAGAATAGAGGCAACCCCATTACCCTCAAAGTGTTCGGCAAAGTGCTAAGGTATAATCTATAATCAATTCTTTTTTTTTTTTCTTTTTTTCTTTTTTGGTTATGTGATAACAAAATTATGATTTTAATTATCAAATATAAAAGTTGAATGCTTCTATTAACTATATATGATGGCTTAGATTGATTTTATTTGATATGCATTATTTTGTTTAAAGGGTAGTATTTGTAGTTTAGGGGGGGGGGGGGGGGGGGGGAATAGAGAGATATTATTACTAGAAAAAAAGGTCCCTGTTTCCCCATAACTTATAACATTCTACTGTAGTGGTGGCTATCACAATTAGATTGCAAAACTAATTTATTAGCAGTGCTGGGTATAAGTAGATGGAATCCACCACCTGCTGTATGATTTAAAGTATATTGGGCTGTTCATTTTTTGCAAAATATTGATGTTGTTGGTTTAGGAATTGTTATAGAGGGTAGCTTTGTGCAAATAATTGCAGGTCCTTCTAAAAAAAATTAGGGCTGTTAGTTGTGTCCTGATTTGATCTTAATGTTGGCATTTTTTATGTTATTTTTGAAACAGAGTTTAGCAAGTGATCTTTGGTGAACTGGAGCTCCTCAAGCAAGTTGCTAAGCAATTTGCAAGTACTTTCAATTCAGAGCAGACCCATAATTTGATTGTTAGGCTGCAGCAAAATGTCATAAGGACTGAACCATTGAAAAATTGTGTTTTATTCTTTTCAAATTAGTTGAGCAAGTCCATCTCTTCCTACTAAAATACACTAGGCAATTTATGCGTTTGTCACAATTTGAGCTATTTTATGTTTTAGAGACTATATTTGTCTATACTTTGAACATAGTGAAATAATGGATTTGATAAACAATTTAATAAGGTGATTTGCATTATGATGGAAAGGCGCAATTCTATGTTAAATATAGTTTTTCTTATGTTCTTTATATTTTCCCATTTTCCCTATTTACATGTATTGTGGTTTGCTTCCAACAATTTTATTCTCTAATTGTAAACATTAGAAAGCAAGGTAAATGTGTTTCATTTATTTTCTCTTTTGTGTATATTATTCACATATTTCAATTAGGTAGTCAAAAGTAATTTGGCTGGTATTAAAGGTATTGTTCTTTAGTGCCAAATATTTGTTTTTATTGGAAGCCTTAAGGAAAAATTTTCATGAACAAGGAACCCTCATTTTTTTTGGTATATTTTATGTTCAGTTGGCCCTTGGTGTTATATGGCTTGATCTTAATGAAAGATTTTTATCAAGACAAAGTAACTGGGGTTTCTGTACAGCTGTTTATCTCTGAGTTGAGGACTTCTTTCATTGTTATTTTGGATGGTTCTAGCTTCATGTTGAATGAAATTTCTTGAATTTTCTCCAAACCTTGATGGATTTTGCTTAATGAAAAGTTATCTGTCTCATATATGTGGTCAACTGCAACTATCATGGCCATTAGTCTTGCACATGGAGGGGTAATTCCATATGACTTCAATTTTTTTTTTTTTTAAGTTTTTTATCTTTCTTTTATAGCAAGGTTAGCAATAAAACATTGACCCAAAAAAAATGAAATAAATATGACTCAACTCTCAAGGCTTACTTTGTCTTGAAGATTTTTTTTTTTTTTTTTTTTTTTTTAAATGTATACGATATATGCTTACATTAATGATTTTTTTCATATAGCGGATAATCTATTTGTGTCTTTTTAAGACACTTCAATGAGTAATGTAATATTTTTGTCTTGATTTGTATCAAATTGTAATTTATAGGTTTTAATTTTCTGTTTTCAGTTGGGCTATAGCTGTTGATTTGTAGATAATTTTTGTTTGCAGTAAATATTTTTTGAAATTCATACATATGTTTTTTGTTTTGGTTGGAATTACTTAGGTTTTTCAAGTTAGAATGAGTTTTGAGAAGGACAAGGATGTGTAAACTCAACAAGCAATGTGGGAAAGGCAACATGAACTTGCAACTAAGATGACATATGCCAAGTACATGAAACTTTTCCTTCTTTTGATTTTAATTGGGTATTTGTTTTTGTGCTCCTTATTTTGAATTATGGCAAGGTAAATTTACGTTTGTCATGTTTCATTTGTTGTTTTTATTTTTTTTTTAGTGTTTGGATTTTTGCTGCCTAGAATGTTACTTTTATGTAGATGAAATATCTCAAAGTGCATATTGGGTTTTCATTATTGGATATTCAGTTGCACTTATTACAGCAAGGCTGAATGGATTCCTCCATGACCAGTGGTCACACGATGTAAACCAACTTTGAACTTATAAATCCATTCCTATTCAAGAATTATAGTAGCATAAGTATAGTGATGATCTTATTTTCATTCACAATGTTGAAATTGTCAATTTGAAAGAAGCAGACATGAAGAATTTATTACATCATAAGAAGCTATACTTGGTTCTTGATTTAGATCATACGCTGCTAAATTCTATTAAGCTTACAAATATGACATCAGAATAAGATATTTAAAGAAACAAACAGATTCTTGGCAAGGTATTTCTGTTACCTTTATATTTGATTGCTTTAGTGTGCTTAGCATTTTGTATATCATTGTTTTCAGGTATCATGGTGACATTGCTTCTTTGTTTGCTATTGTAAAATCGTCATTTTGTAGAACTTTTAGAAGTCAACATGAATGATTATAGTTAGATTTTGAATCAATAGTTCTGAATCTGTTGATAAAAGTTTTATTTGAGTGCTTTCAATTTGTCAATGGAATGTTTTTTAAGTAAAAAAAAAAAAAAAAAATTAATGTAGGATAGTCTATCATCCTAATATGATGCCACTTAATTTTATTTGGTAGTTTATACTTTAGAGCTCATTCATGATAATGTCTTTCTAATCATGACTGAGGTTATGCATTTACAAGTTTCCAATTATTTGAAGTATGTAGTAGTTTCATTCTCAAAGGTTCTTGCTACATTATATTGAACTGGACCTGTTTGTGTTTTGAAATTAACTTGAACTCTTATTAAAAACATGGTTTTGTATCTACTCTATGTGAAACACTATAAAGAAGTAAACTTTGACCTTTTAGTTTTAAATTATTAATTTTTTTAAAAAGTTTTTTATTCACTTTGATTTCTCTATAGTCAAACTAAGAAGGGTGAAGGAATTTTTTTCTTAAAAAAAAAAAAAGGAAAAAGGCTTACGGATTTTATGAGATGTATACATGTTGATTGTGATTTTTATGTTGTAGAATGATGAAAAGAACTGAGAAGGAAAAAGGACTTTGTTTAGGAGACACTTGAAATAGGAAAGAAGCCTAAAGGTTGCTTCTAATGTTGCTGCACTTGGATGATTCAAAAGTTATGTAGATGTGTGCTTATGCATTATATGTGATGTTTTGTTTGGCAAAATTTACATTTTTGAGCTTCTTCAATAAATGATTTTATTTTTTTGGAGTTATGTGTATATGTGTAATTGTTATTTATCTTAATTCTTACCTATCAAAAACATATCATCTATCCTGATACTAGAATATCTAGATGAAGGATTTCGCTTGATCCATTGAGACCAAATTCGAACATGCAAGTGATTTTGCTACCAATAAAAAGTTGGACAGTTAGAAACGTGTGATTGATTCTTTTACCCAATTTTGTAGTCTAACTTGCAAATGATTCTAATTGTAAAGCTAGACAATTTGTAACTTGCTTTGGATCCAACGATTTTATGTATGATACAATATATATATATATATATATATATATATATATATATATATATATATATATATTTTTTTTTTTTTGGAGTTGATCTCATTTTTAGCAACTTTTCCGTGTATCGCACAGATTAGCGACTAGTATATATATATAATAATAGATGAAGTTAAGACAAACTAAAATTAGAATTCCAAATTAGAGTTCTAATATTGCGCCATGTGTCCTAAATTATTTATTCTTAAAAAGTTTTATTTCTTAATTTTAGAATCAAATGTGGGACTACATCATAATATTCATCCAATTGAGTTATTAGGTACAAAAACCAAAGAGTCTAGAATAAATGAATCATAAGAATAAAAATAAAAATAAAAAGTTTTTCACAATAATTTAAAAAAAAAATGGACAATTTACATTTTATACTTAATAATATTCTTACAAAATTTTTTAAAGAGTTAACAAGATATAAAAATGACTATCAATAATATTTAAATTATATATATAGGAATTATATTATGCATCTTATTGTATATCTTTAAGTGTATCCATGCATATGCATGGGCTTACAAGCTAGTAATAATAATAGATGAAGTTGAGAGAAACTCAAATGAGATTTCTAATTTTGTGCCATGTGTCCTAAATTATTTATTCTTAAAGAGTTTTATTTCTTAATTTTAGAATCAAATGTGAGACCACATCATAAATATTCATTCAAGTGAGTTATTAAGTATAAAAATCAAAAAGTTTAGAATAAATGAATTATTAAAAAAAATTGCATCACAATTATTAAAAAAAAAATAGATAATTTACATTTTATACCTAATAATATCCTTACAAAATTTTTTGAAGAGTTAACAAAATATAAAAATGACTATCAATATTATTAAATTATATATATAGGAATTATAGTATGCATCTTATTGTATATCTTTAAGTGTATCCATGCATATACATGAGATTACAAGCTAATATAAAAAAATAATAATAATAATAATAAGGAAAGCAAACTGAAAATTTCAAGTTTCAAATGAATAAAGAAATAGAAAAAAAATTATTAAAAAATAATATCTAAATGAATGATAATTATATAATTGAAAGTAGAAATCATGCTATATATGTTTGTGTGTGTATATATATGATAAAAAAAAATATGAATTCAATATTTAGAAAGAATCCATAAAAATATTTGAAAAAAAAGTTAAGCGTAAATCTTAGTTCAATAATTAAAAGCAATTAATCTAAATTCTCCATAATTTCTAAATATTAAAGTTGATATGAGCAGAAAAATTGTGTATAAAAATAGTATTAATAAAAAGCTAATAGTAAAAATTAATACGTTGATGGTATATACATTTATGACTATATATATATATATATATGTATAAAAGGTCATTTTATATATACTTAAAGACACATTCTTAAGTACAAAAACATTCTATTCTTTGATGTTGTTGGGTTAAAATAGATTGAACCCGGTTAATTAATTCAATTACCTAAGTTGATTAATTAGGTCAAATTATATGCAAATCGTGGAGGCACCAACAAATTAACAAATAAATTAAATGCAGTGGAAATTAAATTAACATGTTGATTTATTGACAAATTGGCAAAACCTCTCACAAGGCAAAAACCCAACTAGGTGAATTTAAGGTCACCACTCCTTAGAATCCACTAATCAATAATCAAGCGGTTATAAAGTATGAGGAATCTTACCACTACCCTGGCCTATCCCAAAATACCAACCTAAAGTTGAACCTTCGCTTTAATACCCAATTGAACTTGATATTGAAGTAGCCTTCTTTCCTTTGTTGCACAAATCTCCAATATGTAACTAACCCCTTTGCACAGATTCCAGTACGTGACTAACTTCAGCAACTTGAATGATTCTTGTTGGCTGCAAAGTTCTTCACTTCATAAACAATGAAGATCAAGAAGCACTTGGTTACAAAGCCCTACAATGCACAAACGCAATTGCTTCACAGAAAGTATATGAGTTCTAGGTCTCTGTTTCCATGTATATAAACTTTTAAAATAAGCCTTATATATAACTAGAATTGTAAGAAGAGAAACCCTAATTATCTAAGTCATCATGGGCTGAATTTTAGATCTAGAAGTTTTGAAATTGTAGTTCTCAATAGATCAAGCTTGTGTCAAGCTTTTCCATTAATCTTCGATAGCAGCATCTGTCGAGCTTGTGTCGAGACTTAATGAAACAGCTTTTCTTCACTTATTTCTTGGATCAACCTTCATGTTATATATAACTAGGATTGTAAGAAGAGAAACCCTAATTATCCAAGTCATCATGGGCCGAATTTTAGATCTGGAAGTTCTGAAATTGTAGTTCTCAATAGATCGAGCTTGTGTTAAGCTTTTCCATTAATCTTCGATAGCAGCATCCGTCGAGCTTGTGTCGAGACTTAATGAAACAGCTTTTCTTCACTTATTTCTTGGATCAACCTTCATGTCTTTAATGATATCACTTGATATATTTGAACATCATACTTCTTGATACATTAAACCCAACTTAGATCTATCCAATTACAAGTAAAGTGCGTTTTGTTAAAGGATTAGCCAATTCCATAGAAAATATGACCCTAACAATCTCCCCCTTTGGCAATCTGTGACAAAACCACAAGCATAATTATGAGAGACGTATAAAACAACAATCTCCATAGTTATTACACAAAAAGTACATAAGTCTAACTACTACTATGAACTCTTGAAAAACTTTGCAAGAAGAGAGATCATGGTATGAAAGACTTGCAACTTGTCTTAGCTGAAACACTTAAACAAGATCCATCAAAGTATCAAGTGTGAAATATAGACAAGTTATATAAACTAAGAAACATATGTATAAAGAGAGAAAAGAAACAACACATGTGAGATAAAGGTGAAACACATACACCATCATCATATATATTAAAAGAAGTACAATGTATGTAAAATGGTCACAAGACCAAGGTACATGTAATGAGAAAACTATACAAGAAAAACCTCACTAAATATCTCAAAAGCACTCTCCCCCTATCATTAGTCTACCTCTCCCCTTATCAACATGACTACTCTTTTATAACCAAAACTACTCCCCCTTTTTGTCACAAGTGACAAAGGGTGAATCATGGAAAAACAGTCATCTCATCATCATGAGTAGAGCCAGAAGCATCATCACTATCCACTATTAGAAGACTCCTCAGAAGGATCAGGAGAGGGGGAAGGAGCAAAGCCACCAAGATGGGACTATTGGCAAGCGATACGACCAATCCTGGTGTTCATCTGACACATCTCATCGGAGAGATGGTCAAGACGACCACCAAAATCTGTATGCATGAGCTGGAGCTGATCCATGATGGCAGTGAGAGATCTACTCTAGAAGAAGAAGATTAAGCAGATGAAGAAAAGGGTCAAGAGGCATAAGTAGCATCCTCGGCAGCTCGAATGTCAGCCTCCTTCTATTGGGCGGGAATAGACTCCTTACGAGGCCACTTGGCCTTGGAGGCCAGCTGTGCATCGCTTCTCTGTATAGATCCCTGACTGACAGCACCCATGATAGAGAAGAGATGAGCGAAAGGAATAGGAAAATGCATGTGTGTGAGAATGCATGTGATAGCTGAAGGGAAGATTAGCTTATCACGATAGCAATGTCTTGATAGATATCTATCAAAGATACTATCATGTGTGAAGGAAAGTCTATAGAGAGACCTTCCAAGAGACAGAAAAGAAAACAAGCACAAGGCTCAATAATAGAGTTATAATGAGACTATGGAGTGAGACCAAAGGTCATCACCATGTTAAGGATCCTTGGACCCTTAGCAAAGTTATGTGTGATGAAGTTAAGAAGATCACCCACACCATGACATTCTCACAAAATTGTGAGGCCAACTCATCTCGAGAGATGGAACGAAGACGAGGATGACTAGGATAATCTGGATGAGCTACCCTAGGGACACGTAGTACCTCGGAAATGAGCTCCAGAGTAACTACGATACATGTTCCTCTAAATACCGTAGTAAACTAAGGAATAGAGGAATCCATATCGTGTATGTTGAAGTAGAACTCCTGTATAAACACGCTGGGACACCTCAAGGGTTTCTTACAGAGATTTCCAACCCCGAGAGCTAAACGCATTGGGAAGAGGTGTGTCTGAAAAATCAGACAGAATGACTTGGCATTCCAAATGAATCGCCCGGTCACAAAATTTCTCATCAAAATCCTTTTGGGATTTTAAATCACAGAACTTATCTCTAGCAGGAAGAGAAGATGAAGATAAAGAACCACGACGAGATATCGGGTTCTTCAAAGGAGCAGATTTCTTGGGTGCCATGGCCGGAAGCTAAAGAAGAGAGCAAATAGAAGGCACAGCAGGAAACAATACTCAGGAAAGATAAACAAGAAAGGAACAAGGCATGGTAATGCATGAGCATGTAACATGCAAAAATAAAAAAACATCATAGGCAAAAACCCTATCCAAACTACAATTCTCACAATATATAATCAGTCACACAATCCTAGAATGCATGAACTCATGATTATAATGCTATAGAATGCAATGCATGATCATGTGATATCATCTCAACAAAACCCAACCTAAAAAATTTTCACAAAAACTCAAAAACTCCTAATTTCCCAAAATAATGAAAACCTAGGTCTAAGTGCATGAAATGCATGAGAGATGAGGAAAAGAAGAGATTAATACCACTTACCGAAGGATTTAAGCTTGGAAGAGGCCAAAATCTTAAAGGGAAGAAGGATTTTGTTAGAAAGAGAGGGTTTGGATCGAGAGAACACGAAGAGGTATCGAGATGTTTGAGTGAAAATGGAACCGGGTTGACCCTCAAATATATATGGATCCAGACATCTCGATTGATCGAGAAGGTGTCGAGAGGTGTCAAGAACAAAATCTTGATAGATCGAGAGGTATCGACGGCTAACAACTTCGATGTATTGATAGAGGTTTCGAGCTTCTATCGAGCAAATAGAGAATTCAAAAAAATGGCTCAATGGATCGGGCTATGTATCAAGAGGTATCGAGTAAACCTAGAAAACTTCAATAGAAGAAGCTTGTATCAAGAGGTATCGAGCATCTATCAAGCTTCTTGTGGGCACAAAGGGGAGTACGCCTTGGCCGAATGGACCGTGGCGAAGAAAAGTGGAGTCACCACCTAGATTAGGTTTAGGAACTATATTGGGCTTTTTGGGCTAATCACTTACATGCATGGGTTGGCATACCAGATTATAGGTCCGGAGTTTAGGTACGGCTTGAGAAGGTGTTAGGCACCCAAGACCGTCCAACTTGTGGGCTGGCCTTCATTATGTGTTGCTAAGCCATATTTAATTAAAGAGTTTATTAAGAGAGCACTAATCCTTAACCTAACCATGCATCATGCACTTAAGGAAATAACATACAACATATTAAAGATCACATCACAATATATATCCCAGGGTAGAAAGCACATCACAAAACAATAACATCAACAAGGCATTAATCAAGCATATTCATCATGTTCATCAATCAAGAAAGTGCATCATATTCATCAACCAAGTTAAATGCATGTTCATGTAATTATGCATAACTTACTTCACTTACCTCGTTGCACCATAACACCTCAGCACTTATGCATCAATGCATGTTCAAATTCTTATGAATGTTCATGTGATTCATCAATCTATCAATTCAAGCACGTGAAACATGTTATTCTACTAACCCTAGATCTAAACATGTGAAAGCTAGATTCAACAAGACTTAAACAGAGAATTAAAACTAATCAAAACACACAAAATAGCAAGAACCCTAAATTTGCATTTCTGGGTACAAGTATGAGTGCGCATACGTCAAGTATGTGTACACATGCCTAGAGTATGCGTACGCATACATAAGGCATATGTACGCATACACGCCCAGAAACATTGTTTTAAAGCAGCAACAAAACAATAATCAAACAAAACCTAGCATGCTTCTAATATCCAATTCAACCATTCATTCAAAGCATGGTAAGACACAACAAAACAAAATCAAACAAAACAAAACACATTTCTAAGCATGTATAACAAATAAAACAAATTAAGAAGCATGTGAATCCTATGTAGCAAAGTGAGCAATCATGGGAAAAAGGCTCACCTTGCTTTAGAATCACAAATTTGAGATTGTATAATCGACCCCTCAGTGCCTAAAACACAAAGATTAGATTGAGGACAAGAATAATTAAAAGAAGGCGAAAAGCCACTTTTAGTCCCTACATTTTTAGGCGATTCCCATTTTAGTCCCTACATTTTATTTTTACCGCTTTTAGTCCCTATTCTGAAAAACTCTTCCTTTTTTGGTCCCTGTCATTACATCAGAAACAGAGAAAGCTAACATGGCAAACGACAGGAATAAATAATACTAAATTAATGTCCACGTGGCCTAAATTAATAATAAAAAATGTTTTTTGGCATTAAAAAAATGCCACGTCAGCATCTAAATTAAAAAAAATTAATTTTAACTAAATAAAAAAAATAAAAAACAGAATTAAAACTAAAAATCATATGAATTGATATCTAAGTGTGTCTTGAACAAGAACAACAAGAACACAAACCCAGATCTAAGAACACAAACCCAGAATTTAAAAAAAAAAAATACAAAGTCTCTTTTTAGTACCATTATCATTTTCAGCATCATCGTCAACACCTAAATTATCCGACCTTTCTTTCATTATCGTTCTTCACACCTCAATTTATAAGATCTCGAATCCCTTCATTACTTTTCTCAATCTTGCATGGGCTGAACGATTCAACTCACCGAGTTCGGGTTTCCAAAACATCCCCAAATTTAGAAAAAAGCAGCAACAAATGGCTTTGACAAGGTCTCCGAACCATTCTACCTTCGACATTGTCGACACGACGCCGTTTCTGAACAACACCACCACCTCGAGCAACTCCAGCGACGATTCTAATACTAACATTAGCCCAAACAACCCCAACACCAGGTGCCGATTCGTGTAGCGCCAGAGCCTCCACCAGGCCGCGCGGTTCCTTCGCCAAGCCAGCAGCCGCCGCGTGATGCGCGCGAGCCATCGATGATGGTTCGAGAGACCGCGGCGAACCAGCTCGAGGAGTGCCAGAGCGACTGGGCCTACTCAAAGCCCGTGGTGATCCTCGACGTGCTTTGGAATCTCGCCTTTGTTGTTGTGGCTACTACTGTCCTATTCCTTAGCCACTATAAGGCCCCTGGTGAATCGGCCTTTAGCGACCTTTGCAAATAACTCGCTGTCTCTCAACGACAAAGATTACTGTGTTTTTTTTTTTTTTTTTTTCCTGGGTTTGTGTTCTTGGATCTGGGTTTGTGTTCTTGGATCTGGGTTTGTGTTCTTGTTCAAGACACACTTAGATCTCAATTCATATGATTTTTAGATTTTAATTATGTTCTTAATTTTTTTTATTTAGTTAAAATTAATAAATTAATTTTTTTTAATTTAGATGCTGACGTGGCATTTTTTAATGCCAAAAAACATTTTTTATTATTAATTTAGGCCACGTGGATATTAATTTAGTATTATTTATTCTTACCGTTTGCCACGTCAGTTTTCTCCGTTTCTGATGTAATGGTAGGGACCAAAACGGGAAGCGTTTTTCAGGATAGGGACTAAAAGCGGTAAAAATAAAATGTAGGGACTAAAATAGGAATCGCCTGAAAATATAGGGACTAAAAGTGGCTTTTCGCCTTAAAAGAATACAACAATAGTTAGTAATCACAACTCAAGAACAAAAGATTTTGAGAAATCAATTTAGTAAAATAGTTTTTACCTTAGAACTAAGTAAAGAAAGGTTTTTAATTTGTAAAAAAACGTGCTAAGGTGCTGCCATTGGGTTTTGACAAGAGAAAATAGGGTTTTAGAGAAGATGGAGGCAAAAAATCACTCTCTCTAACAAGGGTTTTGATTGGAGACATAAGATGAGTATTTATAAGTTAAAATTAGGATTTTCGAGGCTTTTTAATGGTCTTTGGACATTCCCAAGGGTCAAGGGGCTGGCTCACTTCAGGGAATGATGTTTTGGGGCCTTAAAATGAAGTTTTAAAACCCAAAATATCGGACTGCTCAGTTAGCCTAATTTTAAATGGTCATAACTTACTCGATATAAATCCAAATTAGGCAAAATTTGTGTTCAAATTGAAGCCCAGGATCTTTAATTTCCAATGAAATAAACCTCACTCAAAAATTATTTGTGGATAAAAAGTTATGATTAAAAAAGTAATCAAAGGTCATTTTTCAATATCGATAGCGATTTGAGCATTTTTGAGTCGTAATTACTTCCAAATTATTGCAAACTCTTTAATTACTCTTGGTTGATATATGTCAAGCTCATCATTGGGGTCGGGGACAAAAATTTATTAACGAGTACAAAATGCGGTGTCTACAGATGCCCTAGTTTTAACTTTGCTTGCACTACAAGTATAGTTAAAAGCCTGAAGAAAAAAATATTTTGCAAGTTAATAAACTTTGAGTCCACACATATACACACAAACACAAACACATAAACATGCAAACATAGGGGCATGCTCAAAAAATGTGATTGGTGTACTTCCAACAAGAAGGGTGAAAGAAAAAACATAAAAGAAAAAAAAAAAAAACTAAGATGATTTCGCTCTACCTTCGAGTTTTAAGGACTCTACCTTCACGACACACATACATGCAAGCAATCATGCAAACAAGAAATGTACCATAAGAAAATTTGGGATGTTTTCGAGTTTAAAGGACTCTACCTAAAGTTGGGGGGACGACTATAAGCAAGAAATTTACGTCCAAACACAAATCGGCCACTTAAGAATGAGAAATTTACGCCAAGGGGGTCAACTCGACTGAGCAATTTAAGTCCAGACACAAACAGGCCACTCAAGAATGAGAAATTTAGGCCAAGGGGACCACTCGACCAAGTAATTTTTGTCCAAACACAAACAGGCTACTCAAGAATCAGAAATTTATGCCAAATAGACCACTTGACCGAGCAATTTATGCTTAAACACAAACAAACCACTCAAAAATGAGCATTTACGCCAAAGACACAAATAGTCGTACATGGCTTACACAAACATACAATCACACAAAAGTTAAGAAAAAAAACAAAAACACACAAGATTCATGCAAACATGCAAGAATGGAAAACATAAACACACATGACTCATATAAGAAAAGAAAAAACAAACACACAAGACTCATAAAAAATCAAACAAACATGTGATCATAAAAGATAACAAAAGGATGAACATAACAACGTAGTAGGCACACAAACATAACAAAGCATGCAAGCACACAAACATAACAAAGCATGTAAACACACAAAAAGTTAAACAAGATGGGCCTAAGACCCAAGACAAAATGAGGATGGGCCTAAGGCCTGACATAAAGCAAGGAAAGGCCTAAGGCCCAAACAGAGTATGAGATGGGCCTAAGGCCCAAGATGGAACAAGGATACAAACAAGCAAACAAACACACATGACATAAAAACAAACAACAAAGATCAAAGACCAACTACAAGGATTGCAAACAAACATGAAGACACCAAAGACAAGGACAGACACGACAACTTCTAAGGAAGTGATAAATGCACCAAACAAAGGATAACAAAGATGACAAGGACACAGAACATGAGGTCAAACATACTCTAAGAAAAGAAGACATGAAATAGGACCATCCTAAAAGGCAAGATAAAATATGGGAACCGAACCCTTGATTTATTATGGATAACTTGTGAAATGTTCAAACATTAGGACGCATCCACCTTGTGGGGTCCACCTTGCCCCTAGCTTGACTGATTCACTTTCTTTTCTTTTCCTTTCCTTTTGTTTTTTTTCTCTTATTTTTAAGGCCCTAACTTTTGCCTAGACCACCCTTGCGGGTTTTAAGCCTAGCGGGCTCTTTCACTTTTACAAGAAATAAACAAATGGGATGTAATGAACAAGTGCTACAACTTATCCTCAAAAAATCTTGTTGATTCAAATTCTCAATACATGAGTTGCACAATTTATATGATGTGATATGGCTGCACCTCACAAGGTTGCCTACATACCCAAAAGGGATCAATCCTAATGTAGGTTACACGAACAACTTCAATTGATCACAGAGGACTTATACTTGGCTTATAATGAAGGCTTAGGTTCTTGGCTCATAAAAAAATGGATAACAAAGGCTCAAACATACTTCCTTGAGGGTTACAACTTGGTCAAGGGTTGCTCTTCCATCACTTTCACTTTTCTTTTTCTTTTTATTTTTTTGCTTTTCTCTTCCCTTTACTTTTTTTGCTTTTCTCTTCCCTTTACTTTTTCACTTTTTTTTTTTTTTGGTTCAATTTTGGTTCACTTGACTTGACTTGACTTTTTTTTTTCTTTCTACTTCCACCATATTATTCCACTTCTTGCCCCTAGTGTAGGGGCTAATCCTTGACAAGGGTTACTTTGAAAGAAAATAACTTTGAAGGCTCAAAGGGGTGAGAAAAGGGAAATGTGTTTAGGATAACAGAATAATGGCGCCTCTTCATCCCAATTTCCATTGTTCAAATGGACAAACACGCAACATCACATATTGAGAATCAAATGAACTTGAAACTTTGAGAACTTATCATAACACTCAAATCATTGTAATCCACTTCATTGATGAGTTAAAAGAGTACATGACTTGAAAGACTCACTTAATTGAAACAACAAAGACATATTGAATTGAAACAACAACGACACTTCTAAACTGAAAGACACACTAAGATTAAAAAAAAATAATAATAAAAAAATAAGAAGAAACTCTTGTGAATGCAATAACAAAGACTAAACTTCTCGATCAATTAACCCCAATTAGGAGGAGGCACACCATGGTAGTCGGGAAGAGTATTAGTCTTGATGTTTGGGAGGTTGATGGGTCGCAAAGGAACCTTGTCAGATTGAATGAGGTCTTCAATGCCATAATAGAGATGAGTGCACTTATCAATAGAATGACCATGGTATTGATGGTACTTGCAATACTCACTTGCATTGTAGTTTGGAGCAGAGGTGTTTGGAGTATACCTTCCAAGATCCAATGGCTTGATGAGTCCTTTGGTTGACAATTTTTCAAGTGCTTGGGATAAAGTCATTCCCAACGGAGTGAACTCTCTTCGAACATTAACAACATTAACTTCACTTGTCTTACCACCATTGTTATCATTATTACTTGAATACCCTACCCCAAACTTCTTTTGAGGTTTTGCATCACTCTTCTCAATAAGTCCACTATTAGTAGCATCCTCAACTTAAATACCAGCATCATACAAATCAACAAAGGTCTTCAAAGGAATTGGTGCAAGTTGGCGCCCGTAAGTAGGTAGAATGTTCTTCATGACCATCGTCACTTGGTCTTTCTCACTAGGACGATTAGGCATCTTGGAAGCTTTTCCTCTCCACCTCATTAGAAAATCAGAAAATGACTCATTACTCAATTGCTTTGTAGTCTCCAAGTCTCTAAGGCTCACATCCAATTGAACATTGTATGAATATTGTTGTGCAAAAGTTTCAACCATCTTGTTCCAATCATTCATCTTAGCCTTTTCCAATGAGAGATACCATTGTAGGGCTACACCACTAAGAGTTCGAGAGAAACACAAAATGATTTGCTCCTTGGTAAGACTTAGAGGCTTCATGGCAAGAACATATTACTTCAAATGATACTTGGGATTTCAAGTTCCATCAAAAGAATCCTTCTTTGGCATCTTGAACTTCAGAGGGAGTTGGACATCGGGAAATGGACACAATCCCTCAATATCAAGCATTTAGTCCTCCATACTTTGGGACCTCTTAAGCATGCCTTTCATCTTCTCAATTTCTTGTGACATTTCTTTGGTTTCCTTTGACTATTCTTTCTTCTTAGGTTCCTTGTTGATCTCAACCTCTTTTTCCTCAAAACAATCATCATCAAAGATAGAGTCTTCATCTTGAGGTTCTTGCACTACCTTCTTCTTCTTTCCTTGAACACCCTCAAGATGGTGAAGCCTCTCAATGATATGAGCAGTCATCCTTTTTATCATTTCTTCCATCTTTTTCAAAATATCTTTGTCACTTGATGCCATTTGGTCAATAGAAGTACAATTGGTTCTTATAAGGCGATTATCAGAGGTTTGAGACCAAGAGGGTTGTGCAATAAACTTTTTAGGAGTAATGATGAGTCACCTACAAGAGACGTATCCTTATAAGAAACATTTCATGAAGATCACCAACAAAAATTTTTACATTCAATTCCCACTTAACCTTGCCCTTAGAATGAGACCACAAAATTTAGACAAGACGCAAGAAAGATAAGACCCAAGAGAATGAAACTTGAAGACCCAATAAGGAAGACACTAAAAAGATGACAAACCTTGACAAGACACAGGTCTAATGCCCCTAGACAAACAAGAGTGGACCTAGGGCCTAAATAAAGGACAAGATAATGTAACAACCCTAGACGACACGACAAAGGCCTAAGGCCCCAAAACAAAACATGGAAAGCTCAAAGCCTTTTTGAAAAAAATTTATCTTTAAAGAAACTCTTTTTTGAAAACTCAATTTGATTTTTTTTTTTTATTTACAGAAAACTCACTTTTTTTTCGAAATTTTTTTTAGGAATATATATATATATAAAATAAATAAAAAATCTCACTAAAAACTCACATTTTATTTTTTGAAAATTTTTTATTTTGAAAGTAACTCTTTCTTGAAAAAAAAAACGATTTACAAAGAAACTCACTCTTTTTAATTTCTTTTTTTTTTGGAATTTATATAAAAAATTTAAATTAAAATAAAAATATTAAAAAAAAAAAAAAAAAAAAAAAAAAAACCTAATTGAAAACTCACACTTTTTTTTTTTTTTGAAAATTTATTCCTTTTTTTTTTTTTTTTGGTGAAAACTTCACACTTTTTTCTTTTCTTTTTTTGAAAATTTTTATTAAAAAAGAGAACTTGAAAACTTGAAAAAAAAAAATTGGTTTTTTTTTTTTTTTTGAAAACATAAAAGACTAAAAAAGATTAACCCACTTTATCAGCCAAACAAACAATTCAAACAAAGCACATACATGCACACACAATTGGGTAACCCTACATGGTTGGTTTTAAGCTCATCTACATGTGGGTAAGCGCTCCTTAAAGCTAAAGGGATAGATTTGTAGGTCACACACAACTAGGTAGACCATGATTCCAATCTTGGGCCTAAATGGACCATTGTAGATTGGTGGAAAATCATTAACGTACTCAAACCCCATTATAGGCAATGGCACAGATTGTGAGTTGGTGGGATGAACTCTGGAAGATTTTGGCCCGAATGGAGCCTTCACCTTCCCACTCATCACGAACTAGGGTGAAAGGGACAAAAAGAACCAAGTGAAGTGTGTAAAAAACAAAATAAAATAGGATTGGGCTCAATTAATAAAATCTTTATTTAATTATGCCCTAACAACACATCAGAGTTAAACTTCATCTTTATCCCCAATGGAGTCGCCACTGTGGGCGCAAAGGGGAGTACGTCCTGGCTAAATGGACTGTGGCAGAAAAAAGTGGAGTCGCCACCTAGATTAGGTCTAGGAACCATATTGGGCCAATCACTTACATGCATGGGTTTACATACCAGATTATGGGTCCAGTGTTTGGGTACGGTTTGGGAATGTGGACCGACCTCCATTATGTGTTGCTAGGCCATATTTAATTAAAGAGTTTATTAAGAGAGCCCTAATCCTTAACATAAACATACATCATGCACTTAAGGTAATAACACACAACATATTAAAGATCACATCATAATATAAAGATTACATCACAATATATATCCAAGGGTAGCAAGCACATCATAAAACAACAACATCATTAAGGCATTAATCAAGCATTTTCATCATGTTCATCAATCAAGAAATTTCATCATGTTCATCAACTAAGTCAAATGCATGTTCATGTAATTATGTATGACTTACCTCACTTATCTCATTGCACCATAACACCTCAGCACCTATGCATCAACGCATGTTCAAATTCTCATGAATGTTTATGTGATTCATCAAAGCATAAACCCTAATCATCAATCTATCAATTCAAGCATGCGAAACATGTTATTCTACTAACCCTAGACCTAAACATGTGAAAGCTAGACTTAACAATACTTAAACAGAGAATTAAACTAATCAAAATACACAAAATAGCAAGAACCCTAAATCTGCGTTTCTAGGTACAAGTATGCGTGCGCATACATCAAGTATGCATACACATGCCTAGAGTATGCGTACACATACATAAAGCATGTGCATGCATATACACCCAGAAACACAGTTTTAAAGCAGTAACAAAATAACAATGAAACAAAACCTAGCATGCTTCTAATATCCAACTCAACTGTTCATTCAAAGCATGGTAAGATATATCAAAACAAAATCAAACAAAACAAAACATATTTCTAAGAATGTATAACAAATAAAACAAATTAAGAACCATGTGAATCCAATGTAGCAAAGTGAGAAATCATGGGAAAGAGGCTCACCTTACTTTAGAATCACAGATTTGAGATTATTTAATCAACCCCTCAGTGCCTACAACACAAAGATTAGATTGAGGACAACAATAATTAAAAGAATACAACAATAGTTAGTAATCACAACTCAAGAACAAAAGATTTTGAGAAATCAATTTAGAAAAATAGTTTTTGCCTTAGAACTAACTAAAAAGAGGTTTTTAATTTGTAAAAAACGTGCTAAGGTGCTGCCCTTGGGTTTTGAAAAGAGAAAATAGGGTTTTAGAGAAGATAAAGGCAAAAAATACTCTCTCTAACTAGGGTTTTGATTGGAGACATAAGATGACTATTTTTAGGTTAAAATTAGGGTTTTCGGGGCTTTTTAATGGTCTTTTAACGTTCCCAAGGGTCTAAGGGCCGGCCCACATCAAAGCATGATGTTTTGGGCTTTTAAAATGAAGCTTTAAAACTTGGAAAATCAAACTACTCAGTTGACCCAACTTCAAATGGTCATAACTTACTCGATATAAATCCAAATTAGGCAAAATTTGTGATCAAATTGATGCCCAAGATATCTAATTCCCAATTAAATAAATTTCACTCAAATATTCTTTATGGATAAAATGTTATGGTCAAAGCAGTTATCAAAGGTCATTTTTCAGTATTGATTTCAAAGTGATTAGAGCACTTTTGAGTTGTGATTAATTCCAAATTATTGTGAACTTTTTAATTACCCTTGGTTGACATATGTCAAGCTCGTCATTAGGTCCGGGGACCAAAATTTATTAACGGGTACAAAATGCGGTGTCTACACTTCTATCGAGCTAGTGTCGAGCAAATAGAGGCATGGTTTTTAAATGAAGAAAAACACATGAAAAGAATGCAAACAAGATAGACACCAACCCAATCATCAAGCAAGCATGTTAAGCACTCAAACATTTCAAAAACTCTAGATGCAAAGCATTCCTAGATCCAAAAACACACTAAACAAGTCTAACCAATTTTATTTTCAAAAACAATTTCAAATCACATTTTACATGTACAATAGTATCAAGAGTAGCAAAGAGTTGCATGTTGTGTGTGAAACTTTTGCAAGAAAATATAAGTGTCTCATCATATCAAAATAATGATATAGGTGAATCAAGAACAATCACACACAATCATAACCGTTTGATGGGGACCATCACCTTTGAGGTACATCCTATAACTCCCACATCTCCTAGAAACACGCTTGCAACCATATTTAAAAGCATCTTGATCCTTTTTTCTTTTCACATGCTTTGCATATTTTTCTTTTAAGAATATAAAAAGGCATATCAAGCATGGGCATATAGGAGAGAAAAGAAAATACCCAATAATGTTAGCCAAACATCTTTTTCTTACTGTGCAAGTGCTACACCTTACCGAGCATGACTTTTATGAGTTGCACACAGATGTTTTATGATTGACGAGTGTTAGTGGTAAAATGGTTATTTATGCCTTTCTCTTAGGATTTTTTAGTCCTTCCAGTCAAAAAGAGTGATAAAGAGATGAATGATAAAAGATTAATCAAATCATACAAATCACATAATCGAGCCACAAAGCTCACATTGCTCAGCTGTGCATGAATCATCTAAGCTACAAGAGATACAAAGTTAAGAAATCTTGTTTCAATGGCCATCCAAAGGTACACAAGTACCAGTATACACAAACACACACAGTTTTTGTATTTTTCAAATTTTTTTACTTTCTTTTTATTTATTTATTTATTGAAAGTAATAAACAAAAAATCAAAAAAAAAAAAACTAAAAACAAAAGAGCATATCAAAAAGCAATAAAACTACACTGACTCAAAACAACAGAAACACACAAGGGATGCAAGATAAGTGAATGGATCACTTAAATGAGTCTTTTTCCTTCCAAACAGGAGATTTGGAGGGAGAAAAAGCTTTCTTTTTCTGAGACCTCTACTTAGGTGGATAAGTAGGAGGATTAAACCCATTGAAAATTTTCAAGAACAACACGGCCTTTAAATGTTTCCCAACAGGAGCTAAAGAGTTTTGAAGTTGATTTTGGCTTCCAAAAGATGATACACTATTGCTATTTTGAGTAGCAAGCCATTTATAGCAATATGGACGAGTGTGTCTTGATACTCCATAATGATGATAGAAGTAAGGTTTCTTCGGTTGAGACTTCCTATTAGTGGAGTGATGATTGTTCTACTTAGTTTCTTTGTTAACAAACTTAGGGGGTGCTCCTAGAATGGATTTACCCTTAGCGTGCTTATCCTCACTAACAATTTCAATTTTAGTTTCAGTTATCTCAAGTTTAGCATTAGAAGCAGGAGGAACAAAAACAACATTATTCAAAGCACTAGAGTAAGTACTACAAGAAGAGAGAGAGTGATCATACCCGAGACCAGTTTTATCAAATGCAACCTTTTGGAAATTTAACATTTCATCCAGCTTAGCTCTTGAATTTCTTTCCAATTGAGCTCTCACTTGAATCTAGTTTCTTAGTCTTCTCAGCTAGGAAGTTGTTTTCAAACTGCAGTGCTCCGATGGTTTGATTTGCTTCATCAACTTTAGTGGAGACTTTCTCTCACTCCAACTACACTTCACTCAACTTCCTTGTGGCTAGCCTATAAAGCTTTTCATGCTTCTTAGAATTCTTGTAAAGCTTTGAGTAGACAGTATGGATTTCATCTTTTTCATCCATCTCTTTAAACTTGGACTCCAACAGATCCTCTTCCTCATCAACCAGTTCTTCGGATTCCTTGGAAGAATCAATAGTAGCTGTGAAGACGCTAACTATTCCTTCTTGATCACTGTCCTCTAAATTAGCTTCTAGTTCAGTATCACTTATGGTATCAGCTAGGGCTTTGCTCTTGCCAATTGACTTGAGATAAGTAGGACATTCTTGCTTCATATGTCCGTACTCTTGACAGCCATAGCATTTTGGACCTACCGGAATGTTTCTATTTTGTCCAACTTCTTTGGATTCTCTTTTGAATTTATCTTGGGACTTAAATTAAGAGAATCCAAACTATTTGTCATCCTTGTCATTCGCCTTGATATTAGCATTCTTGATGAACTTCTTGAATTGTCTAGTAAGGTAAGATTTAAATTTTGAGTTCTCATTTTCAAACGACTCATCTTCATCATCATTCTTGGCTTTCAGAGCCATATTTTTGCTCTTGATTCCCTTGCCAATCCTTACTACACCTAATTCATAGGTTTGTAGATTCTCAAACAACTCTGTTAAAGGAATGGTGTCAATGTCCTTGGATTCTTCTATAGTGGTGATCTTAGTATGGAATCGCTCTAGAAGAGATTTGAGGATTTTCCTCACAATTTTAGGCTCTGGAATCTTTTCACCTAAGTTGAGGCAAAGTTCACTATGTCCTTGAGATTGGCATTGAATTCGTCGAACACCTCATCGTCATCCATCCTTATTTATTCAAAGCTCGTGGTAAGCCTTTAAAGCTTGGAGTCTTTTACAGCTTTGATACCTTCATAAGTGTTTTGAAGGATTGTCCATGCTTCATTGGCACTCTCAATGGATGAAATTTCCTCGTTAGTCAGAGCACTAAATAAGGCATTCAACGCTCGACTATTGAAATTTGCAATTTTGATCTTGTCATCATCCCAAGATGCAGCAAATCAGTAGGTTTGGTCCATCCAACCTCGACAATGAGCCATCCCTTTTCATCTAAAGATTGTACAAAAGCTCTCATGCGTACTTTATAGTATGCATAGTTAGTACTAGCAAATAGAGGAGGTATAATTAATGATTTTTCATGATCCATAACAACAGGGGTCAATGGATCACACAGTAAAGATTAAAACATAATTATAGTGTGCCCGCTCTGATACCACTTATTGGGTTAAAACAAATTGATCTCGACTAATTAATTCAATTACCTAAGTTGATTAATTAGGTCAATTATATGCAAATCATGGAGGCACCAAAAAATCACCAAATAAACTAAATGCAGCGGAAATTAAATTAACACAATGATTTGTTGACAAATGGAGAAAACTTCTCGCTAGGCAAAAGTCTCACCATGTGAATTTAAGGTCACCACTCCCAAGAATCCACTAATTAATAATCAAGTGGTTACAAGTATGAGGAATCTTACCACTACTACCCTGACCTATCCTAAAATACCAACTTACAGTTGAGCCTTCCCTTTAATACCCAATTGAACTTGATATTATAGTAGCCTTCGTTCCTATGTTGCACAAATCTTCAATCTGTGACTAACTCATTGGCACGGATCCCAGTATGTGACTTGTTAGGATTAATGCCCTTAAATCCTATTGTACGATGTTATGTATGACATTATGTATGACTTAATGTTGTAATTAATAAAGTTGTTTTATTATTATCTAAAATAATGGTAACATGAATATTTGGACATTATCATATAGTCCATAAAATGCATAATATGTGATTTATGTGATTTAGTCACAGAAGATATAAATTACAAGTTCTTTGTAAACTTAGAATTTTAGTTCGTAGTCGGTGATGAAATTGGACATTTCATCTGCAAAGACTATAACATATCAACTAAAATGATTTATCTTGATCATGGAAGTTGAGACTTCTAGTTTATATATTAATATGTTTTAAGAGTTAAAACATATTGAACTGGACAGCTGTGAGATTTATTATTCTCCTAATGACTGTCAAATGAATAATAAATCTCACGACTTCTATTTACATGAACTCTTAATCCTGAGAGAATAATGAACCTAATCATGAAGTGTAGGTTGCTTTGATATATCAAGAGTGAGATCTAAAGTCACAATCAAAACCTCAGTATGTTGGGCAGCCACATTTAGTGTTGATGGAACATATATTCTCAAGATGGAATTCATAATCTCTTAACGGAGATATAAAATATTCCCTGGAGATATAAAATATTCCCTAGAGATAAGTTTAATAGATTTGGTTATTCAGAATATTAGGCCTAACTACTTTAGTAAGGAGTTACTAAAGTATATATTTATAAAATTGAATTTCATAAATATATAGTGAATAACTTAGAGGATTAAACCGGGTACTCAAGAATTATGATGTAGTAATCTTCAAAGTGGCAGTCTACATTTATGACTTTGTATTACTACGAATATTTCATGAAGGGGTTGCATGTACAATAAAGTCTTGGAATATAATTTATTAATAAGTTCTAGAATGCAATTATATTTATATAATAGTATTAAATATAATTAATGATAATTTTGGACTTGTCAAGAGTTGACAGAAAAGTCCAAGACCCATTGGAGCTAGAGTCTTATTTGTTCCCTTTTGGTTCCACTCTAAGCCACATACTAAAGCCTAATTGGAATGACCTAAAAGGCTAGCTCAATTAGATAATCAGTTATAAGGAGAGAAACATAAAGAATTTTATAAGAGAATGAAATGGTTTGTATGTGAGTGTTGAACACTCTCTTGTTCTCTCTTGAATACATACATATAAACTGATTGAGAGACCACACTTCTTGGGCATCAAGTAGAATTGAAGTGAAGATTAAAAATGTTCCCAAGTATTTCTAATCTTTGATTTTTAATTTCACCACACCAAGTTACACTCTCTTGTTCTTATATTCTGAAATTTACATAGTACATGTTATCAATTGCGAATAAAGTAGATCCATTAATTTTCCGCTACGTATGTCTTGTATGCGATACAAACATGTATTTTTCCAACATGACTAACTTTAGCAATGAATGATTGTTGTTAGCTGCAAAATTCTTCACTTCATAAACTATGAAGATCAGGAAACACTTAATTACAAAACCCTACGAAGCATAAATGTAGTTGCTGTTAGGATTAGTGCCCTTACATCCTATTGTAAGATGCTATATATGTTATTATGTATGACATTATGTATGACTTAATGTTGTGATTAATAAAGTTTCTTTATTATTATCTAAAATAATGGTAACGTGAATATTCGGACATTATCATATAGTCCATGAGATGCATAGTATGTAATTTATGTGATTTAGTTACAGAAGATATAGATCACAAGTTCTTTGTAAACTTAGAATTTTAGTTCGTAGTCGGTGATGAAATTGGGCATTTCATCTGTGAAGACTATAACATATCAACTAAGATGATTTGTTTTGATCATGGAAGTGGAGACTTCTAGTTGATATGTTGATATGTTTTAAGAGTTAAGACATATTGAACTGAACCACTGTGAGATTTATTATTCTCCTAATGACTGTCAAATGAATAATAAATCTCATGACTTCTATTTGCATGAACTCTTATTCTTGAAAGAATAATGAACTTGATCATGGAGTATAGGTTACTTTGATATATCAAGAGTGAGATCTAAAGTAACGGTCAAAACCTCAGTATGTTGGACAACCACATTTAGTATTGATGGAACACATATTCTCAAAATGGAATTCATAGTCTCTTAACAGAGATATAAAATATTCCCTTGAGATAAGTTTAATGGGTTCAATTATTCAGAGAATTAGACCTAACCACTTTAGTAAGAAATTACTAAAGTATATATTTATGAAATTATTCAGAAAGTTAGGCCTAACCACTTTAGTAAGAAATTACTAAAGTATATATTTATGAAATTGGATTTTATAAATATATGATGAATAACTTAAAGGATTAAACCGGGTACTCAATGATTAAAATGTAGTAATCTTCAAAGTAGCAGTCTACATTCATGACTTTGAATTACTACGAATATTTTATGAAGGGGTTACATGTATAATAAAGTCTTGAGATATAATTTATTAATAAGGCCTAGAGTGCAATTATATTTATATAGTGGTATTAAATATAATTAATGGTAACTTTAAACTTGTCAAAAGTTGATAGAAAAGCTCAAGACCCATTGGAGCTAGTGTCTTATTGGTCCCTTTTGGTCCCATTCCAAGCCACACACTAAAACCCAATTGAAAAGGCCCAATAGGCCAGCCCAATTAGATAATCAGTTAGTTATAAAGGGAGAAACATACAAAATTTTATTTTAAGAGAGACATCATTATGAAATGGTGTGTATGTGTGAGTGAAGTCACTCGATTATTCTCCCTTGGAAAGTGATTGAGAAACCGCACTTCTTAGGCATAGAGTGAAATTGGAGTAAAGATAAAAAGTGTTCACAAGTACTTCTAATCTTTTGTTTTGAATTTCACCGCACCAAGGTACGCTATCTTGTTCTTAAATTCTGAAATCTACATAGTGCATGTTATCAATCATGGTGAAATAGATCCATATTTGTTGCTTCCGTTGTGTATTTTGTATGAGATACAAAACCAGATTTTCCAACAGTTGCTTCACACAGTATATGAGTTCTAAGTCTCTATTTCCATGTATATAGACTTTTAAAATAAGCCTTATATATGGCTAGGGTTGTAAGAAGAGAAGCCCTAATCATCCAAGTCATCATGGGCCAAATTTCAGATCTGGAAGTTCTAAAATCATAGTTCTCGATAGATCGAGCTTGTGTCGAGCTTCTCTATTAATCTTCGATAGTAGCATCTATCGAGCTTGTGTCGAGACTTAATGAAATAGATTTTATTCACTTGTTTCTTAGATCAACCTTCATGTCTTTAATGATACCACTTGATATGTTTAAATAACATACTTCTTGATACATTAAACCCAACTTAGATCTACCCAATTACAAGTAAAATGTATTTTGTCAAAGAATTAGCCAATTACATAAAAAATATGACCCTACCAGATGGAATGATGAGTAAGTTGAAATTTATTGATTTGCTTTTTGATTTGGAAGAATATTTTAATTTTTGAAAGATTTATGATGAAGAAAAAGTATGGATAGCATTTAATAAATTGAAGGGGGAAAGCAAAGGAATGGCAGAAAGACATTCAAATCGATAGAAATCATTGAGGTAAGCATCCAATTTGCTCTCAGCAAAGAATGAAAATCAGGGACAGAGCCATGCTTTGGCTTTAGAGGGCAATCTCCCCCCCCCCCCCCCCCCCAAAAAAAATTTTGAAAAACAAAATACTCCTATATATATTGGTAATTAATTATAGCAATTTTGCTTAATGAATTACATTTGCCTCCCTTAACATCATCACTGTCCCACTTAAGCAATAAGAAAATGCCCATAAAAATTTAACTAATCTAAAATCGAAGAAAACAAATTAGCAAGCTCAAAAAAAAAAAAATTAGTCCAACCACAAAATCACCTGTAAGGTTGAATTTATTCAACCATCTAATTGGCTTTATTCCGTGCCAAATTTGCTTGTATTTCAGCATTTAGTAACCCTGTATTTAGGTGGGCTTGTTGTAAGGGTAGTGAGTGAGATAGAGTGAAGATTGTTCAAGAGTGTGCAAGAAAACAGAGACTCGCGGCTAGATCTCGCGGGTGACTTGCGGCTGCAAGCCGCCAGACGCAGCACACGTGTCAAGCATGCCAGAAGGTGAACAGTCATGCTAGCTGGAGCACTACAGGACAAAACAGGACAACTGGCCATACGGTTATCTCACGACTGGATCTCGCGACTCAGTCAAGTCGCGAGGCCAAGCCGCGAGCCAGCCCTGTTTTGAAAAACCTGACGTTTCACATTCTCCTCTCACCTCAGTATAAATACCCCTTATACCCACAAATGAGAGAGAGCTTCCAGAGAGAATTTTGAGAGAGAAACCCTAGAGTAAAACAAGATTGATTCATCTACAATCTTTACATAAGTGTCTCTTCAAATTCCTCAACTCTCTTCCTCTCCATTGCCAAACCCTTGAGAGGCTTTTTACCAAAACCTTGTTCTCACCATATCCATTACTATGAGAGGGTTATTTGGTGTTCTGGGAAGCAGTTAGGAAGGAACCAATCTTTATTGGTTGATGTTATGGTCTAGTAGCGGAATCCGGGAAGCTAGAAAAGAAAAAGGTTCGGCGCAACCTCGTTGGAGCAAGAAGCTTGGAGGGCTTAGGTGCACTGGGTAGATTAGGCTTGGAGGGTCTATTGCTGTCCATGTATCCCAACTACATTTTCTAGTGGATTGTTTACCGCTTGGAGGGCGGCGGAGAGGTTTTACGCCGAGGGCTTCGGTTTCCTCTTCGATAACACATCGCGTGTTGTCTTTGTGTTTGCATCTTCCTTCCCTTTTATCTTTGCCTTTTATTATCTACTGTGGGTTGTGATTTTAATTTGGCTTAGATAGTTTTGTCCAATTCTACAGTATAGCTTATGTTCATTTTCCGCACACTATTTGTTTGACATAAAGCTTGAATTGGTTAATTTGTTAATTGGGGGTCTAAACGTTCAAGGGTGTTTTTACACTATTTGAACTTTCAACTGGTATCAGAGCGGGTGCACTTGTTGTGGTTTTATTACCTAAGTGCGATCCTAGACCCCTGTGTTGTGGTAGCTGTTATGGAAAATACCATGCTAAATTGTAGCTTAAGTGTTTGTGAAAATGACTCTATGCATATGTTTAAAGGGTGTCTTACCAATGAACTTGCTGAGTTGTTAAAAACTAAGAAACATGCTAGGATATTTGTTCACATGTTGAAATATTTTGAAAATCAGAATCATATCTTACACAGTAGCATATCTGAATCTAAATCGTTGATTAAGAAATATAAAAGAAAGAACAGAATGTTGTGTGAGATGATTGAGAATCTGAAAATGGAAGGTCAATTTGACAGAAGCATGAAAACTGATGATGAGTCTTTGTTTAAAGATCAAGAATGTTTGTCTCATGTTAGCTTATTTGTGCATACCTCATTGAAGGTGTTTAATGCATGCTTGTGGTATCTTGACAACGGTTGTTCTCGTCATATGACAGGGGATAAGTCACAATTTAAGACACTCAAAGAAAAGGTTGGTGACTATGTGACTTTTGGTGATGGAAGTCATGCTCAAGTCCTAGGCAAAGAGACTATCGAGATACTTGGATTACCGCTGTTGAAAGATGTGTTATACATAAAAGGGCTGAAGGCAAATCTGCTGAGCATCACTCAAATTTGTGATGATGATTTCCTGGTACAATTCTCTAAGAAGGGATGCTTGATCATCAATGAAGAAGGGATTCAGGTCTTGGAAGGAAATCGGACTACAGACAACTGTTATGGAGTTGTTCGCACGGCACCCATTTCGTGTAGAAGTGCTCGTATTGATATGTTGGAACTTTGGCATCACAGATTTGGGCATGCGAATTTCAAACAAGTAGCTAAAGTGTCCAAACTCGAAGCAGTTGAGGGACTTCCTAAGTTTGGAAAGGTAAAGAAGACCATTTGTGGTGCATGTCAAATGGGAAAGCAAATAAAGGCAAGTCATCACAAGGTGAATGTAATTGCTACTTCTCGGTGTTTGGAGCTACTTCATGTTGATCTAATGGGGCCTACCAAAACTGAAAGTCTAGGAGGAAAAAGATACATTATGGTCATTGTGGATGACTACTCAAGATACACTTGGGTTGAATTTCTTCAAGAAAAATCAGAAGCATGTGAGAGGTTGGAAATTCTGTGCAAGAAACTACAAAACGAGAAAGGGGTCCCTATTGCCAAAATAAGAAGTGATCATGGGAGGGAATTTGAGAATGCAAGATTTGAATCTTTCTGTGAAAAGAATGGAATAAAAAGGGAATTTTCAGCCCCCAAAACTCCACAGCAAAATGGAGTGGTAGAGAGAAAAAATCGGGTGATTCAGGAAATGGTGAGAGTCATGTTGCTTAACAAGCAAATACCTCAAAATTTTTGGGGAGAAGCTGTCAACACCTCGTGTCACATTGGCAATAGAATATTTTTCCGAGTAGGAACAAAGAAGACCGCCTATGAGATTTGGAATGGAAAGAAGCCTAGAGTGAAGTATTTCCGGGTGTTTGGAAGCAAATTTTATATCCTAAATGATCGAGAGAATCTTGGGAAGTTTGATGCAAGAAGTGATGAGGGTATGTTTCTTGGGTACTCTACTATGAGTCAAGCGTATAGAGTGTTTAACAAGAGAACTATGACAGTGATGGAGTCCATCAATGTCAAGATTGATGATGCCTTATCTAAGGTGGAGATGATAGATGATGGAGAAGGACCGAGCACCAAAGAACCCGATGTTGAGGTCGAAGCTCTTGATATAGAAGTTGAAGAACCTACACCAGAAGAAGAATCGACTCCCATCAACCCAAGAATAGAAACAAGATCGATGTCTAGAACATCGAGTCCTCTTACTCCTCTGGAAGTCCATCCTCCCATCTCTCGAAGTGATGAAGTTTCCACATCAAAGAAGCCATCTTCAAGAGTAATTAAGAACCATCCGGAAAGCAACATCATAGGGTCCCTAGATGAAGGTCTTCGCCTCAGAAAAGGAAACATCCTATTGGCCAATCATGTAACATATCATTGCTACCTTACTCAATTTGAGCCAAAAATGGTAGAAGAGGCCCTTCAAGATGAGAATTGGGTTAAGTCAATGTATGAAGAGCTGAATCAGTTTGTGAGGAATGATGTGTGGGAACTTGCTCCAAGGCCTGAAAATGTTCATGTCATAGGCACCAAATAGATTTTCAAAAACAAAACCGATGAAGATGGAGAGATAATTAGAAACAAATCCCGGTTAGTAGCTCAAGGGTACACTCAAGTAGAAGGAGTAGACTTTGATGAATCCTTCGCTCTTGTGGCAAGACTTGAATCCATTCGAATCCTCATGTCCATTGCATGCACTTTGAACTTCAAACTCTATCAAATGGATGTAAAATGTGCATTTCTGAATGGATACCTAAACGAAGAAGTGTTTGTTGAGCAACCAAAAGGATTTGAGGATCCTCACTTTCCTAATCATGTGTTGAGATTGAAGAAAGCCCTTTATGGCTTAAAACAAGCACCTAAAGCTTGGTATGATCGGCTTACACATTACCTCCTAGATAGAGGATTCAAAAGGGGATATGCCGACCGAACTTTGTTTGTCAAAAATGATGAAGATTATCTCCTTGTGGCACAAGTTTATGTTGATGACATAATGTTTGGGGCTACCATTGAAGATCGTGCTATTCAATTTTCTGAGGAGATGAAGAAGGAATTTGAGATGAGTATGGTGGGGGAACTCACATTTTTCTTAGGTCTTCAAGTTAAACAACAGAAGGAGGGTATATTTGTTTCACAAGAGAAGTATGCTAGAAACATTGTCATGAAGTTTGGACTAGACTTCAAAAAAACATGCCTCCACTCTCATGAGCTCATCTACTAAACTGAATGTTGATTCTTCTGGAGTAGAAGTAAGTCCTACCTTATATAGGAGTATCATTGAGAGTTTACTTTATCTTACAGCTAGTAGACCGGACATTGCATTCAGTGTTGGTGTTTGTGCCAGATATCAAGCTAATCCAAAGGAATCTCACCTGACTGCAGTTAAGCGAATCATCCGATATGTTAATGGAACTTCAAACTATGGTTTGTGGTATTCAAAAGACTCAAATGCGTGTCTTGCTGGGTATTCAGATGCTGACTGGGCTGGTAGTGTAGACGATCGGAAAAGTACTTCAGGAGGCTGCTTCTACCTTGGTAACAATCTTGTCTCGTGGATGAGCAAGAAACAAAATTCAGTGTCTCTATCTACTGTTGAAGCAAAATACATCGCCGCTGGAAGTTGCTGCACTCAGCTTCTTTGGATGAAGAAATTACTTCATGACTATGGAATTCCTCAAGAGACGATGTGTGTCTTTTGTGACAACACTAGTGCCATCAATCTTTCCAAGAATCCTGTCCAGCATTCAAAATCTAAACACATAGAGATACGTTATCATTTCATTCGAGATCTGGTAGAGGAAAGAGTTGTGTGTCTTGAGTTCATACCCACCGACAATCAAAAGGCAGACATCTTCACCAAGCCTCTTGATGGTCCACGGTTTGAATCACTCCGTAAGACCATTGGTGTTGGTACAATTCCTTAACTCTCGTGTGTGATGTGTGCTTCACATGTTTATAATATGATATGTCTGTTTGTATTGGGGCACACACTACTTTGTTGATTTTTTTATTGTTTGTTTGTCTATTTGTGCATACATTTTGGTCATTTTTTTGTGTTAAAAATCCAAAAATCACATAAAAATTAGAAAATCAAAAAGTTTGATTGACATTGTTGAGTTTTTGTCTCAAAACTTGTTTTGCCTTGTACCTTTGTGCTAATGGCTTTGTTCATTTTCGAGCATAGCTTGTTTCTTTGCACTCATATCACTGTGGGAGAAATCTTGAAATCTATGTGATTGTTGTAAATAGATCTTCAAACTTGTCATGAATGATGAGTGAATGGTTATGTTGATCTTGAGACATGCATAGACTTGTGTTTATATATCTTCCCACTCTCTATTTTTGTTTTTGCTAAAAAGAGCTCATCAAATGTAAATCTCCAAATGAAAAGAGATATTGAGTTGCAAAAGCCTGTCGCACATACTAGTATTCGACTAGGAAAAAGGGAAAGCGACCAAAAATTAACGTGAATGTTTATTCAAAAAGCCAAAGGCTTGTTCATTAAAGTGAATTGTCGAATATCACTCTCACAATGAGAGGTAATTGTCTCAAAAGGATCAAAAAGATCAAATATTATGATTGAAAGTGGAGTCCAATGTAAAGCTCCAAGATATGTCATCAAGTTTTGTGGGAGGTCATATATACATATTTCTATAATTGAGATAGATCACATAATCTAGTGCTAATTGTGCATGCCTTGGTTGAATTGATCATTGAAACTTCACTTTAGACTACGGACTATCTCATTGTTGATATCCACACACAACACACAAGTTTATGTTCATTAAATGCCATATTCATTTGTGTGATTGTACTTGTTGAAATGTGTTTTTACATACTCAATCTTTGTTGATTCAAGCCCAAAAAGATTTTTGAGCATTTTAGGTGTTTTTGGAAAGTATTTTGTTCTTAAAAATTGAAAATTTCAAAAATTCACTTTTGCCTTGTTTTGGCGACTCAGTCGCGGGTTAGTCAAGTCGCGGGCCTCAGTCGCGTGTTCACGGGTCTTGTTTGGCGACTTGTTCGCGAGTGAAAGGTCCAGTTGCGTGGGTTACTCAGAGATTTTCGCGGCTCAGCTCGCGACTCCCTCGCGGGTAGACCTTCCAGTCGCGAAAAACACTTAGAAAATTTTTCAAAATTTTGTCTTTGAGTGTTTTGGCGGCTTGACCTGGCGTCTTGTTGGCGACTCACTTCAGTCGCGAAAATCGCGTGTTCTAGAAAAAGAGCTCATTTTCAACACTTTTCTCAAAAAGGGGTTTTCACTTGTCTGTCTTGCACTCTGTGTTTGTTCATTTTCTGATCCTTCTTTCACTTTTGCATCTTGACTGTGGTAATCTTCAAACTCTTTCAACAACTTGTTACCATTCATTCTATCTTCAAGGAAAGGTATGGGTTTTGTTCTCTACTCTGTGTGTTGCTTTTTCCTCACAATTGTTTGTGTTCTCCTTGGTATTCATATTTCTCTTACCTGTTTTTGATAACTCGAGTGTATGATGTTCTCATTTTTGTGTGGTTTTAATCTGACCCACTCTATTGTGCAGCTACATTTGGGTCATTTTTGGCCCTCATTGCTATTTTCTGAGCATTCCCATCTAGCTTTTAGGGTTTCTTCATTATCCCTAACTTGATGCTAATAATATCTGTTGGATTGTGCTCTTTCTTTTCCTCTATTCATGTTTCAGACTGGAAATGTCACCATTCAAGAAAGCAGCTGTGAAAGGAGGTGGGTCCAAAGGAAAGGAACCTGTCATTGATGTAGATGACTACACACCTCAAACAAAAGGGACTCGCTCTTACTCAAAGGGTTTCGATCCCAACAAGTTCAGATCCTATGCTGCCTTTCAGTCTCATGAGAATTATTTCAGACATGCTACACTTTTACTGGAAAGACCTTTCGACCAATCATCATTTCACGACACTGACATTCCAAAATGGTTTGCTCACAAGGATTGGAATTACCTTCTCTCTGATCTGGATGACGCATATGAGAATTTCGTAAAGGAATTCTTTGCCGACGCGATTGTTGAAGGAGAAGAACTTAAGTGCTGGGTTCGGAAAAAGAGTTTTTCAGTCTCTCCAGCATATTTGGCGGAGATCCTTCACATCAACCGACCACTACTTCGTCACTCACCGGTTTATGATGATCTCTGTCCTGATGAGGAACTCCTTAAGGAGAGTCTTGGACAAGACTTGGAATTCTCATCCAATGGAAACTCCGTCAGTGTTTCCTCTCTTCCTCCAAAACTGAGAGTACTTACAATTGTGATGTTTCACAATTTGTACCCCTTATCAAGCACTGGGTATATGAACCTCGGACGTGCTTTGTTTCTTCATGATCTAATCTCTGATGTAGAAATTGACATCTGTGCTCATATCTTTCATGTTCTGCGCAAGACGGTTCTACGAACTGAGTCTCGAATGTGCATTCCTTTCTGTTGTCTCATTTCAAGGATCTTGAAGCTCAAGGGAATTTATCCAATGGCAGATGAATCTCCTCACTCAAAACCGAGTCCAATCAACATGTGTACATTCAATGCAAGCATTGGACATAGTCGGAAGAGAGCCAAACCAGAAACTTCTGCATCTCACAGTGGCTCTCATTTCAGCACTCTTTCCCTTGATGAAAAACTTGATCACATTGTATCCTCTGTACACGAGTTGAATACAAAGATGTCTGGACTCACATCTACTCTACACCATCACAGCACTCGATGGGATATGAAGTTTACCTCACTTCAAACTCAATTGGATCAGATTCAGAGAAGGCTAGAAGAGAATGTATGGCCTATTCCATGACAAAAAAGGGGAGTGATAGCCTGATCAGAGGGGGAGGATATTGCCTAAGGGGGAGTGTTTCTGCATTCTTCTTCAGTTTAAGTTGTTATATTGTAGTTGATATATTGTTGATGTTATTCAGTTTATTTTGAGTCTTGTACCCATGTTGCTTTTGTAAGCTTTTAGGGTTATGTTTTATGCATAGTATGTAGGCTTTATGGTTTGTACCATGCTTTATGCAACCTTTTATGCTTTGTTTAAATCAGTACTTCTATATAAATGTATTGCATTTTCCTTTAAGTACTGTCACTCTTGTGCCCTTGTAGGATTGTTCCTAGATGCATATACTTAGTGTATTATGCATTGGTTGAGTGTTTGGCATGCAAGTGACTTGCATTGAGCTTGTTAGCTTGTATGTCCTAGTGTTCATTCCAAGTGTGAATGAGCATTGTGGTCACTACCTTGTAGTGGTTACTTGGTTGATCAAGCCATGGTTTGTTTCTTAACTCCATCTTTACTTGATCACATTTTGCCTGTTTCATATGCATTTCACGATTTTCTGCTTACAATGATCATAGTGTATTGTTGTGTTTCAGGAGTCTTATGTTCATATGATTCAAGTGCTTCACAGCTTCTAGAGTTAGGTGTGAGTGAGTTTTGCTCAACTGTTCCCAACTCACATGTTAAGTCTAGAGTCTGTTTTAGGGTTTTGTCACGGAATAGCCAAAGGGGGAGATTGTAAGGTTGAATTTATTCAACTATCTAATTGGCTTTATTCCGTGCCAAATTTGCTTGTATTTCAGCATTTAGTAACCCTGTATTTAGGTGGGCTTGTTGTAAGGGTAGTGAGTGAGATAGAGTGAAGATTGTTCAAGAGTGTGCAAGAAAACAGAGACTCGCGGCTGGATCTCGCGGGTGACACGCGGCTACAAGCCGCCAGACGCAGCACACGTGCCAAGCATGCCAGAACGTGAACAGTCATGCTAGCTGGAGCACTACAGGACAAAACATGACAACTGGCCATACGGTTATCTCGCGACTGGATCTCGCGACTCAGTCAAGTCGCGAGGCCAAGCCGCGAGCCAGCCCTGTTTTGAAAAACCTGACGTTTCACATTCTCCTCTCACCTCAGTATAAATACCCCTTATACCCACAAATGAGAGAGAGCTTCTAGAGAGAATTTTGAGAGAGAAACCCTAGAGTAAAACAAGATTGATTCATCTACAATCTTTACATAAGGGTCTCTTCAAATTCCTCAACTCTCTTCCTCTCCATTGCCAAACCCTTGAGAGACTTTTTACCAAAACCTTGTTCTCACCATATCCATTACTGTGAGAGGGTTATTTGGTGTTCTGGGAAGCAGTTAGGAAGGAACCAATCTTCATTGGTTGATGCTATGGTCTAGTAGCGGAATCCGGGAAGCTAGAAAAGAAAAAGGTTCGGCGCAACCTCGTTGGAGCAAGAAGCTTGGAGGGCTTAGGTGCACTGGGTAGATTAGGCTTGGAGGGTCTATTGCTGTCCATGTATCACAACTACATTTTCTAGTGGATTGTTTACCGCTTGGAGGGCGGCGGAGAGGTTTTACGCCTAGAGTTTCGGTTTCCTCTTCGATAACACATCGCATGTTGTCTTTGTGTTTGCATCTTCCTTCCCTTTTATCTTTGCCGTTTATTATCTGTTGTGGGTTGTGATTTTAATTTGGTTTAGATAGTTTTGTCCAATTCTACATTATAGCTTATGTTCATTTTCCGCACACTATTTGTTTGACATAAAGTTTGAATTGGTTAATTTGTTAATTGGGGGTCTAAACGTTCAAGGGTGTTTTACACTATTTGAACTTTCATCACCAATAAAAGCTAAAGAAATTTTTGTCCAATCAACTAATTTTAGACCCAACCCATAAAATTTAAACAAAACCAGCCTAATTTTACACGTCAAATTCCCAAAAAAAAAAAAAAAATTTGAGAAAGAGGGAGATCAGAGACGCTTGCGGCTTATGAGTTGTGACTCCTGAGGACTGAAGCGTGACCGCGTGAGGCAGAGTAGTGAAACTAAGCAGAGGCAAGATGACACTAGCCACCAGATTTGAGCAAAGCAACACGGCATTGACACGGTATTTCTCTGTCTCATCTGGGCAGAGGCACCTCTCTAATTATGATTCTCTCTATAAGACCATTTTTAACTCTCTGATACATGACGACCCAGTGGTGCTGTACTACTGTCTCTATGAGCTCAGTTACTTTTTGAATTCTTTTATTAGTTGTTTATAACTTATATTAATAGACAGTAAAGCATTATTTCAACTTAATGGTAGAACTTAGAAGAGTGTAGAACTATGTAGAAGAACTACAAAACTTTAGGGACGGTTTGATAGACTTGTTTAAAAACATATTTTCAGCTTTTAAACAACATTACACACTTTTTCACACATTTTTTCACCCACACGTATTTTCAAAAAAACTGAAAATTATTTTTTAAATACACGTACTAAACGGGCCCTAACTCTTGAGCCAAAGAATAAAATTTAAAAAAAAAAGGATAAATATTTGGATTTTTGGAGCATATAATTGGTTAAATTAGTGGTAACAATGAGAGCAATAAATGAATGATAGGTGTCATGTAGGCAAGAGGGGTGTGAATTTTGTCTTTTACTTTAGTTGAATAATTAATTGGATGATAAGATAAAAGTGTAACAAAAATAAATAATTATTTAGAAATAATAAATTAAGAATAGATAAATTTATAAAGGGAAAATTAATAATTTTATAAATTGAAGGGTACTAAATTTATAATTGGTGCATAATGCATATTGGCCACATTCTTAAATTCTTATTTACTTGGTAAATAATTAGACATATGATGAGTTAATGAATATTTTTAGTGCATCATACATTGTAATGCATCAAAAAATAATTATTTTGTATCTTTTCATTTGCTCATAGTTTGTCAATACTAAATGGATGTTAGTATGGATTTTAAAATTATTATTATTCATACTTCACTCCCCCTTAATCAGAATCCTGGCTCCGTCCTTGTCTGTAATATACTAGATTATACAAGTGTTAATTATAGATTTGTATATTCATATGAAGAGGAATATGTTCAAAACATGAAAAGCCAACCACATAATAAAAAATTATCACATCCAAATTCATGTATCAAGAAAAGAAAAAGGTTTGAGGCTTGACAAGATGATGTCAATTTCTAAAGAAAATGTTGAAGAGATTGAGGAAAATCAAGTTTTTCTATCACAAGTTGAAAATTTTTGTGAAGATAACTTGCATAAAAATTATTTTGAAGTCAGTGCAGCAAAAGATGGGTATTTTTAATAAAGTTAGTGAAAATTACATCGAAGTAGGTGATTGTGAGGTAAAAATTGTAGAGAATATTGTTCAAGATCTAGATGAAACCAAATCAAGTGATTGCAAATCTCATGTTGACTGTTCTGCATTCAAAGCTAAAAAAATGATGTTTTAACTTTTAACCATGTAATCTTTTTTATTTAATTTTTAAAGGAATCAATGAAGCCATTGCTGAAGGTTTAGAAATTTCCTTGGAGCTATTATGTTAATGGAAAATGTAGTTTTTTTCAGCTTTCATTGATAGACTCAATTTATTGCAGCTACCATTCATTTAATAATATATAAAGTGAGCTGCGCAATCAGCACTATAATTTGACTCGTCTCAAAGGGACATTAGTAATGTGCGTATGATGAATCCAAAGCAATATGGTCAATCAACATGATGAAATAATATTGAAAATGTTGAGCAAGAAAGTTAAAAGGTGAATGTATAAAATTGAGTACATTACTCGTGTGTGGTGCACGTACATACTTCGCTGCATGGAAAGGTCTGCTTAGGGCATGGTGCACTTTGGATTTTTGGCTCGAAAGGGCTGCTGTTCAATTGAAGGTTAAGCATTCCTGAGCATGCACTGCTATTGATCCACCAGCCTAATGACAGCCCCTTATTCTTTTCTTTTCTTTTCTTTTCTTTTCTTTTTTTTGGATAGGTAGATAGTTGAGAGCGAGGAGGATTTTTTTTTTTTTTTTTTTTTTTTTTTTTTAACATAGAATGACAGCCCCTTATTTTGAATATTATGTATTGAGTTTCATGGTTTGAATCCATAGCCCTGTATGGTTGACACTTTTACAGAGTTCATGCAGGAATTGTAGATTGTATTTTCACTTGTTTTAACTTTTAAGTCTAAGATGATAAAATTAATTGGTTTAAAACTTGTCAAGATGATTTCCTTATATTTGAATAGTCAACTAATTTCCAAATGGAATTGAATAGTAATAGACTATTGAGTATTGACTTTGAGTTTTTAGAAAAGCATTTAGCCGTTATGAGTTGAGAGGTCTTCTTTGCTTATCTCTAAATCTTTTAGTTCTCTAATTATGAGATTCAAATCAGAATTAGAGAGTGAGTGAGAGAGAAGAGAGAGAGTGCATTAGGGCTTGATACAAAGAAAGTAAGAAAATAAAATTTTTTGAGTATTTTGGATTTATTGCATATGATGAAAAAGGAAACAATCATAACAAATATATATATATATATATATATATATATAAAGCAAATAAAACATATAAGAAAAATGATTTTTGTCTTTTAGATTGACGAAAGAGTGCGGTCAAAATCAAGCTCAAAGAGCTATTTGTGTGAGGTATGTGTCCTTCACCTTTTCTTGTTTTCCTTTACGTTTCAATCATGTTTTATAGTAAGGGATTATTGCCTTTTTATAGTTAGGAGCATGCTAGGTTAGGTTAATTTCAGTTTTGGTTGTTGTTTTGTTTGCTCTTTGCTTGCGTGTTTTTGGGCAAGGATGAGCGTGCATGTGTACATATCCTTATGAATATGCATACGCATGTTTAGGCATGCACGCACCTGGTTTATTTTAGAATAAAGTTTGAAACCCTTCAAACTCTCACTAAAACATTAACATGGCTGTATATTTTGAAAATCTAATCGTTGAATTGTATATTCTTTATATATTAAACATGCATGTCAAATTCGCTCAAATCAGATGTTAATTACTATTCGATCCATAAACGTATTTTTTATTCATAATTTAAGACTATAAAAAATTAAAATTTAAACATTTGATTGATGACACAACTATTAATCTTTAATTTTTTTGAAATTTTACAATCATAAAAGATATAATAAGAAAATGCAATCTAATTTTCAAAATTCACATCCAATTAAAAAATGTATAGGTTTATAAAATAAAATTAAAAAATGAATAAGAAGTTTGAAGAATTTCTTTCTATTTCTTTTTACTTTATTTAAATAAATAAATAAAAACAGTATGTTTTTCCCTTTTTTAAATTCTAGTTAAATTAATAAAACGGGTAAATTATATATATGGTCTCTAACTTTTAGGGTATATGTCAATTTAGTTTTTGACCTTTTAAATGTGTTAATTTAGTCCCTAACATTTTAGTATTATGTCAAAATGATCATTGCAGTTAAGTGATGGATGAAAAATGTTGACTTAACTAACGGCTAAAATAAAATTTGATTTTTGTGACACCTAATATGTCATGTGGACAATTAAAAAAAGAAAAAGAAAAACAGGTTCGATTTATCAGTAGAACAAGATGGGCGTCAATTCATAACCATCAATATTGAGCAACGATCTTGACGAGCAAATCGCACAACTCATGGACTGCAAGCCACTCTCGAGCAACAGGTTCCATTCTATTAATTTTTTTGTGTAAACAATAAAAAGAAATTTACGATTTGTTTGGTTACAAAGAAAGCACAAGGCAAACGATAACAAATTAGAGTTTATTTGAATAGTAGCAAAATATTAGCTAGATTATAAATCTACTCTGGCTTTGGTGCAGGTGAGAAGGCTAAGTAGATACTAGACACTAATGGAAGAAAGCAATGTTCAGATGGCAATGACTATCCTTTGCTTTTCAAAATTTTAGCCTTTTGTTTCTTTCATTGGCAGACTGTGTGGTGCCATTCTGATAATGCTACAGATCAGCAGTAGCATTGATGACGGGGATGAGCTTCAGAAGTTTGCGTGGTGCCCACTTGAAAGTAATGATTAATTTTCATCCATGGGATTGAGATTGTGAATTTAGACTTACTTGACATTCTCAGCTGATAGTACATTTAGAGAAGAAGATATGTCCAATTAATTGGACAAAGTTTGGCTACAAACTTAGTTATAACCTAAGGCTAGCCCAATTAGATAATCAGTTGTTTATTTAATAAGAGTTATTAAATAAACTAACTGCCTTTTGACAGTTTTAAAAACGTACGTACAATAAAAGGAGAAACAAGACAATTTTCTTAAAAACATATTCTCTTGAACAAGTGCATACATAACTGATTGAGAGATCATACATCTTGAGCATCTGTGGAATTGGGGTGAAGAGTGAAGGTCTTCCCAAGTTCGAAGTTCTTTTATTTTGAATTTCACTCCATCAAGGTACATCTTTCTATTCTTTGTTTCTAAAATTCTAGATATTCCATGTTATCTTACATGAATGAACAAGATACTTGTGTTGCTTCCACTGTATGTTTTGTATGAGATGTAAAACCAGTTTTTCCAACAATTGGTATCAGAGCCAGGTTCAATATCATGCTTGTATAACATGTGATTAAGTTTTAGAATTAAAGAAAACGGTTTTCTTGGTGTTCCAAAATTCTGCAGTAATTTTTCTACATAATTTTGTTTTAGAAATATTGTTCAATAAACCTATGTGCTGTGATAGAAATATGTGATATATTTATTGAAATTACGGATACTGTGGCTTCGGTCTCGCATATATATATATATATATATATATATATAAAATTTTATATGGGTACGAACTTGATTCGTTAAAGCCATAGTTACATATGCACACCGCTAATGAGATTCTAGGTTTACTATGAGATATGATATAACTACTTTGCTTTATCATATAATAGTTGAAGCACTAGAATCCTTGTTATGATACTGATATACCTATGGAATTATGTGCTTTGACATCATCCGCATGCTTTTATATATTTAGATTAAATGAATATGTATAGATTCATGTGCCGATATATAAACTATTGTTTTCTAACTACTGGTTTTTCATATCAGTTCATGATTATACATATTAATATAGGCGTGACGTAACTTTGAGATTAGGATTTTATGATTTATAGTGTTCCTAGCATTTTAGGGTTCTTGATCATGATCTTGAAACCCTTAATGCTTGATCTATAAATCTTCTTTTATAAAATCAAAAAGTGTTTTTGATAGTGCAAATAATCTAGCAAATCCCTTTACGAAAGCCTTGCCCCGAAGGACTTTTGAGTCACATTTGGAGGGAATGGGAGTTAGATTGGTACGCAATAGTCTTTAAGGGCAAGTGGGAGATTGTTAGGATTAGTGTCCTAAAATCCTATTGTACAATGCTATGTATGATATTATGTATGACATTATGTTATAAATAATGAAAAAACTTTTTCGCCAGTAGCTATGCTTAAATCTATCATAATTCTCTTATCCATTGTTGCTTATTTTAATTATGAAATTTGGCAAATGGATGTCAAGAATGCTTTTCTAAATGGCAATCTTGAAGAAGAAATTTATATGAAGCAACCAGAAGGATTCATAGCAAAGAACCAAGAGCATATTGTATGCACATTCTCAAAAAAAAAAAAAGCATATTGTATGCAAATTAAAAAGGTCCATATATTTATAGACTTAAGCAAGCATCTAGGTCATGGAACATCAGGTTTGATTAAGCAATCAAATCATTGGTTTTGAACAAAATCTTGATGAACCATGTGTGTACAAGAGACATCAAGATAAAGTAGTAATTTTCCTAGTGTTTTATGTTGATGACATCCTACTCATTGGGAATGATGTAAGGGTAATGTCATCAGTTAAGATTTGGTTGTCAAGCCAATTTGATAAGAAGGACTTGGGTGAAGCAAGCTATATCCTAGAGATTAAGCTTTGGCGAGATCGAAAGAATAGGATATTAGGCTTATCTCAAGCTGGATATATAGATAAGATTCTAGTAAGGTTTAGCATGCAAAACTTCAAGAAATGATTACTCCCTTTTAGGCATGAAGTTCCTCTACCTGATGACCAAAGGCCTAAGACTTCTGAAGAGGAAAAGATTATGAGACAAATTCCCTATGCTTCAGTAGTGGGAAGTCTCATGTATGTCATGCTATGTACTAGGCTAGATATTTGTTATTTAGTTGGCATGGTCAGCCGATATCAATCAAATCCAGGACCAAAACATTGGCAAGCTGTAAAGCATATTCTCAAGTATCTAAGGAGAATGAAGGACTATATGCTTGTTTACCATTGTGAGGATTTGATACCTATTGGTTACACAGATTCTGATTTTCAGTCAGATCTTGATTTCAGAAAGTCCACTTTAGGTTATGTGTTCACCTTGGAAGGTGGGGCCATTAGTTGGAGCAATGTCAAACAATCTTGTATTGCTGACTCCACCATGGAAACTGAATATGTTGCTGCTTGTAAAGTAGCAAAGGAAGCTATTTGGCTCAAGAAATTCCTTTCTGATCTTGGTGTTATAAGAATGGAACAAGTTCCAATCACATTGTTTTGTGACAATAATGGAGCAATTGCACAATCCAAGGATCCAAAGAATCATTAGAAAGGAAAGCACATAGAAAGAAAGTATCATATTATTCGAGACATTGTGATCCGAGGAGATGTGGTAGTAGCAAAGATTGAAGGTATTCTCAAGTCTTATTTTTGAATTTTATTGCACCAAGGTACGCTTTCTCTTCTTTGTTCTAGGATTCAAGATTACATGTTATCTCTCTTGAATGAAGTAGATCCTTGTGTTGCTTCCGCTGTGGTTTTTGTATGAGATGCAAATAATCTTTTTAAAATTTTGTAAGCATGGAGGATACAAGTAGAAAATGCAATCCAATGATGGATTTGTCAAAATTCATATCCAATAAAAAGATATTGAGTGATGTTATAGCCTTAGAGTATAACTAAGTTTGTAGCCAAATTTTGTCCCAATTACTTTAGCTAATTTTTTTTTTGGCACGTCTGGTTTCTTTTTGTGTGATTGTGTGGTTTTTTGAAGCAAGATGTGAGGATTCCATACCAACAGAAGCAAATGTTTATATTTGTTACATTTGTTTATCTAGAGAGCACAGATCGTAAAGATGATTTTGGCGAAATGAAGGCCCCGTTTGGTACATCCACTCGAACACATGTTTTCAGTTTTTAAACAACATTACACGTATTTTCACACATGTTTTCAAACAACAAAACACATGTTTTTAAGTACATGTACCAAACACCTCTGAAACCTTCATTTTGTTTGTGACTCGCGAGTGCATATCAAATTATCAACTCAATTGAGTGGTAATGGCCGAGTTTGTGTTTCCTTGTGATTTCAGGGATTTGAATCCCAATTGTATTGTTTTAAATGGATTGAGTTTTGTTTTAGGCCATGTGGCAGTCCACGTGGCATCCTAAGTGACAAAAAATTATTTTTTATTTTAGCTATTAGTCACGTTAGCATTTTTTATTCATCACTTAATGGTATAGACCATTTGACACAATACAAAAAGGTTATGAACCAAATTGACACATTTAAAAGATTATGAACTAAATTGACATATAGCCTAAAGTTTAAGGACCAAATATGTAATTTACCCTAATAAAAATAAAAATAAAGAAAAAGATGTAAGAAAATTTTATACAAATAGCTATAAATCATTGTTAACAAAATTTGCAATGTTTGGAGGAATAGACTTTATCCAAACTTAAAAATAAAATAAAAAAAAAATAAAAAAAAATAAAAAGATAACATTGCGGCTTCTATCTAAAGCATTTGCTTGTCTTGCCTAAAGGTACAAAAGAATGACCAACTTTGAAAAGAGTTTACAATCGCAACAATTTCACAGTAAATTCTAGGTAATAAATTGTTATGAATTCTAATTTAAATCTACAAGTTAAATTACTTTTTTTTTTGTGGGTTCCAGTTAACTCAATTATTAAAGTCTCTGATGGCTGAATAAAAGATCTGAGATTCAATTCCTGCTTACACAAAAAACCAATTGATCTCTTTGTCTGATAATAAAAGATATGGTTGAAACTCTTTAAAAAAATAAATTACTTTTTTTTTTTTGGGGGGCATATTTATAGCAGCGGCAACATCACATCTAGAAATTGTTACGAAAGTGTCGTAATAATTTTCAAACTCAACGAGAATTGAGCAAAGTTAGGCAGTTATTGAAACAGAACTGGACTCAAAACCAAGAGTTGAAGCCCAGATATTGAAAAGGCCTGGACCCAGATGAGAGTCCAATAGATCTGCTTCACCTTCACTTTTCGGTCTCTATCTTTTTCTTTTCTTTTTTCTTTTTTGAGGAAGATTTTCTTTTTTAATTGAAGTGGCGTGTCTGTCCTCTGTCGTGACCAAAAATACCGAAAAAAAAAACATATAGCATTTTATAATTATTGAAGGGAAGGGATTAAGATTATTTGGTTTTTGCTTCTTCCCGAGTTTCCAAACTCCGAAGTCGTACGCAGATTCCAAAACACAACACAAACTCAATCTGAACTTTGTTTTGTGTTGGCTTTTTGGTTTTCTATGTGAATAAACGATTAACAATCACACCCATCTATCTAATTCAATTCTAAATCCCAAAACCACAATCGTTATTATTAGAAGATTCAGTTTCAGAAATTTTTTTCTCAGGTAACCACTCCTTTTCTTCCTAAATTTTCTCTCTTTTCTTATATATTATGGGATTTTATTTATGTTAATGTTTGGTTTTGAATTATAGGGTCATTAAATTATGTGCCTGCTTGTAATAACTTGGGATTTTCCTTTTTGCTTTTCTTGTTTTATTATGTCTTTGAATTGGATGATTTTAATGGATAATTAAAATCAGTTTCTCTGGCAATTGTTATGACGCTTTCAGATCCTAATCACTCTCTTTTTTTTCTGGGTTCTATTTAGTTTAATTTTATGTTAATAAATATTAGTATATGTATATCAGATCTCTGCGAGTTTTGAGGAATTAGTGTTATTTGGGAACCTAGGAAAGTGAGCTCAAGGGATTAAGGTGTGGGCTCTGTGTTTCTCAATGAATCCCAGGTAGTGGTCACAGTAAATACTGCTCGATTGGTGTATGACTGAGTTTATCTATGTATGTATATAATGGTAAATTTGGAAGGGCAGGCTTTGCTGTGGGTGGAGTTACTGAGAGGATGTTGCAAGGCAATTTAATTGGTTAGCTAGTAGAAAAATGCTACAAACCGTGACGTTTGTGGCCACCCCAGATGAAGAATATGTTGGACATCTAATGTATCCATCAAAAAAGAATTTAGTAGGGCATTGCCAATGCCCAATATTCATGCTATAGAATTTTTTATTTTTTTGATAGGTATAGAAAGTTTATGTTCACGGTGTTGAACAAATTGTACTTGAGCAAATTGTTCATGCCATAGAATATTTATGCAGTCATTGACTCATTGTCAAGGGTGTAAGTCATTCATATTGTTACTCAGAGTCTTAAGTATTTCCTGGAAGTCGAGAAAACAGGTGTTTTGAGTCAAAAAGAAAAAAAAAAAGTAGAGTTGGGTTTTTCTATGTAACTTTAGAATTTGGTAATTGGTTGGCCGCCGTGTTAGCTATTTGGAGGTTGCATGCCCTTACTAGAGACATAAAGATTATAGGTTAACACATGGCTAAATGTTTGGTAACTGGTTGAGAATAGATGTCATTAATTCTACTACTTTGGTCTATAAAGTGTTTGGATATACAAGTTGAAGTTGCTAAATGACAAGGCCTTAAACAACATGGGTTAACATGGCTAAATGTTGAAAAAGAATGACTTTAGAATTTAGATTGAGTTTGATGGGAAACATTTCATTTAAGTCAACCTGTCTTGTTGGGGTTAAGGCTTTTTTAAGTTAAGGTGCTCCCACCAAGATAGGGAAAGAAGAAGTTATTCAGAGTGCACAATTTTGGAAATTGAAGTTGTTAAATAAGAATGAGAGGAATTTGTACTCTTTGGAGTTCTGGCTTATACTAGTGGATGTAATTTGTTCTGTGGATTTTTTTTTTTATTGGTAAGTTACACTCTCCCAGTGGTCTTAAGCCCACGATCTCACCCTCTATCCCATTATCATGGGGAGAGGAATTGCTAGGTGAGCTACAGCTTATTGTCATTATGTGGAACGATTTATTTTCCATACATTCATTCTCCTATTCTTGGTATAGATTCTTACCTAAGATAGTTGAACCTGACCGATTTAATATAATATTTATAGTATGACAACCTTGAGAACACATATTTTTACTAGTTTTAATGTATACTTTTTCCAGTTTTAAAAATTATGGATTTGCTTCCTTATGTTATTTGCATATAATCCAGTTCTCTTGGCTTCTTTTTGGAAATTATTTCTATTTTTACCTCTGGATTGCAGATAAAGACTAAAATTTGGGTTGCTTCTGTGAGCCGATCCCATTATTGTACGACGCTTCATGACTAGGTAATGAAGGGTTTCTGTGAGAGAGCTGTTGCTTCAAAATGTTCTTCTAAAAGTTTAACTGATACCTCAAATAATAGTCCACCGCCTGTTTGTTCAGACCCAGAATCCAGTGATAGTAAGTTCACTAAGGCCTCCGTATGGTCAAATTTCGTTTCATCTGCTCTCTCAATCTTTGAAACACATAGTGAGGCGTTACCTTGTGAAAACAAGGCAGTTCTTAGTGGTTCATCGGCTTGTGAAAAGAAGGCAGCTCATGCTAAACAGAATGGGTGGACAGCAGCTGTAAGAAAAGCTGTGGCTAGTGGCTCAATGAGGAGAATTCAGGAGCGTGTACTAGGGTTAAGTAGGACTGGCATCTCTAGCTCAACAAGTGACATATGGCTTTTAGGTGTGTGCTATAGAATGTCACAGGATGAGTCATCTGGAGATGCTGATACTAGCAATGGATTAGCCAGATTTGAACAAGATTTTTCATCGCGAATTTTGACAACATATCGAAAAGGTTTGGTTAATAGAATATTATCCTTTTTTTGATGTATCTAGAAAGAAAGCTTGTGTAAATTGGAATCACTGGAATGAAACTACTAATCTCTGTTTTTCTACAGGTTTCAATGCTATTGGAGAATCAAAGTATACCAGTGATGTAAGCTGGGGTTGCATGCTTCGCAGTAGTCAGATGCTTGTTGCTCAGGTATGGTTCTGCTTTATTTTTTCCTTATTCAGGTTAATTAGCCATGATATTGTTACTTGTTATAATAATGCCCTTTGTTAAAAAAAATAAAATAAAAATTCTATTTGGTCTATATGACTGGTTTTAATCTGTGCAGGCATTGGTTTTTCATCGATTAGGGAGATCCTGGAGAAAACCTCTGCAAAAGGTGAGGTGAATGGTATAGAAATGTGATACTCACAAATCAATTTTAGTTGCCTAGTATGTATCTTATTTATGGTTTCTTTTGTATCATATGCAGCCATTCAATCAAGAATATATTGAGATTCTGCACTTTTTTGGTGATTCTGAGGCATCGCCTTTCTCTATCCACAATCTTCTTTTAGCTGGAAAGGCTTATAACCTTGCTGCTGGGTCATGGGTGGGCCCTTATGCCATGTGTCGCACATGGGAAACTCTGGCCAGATGTAAAAGGGAGTCAACTGACCTTGAGGACCAGCAACTTCCCATGGCTGTTTATGTTGTTTCTGGAGATGAAGATGGGGAACGAGGTGGAGCTCCAGTTCTTTGCATCGAAGATGCCTCAAGACATTGTTTTGAGTTTTCAAGAGGTCAAGTTGATTGGACGCCCATTCTTTTATTGGTTCCTTTGGTTCTTGGACTTGAAAAGGTCAATCCCAGGTTCGTAAAGTTACAGCATTTTGTACTTAATACTCCTTATCTTCAATCTAGGTTGTCCTGGGAAGTTGTAGAATCTAATTCAGCATAGCTATTTCAAGCTGTGGTATAGTATTAATTAGTTATGGTTGAGCTGGGATTTTATAGCCACTTGGTTCCTTATATTGCAAGCCATGAGGTTGCATTTATTAGCTCCTCAATATCTTGAAACTTTGGTTGTTACTTCTTTACTTGATTGATATTTTTGTTATTTGATATGCATTTTAGGTTATTTTAGTCATGAGCTTCAAGATTGTGTTCCTACAAGGCTTTGCTTTTCACCATTTTTGCATACCACTGCCAAAAGGCTTGAACTGCAACTATATTATTTAGTGTATACATCAGATAATATACTTTTTTCCAGGAACTTAGGAAGACTTCTGCAGTTTATTCATGACCATAAATTGTTTCACCCTTCGGGGATGAATGCCCTTGGATTACTTAGCAATTGTTTCTAGCAAGTGGGGTCAGTTGCCTGTAGATTTTACTGTCTAAAGGGAAACCATTTGCGTCCAAAGGGCTCTTTAGAATATTTAGGAAAAAAAATGGACAATTGGAGATTCCAAGGAACACCTAGTATCCCTTATGGCTTTGCTTTTCACCATTTTTGCATACCTCTGCCAAAAGGCTTGAACTGCAACTATATTATTTAGTGTATACATCAGATAATATACTTTTTTCCAGGAACTTAGGAAGACTTCTGCAGTTTCTTCATGACCATAAATTGTTTCACCCTTCGGGGATGAATGCCCTTGGATTACTTAGCAATTGGTTCTGGCAAGTGAGATCAGTTGCCTATAGATTTTACTGTCTAAAGGGAAACCATTTGCGTCCAAAGGGCTCTTTAGAATATTTAGGAAAAAAAATGGACAATTGGAGATTCCAAGGAACACCTAGTATCCCTTATGGCTATATATTTTTAGTTAGTTAGTTAATATTTTTAAGCATGTTATATATTTTAGCTATATTTTATGTTTACTTTAGGTATACTATATTACATCTGACTTGCCAAGAGCCCTATTGCTCAACTGCATGGCACATTCTGGTGTTTCCAACGAAAACTTCTAGGGTTCAAATCACCCCTCCTACATTGTAACTATTGAGTTATCAAAAATATATACTAACTCCTGGCCACCAAACTGATTTCTGTTGGTGGGTTTTCTTACACCTGACAAAATACTCAACCAGTATTTGTAGAAGGCATGTCACCAAGGTATTTTGATAGTTGGGTTTTCTTACACCTGACCATCAAACTGAGTTTTACCATCTTTAAACCCACAGCCGATCTGCCCATGTCTTGAAACTGCTCGCGCAATGTTGGGATGAGTCAGGTTGAGTTGTGCAATGTTTTATCTGCCCTACACTTGGGTTTGTATAGTACTCTCTCCTCCCCATATTGTTAAGCCTATTTAGAAAATCTAATTTTTTAAGGGAACATCATTTAATGCATTGTCTTTTACATAAAAAGGTACAAGTTCCCAAAACTAATATCCCTAATTTAAACTTTAGTGAAAGATTAAGAGGACTTCATTTTAAGACATCCCAAATATGAAATAGAAGACTAACAATTTGGGATGGAGGGAATTTTTTTTTTTTTTTTCAAGGACATCATATGCACTTTTTTTTTTTGGTTTTAGGTAAAAAGTGGTTGGTTTTATGGGGAACACCTAGGTAGGCATATGCTAGGATGGGTGTTGTGGTTCATAAGCACATATTGTTAAGCTAAAGAGAAAATATAGAGTAGAAGATGGCATGCTTTGGGTGAGATAAATAGGAGTTGTGCTCTTCAAAGTTATTTATAATGTTTGTTAGAGACATGAACACAACTCAGGATCCACACAAGACTGAACTTGGTGACATGCCTTCTACGGTTCTACCACTTGTTTTAGGGGAGAGCAGATGCCATTTGGTCCAAAGACGATGGGGGTAACAATTAGTTCTTGAAGAAACATAAACCTGATTTGCCATATCTTCATTTCTCATGAACATGAGCAGACATTCGATGATGATCTCTTGTTTTATTAGTACTAGTATGTAACTCCGTGCATATGCACGGATACATTTAAAAAAAATCATAATTATATATATACATATATATATATATATATATATATAAAATTTAGAATCTAATTAGATCTAGACTCTTCTGTTTTTGCATTCAATAATTTACTTATCACAAAAATTAAAAAATTAGATGGAACACATGCACAAAATTGAACTCCAATTAAAATTCAATTTAGAATCTAATTGAATTTAGACTCTTTTTTTTTTTTTTTCTTTTTTTCTTTTTTTGCTTTTGCACATAATAATTCACTTGAAACACATTTAAAAATTAGATGAGACACGTAGCGCAAAATTAGACTTCTGTTTAGAATTTAATTAGATTTTCTCTTAGCTTTGGCTATTAATATATATATATATATATATATATATATATATATAAACTTGAATTGTTTTTAGTTATACAAAAAAAGGCTCATTAATATAAAATCATTCAAAAGTTATATTTTTTATAGTTTACTTATATTGGACTCCTCATTTTTTACACTAAATTAACTCATTTGACACAAAAATTTAAAAACTTAGATTAGATGGGACACATAGTACAAAATTAAACTCTAATTGAAATCTAATTTTTACATTGAATTAACTCACTTAGCACAAAAAATTAAAAACTTAGATTAGATAGGACACATGGCATAAAATTAGACTCTAATTTAATTCCAATTTGAAATCTAATTGGATTTTCTCTCAGCTTTACCTATTATTATATATATAGATTAGTGGGACCAGGAGATCTTTTGTAATCATGGCCTTGAGAATAAGTTTATACAGAAAATTCAACGGAGACATTGACTTGACAATAAAATCAGTGCACTTTAGAATTTACTATATCCTAACTGTTTTATTTTATTTTTATAAGTAATTCTGTTTTCTACCATATATGTTAATTGCTGAATGTTTCTTGTATTCTTTCCAGGTATATTCCATCATTGAGGGCAACTTTTATGTTTCCACAAAGCCTTGGCATCGTGGGTGGGAAGCCAGGGGCTTCAACTTACATCATTGGTGTGCAAGATGAAAAGGCTTTCTTCCTTGATCCACATGACGTTCAACCAGTATGTAGCATAACTATAATTAATTACTTTCTATAAATACTTGTATATGTACAAATTACATATTTTAGATTGATAAGAATATATTGAAAATAACACTTACCAAATAATAATTTATGAAAAAACTTAATGAAACTAAAAATAATAAAAAGTAGTGTTGATGTATTTTAAGTTCTAAGATACTACAGGAACGAGAGAGGCAGATTATTTGAAGCAACATGATGGCCTTTTATTGTGGAGAATATGGTCCTAGAAAGAGCTCAATTGAGAAAAATGAGTATTATTTTAGAACTTGGGATTTACTGTATCATTGGGTTTCCATAGCCCCAACTACTTTGTCAGTTGTGCTTTTTCTTTCCTAAATCATTTTTAATATCATGGCCAATGAGCTCTAGCTCTCAACTAGAACTACCTCTCCTTGTGAGAGTAAGGTAGAGGGTGAGGTTTTGCCCTTGTGGGTTCAAGATCCACCAGTTGCATATGTAACTTACATTGGGAAAAATATATATATATGTATATTTCTCACCACCTCTTCTCTTCTTACGTCTAAGTGCCAGTATGTCTGTCTTGATATGCAGGAAATGTGCTTAATATACTGGTGATCTACTTTCTAGGATGGATATTAATTGTAATGTAGTTGTGGTTGCATTCACGACTGACTAGTGTGTTTTTATTTTTGTTATCAGGTAGTTAGTATTGGTAGAAACGATCTAGAGGCTGATACTTCATCTTACCACTGCAAGTAAGATTATGAGACTTTATTGAGTATTTTCTGCTCTTGGTTTCTTCTTTATTTTGCTCTCTAATTCTCTGTCTCTTTCTCTCAGTATCATACGACACATATCATTAGACTCAATTGATTCATCCTTAGCATTTGGATTTTATTGCCGAGACAAAGGTTTGCTGATTGGGCCTGATTGAATTTCATGGTTCTGCTGGTTATATAGTTTAGGGAAAATCTTTTATTGACTTGGTTTTCTGTGTTTTTCTTGGTTGACAGATGATTTTGATGATTTTTGTCTTCGGGCTTCCAAGCTGGCAGATGAGTCAAATGGTGCTCCATTATTTACTGTGGCTCAGAAGCATAATTTGTCAAAGCCAGTTAGTCACCCTGAAGTGTCAGTTGATACTGATGGAGTTCAAAAGGATGAGTCCTTTGGTCTCGAGTCCATTGGTGATGCTGAGGGCCATTCGCATGAGGATGAGTGGCAACTCCTTTGATCAAAGATTAATTGGTACCGGGTTCCAATGTCTGAGGCCAGTATGGAGTTTGGAAAATTTGGTGCATGATTTGGCATGTGATGTGTCTTATGCCAATTCCACAGGCTTCTCATTAGCATTTCAGTGGTTGCCACGTTCAATTGATGGGAAATTCTGTGCCTTATTCCTCGAGCTTGTTGGATCTGACATTTGTAGAAAGTTACATTAAGTTATTACGATTCTTTTGTTGTTATTTAAATTCAAATTACTTTCAAATTGTTAATATGATTAATTAGGTGTAGATAATGTAGGTATTCCATTTATATTTTGAAAGTGTACCAGCTCTCTCTCTCTCTTTACTTGCCCTCTCCGAGTGGTATGCCATGACTGACCCTACCCAGCACGAAATAAGATCGTCTTCATTTCAAGTCAAATAAGTAGTTTCCATTTCACCGTCAAGATTTTATGATTTTGAGCTTTTTGCCAGTCCAAAACCGATTCTGTCCATTTATAACAGTGGATCTAGTTTGGATGCTCTCCAATTCCCACATAATTGGAGATGGTGACAGAAGATGGTGATTGTATCAGCGGTCAAAATTTAATGGCATCAGAAGGTCCTTGAATCAGTATGCTAATGATGCCTAATGGGTTCAACTGGACCTATTTATCTTCCCAAAAGGATATTGAATTGCCATTGTTAATTAACCATCTAAAGCCCATAGACACAAATTGAGCCTCCCACCATACAAGCAGCCCAAATTTTAGATTAAAGGCCTTGCTAGATCTAGCAACAAAATTCAATTTAGTTGGGTAAAATTTCCTAAAGGACCTGAGCCCATAGAAGGTGTTCGTCATTGATCTGCCTCAAGTATTGTTTAGTTTAGTCAAATGGGCAAGTTTCTTGAGAGAGCATGATGGAAAATTATTCAATTCTGTGATAGCTATACTCACCCTTCTCACGTGAATGGTGGATTTGACCCAAAAAATATTTAATTAGTTGAGCCTATTACTATGTGATAGTAGGGAAAATTGCTCCAAGATTACTAAAAAACTCATTAGCTTTTGGTAGTCTTTATTCCATTTCACTAGTTTTGTTTTCTTTCTTTTCCTAGTTTTTTTTTTTTTTTTTTTTTTAATAACTCAATAATCACAATAATGGAGAAGAGGAGATTTGAATCCCACTTCTCTTTATAAAAGAGGAGAAAATGCCACTAAGCTACAAAATTATTGTCTTTTTTTGTAGTTAAACCCCATTACACCTTTGGGATGATGAAATTATAGCCAAAAGGCCCAAAACATTTCCTTTTTCTTTGCTCTGTGTCTATGCTCACTATTGTTACTTTATGCGCAAAGCAATATCTTGTTTAACAATTAACACAGCTAAGAAACATTCTTGGACTACAATTTTCTACTTCGGCATTGCCGACCATATGTTGTATGTAGACTGGGCTGGATTTGGACTATTCCAAATCCAATCAACTGCAACAATGCAACCTTCAAGTGAACAAAATAACGCAAATAAATAAATGACAAATTTAGGTGCAATATATTAGGTTTTCAGTTGAATTTAGACACATAATTATATTGAGTTTAATTAAGTCTTAAAAAGATAGTATTATTTTTGTTTAATGATTAATGTAATTATGTATTTGAAGTTTTTTTTTTTTTTTTTTTTTTTTTTGAGGGGGTATTTGAAGTTAATTAGAAGAAAAAGTATAATGCACTGCAACTGTTGCATAAAAGAAGAGAGTGGTGTAATTTGTGAGGTCCAGAGTCAAACTCCTCATATGCGCAATGCACCTTTGTTGCTTTAAACTTTATTGCATGGAAGTTGGAACATGCAACATCATCCATATTATATTAACGTGTCTTTATTTCATGAACCTTTTTAGAGTGAGAGAGAGAGAGAGAAGTACTTGTATTGTATGTATGGTTCCGTTTGTTTTACCTGAAAACATTTTCTTTCCGGTCGTGGAATATTTTGAGGTGAAAACAATATTTTTCGGGAAAAAAAAAATGTTTCAGGTGTTTTTTGTATTCCTAAAAATGCTTCCAAAAAACTTACTTTTTACTACTTTCTCAAATTTTTTAGCTACCAAACAGAGATATAATAAACAAATTCCAACCCAAAAACATTTAAATAATGAAGAAATTTTTTTAAATTATAAAAAAAAAAAAAAAAAAAAAAGTAATGAAAGAGAGAGAGAGAGAGAGATGATAAATTGGTTTGGGAGAGATCAGCAGTAGCAAAGCTATTAGTGGATATCGACGGCAGCAAGGTGGTTGGGTTGATATCGACGGCCATAATGTGGTTGCGGCAAGATCAACTGAGAACAATGGGGGAAAGGGAGGTGGAGGTTGGGGTTGATGAGTTTTGGGTGAGGTATAAAATGTTTTGCATGAAAATAGAGGCATAAATCATTTTACGTCAAAAATATTTTCAAATTGATCAACAATTTTAGTTAACCAAATACTTGAAATTGAGGAAAATATTTTCAAAGGGAAACAAAAGTAGCCTCTCTCTCTCTCTCTCTCTCTCTCTCTCTCTCTCTATATATATATATATATATATATAACTCAGCGCTGTGTGTACAGAGCGGGCCACATTGTGAGAAATGAAATTAATATTCCAAAAAAAAAAAAAAAATTCCAGCAAATGAAAAAACATAGAGCAGCTTTGACATTGAGACAAATATAAGGTGCAACTATATGGATGGCTTTTATTTTTCATGGCATTAGACGAGTGATCGGTCCAACATTTAGGAAAATTGAAAAGTTTGCGGAAGTTTTTATTAAAACTAATTACAGAACGGCTTGAGAGTATCTCTTTTGTATACTTTGGATTGTCGGGCTTCTAAATCCTTGTAGAATAAATTAATTATACATGCTTTGCTTTAACTCCTCTTCAACTTAGCTCTTATAAGACATGGCAATTGCAAGTTAGTAGCGACATTCCATAAACATCAATTACCTAGCTAGGAACATTTTTATTTCCTTCTGGACTTTGGCCTCTATGATATTGAAAGGAACAAAGTGTTCTTCTGCCTAGAGTTTCAACCTTTTGGGTCTCATTTGAATTCTACTCAATCTCGGGGATGTCCCTAAACCCGTGTGTGTTGGAATTGGCCTTGGTCAAGTGGCCTAAGCCCCAAGATAAGGATGAGTTAAGCTTAGCTGAATACATACGGATTCCTCCTTATGGAACCTAAGGCAAACGGGTGGCATTGAATTAATCCAAGACCATTTTGTACTGTGGATATATGGATACACGCAAACATGGAATGGCAATAATTGTAGGAGTGGACTTCGCTTATGAGTTTTTTTTTGTTGTCGTAAAATTGGATGCTCTGGTTGTAATTTCCTTTCTCACTTTTGCTTTTATAGTTGACCCTAACTTGATGTTGTCGTAAAATTGCAGCGCAGGTTTCTATTGCATGATCCCTCACGCGGAAGTCCCACATGTGTTCAATAAGTAAATAGATGTGCTGGTAATTAACTTGGCTATTTTAGAGAGAAAACACAAGTCCAGGACTTTGTTTTGGAGGTATTTCTTCTTTTTAACTTGGCTAAATAGCAATAATTATTCTTAAGGGTAATTGCAGTTAACCCACCTGTGGTTTGACTAGTTTTAACTAAGCCACCTGTGTTTTAAAAAGTGTCACTTAACCCACCTGAAGTACCCTCTGTTAGATATCCGTAACCCACCTTTCCCTTTTCACCGTTAAAAATAAGGGTAAATGTTTCTTTTTCATTATATTTTATGTCACTCTCCTCTTTTCTCTCCTTCTTCTTCTTCTTCACATAAAACATAAAAGAAAAATATCAAAAAGCAAGTCAAGATAAAATTTGTTTCATCATTTTTCATATACATAATTAGCACAAAGTTTTATGAAACAGGGTAGACAAAGCAAAAAAAAATCCTCTCTCTAAAACTCTAACCCTCTCTCTTTTGCTGGGTTCTTTAAAAAAATCCCAAATTTGCAAGTAAAAAAAAAAACCAGCAATCTAGCAAATCTAACACCATAGCCAACTCATTGAACCATCAAATCATAGCCTCACCAAACTACCACCTCCAACACCACCACCGCTATTAGCCACCACCCAAAAACCCAGACCAGGAAGCAAAAACAAAGAAACAAGAAAAACGAAATCGTGAGAAGAGGAAGCATTCAACTCACGAGATAGGAGCAGCGGCAAACAGCAAAGCAACCTAATTGTCTAGATTGGCTGAGATCGAAGCAACAGAGAGCGGTGGATCGGTGGATTCAAATTTTCTAGGGTTAATGGATTTGTGGGTTCGAATTTTCTGGGTTGGTTTAAATTTCCTTATGGTTGGTGGGTTCAAATTTTTTGGGTTTAATGGATTTGTGGGTTAATGGATTTGCGAGTGTAATGGATTTCTAGGTTGGTTTAGTTTTTCCTATTGTGAGTTTTTAGGATTTGGCATTTTTTTTTTCTCTCTATGGCTTCAAAAGAAGATGGAGAATCTTCTGGGTTCCTTCCAATCAAAAAAGCAAAAAACATGGTTCCTTTTTGTTTTCCCTTGCTATCTGGGTTTGTAATCTAAACTGATTTTTTTTTTTTTTTTTTTTTTTTTCCGGCAAGATTTGATGTATATTGTTGGTAGTATATACATCAAGAGGGAACCAATTATTGTGTTGATTGAACAAGATTTGGGTCACGATATGCGATTTGGGTTTGAAGATTTGATATCTATGATGGTGAGAGAGAAGTCGTTCTTCAATATGTTGCTTCTAATTCTGTTTCTATTATGACTTATATAGTAAAAGGGGTTTTTTAACGGAAAGAGCAGAGGTAGGTAAAGGATTTCTAACGAAAGTCACTTCAAGTGAGTTAAGTGATAACTTTTAAACCACGGATGGACACTTTTAAAACGGGTCAAACCACAGGTGGATAAAGTACAATTTTTCCCTATTCTTATTCATCCAAAAACATAAAAAATAAAACTATAATTTTGGAGAAGGTTGGTCCATCACATCAATCATCTATTCCGAGAGAGTAAAAAAACAGGGGAAAAAAAGAAGGAAAAGAAGATCATGTTAGCATATAATTTTATGAAATATGAATATGAGAACTTCCACTTTCTTATCAAAAAAAAAAATTCCACTTTCTTTCTCCCACCAATTATGAGTTCCATCTAAGCCCGTGACGAGTTTCGACCAAACATTGCTCACGGGAAGAGTAGGACTTACACAGTTATATGTCACTGCGATTCGTTGGGATCAAATTGTTCGTGTAGCTTGAAACCACCGACCCCACAATCATTGATTGTGTTCAGTATATATGGTATTTATAATTTATTCACCTCTCTATCTCTCTGTCTCTCTTACACACACATGAGGCCTGAGGTCAAGGACATTTAGATTGATTCAATCATAGATAAAAACAGGAACCAGCTCATCTTTCACTGGTTTCATCACACTTTTTGTTCGTGCATGGAGCCAATTTTGAGAAATTATTATATCATTCTGGTGTAATAAGTCTCTGCCTATATAGCTATATTTACTAAACCCCTCAAGAAAAATCTGTGCCTATATATCACCCTCCCGCATATCCATGGAATCACACTTTTTTTTGTATCCACAATGCCCTCAGTGTTTGTATCCTCACTAGTTAGGAAAACCTGCACATCCTGGTCTATGCATTGAATTGGCCAAATCTATGCTCTTCAAGTGGAAGATCAGGATCTTCTATTTCATTTATAAATTATAAACAAGAAGGTTTATTTCATAGTGAACATTTTATCTTTTAAAAGATAAAATTTGATAGCACTGATAATGTCACATTATTTAAAAATTTGAAATATTATAGTACTAAAAAACACTTTTAGATTTGTAATTTTTAAACTTTGTTATAAAATTGATCAATTTGAAATGAACAAGATATTGATACTGTAAGTCTTTGGTATATGCATTGAATGGCAACAACACACCCTAACAATATAATATGAGTCGCGGCAGAGACAACTGTCGGGGGCGGTTTTTTGCGCGTAGCCACGTGCCTTTTGGAGGTGTGACTTTGCTAGGCCCGGATTTGTTTTGGGAAGGTCAACCTGGAATTCGACATTGGGCCACATAGACCAATGGCTACCGGTGTATTTTTTAAGCCTATAAAATAGATAAAACCCAAAGTCTTAGAATCATGATAATAGTTGAAATAAATAAATAATATGCTTAGCATGATAGTTTTGATTAAATGGTGAGTTGATACGTTATTATTATATTTGTTAAGTGATGTCCAATATTAGAAAGTGTTTAATTAGGTGTCCAATGTACAATAATGGGATGAGTCCGATAGTCCATGTCTAGTTGCGGTTCATGGTTCATGTTCAACATGATAAGGTATGTCCGGCAATGGTCCATGTCCAAATAATAAATGTCCAATGGTAGTTCATGTCCAAAAAAGATATGTGTCCAAGGATGGTTCATGTTCAAATAATATATGTGAGATGATGGTAGATCGATTTATTAATATGTATGTTCATTAATGAAGTATTAGTGAGATGATATTAAAATAACTTGCATCCAGCGGTAAAATAATAATGAATTAACATGTACTTAATAATGTAATCATGAAAATAGAGAAAGATTGACTTATCTTGTGTGTTTCTGACTCCAGCCGTATAGCATCACTTTGTTCTTTATGTGATTTGTGGCCCTAGCCATGTAACAATAATGGGCTGATGACATTCCAACAGTATAATAACACTAGTTGAGTGGTATAATGATAGTGAATAAAATATACTTAATAATATAAGTTTCAAGGTAAAATATAATGACTTATCTTCATAATTTGGGGCTCTAGCCGTAACATCAGTGGACTTAGTCATTTCAGCAACCTTCAGACTTTGCAGCTCCAGCTATACAACACCAGTGGGCGTAACATTTCAGCAGCATGGTGAAGTGAATCCTTTCATGGTGACGTCATGTTTGAAAAGGGAAAAATGGGTGCAATTGGAGGGAGAGAGAGAGCATATCCAGCTGTGTGCATCGGTTGGTTAAGTTTGTCCCCTTAATCATACACTTAAATGATTTTCCCCATATAATGCTCTTTTAGTTTTTTAGTCAAGCATGAGTGATATTGCCTTCCATAAGAAGGGCTTTTAATTTTTATAAGTTTTTGCCTTTCATAAGAAGGGCTTTTAGCATTATAAATATATGTCTTCCATGAGAAAGGACTTTTTTGATGTGTTCTTGGAAGAATATTTTGATACGTTTTAAGATGTGTAGAGATGGTAAGAAATATATATATATTGTGAGATATGGTGTTTGTAATATGTATAGGAATTGTATGTAGATACTTTGTCGGACATGGATCTTGTATGCTATGTGAGGCATGGAGTTTAAAGATATATGATGAGTATGTATGGGTATTTTGTGAGGAAGGTGTTTATAAAATATATGGAAGTGTAAAATAGATAATATGAAGGTTGAATATAGTAAATACATGAGATTATTAGTGTTATAGGTTATGTTGCTTTCTAAGAAGGGAGATTTTGTATGGGAAATAAAGAATGAGATGGAGATGTGTTTTGGGCAATAAAAATGAGTGAAATTTCAGAGTATTGAAGTGTGGGAGAGATGGATAGTGTGTAATGGTGCTGTCTAGGAAGATATATTTTTGTAAGGGAGATGGAGAAGTATAGAAGAGTTTAGAGATCTTTAGAAATATAGCAGCAAAATGAATAGAGTTTCAGAAAATGGAAGATGAGAGAGGGTTCAGATAGAGGGGGGGATGGATGATGTCTTTAGTGTGTAACTTGGTCCTCTTTATATAGAGTCAAGCTATGTAACTAGATCAGAATTTAGTTGAAGGAAAAATAAGCAAATAAGGGAAAATCTTTGACAAAGTAAGTGGTCTTTTGTTTTTTAACCAAAAGAAGAAATTTTGAGACTTAAATATTGCTGACACAGCTGGATGATGTCATGTGGATGACATCCTTTACTTGGAGAAAAAATACTTGGCATTAAATTCATGATTTAACTAAAGATGGTGAGATGATCTTTAAGGGATCCTCTTGTTTCTGGTACCACAGCTGCTGGGATTAAGCATTTATGGGCGAATGACATCATTTTAGGACATGTGTCAACCTGCTGGAGCTGCTACAGATCTGTTGGAGCTGTTTCAGTTTCTGCAAAAGTTGTTGCAGCTTCCGCTGGAGCTGTTATAGCTTGTGCAGAAGCTGTTGCAGCTTCCGCTAGAGCCGTTTTTGGTGTTTTCGGCTAAGTTTCTTCTCTTGGAAAAATTATATGTTTAATCCATATATAATTTTGGTAAGTAATAGACTAGTTGGTTGATATTTGATGAAGTTTTAGAGATATAAATATGATCTTTTGTATTTTAACCAAATCTTGGAGAGTAAAGAGAGCATTTAATGCTAGATATGAGATGTTAATATATATTTAGCCATGTGCTTGGAATTGATTTATATGAAAATAATAAAATAATTAATATGGAATGATATGATTACATTTTAAAACTTATATTATATGATGGACATTAATTTTTATGTAAGGAGTATGGGGAGTTTTATCATTTTAAGTGCTTGTGTGATATGAGAGGCTTACTCAAATGTTACCTTTTGCACACTGACCCGTCAGAGTTCAGGGAATTGGGGAAGACATGCCAAGCAACATACTTTCCTTTATCAACTTTGAACCACTAGAGCTTTATTGAACATACTTCTTGGCCCTCCAAACCACGACTCCCAAAATTCCCCTGATGAGACTCATGAGCTTGGATCATGAGCCCAAAAATGAGATGTTGTGCCATGAGCTCGAACTATGGGTCTTGATGAGATTATATCGCCATGAGTTTTGGACCATGGGCTTCGGCATCATTTTTGTGAATAAGGACTCTTTTGGGCTTTAAAATAGATTCTCCCAAAATCTATGATAATATTGATGTGGTACGAGTCGTCAATGAAATGAAGCCATGTGGTGTGAAAAATTTGTCCTCAACAACAACTAAAAAAGACTTGACTTAGATCTAGTGCACCTCTAAAATTCGTTGCAATGGAGACAACCAGCCAAAAATGGACACTTATCATTATTACACTATCTAATACATTGCAATACTAGACTCAATCTTTGCTCGATTCCACACACACACATATATAATATATATATATATATATATATATATATATATATTTATATATATACCCTATCGCTCTTCTCTCATAGGCCTTCACAGCCTACTACATCACAAATATGAGAAGGGAGTGAAAACTTTTGTGAGCACTTTCAATACCTCTTGCATTTTCAATACAGTGGACTTTAATACTCTGGCACATATGCTTTCACTTGGGGGCCACCACAGCTGCACAGCACATACATGTCTTATGGACAACCAAAAAATTGATTTTTTTCACATTTTATTAGTTACATAAAAGATGTTTGGTACATGCACTTAAAAAATGAAAACATGTATTTGAAATTATGTGTGGAAATACCTAAGGGTGAAAAAATGTGTAAAAATACGTGTAATATTGTTTAAAAATTAAAAATATGTGTTTAAGTGGGTGTAACAAACGATGCCATAATATTTGAGATAGTACTCAACTAACTAAACCCATCACAGAACAAAAACACATAAATGATGAGGGGAAAAAAAATTAGTGAAACTCTCAATGTAGACCTTTCTCACATATTACATATAGAATAAATGTGCGTTTAGATACCGCTTATTTTGTTGAAAATTGAAAATTGAAAACAATAAAAAAATAATAATAATAAAAGTTACTGTAGAGGTGTGAGTTAATGTCCCATGAACAGTGCAAGAGGCGATCAGTTGGAAAAAAAAAAAAAAAAAAATGTAGCATATGTGAGATGTATCCAAACAGAGCTTAAATATAGAGTAAGTTCAATTTCATAACTTTTTGACTCGTGTGATTGTAAATGATAACTATTTTTTGTCTACTAATGATTCGTATGATCTACCATTTTTCATCAACTAATCATAATTACACAATTAATAATTTTTTTTGGTAAAAAAAGTTCAAGTGAAGGAAGGCTACCTCATACCAAAGTTAAGGCAAATCATAGACCTTAAGAGAGGACTTACATTAAACTTATACATTGTCCACCAAATAAAAACTACTAGTAATAAGCCTCGAATCTAAACTTTTTAGTCGAAGCCTCAAAACCTTACCCAATTAACCAACTTCCATGAGCCAAAAAAACAAGTTTTGAAATTCGGTTTTTTGAATGGTTGTCCATGGCTGTGAAAAAGTACTTGCCTTCACAGTAATTTTCTTCCCCCTATATGATATGGCCTCCACTTTTTAATTGCGTGTCTATGCCCTAGAAAACTTAGGTCCCTGTGAAGGGTGGACTCCAAATCTTAGAGCGGACAACGGTTGCTGGATTCGAGAGAAATAGTAGACAAACATTTTCCTTTTGTAATTTCCTTTGTCCAGTAGCTGTTTTTCTCTTTTCTTTTTCCGAGGGGGGTTTACAAATTTACAATATTAGCTGTTCTTCAGGTTTGCTATTGGATACATACCAACTCCCTGGCATATAATTTGAGTTGTGAGTCCCATCAATCAATGTCCACAATATAAGTAACGACACTGTGACGACTGTGAATTCCAGGAACTAAAATGGCCCTACTTTGCAGCCCTTTAAAGTAGAGAAGGCCGTGACCGATAATTGAGAGAGTAGGAGTATTTTTTTTTTTTTTTTTTGATAAACATCATTGTCAACCTTTCATTAACTTGAACTCAAAATACAGTGAGATACATCAGATTGAATTTGATCAGCTACCATGGGCGGAGTCTCCTCTACCCAGATATTTGGACACAGGCAGGTGGTCAGAAATTTTTGTTTTGGGTCATGTAGCATTAATATATTTATTAAGATAATTCACATTTATTTATATATATATATATATATATTTTTTTTTTATATACACATACTTTTTTAATTGATAAATTATATATACAAACACTCAACAAAAAAAAAAAAACTTAGTATTTTCAATTAAAATTATGCTTAATGATGATTTTTTATAAAATAAAATTCATTTTTACCATTTTCATAGTGAAATTATTAAAAAGTTTCATTTTTGATACAAATTATCAAATTTTATACTAAAGTAAGTAAAAAATATTTCAATTGAACTAATGAAATTTTTAAAAATATGAATGATCCAAAACTTAGAGAAACAAGTTAGACTCCAAACATATTTGAAGCTATCTTACTTTAACCCATTATGTGGTAACTAAAGAGACATTTCATGTGTAGTTTTAGTGACAAGATTTTTTTAATGAGTCAATAACTTGTTAATCGCCACATAACAGGTTGAAAAAAATATATTCAAACATGTTAGAGCATCTCCAGCAAATTCTCCAAATTTTTGTACTGTTTAAAGAATAAACAATAACTTTTACTTTTTAGCTACCCACTTTCCAACAGATTCTCTATCTCATTCTCTATCTCATTTAAATATTATTTCTTCATTATTTCTTTAACCTTTCTTTATTCTTTTTTTAATATTTTTTTATTCTTTCTCTATTCATTCCTAACAGTTATATTTTTCAAATTCCCAACAACTATATTTTTAAATCTCCCAACAATAATATTTTTAAAACTACACACACACAATTTGAATGAAAGCCCCTGTATATGGGCAGCACACACACACAATGAGAGCCCCTGTATATGGGCAACACACACATACATACACACATAATCTAAACGAAAGCCCTGTATATAGGAAGCATGAAATTTGAACAAAAGAACAAAAGCTTTAATACAATCAAAGCTTTAATACAATAAGGTTAAACACCACCTTTTTTTTTTTTTATAAACTGCAATTTCATTAAAAGACTAAGAAGGACTACAAGTAGAGGCATCTCCCTTACAAATTGCCTCAAGCGAGGGGGGGAGATTACCATTAGAAAAACAGAAGGGGAAAACTGAGTTTAAAGCAAATTTCGTAGCTTCATGTGAAGCAGAACAAAATGAAATTACGCAGCTTCATGTGCTGCAGAGATTACCATCACCTTGGATATACATATATAATGCAATAGGATCACATTGTAACAAAACAAAATGAATAATGCAACAAGATCATATTGCAACAAAACAAAAATGAGTGACCCAATATAGAAAACAAGTTCAAAGAGCTCTTTTAATCATATACAAAATAAGAGCATTGATGATGATAATAGTCTAAGAACAAGACCTTCGTTTTTCAAGGATTTCCATTTGGCATTGACGAATATATTCTTGCTGCACTGAAGATAACATACTTACATCCATCATCATAAGATCTTTTTCTTCCTTCAACTTTTCCATTCTCAATTTCTCCATTTCATTGTCCTCCTTTATTCTTGCTATTTCAAGTTTTTTACCCTTAAGTTGAATTTGTGCCATCTCATGCTCCTGGTCTACAAGACGTCCTTTCTCAATATAAGCCATTTTCATCTCACTTATTTTTCTTCTTTCTTCCATCATGACATTCAATATGTCTTCTATATGTGAAGTCATGCCTTCTCTAGACTTTTGTTTCTTCAATCTTTCTTTTTCGGCCTTCACCCCTGGTGGTCTCTCCAAGTTTACAATTGGAACCTGTGGAATATCATCATCCTCTAAACTTATTGACTCTAGATTAGAAGGTGAAGATGCCTCAGATCTCCCTATTTTTTTTGGTTGCTGATTGTTACCAATAGCCAACCATTTTGGTGAGTACTTTAATAAATTCTAGCAATGTTCATATTGAAATTTGGTATGCTGCAATACTTGATAGAGCTCTTTTGCTACATTAAGCTGAAAAATTAACAAATAGTTTATAGTTTCTATCTTGAAATAGTTTGAACAAATTAGCAAATTAACACAAATTTCTTTATAAAATGTACCTTGTCTTCATTAGTCTTACCACTTTCATTCTTTGATTCAATTTGTGCCAAACACCCACAAAACTTATTGGTGCAAAGTTGAATCGTTGACCATCGGTTCATTAGAGAACTCACCGTACGCTCAGAAGTGAAGGTCTTCCACTGGTGGTAATACCCCCAAGTTCTTGACCAATATGTTGTGCGTTTTTGGTTAGTGCTTTGCACTACATCTTGGTTGACATTGAGAAATGCGGACACAAGAAGCACGTCTTCTTCTATGGAGAAGTTGTTGCCACGTAATTTCTTAGATGTGGATTCAACTTGGGGTGGAGACATTTGGCTAAATGCTCGAGCTTGTGGAACACTATCTTCACCGCTTATATGTAAAGATCCTGACATATATTCATCATAACTATCTTCTAAAATATTAGTGAAAGATGTGTCTCTTGGAATACTCGAATCCATTCCTTGTAACAAAAACAAAAACAATAATTTACATTCAGTTACCCAGAAACAATAATTCTATAATGTGTAAGGAATCCCTTTCATTCAGTTCATAATTTATTGGCATCAAACTCCCAATTCTATCATAGTTTCAAGCAATTAACAATAATTTATCTCAATTACACAGAAACCATATGGAACAAAACTACAATGATCGCCACATTCTAAAAAAACTCAACCTCAAAGTTGTCCATAAATTTTTCATTCTTAGCCTAAAATATTAACAACACAAGAGATCTCACAATTAAGATTGTACATTCAGAAACAATTTTCACAAAATCTCATGGAACCAAGCAACAGAAATTACCACATTCTAGAACTACACAACTCAATGCAACATGAACTCTTAGATTAGTCACTTACATTTTCATTCATAGAATTATTTACACACACACACAGCTACACAAGTCAATTGCAACAAGAACTCTAAGATTTTCACTACTTTTTAATTTATGGCCCACAAAATTCAATGCAACAGGAACTCATACATTTGTCAATAAAGTTTTTAATTTTTAGCTACAGAAACACACATATTCACGCATTATCAATGAAAATCACATTCAGAAACAAAAACTCACAGAATCATATGGAAATTATGACAATACTCTTTAAAAAGAACAAAAACAAGAATTCCCAGAAACATTTTCCAAAAACCATTCCAACCACATAGATATCAAAAACCCACCAAGCAAAAATGACAAATATGCAAAACCCAATATGAATTCAGCGATCAAACATCATTCCCATTACCAAGAATTCTTTAAAGTCAACGCAGCAGAGAACACAGCCACAATCAGCAGGGTTGACCCCAACTCATCAAAAAAAAAAAAAAAAAAATCACTGGATCAAAAAAAAATTATTAGAGCTTGAAACCCATCACAATTTCAGCTACAAAAAAACCTAGAATTCAGATTCTCAATATTTCCACACCAAAAAAAAAAAAAAAAAAACAGAGACATAAATATTACTGATAAACAATAAAAAATAATAGTTAAAGATGAATTCTTTTCTAAAAATAAAAAATTGGGTATTGAATTACTGACCTGATAATTAAAGAGGCAAAGGAAAGCAATGTATAAAGGCATGAAATTTGGGTTGGTGGGAATCAAATGAGGAAAGCGATTCTATTTTCATTTTTGTTGTTTTGTTTGTTTGGGTTTTTTTTTTGTTTTTCTTGGTTTGGGTGTGTAAAAGGGAATCAGATTAGCTTATTGACTCTAATAAGATTAATTAAATAGAAAAAATAGAGAAAAGATCAAGAACAGAGTGAAAGACAAATAGAGAGAAAATAACCAAAAACCCAAAACCTAAACCCAAATAGTGGTTAAGAACAATAGAAAATCATTCAAAACCACCAAATCATCAACTCTTACGATAAACTAATAAATTCAAACATGACAAAAACCCTATTAAATCAAAATTTTGGGTACCGATATTCAAGGTTGAGCCAATGTTTTCAGAACTCCATTCTTCGTCATAGGTGGTTGAGCGAACTTCAATTGAAAGACACGGTGCAAGTTCTTTTGTGAAAGACACGGTGCAAGTTTTTTGTGAGAGAGAGCAACGGCGAGGGTTGATTTTGTGAGAGAGGAGTTTTTGAAGAGAGAGAGCTTTCTGAAGAGAAACCAAGAGCACAATAGAGAAGAAGGAAAAACGTTTGGATGAGAGAGAAAGAATAGTAAAAAAAATACCACTATTCAATTTTTTAAGATAAAATAAGGGAATAGAGTTGCTACAGTGTTCTCTAAATTAAGAGAAGCACTGTAGCAACTTCAAAAAAAATTTAGAAAATTTTTGTGTATAGCGAACCGGTTGGAGCGTGAACAGTGGCAATTTATCTCCAAAAAATAGAGGTACCACATCTATTGGAGATGCTCTTAAGTGTCAAACTTTATCAAATATTTAACAGATATAAGAGCAAATTTTACTATAAAAAATAGAATTCCAAAAAATAAAGTTACGTCTCTATAACTATTAGATCATTTTTTTTTTAAAGCATCATTAAACTAATTCAAATACTTGGGGTGGGGAGAACTCTTATTTTCGTACACTAAATTTTGAAAGCATTAAAATAATTATATATATATTCAAAATTACCCTTGAACATAGCTCCGCCCTTGTTTGCACATGCAAAACAGAAAAAGGTAATTTTACACATTTTAAGTCTAAAATCACTAACATCTGTCAAGTTAAAAATATGTAAATTTGTAAAATTACTATAATAACTGTCTAAATTTATATGGGAACTATTTATCTTACATTTAGTTTTTTTTTTTTTTTTTTACGAATCCCGATGACGAATAAAGAAAGTGAATGGTAGTTGTTATATGTAAAAAGAGATAAAAAATTAAAAAAATCAAGAAAATTGATATATTAATGAAATGTAGTGTAAAATAGATAATCTAATCTAGAATGTTTTGAAAAGTGAGTTTATAAAATAGAAAAAATAGGTTCTTATGCTAAAATAAACAATTTTTATACGAGCTAATGTGAACGCTCTAATATTATAGATACATTTTCACCATTTATTTGAGGTGTTTGTTACATTGTGATTAGTTTAAAAATCAGTCAATAGAGGTTTACTGCATCAAAAAAAGAAAAAAAGTCAATAGAGGTTTACACTTACACAACACAAGTCTTTAGCAATTGGAACCTTTAGAAACTCTTTTTTTTTTTTCTCTCTTATCTTCTCTCTTTGAATAGCTTTTTTTTTATATATGAAAATTGGGTAGCCTTTTCTTTTCCATATTTTCGGCCATCAAAGGTTGTTGGAAACATAAAAAAGCCTAGAGGCTCGAAGGCTCAGGTTAGTCAAGCGAACTGATTCATTAAATCCTTCTTCTAGTAGTAGAAGGATCAAACACAAATCGAGTGAGCTCATTCACTTTGATCTAGGATCTATGATTTGATAGTATAGAAGGGTGTAAGCTTGGAGCATGCCATGTCTTCACGAACACTTCTTTAGATTTCGGGAATGGTTTCTAGGAGGAGTCTCCAATATGGGTTTCTTAGTCAAGCCTGATGGTTTTATTGTTACTTGAAGAAAGGAAAATAAGACCCATAAAAAATCTAAATGATTAATTCAATCGACTTAATATTTTGTAATATAATCTGTTCTAAAACAAAGAAAAATGAAATTTTTAAAAGGATTACACTACAAGAAAACTGAGCAATTGCGGCGGGCCTATTGCGGCGGGTGCGAAAACCGCCGCTATATGTCGCCTATTGCGGCGCATTTTTGGCGGCGGTTTTTAGCCCGCCACAATAGACCAAAAGCGCCGCTAAATGACAGATCTATAGCGGCGCTTGTAACGACCGCCGCAATCTACCTATAGCGGCACTGCAGCACCGACGGGACGACCCGCCGCAATTGCACCCGCCGCTATAGGTCAAATGTACCTTTAGCGGCGGTTCAGGACCGCCGCAATAGCCCGTTTTTCTTGTAGTGTTAAGTGGAATTTTTTCTATAAATAATGATGTTTGCACCATAACAATTGCTCTTTACCATCATGCTATGATGCCTGTAGGGTCAAGGACCCAACCCACATATTGGGCCTTGGGCTTTGGCCGAGAGCATGGTGATCCGAAGACAAATAAATGGAGGTGGCAGAATCAGGCTTAGAATCTAATAAGTGAAATACGAATGGGAGGGTAGTCCGAGGAGGAATATCCCCTCGGATAGACTAAGCACAACTCAAATATGTCTCCTAAAAAGTCAAGGTGACCTTCGAGGAAGCTCCAGTGATAGGGACATGCTTCATGAATATACAAGTAGGATGAGAGCTAGGAAATATCTAAAGGAAAGCTACTACCACCGCATTTAATACCCTGCAGCTAATTTTTGGCCGGATTTATGTGGAGAAGACCCATGAACAGTGTTGCCTTAGCTACCACAACTAACAGAAGGCCAGAGGGGGTGTCTGATGGGACAGGTACTTGAGTAGTGGCTCAAATAATCACAAATGTAGGATCGATATCATCATGAGGGACCTATATAATGTAAGAGGTCCTCCATTGATAAAGAGGAGGGGGGGGGGAATAGAGAAAAGGCATTGTAGCAATCTAAATTGCACTTGTACTCTGTTTAATTGATTTATATGAAAACTTACCTCCTCGGACGGTGAATTCATTCAACTCTATGTTCTTTGTTCTTGCTTAATCATCTTCTACATCCGTACTAGCCGTTGTCAAATTCATCAGGGCCTGGTTCTTTAACCCACTCTCTACAAATTCATTTTTTTTGGGCTTTTTGGGCCTAAGTCCATTCATCCTAGACTGAGTCTCGAATCTGGTCCTTACAATGCCAATTAGTATTTTATTTTTTAAAAAAATGGATTTGATCTTAAGTTCCTTATTCAACTATAAGAAATTTACCAATGCAACTAATTAGAACCTACAAATTAGAAAAATTGATTATACGTAATGGTGTCATTTGTTCTTCACCCAATTTAAAGGGAAAATGCTAAAGTTACTACAAATGAATTGCAAATTGATATAAAAAAAAATATTAAAAAAAAAATCCAATTGATAGACTTTAACAACATAACAATAAATGTCTTAATTACTTTTTTGTTACTAGTGACACATGAGTTTGTATGACTTTTGTAATAAAAATTGTAGTATCCCTGATTAAATCACTCAATTTAAAATAATTAAGACATATATTTAATAGGTGTTGAGGACTCTTTTTTCACACCATATGGCATTACTTCATTAGCAACCCACGTTACATCAACATATTATTGATTTTTTGAGTAAATCCCTTTTAAGCCTAAAATAAGCTCATATCTCATTCAACTACATGAATTGAGCTCACATGGCCCACACCATCTTCAACTAAAGAGGCGGATTCATGGTTCACAATTTCTCTTCATCAATCGAGCTCATAACCCACACATCATCAACATCAGTATACAGATCGGGCTCAAGCAATGAATCAAAACTCACAGCCCATATTACCTCTCTCATATTCATAGAAAGCGACTTCTCCAACAAAAGCCCATATTTGCACAAAATGACAACAAAGCCTAAAATACGTCATCTCATCTTCAGCTTATGATCCAAGTTCATGAGTCTCCTTAGGGAAACTTTGAGAGTCGTGGGTTGGAGGGCCAAGAGCTATGTTCAGTAAAGCTCTAGCGGTTAAAGTTGATAAAAAATAATAATAATAATAATAATAATAATAAAATAAAATAAACCATGTTACTTGGCATGCCTTCTCCAACTCCCTGAACTCTGACGAGTCAATGTAGCAAGTAATATATGGTAAACTCACTTATCATATAACACTAAAAATGATAAAACTCCTCATTGCTCTTTTCCTAAAACTTAATATTCATCATATGACAAATACTCAATATCTCCAACCATCTAAATGCTGAGAAAATAACTATTCATTCTACCTCTAGTTGTTCCTATACAAATTTGGAAACCTAATTATATTATTCCACATAAACTATATTACTATTTTCAGCTAAAATTCAACTCAAACACATGGCTAAATTTGATTGATAATCTTTAATCTTCAAATATAAAATATTCATGATATCTTTAATACCCAGTTGTTGTCATAATCAAACCAAATATTCTCCTGCCAGCTGCAAGAATAGAGCATTAAATGCTTTTCTTGCTCACCAAGATTAAGTCACAACACAATGAGACCTTGACTAGATCTCTAAATTTTTATTAACTATCAATCAGTCATTCTATTACTTACTAAAAATGTATTGTAATAGAATTTTGGACCAAAAATATAAATACCCAAAAGAGGAAACCTCTCCAGCAGAACACCAGCAGTGTGTTCAGCATTTAACACTTAGCTGAAAGTGGCATCACCAGTCATTTATTGCTCAATTCTAGCATCTAGCTATTATACCCAAAATAGCAAGATACCCTTAAAAGAGATATTACCATTTTCAACTAAATCCATGAAATAAATTCTGAATATTCTCTCCAGCAGCTTGACATCATCTAGCTGACCTCATCTACTTCAGCCCCAAGTAATAGTTGTCTTATGACAACTGTGACAGTTGTGATAGCTTTTTTAGATAGCTGTGACACCTATTTCAAAACATATGGCATAGCTGACCCAACGACCTTAACATTACAAATTTCCTTATTTGGCTAAAAACCAAACTAACCAAAGAAACTATCTTTTTCTTGCAAAAATCCTTTCCTTTTTGGCTGGTCTTTCCTCCTGCTGATATTACCCAAAACAGCAAAAACCCTTTAAAGCTGAACATACCATTTTCAGCCAAATCCTAAGATAGATTTTTTGAAGATTTATTGCTGATTGGGACAGATTTTGGCCGAGATTCTTTGCTAAATTCCCCCTTAAACTTGACTATAAATAGAACCTCTCATCAACACATCAAGATACACTAATAGAGAAGAACAACTCTCTCATAAACTTCTCTATTTTCCCTCTCCCTCTAATTATCTTCTTAAGCTCTTAATGAGGTTTTGAGTTTCTTTAGCCCTTAGCTCACAAATGCCCCTCATATCACTACTTATAAGCCTTTATCTATCCTCCAGCAGAAAATCTCAACAACATTGCTAAACAAACTACAACACCATTACTCTTCTTGTGCTTATTCTATCACTCTTCATATTCAAAAAATACATCTATCTTGCTGCCCATATTCTCTAAACACATCTCCCTCTTCACTTCTCTTACAAAACATCTTCTCTTACAAAATTTTTCCTCTTGGAAAGCAACACAAGTCATCACTATAACTTCTCCAGCAGCTATAATCTCATATCTTTACTATCTTTAATCTCCATATCTCTCATACTTCCATGTATCTTACAAATTACAAATACTACATCCCACAAAACATCTATATCTTTTACCATCTCCATACTTCTTAAGAGATATCAAACACTCATACTAAAAGCTCTTCTCATGGAAGGCATAAACTTCTAATACTAAAGCCCTTCTCCTAGAAGGCACAAATACTTCTTACAAAATCCCTTCTCATGAAAGGCACAAACCTATCTTACAAAAGCTTTTCCCATGGAAGGCAATACTATTCATAACTTCACAATAACTAAAAGAGCATTATTAAGGGGAAATTCATTTAAATACATGATAAAGGGGACAAACTTAACCAGCCTCTACACATAGCTAGATATATTCTCTCTCTCCCTTTAGTTACACCCATTTTCCCCCTTTAATCTTGAAGTTATCATGGCAAACTGTCTCTCCACCGCTAGAGTCATCTTGCTGGAATGCTATCAACTCACTAATGCTATGCAACTAGAGCTACAAACCATACAAATATAAGTCACCACATTTTCATATCTCTAAATTTATATTATTGAGTACATGATTACTTCACCTTTAAATACATATTACTTTATTTCATCTACTATTACAACTATTAATCAAAGCTATTATATCAAACACATATTATTTATTATTTCAACCATTATCATGATTTTTAGACTTCAGGCTTTACTCATTTTTTAGGCCTAAAAATATGCTGGAAGCCATTGGACTACTTGGACCAATGTTGAGTTTCAGATGCAACTCCCCATACAAATCTAGGTCTAGCAAGGTCATCCCTCCAACGGATAGCACATGGTTGTGCAACAAAAAACAGCCCCCAACAATAAGTTATTATTAGTAAAAGAGTGATGTAGGATACCATTAATTTATTATATATGTGGTTAGGAAATTTAATGTTGGCTAATCCATGACAAAAAGCTTATTAATTTTGGGTTATTTGCTTTGTAATTTTTATAGTTGTAAAATGAATTGAAGACTGAAGTTGTTCATTGTGCAAGACTGAAGACATTGCTCAAGCTAAATCCAAAGCTCAATCAAGTGAAAATCAAGTTTAAGCAAAAACTTTCGATAGAAACTCAATCAACATTTGGTTGAGCTAATCCTATTATGGAAGGTTGTGGATTTTTCCTTCTAGGGTTGATCCTATAGCCACCTTAACCCTAAACCCTACATGTATTAAAGCCTGAATTTAACCCTAATTTCTTGAAAGTAAAATGGATGCAAATAGATAGAAAAACCTTACAGGGAGAATTTGTTGTCTTTCAACCTATACCTTGAATATCATTGAAAAGTCCTTTGATCCAACAACTTGATCACCCATTGCCTGTGTTAGACTTTGATCACTAAAACATAGAGACGACTTCAAATCTTTAAGAAGCTCTTGGCGTGGTAGACAGATCAGTCTCCAAGCGGCAATCGTTTTCAAGGTGGATCACACTAAAGGCACAAAATAGAAGTTTTAAGTTGCTATTATGGGGGAGGAGCTCAGGTACAATGTTTGCCTACATGTACGAGGATGTCATGTGAGGACAATATGTATTATAACAACTTTCTATAATAGATTTAGTTTTTGTGGTTCTTGCCCTCGCAGTATTTTCGCCTTGGGTTTCGTGAACAAATTACATTCTCTACTTGTATTTGTTGTTATTTATTCTTTTTAATTTGTTTATACATGATCTTTTTTTCTTTTTTTTTGAGAAACGTTTATACATGATCAATCCATGATTTAATTGTGATTTGAATCTTGTGATAATTAACTACCTTAACCACTAAGTGAATCAATCAAATTAAAATATGTTAGTTAAATTGTCTATGATCTAAATTGAAATTTCATAGGTTTTACCGACAGATATGTTAAATGTTAAGTGCAAGACAAAAAATAATTTAAAAACTTTGTTATTAAGTTATTAACGCAATAATAATTATATTGTCACACATTATTTTGTACTCTTTTTGATGTAAAACTGATAATAACTTTAACATTTTCCCTAATAAAATAAATGGCACCACTATAATTTATTAATTATTTACTATTTTGTTGGAATTGAAAAAATATCAACTAGACCTGCTTCTATTTTCTCTTTGTATGAAAAGCGTAAGAGATTGCTTTAGCCAGGGATGGCCATGGATTGGGTATGGGTAGGGTATATCCATACCTGACCCGATTAGTTTATCCATGGATATCCAATTACCTTACCCAATTAGTACACATACCCAATTGTTACCGGTTTGTTTACCCATGGATATCCATACCCAACCCAAACCCGATTTCTATAAAATCACCAAATATGCTCAAAAACCACTAAAATGACTAAAATATCCCCAAAATCTTTAAAATAAGCAAAAATACCCATAAAACCTCTAAAATGACCAAAATACCCCCAATATCTCTAAAATCACCAAATATGCTCAAAACCACTAAAATGACCAAAATATCCCCAAAATCTCTCAAATGAGCAAAATACCCATTAAACCTCTAAAATTACCAAAATATCCTTGATATTTCTAGAATCACCAAATATGCTCAAAACTACTAAAATGACCAAAATATCCCTAAAATCTCTAAAATAAGCAAAATATTCCTACTAATTCCAGTTACGACAAACTTACTGGTAAAGGTAAAATCTTTGACATGTAACCATCAGTGACAAATTCCTTTATGTAAGGTTGAATTTAATCAACCATGTGTTGGCTTTATTCCATGACAAATTTGCTTGTAATATAGCACTTAGAAACCTTGTATTTAGGTGGGAATCATGTAAGGGTAGTGTGTGAGAGAGTGTGAAGAAATGCTCAAGACAGTGCAGTGAAGCAGAGACTCGCGGCTAGGACTCGCTGGTGGATCGCGGCTTGCAAGCCGCCAAAAGTTGCTCACGTGCAGAGCATGCAGGGGAGCTGAACAGTCACGCCACCTGGAGCACTACAGGACAAAAATCCAGACTGGCCATTTAGCTAGCTCGCGACTTGAACTCGCGACTCAGTTAAGTCGCGAGGTCAAGTTGCCAGCCAACTCTGTTTTTGGAAAAACTGACTCTTTGCATTCTATTCTCGCACCAATATAAATACCCCTCATTCCCACAAAATGTGTGTGGCTATTCAGAAAGAAAAACCCTAAGAGAGGTTTCTTCAAAACACCCACCCAATTAGAGAGAGCTACTCATTCTTAGAGAGAAATCTTTGTAGTCTCTTCTCATTCCCTCTTTCATTGTCATACCTATTGAGAGGAGATTTCTATCCAAACACTACCCACACCCATTTAGAGTGTTGAGTGTTTTTGGAGTTTTGGGAAGCATTGGAAGATGCCAAGGATGGCGGATGCTATGGATTATAGCGGAATCCGGTAAGCTAGAAAAGAAAAAGGTTCGGCGCAACCTCGTTGGAGCAAGAAGCTTGGAGGGCTTAGGTACATCGGGTAGATTAGGCTTGGAGGGTCTATTGCTGTTCATGTATCCCAACTACATTTTCTAGTGGATTATTGACCGCTTGGAGGGCGGCGGAGAGGTTTTACGCCGAGGGCTTCGGTTTCCTCTTCGATAACACATCGTGTGTTGTCCTTGTGTTTGCATCTCTCTTCCCTTTATCTTTGCCTTTTATTTTCTGCTGTGGATGTGATTTATAATTGGCTTAGATTGATTTCCAATTCTGTTTATAGCTTATGTTCATTTTCCGCACACTAGTTGTTTGACATAAAGCTTGAATTGGTTAAGTTGTAATTTGGGGGTCTAAACGTTCAAGGGTGTTTTTACACATATTTGAACTTTCACTTTATAGTCTTAATATAATTCCTATAAAATGGACTGTAACTATAAAATACCTACATGCATAATTAGAAAAATATATAAGAAAATAGCATATCCCATAAAAATGTAACAGAATTCAATTCCATACAATACCCCAATCCCTTAATTGGCTCCAAAGTGTCTTCATTAGCTCCATTACCTTTCTAGTGAACCTAAATACAAGAGATGATGAAACATAAAAAGGCAAACAATTTGCACATTCTAAAAAACTTCGGATTTTAAACTTTTGTACTACCTTTAAATTTTACAGTATTACATTCATTGGAAAATTCAAACACAAATGAGATATCAAACAATAAAGCTTAAAACTGATTAAGTAATAATCATAGTCATAGACCACAACCACTCAATAAAACATACAACCCTTTTTCATGTTTACATGAATCAAAAAACAACATTTCATTGAATTTAACAGTTTCTTACCATTTTAGGAGAGCATATGACTGAATTTATTTTAGCTTCTCCTTGTAAATATTCTAACATGATAGTAGACTTCAATTTAGCAATATATTGACAAATTTAAGAATGTCAAGTGCATGAATTGGGACATATCAATCAATATTTTCTAAATTATTCTATTTACAAACATAGAAAAACATCTATAATTCCATTTGAAGTCTTCAAATCTAATTTATTATCATAAAAAATAAAATAAAAACATCAAATGACTGCAAGCACATTATTGAGTAAATAACTATTTAGTAATGAAGTGTAGCTTTGTCAGCATAGGTGCACAATGACATACTTGTGTTCCCAACCTTCAATCAAATGAAGAGTTTACATGAGTTATAAAAAGAGAGACTGATACACGTGTTCTAAATAGCATGCTTAACAAACATCTGCCACAAATCACTTTATGCTTTGGTTTGAAATTCAAATAACTTAAGATATAATTCGTTTTTTTTTTTTTTTTTGGGGGGGGGGGGGGGGGTTACCATAATAAAGTCCTAATATCTTCTCAATTTCAAACACCTCTTCATCTTTCCCATCAGCTTCATCACTATCATTATAATCACCACTACCATCATCAACAACATTTTCTTTTCCAAACAGATCCCTATACTCTTGTGGAACATCATTACTTTTAATTAGGAAAAAATAACAGCATAATTTTTCCCACTCCTCTAGCAACAACAAAAAATCCTCTGCAATTCATTTCTAACCTGATTTGCCAAGGATAAACTAATATTAGAGCTTTGCAATTAAGCATGAAATTGCCTATACATCAATAGAAGAAAATAGACTCGTACAATCTACCTCTGTCTCTAGATGGTTTAACTTCAGACTTTCACAAGCATACTAGTTCAAGTCAACTGCCCATATCTACAACAACAAACAAAGTCTTCAAATCTAATTTATTAACGTCAAAAATAAGATAAAAACATCAAATGACTACAAGCACATTATTGAGTAAATGATCATTTAGTAATGAAGTGCAACTTTGTCAGCATAGGTGCACAATGACATACTTGTGTTCCCAACTTTCAATTAAATGTAGAGTTCACATGAGTTATAAAAGGAGAGATAGGTACACGTGTTCTAAATAGAATGCTTAACAAACATTTTCCACAAATCACTTTAAACTTTGGTTTGAAATTCTAATACCTTAAGATATAATTCACATTTATTTTATTTCTTTGGGGTCACCATAGCATATTCCTAGTATCTTCTTAGCTTCAAACACCTCCTCATTTTCTTCATCAACCTCATCGTTATCATTATCATCACCACTACCATCATCAGCAACATTTTCTGTTCCATACAAATCCGCATACTCTCGTGGAACATCATTTCTTTTAATTAGTAACATGCGTAATCTTCCTTTGATGCTTTAAAAACATGATTAGGGTTTTCTAATTTATTAGATACGTGTGTAGATGTGATTAAGATGTGAGCATGAACTTGGATGATGGAAATGATGAACTTGAATGATATTAACATGCTATGATGGAATGATGATGAGATAAATGAATAAATGATGCATGTGATGATGTATGATGATGGGAGTGATGTATGGTTAGCATAGGGTTTATATTAGATTGTGTGTGTGCCTTTTACTTCTTGTATGTTTAGGGGGACTCATTAGGAGATTGTTTGATAGAATTAGACAATGGAACACAATGGATGGAGCCCAGCCAAAACCATCTCAACATGAACCCTAATGATGAACTCTAGGAAATCAGTAGGCTGAAAATCTCGGACGTTAATGATCTCTAAGGCTGTTCATATATCTTGAAAAAATAAACACAAAATCAGAGGAGACCGGTCAAGAATCCTTCAATGGCAAAGTCAGTATTTTTTTGGAATTCCAAGTATAATGGAAGTGTCTCAGTGCCTTACCCTCCTGTAGAAAAGCCATTATATAGTGCTTGTCTGAGGCAGTTATTTCTCCTACCATTTCCATAACTGCCATGGAAGTTACATTATTTGGGGTCCGTTTTCCACAACCGTTTATTGGGGGAACGGTTTGTAGCCTGACAGGAAAACAGAGATCGCTTCGAGTTTGTATCCAAGGAACATGTTCAGGACGCAAGGTGCTCATCCAACCGACTTCACAGACGGACGAGCTTATCCTTGGATGAACATGCCCTGTGCTACTCAACTCTTCCTTTGGACGAGCCATATGGAAGAGTTTAGAAGTTGGTCTATTTTATAACACCATCACCTAACTCTAGACACAATTTCTAGTGTGTAGGCCTTTAAAAGGGGCTCAAGTTGGTTCCTAAATATAAAATAGAGGGCAACTCTCAACCCTCTGCCTTTTAGGCCCATTCCGCTAAGTCATACTCTCAAGGGAAACGCATTTCACGTAGGGTGGTGAGTTCCCACTATATACTTTTTGAATGACCATTTTATATTATTGTCTATAGAAGACTTTTATGATTTCTACATTTGACACCAATTTAATATATGTTTATGTTATGTTTATGTTTATTTTATGTAATCCACGCATATATAATATTTAAGTCTAGACTAAACTATATATCCTATTTTAAAATGTAGAAACATATTTGTTTTAAATAAGTTAAATTTTATGTATAATTTTTTTTTTTTTTTTTGTTATAAGAAATATGTAGAAAGAAAAAATAAATAAATAATCTAAGAGGGCCCTCTATCTCAATAGCTTGGCAAGTGTCTCAATATGACCATAGTTTTTCCATACTAAAAAAGACAATATTATATGTAATCCAGCCATTATATAGTTGAAAGTGTGGTCATGATGTCCTTGACACGTTTTTATTATTGTTGTATTCATTTTTGTCAAAATGTTTGACTTTTCAAATATTGAGAGATAATACATAACTCAATATTAGCATGAAGATTAAACATGTTTTTATAATTTGGCTTATAAACAAATTGTGGGGTAGTTTTGTGATTAGAAATTGAGCCCATAATTACTCCACTATCTAATTATAAGAGTTCCTCAATGACTGTGGAACCTCACTTAACACTAGTAATTAATCTCTGGCACATAATCGCTTATTGATCATTATGATACAATAAACTAGAAAGTTTCTCAATTTTGGGGAGTGGAACTCTCTGAAAAAAGGAGTGGGAAAAAAGTGTGACAAATCTTAAAGCAAAACTGACCAAAGCCCTAGAAAATGTTATTACCCAAGCAATGACTATAGATGTTGTGGCCAAAGACCCAAGAAGATGAATATATCACATTACGAACTTCGAAAGTGTTATTTGGTTATGACACACACACACACACATATACACAAACAAATGTATGTAAATAGATATGTATGTATGTACATGTGTATTTATCTATAATGTTTATGTTTGATAGTACATGCCATGTTGGAATTCACCGATTCATGTCAAACTTCTTTTCCACACTCCACATGTTAATGATCCCAGTTGTTATTTGTTACAATTCAGTGTTTACCTTCCAAAAAATAAAACAATACAACTATTATAATGGCAAGAGAATCCAATTACTAATACTAAAAACAAAGGGTGAAATCATAACAAGCTTATTTGTTGCTATAGCCATGATACTAAAGCTCTAGGCATGAAATGATTATGTGCAGATGAATGGCAGGACAATTCTTCTTGGACAAAACTGAAGTATGCAATATGCATCTGCATTTTTTATTTCACAAGAAAAGATTTGCAATGGCAGATATACTTAAGTAACGATTTTCTCTATGGCTGCAACAATCCCACTTGTTCACTAAGCAATGGTAGGGAAATCTATAATGGGTAACATTAAAAATATGGATTATATTACCTTCATGTATATAAACACTATCATCTCACTTGTTCACTTTCTATCATATTCATTATATAGTTTGGTTAGTTTTTTTAGTCATTCAAATTATTAAAAATTTAACTAAGTAATGGAAAGTATTTCATTCACTATTGAAATACTATGATGTAGTACGCTATGTTATTTAAATATAATAAAGTTATGTCCTATTGAAAGTGTTATATATAATTAATTATTATCATAGAATAAATCCAACCGAACATAATAAGAAAGTAAGATCTCACGCACCCCAGAGCACGTGAGGACGTATTAAGAAAATATCCCTGGCCAGTTCGGGGCTGCAGAAGGAAGAAACTATTAAGGCACTTGATTCTCAAATTTCTACTCTCAACTAGGAAATTATCAAGAAGGACCTTCTTGATTTTGGGTTTTTAATTTGTATTGACACAATCTATAACGAAACAGTGTTTTTAGTTATGTAAACTCTCTGACTTTATGTATGTAATTCATCCATTTTTTTCTTTTTCTTTTTCTTTTTCCTCATTGTGCCTATGAAATTTTACATATGTTTATGTTTTGTTTATGTTTATTTTATGTAATCCACATACATATAATGTTTAAGTCTAGAATAAAATAATCGTATTTAAAAATGTAGTAATATTTTTTTAATTGATTTAAATTATGTGTATGTATATATTTTTTTGTTATAAGAAATATGGACGATAAAGAAAAAAATTAAATAATCTAAGAGGGCCCTTATCTCATTCGCTTTGCAAGTGTCTCAATATGACCATACCACAAAAGACACTATTATATGTAACCCAACCATTACATAGTTGAGAGTGTGGTTGTGATGTCCTTGACACGTCTTTATTATTGTTGAATTCATTTTTGTAAAAATGTTTGACTTTTCAAACATTGAGAGACAATGTCTAATTCAATATTAAAATGAATACCTAAATCAATATTAGCATGAAGATTAAACCTATTTTTATAAATTAGCTTATAACTAGACTGTGGAGCAATTCTTGGATCAAATCCTAATAATATATACTATTGTCTGGTTATAATAGTTCCTCCGTGGTAGAAACTCACTCAACAATAGTAATTAATCACTGGCATATAATCGCTCATTGCTCATTATAATACAATAAACTAGCATGAGTTCCTCAATTTTGGGGAGTGGAACTCTCTAAAACCAAGAGTAGGGAGAAAAGTGTGACAAATCTTAAACCAAAAATGACAAAAGCCCTACAAAATGTTATTATCTAAGCGATGGTTGTAGATGTTGTGGCAAAAAAACCCAAGAAGATAAATATATCACATTATGAAGCTTGAAAGTATTATTTGGTTATCACTCACACACACACACACACAAATTTATGTAAATAGGTATTTATGCATGTACATATGTATTTATCTATAATGTTTATGGTTTTTACATATATAAACAATGTTATGTCAATGTTTTCAAGCCCATTGCATGTGAAATAATTTTTCATATTAAAAAGATTCATGAATTAACTTATTTTCATTTCTCAATATTTAGTTTTTTTTTTTTTTCTTGCAGTGAAAAAATCATATTTGGTCAGGGGCATTTCCCAAAAATTTTAAAAATAATTCTAATAACATTTTAAATTTTAGATCAAAAAAGAAAAGAAAAAGTTATTCGCCCTCAAAAGGTGATAGTTTACCTCCCAAAAGAGAAATTGAACAACTAGCCTAATAATCCCAAGAAAGTTGATTAAATGGCTTTCATAAAAAAAGAAACAAAGAAAGTTAGAATTTTTAATGAAAACAATTGGTCCATTTTTAACCAAAGGGTGGGAGAAGAGTAATTCTAAAATCATGTTTCTTTATTTGAATTAATTTTTTCCCTCTTTTTGACTAGTGAGTTGTGGTTGTCGACTCCAATTAGTGAGTTTTTAATAAAAAACAAATTTTCTCTGGCACCTCATAATTTTGAATCATATGTAGCTTTGAAGATTTAATTGTGTTAGGGTCATATTTTCTATGTATTGGCTTATCTTTTGACAAAATGTACTTTACCTGTAATTGGGTAAATTTAAGTTGGGTTTAATGTATCAACAAGTATGTGAAGTTTACTTTACAAGTGGTATCATTAAAAACATGAAGATTGAACCAAGAAACAAGTGAAGAAAAACTAGAACAGTGAATCTCGACACAAGCTCAACACTAGCATCTATCGAGATTTAATGATGGATTCTCGACACTATCTCGATCTATCGAGAACTACGATTTCAGAATTCTCAGATATGAATTTCGGCCCATGATGACTTTGATTGCTAGGGTTTCTTTCACTAAACCTCTAAACCATATAAATGCTTTATTTTAAAGTCATCAAAGGCACAAAGACTAAAATTAGAGAATTCATACATTCCGTGAGAAGTTACTGCATTTTGTGCGCCTTAAGGTTTTGTAACCAAGTGCTTCTAGATCTTCAATGTGCTTTGAAGTGAAGAACTTTGCAGCCAACAACAATCAATCAGTTGTTTGGAGTTAGTCATGTACTGGGGTCCGTAAAAAGGAAGAAGTCTTCTACAAGAATAAGTCCAATTGGGGATTGGAGTAAAGGTTCAACTATAGGTTGGTATTTTGGGATAGTCCAGGGTAATGATAAGGTTCCTAATACTTGTAACCGCTTGTTCTTGAATGATGGATTCTTAGGAGTGGTGACCTGAAAATCACCCGATGGGGTTTTTACATTGCAAGAGATTTTCCCCATTCGTCAACAAATCACTGTCATTTAATTTCCACTACACTTAGTTTATTTGGTGATTTGTTGATGCCTCTACAATTTGCATGTAATTTGAACTAATTAATCAACTTGGGTAATTGAATTAATTAACCAAGGGGTCAATCTATAACCCAGCAAGTGATATTAGAGCGGGCACACTTTAATTAGGTTTTAATATTTGATATGTGATCCACTGACCCCTACTGTCATGAATAGCAATTACATGAACAAATCTTTTTCAACTATTCACTCTTGTGGAACTAACCTTGATTTCTTTTAGTTTCTCAAGACATGTAATCCTAAAATTTATTTGAAACTGATAATCTTGTTGGTTGAAAAAGATTAGTATGTGGATGATTCTTTAAAATTAGTTCAAACGATAGAACGATTGTTTCTTAAAAAATGTCAACTTCAAACATCTCCTTAACGCATTATCATTATCATCACCACTATCATCATCAGCAGCATTTTATGTTCCAAACAAATCCGAATACTCTTGTGGAACATCATTACTTTTAATTAGGAAAAAATAACATCATAATTTTTTCCACTCCTCTAGCAAAAACAAAAAATCCTTAGCAGATTCATTTTTAACATGATTTGCCAAGCATAAACTAATATTAGAGTTTCGTACTTAAGCATGAAATTTTCTATACACCAATGGAAGAAAATAGACTCGTACAATCTACCTATGTCACTAGATGGTTTAACCATAAGAGTTTCACAAGCATATTGGTTCAAGTCAACTACCCATCTCTACAACAACAGACAAAGTCTTCAAATCAAATTTATTATCATTAAAAATAAAATAAAAACATCAAATGACTACACGCACATTATTGAGTAAATAACTATTCAGTAATGAAGTGCAGCTTTGTCAGCATAGGTGCACAATGACATACTTGAGTTCCCAACCTTCAATCAAATGCAGAGTTCACATGAATTATAAAAGGAGAGACTAATACACGTGTTTTAAATTGCATGCTTAACAAATATTTTTCACAAATCACTCTAAGCTTTGGTTTGAAATTTAAATACATTAAGATATCATTCGGGTTTTTTTTATTTATTTATTTATTTTTAAATCTCTTTGGGGTCACCATAACATAGTTCTAATATCTTCTCAACTTCAAACACATCCTCATCTTCCCCATCAACCTCATCACTATCATTATCATCACCACTGCCATCATCAGCAACATTTTTTATTCCAAACAGATCCGCATACTCTTGTAGAACATCATTACTTTTAATTAAGGAAAAATAACAGTATAATTTTTCACACTACTAGCAACAACAAAAATTCATCTGTAGATTCATTTCAAACATGATTTGCCAAGGATAAACTAATATTAGAGTTTTGCACTTGAGCATGAAATTGCCTATACATCAATAGAAGAAAATAGACCTGAAAAATCTACCTCTGTCTTTGGATGGTTTAACTTAGACTTTCACAAGCATACTGGTTCAAGTCAACTGTCCATCTCTACAATAGTAGACAAAGTTTTCAAATCTAATTTATTATCGTAAAAAATAAAATAAAAACATCAAATGACAGTAAGCACATTATTGAGTAAATAAATATTTTGCAATGAAGTGCAACTTTGTCAACATAGGTGCACAATGACATACTTGTGTTCCCAACCTTTAATCAAATATAGAGTTCACATGAGTTATAAAAAGAGAGACTAATACACGTGTTCCAAAAAGCATGCTTAACAAAATTTTTTACATAAATCACTTTAAACTTTGGTTTATCTTCTCAACATCAAACACCTCCTCAACTTCCCTATCAGCCTCATCACTAACATTATCATCACCACTACCATCATCAGCAACATTTTATGTTCCAAATAGGTCTGAATACTCTTGTGGAACATCATTACTTTTAGTAAGCAAAAATTACAGCATATTTTTTCCCACTCCTCTAGCAACAATGAAAAATTCTCTTCCGATTCATTTCTAACTTGATTTGCCAATGATAAACTAATATTATAGCTTTGTACTTAAGCACAAAATTGTCTATACATCAATAGAAGAAAATAGACTCGAACAATCTTCCTTTGTCTCTGGATGGTTTAACTTGATACTTTCACAAGCATACTGGTTCAAGTCAACTGCACACCTCTACAACAGCAGGCAAAGTCTTCAAATCAAATTTATTATCGTGAAAAATAAAATAAAAATATCAAATGACTACAAGCACATTATTGAGTAAATAACTATTCAGTAATGAAGTGCAGCTTTGTCAACATAGGTGCACAATGACATAATTGTGTTCCCAACCTTCAATCAAATGCAAAGTTCACATGAGTTATAAAATGAGAGACTGATACACGTGTTCTAAATAGCATGCTTAACAAGAATTTTCCACAAATCACTTTAAACTTTGGTTTGCAATTCGAATACCTTAAGATATAATGCGCGTTTTTTTTATTATCTCTTTAGGGTCACCATAACATATTCCTAATATCTTCTCAACATCAAACACATCTCAACTTCCCTATCAGCCTCATCACTATCATTTTCATCACCACTACCATCATCGGCAACATTTTCTATTCCAAACAGATCCAATTACTCTTGTGGAATATCATTTCTTTTATTTAGCAAAAAATAACAGCATTTTTTTTCCCACTCCTCTAGCAACAACAAAAAAATTCTCTTTAGATTCATTTCTAACTTGATTTGCCAATGATAAACTAATATTATAGCTTTGTTCTTAAGAATGAAATTGCCTATACATCAATAGTGTAAAATAGACTCGAACAATCTTCCTTTATCTCTGGATGGTTTAACTTCAGACTTTCACAAGCATACTGGTTCAAGTCAACTGCCCATCTCTACAACAGTAGACAAAGTCTTCAAATCAAATTTATTATCATGAAAAATAAAATAAAAACATCAAATGACTGCAAGCACATTATTGAGTAAATAAATATTTAGTAATGAGGTGCAGTTTTGTTAGCATAGGTGCACAATGACATACTTGTGTTCTTAACCTTCAATCAAATGTAGAGTCCACATGAGTTATAAAAGGAGAGACTAATACACGTGTTCTAAATAGCATGCTTAACAAAAAAATTTCACAAATCACTTTAAACTTTGGTTTGAAATTCAAATACCTTAAGATATAATTCGCATTTTTTTTTAATCTATTTGGGGTCACCATAACATATTCCTAATATATTCTCAACTTCAAACACCTTCTTATCATCCCCATCAACCTCATCACTATTATTATCATCACCACTACCATCATCAACAACATTTTCTATTCCAAACAGATCCGTATACTCTTGTGGAAAATCATTACTTTTAATTAGGTAAAAATAACAATATAATTTTTCCCACTCCTCTAACAATAACAACAAACCCTCTGCAGATTAATTTTTGACCTGATTTGCCTAGGATAAACTAATATTAAACCTTTACACTTAAGCATGAATTTCCTATACATCAATTGAAGAAAATGGACTAAAAAATCTACCTCTGTCTTTGGATGGTTTAACTTGAGATTTTCACAAGCATATTGGTTCAAGTCAATAGCCCGTCTCTACAACAACAGACAAATTATTCAAATCTCATTTATTATCATCAAAAATAAAATAAAAACATGAAATGATTTCAGGCACATTATTGAGTAAATAACTATCTAGTAATGAAGTGCAGCTTTGTCAGCATAGGTGCACAATGACATTTTATAGGTTTTAGGGGTATTTTGATCATTTTTTAGATTTAGGGGTTATTTTGGTCATTTTTAGGTTTCGGAGTTGTTTCGGTCATTTTTTAGGTTTAGGAGGTATTTTGGTAATTTTTAGGTTTTAGGGGTATTTTGGTAATTTTAGAGGATTTTAGGAGTACTTTGGTTATTTTGAAGTTTTAGGGGTAATTTGGTAATTTTTATTATTGGGTAATTGGGTGGGTTAGAGTTTACCCATAATTATTGGGTTGAGTTTGGTTTGAGTTAGAAGTAATTAATTAAATGGGTAATATCCAAACCCTGCCCGATTACCTTCTAACCATTAAGAACTGGGTATTACCCGAAATATTTGAATCGAGTAGGGTTGGATATTCATTACCCAAAGGATATGGCCAATGGCCATCCCTAGAGAGCTTTAGTCATTACATTATTATTATTATTATTTTTTTTTTTTTATGTACGCAGTGCAGTGCCTTTGAGTTAAATTACGGTTTTTATACTCTTTTACACTCTTTTTTTATATCTTTTTTTTTTTTTTCCAATTTTATGTGTCAAATTGTGGATATTTTTTTTTTATCAATTATGGATATTAATGTGAAATAATATATATATATATACACACACACACATACAAACGAGTGTGAAATGATATATTTCACTTAATTTATCGCGGGAATGCAAAACAATCCATTGAGTAGGTCTGTCCAAGGACTCGCCGGACCCAACCCACTCGCTGCCTCCGATCGAACCTGACTTGTCGTCGACTAAACCAATAGCTCCGGTGGTTGGCGACAGGTTTCTTTCTCCAAAAATCGAGATCAGCAGGTTGGATGTCGAATCTCCTCCTCACAAATCTGAGAAACCCGAACCAACCAACCCATTTGTTTTTTCGGCAAGATATTGTGGATCTGGTGAATTTTGGGATATTTTCAGGAAGATCTACCCAAGATCTTGTCGAAAATGGCTGAGATCTCTTTAGATTTGGAGAGATATTGCCAAATTTCGGCCGTTTTTCAATTTTTTTTCTCGTCGAATTTCGACTGTTTTTCATATCGTTGGATTCTCGTTGTTTTTCAGATCTTCAACCCCAACGGATTCGCCCAACATTCGTTGAAGCTCCAACCCGCCCGATCCGATCATCCTCTCAGTCGACAGCGGGTTGATGGTGGCTCCACCCAATCAGGTCGGGTCTGATGCAGGTTGAGCCCAAACTCGATCCAACTCAAACCGTGGACAACCCTACAATTGAGTGAATTCTTTTAGGTAGATTGTGTATCATCAATCAAGTGAGCAATTGATGGCATATAAAAGATAGAGAGGATCTAATTCAGATGGGACAAATGGTGTTCATAATGAGTGAATTTTTAGAGGAAAAAGAGATAAGACTTTGGCATGGAAAAGGCCAAGCTAGAAATCTTTTTGCATTCCTTCCGACATCTTAGCTTATTTTTTTTTTTATGAATACATCTTAGCTTAATTGTGTGATAAATGAAATGCAACTAATATTAATTAATGAGAAATGATATGGCCACAATATTTTCAAAACATTTTCCCAACAAATTCTATGTGGCAAGTTGTTACAGGTTGTTATTGGTGGGGCAGAAAAGTAATTCTAGTGATAGGTTTAAATTAGAACCAATAACAACTAACTACCTATGATTTATTGTGAAAATATTATGGACGTAACACCTGAATCAGTACCTAAAGTTGGAATGTAGGTCTGTTAATAACTAATTGGCCTTCATTACCAAAGAACGACCATATAAACTAGACCTTCATGCAAATTATGCAAGCCTCCATAAATCATATGAATTCTCGAAAGGTAGTTTCGTAAAATTTGAATTACCATGTATAGATAAAAAAATTATTCAGTATTCCTAAAATATAAACAATATTTATTCTTTACCTCATATGAATAGTGAATCCTAGTTATTATGAATTTAATTAGTGAAATCTACAATTCATGCGAGGATAGGATATATCATCAAGTCACTGCTGTCCCAAAATGCTGAATAATTACACCATTGATTGAACTTTGATTTATGGACATTTTTGCATTGCTAGCATCCATATGCAATGTTGATGGTGAGGTTAATAGTGTGTGTCTATATATATATATATATATATATATATATATATATATATATATATATATATATATATAACTCTACACTTGATGTAACTCCTCAAAATTATGTTACACTACTCAATATTTATTTTATTGGATATGAATTTTGACAAATCTATTGTTAGACTATATTTTTTTTTCCTTATACTCTACATGCTTTCAAAATTTTCAAGATAATTTGAAATCAATTGCTATGTCATTGATCAAATATTTAAATTTAAAATTTTTTTGTACCTAAAATTGTGTATAGAATATTAGTTGTTACAGTGAATAATAATTAGCATATAATTGACACAAAACTTAATATACATGTTAATAAGAATATAGAGAATATATAATTCAATGGTAGGATTTTTGAAGTATTAATTAATCTAATAAAAAAGTTATTAAGTAATATAACTTTGGTTAGAATTACATTAAATATAACTTGAATCCAATCCTTTATGATTCAGCCCTGAACCCCAATCCTGTACAAAAAATAGCAAACGCCAATCCTAACCCGCAAGTGCAGAGTATTAATGAAGTAAGTAGGTAAAATGGAGCCTCAGGGAGATGTACATTAACTCATGCTTCGTTGGCCTTGCAATGCATGTATATGTGATTTTAAGTAATGTTAGGATTGGAGCCAGGAGTCTAGGACCACTAGCTTTTTTTATTATTCATTTATTCCCACCCTTTGTTACATTCCTTTCGTGCTTTTGCTTGAGACCGCTCCTCACATTAATTTCACTCATTTTTTCCTCCACAACAGACTCTACATTTCACATGCAGGGTCAATGCGTATAAATGTAAATGTAAGTTGAGAAAATGCTGATTTATTAGCTCCCTATGCCCAGAAGCTATTCTATTTCAGGTGCCACCTCAAATTACGAAGTTCGCATGGTGCACTTAAAAGTGGCACCTCTAGCTAGCTAGGTGCCACCCCAAAATTACATGACATACAAAATTTTGGAATATCCATTTTGTTTTTCTAGTTAAATTTCTTTTTCTAAACTCTTCTTTTCCATCTTTTCAGGGGAAAAAAAATAAGTCTAGTTATAAAATATATAATTAAAAAAAAAATTACTACTTTTTTGTTAAGATGACATGTTGTAATTAATGTTTTTATTGTATTAGTAGGAGGTTTAGGTGAAAATGATATTATATTACAGAGCAACACTACAGTTATAAACTATTTTTATAATATTTTTACAAACTATTAATGCATCCAACTTCTTATTAGTATTCATTTAGGTCCACCATTAACATTACTTTTTTTTTTATTTATCAATAATCACTCATCATATCAACAATTTTTAAATTTTTTTGTAAAAAAATTCGTATCTTTAGCATTATAAGTATAAGTTACCACGGAAAGTGAAATTGATTGTGTCTCTTAACACTTAACACTTTTTTTATACAAAAGCCTATTGGTATGGTTGGTAGAAAAATCATATTTCACTTGATGATTTATGGCAAGACACTCTTCCAAATTGGAACCTCCTCTCTTTTCTATTTTTAACATATAAGTCGATCTAATGATACAATTTTTTTTTTCAGAAGTAACATATTATAAATAAATATTGGTGTCAATAATAGAATTATGTGAAACTGATATTCACCGCTTCCAACCACTTGACGACTCCTAACAATTAATCCAGAGAGTAATTTGTAAAATAAAAAATAAATAAAAAAAGTTATCTCTAAATAATATCTCTTCTTATTTTTTTGTTTTTATTTTTTATTTTTTCCTGAAAGTAAAAGAGATGTGTGTAACAGAGTAATTTGCAGTTGCACAGCTGGAGAGAGAGCGATGGAAGAGAAATCAGTGAGGTCAGTCGAGTTTACAGACCATGGACATAACAAGAGGACTGGAATGATAGGCCAAACAAAGAAGAGAATTCAGAGAAACCCTTGTTTCTCATGTCAACCTCACACCAGCCATTACAGTACATTGCCCACTCCTTACTCTTAAGTCCTTTCTTTCACCACTTTCTATCACAATACTAGTATACAAATTAATGGGTGTTCAATCCATAAAGCCATACTATTCATATACCCTCAGCAATATTAGAGTGAAAGTGACTTGAGATCCATGTAATTCCAATTCTGTCACATCCTTGACATATTTATACAACTGCCTCGACTAAAAAAATAGTAGTTGAAAAGAGTTCACAACTAACGTACAAGGACTACATCAAACAACTTATTTTGCACGAAAAAGCTAGACAACATTACAATACCTCGCCCACTCCTTACTCTTAAGTCCTTTCTTTCACCACTTTCTATCACAATGCTAGTATACAAATTAATTCAATCTATAAAGCCATACTATTCATATACCCTCAGCAATATTAGAGTGAAAGTGACTTAAGATCCATGTAATTCCAATTCTGTCACATTCCTTGACATATTTATACAACTGCCTCGACTAAAAAAGTAGTAGTTGAAAAGAGTTCACAACTAACGTACAATGACCACGTCAAACAACTTATTTTGCACGAAAAAGTTGGACAACATTACAATACCTTGCCCACTCCTTACTCTTAAGTCCTTTCTTTCACCACTTTCTATCACAAATACTAGTATACAAATTAATGGGTTTTCAATCTATAAAGCCATACTATTCATATACCCTTAGCAATATTAGAGTGAAAGTGACTTGAGATCCATGTAATTCCAATTCTATCACATTCCTTGACATATTTATAGTTTTATACAACTGCCTCGACTAAAAAAGTAGTAGTTGAAAAGAGTTCACAACTAACGTACAAGGACTACGTCAAACAACTTATTTTGCACAAAAAAGCTAGACAACATTACAGTACCTCGCCCACTCCTTACTCTTAAGTCCTTTCTTTCACCACTTTCCATCACAATACTAGTATACAAATTAATGGGTGTTCAATCTATTAAGCCATACTATTCATATACCCTCAGCAATATTAGAGTGAAAGTGACTCAAGCTTGATATCCATGTAATTGCAATTTTGTCACATTCCTTGACATATTTATACAACTGCCTCAACTAAAAAAGTAGTACTTGAAAAGAGTTCACAACTAACGTACAAGGACTACGTCAAACAACTTTTTTTGCACGAAAAAGCTAGACAACATTCTGGTTTCCAAATGCCAAAAAGGAAACTAAATTTGATTAGCTTGGATATGAATTGAAAAGGTGTGCCTGTGGATTATGCAAATAATAATATCAATAATAATGCATGTTGTGTTTGCTTTGATTACTTTCAAATTTCAATATATACCAACTAATAAGGTGAGTGGCCTAGCTAGTGACAAAGGCCCACTCTCACAGTCTCACGCGGTTTGGTTATGTCTTGTACCTTCTGAATTTGAATTTTTATTGGTGCAATACTGCAATGTAGTTTCACTTGGGACCCTAGTAAGGCTGAGTTTAGAGCATGGTTGAACCCATCTGATGAAGTACTTGCACCTCTCATTTCTCATGTCCTATTTAGGTTCTTCAGCATTAATTTTTCAAATGGATCCAGCACGACCGAGCCCTCCTTTATTTGATGATTTAATAGTTGCAAGGAGGAGAGATGATTTGAACTCTACATATATATTTTATTCAGAAATATTAGAAAACATTAATCAATTGAGTTATAAGACTATTAGTGACTAAGTATCCATTTGGATGGTGCTGAAAAGCACTTGCGTCTGAGTTTTACGTTTTCTTTTTTTCTTTTTTCTTTTTTTGAGAAAAACGTTTCACGTTTTTAGATGTGGGATTATGCTTTTTCAGTGGGTTTCATGCATTGTTCACAGGATCTGCAAGTACTTTATTAAAAAAAAAAAAAAAAAAAAAACTTTAAAACTGGGTCCCAATTCACATATTTAAAAATTATTTTGCTACAATGTTTTCAGTTTTCAGTTTTCAGCAAAATAAACGGTATCCAAACAGACCCTAAGCACTACTTTACCCTTTGTATTTATGGGGGTAATTACATTTAAGTCGGTAAGCATGAAAATAAAAATAATCTCATCACATCTATTCTTTTTTCAAGGGTCTACAAGATATAAATGGAATTGGAGTGATAATCAATTGATAGTGAGACTATTTGTGCTGTTCGGTATCTAAGCTTATTAATGCAATCGGTTCTTCCAGGTAACGCAACACTGTCTGCTGTTGTGCATATCGTGCAAATTACGTAGCATTTTGAAGTCTTTAACTCAAGCAGGCACGCCGAAGTCAATGAAGTGATGGCAAATGGTATGCATAGGTCCTACAACAATAAGAATATGTATGCGACATATTGGCTCTTTGTGTTACAGCGTTAATAATTTACAAACACTAATTTACCCCACACATTAAAAAAAATTACTATAAGCCATTTTTGCTAAATAATGCGTTTTTGTAAATTATTTTACCAAACAAGTCATTTTCAAACTTATACGAACTAATAGTCTCGTTTAATGGAAGCATGCATCAATTCGAATCGGACATGTGTCATGTCCACCTTTTTTATGTTTCAAATATCTATTTTAATTTCTACCCAAAAAAAAAAAAATCTATTTTAATCAAGAATTTGATTAGGGCGGATGGATTATAGCCAAAGGATTCGGTGAAGGATACGTGAGATGACAAAAATTAAGGTGATGAAGAATTTGCTTTGCTGTTACTGTTACAGCCATAATTGAAACCCTCTTTAGAATTATTTTAGGGAAAAAAAAATACTGTAAATTTGTTACAATGTTATACTCGAAATACAAAAGACAAAGTGATTATTTTTTTGAACACAGAATAATGGAATATAAATCCTTTGTACCACTTTTTTTTTTACTTTATGTTCCACAGATCACAACTTGCAATGTATTTATTTAACTTTTCTTATAAAATAGTCAAAGTTTAAAAAAATAAATAAATAAACACATAACAAGTTTTAATTGGTGGAACACAAAAGTAGTGCATAAGATTTGTATTTAGAATGATGTGGCTTATCAACAACATAATGAAGAAGAAAGAATAACAATTGACGAATTTACAAGCATTCCAACCCTTAACGAAAAAATATCTTTCATTAGCAGTTGCTCCTCAGCCAGTCTTAGCAGTTATAAAAGTTGGTCCAAAATTCAATAAGGAGATGAAATTAATAGAGGAGATTAACGTGTAATAGAAAAATATGATGATATTTATGGTTGTCATGCAATTGTGATAGCAGGATTTGGTAAAAAAATGATAGAGACTAATTCAACATACAAAAGACAGTTAATGATATTTACATTGACACAAATATTACTAACTTGTTATTAGTTTCCTTTAATACTTCAATAATTTTCCTTGTAAAAATTGTAATTTTTATTGTTCTATTTTATTGACAATAAGAGAGGTATAGTGATTTGATCATACTATATATTATAAATTTGAAAATTGCATGATACGGTGACTGTATATATAGGCATATTTTATGTCTACTTAATAATACAAATCTCGTTTGGAAAAATAAAAATGCAAATATCATTCAATTATTTTTCTTATGTTAATAAATTTATTTATTTTTTGTTTGATTTTGTTTTAGTTGTTGCAAAAGTAACTAAATTTGTTCAAGAATACCATATTTCAAATCAATTGGTTTCCATATAAATCTTAGAAAAATAACATCAGTCAAGAGCCTTGTAGCTTAATTGACACCTGTCCATGCACAAAGTGCTTGGAAGTTTAGGAGGAAAGGGTTCAAGCTATATCCTTAAATAATTGATGCACCACTTAAAATAATTAATATAACAAAATAAATGTATTTATTTATCCTAAACCTACTAGTAATTTTCTAATTACATAAAATAAATACTATAATGTTGGTTCCATACATTATATGGTTAAGATTAATTCTAGTGAATTCACAAATATTTAATTTTTAATGGCTTTTGTGCCAATTGTTGCCATATTATCAATTAAAAATGAGATATTAGCAAAACTTAAATACACAAACTTTAATTAGTAATTTTGCATTTCAAAAGCAAGAATAATATGTTTTAAATAAAAATATTAAATAAATTATTTATTTATTGTTGCCTTAAATATGTGTCAAACAATGGGGTGGCCCGTCTAAAACTATCCAATTTTTTGATAAATTCAATACTTAGAATGGAGGAGAGGGATTTAAAACTTGAATATTTTCATTAAAAATATAAAGAGATGTCAATTAAGTCACAAAACTCTTGATTTTTTTGAACATATTAAAACCACATTTGCAAATTAATGTAGAATATACGTATAATAAGTAACAATAGTTTCCAAATTAGCGGTAGTTGTAATACTTGCAGCTAGCACATAAGTTGAATGCTTAAATCATTTCAAAATTTCAACCAATAGATCTTTTTGGGTATTAAATAAAACACAGAAATGTCAAAATAAAAACATAAAAATGTGAAAACAAGAGCATAAATATGTGATAACAAGAACATCAAAATGTGAAACCTATCAACCAATTAATGTCATTCATAAAGGGGGGAAAATGTAGGGTTATGCAAACATCAAATGCAAAAATTATTAAGCAAAAAGAACTAATCCCATAAAAATTTTAAACTTAGGGATGAGGTTATTTTTCATTCTCAAAGAGGACAATATATTGTCAATAATGAATTGGGGCATGATAGAATGGCATTAGAGTAGACTTCTAAGCGATAGGATGGCGGGTACCTAGGTTCCATACGGGGACATGTGGCCTTTAGAAGGGGTGGATCATAGGGATCCAAAAGTCCAAAATACCTTCTAAGTGGAGTGAGGTGAAGGAGAACCAAATCCTCACTAAGTTTCATATCACATAAGTGAGAGAAGGTCTCACTCCTTTATATGGAGGTCCTGGACTCTATTTGACATGAGGCATTTTAAAACCTTGAGAGATGATGATATATGTCACTTTCAAAGAAGACAATATCATTCTAGATCAGTAATTCCGTATTGGCTTAGAGACACTACTTCACAAAGTGTGTTCTAATGAAAACATTAAAGGTATGATATGGGGAAGATTGTGAATTGCATCAACTTTGTTTTACAAAATAAATATTAGGCAAAAATGCAAAACTGACCCTCTAACTTTCACATTTTTTCATTTCAGTTCTTTAACTTTCAGTTTTGTCAATTCAATTCTCTAACTTTTAATTTTTGTTAATGCAGGGTTCCATTACAACTCAGTTAGTGGTTGCCGTTAGACCCACTGAAATGACGCCATTTTGCATTTTTTTTTTAATTCGAAATTAAAGGAAAATAAGAAAAATTTGAAGAGAGAAAAAAAAAAAAAAAAAAAAAAAAAAAAAAAAAAAAAAACCGTCTTCTTCAACTCAGTTACTGTCTCTGAACTCCTGCGTCGACCTCTCCAACCTCAATCCCAAACTCCGCTCCTCTTCTTCTTCTTCTTCCTCTCTCGAACTCGCCAAGCTCCACCACATCGCCGCCAATATCCTCACCCTCGCTGGCAACGTCTCCAGCGTTCCATCTCCATCCATCAAGTCCGCTTCCTTCTACTACAAAACCGGCCTCATCTGGCATGACCTTCGCCGCTTCGACCTCGCTTCCACCTGCTTCGAGAAAGCCACCGATCTTCTCTCTAATTCTAACGCCGCCGCCATCTCCGCCAATGATGCAGCGAAACTTCTCCTCGATGTCAATCTCGCCAGATCTTGTACCGCCTGGGAACTCTCGGACTGAAACCTCGTCGTCGCTTTGCTTAGCCGGTCTAAGACCTTGCTTCTCTACTCCGATCACTACGTTTCGCTCGCTAACCAGTACTTAGCCTGGGATCTTTTTTTTTTTTTTTTCCCAGATTTTTCTTATTTTCTTTTAATTACGAATTAAAAAATAAATAAATAAAAAAAGCAAAGCGGTGTCGTTTCAGTGGGTCTAACGGTAGCCACTAACTGAGTTGTAACGGAGCCCTGCATTAACAAAAATTGAAAGTTAGAGGACTAAATTGACAAAACTGAAAGTTAGAGGACTGAAATGAAAAAAGGTGAAAGTTAGAGGGTCAATTTTGCATTTTTGCCTAAATATTACATATACAGTATCTCATGTATGTACACGGTTTTCCAAAGAAGAGAGGGTAAAGATCAGTTAGTAAAAGCCACCTGATTTTCAAATGAATTGCACACCTTTGTAAAGAAACTAAGAAAGCGATCATTGTGTTGATTAATTTCCTATAATTAATTCAACTGAACTTCTAACTGAAGGCAACGGTGAGTTAATGCAGTGAAATTACTCTAGTTAGGCTGTGTTTGGTTCGTGTAAAAGCATTTTCGAAAAATATTCCATTTTCCGGAAATGCTATTTTCCGGAAAGGAAAATGTTTTCATGTGTTTGGTTGCATTTCAAAAATATTTTCGAAAAATATTTTCTAGTGTTTGGTTGTGTTCTTGAAAATACCATAGAAAACACATTTTCTACTTGTTGCTCACATTTTTCTCACATTTTCTCAGTTGCCAAACGAATATATAATCCCATTTCTCAATTGATAAACACCAAAACAAAACCAACCAAAAAAAATTCATCAAATCCGGTCAAATTCATCAAAACCCAACCATTTCTCAATTGCGATTCGAAGTCGAAGTCGAACGGCGAAGTCGAAGGGTGCGAAGTCGAAGGGCTCTGGTTCACCAGCGAAGTCGAAGGTTGCGATCTGGGTGCGATTCGAAGTTGAAGTCAAACGGTGAAGTCGAAGGGTGCGAAGTCGAAGGGCTCTGGGTTCGCCGGCAAACTCGAACGGCGAAGTGGGCTTTGGGTTCGATCCTTCTCTGGGTTCACCGGCGAAGTCGAACAGCGAAGTGGGCTCTGAGTTGCAATCTGGGCTCTGGGTTTGATCTCTCTCTGGGTTCGCCGGCGAAGTCGAACGGCGAAGTGGGCTCTGGGTTGCGATCTCTCTCTGGGTGCGATCTCTCTGGCCGGAGCTTGGCTGGCCGGAGGGGTATGCTCTATCCCTCCCTCTTCTTCCTCGAACTCCCTCTCACTCAGCTCTCTCTTTGTTTTCCGGAAAATGGTATTTGAAGGTAAAATAAAAACGGAAATCAATTTACACCCCCAACACAGGTCAACTAAAAACCATTTCTGGAAAATGTATTTTCCATGCGCAACCAAACACCCGTAAATACAGAAAAGCATTTTTGAAAGTGATTTTCACTCAAAACAAACACAGCCTTAGATTACTTACACGACCTCAAACAAAAGATATTTTATGTGCATATTAACATCTTACTTAAATACTTAAAAGGAAAAAGTAATCCGAAGCCTTAAGGGTATTAGTTTTTAAAATTTAAAAAAAAAAAAAAATTATGAGAAAAGAAAAGGGTTAAACTTTGTAAAGTTGTGATTTACAACTATGTTTTATGTTGACTTTACTCCATGACAAAAAGTGTTGTAATTGCTCTAATTTTGTTCCTTGTATTTTGTGGGATTTTATTGTATTGGGTTTAGTATTAAGTTGATGAAGACTCAAACTTAAATGAAGAATTAGTGGATTTCATGAGAAGCTAAGCCGCGAAAGAGCATGTGAAGAGCACATGACTAGAAGTTGAAGAGTCGTGCCAGGCTGTCGTTTTCGCGAGTGTCTCGCGGGTAAGGCCTTCCCGTGATACAGTAGCGAAACATTCTGCCTAGAGGATTTTTATGTGTGAATTCCTTACCCTTCACCCATACTATATATACCCTCATTATCCACAGATGTAATAGAGGCCATTCAGAGAGAAAAACCCTAGATAGGTTTTCTACAACACACACACCCATCTTTTTGAGAGAGAGCTACTCATCCTTAGTGAGAATTCATTGTAGCCTCTTCTCCTTTCCTCTCCCATTATCATACCTTGAGAGGAGATTTGTACCCAAACACAATCCACACCTTTTCAGAGTGTAGTGAGTGTTTTTGGGGTTGCTGGGAAGCATTGGAAGATGTCAAGGTTGGCGGATGCAACATGGAGCTTGTTGTGGGATCCGGAGAGTTAGACAAAACACGGTTCCGAGAAGCCTTGTTGGAGTAGGAGCTTGGAGGGCTTAGGTACAGTGGGTAGATTAGGCTTGGAGGGTCTCTTGCTAACTCATGTATCCCAACTAATTGTCTAGTGGATCGATTACCACTTGGAGGGCGGCGGAGAGGTTTTTCGCCGAGTTCTTCGGTTTCCTCTTCGATAATACGTCTCAATGTTATCTGTGTTTGCATCTCTCTTCCCTACTCTTGTTCATTTCATTTTACTGCTGTGTTACTTTAAATATGAATTAGAGTAGCTCTCTTGCTTGTTTGCTTGCGTTTACACTATTCCGCACTTAGTATTAAGTTAAGTGTATAATCAACCAAGCCGTAATTTGAATTGGGGGTCTAAACAAGCTCTTATGTTTTCAACACATTTTTGAGCTTTCAAACTTACTTTTAGTACATTTTTAACTGGATATGTCCTTTTATTTTAAATATACAATGGCAAGAGGTAGTGAGTTTTAATCCACACATTTTAATTAATCAGTGAACGATGTGGCAGTCTCTCATTAAAATAAAAGAATATTCATTTTAAAAAAAGTACTAGAGGTAAGCCAAATCCAAAAGAAAAATATGACAAATTTTTTGGCAATTTTTTTTATTTTATATTTTTCATAAAAATGGTATTAATTTTTTTTTAAATTGTTCATTAACAGAAATTCTAAGGATATTCGTTAACAAAATCTATACTCAAATGATAGTCTTTCATTTTACTACAAATATATTGTGTTATCAAAGAAAAAAAAAAAAAATCTAGAAAGATATTGCATAAAATTCCCCAAAAAAAAAAAAAAAAATTCTTACATTTTATCAGTTTTGGGAAAACAAAAGTATTTTATACAATCTTTTTATTTATTTATTCTACTATTTGGTACTATTGAAATTTCTTATCAACAGAACACTAATGATTTAGTTAGGATTGCTAAATCTCGTTTTTATTATGCTTAAATTGGATTAGTGCTAGTTTGTTTCCATTTTTTGACCCAAAAATATCACCATAGCGTTTTGTATAAAGGAAATTTTGTGTTTGGTATGATTTCAACATCACATGTTTTGGGCAATTTTTTTTAGGGTCTGTTTGGGATCCGCTTATTTTGTTAAAATTGAAAATTTTTTGCTGAAAATATTGTAGATAAAGGTAAAAGTTAGCTGAAATAGTACAGTGGGACCCATGAATAGTACCAAAAAGTGCAATGGGGCCATTAATAAAAGTAAAAATAAGCTGAATAGTAAAATAAACTGGCTTTCTAATTTTTGCAAACACACACTTAGTTTCTGTTTGGCTAGTTCATTTTTTGCCAATTTATTTTATTATTTAGCTTATTTTTGCTACTATTCATGGGTCTCACTGCACTTTTTGATACTATTTATGAATCTCACTATACTATTTCAATTAATATTTACCTTTATCTACAATACTTTCAACAAAAAATTTTTAATTTCAGCAAAAAAATTTTAGTTTTAGTAAAATAAGCTAATCCCAAACAAATCTTTAATATACTTCTTCACATTGTCCCCTTTAGGTTACAATTCCAAAATTCCACCTTTTCAAAAATCCCAAAATATAAAAATTGGACCAAAATAAGCCCTTTTTTTTCTTTCCTAAGAAGACCAAATTAAGCCTTAGAGCATTTGTATATCAACTTGAATGTGTTATTTATTTTAGCATAAGATTTTTCTATTTTACCTAATTACTTTCAAAACACATGTATATCTGTTTTTTTTTTTTTTTTTTTTTTTTTTTTGAGAGAGTTTCTATATCAGATTATCTATTCTAAACTCAATTTCATTAAAATATCAATTTTCCTTAATGTTTTAATTATTTTTCTTTTTTAACACACCACAACTACCATCCACTATCTTTTTTCATCTTTGGAATAAATAAAGAAAAAAAATAAAAATAAAAATTTTCTTGATCTTTTAATTTTGCCTCTCCCTTCACACTCTGCACCCACCATTCATTCTCTTCTTTTATCTTTTGAATACCTAATAATAATAATAATAATAATAAAATAGTGTTAGTGAAAAATTTTATGATTACTGTAATTTTGGATAAATTTTTGCACATTTTTATATAAGTTAATCATTACAGTAATGTGGGTGATTTTTTAGATTAAGGCAAAATTTTGCTTGCAAGCTATTCTGCACAAAGCGGATGCAAGTAATCTTTTCCCCTCTCCTCAAAACATAGATGAATCTCCAAGAAAAGCATGTGGATTAAAATTAAAAATAAAAGAAAAAAGGAAGGTACATTGTCTTAATTATTATATATTAAGTTTTTTAATTAAATTAAATCACCTAATTATATTAATCAGTAAAACACAAATAAAGTTATCATTTTAAAAATAATCAAATCCGCTGTAACTATGTGTTTTAGCAAACCTAACTTTAATCTAGTCATTCACTTTCATTTAAAATAAAACATTTAAAAGAAAAAAAAGAAAAAAAAAGTGTCATTCACTTTCATTTGACTTCGTACAACAATCAACAAATACACAAATGCTCCAAGGCAACTACCTATTCCCCAACCATTTAAACTAACGAAAAACCTTTGTCTCAAAAAAAAAAAAAAAAAAAAACTAACGAGAAACCGTGATAAATTGGCGAGAAATTTGTTGAATTGAAAAAAAAAAATCATAACTAGGCGACCGTTAGAGCAGGGACCTTTATACTTTCTAGTTTCTAAAATTTCCCTCTCCCTCTCGGACTCTCGTAAAACCCTCATTCCTCCACGCGCCCCAGACCTCCATCGCCCTCCAAACGAAATCTTGACCGTCCGATCCACTTAAACCCAAACCGACTAATACCAAAAACTCAGCGCGTGAAATACTGCGAGTTGGTAAAAGACCAAAGTGTGCTAAAGGTTCAGTTCCTTAACTTTCATTAATTAATTTCCAACTTTTTAAAAATTTTGGGTCTTTAGTTTGTTTAGTTTCAAACTGTGGATCCGAGAAAAGAAGACCGTTCCTCGTTATCGCTGCACTTTGCCTTTTTCTCTCTCAAGTCCCAACGTTCTCTTTCTCTCTCTCTTAAAAAGCTAAAGACAACAAAAAATACTATATTATTATTTTCCTCTCTCTTTCACAACACAAACTTCAAGTTCAGACTCTCTCTCTCTCTCTCTCACTCTCTCAGACAGTCATACTTAGCGACTTCTTTGTAGGGTTCAAAGTTGAAACCCTATCTCGTAGGAAATACCATAGCCCCGAAAACCTAAGAAATATATTGTAATCTTTTTAGGGTTATATCTGTCTGTGTCTGTCTGAGATAAACAAAAACAGAGGGTTCGTGTAATCGTGATCTTTCCATGGTGGCTGGGAAGGTGAGAATGGCAATGGGGCTACAAAAGTCTCCGGCGAGTTCGAAACGGGAAACGCCACCGAAGCCTCCATCGCCGTCGCCGAATCCGAGTCCGACTAATAAAGCTCCCCCGAAAGCCGTGTTCTCACGCTCCTTCGGCGTGTACTTTCCACGCTCCTCCGCTCAGGTTCAACCTCGCCCACCCGACGTCACCGAGTTGCTTCGCGTCGTCGAAGATCTGCGCGAGCGAGAGTCGCTGTTGAAAACCGAACTCTTGGGGCACAAGCTTTTGAAAGAGTCAGTGGCTATTGTTCCTGTCCTGGAGAGCGAGATCTCATCCAAGAACGCAGAGATTGATAGAGCTTCGAAGCGAGTGGATGCGTTGGAGATTGAGAACCAAAAGTTGAGAATGGAACTGGAGGAGTTGAGGACGAAGATTGAGTACGAAAGAGAAGAAAGCGAGAAAAAGTTGAAGGCAATGGAGGCTGAAATCTCAGAGTTGAAGAAAACGGCGTCGGATCGTAGTAGTAGTAGTATTCTAATAGAAAGCGAGGAGCTCTCGTCTTCGCAAAGGTTTCAAGGCTTAATGGAAGTCGCTGTGAAATCAAATCTCATCAAGAACTTGAAAAAGCAACACGGCGCCGTTTCGAACTTCGAGAATAATAGCCAGAAACTTCTTGAAGTGCAAGATTCGAAGAAAGACGAGGCTGATCAACACGAGAGACCGAGGCACTCAAGGTGTAACTCGGAGGAACTCGCTGAGTCAACTCTGTCCAGTCTCAGATCTCGTCCTCCTAGGGTTCCAAAACCACCACCTCCAAGGCCTTCTTCAACATCATCATGTTCATCCAACGGTTCTTGTGGTTTGATGACAGAGCAAGCGAATATTCCTCTTCCTCCACCGCTGCCGCCTCAGCCTAAGAAGGCGGCTCCGCCACCGCCACCACCTCCGCCGCTGAAGGGGATGAAGATGGGGGCAGCGAAGGTGAGGAGAGTGCCGGAAGTGGTTGAGTTTTACCATTCTTTAATGCGGAGAGAGTCTCGCCGTGACTCCGCCGCCTCTGACGTGGCACCGGCAACCGCCAATGCCCGTGACATGATCGGCGAGATTGAGAACCGGTCTGCTCACTTGCTCGCGGTAAGAGTTCCCGGTAACCGGTTATTATATTATTTATGGGTTGTAATTACGGTTTTGACACTGACTGGAGTACACTTTATGTCAGTGAGTGAGTGACTGGTCCTAGTGTGTCTTTATTGTTTGCTTGCTAGATAAGACACTGTTTGGATTCGATATGAGATTTCATTGGGGGGTGGGAGGGGGATTGTGTAATTTTGATCAAGTTTAGTGGCAATTCGTACCTGACAGTCAAAAAGTTATATATCAAATTTCAAATTTTTACGGTGGTTTTCTTAATTTTATTACTGATATTGATTTGTCACAATGTTCCTTGTTTCTGTCTTTTAATTTTTGTTAACTGACTTATGTTTTGTAGTCCTACATTGTTGAATTTGACTTGATTTTTTTATTGGAATCGTGGTTGTACAGATAAAATCAGATGTAGAAACTCAAGGAGACTTCATAAGGTTTCTGATAAAAGAGATCGAGGATGCTGCATTTGCAAACATCGTGGATGTTGTGCCTTTTGTTAAATGGCTAGACGACGAGCTCTCTTACTTGGTACAATTTTTTATTTTATTATGTTCTTTACAAATCTCAGAGAATCTGTTACTTTAATTTTGGCCTAAACTTTTAGTATTTTTTAAAGGGGGTAAAATGTTGTACTGAGCGAGGCCTAAATGCATGTTTTGTATTCTTTTCAGGTGGATGAAAGAGCAGTGCTGAAACACTTCAATTGGCCAGAGCAGAAAGCGGATGCACTGCGCGAGGCAGCATTCGGGTATTGTGATCTCAAGAAGCTCGAATCCGAGGCTTCAACCTTTCGCGACGATGCCCGCCAGCACTGTGGACCTGCTCTCAAGAAAATGCAGGCTCTGCTTGAAAAGTATGCAAACTTCTGTAGTCTCGTACTTCGCACATTACCATTTATATCATTAAAGAAAATACATATTAGATTCTATTGTGTTTTGCTTTAATTTTTTAGTATATCTTATATGTTCACTAATTTTGCCACAAATATGGTTATTACAGGTTAGAGCATGGTTTGTACAATCTCTCACGAATTAGAGAATCTGCAACTAAGAGATATAAAGTTTTTCAGATTCCAACGGATTGGATGCTGGATACTGGTTTTGTAGCCCAGGTAACTTCATTGCTTTGATATGCTTAGGATTGATGTAGAAGCAAGAAATATAGTTCCACATTTGTCTTAATAATTTTGGGAAGCAAGAAGCAACACATATGCCTATTTAGTAATAAGAAATTCACATATGTCTATTTAGTAATAAGAAATTCACATTATCGCATATGCCTATTGAATGGTCAACTTTAATGGGTTATACTTTAGAAATTGCGGAGACAATGGAAAGGTCTTGACACAGTCTACTATGTCCATGTACATAACTAGGTGTAGTGGTTGCTAGCTGACAAAAGAGTGGTTAGATTTTTGCCTCAATTTCTATGTGCATGCCAGCATGCGCACATGTGAACTCCCAGATTTCTTAATGCATCTGCTTGTCTACTTCCTTTTTTATTTTCTTAAATGGGGGATTTATGAGTAGAGAAGAGAATCAGATTCTCCATGTTGACCTTTTCAGACATTGCCAAATTGTTGAAACTATATATGGGAAGATGCAATAAATTCTTTAATAATGTGAAGAAAGACCTGGAGCTTCCTCAATATCCAACTGATAAATTAAATTAATTAAAAAATGGAAAATGGGGGATTTATGAGTAGAGAAGAGAATCAGATTCTCCATGTTGACCTTTTCAGACATTGCCAAATTGTTTAAACTATATATGGGAAGATGTAATAAATTCTTTAATAATGTGAAGAAAGACCTGGAGCTTCCTCAATATCCAACTGATAAATTAAATTAATTAAAAAATGGAAAGTAGGTTCTCCCTTACTTTTTAATTGGATATTTAAGCTATATGGATATTGACCTATTGTTACTAGTTCTCATTATTGTTACTTGCAATAGTTTTATAAGTGGGGGGTTATGCCAATTGCCACATAAATGTTTACCTTTACTACTTACTAGACCTCCACAACTTTTTTTCTTTTTAATGTCCAAATTGGGTTATGAATTTAATTTAGTGTACGCCCAATGCTACAGATCAAGCTGGCTTCTGTGAAATTGGCCATGAAGTATATGAAGAGAGTATCTGCAGAGCTTGAAACAGTTGGCGGTGGTCCCGAAGAAGAAGAGCTGATAGTACAAGGTGTTAGATTTGCATTCAGAGTACACCAGGTAATTCAAACTCCAAAACTTCAAACTTTATGGTCAAGTATTTTGATCTGTGTTTTTTAGGTGCTGATGGGTAACCTGCTTGTTCTATTTTCCAGTTTGCAGGTGGTTTTGATGTTGAAACTATGAGGGCCTTCCAGGAGCTTAGAGATAAAGCCAGAGCATGCCATGTACAATGCCAAAGCCAGCAACAACAGAAATTTGTGTGCAGGTCTACAGCTTGTTAATCTGTAGCAAACTCAGCTGCAGAATTGCTAGTTTTTGTTGTAAAGATACAGCTTGTTTGTGAATATAATGGCGGCGTCAGCTTCTTTATTAATTCATTATTTACTTGGAAACAAGATTGCAATACTGTATGGTTTAGTTCTTTCATCAAAGACTTTGAGAAATTATTTCATTTTTCTACTTATCTTTTAATTAGTGTCGTGTCATTTTTCTATGAAAAGAAGTAGCTAATATTCATTTAAAGATTTTAATGAATTATTTGTATCCATTTAAATTTTAATAAAAAGTTTGGGCAACAAACTTAGGTCTCTGATATATTGTAGCAAAAAAAAAAAAATTCCCAAAATGGTTTTGCCAAAATCTAAATATACTAATTGGTGGACTACCTTCTCCAAAAAAAAAAAAAACAAAAAAAACAATAAAAAAACAAAAAATCAAAAATCAAAAAACAGAAAATAGAATGTGTTAATTAAAAGTCCGTTTGGATATAATTTATTTTGTTGAAAACTAAAAACACTGTAGCAAAATAATTTTTAAATCTGTTCATCCATATTATCATGTATGTGTTCATAAGTGAGAAATATTATATATACAAAAGTATTGTGAGAGGAGGAGTGTCATCTAAAATCTCAAAAAAAAAAAAAAAAAAAAAAAAAAAAAAAAATTGTGTACTTGTAAAACCCCCCCAATTGCAAAATTTTGACATGTGCAAAAATTAGACTACCAATGTGTAAACCTAAAAAGAGTTCACAAGCAAGTTTATCAATAATTTATCAATAATTTTATCAATAGTTTATCAATAATTTCTACAAGCGGATTATATTGCCCACAAGCGGATTATATTGCCTACCCCAACAAGTGTCCTACTAATGTAGTTTTGCTGGTTGAATACATATAGGGTTTTACTAATGTTTGCCATTTTAGGAAACTTTTTATGAAAAAATAAAAAAGTGGTTTACAGTATTGTCGGTTTTTTCAATTCCTCATAAAAACTTTTCCAAAATAGATGAGGACATACATTAACCGGACTCATATATATATATATATATATAAAATAAGATGAACATTGACCAATCAAAGTGGTCAGTGAGTATTCATTAGCTTGAAAAAGTGGTTTACAGTATTCTCAGTTTTTTCAATTCCTCATAAAAGCTTTCCCAAAATGGATGAGGACATACATTAACTGGACTCATATATATATATATATATATAATAAGATGAACATTGACCAATCAAAGTGGTCAGTGAGTATTCATTAGCTTGAAAACTTTAAATTCTTAATTATCTTCTTTAATTGTTTTTTTCCCCCTCTAACAAATGGATTTTCTTAATTGTAATTTGACGTTTCTCTTTTAAATTGGAATTATTGAACGATTGAGAATAATAAGTCCATGATGCATAGTTAAGTTTGGTTGTTAGAGAGAGAGAGAGAGAGAGAGAGAGAGAGAGAGAGAGAGAGAGAGAGAGAGAGAGAGAGAGAGAGAGAGATATTTAGTCATTAGATGCACCAAGAAAGCATAGAAAACAAACATTTTTGGGAAGTATAACATAAAGAGAAGAGATGAGTTTAAGTTACACCTGGTCTAACTTGATTTCCATTAAATCTAATAGTTAAAAAGACATTTGTGCTATGTCATTACTTTTTAGAAATTAATGAGTAAGAGCATTAAATGATTGTTAAGCCTCTACGCCATTACACATTCGAAACAATAAAAATAACTCAAAACTAACATAAATAAGCATTAAAAAACATGTGATACGAAAATGAAGAAAGTTTACAAATTAGGAATTGTATCAAACTATCAATCCATTCTACCAAAGGGCAAAGGTTATTCCAATAACAATGACTTAATTTACAAAATGCAACACAGGAACAACAAAATTAATCCTATAATGCTTTTATGATTAATAAGTTGTTTTCACATTTTTCTCTTTCATTTTTCTTCTTCTCTGGGTTTTAGCCTTTTAGGATCTACGGGTTTCTTTTCTTTCTTCTTTTTATTTTGGGTTTTTGTGATTTTTTAGGGTCATTTTGTACAATGGATGATGGAAAAGACAACCAAATGGCCTCATATGATACTAAAGAAAAGTAGAAAAAAAGTAGGGATTAATTTTTATTCACTCAGTATTTTGTTAATTCAAATATTAAATTTTGTTTTTTTTTTTTTTGTTTTTTTTTATTTTGTTTTTTTTTTTTGTTTTGCGTATAAATTGTAAAAATAGAGTAAAGCAAAACGTAGAGAGAGAGATATAGAGAGAGTTTTCAAATGGAGGGGTTCATGGAGGTCCAGCAGATATGAGAGAGAGAGAGAGAGAGAGAGAGAGAGAGAGAGAGAGAGAGGTAGAAGAAGAAGAAGACAATGGTTAATGGAGGAAAGAATTTAATAATTGCTTTTTTTAAGAAGGTAATTTAATAACTTTAATGATATTAGATCTGACATGGCACTAGTAATTTTTTAACCGTTAGATCTAATGGAAATCAATGGTTTAAAAAATGTGTAACTCTTATAGTGTTACACCAGGTGTAACTTGAACCCATCTCTAAAGAGAGATACTAAAATATAGAAGGTGAATCTACTTGGTGGATTGTTTGTTTAGGGTTTGATGAATGTTAACCTATTTTAAAATATGAAAATAAGAAAAATTCTCTTCCAACTTTGTCAAAAAATAGCATTCCAAAATAAAATTATCAATAATGAATTTTCAAAATAAAGTACACTATGTATGGACAAAGAGAATAAAATAAAATAAAAATGAAACTAATTATAAGGATATTTGATTTTTTATTTTATCAAAATGATATTTTCATTTTTCAGTAGGCATGAAACATGCCTTTCTTCACCGGTCACTATATTATGCAATTTTTAAATTTGTAAACTTATATAGTATAATCAGATCACTACACCACTCTAATTATTTTTCTATTTTTTCTATAAAATAGAACACTAAGGAGTAAAGACTACAATTTTTTTAAAAAGATTATTAATATATTGAAGTATATTAATAAGAAGTTAGTAATATTTATGCCCTGAAAAGTTTTTCATAATCTTAGACAATACAACTTGAATATGAACCATCTAAGCACCATTTCCAAATATCATCCCAAAAATATATCAGATTTATCTTCTTAGGTGTTGCTTGTTATTTTGGCCAATTCGCTGGTGGTTTTGATTTGGAAACAATGAGGGCCTTCCGGGAGTTGAGATATAAAGCTAGATCATGCCATGTACAAAGACAAATCCAGCAACAACAAAAATTTGTATGCAGGTCTACACCTTGCTAATTCACCTTTAGCAAACTTATATTTAGAATTGCTACCAGTTTTTGTTGTAAAGATAGAGAATCTTGTTTGTGAATATAATGGTGGTAGCCATCTTGACTTCAGTTTGTTCATTGATTATATCTTTTATTTTGAAACAAGATTGCAAGATTGCAATACTGGGTAATTTTCTTGTGAATTATTCTAGTATAATATGAACTAATTATGCAAGCTAATTCCTATAAACTCGGGGGGGGGGGGGGGGGGGGGGGATTCTTATGGACTCTTTGCTGCTCGTAATAGACTAACTTAACGACAAATTTGGTTCTCATAAGAGCATTCACAACTCAAACTAAATCTTATCTCTTATTTTTCACATCAAAACTGTACGGGCACGTTTTGCAGCCCAAGCCCAAAGTGTGTGGGATGTTGGCCCAGTGAGCCCAGTACAATAAATTTGTAAAGAGTAGGTTAAAGAACTAGACCCTAATGAATTGGACAACGGCTAATATTGAATTAGATGACAATCAAGCACACATAGGAAGTACTGATATGAATCAACTTACTGTCTGAGGAGGTAGTTTCTCATATAAATCAACTAAACAGAGTACAAGTACTATTTTGATTGCTACAGTATTCTTTCTCTATTTTTCCGATTGCCCATACATGAAGGATCTCTTACATTATATAGTTCCTCCTAGACGATCTTAATCCTACACTTGTTGATCATTTGAGCCACTCCGGAGTGCTTATCCCATCAGACACCCTCTTTGACCTTATGTGAGTTGTAGTAGCCAAGACAGTACTGTTCAGAGGTCTTCTCCACATAAATGCAGCCAGAAAAGTAGCTACAGTGCATTCAATGCGGTGCGGTGGTAGCAGCTTTCCCTTAGATATTTTTTGGTTCCTCTCCTCCTCGTATGTTCATGATGCACGTCCCTATCACTAGAGCTTCCTAGAAGGTCACCTTGATTGTTGGAATACATATTTGAGTTGTATTTATCATATCCAAGGAGAAATTCCTCCTTGGACCACCTTCCACTTCTTCCTTACTTATGAGACTAAACCGAAACCACCCATAACTATTTATTCCTCCTCAAACCATTCATGTTCTCGGCCTAGGCCCAAGGCCCAATATATGATTTGGGCCCTTAACCCTACAAAAACCATGACTATTCATTTTACTCTCTCTCTCTCTCTCTCTCTCTCTCTCTCACACACACACACACACACACACACACACACACACACACACACACACATAATTCTACAATAGCAGCTACCACCCTCTGCAACCAAAATTGCAACTCAGCAACCACCAAATCCACTACTGCAGCACCACGCACCTCTACCAACAACTACCATCATCACTCAAAGACCCAAATCCAAACCTTCCTCTCACTTCGATTCACCACTACCAGAAACCCATAACTCCACCACACCAACAGCAAACCCATAAAACCAACACAAACCCATGAGCAAACCCACAATCCTTCCAATTTCAAACCTTCCTCTTACACTGATCCACGACCACCACTATCATTGTCTTCTTTGTTATAATGAGACAGAGAAAGAGAGTTTGTTTAGGCTCTTGAGTTCCTTCCAATTTTTGGGTTTTGGGGTTTTGAGAGATAGAGAGTGAGAGTGTGAGAGGGAGAGAGAGAGAGAGAGAGAGAGAGAGCATATGTTGTAAACGTAGTCATAAACTTGGATCATAGATGCTCTTGACCTTGGAGTGTGGGTATGTGGATATGTCTACCTTTTTAGTGGATATGTCTACTCTAGGTGTGGATATGTCTACTTTTTCGCTCTTTATGTTGATAAATTGTGCATGCTATGTATGTTGTAAAAGTAGTCACGCACTTTGGATGATGGATGTTCATGGTTAGGAAGGCAACCCCTCCCTAATTATAAATGCTCTTGACCTTGGAGTGTGGATATGCATTCAAGGCTCAATATGATGTGGGCGCAAGCGCCCCCACTGCGTTGAGCGATAGTGGTTTCCTCGTAGGAAGTACGCCTCAACCTAGGATGGACCGGCAAAGGGTCTAAATGGAGTCACCACCTAGATTAAGTTTAGGAACCATATATATATATCCCTTGTGGAAGTACTAATCTTTATCAGAGCATGTGTCCGAAATTTAGGTATAGGGATGGGAAGATATTAGGCACCCAACCCCACCCGATGCGTAGGTTGGCCTTCACTTATTGTGTTCCAAATCTTAATCCCATCAAAGGGCCTTCTAATATGTTATTCTAAATTCACACACACTTTAACATGCATCTAAAGCAAACAGCATGACATATAGTCCCCAAACCCTAGCATTCATCTATCAAAGCATTCAAACATATTGTCCAAGGGTAGCAAATAGTGCATGCAAATAATCATAGGGCAGTAGCATCATGTAGACATTAACATCAAGCATATTCATCATGTTCATCAAATAAACATATCCATCATCCAAACCAAGGATGCATTTTCAACAACCAAATCAAATGCATATTCATATGGCTTATGTATGACTTACCTCACTGCATCACAACACTTATGTATCAATGCATGTTCATATTCATATGCATGTTCATGGCATTCAACAAAGCGTAAACCCTAATCCTTAATCTATCAATTAAACCACACAAAACATGTTATTCTACTGACTTTGGAATTTAAACATGTGAAACTAGACTAAACAGAAGCCAAATACATGAAAGAAACCAAAGAAAAAAAGAGAAACCTAAATTAGGGGTTTTGGGCACGAGTATGCATGTGCATATATAGGGAATGCTTCGCACCCCAATTGTATGTGTACGCATACTACGATTATGCGTTCCCATGCATGAGGCATGCACACGCATACATGCTCAGAAACTCAAACCCAGTAACACAAAACATAAAGAAACAAAACAAGAAATCTAGCAACCTATCATGTAACACCCCATAATTTTATTACTTATTTAATTCTATACGTAAATTAAAAAGGAGACCCACAATTAAATAGATTTAATTGATTTGGGCTTAAGATATTAAAAATAAGATAAATACTATGGAATATGAAGCTCAAGTGAGGTGGCATAAGTAAATATATGGGCCTTGATAAGCTTTTTTTTTTTTAAAAAAAAAAAAAACCCTAGTCTTTCACTTCTTAAGCTACTCGTGTATTTACTGATGGGGCTTCTTTTTACTTCAGCCGACTATTGAACTTTGCTTTTCTTCACTGTGGCTGTGAGTGGAGACTACAGGTATAGTTCTCTCCTACTCTAAACTTAGGAAAGTTGAAATACTCAATGGCTAGCAATTGTTCCCACGCTTATAGGAAGCATCTGCTAATTGCGTATCTGATAGAAAAAAAAATAGGGGCTGCTGTTATAGGTCTAAAGCTATGATTATGTCAATAGAAAAAAGGAGCTTTGTGGTTATTTATAACCGTATATGGCCTCACTAAATATCAACACCAATCTGTCATGTATCTACAACTTGTACTTGTTCAATACGTGTCCAGCAATTTCTTTACGTTTTGGCGGCATCAAGGGAGTTATGGGCCATTGGGTTGATAAATTAAGATGTAAATTAGGTTGATCACATACCCATCTTTCTACAATTTTAAAGTTTCATGCATAGCTAGGATTATATTAATGGAAAAAGGCTGCATTATGTTATTAGATACCTACCACTGCATCGTTCTAGTGACACTAATTATCATCTCTAAGCCATTGTAGTATGCGGCAACTTTTAAGCCCAAAAATTTGATTAGGCAGCAATATTTTTAAGCCAAAATCTGATTAGGTAGAGCCAAAAAGATATGATTATGCAGCAGTAATTGTAAGCCCAAAATCTGACACAGTTGAAGAGTATTTCAAAGAAACTAAACACCTCTGTAGGCTTTAATGTTGATAGATTAAACCATTTACATGTGAAAACAGATTGTTAAGTGGGAAAATTTTGTATTGATGGACCTATTTTTGGTGTTGCTAGGTCCTAATTCTACTGATTTATTGTGACTCAAGGGTGGTTAATTTCTTTTATTTTTGCAAATAAGAGATAAGTGGTGTTTACTAATTTTAGGGGTTTTCCCAAATAGTGTTGATTATTAAATTATTTTATATCAAAGAAATATGTTGATATTCTATATATAAATTGATATTTTATAAATGCTTGATGTGCACATTGACTATTCATTATATGAAAAATTTGTGGGACAACGTAAATTTATTTAAACTTATATGTGTGAATATATCCTTATATTTTTTAGAATTATGAATGGATTATTCTTGTGAGCATATTGAATATGTTTTGAAAACCTATGACAAGTCATGATTAAAAACTCAGTATTGTATTTAGTCCTTAGCAATGGACAATCATATTGCAACTAATTCTTAGCAAGGGATGGTCCTAGAAAAGGGGACAGTGCATATTTGATAGCTCTTTAGCAAGGAAGTATACTATTGAGGATCCAAAAAGGAAGCTTCTTAGCAAGGGAGTGCACCTTTAGGTTCCAAAGGAGTCATCCTTAAGAAAATGGATGAAAATGAGGTTCTAGTCCTAAAAGGGGACAGTACAGCCCTGTCAACAGGGCGTAAACATTGATCACGAGAAAAGTCTAGGAAATTGTTTATATGATGGTATTGAGATATATATATTATTGTGGCTTATAATATAAAGATATTTTTTTATATGAAATATTTGATATCAATACTGATGAGTTACAAGTTATGAATTTGTTGTAAGAATTATTTATTTGAAAGGTTTGTTCCCACACCCCAATGTTAGTGAATTCCACTTATAGAGTTATCTCACTCCCTTTTATTTCCCCTTAAAGATACATTAGAGGAATTATTGGAGTAGAGACTCGTGGATGACAATAGTTACAAATTATTTTGTGGAACTGAGGATTTTATTATGATTTTTATGGCATTAGACATTGTACTGGAGAATTATTTTGAGGATATTTTGTCTTTGGTGGATTAGAGCTCTGACATTTGTGATGAGATTTTAGGTTGTTAGTTTCTTTTATTTAATATTTTTTATGCATTATTCAGATTAAATAGACTTTTTTTTTTTGCTTATGATTTTTGGGCATTACATATCATGCTTTAAATACAAGCAAATAAGCAAGGAAGTGAAGAGCCAAAGTTTGAATCTTTATCTTAACACAAGAACTCTCTAGAGCTTTGATTTGACAGTTCCCTTCAGTCAATCTAATCAAGAACAAAACCAAGAAGTTTAGTAAACTTTAGAACTCAAAGGCCAATACCAAAATAGGTACCAACCAAGTAAAACTTGACTTTAGGATGTTTTAGTGTAAAAACCCCCCTCTTTGATTCACTATTTTCTAGTTAATTTTCTGTATTGCGTCCCCCTTTGTAAAAGTGCATTTTTGGGCTTTTCATAGTGGTCATAGAAACACCAATTTTATTTTATTATCAACTTTCCTCTACTAATTTATCAATTTTAAGATTGATACAGAATTTTCCTTTACCAATTTAAAAATCGAAAGTTGAGTAGGGAACAGAGAGAGACATTGATATCAAATAAAGTTGATATTGATTTCCTTGTAAAAAAAACAACAAATAAATTTTTTGACCAAATATTGTATATAAGTAAGTTTGAGCTGGAAAATATTTATAGCATATGAGCTGGATCAAAAAAACAAAAACAAAAAAAGTATATCTTACTTGTAAAAAAAAGAAATAATATTTTTTGACCAAATACCGTATATAAGTAAGTTTGAGTTGGAAAATATTTATAGCAAATGAGCTGGATTAAAAAAACAAAAAAAGTATATCTTACTCCTCTAACAACAGTTAAATGCTTCTAATCTTTGTTGGACAACCTTTTCTATTGATCTATGTTGATGCCCATTTTTGGCAAAAGGGCGCAATGGCAGAAGAAGGCTAACAATATGAAAAAAGATGGAGAAAGAAAATAGCAAAGTAAAGACCATTGGGCCAGAATGGTAAGAATAATGGTTCACAGGTCTACAAAATAGTAAAGTGGCCCCAGAGAAAGCAAACAGGCCAAGGAAGCCCCAAAGAATGAAGTAGTAAGCCCATGGAAATCGTAAGAAATAGAAAGAAAGCAAAAAGGGGCCGAAGGTGCCCAAAGAAAGGAATTGGTAAATGAGATTGGTTCGAAGGCCAATAAACTCAAAGGTAAAGGATGTGGTAATTATGTCAGGGGAGCTCAAAAGATTTAGCAAAAGTCCATGGGAATGTAAGAAGTAGAAAAGAATGAAATGGGCCGAGGATGCCCAAGGAATAAAATGGGTTGGGGAAGCCTGAGATGTTATATGAACTGGCCCAACAGGAATGATGGGTAGTAGAAACTAAAGGAAGGAATAACATATGAAACTAGCATGGCAGGCCCTTCAACCCGCAAGCCTAGAAGTAGTAAAGCAAACAAGGGTCAAGGTAGTGGCATGGTAGGAGCACCAGTTAGCCCATGAACAAGAGATGAAAGGAGACATGGGCTGAATTAAAGAAGAGAAAGCCCACACCCAAGTAATGCTCAGCCCAAAGAAGAAATGAGGCGGTCTTTATGGTCTCAGTTTGTAGAAGAAAGTTGGGTTTTAGAATAGATTAGTGTAAGAAAGGCGAAGACATGTTGGGTCTTTTAATTGCATTTTTTTCATAGTTGCTGGAAATGGGAAGGGGAGAAATCTCTAACTAACCGTTCAAGAAAAAGAGAATGAAGAAGGAAATTGAACAACAACAAAGATTAACACTTAATAAACCCATTTTGAAAGCCTCCAAGCAAGATCAAGACTGATCAATCTCTAAATCATAACAAATCATGACGAAAAAAATTTCTGATTCACTTTCACTTCCTAGGTCTTTTGCAAACCTTCGATGTTTGTGTGTTTGGATTGCAAGAAAATGAAAGAAAATCATAATTTATTTTTATTTTTTCTGTTAAAAAAAATCAGTTTAGAATTGTGGGTTTTTTTTTTTTTAAATTTTATTTTATATGATGTGGCTTTTTATTAATTATCAAAATGCTGATTTGGTAATTTATAATATTATTTTATATGCCACGTAAGCTTTAAGTGTGCCAACAGTGCACACTATTTGCCATGTAGGCATTTTTTGTTAATAAATTAATGAAAGGGACTAAATTGACTGCGTGTTGAAAATAACAAGGCCCAAATTGACTGTTACGAAAATGTAAGGACCAAATTCACTATGACTTCAAAATGTAAGGACTAAAATGGTGTTTCTACCTTTCTTTTATGAAAAGGATTTCCATGGTTTTTATCCAACTTTCAAAAGTAACTTAACTTTATGTTTCTTTTCTTTTCTTTTTTTCCTTCCTTTTTTATTTTTTTTATTATAAAAAAGGGGTAGCCAAAAAGTTTTCATGAAAACAAAGTTTAAGCTTGAAAATCATTTGTAAAGAAAGTTCAAATCAAAGGAAAATAAACTATTTTCTTAAAAAGGATTTTTAGAACCATAGTTAAAACATGAGAAAAGTTTTTAATTTAAAGAAAATGGTTTCCATGGGTTTTCTAAAAAAAAAAAAAGGAGTTTTAGGGTTAAAAATCTATGATTTTTGTTCATCTTGAAGAACATAATGTAGGAAGGTTGTTTTAAGATTTTTTTTTTTTTAAAGGAAATTTCTCTTAAATAAGTCTTAAGCCTTATAACATTCACGCTTATGGATTCTTTTTCATGTTGGGGAATGGGAATCTTGGAGACTTCTACCATTTTTCTGGAAACATATCCTTATTGTTTGAGTAAACTCAAAAGGGATTTCCATATTGTTTAAAACCCATTTAAAAGAAACTCAAAAGGGATTTCCATATATTTTTTTAAAGAAGATGCCCAAAACTTTAGGTTGAAAATCATTTTGAAGAAAAGAAAGGTTTTGAAGGGTTTGAAAAATGCCCTTTTGGAAGGCTTTTATGAATTCAAGAGGAAAACTTCTTCTTCTTTTTTAAAGGTTTACTTTTAAGAAAATGGATGGCCATTGGAACCATTTTTTATCTTTTGGAAAACACATTTTTAGAGGTTTGTTTACCCAAGATTTTTACTTTTTGGTAACCTAGGGTTTGTGGTGCTAGCAAGAGAGCTAGCACCCTTAAATCCTTTTACACATGAGAAAGGGAATATGGAAAATAAAGCAAGCGTAAAGATAAAGTGCATAAATTAAAGGATTGCAATATTTAAAGGCTTTAATGTAAAAGCAAGAATTTAAAGGCAAGACATAATGTAGAAGCTTGTATTTAAAGGAATTTAAGAACAAGACAGTAATATAAAAGCTTGAATATAAAGGAATTTAAAGATAAGACAATAATGTAAATGGGTTTATTTGAAATTCTTTTTAAAGAAATTTATCCTAAATAAGCCCTAATCTTGTCACATCAAAGCTTATGAGTTCTTTTGCAAGTTGGGAAATGGAAGCTAGGGAGACCTCTACCATTTTCCCTGAAACATACTCATATTATGCTTAGGAACAAGGTTTAGAACCCATTTATGAGAAACCCATCTATGGTAAATTGCCATCTTTCCACTAAGGTTAGTCGTGCATGAGGAAAAATCCTCCACAAACCTTCTAGTTAGGAAGATGAGGATTTATCAAAGATATTGGGTTGTTTTCTCTTTTTAGATCCAAGGGATTTAAAGAGAGAAGACAACAAAGAGAAAAGGGTAGAAAACAAATTTTTTACAAGTGTAGAGAAAGCTTTAAGGAATAAAGAGCATGAACAATAAACATACATAAGTAGAGTGATATAGAACAATATGTAAAGAGCAAAAAAAGAAGATGAACAACATAAAAAAGAGAGCATTTCAATATATATATATATATATATATATATATATATATATATATATATATATATATATATAGAATGACGTATTTACAAAGAGAGAAGGAAAGAGAATAGTGTAGCTATGAACAAAGCTACCCATTTCTATTACAAGGCTTACCAAGCTTACCTAAGAGCTTTGGAGCTGTGTAAATGGCAGAAACCAGAGCTGAAGTTTCTGTTTAAATGGGGGGTTTTCTAAAGAAAAAGATAGAGAAACTAAAACTAGAGAAATTCCAGAGAGAGAGAGAGAGAGAGAGAGAGAGAGAGAGAGAGAGAGAGAGAGAGAGAGAGAGAGAGAGAGAGAGAGAGAGAGAGAGAGAGAGAGAGAGAGAGATTTTGGGATTTTTGTGCATGATTTGGCCAAGAGGGTGAGGTGTTGCATGCAACATCTCACCAAAAATGCCTTGATGCACACACAATTTCACTTTTTGTCTTTTTCCTCTTTTTGACCCTATTTCGAGCTGCTGTTTGAAGGCCTTCTCGAACTCGGATTTCTTCAAACTTGGTGTCCCTAGAAAGGTCTTAATGTCTGGTTTCCATAGGTTCTGACCTTGTATGATTTGGAGCTAAGGTCGTTGAGATATCGCATTTGGAAGAAGGGTGACATAGTATAGGAAACTTAATAGCACTACTTTTGGAAAATTTATTTCTCCCAATCCGGAGTAGATATCGCTGAACCCTTTTTATGGAAACCAGAAAACTCATCATACTTCAATTTGGTTCAGATGGATTGCACCAATTGTGGCTGAATCGGTACAGTTTATTGTGCGAAAATACCCCAAAAATAACTCTTTTGACTTGAAAGTAATAATATATTTAAGGGTAAACTACATATTTGGTTCCTAACCTTTATGTTATTTGTCAATTTGGTCCTTAGCCTTTTAAATATGTTAATTTAGTCCCTAACCTTTGGGTACTATGTCAAAAAGGTCCTTGCCTTTAAGTGGTTAATGGAAATATATGACATGGCTAACGGTGTTATTAAAATATTGTTTTTTTGCAACATAACCTGCCACGTCATGGTCACCAGCTAATCTATTTATATTTTGGTTTCATTTACCCGTAGTATTTTTCTTTTCTTTCTTCATTTTCGTTTCAAGCTCACAATCTTTGGTGTAACCTCTCCCTCTGACCTTTTTTTTTTTTTTTTTTTTTTTTGGGGGGGGGGGGGGGGGGGGGGGGTGGGGCTTTCGTTTCTTTGATCCTGAACAATGCAACAGAGCTTCACCATTTTTGACAACCAAAATTTTCACTAATCTCTAGATGAAAATTAAAAGGATTCCACAACGTTTGAAAGATAAACTAAGTGAAAGACCTGATAGAAATCAAATTGAAAAAGAATATAAATACTGAAACTAACTAGACACTTCTAGCGAATAAGCTTGATTCACGATACCAGCCCTGAGCCAATCCCACCATATGTATGTTATTCTTTTGTCAAGATATTCAGTTAAATATCTTGACAAGAATAACATAAATATTTCAAGTTTGGAAAGATGAGTCGATGACAGCGCGCCTCCTGTTAAGTCTCAAACTATTGACGAGCTTCACTCGCTATAGAAGAAGTTTACACCCACCACCTGAGATTTTACAAAATCTTCTCAGACTGATTGATCTCCGCTAGTGGCGGCTCTAGAAATTTTACTTAGGAGGTTTATTAATAAAAAGAGAACTTGAATATATTGAGTTATCGACAAAAAATATAATAATAATATGTGAAGTTTTATAATTTTATTCTACAAGTTTTCAAATTTTGAATATTACATGATAGTTTATTACGAGTATTTATTGCCAATGTGGGTAACTATGAGCCTATAACTATTTTATTTTGTAAAGTCTGTGTAACATTTTTATCTTTATAAAGTTGTTATTATCTATTTGACTTTGTTTTAATAAAAATATTTTAGACTAAATGACTAATCTCAGTTCATTGGCTCCGTATTAATTATTGACGCGTATAATCACACTCATTTATACACTATGTGTCCACTTAACTAATCAAATGTTTGAACAAACACTAACTTTACAATTTTTTTTTCTTGAATTTTACTAACTTTATAACAAAAAGTTATCATAACATGATAACAATACACGCACATGTAAAAAACCCCTCTTTATTTCCTAATTATTAAATTATATAAAGTTATATTATATTTATATTGTACACACAAACATCCACACACATCATTATTTATACAAATAACATTATAACAAAATGTAATATACATAATCAATATTAGACACACTCACACACATATAATATAAACTTATAAAAAAAAATTACACTTCCAATTCATAAACACTTACTCTTTACTTTTAGAGTCGAAAATACTTATAATAAAGATGTGCAAAAATATTTTTTTAAGAATAAATTAAAGTATTAAACTAACAAATAAAATATTATATATATATATATATATATATATATATATATATATATATATATATATATATATATATATTTTTGAAGTCAGGGGTTCATTTGAACCCCCTGAATATGCTATAGTGCCACCCTTGATCTCTACCTTTCAATCTTCTTGCCGTCGTTGCTAAGTTTGCTGCTGGCCCACTGTCGGCTAAGTGGGTTTGTCAGTGTCAAGACTATCTCCCTCTTTGTGCTCTTAGTGGGACTAGGGATTTCAAATTTTCAATCCCAAACGTGTGTAACAATTTCATTTGTGAGTTAGGGATTTTGATCCCATAAATTACTCACTTATCTGTTTTTTTTTTAAATAAAAAAAATTAAGATTATGCTGCATGTTAGTCCACTTGGCAGTTAATGTGGCAATAAACTATATTTTTATTTTAACCATTTGCAATGCTAGTAATTTTCATCCAAGTGATAACAGTAGGGACTAAATTGACTCAACATTGAAATATTGGGGACTAAATTGACACAATTGAAAGATTATGGATTAAATTGAAATATGATGTAAAGAATAAGAACCAAATATGTAGTTTAGCTTACATTTAATAAGGATTTTGGTATTTTCTTCATATCTCATCCATTTTAACTCTAATTTTGGCCCGTGAACTGTCATTTCGAAGGAAATTCTATGATCTTCAAGATGGTTCAAAATTAACCTTGATTGGACTGTCGGATCCAAAAGTCAACATTTTAACCACTCCTAGTTAGGGTTTTGTCAGCGTTGGTCAAATTTTGCCAAAAATGGCAAGTTTGATTTTGGATTGTTTATTTCGTTGTCCAAATAGGGTAAGTAGGATTTTTTTCACATTGTTACTAACTCTTGGTTTTCAAAATTCATGGTTTTCACCATTTTTTGAGATTTAAATCACTATTTTGGCATGTTAATCGAGATCAGAAAAAATAAGATATCGACACCCCTTCATGGGTCTTTCTCTGCTCCTTAGTGAGTATTCAATTGACCACTTTGTTGGGGGTATCTTCTGTTATGTGTGGATTCCATTTGGCCATGTGAGTGTCGCACCATTTGAATAGTCATCAACCGTTGTCCTCTGTTGTATATATAGGTATATACAAGGATAGGTTGTAATAATGATGTTTGAGTTTGGAGAATATGGTTTCATAAAGTGAAAATTCAAGTTTTGGAATTTTCTAAGTGAAAATACGAAAATCTGAATTTTTTGGAATTTTCTAGAATTTTCTGGTGACTATTCAGAAAGGTTGAAGAGGTTTCAATCTTTGATAACCGTATTATGAAAAAATAACTAACTCTCCATACATGCCTTTTCATGAAACAGACTTATGTTCACTTAAAAAATAACTAACTCTCTATATGTGCCTTTTCATGAAACAGACTTAAGTTCACTTGAAAAAATAACTAACTCTCCATACGTGCCTTTTTATGAAACATAACCCTATGGGTATAAATAGAGATTTATGTTTTCTTGAAAAACTAACTTCACAAAATCAAAAGTTGGAGAGAAACATAAGAAATCCTGTGGTCATTCTCGAAAATTGCTATCTGTAGAACCCAACATATTTATTGTATCTTGGAGATAATTTTGCGATAACCCTTTAGTAACAAAAGTGTAGGGGGCAAATATTGTCCAAGGAAAACGATATAGTGCCTCCAAGTTATCTACTTTGTTTTTGTCTTTTCTGTTAATCTTATTCTTTCATTATTACTTTGTGTAATATTCCCAACATCCTCTACTTTGGTGTCAATCCTTGAGGATTGGGTTAAGGTGTAGTTGGTCTCCCTTACGACTATGGGTTTAGGTCATTAGTTTTTTTTTTTTTTTTTTGAGAAACAAACACACACACAAGGGAGAGGGAAAATGGTTCTAACACAAATGTATAACTGTTTGTTTCAGCATTAACGTTTTCTGGAAAATGATTCATTTTCTAAAAAGCATTTTCTAGAAAACTGTCTTATTTTCCAGTGTTTGGTAACGATCTTTAAAATGTGCTTGAGAATGTTTTTTGGTGTTTGATATGCAATTTTTTTTAAAATATTTCTTGTATAATTTAAAACATGTATATTATGTAAACTAACTAATGTAATCATTATAAATAAAAAACCAAGAATGAATTTGGTTTTCATACTAATTAATCTAAAATTTTGACAACAGATACAATCAAAATTAATTAGTTGTCAAATTTCATGATCTCTACCACTCATCTTGCTCATATATATAGACAATAACGTACATACACACACACACACACACACACATCAACTATTTGTCTACTATGGTCAACCACAAGTCTTCAATATTATTCTAAATTATGTATTTACATAATGTACTGCATAATATATCATCACTACATAGTATCTGCTAACAAAAAATGTATTTGCCAATAAATGCAATTCTCCTAAACAATTATCATTCATTATATAACAATATTATTAGTCCACGGTAAAGATTGTCCCATGTAAAAGCAATTTAGAGCAATATAGGTACTATGTTTAAAATTTTCATCTTTTACTTCTTTCATTCTTTCTTCTTCTTCTTCTATTATTTTATTTTATTTTATTTTTTTGCACTCTATGTACGATAAAGAAGTAACTTTTGCCTGGAATCCATCAAATCGAAAATTTCTTAGAGAAAAAAGAAAATCGAGCTTGAAATTCAAAGCAAAGAATTGGGATTTTGGTAGAGAGGAATGAAATAATTATCGCTGAAAATTTGTTCTCCTTTGCAAGTCGGAGCTATTGATCGATTAGTGAAGTAAAGAAAAATCTAATCAAAGAATTGTGTTACAGAGGGGAAGAGAAAAATGAAGAAAAGAGATAAGAGAGACAGTTAAAGAGAGAGATCTATGGGAAGAGGAGAGACCAGAGTTAGTGACAGTGAGAGTGTGAGGAGAGAAAAAGCAAAGGGAAGAGAGAAAAAGTGAGAAAACTTACCATGAGAGAGAGAAGGCGCCAAAAAATTATGTTTCCCACGGCTATAGACAAAGATAATATTTATAGGAGATGCAACGCATGAGAGAAAGATTGTTTTCCAAAAAAAAAATTTGGAAAACAGCTTATAGAAAATAAGCCTTATTTTTATTAGAGTTTTCCGTTGACCAAAGATAGTTTTCTATTGACCAGGTTTTTTTTGTGCTACCAAACACTAAAAAATGTGAAAAACTATCTTTACAGAAGGTTCTCCAGCGAAATAAACAGAGCGTAAATTATGTTTTAATTCCTTTGCGGTTAATTCTGACTAGACCCGTAAACGCGCAATGGGAGGACTTTATATCATTCATTTTTATTTACCACTTTTTATAAAAGTTAATATTTCCATTTCCTTAAAAAAACGGGGGTTAATAAAACAGCTCACTTTTTGGCCAATTGGTCTTTTTTGAACAATGTTTTTAGGTTTTTCGATGTAGGTTGGACCCTCCTTATTTTGAGTTTATTATTAAGATTGAGGCTCTTGCTCTTAATCCCTCTCCGTAATTTTGTTGGTGTTTTGTGAATAAAATTTTACAGTTCATAACAAAAAAAAAAGGGTTAATATTTCCATTTCAACAAAATTAAGTCTCCAAGTCTAAAATAAATCAAATTAATAAATTTGAAATAAAAATAAATTTTAATTATCAATGGAATGAATTTGAAATTATAAATGCACATCCCAAATTCTACATATAGTCATTAGCCAAGGAGATGACTTCCAAGTCCTGCTGCTTACTCCTAAATTTCCCATTTCAAGTTCGTTCGCTCACTAATTACACTTCAAATAATAAGAATTTCCAATTTCTCCGTCTCACAAACCCATCCTCTCTCCGACTCCAACCTCCTCCAATTTCAGCTCCTCAATCCAAAGCCAAATCGGCAGCCATGGAAGCCGACCAAAGTACCACCACCAACACCAGCACAAGCACAAGCAGCAGCGGCTCTTGCCCACCCATGAATCTCTTGTTCGTGGAAATGGGTGTGGGCTACGATCAACATGGGTACGTACTCCGTGCCCATTTGGCCTTTTCTCTATTACTCTGCTAGTATTTGATGAACACCCATTTGTCAAATTTTACTATTGAATCGTAGGATTGCTGAGTTTTTATGTGGAAAAAGAGTTAACAAGATGAATTGTGTGATGCCCATTTGACTCTTTCTCAATAACTATCCCAGCTAATGATGAACACCCAGTTGCCAAAATTTCATATTGAATGGTAGGATTGGTGTATTTTCTATGAAAAAAAGGAGAGTTAACAATTTGGTGAATTGTAATGTAACAGGCAAGACATTACGGCTGCGGCTATGCGGGCATGCAGGGATGCCATCTCTTCCAACTCGATTCCGGCTTTTCGAAGAGGTATTAATCCTTGGGTTTTCAGAGATTTTAGTGTCTATGTATATCTGTGGTGGTTATTATGGTTGTGGTATGGATTTGATAGATTTGAGGTTTTTGTGCTGTTGTGGAAATTTTGACATTTGATAGAGTGGGGTTATGAAACAAGATTAATGTTTTCCATCTTGATGTAGTTTGCATTCTGCATTCTTGAAATTCTATTACTTTTGCTTATTTTGTGATTTTTTATTATATAGATATCTGTTCTTGTTTCTTTGTATTTTGGTTAGATTTCTATGTATGTTGTTATAGTTTGGGAAAATTTGGCTAGCTTCAATGAGAAAACTGCGAATACATGAGAGAGAGAGAGGTGTTTTCTGGTCCTATTGAAATGTGAGGACTTTATTTTTACTTGTTGCTAAGGATATGCATTTAACTATTTCTTTGTGGAAATTGTCACATTTTCTGAGATGGAATTGGTGCAGGGTCCATTCCAGGTGTTACATTTGATCAGATGAAACTACAGATTAAGCTGGGAGTCCCTCATTCTCTCCAGCAATCCTTGGATATTGAGAGGGTCAAGTCTGTCTTTCCTTAGTGAGTATCTGGCTGTCTGTCTTTATCATTGCATCTTAATTGTTATGCACAGAATGTTCATACACCTCCTCTCTTTGAAATAAGGGTAAATATATAATTAATTAAATGAAATGAAAGGTCTGTCTACCATCAATATTGCTTCCAGACACTGCAAATTCTATTTTCTGTCCACTATCAGGGTCTATCTACCTCTCTTTGAGAAAATGCTTATTCTATTTTCATTTCAAGTATATCCATTTTTTCCTACTTGTCTTTGTAATTTGAATTTGTCTATGAGCAGAGTATAATGAAGATGCTCCAATTAAGAAGGCAACCATACTTTTTGACATAATAAAAGTTGAAACAAAGATGTACTGATTGATGTGACATAATATATGCCAAGCTTAAAGATAATCTGCAGCTCTTAGATGAAGTCAGTGACTAGTTGCAGCACTGATCTTGGATACAAAAATCTCATCACAAACTAGGATAAGAACTAGTTTATCCGTCATTGAGTTTATCTGTGGCACAGTTTCTGGTTACAGTGCAGTGACGTTGACCTAAGTTGCACCAGTACCAACACAGGTACGGGTACGGGTACGGGGGTATGGCATTTTAATCTTTTTTTTTTAGGTATATTTTAAATGTTTTTGGACATAATATGTTTATTTTAGGTTTTAAAATTAATTAACAACAATAAAATGCTTGAAAACATATCTAAAATTAATTTGAAGGCAATAATAAATAGCAAAGAAGTACAATGACACCCATAAAATGTTGTCTAAACTCTAAAGTACAAACCAAGAGTTCAAATAAACTGAATGCCTAAGTTGCACGGGTACCCACACAAGTACAGGTACAGGTATGAGGCCATTTTAGCCATGTCCGTCCAACATAGACATTAACACTGGTTAAATAAAAGATCATTTTTTGAAAAATTTATTCTCTTTCAACTTCCTATCTTATTTTCTCACGTAATTCCAGTGGGAAAATTGTGAAATTTGAAGTTGTGGATGGTGGACTTATATGCTCAAGTGGTGTTCATGTGGAAGAAATGGGCGACAAGATTGATGACTGTTACATAGTGAATGCTGCAGTATATGTTGGCTACTAGTTTCTTGTTTCCTCTGTTCCCTCTTTGAAGTGTTTGAAGGTTAGGTCTCAGTTCTCACTACCCACCGTAGGATGCAAATTCCAATTATTGGAGTTCTTTCTTTTGTTGTTATGCAGAACAAACTTTCAAATAAAAAACAATTGACCATATTTTCAGTGCCTTGAGTCCGTCAAAATTTATCTTTCTGTCATGATTCAATCCCCTGCATGCATTCGTCTTTGCTTATTTATCATTTTTATCAAATAATCTTTTTTGTTATTATCTCCGAGCATTCTATGCTTCTGCATGCCTTTTGGTGTATGACTGAGTATTGCATTATGTGTAATTAAATGGAATCACGAAAAATTATTTGGAGCATACCCAGTCTTTGGAATCAAATTCCTTCATTGTGGCTGAATTGGTTGATACCATACCTACAGGAAATTTAGGATCAGGAGATGATATATTTTGTAGTTGAGATGATTTGTTCTAGGGAAATGGGTCTGGTTGATTCTTTGATTTGAGCTATTTTCAAACCAAAAAAATCACAGGCTAGGTCCGGTAAACCATTTGAACCCAGCCTAAACTACTAGTTGGTACACAATGGGTGGCCTTTCTATCGTTCGAACTACTTATTGATAGATGTGGGGGTGGGATAGGAATAATTATCTCTCTCCCAACCAGAAAAGAAAATTTGTTAAAGGTATCAGTAAATAGAGCTTGCCCTTAGTTGGTTGGGGGTTGTGATGAATGAGAAGTATTGGCTGAAGGTCCAGCTTTTGGAGGTCTAGGTTGAGAATGTGTAAGCAATTGGTGACATTTTGGAACATGAGTTTAATTAGTCGGATGGGGAAGCTCTACTTTTCCCTACGGGAGGGACCCATATTCCTATCCAAAGAAATATACTTTTCTTTAAGGGGAGAACTACTATCAAATCTTGCAATGTAATGCAGAAAATTTGATTCATCCTCCAATCAAATCCGAGTGAATGAGATTCCCAAAATAGAAGTTATTTCACTTGTCACAAGATAGCGAGTTGGAACACATATGAATCTGCGAATAGTTATATTGCGTTGTGGCAAAGCAACAGCAGTCAGGTTGAAGGGCTCCAGCTTCTTCACCATCCTGGTTCAAACATAAATTCTCGTAAGTGTTTCCAGGTCAAAACATGATAAGTGGGGCAGGTGAAGTCATATGTAGCTCTAATTACTTAAGTGGCTTTGCTTGTGAACTCAGTCCATTTAGAATTATTATTTATTTATTTATTTATAAGTAATAACTTCATTGAAAGAAGAAGAGAAGGTACAGGGGAAAAAAGCACACAGGCCGTGTGCTAGAAGCAACGGGGGAAAAAAAAAAACAAGTAACAATGAAAGTACAAAATCAAGCATATCAGGTAAAGAAATAAAAGTGAAAAAACCCGTAGCATTTGCCCAATCAAACAAAGTCTGAAAAAAGAGAAGCGTGAACTCAGGAATTGATGTTTCATTCCCGTCAAAGGTACCTGTATTCCTTTCCCTCCAAATGACCCACATAAAACAATGAGGGATCATTCTCCAAAGCGCCTTAGATCTGAGTCTGTTGAACTTGTTTGACCAACATGCCAAAAGTTCCACGACACTATGTGGCATGACCCAGTGAACCCCAAATAGTGAACACACCATATTCCACAACTCTTGAGATACTAGGCAGTGTAGAAGTGATCAGTAGTCTCCCCATTCCTCTTGCACATACAACACCAATCCTCCTCCACCACTTTTTGCCTCCTTAAATTATCAGTGGTTAAAATTTCCCCCAAAGCTGTTGTCCAAATAAAGAAACTAACCTTTGGAGGCACTTTTGATTTCCACAACGGTTTCCATTGAAAAGAATCTGGATTTGGGGGTTGTAAGGCCCTATAGTAAGAACAAACATCAAAAACACCCCTAGCAGAGAGTTTCCAACAAATTTTATCCACCCCATTCCTTCTCCAAGATCCAGAATAAATAAGGTTCATAAATGATACAACTGGCTCCAGCTCCCAATCTTGAACTGGTCAAGTAAATCTGATTTTCCAATGGTATTTTGCCTCTAAGATCAACAACAACTCAGCCACTGAAGCATCCTTGTTAATAGCAATATTGTAAAGTTCTGGGAAGATATTTTTCAAAGGAAGCCCCTTGCACGATGGATCATGCCAATATTTAATACAAGAACCATCCCTCACCTTAAAGATGGTAAAAGGATAAAAGTCATCCCACCCCTTTCTGATATAATTCCATAAACCAACCCCGTAAGGCCCCTGCACGCTACAAGAACACCCCCCTTCCCCCCTCCACATGCTACCATATTTTGTTTCTATTTCCCTTGTCCACAAGGCAGTCCTTTCCATAGCATATCTCCACAATCATTTCCCAAAAGAGACTTATTAAGCAAAACCAAATTACTCACACCCAATCCCCCATGTTAAACTGGTACACAAATAGTCTTCCACTTAACCAAATGATACTTAAACTCATCTCCTAATCCGCCCCACAGAAAATCCCTTTGTAATTTTTCAATACATCTAGTAACACTTACCGGGATAGGAAACAGAGATAGGTAGAATGTAAGCAGGCTGGGTAAGGTGCTCTTCAATAAAGTGATTCAGCCCCCCTAGGAAGATACAATCTTTTCCACCCAGCCAACCGCCGCTTCGTTTTCTCCAGCACACCAGTCCAAATAGGTTTTGCCTTGAAAGTAGCACCTAAATGAAGCCCCAAATAAGTCATGTGTAACGATGCCACTTTACATCTTAAAATACCAGCCAAAGTTTCAACATTCTGTACATCTCCAACCAGAACCAGTTCAGATTTCCCCAAATTTATTTTTAAACCAGATACAATCTGAAACCAGACAAACACTGCTTTCAAATGCCAAATTTGCTCTGAATCCGCTCCACAAAAAAAATCAAAGTATCATCTGTGAAGAGAAGATGAGAGATCTCAAACTGGCCCCTAGAATTTCCACCCACTGAAAAACCTGAGACAAAGTTTCCAATTCTAGCTCTCTCAAACATCCGGCTGAGGGCCTCCATAACAATCACAAACAAGGGAGGGGATAAAGGGTCCCCCTGTCTCAAACCTCGGGAACTATGAAAGAAACCAGCTGGACTACCGTTAACAAGCACAGAAAAACAAACTGTGGAACTACATGAAAAAATCCGCTGCCTCCATCTAGAACCAAGCCCAAACCTTCGAAGCACATACAACAGGAAATTCCAATGCACATGATCATATGCTTTCTACAAATCCAACTTACACAAAACCCCAGGAATTTCAGATTTAAGGCGGCTGTCTAAACATTCATTTGCAGTCAGCACTGAATCCAATATTTGTCACTCTTTGACAAAGGCATTTTGAGGTTCAGACGCCACTTTATGAAGTACCTTTTCAAGCCTATTAGCCAAAACTTTTGCCAGGATCTTGTAGACCCCAGAAATCAGATTAATTGGCCAGAAATCCTTTATCTCCACTGCCCCAGGTTTTTTTGGAATGAGGGTAATGAATGTAGCATTTAAGACTCTTTTCAAAATTACCATGAGCATGGAGAATTGGAGATAATGAAATACCTTCATAACATCTTCCTTTAGAATACCCCAATAGGATTGAAAAAAAGACATCGTGAACCCATCCAGACCTGGAGCTTTATCCCCATTCATATTGGATACTGCCTCAAACACCTCATCCTCTGAAAAACACTTTCCAGCCAGCAAGACATTTCTTCTTCCAAAATAGAAAATTCCATCCCATCCAGCAAGGGCCTACAAATACTTGATTCCGAATACAGAGCCTTATAAAACTCCACTATCTTTTCCTTGATGGTATCCTGATTGTTTATCTCCTCCCCATCCACCACTAATTGCCCTATGGTGTTGTTGCGGCGATGAGAGTTTGCAAGCCTATGAAAGAACTTCATTTTTTTTTCCCCTTCCTTCAAACAAAGCAGCCTAGATTTTTGTCTCCAACTAATTTCCTCCATCAACATAATTCTCTCAAGATCCGCTTTAGCCTGATCGCGTTCACGCTGTTCCCCTTCTAGCAAGGTTCTAGTCTCTTCAATCTCATCCACAGCCGAAATACATCCTAGTAGAGAAACTCTGTTGAGCTATATCACCAAAAACTGTTTCATTCCACTTCTTCAAATCTAATTTGAGGGCCTTGAGTTTATTAGCCAAAACAAAGCTCGGCGTACCATGAAACTGATAAGAATCCCACCAATTTTTTACCAAGTCAGTAACCCATCTAGTATTCTGGAAAAATGCAGCACTTAGTGTGGTCTGTTTCAGTGTTTCTTGCTGTGTTATTGGGATTAGATATCATGTGGTGTAAACTGAAGCAGAATTTGTTATTTGCATGATCTGAAAATCAAACATACCTAAGTGAGTTCAACGCTGTCATTGATTCCAGGATTCTTGTTAAAGACCATGGCCAACTGGTGGTTCACCAAACCTACCAGGATAGCAACAGCTCTGCTGATTTATTTAGTAGGACAGTGGGGGGAAAAAAAAACCAACATGAAATATATGTGAGGGCCTCTATGTCTTGCTGTGAATGGTCAATAATATTGTTTTTGACACAGGTTTCTTTATATGCCTTGCCTTATTGCTGTTTTAACAAGCACTATAGATGTTTAGTGAAAACTCTTTTAGGATGATAATATGATAGTATTTCTGTTTGGCATCTTGGGGACTATAAAATCAGAAAATTGCTAGAGATGATTGTTATGATTTTGGGAGTAGCATACTAGTGATACTGGCAAAGCTGAAACTTGAGAATTGGATAACTCTAAACCTGCCTGGGCAAAAATTGACAGTAATACGATGATACTTTAGCAGAAAAGTAAGATTTCTTGAAGTTGTGGTGTTGTAAGTCTCTGCTTATGGTGGAAGGCCTTGGGATGCTTCCTAGCTTATCATAGTCTTGGTCTTATGTAATTAAGACTTGGTAGCATGGTTTCTGCAACTGTAGAGCTCACACACAGCAATATGAATGTATCTTAAGTATTTTTGCAATGTCAGAGTGAACTCCTTTCAATTAGCTTAATTAGAATTCACCCACTTCAACTTACTGCAAACTCATCTCAATTAAATGGCTGTGTTTAAACTGCAAACAAATTAAACAGATTTAAAAGCAAACCTTGAAACTTGGCCTTTTGGGCTGATGTTTGTACTGAAAAGGACTTCAAAAGATCTATAAACTTTTGCAATATTTATTAAATTGTACAATTACAGTAGCGGATAGCTAATACTCAATGAACAGCGCTAGATATCAATTGTAAACGATAGAACATAACTTTAACTGAACAAATTTAAGTCTTTTCAGCTTTGAGCTCCTGCTTTCCTAGTCACGTGCAATGCCATCTTCATCTCTATGTCAAATCTTTTTTCTATATCATTGCACAATTTTTGTGTTTTAAATAATCAATTAATTTACAATTGATCATTGCCCTGCTTATTATGATCCACCAATGAACTAAAATGAGATGTTCAAGTACCTCACCAATTTTACAAAACAATAATTTGGAAAAAAAAAATTAAATTTTTTATTTTTATTTTTGTTGGCAATCACATGCTGAGAGCTGTGTATAGGAGCTGGTTCCAGGTATCAGGCAATCCAGGAAGGCACCAGTGGCTACAGTCATTGCCTGGATGCTCACCGCTATAGGCTGAGGGGTGCGCATCTTTTCTCAACTGTGACAGAGTTGTTATGTCAAGCAAATAAACAGGTTTCTTAATCTTACTTAACACATTGTTCACCACAGCAGTAGCTGGCGGTGGACCTGCTGGATAGGTTGACCCGGATAGAGGTTCAACTTCTCCAGAACAAGTATTTTTGGGTTGATTCCACTCCTTGCCCCTGTTTTAACAAAAAGCAATCAATATTTTTGTTACTCATTTGTTTTCCATTAGACTCTTTTAACTGACTCCACCCCTGGTTCTAAACTTGACTATAGACGAGTATTAATAATTCAAAATTTAGTAACTATTAGTGCTGCTAGACTGCTAGTACAACTACTGATTTTGGTACCCTTTTTTTTTTTTATTGCACATATATTGCCAACCAATCATATAGGTTGGGTGACCCAGACCCTCCCAAGTTCCCAAGTATGTACAATGCTACTTCCAGGCTCGAAAATTGGACACCCCATTGCTGCAATTGATGCCATTAGGCCATTGATCTATTGGGACTACTACTAAGCATATTTTGCAATTAAAGAATTTGATGAACAATGCACCTCGGTTTGGGCTCTGAAGCACAATAACTAAGTTTCTATTGAACTTCTACTTTGTAAGCATTGTTGTTAACTTTTTGGTCTATACTATAATAATAGTAATTCATGGAATAGCTCGGGATCTTCACTCACTGATAATGGGTGGGAGAAATCCCCTGAAAGAAGACCTTGGTTTGAGTAGGATCAACATTTTGATCAACCCAGCTAGCCCATGTGTTGAGCCCCTTATTAAATGCTGTTAGACGGTCCATATCTTTGTACAAATTACTCCCATCTCGGATATAATCCCACCTGCATTCCACAAGCATCCGCAGCCACAACATTATAAAAGAGTAAATAAAACGCAATATAAATTTTGCTACATAGAATTTATAAACAGATGTGAGGACTGTGGTATGTTTGCATAATGCAATTGTAAGCGTAAAATGTTGAGAAGGTAAAATGGTAAAAATGTTGAAACTTACAAGTTTTAATCTAAAGGTCAAGATTAAAAGTAAGTTTTATAACTTTTAATCTTAGCCATCAAAAGTGTTATTGCATGATGCAATTAGCCCTAGCTATAGCATGCCTTCTCATTCGGAATGTTGTTTACACACTCTAGGTCCAATAATATAGATATTACAGACATCTATAGGAACCCAAATCTGTATTGTCTAAGGGCACCAAGCTAGCAGACTTATCACTTATCAGGCACATTTTCAAGTCATACAAAACTCATCTTTTATGCTTCATTAAAATTTATTTCAGTATTTTAACTTTCAAGTTTATTCAATTGAGATTTTTTCATTAACTTTTGTTGTATTTTGTGGTTAATTTTTCAAAATTTTTTAAATTTTTCTTCAAAAATTTTAATTAATGATTGAAAAAAATTTTCCAAATTTTATTTTTCAAAAAATTTTAACAAAAATTGTCGGAAATGTCATAATTGAATAAATCTGAATTTCAAAAATTGAAATAAACGAAAGTAAGTTAGAAAACTGAAATGAGTTCTGAAAAAACTTAGAAGGTGAATTTTACATTTAACCCTAAAATTATTATTGAAAACGTGACAAAATCTAATCTACTATATGAGCATAAATCCCAGAATGCATAACAAAAGAATGAATTGCAAATGAGATAGGTAAACGTACGGCTGAGAGTCTCCTGTGTGGGTCCACCAATGCCACGAGTTGAAGATCAGCATGTCCATCCCTTTCCATGAATTTCCACCCTGGATTGAGTCTAGGCTTAGCACGCGGCCCACGTCTTCTTTCACTATATCCACAAGGTATGGCGTTCTATGTAGAAGCAAACTAACCCCATACTCCTGCACCCATACAAATACATTTGTTCTTTTCATTTAACTCTTACCTTTTTCTTTTTTTTTTTCTTTTTTTTTTTAAAGTTTAGCACACAAAATATTTTACTTTTTAATCTATTAAGATGATATATTGTAAACAATAAAAATGACATCAATTATATATAATTTTAAAAATAATGTTATATCAACCATAACTTGTTACAAGAAAAAAAAAAAAAAAAAAAAAAAAATATATATATATATATATATATATATATATATATATATATATATATATACATATATACTTCTAACATTTTTCATCTTCTTTACTTTCAGTTTTCGGAACATGCTTTGATTTTAAGAACATTAAATTTCAAAAGAAGGAAAATGCAGATCAAAATTATAATTTTCTCTTCTTCTTAATTTTTTTTCCCTAAAAAATGTTGGTGCGGACATTAAAAAGTCAGTCACGACTCACAGAGTCACAAGACAAGTTTATTCACGATTTAAGACAGTGACTTCTTGTACTGTATGAATATTCACGTGGACCAGAGTGGCCAATAATTTCATTTGTTTGGATTAGCTTACAACTTGCAATCATAATTTATAGTTAGGGGACAAAGTGTATGAGTGTTTGACTATCTTGGTTCGACTGGTACCTCCTTTTTCTTTTTGGCTCGAATGGAAGCAGGGGTGACACCACCCTAAGGCCAGGGTGGTCCTAGGACCATCCTGACCTGAACTTTTTTTTATTTTTTATATTTTTATATATAATAATTTAAAATTTTTTATTTGTTTACCTTTCAAAAAAAATTTGGGAACACCCTCAGTTTTTTATGCCAATAAAATTAAATTTTGTTCCATAATTTGTTCTACATTCAGTGGATGAATGATTGCTTGGTTGTGTACATTGAAAGAGACATAACTTGTAGCATTGATAATAAGACTATCATGTACCGATTTCAAAATATGAAAACTCGTAGAAGACAATTGTAAATTTTATGTATTTGCATGTTTTTTTATTATTGTTGTTGTCAATATATGAATTTATCTTTTTATTAGATTGTATAATTTATATTTATTAAGGAAACATCCTGAGAAAAATTCCTAAAGCCACCACTGAATAGAAGGGAATGGTTTCAAATCTTAACGACTTTTTGTAAGACAAAATTCAGAGTGCAGTGGAAACAAAGTAACATAAACATACCTTCAGTCATAGTTGTTTAAGTGTTTAGAGAAAGAGAAGTCTCACTATACGATAATAGTGTTTATAAAAGGTGTCTTCTAGTCTATAATCTTTACTTTACATTTTTCCTTTTGATGGAGACAGGCTATATATAGAGGCTAGACTAGGGACCCTTTTAAATTAAGATTTGTTTCATAACCCTCCTTCAATTAAGGAGTTTAAAACTAGTAACTTCAAGGTGTTTATTAACCAAAGAGGTTATACCAAATGAGAGTTACTTAGAAATTGTTATTCACCATAACGTCTTTCACAAATAAAATCTTTAACAGATGAATTTTCATTTATCACTTAAATGTGGGCCACATAAAGTTTTCTTAAAATTTTACACTTTTAACCTCCTTAAAAGGCTTTATGTAAGAAAAAACTAAAACTGATGTTCAAAGTTTGCAAACATGAAAAATACAATAAAACCATGCAATTTAATAATAAAATTTTCAAAATTCACATTTAATAAAAAGATTTAAAAAAAGTTTAAATGATTTATTTTGGAACTAATTTGGAGAGAGACTATTTCCCTTTTATTAAATTTAAGCTGGTACATATATGAATCATGGATCCAAATGTTATTTGACCTACCACGTGTTTTTTTTTTTTTTTTTAAGAAACACCTACCACGTGTTATTATACCTATTCCTACAATAATGACCATAGAGAAAGAAAAAAATAATAATAAGCGCGTATAAGAGGGAAGGTTGTGTATGGCTTCCTGATGATCGAGCGATCACAGACTGTCAAGTGGTACATGTAAAAGTGGAAGCATGTGGCTTGCAATTTGCAAATAAAACATAAAAAGTAGAGAGACGGGGATTTTAATTAGTTTAACTGGTAAAATTTTTGAAGATTAAATAAAAAATCTGAAATTTACTTTCCATTTATACTAAAAATTAATTGATATGATGGTAAAGAGTTATTATCATAAGCGGAATCTATAGATTGAAACTGTCTTAAAAAAAATAAAGAGAGAGAGAAAGAGAAAGAGAAAGATATGAAGTGAATCACTAAATAAAATTGATTTGATAATAAATAAATAAAAAAGGCGAAATTGAGCTCACCGGAAAGGTCACGGACTCTTTACTCATCACAGAGTTGTATTTGACACTGGGCACTGACGCGTAAATCATACATGATAATGATTCAAACATGTTCAGACTCAGTGAGTCACCCACAAACATTATCTTCTTCCCTCTCCACCTCCTCAGAAATTCCATCCCATCAAACCTACAACGAAAACAATAAACCATACTTCAAAATTAATAATTGGTTTCTCAGTGAAACAATATTCAAAAAACATGTTCCGAAACATTTGTGTTCTGTCGTAGTATTTTCTAAACAAACATATTATTACTTTTGCTATTTGCCACTCCAAACTTGGTTAACGTAAACAAAAGTTGATGAGCAAGTCGTGAGTTTATATATATATACTTGATTATATTACCTGGGCAAGTCACAGGAATCAGGTTTCCAAGCATACTTAAGGTACTGCTTATCAGGTCTACCATACTTTTGGCAATTAAACTCAGGGTCTATGTATGGACAGCTTGAATCATAGAGAGGATATGAAGGATCAATAACCCATTTGCCTTGGAACAAATTGCAATCACTCCCTTGCTTCCTACCTCTTGTTAACCTGGTCACATTGTAGAACTGTCCAGCTCTTGCTTGCTCCAGAGACAACAACAAGAGCAGAACCTGAAGAAAGCAAGAGATTAAGGCCTGGAAACGAAATCCCATCTCGGTTTTTGGGTCTTGATTATGAAAGTATGTGATTAAATTCAGAACCGTGAATAAAAGAAATCCGTGATATAGAATTTATAGGGAAAGAATGACATGGGTTTACAGTGTATTGTGTCTATGATGAAGACATGGCCATCCAGATAATTGTGGGCTCTTTTTATAGCTTGCCAAATCGCTGGTTGCACTTATCTGAGTTGTCTCAAGAGTCAAGACGTTTGTCTCAATTCATTTGGTAAAGTATTAATTGGTGGTACCCGTGACCTACGTTTCACGAACCATTCAATCTAGATAGAGTTTATGCCATGGTTTTAAAAAACCGACTGAAAGCAAAATTGGATTTGTCTTCAGTTCACGGTTTTTACTGGTTTTGGGATTTATACTAGGCCGAACTGGTACGTGGCTCCCAGTTGAACCGGCTGGTTCGATCTAGTTTTTAAAACCATGGTTTACACTTCATTCCTTGTTGGTACTGCGATCTATCATTTATCTATAATCTATAATATCTATAATCTATAATCTATAATTTATTTATAATATATACTATAATATAAAAGTTGGATTCAGCTCGTAGATGCATACAACGATGATAAATGGCGCAATCTTCTATTTATTTAGAATGATGTGGAAATAGGATGACATGTGGCAAGTAGCAATTTGTCTATAACATCTCACATTTGACATATAGCAATACATTTAATTATAAAATTAATGGTACCTCGCATTTAATACTCTTAAAGTCTCACATATATGGCAATACATTTAATTATAAAATTAATGGTACCTTACATTTAATACTCTTTAATACTCTTAAAGTCTCACATATGCCATATGGCAATATATTTAATTATAAAATTAATGGTACCTTACATTTAATACCCTTAAAGTGATGATGCATGTCCATAGTTATTAAACTTGGACCGGACATTGACCTAGTCTACTAGTTGAGTCACTGGTTCAACCAGTGGGTCATCGGTCGAACCGTAAGGTCAAATAATTTTTTTTTAAAATAGATATTGTAAAGACACGTTTTGCAACCCAAGCCCAAGATGTATGGGATATTGGCCTAGTGAGCCCAGTGCAATAAATTTGTAGAGAGTAAGTCAAAGAACTAGACTTTAATAAATTTGACAACGACTAGTATGAGTTTAGAGGACGATCAAGCAAGAACAAGGAACATAAAGCTGAATGAATTCCCTATTCGAGGAGGTAAGTTTTCATATAGATAAAAAACGGTTGAGTACAAGTACAATTTTGATTGCTACAATATTCTTTCTCTATTTTTCCGATCCCCTCCTCATGAAGGGTCTCTTCCATTATATATCTCCCGTTGGATCATCTTGATCCTACACTTGTTGATCATTTGAGCCCTTACTTGTGTGTCTGTTCCATCAGACACCCTCTTTGGCTTTCTGTTAGTTGTGGTAGCCAAGGCAGCACTATTCAGGGGTTTCCTCAACATAAATGCGGCCAGAAAAGTAGTTGTACTGCATTCAATGCGGTAGTAGCAGCTTTTTCTTAGATATTTCTGAGTTCACATCATTCTTATACGCTTATGATGCACATCCTTATCACTAGAGTTTCCTAGAAGGTCACCTTGATTGCTGGAATGCATATTTGAGTTGTATTTATCATGTTCGATGAGATATTCCTCCTCGGACCACCTTCTCACTTGTATTTGCTCATTAAGTCTTGGGTTTGAACCATTCACTACCATTCGTTCGTCCTCGGACTACTCATGCTCTCAGCCAAGGCCCAAGACCCAATATATGATTTGGGCTCATAACCCCACAATAGCCCTTTAAAACTCCGGTTTTTTCCTTCTCATCCGAGGAGAAAAGTGGGGTTTTGATTTTTTTTAAGAGTTAACACCAACTGATTTCTCGATTCACACGTGCGGGAGTGCCGTTTTACGCGCCTCATAATTGTGACTGACGTTTCGAAGCCCGCGAAGCATCATTAATTGCTCTAAACAGCGTTCTGTCCCCCACATCCAACGGTGACGCGCAGATCTAACGGCTGGTATCTTCTTTTTAGAAATTTAAGTAAGATAACTCCCACTCAATTTCATCCCATATATAAAGCTTTAAGGGAAATCATTTTCCCCTCATTTCACAAGTCTTCAAGCTTTCAGAGATTCCAAGCACTTAAACTCATAACGCTCTCTAAAGGTTTCAAGGACTAACACAAGTACTTATTCCCATAAGTTTCTATTTCTTCAAACTTTTCTTTTTCTCCTCGGCCAATCTCCTCGGCCTTCCAGTTTTTGTTACTTCACTCACCAATTTCAGTTATGTCCCTCTAACTTGTCCAAATGGGTAGATTTAAGCACCTAGTAGACTCCCCTGCCAAAATAGAGGCCTTTAAGGCCAGATATCACATACCACAGGAGGTTGCTCTGCGGTATTGTGCCCCAGACCAACTATTAACACATAGAGAGGAGGGAGAAGTCATCATTCCCATAATAGCTTTTACAGAAGGAGGAATGACGCTCCCTATGGGTACAATAACCTGAGACTATCTTTTTAACCATAGGTTGTGTCCTCATCAATGCGCACCCAACCTTTTTAGGGTCTTAGGTAGCATCGATGCTTTAAACGAGCATTTGGGTTTGGGGCTCACCTGGCATGATGTGGTCCACATGTACGAGTGCCACTCACTCGCTGATGCAGGGTTTTACCTTAAGTCCAGATCGCCTATCATTAGGCTCGTCTCATGTCTCCCCAAATCTAACAAGGGTATGAAAGACGACTATCTGATGGCTTCGGGAGCATGGCATGATGGCTTTCACTGCGCAGTCAAAGAAGGAGAGCCAGGTGGGATACCTTAGAGTTAGGTTCCTTAGCAATAGATTTTGATATTTTGACCTTAACCATGTAATTATTTTTCTTTCGTTCTACCCCCTTTGATGACAGATTTTAACTTTCTAACTATGTTTTGCTCCTCGACTACTTTTGCAGACAAAAGTCACGTAGCGTCGTGGCTCAGTCTAACCAACGTCGCAGCTCTCAATTACTTGCTGAGATCCGAAATCTTTGTAAGTGAGGACAGATAGCTGCAAGCCGTCCATATGATTCTAGACTTCGAGCCCATCTTGGAGGTATACCAAGAAATTGGCCAAGCCATAAGAGCAGGTGACCCACGGCTGGCCTGGATTGACGTATCGTAACCAAACTTCCTTGCCCGAGACGACCTCCCACCGGTCGTACTACCACTCCGACAAAACCCTCCACTAGTTGTACAACCATTCCAGCAAGTTCTGCTTGAAGCAGCAGTAGCACCAGCAAGGGAAGAGATTGCCTCCTCAAATTCCTTGCTCGAAAAAGAAATTTTCAAGTTCCGTTTTGAAGAAGAGGAGACTCACAGAGTGCAGGTTATTCCCATCTCAAACGCTGAGGACAAGCCTGACAGGCATTTAAGTGTCCACACTTCGATCCTAGTAGTTGCCCATCCAAACAGATCATCTGAGGAGGAAGAGGACGAAATGGCCTTGAATAGAGGGAACAAAGGCCTAAGGGAGTTGCTGGCAGGGAGGAACATAGGGTCAACCTCCAAAGAAGTCCCTAAATCTAAACTTCCTTCTAGCTTACCCCCTTTTCCCCCTCTACCCCCCACCGACCTCGGATTGCGCGCCGATCTAAACTTGAAAAAGAAGAGACCAACGCAGGAGTTGGAGGAAGGGGAGGTAGTCCCTCAAAAGGGTACTAAACAGCAAAAAACAACCAAGGACCCTAAAGACAAGAAGGCCACCTCTGTGGATAGCAGGGAGGAGCACAATGGGGCCGAGGTGCGACTTCAGCAATGCACCTGGTCTCCCAGGTTGGAAGTGGATGGGGATGCCATCTCTTGGAATGCCTCAGTCAGGGACTTCCAAAGGAGGCATGCTACTCACATAGCTGAGGCCTTAAAGCAGCCCCTCCTCCTTCCCAAGGATATGGATGCTGCCAGGAAGATGAGGCAGTAAGACCTGTTTTTGTCCTTGAAAAGGGACCTTGTCCTGGTAAGTGTATTTTCTGGCATTTTTCTTTTCAGTATTACTTTGTTCCCCCCCCCCCCCCCTCTTTTTTTGTCTCTCTTCTACTTACGTGGGATTGCTATGATATTCTTGTGCAAATCACCCAGAAGGTCTATGTGGCCGAGGAATGGGTTAAGAAGGCTCGAAATGATGTAAAGAATGAAGTCCACCTCCGCCTCGAGACTAAAAAGGCCTTGGGGGCCATGAAGGAGGAAAGTAAGGAGCTACTCATCAAACTGATTGCCGACTAGAGGGAGAGAAAGAGCGTCGAAGCAGGGTTGAAGAGCCTTGAGACTCAAGTCGAGGACCAACACAAGTTGCTTTATCAGACGAAGATAGAGCTGGCCACTTCAAGGCAACTTGTGCTGGATCTGAGGGCAGAGCTACAAAAGACTAAGGAGGCGGCTCAATTGGCCAAGGAGGCAGCAGAGGTTAAGAAGCAGGCGTCCTATCTTCTCGGCATGGAAGAAACACAAATCAGGCTCGCCGAGGAGCTAGCCGAGGTATGCAGGGATTACTGCTCGGTTACATGGGTGGAAGCCCTTAACCTTGCAAGAGTCCTTGTGGACTTGGAATGGAGGCAACCGGAGAAAGTGTACTTCCATCCGGAGTTTCGTGAAGTCCTGGTTGCCCTCCTATCTCCCTCTGCCACTGCTCCTGAGTTTTTAGAGCAACCCTTAATTACTCAGGCTGCTTTCACCCTCCCTGAGGCTGCGAAAGGACCCAACCAAGCTGGTGATCAAAGCCAAGGGGTTGAGGGGGTAAAAGACAAAGGAAAGGACAAGGAGACTAGGACCCCTGCTAAAGCTAAGGATGCTACTAAGGCCAAAACACAAGAGACTGAGGCCAGGAATAAAGAGATTGATCCCAAGGCCAAGGACGTCCCTCCTTCCAAGCCGAGCCAGAAGGAAGACCCCCCCAAGGCCAAGAAGTAGCTCTTAGGATTCATTCTGTAATTTCTTTTGTTATTTCGTCTGTTGTTTTTGTTTCTACAATGGCATTCTGTCATTATTTATAATGTACTTCCTCTATGACTTAATGAAAATACCTTTCATTCTACCTTTTGCACTTTTGCTATATGTACTTTGAGGAATATTACTTTTATAAAATGCATTGAACTGTTGCTACTTTATCTTTAATAAAAACATACAACAATACACTGCTAACAATTTAATCAATTTAACCAAGTACTAGCAATAGAGAAGTTTACCACATATTTGTACTGTGAATTGACTCTTCTGCAATGGAGGCTAAATCTAATAAAGATAAGTTTATACTTTGTAAAGAATAAGAGGGTAGATATCCTTCATTCTTCCCAACACTTAGATAAATAATTAAGGACTTTAACTTGCTCAAAGCTAGCTATCCGAGGAGTTAGATATAATCCTGAATCTGTTTTGACACTTAGTAAGAAAAAAAAAACAAATAGATGTTACAGTGTTAATTTTCCCTAAGTATATGATCCAAGGGACCAAGCATGACCAGGGTTCCGCTTAACACTTAGAAAAAATGAATAGGTGTCATAGAGAGTTAATTTCCCTAAAGCATTTGGTCCGAAGAACCAGGCATGACTAAAGTTTTGTTTAAACACTTATAAAGATGTCATAGAGTATTAATTTTCCTAAAGCATCTGGTCTGAGGAACCAGACATGACTAAGGTTCTGTTTAATCACTTATAAAGATGTCGCAAAGTGTTAATTTCCCCAAAGCATCTAGTCCGAGGAACCGGGCATGACTAAGGTTTTGTTTAAACACTTATAAAGATGTCATAGGGTATTAATTTCCCCAAAGCATCTGGTCCGAGGAACCAAGCATGACTAAAGTTCTGTTTAATCACTTATAAAGAACGAATAATGGGAAGTACAATGCCTTTATATAACCAAAGAGCATATTGACAAAGGAAACTTTTATTAATAATAATACATTTTCAGGTTGTTTACATTCCAAGGACGCGGTATTACATGCTCATCTAAGTCTTCCAGAAAATATGCTCTTATACCAGCCACCGAGGTGATGCGATATGGTCCTTCTTAATTGGGCCCTAGCTTTTCCCACGCCGGGTTCTTTGCAGTACCTAGAACCTTCCTTAACACCAAGTCACCAGGCACTAATGGCCTCAACTTCACATTGACATCATAACCTTGCTTGAGTTTGTGTTGGTAGTATGCTAATTAAGCCATTGCACTTTCTCTTCTTTTTTTAATAAAGTCTAAACTCTTTTCTAGCAACTCATTGTTACTGCTCAGATTAAATGAGCTGGTCCTTAGTGTTGGAAAGCCAGTTTTTAAAGGAATAACGGTCTCGGTTCCATAAGTCATTGAAAAGGGGGTCTCCCCAGTTGACCTGCGAGGCATGGTTCGATATGTTCAGATGACGTGTGATAACTCTTCTACCTACTTTCCCTTCGCATCATCCAACCTCTTCTAATTCCATTAACTATGACTTTGTTAACAGTCTCGGCTTGTCCATTTCCTTGGGGATAAGATGGTGTAGAATATCTATTCGTAATTTCCAAATCACAGCAGTATCTCCTGAAAGATTTGCTATCAAACTGAAGGCCATTGTCCGAGATGAAGGTACGAGGGACCCCAAACCAAGTGACAATGTTTTTCCAAACAAATTTCTTGGCATCCACATCTCTGATATTCGCTAAGGGCTCAACTTCAACCCACTTAGTAAAGTAATCCGTGTCGACTAGCAAATACCTCTTATTCCCTACTGTCTTGGAGAAAGGGCCAACGATATCTAAGCCCCATTGAGCGAATGGCCAAAGGCTAGACAGGGGGTTAAGGACTCCTCATGGCTGATGTATATTTGATGCAAATCTTTGGCATTGATCACATTTCTTCACATATTCTTGCGCTTCTTTCTGCATATTTGGCCACCAATAGCCCTGAGTGATAGCTCTGTGAGATAAAGATTTGCCTCTTGTATGGCTTCCACAAATCCCCTCATGTAACTCCTCAAGGAGTAGCTCTGATGCCTCGGGGTGAATGTAGAGTAGATATGGCCCAGAAAAAAAGCGCTTGAACAATTTTTGGTTTTCGGATAACCAAAAACGAGGAGCCTTTCTCCGTACTTTGTCAGCTTCTGATTTATCCTCCAGCAAGATGTCCTCTCTCAAGAATAGTATTATGGGATCCATCCAGCTAGGCCCTACTCTGACTTGGTAAACATGGAGCACCTTTCCCTTTACTTCCGTGGGTTTGCATAAGTCTTCTATAAGGATAACCCAAGGTAAACTCTGCGCTGAGGAGGTTGCAAGCGTGGCTAGGGAATCAGCATGTGTGTTTCCACTTCTAGGGATGTGCAGTAGGTTGAATGATTCAAATCCTGATTGCAAATGCCTAACTTGAATTAAGTACCCTTGCATTTTCTCATCTCTTGCTTCTAGCTCGCCCTTCATTTGGCCAACAACCAGTCTTGAGTTCAAGAACATCTTTACTGCTTTTCCTTCCATTCTTTGAACCATGGACATTCCTTCCAGCAAAGTTTCATATTCGGCTTCATTATTTGTAGCCAAGAAACCCAGTCTTAGTGACTTTTCAATGGTGATTTGTTCAGGAGAAACCACAACTAGCCCCACTCCGAAGCCCCTTTGATTTGTTGCACCATCAACATATACTTTCTAGAATAAAGGTTCTTGAAGGGAGATTGTGCTAATTGATTTTTCATCCATGCTCTGTGTCGTTGTCACTTCCTCTAATGGAGGTTCAGCGAACTCGGCCACCAGATCCGCGAGGACCTGGCCCTTGACAGAGGTACGAGGCATGTACTTGATGTCAAAAGCCCCTAGAATTGTGCCCCATTTAGCAATACTCCTCGTGTAATCGGCACTTCGAAGTATAGACCTAAGCGGAAGTTGAGTTACGACAACAACTGTGTGTGCTTGGAAGTAATAGAAAAGCTTTCGTGTAGCATGCACCACCGCCAAGATGGCTTTCTCCAGTGGTAGATAACGAACCTCGGCCTCATGTAGTGACTTGCTCACATAGTAAACTGGCCGTTGTATGCCACTTTCAACCCGTATCAACACCAAACTTACAGCATGAAGGGCCACAGCGATATAAGCAAACAGGACCTCATCCACCTTAGGACTGGACATGATAGGTGGCCGAGATAGATATTCTTTAAGTTGCTGGAAGGCCGAAGCACACTCCTCAGTCCATTCAAATCCCTTCCACTTATTCATCAAAAGGAAAAAGGGTTTGCACCTATCCGCTGACTGAGAAATAAACCAATTCAAGGCAGTAGTCATTCTGGTAAGTTTCTGGACCTCTTTGGGATTTCGAGGTGGTTGTAAACTGTTAATGGCTTTGATTTGATCAAGATTGACCTCGATTCCCCTGTGAGTTACCATGTAGCCCAAGAACTTGCCTGATCCCACACCAAATGAGCACTTGGAAGCGTTTAGGTGCAACTTGTGTTTCTTCAGAATTTCAAAGATGTTTCCGAGGTCTCCCACATGCTCAGACAGCACCTTGCTCTTCACCACCATGTCGTCTATATAGACTTCAATACTCTTGCCTAATTGTGGTTCAAACATTCTCGTCATTATCTTTTGATAAGTAGACCCTACGTTTTTTAAACCGAAGGGCAGCACTTTGTAGTGGTAGTTTCCAATGGGAGTGACAAAAGCTGTCATTTCCTGATTGTCCAGGGCTAGTGGTATTTGATGGTATTGTTGAAAGACGTCTAAGAAGCTCATCCGAGGGTGTCCCACCATTGCATCCACCAACTGATCTATTCAAGGCATAGGAAAGGGATCTTTTGGGCAAGCCTTATTTAGATCTGTGAAGTTCACACATACTCGCCACTTCCCATTCTTCTTTTTATCACCATAGTATTGGCCAGCCATTCCGTGTAGAAAACTTCCTTAATAGCCCCTGCCTGCTTAAGCTTTATCACCTCATCTCTGACAGCATCTGCATGTTCCTTAGATGGGCATCGAGGTGATTGCTTTTTGGGAGTGATGGATGAGTTAACATTTAAATGATGGCAGATGAAGCTCGGGTCCACCCCCGGTGCTTCGTAAGCAATCCATGCAAACATGTCAATATTTTTCCTAAGAAATTCTACTAGCTCTTCCTTCTCTTAGGGAGGTAGCTGAGTTCTGATCAGAAAGAACTTCTCTGGGTCATCATTGACCATAACTGTTTCTAAATCTTCACATTTTGCCTCCTCGGTTGGTCCATTTATAGGCAATGCCGGAGCCTTTGATTGCTACAAGCCCCCTCCAATAGAGGCCAAGGACTCAGCTTCAGGTTGATGTAAGATTGCAACCATTAGGCATTGCCTGGCTGTGGATTGACTCCCCACGATTTCTTCAATGCGACCCCTCGACGGATATTTCACCTTCTGGTGTAGAGTGGAAGAGACGGCCTCCAGGGCATGAAGCTAGGGTCTGGCTATAATGACCGTGTAGGGGGAATAGGCATCCACCACGATGAAGTTTAACTCCACCACTTCTGAACCAGCTTGCACGGGTAATCTTATCTGACCCCTCGGAATGACTACCTTCCCATCAAAACTCACCAAAGGAGAATTGTAGGCTTTCAAGTTCTCGGGTCTCAAATTCAGCCTCTTGTATAAGTCAGGGTACATAATTTCGGCACCATTGCCTTGGTCCACCATCACCCTCTTCACGTCATACCACCAATCCTAAGCATGACCACCAAAGCATCATCGTGGGGCTGTATGGTTCCAATCTTATCCTCGTTCGAAAAACTTAATGTCGGTTGAATATCCATTCTAGCCTTCTTCTGCTCCAGATTATCGTCCTTGGCGGACAACCGAACCATAGACATCACTCTGGAGGGACAAAAATTAGTTCTCCCTAGAATAGCAAAGATGACATTGATCGTTCCCAAAGGAGGTCTTGAAGAAGCATCTCTCCGGGGTTCCAAACCTGTCTGGCTCTCCTGGCCACTGGAATGATGTAGAAGCTACTTCAACTTTCCTTCGCGGACCAGCTAGTCAAAATGGTCCCACAAATTTTTACAATCCTCCGTAGTATGTCTTTAGCCTAATGGTATTGGCAATAAAGGCTCTGGTTGCGCCTCATGGGGTTTCCAGCTATCTTATTTGGCCATTTGAAGAATGACTCATTTTTAATCTTCTCCAGAACCTAATGCACCGGTTCTCAGAACACCGCATTAACCGCCTGAGTATTAGCAGATCTTGATTGCCCAGCAAAGTCTCTCCAAGGCCGGTTGTTATTGTTGTACCAGTTCGACCTGAAATCCCTTATCTTTTGAGGGATAACCTTAGCTTTCCCTTTCCCCAGCTACTGGTCTTCCTCAACCTTCTTGTACTTATCAATCTAGTCTATGAGTTGGCGCACACTGGTGACAAGTTTGCCAGTCAAAGACTTCCTTAAACCGTGCTCGATTGGGAGGCCGGCCTTGAAGGTGTTGCTAGCCACGTCATCAAAGTCACCATCAATCTTGTTGAACATCTCCCAGTACCTGTCCAAGTAAGTTTTCAAAGTCTCTTATTCTCGTATGGATAGGGACAGTAGGGAATCTATGGGTTGAGGGACCTTGGTACACGTAATAAAATGAAAGCCAAATGCCCAGGTGAGCTCCTTGAAGGAATCTATGGAATTTGCCCTTAGGCCATCGAACCATCTCATTGTTACAGGTCCCAGACTGGATGAGAACACCTTGCACATCAAGGTTTTGTCTTTGGAATGGACAGCCATTCTCTTATTGAAGTGGCTCACATGCTCCACAGGATCCATTCAACCATTGTAGATGGTGAATGTTGGCTGATGGAACTACCGAGGAAGTATTGCCACTTCAATCTTGCGCGTGAAGGGCGACTTGGAAATCTGGTTCAACGCTTTCCTCATAGCGTCATTTCCCAAGCCTTTACGAGTCGGGCTCTTGTATCTACGTTCATGGCAGTGTTCCTTTTCATATGAGAAAGACTCACTAAGAGGAGTCCTCGATCTATGACGATAACTACCATCATTTTCACTATCAGAAGAGGAGTCAGACTGAGAGGGAGTTTGTCTTCGTTGCGCATGGTGTAACTCCTTCTTTAAATGGTTAATTTCCCTTTGCATAGCTCTGTTGTTCTGCTCTTGAGAGACGTGACTCCCAACTGGAGAGTACCTTTTACTAGTATGTGTGGTGTGTACGCTCCCTTCTTGATCCCGCTTGCGTTCGAGGTTAAGGAAATCATCTTGTCGTTGGGAACCCATGGATTCTTGTTGATGGGGACCTGATCTTACCATAGTTAAATGTCGCACTCACTATTACACAAGTTCTTCCCACAGACGGTGCCAATTTTAAGGACACATTTTGCAGCTTAAGCCCAAGATGTATAAGATATTGGCCCAGTGAGCCCAGTACAATAAATTTGTAGAGAGTGGGTCAAAGAACTACACTCTAATGAATTTGACAACGGCTAGTATGGGTTTAGAGGATGATCAAGCAAGAACAAGGAACATAAAGCTGAATGAATTCCCTGTCCAAGGAGGTAAGTTTTCATATAGATCAATAACGGTTGAGTACAAGTACAATTTTGATTGCTACAATATTCTTTCTTTATTTTTCTGATCCCCTCCTCATGGAGGGTCTCTTCCATTATATATCTCCCGTTGGACCATTTTGATCCTACACTTATTGATCATTTGAGCCCTTACTTGAGTGTTTGTCCCATCAAACACCCTCTCTGGCTTTTTGTTAGTTGTGATAGCCAAGGCAGCACTATTCAGGGGTCTCCTCAACATAAATGCGGCTAAAAAAGTAGTTGTAGTGCATTCAATGCAATAGTAGCAGCTTTCCCTTAGATATTTCTGAGTTCCCATCATTCTTATACGCTTATGATGCACGTCCTTATCACTGGAGCTTCCTGGAATGTCACCTTGATTACTGGAATGCATATTTGAGCTGTATTTATCATGTCCGAGGAGATATTCCTCCTCGAACCACCCTCCCACTTGTATTTTGCTCATTAAGTCCTAGGTTTGAACCATTCACTACCATTCGTTCGTTCTCGGACTACTCATGCTCTCGACCAAGGCCCAAGGCCCAATATATGATTTGGGCCCATAACCCCACTATATATATATAATTTTGTGAAATCATAACATTAATATGTAAATTTTTAAAAAAGGCATGTGCCTAAAATAAACTTGCCATTATAATTCAAAATTAAGGTTTCACAAGTAATAGCATTAGAAATTCGATAAATTCACAAGCAAAATAAACGAATGCCATAAGATTGCAACAAAATTTTTGCTAAATAAAATCTTGTTACATGTCTTAAAATTTTTAATATTAAAAAAAAAGGCAAAAATCAAATTACGTAGACAAAAGAAGAGAACAAAAAGGGTTTAAGACTTAAACTTAAAGCAATAAACAAATAAACAAATAAAGGGCAAAAAATGCAAACAAAAGAAGAGAAAATAAAGTTCAAGTAATAAACAATGTAACATATTTTGATATACTCATACATATCTACCTGCTAATTGGCTACGTGAAACTGAAAAATAATATGTTATTAAATTATCATATTATCATACATTAAACAGTAAATAAGTGAGAGATCACTTTTATTTTTTTTCCTTTGGGTTTTCTCTTATTTAAATTACCATATTATCAACCTATCAATGTTATTTTACACACTGGGTTATTAAAATCCAGCCAGGTCACATGGTTTACTTAAAACTCACTGGGTTTTACTAGTTTTGATCGGGTCTAATATACATCCGATCCAATTAATGACCCAAACCGGTCTATGTGTTGGGTCATCGGGTTACAGGTCTGACCGGCAGGGCCAGGCCGAGTTTAATAACACTATGCATATCTATATTATTTACTAATATATATTTTTCCCTATTTACAATTCACATTTAACCATTTGATAAAAAATAATGTAATTATAAAATAAAATTAATTCTTTTTAGTATAATAAAGAATTGAAGTACCCTTCCTAAAAAAGAAAAAGAAAAAAGAATTGAAGCACCATATAGGTCGCATAAAATCTTTTAAAAAAAAATTTAATAATTAAAATTTTTATAAATATCTAATTATATATATACTAATTTAAAGAAAAAAAAGTGAGTAATTTCTAAAATTATTTTCCAGCCAAAAAAAAAATGTAAAGATTAAACTTTTTATCAAACTATCTTTAAAAAAAAAAAAATGTTGCATACAATCTTTGAAAAAAAAACGATTTAAAAAAAAAATGATTTAAATATTATATCTAATTATATGCACTATTATTTTATATATAATAAAATGGGTCTCCATAAATTACTCCTAAAAAAAACCTTCCCTATAAAGATAATGTCTTCTCTCTTTTTTTTTTTTTTTTTTTTTTTTTTTTTTTTTTTTGTCTTCTATTCCAATTTCCATTCTCCTTTGAGCTACCTGTTATATTAATGAAAACAACAATAATTATTTTCTATTAGAGCCCATTATGATTTATGATGACATTAAAAAAAGTTGTAAAAGTTAAATGTTTGAAAATATCTAATAATTATTAGAATTAATTAAAAAATTAAATTAGAAGAAAATAAAAATTAAGGAAAGAGGGAGATTTGGACGTTTGGGTGTAGAAACTGAACAGGAAACAAAATGGCCATACTTAAATCATTATTTTCGGTTACAAACCTAAATTGTATTATTATTACCATAATTATACTCATTATGTAATAAATTTATAATAAATATTACAATAGAAATCCTCAAGTCTTAAAGCACAGTATAACACACTAAAGTGATTACCATTTGCCTTTTAAGTTTACCATATTTGAATTTTCAATCAATACACAATAAAATATTCCCTAATGAGAAAATAATGTCCGTCATGCATACAATATCATTACAACTCCCCAAAAAAAGGGACAAATAAGAGAAATAAACAACTTATTCAAATGTGATATAAAATAATTATTAAAAAAAATCACCAAGTCTGATTCACTTAACCCATGCCTATTGAGTTGTCCTATAAACTTTAGAGGCTGTTTGGATGGCTTGTTTCCACAACTCATAACTCAAAAATGGTGGGACCCATAGCTAGAAGTCCGTTTGGCACCACCATAACTTTGTTTCCATCACTCAATTCTCTGATTTTTGAGTTACAAATTATGGAAACTGAAAACACATTTTAGCTGTTTTTAGTTTGCATAACTCATAACTCAATGACATTTTCGTAAATAACACTACATGGAGGGACCCATTGTCAGTCTCAGCCGCAGCTTTTGACCATCTCTTCTCTTTTTTTTTTTTTTTTTTCTTCACTGGTTTGGTGCGTGCGTTTCTTCATTTTCTTTTTTTTTCTTTTTCCTTTCACACTAGGTGGCTTCTTCTTCTTCCTTCACTGTGTTCGGTTTTTTTTTTTTTTTTTCAATGGGTTCTTTTTTTGGCTGGGTTTCTTTTATTCTTCATTGGGTTTCTGGGTTCAGTTCTTTCTTTTTCTTTTCTTTTTTGTTCTTTCACTGGGTTCTTTTTTTGGTTGGGTTTCTTTTGTTCTTCATTGGGATTTTGGGTTCAGTTCTTTTTTTTTTTTTTTTGTTCTTTCATTTGGTTCTTTTTTTGGCTGGGTTTCTTTTGTTCTTCATCGGGTTTCTGGGTTCAATTCTTTCTTCCTTTTTTTTTTTTTTTTTTTTTTTTTACTGGGTTCGGTGAGTTTGGATACTGAAAAAAAAAAAAAAAAAAAAAAACTACACCGAGTGACAGGTATGGGGCCTACAAATAATGTGAAAAATATTGAGTGATGGAAAGTGAGTGACGGAAATTGAGTGATGAAATTTTTGCATCCAAATAACCTCTTAGTAACTGATGCCTTTTCATCTCCAACAACAACAAAACTTTTTTTTTTTTTTAGAATACTAAATATTTTAATATACACACGGGAGAGAGAAGAAAGTCTTAAAGAAATTGACAGTAATATATATTCAAAAGAGCTTAACTCTTGGATATACAGCACAGACTTTCTACCTCTTTAACTCGCACTCATTTTGATTAAAGAAAACCTCTTTAATCAAAATAGTAAATGAAAACTTTTTTTTTTTTTTTTTTTTTTTGAGAAAGCGTAAATGCAAAATTAATAAACCTTAAACTATATATTAAGCACTTACACAGTGGGTTCCATTTGAACCAAACCTGATTTACTTTTTTATTAATACAATATTTCATAAGATTTCATTTTTATTAGTTTACCGTGCATCATAGTTGGCAACTATAGAACTTTATATTTGAATAAAACCTTACTTTTATGTGAAACTCGATTATATATACGCGTGTTTTTTTAACTGCAAACAAAAAATAAGCAGATTTAAAAGCAACCTTGAAACATGGCCTTTTGGGCTAACGTTAGTACTTGTTAAGAATATAAAGTGTGAGAAAGACTGAATAGTCTGTATATTGATGTGTATAATAATCTACAATAGAGAGCCTTATATAGGCTAGATATGTGTGCAGTACAAGTAAAAGGAGTAAACTACAAGTACAGTATACTGAGCTAAGCCCAATGGGCTAAACTAGTCTAAGCTATACACTAACATCCCCCCTCAAACTCGAGGTGGCAAGGAGGAAGCCAACTGGAGTTTGGATATAAGATCTCGAAGACGACCAGGCGGGTGAGTCTTGGTAAAGATATCAGCAGGCTGGTCAGCAGAGGAGATGGAGAATAACTTGAGATTTCCTTTCTTAAGATGCTGGCGAGTGATGTGGCAATCGATCTCAATATGCTTAGTGCGTTCATGGAAGACATCATTATGAGCAATGTAGATAGCACTACGATTGTCACAATAAAGAGGAGTGGCAGTGGGCTGTGGAGCATCCATGTCAGCCAAGAGCCAACGAAGCCAAACAAGCTCACAAGTGGTGTCGGCAAGGGCACGATACTCAGCCTCAGTACTGGAACGGGAAACCACATCCTGCTTCTTGCTGCGCCACGAGACCAGAGAAGTACCTAACAGGAAACAGAAACCTGTGATAGAGCATCGATCAGTCGGATCATCTGCCCAGTCAGCATCTGAGTAAGCATGAAGCTCGAGAGAAGATCGAGAGGAGTAATGCAGACCATGATAAAGTGTGCCTTTGACATATCGGAGAATCCGAAGAACAGCAGCATAGTGGACAGAACGCGGTGCATCCATGAACTTACTAACCATACCCACGGCATGTGAAATATCCGGACAAGTAACAGTGAGATAGATCAAACTGCCAACCAACTGACGATAGCGAGTAGCATCAGATATAGGTTCACCGTCGAAGGGTGTGAGCTTTGCATTGTATTCCAAAGGAGTGGAAACAGTCTTGTTATCAGTGACACCGGCTTTGGAGAGAAGATCAGAAGCATATTTAGCCTGGGAAAGATAGTATCCATCAGAGGATGAGGTAACCTCAAGCCCAAGAAAATAGCTGAGAGTGCCTAGATCTTTCATCTCAAAATGCTGACTAAGGAAGTTCTGAAGAGAGCGGATACCTACAGAATCATCTCCAGTAATAATCATATCATCAACATAAAGAAGAATAAGAGTAATACCAGCAGAGGATCGTCGAACAAAGAGAGCAGTGTCATGAGGACTCGAAGTGAAACCCTGCTGAGCAACAACTGAGCTAAACTTTTCAAACCAAGCTCGAGGAGCCTGCTTGAGGCCATAAAGAGCACGGCGAAGGCGGCAAACTTGATTGCCTGAGTGTGGATAGCCAGGGGGTGGTTGCATGTACACTTCTTCATGGAGGCCTCCATTGAGGAAAGCATTCTTCACATCCATTTGATAAAGAGGCCAACGGCGAACAGCAGCCACAGCAATGAGACATCTAACAGATGTAAGACGAGCAACAGGAGCAAATGTTTCCTCATAGTCAATACCATACTCCTGAGTAAAGCCCTTGGCAACTAGGCGAGCCTTGTATCGTTCAACAGATCCATCAGCCTTGGTCTTGATCTTGTAAACCCACCTACAACCTACTACAGACTGACCAGGAGGCAAATCAACCATATCCCAAGTGTGATTTTTATGAAGGGCATCTAGTTCTTCATTCATAGCTTGCTGCCAAAGAGGGTCAGTATGAGCCTCACGATAGGTGTGAGGTTCATAGAGAGTGGCAAGAGCAAAAGAGCAATGATAATCAGTGAGATAAGAGGGAGGAATGCTTACCCGAGTGGAACGACGAAGTTCAGGACCAATAGGAGACTCAGGAGAGGGTGGTGCCACAGGATCCAAGACAGGCGGGTCATATGCCGGAGACAGAACCGGAGATGAGTCGTCTGGAGAGGCAGTTGATGCTGAAGAATCCTCCACGAGTTCAGGATAGAGAGGGAGGAAAAGATCAGTAAAAATGGGAGACTCTGAGGAAGAAGATGTCGGAAACTGCTGAAGACTCGTGAAAGGACGATGTTCCCAAAACTCAACATGACGGGAGACACGAAGACGATGAGAAATGGGATCATAGCAGCGAAACCCTTTTTGAGACACACCATAACCAAGGAAACAACAGAGACGAGTACGAGGTTGGAGCTTTGTTTGTTCATGAGGAGGAAGAGAGACAAAGCAAGCACAACCAAAAACCCGAAGAGAGGAGTAGTCAGGAGTTTGACCATAAAGAAGCTCAAATGGTGATTTGTTGTGTGTAGTTGGTGAAGGAATACGATTAATGGTGTGCACAGCAGTGAGTGCGGCCTCACCCCAAAAGCGCTCAGGAAGAGAGGCAGAAATGAGAAGGGTGCGGACAACATCAAGAATGTGACGATGTTTTCGTTCTGCACGACCATTTTGTTGAGAGGTGTAAGGACAAGACCGCTGAGGAAGAGTACCATGTCTGTCTAAAAAGGATAGGAAAGATTTATCATTATATTCTTGAGCATTATCTGAGCGAAAGACTTTAACGGTGTGATTGAACTGTGTTTCAATCATTTTATGAAATGTTTGGTAAATAGACACAAGTTCAGACCTATGGTGAAGCAGATAAATCCAAGTATAACGAGAAAAATCATCCACAAATATGACAAAATATTTAGATCCCCCCTCAGTGGGAACAGGTGCAGGACCCCAAATATCAGAATGTATAAGATCAAAAGGGGCAGAAGAAAATGAGTCACTTTTATTAAAAGACAATTTTGTTTGTTTGCCAAAATGACAGGAAATACAATCAAATTTTTGAAACTGAACTGAACCTAAATGACCTTGAGAAGCTAATAATTGAAGACGAGATAAGGATGGATGACCAAGACGAGCATGCCATAGATCAGGTGAGGAGATGGCAGTGGTAGCGGCTGCAGAAACAACTTGTGAAGGAATCTTCAAGTCATGAACCTCAAACATGCGACCAACCTTACGGCCTGTCCCAAGCACTTGACCCGTCCGGGGATCCTGCACATCCACACCATGATTAGTAAATAGAAGATCTACGCCTAATTCACAAAGTTGACCAACAGAAAGCAAATTGAGGGATAACTTTGGAATATGAAAAGTGTCACTAAGGGATAAACAAGGAGAAAATATTGTTCCTTTATGACTAACAGGCATAGGAGTTCCATCAGCAGTGTAAATGGTGATTGGATGTTCTAAGGGTGCCTTATCAGAAAATTGGGATTCATCAGGAGTCATATGGTTACAACATGCAGTATCAAAAAACCAAGGTTGTTTACCTAAGGTGACAGAAAGGGCAGTGGAAGTGCGGGATAAAACCTGTTGAACAACTGCCTCAATATCAGCCGTAGTAAGTGAGGAAGCCAAAGATGGACCTGTAGGAACCGATGGATCTGAAGGACATACAGCAGCTGCCTGAGGAAGAGAAGCTTGATTCTGCTCTTGCACAAATTTCTGTAGCTTACGACAGACAGAGATGTCATGGCCTTTGGCACGGCAGAATTTGCAGTGAGTACCTTTGGAAGACTGAGAGGTGGGACGCCCGGAGTTTATTCGCGGAGGAGCAGTGAATGCAGCAATGGGAGGCTGTGGTGAGGGTGTAGCCAATACATGATCAGATGATGTCATGTGATAAGTAGGCCGACGATTCTCCTCAGAAATGAGCTCCTTTACTGCAGCATCAAGAGAAGGAGTAGGAGACCGGCTAAGTAGAGAAGCCCTAGTAGGCTCAAAATCCTCACGTAAACCCATCATAAAGTGCATAAATCTACGGCGATCCCGATATTTGACAAAGAGCTCAATGTCCTTAGAACACACTAGTGGAGGATCTGCAGCAGAGAGTTGTTCCCACATAGTAGAAGTCTGAGAATAAAAATCAGAAATAGACTGACCTGTCTCTTGGCGCATTTGATAAAGTTTTGATTCAATGTGGAACTCCAAGCTTGAATCATTAGTGCAGTTATAACGATCGGCCAAAAATTTCCAAGCAGCCTCAGCAGTTTCAAGACGAGGAAGAAGATTATGAATGGAGGGAATAGAGGTATTGATAAACCAAGATAAGATCTTACTTTGAATACTCTCCCATTCCTCTAGACGTTCTTCATAATCATCTGTTGTAACAGCAGTCTTGGAAGACTCTTCAGCAGCTGTGGCTTTAGACTTAGGGTCTGGTACTGGCTTAGGAATTGAACCAGTCACATATCTCCACAGTTTACGACCCTTGAGAAAGACGGTCATATTCTGAGACCATGCATGATAGCTAGTAGGACCATCCAACATGATGGTGATAGGACGTATGAGATCTCGTTCACTTTGTTGAGCCATAATGAAGAAAATGACCAAAAAGTGAGATTTAGATACCTCAAATGCAGAAACGGAGCCCAAAATCAGAATCTACGCGAAAAACTGAGCAAGACAGGTCCTGTTGAAAATTTTTGACTTGGTCAACGGTCAAAGTCAACGGTCAAGTCAAAGTCAAAGTCAACGGTCAACGGTCTGGTCTGGTCAAGTCAACGGATGACGTGTGCTGACGTGGCAGTGTGACGTCACACTAGGGCTGACGTGGCAGTCCGTGAAACGAAGCTGGCGCGTGGAGCGCGTGCGGCGCGTGGGAGGACGTCTGGTCTGGCGCGTGGGGTGTGTGAGTGAGAGTGACGGCGCGTGGCGGCGCGTGGTGGCGCGTGGAGCGCGTGCTCGTGAGGCAGAATCTTCAGGCGGCGCGTGGGGGCGCGTGTGAAGTGCTTTCTGGCCGTTCTTGGTTGGGTTTTGCTCGGAATTGTCTGTTCTGTCACTCAATGCCTTTACTTTGACAGTTGGATGAGCAGAACAATAAGATCCGAGAGTTGCTGGGGCTGTGGGCGTGACGGCGGTGACTCGCTTCTGACAGTGGCTACTGGATGAAGGCGAGGGCAGCGGAAGAACGCCGGAGATGTCCACAGGAACCAGAAAGTCAGAGAAATGGCTCTGATACCATGTTAAGAATATAAAGTGTGAGAAAGACTGAATAGTCTGTATATTGATGTGTATAATAATCTACAATAGAGAGCCTTATATAGGCTAGATATGTGTGCAGTACAAGTAAAAGGAGTAAACTACAAGTACAGTATACTGGGCTAAGCCCAATGGGCTAAACTAGTCTAAGCTATACACTAACAGTACTGAAGAGGATCTAAAGACTTCCAGCAAAAAAAAAGAGAGGATCTAAAGACTTTTGCAATATTTATTAAATTGTACTATTACAGTAGTACATAGCTGATACTAGATGAACAACACTAGATTTCAATTTTAAAAACAATAGATTAGAACTCTTAACTGAACAAATTTAAGGTTTCTCAGCGTTGAGTTCTTGCTTTCCTAATCACAATATGCAATGCCGTCTTCTTCTGCATGCCCAATAATTTATTCTGTTTGAAATAATCAATTACTTTACAATTGATCTTTGCCCCGCTTTTTATAATCCACCAATGAACTAAAATGAGATATTTAAGCACCCCCCCTCCTAAATTTACTAAACAATGATTTGGAAAAAATTTGAAATTGTTTCTTTGAGTTAGCAATCACTTGCTGAGAGCTGCGTATAGGAGCTGATTCCAGGTATCAGGTAATCCAGGAAGGCACCAGTGGCTGCAGTCATTGCCTGAATGCTCACCACTATAAGATGAGGGATGAGCATCTTTTCTCAACTGTGAGAGTGTTGTTATGTCAAGCAAATAAACTGTTTTCTTAATTGTGCTTAACACATTGTTCACCACTGCAACAGCCGGAGGGGCACCTGCCGGATAGGTTGACCCGGTTAAGGGTCCAACTTGTCCAGAACAAGTCTTTTTGGGTTGATTCCACTCCTTGCCCCTGTTTTGACAAAACGCAATCAATTAGACTCTTTTAACAGACTCCACTCCTGGTTCTAAACTAGATTACTGATAAACAAGTTTAATACTTCAAAATTTGGTAATTAGACCTAGTGGTTAGAGGCTTGGGATGGTTTGTAGACCCCGACATCCTAGGTTTGATCCCCAATAGGAGTTTTCATGGGTAACCTAATTCATGATTTTGAAGGGTAGGATCGTGTATCCATAGTTTACTCTCCAGAGATGGGTCCAAAGGGCCCTGCTTTGATGAGATTCCACGTCATCTAAAAAAATTTAGTTACTAAGCCAGACATGGTGCTCTGCCAGTACAAGTACAACCACTCATTTTGGAACCTTTTTTTTTTTTTGTTTTTAATAGCCAAAAAATCACATAGATTTGGTGCCCCAGACCCCTCCCAAGTTCCCAACTATATACAATGCTCCTTCCAGGCTTGAAAACTGGTCACCCCATTGGTGCAATCAAAGCAATTTCGCCAAAAGGGCATTGATCCATTGAGATTTGAGACTACTACAAGCATCTCTTGCTATTACAAGAGGTTTTGAAGAAAAATGCAGCTCCCAAGTTTGGGCTAGCATAATGACTTTGTTAATTTTTTTTTTTTTTACTCTCTAAACCTATCAACAAATCCGAAACTATAATAATTGAAGGAAGAAGTGAAGAAATGATGATTTAAACTTACTGATAATGGGTGGGAGAAATCCCTTGAAAGAAGACCTTGGTTTTGGAAGGATTAACATTTTGATTAACCCAACTAGCCCACGTGTTGAGACCCTTATTAAATGCTGTTAGTCGGTCCATATCCTTATACAAACTGGTCCCCACTCTGATATAATCCCACCTGCAAACAATCAGCAGCCATCAGATCAATATTCCGTAGCTGAATCAGAACACAACATAAAAAGATGATGCCAAAAAGAAAAAGACAATTTTGTTAGTGCTGATTAATAAGAATGAGATCGATCTGTAAACGTACGGCTGAGAGTTTCCTGTGTGGGTCCACCAATGCCACGTGTTGAAGATCAGCATGTCCATCCCCGTCCATGAATTTCCACCTTGGATTGAGTCTAGGTTCAGCACTCGCCCCACGTCTTCTCTCACTATGTCTACAAGGTATGTTGTTTTGTAATAAATCAAACTGACTCCATAGTCCTGCACCCATAGGTATTAGAATTGTTATCTTCATTCCAATTCTTTTCTTACCCTCATCAATAAGTTTTGCAAACAAAAGAAATATTATATGGAGAAAATTTAGTTACAAAATTAGTTGTAGCCTTAAACTACAAACTTACTTAATATCTTTTTATTGGAGGTAAATTTTAACAAATCCATCATTAGATTACATTTTCTTCTTATATCTTCTATACTTACAAAATTTCAAGAAAATTGAAGGTCAATAGTTATGTCATCAATAAATTTTTTAAATTACAAGTTTTTGTAATTTAAAATTATGCATAAAATATAAACTTATAGATCATATAGTAAATAATATCCGATTGGCACAAAATTTAACATGTGTATTAAGAGCGTAAAGAGTATGCAATTCAACGATTAGATTTTCAAAATATGTTGTAATATTTATTTTATTGAGTGAGTTTGTAACCTTAAGTTACAACCAATTTTATAATTAAATTTTGTCCATATTATATATTATAATTGGTTTATAATAAAAGTCATGTTAACAATTGCTCGATCAATTAGTCGACAGCTCTTAATGTTTTTTTTTTGTTTTTTGTTTTGAGAAACAAGTTTTAACAAAGACAGTTTCAAATCTCCAATACCAATTACAACTATTGAATTATCAATAAAATAGAGACACACAACAACATTGGTGCCGTCATTAGAAAGTCAGGTGCTGTCATTAGAAAGTAAGTCACGAGACAAGTTTATTTGCCGTCGTTAGAAAGTCAGTCACAAAGACAAGTCTATTCATGATTTAAGAGACAAGGACTTCTTGTACTGTATGAATATTCACGTGGGCCATAGCGGCCAATAATTTCATTTTGTTTGGATGAGATCACAGCTTGTGATCATAATTCATAGGTAGGGGCAAGTGTTTGATTGTTTGACTATTGTGGTTCGAGTGGTACCACTATTTTTTCTTTTTGGCTCGAAATGGTATCTTCCTCTCACCGTAAGGGTGTGTGGTTTCAAATCTGGTTTCAAATCTTAACTACTGTAATGAGTAATGAGTAATCTCAAAGACTTCACGTCACCAAAAAAAAAATGTTTATATGATGACAGTATGAGGATAATTTTCTCCTTTTTGAATATTTCTTGGATTATTATACCAATTGTTTTTAGGTTTAATGATTTTTTTTTAATTATCTTTAATAAATTCAGGGTTGTACATGAATCATGGATCTAAATCTCATTAGATATTTAATGTAAGGGTAAAGCTTCCGTTTGTACTCTAGTATATTGACGAGACATGATACAAACATATATCTGAATTATGTCGTATTCAGTACACTAGAATTCTAGATGCAAGTCAAGTTCATAAATTAATTATCAAGAAACAAAAATTGAGGGTATTTAGGTTATGGGCCTACCCAACTCTGATTCATTGATTATGCTTATTTATAAAAAAGATTTACATCACATTCAAATTCTCTTTGTTAAAACCAGAAGGATAATACATTGTTTAAGGACAATATACTGTATAACACGATTGATGGTTGTGTTTTAGACCATGTCATCAACACATATCTAGTATTTGTCTACTGGTCAAAAAAATCATACTAAGAAGATTCGACCTACCACATGTTATTAAACTCATAAGCTAGTCATTTATGAAAATGTAAGTGTGTAAGTAAGTGGAAAGCCTTCGTATAAATTACAGGTTGGCAGGCTTCCTAAGCAGTGATCACAGCCTGTCAAAGTGGTGTGAGGTGACTCATGTCCTAAACTTGTACATGGAAAACTAGACAATCTTTCTCATGGAATTGGAGCAGGCTGGACCGGAGCCCCATGTTACTGACTTTCTTTTTACTTGCCAAGTAATAATAATAATAATAATAGATTAGGTGGTGTAGATGAAGCACCCCCCCCTAAGCCCCCAACTCAATTATTCTCCAACAAGCCCCCTTCAAATCTGAACAAGGGATTTCAGATTTGATTATAGATCTTACAATCTCTTCTCTACCTACCATAATAGGCTTTTTTTTCAATCAATGCATTAAATAGTTGTTATAATATTCACATGTAAATGGTGTGGTTGATTACGAATTGAAATACAATATTAAATACTTTTTTTTAGAGAGTTTTAAATCATGACTTTCACTCCTAATGATAGTTCTTTATTATTAAATCAAAACATCAATCAGTATCAATTATCAGAGACTTTACCAACTGAGTTAACCGAACTCACAATTCAATATTAAATACTAATGAGAAGAATGAGTGATTAATATAATATAATTAAATCTAAACCTTGACTTAAACTTTGGTGGTCAATAATTTTGCCTAATAACTTCTAAAATCTCAGTACCAATATATTTATGAAATTGGAGAAAAAGGTGAAAAAGTTCATGATGCTTCATTTCATGCCATGTTTTACTAATTTCATTACTGTTGTTTCTACAGGCCCGGGCAAGAGGAACTTTTCCGCGGCCCCATGAACTGTCCAAAATCCAAATAACATGGGTCCACTTGGGGTTTCCCGTCCTAGTACAACTGTCTTACATTCATGCACTCATAAAATAATAATAAATAAAAAGTAAGATTTTCAGTCGATAAATTTTTTTTTTTTTTTTGAGAAAAGTCGATAAATTATTTGAACATAATAGTTCATCATATTCATAACTGTACAATAAGAAACGGGAATATAAAATGCAATTAAAATGAAAAAAAAAATTGGAAGCAGAAAAATAGGGTGAGATTATTTTTTTTTTTAATTTTAAAATGGGTCAGATCCACGAAAATTTTTATAAATTTCTGTCAATTAAAAAAAATAATGTTAGTGATATGATACTATATCATAATATGGAAGTATTATGAAAAAGATTCTAAAATTTGGTTGTGTCCGTGTAACATTGTTGATTTTCAAACAAAACATTCTAATAAAAAGGAGTGGAAAGTAATAAAAGTAGTAAAAATGAGTGGTAGAGAGAGAAACATGCGCAATCATTCACCGGTTAATAATATTTTTTTTTGTTTTTTTTAGAATATTAAATAATGTTTTAAATAAAATTGATTCAAGGAGAGCAACTGAGCAATGGAATAAAATAGTTGAAAAGAGAAAGAAACATGCACTCAATAAAATTGATTTAAGAGAGTCTATGTATGGACCCAATTTTTTTAATTTTTTCCTTAGGTTGTCAAGTTTAAGTGGGAGAGTAAAAGTTAAATCGTAAAAAAAAAAAAAAAAAAAATCATATAAAAATAATTGTATACATGTCACAATAAATGAATTCATCAAATTATAGCAAAAGTTATAGTCAGTAATTGAACAACGGTGTCAAGCAAGCTAGGAATAAAATAGTAAGATAGAAAAGAGACAAAGATGCAGTCATTTACTTAATAGAATTGATTTCATTTTGAAATAGAAAAAAAAATAATAATAATAAAAGTAAAATTGACCTCACCTGGAAAGTCACGGAGGACTGTAACTCTTTCCTCACAAAGCTGTTTTTTGCACTGGGTACCGACGCACGAATCATACATGATAACGATTCCCACATGTTCAGACTCAGTGAGTCACCCACAAACATTATCTTCTTCCCTCTCCACTTACTCAAAAATCCAATCCCATCAAACCTACAGAAAAAGAAAAAAAAAAAAAAAAACAGAGAAAAAAAGTATAAATCTATTTTCCTTGCACAGTAGAAAGGGAAAATAAAATAATGGGGCAATAAAAGTAATGGGGCCTTGATTCTATGTTCACTGTTCATGGAAAATATAAAGAAAGGGACTCGAAAATAAATTGTCCGAAAATGACAGTACAACAGTGTCTAGTATCAGTGGTTGAACATTAAGCATCAAAATTAATTGGTTTCTTAATGAAAATTTTTCACAGAACATGCTCCAATCTTTTTCTAAACCAATAGTACTTTTTAATGTTATTTACCCCTCCAGAAATGGTTTTTGTAAACAAAAGCCTAAAGGGTGCTTTTTTTGAGCTCTAAAACAAGGAGACCATTTGAACCTGAAAGTCATTAGCTAAAGATTATTTTTGCTAAGAGAATGAGACAGATTATATATTACCTGGGTAAGTCACAGGAGTCAGGTTTCCAAGCATACTTAAGGTACTGCTTATCAGGTCTACCATACTTCTGGCAATTAAACTCAGGGTCTATGTATGGACAGCTTGAATCATAGAGAGGATACGAAGGATCAATAACCCATTTGCCTCGGAACAAATTGCAACCACTCACTTGCTTCTTTCCTCTTGTTAACCTGGTCACATTGTTGAACTGTACAGCTTTTGCTTGCTCCAAAGACAACAACAAGAGCAGAACTTGAAGAAACCAAGAGATTAAGGCCTGGAAACGAAATCCCATCTCGGTTTTTGGGTCTTTGATTATGAAAGTATGTGACACGAAGACAGAACTGTGAATTGAAGAAGTCCGTGACATGGGATTTTATAGGGAAAAGAGGACATGGATTTATATTTGGGAGAGAAAGCTATGATGAAGTCATGCTCATTTGGCTATTTGTAGGCTCTTTTTTTAGCTTGCCAAATCGTTGCTTTTATCTCACTGCGTGTGTCACGCTTTATTTGGGAAAGTTTTTAGTAACATAATGAATCATTGGCTCATTGCTCAATCTGGATTGAGTTTATACTTCATATCATTGTTGGAACCATTACCTATGTTTTGTCGAACCATTGAATATCATGTGGATTTTGGAATGAACATAGAGGAAAAAAAAGGGGGGGAAAAACATTAAATCAAAAAACTCTAGTTCTTTGGTGACAAATAATCTCTTCCTCAAAAAATAGAAAAAATAAATTTAAAAAGTGGAAAATATTCATTTATGTGTTAGTTTGAGTGATTATTTTTATAAACAAGTCATATGATTAATTAAATAATTAATGTGTTAAAAAAGTATAATTAATTGATGTTAATTTGAGTCATCATATGGTGGGTGAGAGAAAGCAATATTTTAGCACTTATATCTTTCAATATTTCATTCTTATCAAAATATATTTCCTTTAATTTGAGACATTGAAATGACTAGCCAAAACATCTATTTAATATTTTTTATATGAATAGGGAAATTTTGAATCCTAGTTCTCCTAATAAATTAATTAGAGTAGATTATGCTATTCAACGATAGGCTTAATTAGAGTAGATTATGCTATTGAACTATAGGCTTTTGGTCAAAATATCGATCTTTATTGTTTTTGTTGTCATCATCATGTTTAAATCTAACGAACTCAATCAATGAATGTAATGACACAAAAAATTTCACAACTTTTTTTATAAGATGACATATAATGATTGTTACATAATAAAAGTTAAAAGTTGTACAAGTGATGGGGATCAAATTCCATCTATACCATAAACTGATTGATGTTTTAACTTTTTTATTTTTTATTTTTATAATACAAAGTATTTAACACACACACAGGGGGAGAGGGGAGAGGGGAGAAGGGAGAAGGTCTTAAAGAAATTGATAGTGGTGTATATCCAAAATGACTTAACTCTTGGATACACAATGTTGTGCTGTATAAACTGATTGATATTTTTACTTAATAATAAAGAGTATTAATCATTATATAGTGGACATCATAGATTAAAATTCTATCGTATTCATATATAAGAATTAAAAAAAAAAAATTTGTGTAAGTGATGGTCAATGTAAAAGTGGTGTTGTATTAATTGCAACTTGCTACCTCAATAAATTCAAAAAAAAAAAAAAAATGAAATTTTTGTATCTCTAGTATTACTCAAATTTAATATTAATTAGCACTCAATTTTTTCTAAAAAAAAATTGCATCTTTTGTATTTTTATAATTTAAATTACTTAGATGCTTTTTAAATAAATTAATTATTGAACCTCAACCACTAATTGAACTAATAACTCAATGGTTGATTTAAGATATATTAAAAATACTAATAAAAAAAAATAAAAATAAAAACCTCAAAGATTGAACCAACAATTCATTTCTAATATGGTTCTAAACAGCCAAGGTTTTAATATTCTACTTTTTTACATTCAAATGTAAAGAATATTAAGAGTTTGATGGAACTAATTTACTAATGAATTTGATTATTTTGTGTGAATTAGTATGAAATTTTACTAATGAGGGCCTCATTAGTAAAATTTCAAAATCAAAATTAATGTGAGAAATAATTAAGGAGGAAATCGTGATAACTGTGAGGTTTCATGTTGTGGCAGAGGAGAGCACACGGTTTGACAAAGGAAGAGAGAGCTTTTTGGTTATGGGGGAGAGGTGAATCTTTGTTAGGAAGGAAAGGTTCACATGATTTGTGCTAGAAAACAATGATTCTTATTTCCTGACATAAGCTGTAAATCTTGGATGGATTCTTCATAGTGTAACGTGTAAACTTTATATAATTATTATATTACATTGATCTGCATGTCACGGGACATTTGAATTTTGCACTAGAAACTCTTTGTTTATGGTCAAACCCTATGTTAGCAATGTAAATATAAAATATATACATTATTTGGTCCGGCATGCATTAGATTTTTTTTTAAGAGAATTTTAACTTATAGTGTCCATGCCTGATGATAACACTTTATCATCAATCTAAGATACCAATTGATTTTTTGAGATAGATGGTGATTGAACTCTAGATTTCTTATTCAATCATTAGAGATTTTAACAATTGAGTTAATTAGAATTCACTAGCATACATTAGATTAGACATGCATTATAGATGATTGAAAATATGGAGAGATTTATTTTAAAATGACTAAGTGATGATACCATTTTTTGGCATCAAGTATAAGAAGTGAATGAAATTTAAAAAGCACATTATGCGCTAGGTCAATTTAGAGAATCAATTGAATTTTATTTTACCAACCAATTTACCATCATCCGAGTATGAGGTTGTAACCCAAGTTTGAGAAGGTTGATTTGTCCTTTTAAAATGTAAAATCTAATTTTCAATGAATATTAAGAAAAACAAACTTCTTTAATAAACGTGTCTTTTTGTCGGTACACACACAAAAAAAAGAAAAGAAAAGAGCATTACAATTAATAATTAAATTTTAATATTCTTAACATATGCTGTCAAAGAACCTATTAACTAGATTGATAGTGATCCTCCTAAAATATTATTATCATCATTGTTATAGTTTGAGAGGCCATAAAACTTTAGATGAGAATCTTTTTTTTTTTCTTCATAAAAAGGATAATATTGAAAATTAAACTACTATCACTTCAGAAAACTACTTCTAATAAATGCTCTTTTATCATCAAATTAAGATATTAATTGGTTTTTATGCAGGCATAATTGAACTCTAAATCTCTTATTTAACCACAACAGACTTCACAAATTAAGATAACTAAAACCGACACTATATTTTGTTTTTTGGGATAATGCAAAAATGAAAGTTATCATTGAAGAAAATATTTATGGTGTTTGTACTTTGTAACACTTAAAGGCAATGAATGTGAATATCAAAACCACATATCTTATGAGCACATTGAGCTGTGAAACCGCCAAGGAAAAATATCAAAGGTGGGCTCCGCTAGTTGCTCGTGGTGAGCAACAACTAGATCGTTTAGTGGTTCAGTTGATGGGTATTTTTTCAAACTTGACATTGACTCCAAGCTAGATATATAAAGTTGTAATTCATTTTGGTGGTGATGATTGGTAAAATTGTAAAAAGAAAAAATCCAAGGCACCTTTTGAGCCACCCGGCCCACCACCATACATATTGGTAGAGAGGTTTTCAGGCCCTGGGCTAAATGACACTCTGTCAAAGATCACTAGGTCCAGTGCGCCACCATATATTGGTCCCATCTCTTGGGTTGGTGAACTGTCGGTCCATTAGTGTTCATACTCTGTACATTTTGAAGAGCTAACCATAGTAATCACTAATAATTAATGAAACTTATAGTGAATTCCAGTTAGTTTAATTGGTAAAGTATCTGATAGTTAAATAAGATATCTGAGATTTAATTTTCGCTTACACCAAAAACTAATTAGTGTCTTGGTCTGATAATAAAGAACTATCATTAGGAGTGGATACCATAGGTTGAAAATTTCTCAAAATAAAAATTGAACTTATATGGACCACAAGAAAAAAAAAAAAAATTTGGGATGCTTGCAATTCACAACAAAACCTTTTTTGTGAAGTGTTTTTTTTTTTTTTTTTAATTTTTTTATTTACTTTTTTTTTTTAATTTTTTTTGAAACTGAAATCTTATCATACGTTCGCAATTGCATAATTAGTACGCGAACTTGGTATAGGTCCAGTGCATCTAGTGCACTGGACCCGATCAGATGGTGACATATGTATTACTGAACACTGGACCTAAGCCTGACCTTTAATACGCAATCCTTTTTAAAATCCTCTTTATAGCAATATATGAATAGTAATGAGTGTGTAATAAAGAGTGTGAGACTATCATTACTCATTTTAAAAGGATATTCCTTATTAATTGGACTCCCTTCAGGGAATCTCATTTGCTAATCAACGTCATTGAACTTCTTTGGTGTTACGTTGTATGGTAACCCACTTTTGCCTAATGTCGCTTTAGTAGTTTGTCCTTTGAAAATTGCGTTTCATATACATTTAAGGGTAATAAGAAGACCAATGGTGATCACAACTCACAAGCATATGCAAACAGAAACTGCTTTTAATTTTTGGGCTGTTTTTCATTCTTGAAAGAGTACATAGAGCAGATATCGACGTCAATGACAAGTCATTTGCATTTGTTTGCATTATTGAAGAATTATTATTCTGAAAACTACTTTTTTCAATAAATATCATAAATTACTAAATTAGCTGTCCAATCTCTAAATTAGGTATTCACTAACCATGGGAAATGACAAGTAAACAAGAAGTTCTTGATATTTGAAAATGAAAAAAGATTCATGTTCAACGGTTTTTATAATTGTGTTACGTTGTATGGTAACCCACTTTTGCCTAATGTCGCTTTAGTAGTTTGGCCTTTGAAAATTGCGTTTCATATACATTTAAGGGTAATAAGAAGACCAATGGTGATCACAACTCACCAGCATATGCAAACAGAAACTGCTTCTAATTTTTGGACTGCTTTTCATTCTTGAAAGAGTACATAGAGCACATATCGACGTCAATGACAAGTCATTTGCATTTGTTTGCATTATTGAAGAATTATTATTCTGAAAACTACTTTTTTTCAATAAATATCATAAATTACTAAATTAGCTGTCCAATCTCTAAATTAGGTATTCACTAACCATGGGAAGTGACAAGTAAACAAGAAATTCTTGAAATTTGAAAATGAAAAAAGATTCATGTTCAACGGTTTTTATAATTATATTTCATAGTATTAAAATTAAACAAGTCTATGCTCTATAGACTTTTTTTTGAGAAGGTATGCTCTATAGACTTGATTCCATAGTCAATATGCTCTTTAATATTTGAAAAATGCTATTTCCACAATATTTTTACAACAAATTTTAAGTGATAGGTTATTATTGGTTGTTATGGATGGGCAAAAAAGTAATTTAAAGGTATAGTTTACAATTTAGTCTAATGTTTTTATAATACACACTCATGTTAAATTTCAAGGGCTAGTAATTCTTTTTGCTGCACGCAGGTAAAATCTACTTGCCTTAGAATAAGGCATAACATCAAAAAGTTGGAAATTTGAATCAAACAAATTCCCAATTCTTGAATTTTTAGATAAGAAATGTCTTGAGAGAGTGATCAATTTGATGATCATGATAGTGATTTAGCAAAGATGAACATGCAATACAACAAGATCAAAATGTATTTTTGGTGACGAAAATTAGTGATGAATTTTTTTTTTTAATCACCAAAGAGTTATTTATAAATTTCATCGCTATTTATAAAAATAAAATAATAATAATAATAATAACATTTGGCAACAAAAATAAATTTTCATCGCTCTTATTAGTTGTGCTGAAAGTAAAGCGGCAAAACTCAAACAAGTTGCTGGAGATGATAATGATGGCAATATTGTTGGTCATGATGACGTGTGTCTGCATCACATTATCTACTTAAACAAAAAGAGTCTACATCATCTATAATTAGAGATTGCTTAGTTCCATCTATAGGCAACTTAACTTAGCTAAATCATACCGTTTTTAATTTAAAAGACGATATATAGGTACTCCTTGTCCTTGGATTGGGACCCCAAACTTTTAGATAGGCAATGTGGGGGTTCTATTTTATGAGAGAATTCTAAATGAGAAACAAAATGATTGGGAATTGGAATTTCTAGCCTTCACTTTCTTGCTGTTCTTTCAATCCTGCACCACAGTACAGCTCACTACTACATAATGTCAATCAATGCGGCTTGTGTTTCTGCACTTTGTTTTTATTCTTTAATAATTTTCCGAGTGATCTCATTTTTAATACCAAATATACATGTAACCTTTTTAACACTTTAATAGCCACCTCACCATTCACCAATATATAATCTCCAAAAGAAATAGTCTAGGAAGAGGAAGGTATAACATATATATATTAGATATATCTCACCCATATATAATAAGGTTGTCCTTAGCTAGCAAGAACTTAATTTTTCACCAAATAATTTAGCAGAATAAAAAGGGAAAAACAATACGTCTCTCTTGCACTTTTTTTTTTTTTTTGGGGGGGGGGGGGGGGGGGGGGGGGGGCGGCTAAGAGTCCTGTTTTCCACTTTATTGGTGCATCTAATTATTTTGTGAAATCGACTTGTATAAGCAGCATTAGGGGGCCCCTAAGAGCATCTTTTAATGACAATCGAAAATGTGCAAATTTTGCAAAACATCATTAGTATGATTTACACCGTTTCTATCCACAACCTCAATTTTTAGCTGAATATTGTCGGCAAGTGGGATCCTTCCAAAAAAAAATTTAAAAAAAAAAAGAAAAAGAAAAAGAAGCTAATTAAGGTGTACATTGTCAAAATCCAAATTGCTCTACTAATGAGCATGTCTTTCAATAAACCTCTTTTTTAGTTTACTTTAATATGATGGACTTCTGCAACTAGCTACCAAATTAGTTCAATAATGATCATTACAATATATTTTATCCACCAAAATTAAAGTTTAGGCTCTACACCAAGAGCCTCGGTGTTGACCCTAGATGATAATGTAGTTTGCTTTTGTTTATTATTTTCCTTCCAGTCTATTATGTTTGTTCTATAACAATTGTATTGTACTTTATCAAAAAGTCAAGACATTAATTGATTTTTAAGTAGACGGAGTTCAAATTCTAAATCTCTTATTTAACAATAAAAAATTTCACTAGTTGATTTATTTTAACCCATAAGTTGTGATAATAATCGTAATATAGTTTATTTTGGAGAATTTTTGATTTTGGAAGAGTGTGGATGAGCTACAATTAACAATGGGCTAATATATTGGGCTGTAGCTGGGAGTAGAGAGTAACCCACTTGCTTTGCTTTTTCATAAATGTGGTCACTTACACGTGGGATCTAGCACGTAGTCTTTATCAATAATGATACCCAACTTTCGTTAGTTCGATAACTTAGCTAGGGAAAAAAAGAAAGGAGAAACACTCATTTAATTATTGAATTGGATGCATTTCCTTGACTTCAACTTCACGACATGCAAGATATATAGCAACCCCAAAATGTCTTATCATGAATTAATTAGTGGATCACTACAATGCAAACCATAGCATCATGGTATTGGTTCAACCATATTTCTATCTTATCGGAGTGGTATCAGTTCCTTTAATTTGTTGCTAAAGACTGCACCTTGATAACATAGATCTAAGACACTTGAGCTCAAACTATACAGTCAATCTTAAACAATTATTTCAGAATCTCAGATTCCAAAAGATTTCCATCATAAGTAGCAAATTTTATGGGTCTAAAACTTACCATTTGTAGATAACAAACATTGTGATTGCAAACCTTTATGGTCTAATATGAAACCCTTTTGAATGAAACGATGTTATAGATATAAATAAAATTTACAACTTTTTCCACACCTTGTCGAGGTGACAAATTATAATTAATGTAACATCACTTTCACTAGGGTTATCGTTCCATTACCTTAATTTTACATTGACTATAAATTGCCATTTTATTGCTTTGAATCTGGAGAGTTTTTAATTCAGTCATATAGCATTCAAAGATTCATTCTTCTATAGACATTACTTGCTGAAGTGATTGATTGTGATTAGGGTAAATAATCACTTTCACATCACATTATTAACAAAAATAAAAGAAAAAGAAAAATTATGTATTCTATATTGTGTCTAAAACTATACAAGAGTGTCATTATATATATATATATATAAGCATACTGAATGTAGTATAAGCATGCATAAGGTGGAGATGGACAAGGGCACTTTCCCTTTAAACTCATAGGCACTAGAGACTTGATACAAATTTTTGCATCCCCTTCCACAATAAATTGATCCCAATTTTTTTTTCTCAAGAGCAATTTGAAGAGCCTATAGAATAGCTATTGCCTTAGCTTGTACGGGAGAGCAAAACTCATGAAGTTTAAGCCCATATCTGAATGATTTCTCCATTATCATCTCTAGCAACTACATCCAAAGTGGAAAACTCATGAGAGATTGCAGCATTTGCATTCAACTTGATCCAACCTATTGCAGAAGCAAATTCTTGGAACCTATTTTCAATGTTCCTAGTGGTAGGAATAATGTTAGCTTGGTTACCATTGTGTAGAATTCGATTTCTCAAGTTCCAAATAGCATCCAAAGTGAAGGTCATATATAAGGATAGCATGAGAATTTCTTCTTTAAAACATGGGATGTATGGACAACAAAAAAAAAAAAAAAAAAAAAAAAAAAGAAGAAGAAGAAGAAGAAGAAGAAGAAGAAAGAAAGAAGAAGGAAGAGTGATTTTATGTAAACAACAATATTTGGAGATACAAGGGATCAAACCTTGTATAGAGCATGTAAAGCGAGCACTCTACCATTTGAGCTATGATGATGCAAAAAACATCTTCAGTGAGCTGATTGTCTACACACATGCCAATTGGGTACTTGAAAAACAAAAGGGTGAAAAACCTACAGAGAGCACCGATGAGGTGTTGGCTAAAGACCTTCTGAAGGCTAAGTCAATGATAGAAGAATCTCCAATAACTCAAAAGTGTGAGAGCTAGGGAATTTTTACGTACCTTGGAGAAGAGGAGACTTGGTGCTTATATAGTAGTGTAGGGCTGACCAAGATCCCATTAACATAGGATTTTTCCTTGTATGAAAGATATGGAGTTAACGTTTCGAGATCTTAAGGCCCTATATCTCATACTAGGAGGATACGAATATGTAAAAGGATCTTTGGATCTGATGTGCAAGTTCTTTCCATATAAAGATGCATAAGTGGGGAACACGTAAACGATGTAGGACTTAGTGTAATCCATTGTCGGTATTAGGTAACTTCACGGGTACTTTCCTACCCGACAGTGAATGTGGGTGGAAAGCATGGCCAATGTCGTGTCATAGTCATCTCGAAGGGTAAATGGACCCGACGGGTACTTTCCAACTCGAAGGGTAAATGGATCCGAAGGGCATTTCCAACCTGAAGGGTAAATGAAACCCGAAGGGCAAATGGACTCGACGGGCACTTCCATCCTGAAGGGTAAATGGATCCGAAGGGCATTTCCATCCTGAGGGGTAGATGGAACCTGAAGGGTAAATGGACCCAACGAGCACTTCCATTCTGAAGGGTAAATGGATCCAACGGGTGCTTTCCAACCCAAAGGGTAAATGGATTCGAGGGGCATTTCCATTCCAAAGGGTAGATGGAATTTGAAGGGTAAATGCACCCAACGGTTACTTTCCAACCCAAATGGTAAATGGACTCGACGGGCACTTTCTAACCTGAAGGGTAAATGTACCTGAGGGGCATTTCCATTCCAAATGGTAAATGGACCTGAAGGGTAAATGGAACCCGAAAGGTAAATAAGCTGGACAGGCACTTCCATCCTAAATGGTAAATGGACCCGACAGACACTTCCATCCTGAAGGGTAAATGGACCCGACGGGTACTTTCCAACCCGAAGGGTAAATGGACCCGAGGGGCATTTCCATCCCAAAAGGTAAATGGACCTGACGGTTACTTACCATCCCGAAAGGTAAATGTACTCGATGGGTACTTTACAACCTAAATGGTAAATGGACTTGAGGGGCATTTCCAACCCAAAAGGTAAATGGAACCTGAAGGATAAATGGACTCGAATTACTTTCCATCCCGAAAGGTAAATGGATCTAAAGGGAATTTCCATCTCGAAGGGTAAATGGAACTTGAAGGATAAATGAAACCCGAAGGGTAAATGGACCTGACGGTTACTTTCCAACTTGAAGGGTAAATGGACTTGCAGGTGAGTTGGGCCCGGGCGACCATGTTTGCCCACTTGATCAAAACCCAACATAAAGCCCAAGGCCCATCAGACGAATTAAACTTGGTACGCAGAGAGATAATCAGGCTTGGGCCTTGTTATGATGGGCCCAACCCCGAGGTCAAGACCTTGGCCAAGGAGATGACGACTAGGGAGGTTTTGAATGGTCAGCTAAACTGTGATTGATAATGCCGTAGTCGGGGTGAGACACGAATCTAGTGAGGTCAGTAACCAAGGGTTGGTAGTGCTATTGGGAAACCACTCCCGAATACCATTCGGCATCTAGAACAAGTTCCAAGAGAATCCTCTAAAGTCGTGAGTATCCCTTGGGATTCTAATGAACGTAGGAATGTGTGCGAAGTAAGGTAACAATGATGATCATCCCATTAAATAGAGACTATAAAAAGGGGAAGTGGGTAAATGCAAGGGGGTGGGGAAAAAATCGGGGGGAGGGGGGGGGGGGGAGTGAGAGAGAGAGGGAAAATACTGGGAAACACTGGAGGAAACACAGAGGAATTAAGGCATGTTTTAGGCCTAAGTCGTAGGATTGAGAGTTAACCCACTTATAAATAAATGACTTTATTACTTTGGTGGAGACTATTCTAGGTGCACACAGGACCTGATGGGCACTTCCATCCTGAAGGGTAAATGGATCTGACAAGTACTTTCCAACTCGAAGGGTAAATGGACCTGACGAGCATTTCCATCCGAAGGGTAAATGGAACCCGACAGGTAAAAGGAGTTATAATTTGGATTTCTATGTTTCCATCACTCATCACTCAATTTCCCTTACTCATCATTAAAAAATGATGGGACCTACGTAGAATCAGCTTGTTTGGCTTTGTTTTCTGAATTTTTTTCTATCACTCAATTCTCACATATTTTAGTAATGAGTTACAAAAACTGGAAACAAGTTTTAGGTGTTTTTGAGTTATGGAAATAAAGTTATGATGGCATTTTCGTAATTTCACCCAACTAATGGGTCCCACGTTTGTGTGTTGTCAAATCCAACCCACTCCCTAATAGCTCTCTTCTCTCTCATTACTAGACTTCTTTTTTGCTTTGTTCTTTGATTTTTTTTGCTCTTCTTCTTCCCAAGCAGCTCATCATAACTTAGTCTTTTTTTTTTTTTCACGCTGGGTCTGGGCTTTGTTTTTCTATTCTTTTTTCCCCCCTCTTTTCTTTCCTTTTCATATTGGGTTTCTGGGTTTGGTTTCTATTTTTTTTTTTCCCCTCTTTTCTTTCCTTTTCACATTGGGTTTCTTGGTTTGGTTTCTATTAATTTTTTTTTCTCTTTTCTTTCCTCTTCATATTGGATTTCTGGGTTTGGTTTCTATTATTATTTTTTTTCCTTTTCACATTGGGTTTATGGGTTTGGTTTCGGTTTTTTGAGTTTCTTATGTGGATGTTTGGCCATGTAGCTTTATTCCCAAAATCTAGAAGTTCATATTGACAAATTGACAAAATAGATGGACGCAGGGAATAAAAGGTGAACATATGAGTGTTTAATGCATATTTGGATCATCCATGGTACATAAAAAATTGGGGTGAAAAAAATTAGATGGACGCAGGTAGACATGGCAAAACGGGCGGGTCGGGTCGGGTCAATCGGGTTGCGGGTCAAACGGGTTGCGAGTCAAAAAGGGTCATTTTAAGCGGGTTAAAAAGGGGTTTGGGTCAATCGGGTTGTGGGTCAGGTCGGGTCGGGTTAGGTTGACCCATATTTTTCACATGAATTTTTTTTTTTATTTTTTATAAATAAAACAACATGTATTTGCCATTTGGAAAGTTATGCAACAAATTACTTGATGTAAAATGCATTGCTTTGAATTCACCACTTATATCAAGAATGAACTCAGTTAAACTTATTAATACTTATTCAATAATTTTAAAATTATACAAATGCTAACATTGCTATCTAAAACAAAATAACACAAAGATAAGTAAAACAAATACACAAGTTTTATTTCTACACAATATCAACATCTCAAAATATAAAACAAAATTACAAATGACTTATTAGATAACTCATTTGACAAAGACTAAAAACATATAAGAAATTTACAATCTTGAAAATTAATTTTATATCAATTGTGGTTGACACTCTATTTCAATTTGAGATTGCATTAAAATTTGATTGTTTACTTATTTATACACAGTCTTTTTTATAAATATCATATCATTGTTAAGCAACACACACTCTAGGAAATATCATAATTTATTTTGAAAAGCTGTTTATTTTGGACATAAATTGTTAAAAAATAGGTATAAGAATTCATAATTTATTCTAATTTGATACTTTGGTTTCACTTTTTTCACACTTGTGAATGTTTCTCACACATGTCTACAATTTTAAATCTATATTTTTAATTCTATTGTAACCAAATTATCTTGACATGTACTTTGCTATTTGATATCTAAAAATCTTTACTCATTACAGAATGCTCAACCATTTATCTTTCAATTAATTTGCATGCAGTTATGTAAATGTATCAATTGTTTCCTTAAAACTCACAACAAACAATTAAACCAATATTATCTTAATTTTATTATTTTCTTTACCAAAAAAAAAGTTTTAAAAAATGGTTCAAGTTCGGGTCGGGTCGGGTTGACCTGCAAAAAACACGGGTCGGGTCACGGGTCAACCCATTTTTACTTCGGGTCAAAAAAATCGGGTTTGGGTCGAGTCAGAAAATTCTGACCCATTTTAACATGTCTAGACGTAGGGAATAAAAGAGGTGAAATGGGTCTGGGGTTCTTCCATCATGTGGGTAGCCTAACTGTGAGCAGACACAATGCTCAGTTAGTGGGTCTCACATAAAGGTGAGTATTTTGAGTTTTGAGAATGAAAACTCTAACCGGGTTATAGTGCCAAACATGCTTGGGGTGTAACCTGGAGATTTTTAAGTGATAAGTGATGAGTTATTGAGTGATGAGTGATGATATTTAAGTAATGAGTGATAGTGTTTCCACCATCCAAACAAGGCCAAAATTTCCCATTTTTGTCTTACATGGCTCAGTATTAAATAAACCATTTTATTTTGGTTGGGTTGGGTTGGGTGTATTGGGTCTCCATCTTCAGGTCTTTAAGGTAGGCTTATGGGCCTAAAATATGAGACTCTGAGGGTCTGAATGTTGATTGGCTTCTAAGCCCACTTTGTCCCACTGTCACTCTAACTCCGACCCAAAAAGGGACCCGTGACGTGTTTGTAAACTGTAACTCGATAAGGTAACCTCATCATCTTCAAACAAAACTAGAGAAAGAGAGGGCAGAGGCAGTGAAGAAAAATTGGAGAATGGCTTCGATGACAGTGCTATCATCGTACTCCTCACCTGGGCTTTCATGTGTAGGAGTAGGAGGGAGACAAACTTGTATTCCTTCAGCTTCACTCACATTCCTTGCCGGGTCAAGTTCAACAACTAGGACCTCAGTCACAGTGTCCCATAATTCCTCCTCTCATTCTGGGCTTCTTCACTGCTCCTTTCTACCCTCCTGCTCCCCCTCTTTCCCTTCTTCCTTCTCAGGTAAATTTCACTGTCACTTTAATTATCAAATTTCAGTGATGTATTTCATACTATTTGGTGATTCTGGGATATGGGTTTTTCTTCGTTTGTCCTATAAATGGTATTGTGATGGGTTTTGTCCAAATGTGGCGTAGTTTACGTGTTTTTATATGAAATTTAGGCTTAAACTCGTTTTGTTTTTTTTGTTTTTGTTTTTGTTGTTGTTGTTGTTGTTGTTTTTTTTTTTTTTTTTTTTTTTTTTTTTTGTGTGGTGGGCGTGGTTATATTTGTCAAATATTTGTTCTTGAATTTGATGGGGTTGTATTTTCTGTTATGAAGAGGAAATCTTTACTTGATTGGAAAAGATAAAAAACTGCACTTTCGCTGTCAAATGTAACAAAGACACTTCCTTTTCTAAGTCATAACAAGTAGATTTCCCCCTCCTTTTTGTAGTTAAACATAATTTTATAAATGGAATCATGGAAAAACATGTAGAGAGTGTAGAGCTATTGGAAACTCTTTTAACTTTTGCGTGTGCAGCAGAAAAATTTGGAGAGAGAGAGAGAGTAATGCTTGTCTTATTCTCTTGAAATCGCTTCTTTTAGCCATCATTTACAGTGTCAAATGTTGATTTAAGAATGCTGCTGGGCATGAGCATAAACAGCTTAGCATGTCAAGGGTGAATGCCCCTAGATTACCTAGCAACTTGTTCTGACAGGTGGAGTTAGTTGCCCATAGGTTTTATTGTCTAGAGGCGAGTCCAATGGGCTCTTCTTTAGAAGTGTTCCCTCTGTTATCAAAAAGCAAAAACATGAATTGGGAAGCCTTAATGAATTTTCTTCAGGAGTGAAAATTGTTTTGGTTTTTGATTAACAGGTTTATCTTTGGGTTTGGATTTGATTCCCAATATTGGGGTCAGAAGAGTGAGACGCCACAGCCTTGTTGTGAGGGCTGGGAAGTATGCTCTTTGTCAGACAAAGAGGAACAGGTCACGTAAGTCTCTAGCTCGTACTCATGGCTTCCGTAGACGGATGAGAACCACCAGTGGTAGAGCAGTTTTGAAGCGCAGACGTGCCAAGGGACGGAAGGTCCTCTGCACAAAGTCCAATCCCAACAGTGGGAAGTGAGCCTAATTGTTTCTCTTTCCGGTTCAGTTTTAGTAGGTAAATGAGATGATATGCAATGGTGTCTAGTAGTTCATACATGTGGACTTGGTCAAATTTCAAGCTTATATGTAATGATGCCTATTGTAATTTCTCATTTGTAAAATTTGTTGTAACTGGAATCATTTTCTTTGTCATCATTGTCTTCTCCTGTTCTTGTGTGATTCATCTTTAGTTGTTTCCATTAATATTTTTCAATGCAAAATATTTTCTTGTAACAAATCTTGTTAGACTTGTGCTTCAACCTCTGTAATGTAACTACACATAATTTAACATAAAGCTCACATTGAGTAATACTGTGCCCAATTGCTTACCCTGTTGGACCAAAGATATCTCCTATCTGCGATGATGATGATATTGCTAATTTTTTTTTTTTTTTTGGTGTTATATCTTAATTCCTTCTTAAGAGATGTATGGCAATATACATACATGCCTGTTTCCTTTTCATAGTATTGCAATTGATGGCTTCAACTCTTAAAATGTCCCCGATATGAACGGTGATATTTCTGCTTTCCCGTTTGTTTATACAATGATTTCTGCCTGAATTCATATAATTAGTAAAAATGCAGGTACTGTAGAAGAAACTGTTTTGTTGATGTGTATTTGACTTATAGACTTGCATATCTATTCTATCAACATACTTAAGAGGCACATTTATGGATGAAATGTATTGGTGCATGTAAACGAGGCACTAGTAGTCCATTTATAAGATAACTGTAGCTTAGGTAGTTACGTAAGACACTTTCATGGTAATGGCACAATGCCCTTTGAAGATCTTATCTTGTTATCTTATTAAGAAGGTTGTGATGTCAGGTTTTATCAATTCTTTTGTTGGGGTTTTAGTGGTTAGGGGTTAGGGCATAGCTTTGCACCATTACAGGCTGCAATTATTGCAATTGCACCAGCATGCCAATTGAAGAAAAGGATACCTACCAACAAATCTTGTTCGGTGAAGCTTTGACAAAGTTGGGGAATCTTACACTCCTAAAATTGCAAAAGTTTTTCTATTTTTGTACCTTGTTTTGTGTGAAGTAATTGTGCTATATGATTTATGTTTTTGTTAGATATTTTACTTCTTAAGGTCATCAAAAAAACAATAAAAACAGTAGCTGTAGGCAACATTTCCTACCTATTCTACTCTGATTCTATAGACACAAATAAACACCAGACAGAAAATAATTCCAAAGGAAAGAGGCTTCCAAATGGTGTGCAGAATTTGATTTAATTTTTATAATTTTTTATTTTAATTTTATTAATATTTTTTATTTACTTGCAATTTTTCTGGATACATATACATGCATTTGTATCATACGTATATAAGTGATAGGTAGTAGTTAGCTAGATACTTATATAACTGCTTAGTTCAAATCGTCGTTCAAATGTAATACTTAAATGCTGGGAATATAAATAAGAGGTCATTTCTCTTTGAAGTTATTAAACACTTTTCATTTCATTGGAGCTTATGATAGAATTATCATGACCGCATGCTCCGCTGTGGACTTCTAGCCGTTTTCTTAGAAATGTATTGGCCTTCTTTGTACCTTCTATAGATTCTAGACGCACATGCAATTCTTATGTACAAACTACAATCTAATTAGAATAGGTTTATGACTACATTGACTCGTAACCAACATTCGGGTGGTCTAGTTGGTAAGATACCGGGCTAACAAGTCTTAGGACTTGGGTTCAAGGCTCAAACAACTAGTTGTGTGTTGATGCTTCTTATATCCCAATCTCCATTCCAAACAGTCGAAAAATAAGTGAGTCTCTCACACAGATCGAGAGTATGGGGTCTCGCCTGGAGCAGGTAGGATGCTACTATGGTCACGCCCGTGTAGAGAAGCCACACTGGTCGTCCCCTTCTACCCATTTTTTATTTACCAAAAAAAAAAAGAAAAAGACTACATTGACTAATATGGAAAAGTTATTAGTAGCTGCACCATTTAAAAATGAAGAAAACAAAATAGATGTTCTTAATGCTGTTATAATGTTTTTTGCTCTTAAAGTTGTTTGAAACCTCACTTGTATCATTCCTAGCTCAGATTAGGTTGTCTTGTCCATATTTCAGGCCTAGCTTAGGCTTATGACTACTTTAACGTGCCAAATTCTGAAGAAAATACTATCTATTTATGGGAAAAATAGCTATTAGGCTTATTTATTATTAAGTTTAGAATTTGATGTTACAAGTACTGTGTGTTTTTGGTGTGATGGCTATTCTACAAGTATAAGAGCTTGTGGGGTATGGGAGTAGGAGCTAGGGTTCAAGTATTCAAGAGGAAGCTTAAAATTAAATATTATTATTTATTTCACCTATCAAAAAAAGATGTTACAAGTAGCAATACATGCATTTTTACAGTCTTTACAAATGAAACATACATATAGTGAAAGAGAGCAATACTTTTTTTGATAAGTAAAACAGAGCTTTACTTATAGGTGACGTGATCTGTCAACCATTGGACTACTTAAGCAACTGTATAGGAAGCCTTCCTGTTAAGGCCATAGGTACCTTTTGGAGCTCCAGTACCTCTGTGAATCTTCATGTAGCCGCTCTCACCCCAGTTGGTTCCCCATGAATTCTTCAATAACCAATACTTGGTACCATCATCACTTGTTCCATACCCAATTGCAATTACAAAATGGTTTAAATTGGTCCACACTCTCCTGTGAAAACACTGCTGGTGTAGAACTTATAGTCATGACTATAAGCCTTGATGGCAATTGAAACTGGCTGGGTGGCCACTGCTTGTAGTAATGCCTTCTCATTATTAGGAGGTACGTCTTCAAATGCACTTATGTAAGCTGCATAAATAGATTTCTTTTCTTGGTCACAAGTTTTATTTATAGCCTCATATGGTAATTTTCTTCAGTGGCTAGTCCTACGTTTTGTATCGTATACGAAAAGGCATTATCCATGGGACCACCATGGCAGCCATGATTGCCTTCCACAGCACAGTCCAATAGTCACAGTCCAATAGTCAGACATAGAGATTAAGTTGTCAGTTTTGATTTGGATGATCCCTTCTACTGCTGCCACTGCTGAAAAGGCCCAGCAACATTCTGCATGCATAATAATCAACCATAACAGAAATCTTGTTAGGACAACAAGAAGTGCGGGAATTGAAAATAAAATTTTGAGTTTCAGATAATGCGATCCTCTTACCCTAGTGGTCTTGTTTCCTAATGGATGTAATATGTTAAGAATAATAAGGAAACAATTCATTCTAACTGTAAGGAGCCACTGCCAGCACCAGATTGGGATCAATATGGCAAGACATAGTCAACGGCACTATTGCATATTTTGCCTCTATATAGTTTATCATTATTTTAGGGATTTGATATAGTAGACTTGCCGTGTATAGATTCAATTGCCTTGTACAGGTTCTTCTTGCATTATATAAAAGTCAGTGAACCCTTCCCAACCATTCAAGTTGAGTGTTTCTCCATTATCTCTCTCAAGGTTTTAACAGACCTTTTCATAATACCTCCTTTTTCTCTCCAATCCATAGTCATTGGAATTTTGGTCAGGTCTTTGTACTTGAATGTTATTGTTTCGAGAGAATTTGTCTGGTTGGAAATCTTGTTTCCAGCAGGAGAGGAAATGGATTCTTCATTTGTTAAGTCTGCAAATTCATTGGCACGTAGCTTGAATGTCTGATTCCCTTCATTATTGAGTTTGTCTATGTATTCTATGTTGTCCTTGAAATACTTTTCTCTCTGTATTGTCTAGATAGTTGCATCCATACTGAGCCATCCATTGCTCATGTCTCTCAACAAGGGAAGCTTCAAGCAATGTGCAGGACACGGCTTGAGGTATCAGTCCCCAGAATAAATAATGACTGTGATAAGTTTGTTTCCGTGTTTTAAAGCCATTAATTTACAAGAAGAGGGGTTCTTTGGCAATAACTTTGGAAGATTGATAAATGGTAAGGAAGACAGCATACATTTTCCCAATATATAGGAGATGAGCATCCTCTCATTGGCTTTCATTAGATGCATCTAACATTTCAAACGGGACTGTTGCAATAATGTTGACAGTGGCTGGCTATTGTTCTTTCTGCAGAATACAAATGAACTTGAGAGTTCTGGCAAGACATCAATCTATAAATTTAGTATTGCTGTCAATGCATCCAAGTTGTATCCATTAATTTATTCCGGAGTGTTCTGGACTGATGTTGATGAGTGATGGCTAGCGATTCTTGCAGTTGTTCTTTCCTAGTTTTTCATTTTCAATTCACGTAGTTGCTCATATGTTTGTCAGGTTATAGGATTAATACCCTCTTTTAAGTTCTTAGGTGACTTTAACAGTTAATTTGGCTTTCATTGGATGCACTTGTCAAACTGTACTGTTGCTATACCTCTGACTGTAACTGGGGCTGGCTATCGTTCTTTGTGGAGAACAATAATGAATTCTCAAGTTCTGGCAACCAACTTTCTAGCAAGACCTATTATCAATGAATGTGGTGTTGCCGTCAATCCCTTCATCTAAGTTGTTTCCATACAGACTTTCTGACCATATGCACAGGAGTGTTCTGGACTGATGATGATGACCAGAGATTCTTGCAGTTGTTTCTTTCCTAGTTTTCCAATTTTTTACTTCAACATTTAATTGCTCGTATGGTTGTCATCAAGTAATAATCGTCAAGAGTATTTCAAGTAATAGCTAGAACTAAGAATGTTGACATTAAGTTTAACTATTTCAGTGATCAAAGATGCAATTCAACAGCATCTAGTTATTAATCAATAAGGAATTAGACTACCACAATGCATGAATCATTCTTTAAGGCATGAATCATTCTTTAATTTTTAAGGTAAATAAAAGAGATTGACCTCTGCCAATCAAGCATGAAAGAACTAAGCACAAACCAATGACTTGTCTCGCCCTGCCCTTTCAGTTACATGCAATGTGCTTTGATTTTTGATGCCGGTTCTTAGTTCTTACTAATCCAACGAAAAAGGTGCTAGCTCACGGAGCTAGACTATGACTATTAGATTGGGTATAATGACTGTTGGGAAGATTGTAAAGTTGTGATTTCCAACTATGTTGTGTTGGCTTTAATTCCGTGCCAAATTTGATTGTAATTTCTTCAATCATTTTCCCTATATGTATGTGGGATTAATTGTAAGGGATGAGTGTGAGAGATTGGTAAAGACTCAAACTTCAAAGGATGAATAAGTTGGATTTTGCGACTGGCTTGCGACTGTCTCGTGAGAAACTTACTCGTGAAAAGAGCCACGTGTAAAGCACATGACTGGAAGATGAAAAGTCGTGTCAGGCTGGATATTTCGCGAGTGTCTCGCGGGTAAGACCAACCTGCAAAGGACCTACAAAACTCTTTGTTTGGCAAAAGGTTATGTTTTGCTTTACCATGTCTTTACCCACACTATATATACTCTCATTATCTACAAATTGTAAGGAGTGTTTTTCAGAGAAAAAATCTTACAAAATACACTTGAGAGATAGAGATTGTCATACCCACAATCATCTACTCATTTCCTTGTAGTTTTCCTCAACTCCTACCTCTCCATCTCTATATCTTCAAGAGGTTGCTAGCCCAAACATTTATCACACCCATTCTGAGTGTAAAGTGAGATTTTGGTGCTACTGGGAAGCATTGGAAGGAGCCATTCATTGGCGGATGCAATTGGGCTAAATTGCGAGATCTGGAAAGTTAGAGAAGACAAGGCTCTGAGAAGTCAGTTGGTAGCAGGAGCTTGGAGGGCTCAAGTACATGGGGTAGACTAAGCTTGGAGGGTCTTTTGTTATTTGTGTACTCCAACTTTATTCTCTAGTAGATCGATTTCGACTTAGAGGGTCGCGAAAAGGTTTTTCGCCGAGTTCTTCGGTTTCCTTTTTGATAACACATCTTGGTGTTATCTTGTGTTTGCATCTCTCTTCCTTACTCTTTAAGTTTTCATTTTATTGTTGACAATGGATGAATATGGCTTAGGGTAGTGATGACGATTCTTTATGCTTATTTACTCTTGTTCCGGATTTAGTATAAGTTAGAGTAAAACCTATTTAGTTGTAAATTTTTAATTGGGGGTCTGAACAAGCTCTTGTGTTTTTGCACAAATTCGAGCTTTCAATTGGTATCAGAGCAGGTACACTTATCAGATTTCATTATCCTAATGTGATCTTAGACCCCAAGTGAGATGGATAAATATCAATCCCTTAATGTTCCTCCTTATTTTGATGGGAGTAACTATGCTTTTTGGAGTACATATGCGTGCTTTTCTTTATGCCATTGATGAGATGGTGTGGGATTCAGTTGAGAATGGATATGTAAGACCCACTACGACCAAATCCGAATGGGATAAGGTTGCTTTTGCTTTGGTAAACGCCAATAGCAAAGCGATTAACGCTATTTTCTGTGGTGTTTCTACTAATGAGTTTTACAGGATTTTGCATGTGAAGACCGCCAAAGAGGCGTGGATCATTCTTGAGACAACCTACGAAAGTACCAAGAAGGTTAAGGACACCAAGTTTCAAATGCTCACTACTTGGTTTGAAGAAGTAAAGATGAGCGACGATGAGTCGTTTGATTCCTTTTATGGGAGACTCAATGAGATAGTGATTGCCAAGCTCAATCTTGGGGAGAAGATTGAAGATGCCAAGGTGGTGAGGAAGATCTTGAGATCCTTACCCGAAAGCTTCCGCGCTAAGGTCACAGCCATAGAGGAGAGTAAATATTTGGATGAGATAAAGATTCAAGAACTCATTGGATCTCTTCAAACTTATGAGCTCGGACTGCCCTCTCACAAGTCCAGCAAATCACTTGCTCTTAAAACTATAAATGAGAGAATGAGTGATTCCTCTGATGAAGATGATGTAGAGAAGGAAGTGGCATTTCTTGCAAAGAACTTTTGGGAATTTCTCAAGATGAAGAATAATGGGAAGTCGTTTGGTAAAGGAAGTTCTCATCCTCAAAAAATGACAAGAAGGAGTTTAAGAAGAAGGATGGGAAAGACTCGTCATCAATTCAAGGAATCGTGTGCTATGAATGTAATGGGCATGGACATCTCAAGAAAGAATGTCCAAACTATTTGAGAGGGAAGGGTAAAGTGTTTGCAACCACCTTTAGTGATTCAGAAAGCTTAAATTCCGATGCGGAAGGAGAATGTAATAGTGAGGGAAACTATTTAGCTTTTGTGGCAATTACTGCAGTTGACTCTAGAGATGAGTTGAGCAACTTGGTTGATGAGCTAGGTGTACATTTTTAAGGAGAGGAAGTTGATGATTCGGAAGATGAGGATGTGTGCCTCAACGAAGGTGAGAAGAATCTTCAAGAAGTGTATGATGCGTTGCTTGAAGATTGTGGCAAATATGCCAAGGTTGCAAAGAACGCAGTTAAGAAGATGAAGATTGAAGAAGATCATAAGTCCATACTTGTGCAACTCAAGGACGCAAAATGTGAAGTTGAAGGGCTGAAGGAAGAATTGTTGAATGCCTTCTCGAAAATCAAGTTCCTTGAACTCGAAATCATTCAAGCAAATGTCAAAGTGGGGCGCATTTCTACCAAGAAACTTGACAGTGTGCTATCTTCTCAAAAACCTTCAAATGACAAGATCGGTCTAGGCTATACCGGGGAAGAAGGCTCAAGCAGCAAACCTAAGAAGGAAGTGAGGTTTGTTTTGGCCAAAAATGTAGAAAAGTCTAAAGTGGAGAAGCCCGAGATTGAGACCCCTGTTGTTGTAAAGAGAACCATTGGTGCAAAACTAAATGAAAAAGGGAAGTCATTACCCAAAAGTCAAAGGGGACCTCAAGTGAAGCATTTTTGTCACCATTGTGGCGTATGAGGGCACACAAGACCAAATTGCTTCAAGCTTCAAGCTTTTAATAGGGTTAACTCCCTGCATGGCCAAGACAGCTCAAGAAGAATGCCAAAAAGAAACCAAGCTAAAGGAGAAAATGAGGGGCAACTCATTGGAGATGTTATGGAGATGTTGAAAAACATTTCATCATGCCTTGCTAGCTTCACCCCGAGGTTTGAGAGTTATGTCGGTCGTATCCCTCCATCTAAGGATCTCACCCAAAACACTCGTACAGTGTGGGTGAAGAAGGGTACTCATGCATGATCACTCACTATGCCCATGCATTAATTCTTCCAACGCATTAGGGTTATAATTTCATGCATCATAACATATGCAATCTTCTTGTGTCATTGCTTCTATTTTTAAGCATGTTTCTTTTTCAAATCTTTGTTTGTTTTTCTTGTTTTTTGTTGATCTTACTTTATTTGTTTTGTTTTTGAGAGTGTTGAAAAATTCAAAAACCCATAAAAAGTGAAAAATCTCAAAAAGTTTGATCACTTGTATTGTGTACATCACACGTGAGTTTGACCTAATACTTCCGTACTAATGGCGTAGTGCATTTACGAGTTTAGCTTGTTATGTATGCACATTCTTTTGGTGTAAGCGACATCTAGAAATCTACGTTTGACTGTTGTAAATAAATCTTCAAACTTGTCATGAATGATTGGTCAATAGTCTTGCTTGATCTTGATACATGCGTAGACTTGTGCCTATATATCTCCTCACATTTTTTTTCTTTTTCAAAAGAGCTTTACAAATGTCAATCTCTAAAAAGAGAAAGAGCTGAAAAAGCCTTACTTTGAAAACTAGTTTGATTAGGAAAAGGTGGAGCAAATTTGTATTAAAATGTATGGTGCCAAAGTCAAAGGCTTATTTGTCAAAGAAATATCAAAAAGTTCATGGTATCGTTTCTCAAGAATTTGAGTTGTATTTGATCAAAAGTATGAAAATTGGAAGCCAAATGAAAAGCTTTCAATCAATTGTAAACACATTAGTGAGGGGTCATATATGTTCATTTATAAGTGAGATATGTCACTTGACTTCGTACTAATTGTGTATGACTTGATTGAATTGATCATTGAAGTTTCATACTAGTCTATGGACTAGTTCATACTTGATCCCCACACACAACACACAAGTCTAAGGTTCAATGAATGCTTATTCCATTTGTGTGATTGTATGTGTTCAAATGTGATGTGTATACTCAATTCATTGATGGTCAAACCGAAAAAGATTTTTGAGTATTTTATATATTTTTGAAAGTGTTTTTATGTATTTTGTGTGTTTAGAGTTTGTTTGTTTGTTTGTTTTTTTTTTGTTTTTTTTTTAAACAGTCCATTTCATTTTTGTTGAAAAACTTTTTCAGAGGCATTTTCGCGAGTAAGTCGCGAGCAAGAACCTACTCACGAAAATGAGGAAGCCAATTTCAGTATTTCCTGAAATTTACACAAAGAGTTTCACAACTGCTTCACAATTAGAAGCTACCTGCGAAATCTGTTAATGCACTTCAGAGGCCATTTCGCAAGTAACTTCGCCAGAAGCTTACCTGCAAAATGAGCGGTTTTGCAGTTTTTAAAGGCCAAACAGTGACAATTTTTCAAATATCTCTTTTTGCCTTCTCAGTGCCTCTCTTAACCCAAAACACTTTTTCACTCAAAATCTCACCCAAAACTCAAGATCAATCCTTCCTAAAACTCATCTAAGGTATGTTTTAATACCTTTTCACTCTTGATTCCTTATATTAAGTCTTAGATTTTAGGATTTCTAGGGTTGGGTTATTTTTGAAAGGGGTTGGGAAAACTTAGTGAAAGTTCAAATAGTGTGTAAAACACCTATGAACGTTTAGACCCTTAAATAAAAATTACCAACACAAGCTTATAAAAAAACAATTTATGTGCGGAATATAAATATAAGCTAAACCCAAAAACACACTTTAAACCATAATTAATCACAATCACAGCAGTAATTAAAAGGTAAAGAGAAATGGAAGAAAGATGCAAACACAAAAATAATACAGCGATATGTTATTGAAGAGAAAACCGAAGTACTCGGTGAAAAACCTCTCTGCTGCCCTCCAAGCGGTCAATAATCCACTAGAGAATGAAGTTGGGATACATGAATAGCAAAAGACCCTCCAATCCTAATCTACCCAGTGCACCTAAGCCCTTCGAGCTTCTTGCTCCAACAGGATTACATCGAACCTTGTCTTCTCTAGCTTACCGGATCCCACAATAGCCTATTGCATCAACCAAAATGAATTGGTCCCTTCTGAATTACTTCCCAAGCACCAAAAAATCTTCTCATTGATATGGGTATGGTGAGATAAGAATTTGGCTAAATGTACCTCTCAAGGATATATCAATGGAGAGGGTGTAAGTAGAGGAATTTGGAGAATCAAAGAATGAAGATTATGAATGAGTCAATCTTGTTTTTCTCTAGGGTTTCTCTCTCAAAATTCTCCCTGGAAACTCTTTACATTTCGTGGGTATAAGGGTATTTATAGTAGGGTGTATGAGGAATGCGAAGAGTCAGTTACAACCAAACAGGGCATTCTGGCGACTCAACCTCGCGACTAGAACGAGTCAAGAGTTTGAGTCGTAAGCTAATTGCCTGACCAGACTGGAAGTTTTGTCCTGTAGTGCTATAGCTAGCATGACCCTTCAGCTCCCCCTACATGCTTCACACGTGTGCCATTCTGGCGACTTGCTAGTCGCGAGATCCAGTCGCGAGGCTCTTCTTGAATGCACACTTCTTGAGTTTTCTGCACACTTCTTGAGTTTTCTTCACACTCTCACACACACTACCCTTACATAATTCCTACCTAAATACAGGGTATCTAATTGCTAAATTACAAGCAAATTTGGCACAGAATAAAGCCAACACATAATTGAATAAATTCAACCTTATACTTAGTCTTCTTGCAAATTTTTTTTTTTAATTTTCTTGATTGGGCTGTGTCCCATTGTGTTTGTTTATGTTTGTGTTGGCCCCAATTGGCAATTTTAACATGTATTTAGGCAAGATTTCAACATGTTCATGCATTGTTTTACATGTTAGTGGTTTGTGTGCACTCTAAGTGTTTGATGAAATGCCCAAATGACATTTTCTTGTTGTTTTGGATTCCGATGAGTATCAAATTTTTGGGATTACTACATTTTTACATTCTTAACATGTTTTTAACATTAATTGTGTATTTCACACACTTTGCCCCATGAGTGCCTTGTCATGAATTGCTCATGCATCTCACATGCACAACACGTGCACACTTGACGCACACATTTGATCACTTGACATGTTTTGCATTTCATTCATGCTAGGCAAGTCTTGTTAGACTTTTAGCACTTAAAACATGGACTTGTGACTTTGTTTGTTTGTGTTTATGCTTTTTATGACTTTTTGTTCCTTTTTTATGGACGAACTTGTATCTAATCAAGTTTGTTTCCTTGTTTGTATTTGTCTTTGTTTCTTTGTGTGGTTGTTCTTTTTGTAGATGTATCATCGTTCCTCTCACAACAAAGAACAAGTGATTGACCTCACATCATTCCCTGTATCAAAGAGGACCCGTCATTCATCCGATGATTTTGACAACAAGAGATTTAAGACTCTCTTGGATTTTCAGTATTTCTTCAACAACTTTGAGAGTGCACCTACTGTGGTGGAAAGGGTTGTACGGTTTGACTCCCTGGGATCCACCTTTATCCCTAAGATATTTGCGTATAAAGATTGGGCAAACCTGTTTGGAAACTTTGAGGATCCCATTGACGAATTGGTCAAAGAGTTCTACTCGAACGCTTGGTTCATTGGAGCTGAATTGAAGTGTTGGGTTCAAGGAAAGGATTTTATCATCACTCCAGATTATCTTACGTAGATTCTTCACATTAATCGTCCGGTGAATGTGGACATTTCACCATATGATGACAGACTAGCTCTAGTGACAGAGATTCTTGACATTCTAGGAGTTGATCATGAGTTCTCCTCCAGAGGCACTTCCATTGGTACTGCAAAGTTTGGATCGGAATTGAAGACTTTCACATTGATCATGTTTTCCAACCTATATCCTCTGTCCAACACTAGTTTCATCAATCTTGGAAGAGCACAGTTTTTGTGTGATCTGATCAAAGGAGCTCTAATTGACATTTGTGCTTACATTTTTCAGACCATGGGGAAAATGGCAAGACGATCAGCTGCACGAATGTGTCTTCCCTTCTACAGTCTTGTCATGAAGATCATGGTTCTTAAAGGTGTTGGTCCACTAAAAGAAGGAACTATCTTACTTCATCAACGACCAATCTCAATGATGTAATATACTCTACCAACAACCAGGTTTAGATTCGTCTAACCACCATTGAGACACAGTTGGATGAGATTCAATGCAAGCTAGAGGAAAGCCTATAGCTATTCGTGCCAAAAAGGGGGAGAGCAACTCATTGTATATCTTTGACTATAGCATATAGTAAGGGGGAGAGTATCACATTAAAAGAGGTGTGCATATTGAAAGGGGGAGATTTGTGGGCTCAAAAGGAGGAAGCTTACCTACGGACACACACTTTTGGATAGTCTAATCATTGTTTGGCAAGTCTAGTTTACTTTAAGTTTTTATACCTTTTGGATATTTACAATGCTTTTGTTTAAAGCTTTCAAGTACTTTGGTTTAAAACTTAGTTTTCTTTAGTATTGTTTTGTATCTTGGTTTTTATAGCCGTGTTGATACTTATTGCTTTCTAATACTTTTAGCTTTAGTTTCCTTAATGCAACTTGTGTTTGTTGGACATGCAATTGATTTTAGCATTGTTCTTAATTGCATTGCGTGTCTAGATGATCATTTACTTGATAAATATTCATTGTGGTCATTTCCTAATGACCGTTTATGTTTAATCAAGTTATGCTTTATAGCTTACATTTAATTTGGTATCTTGATCTCATTTTACTTGTTCCTTATACATACCTTGTGTTTTACTTGTCGTGAGCTTAATGAAAGTTTGTTGTATGTGCAAGTGTTTTAGGCAAGGGAGTCAATTCTGTACCGTACCGACCGGTACCGCCGGAATATACCGTATCGGCAAGCAAACTGGTACATATAACCCCCCTGTTTTGTATCGGAAAAAATACCGGCCGTACTGGCCATGTACCGACCGTACCGGCCAATTTCGGGCAATACCGGCCGGTATAGAATTTTTTTTTTTTTTTTAAAGTTTTGTAATTTTTGAATTTTTGTTAGGGTAGAATGGTAACTTATTTACATTAACTTATTTTTATTATTTGTTTTCTTAGTATGTAATGGTAACTTTTAAGCTTTCTATTTTTTATATTGTGTTTTTTTTTTTTTTTTTTTAATTGATACTAAAGTCTAAAACCATGAATAATTAGTTCTGAATTGAGGAAATGTTTTATGGTAAACTTTTATATTTATTATAATACACACACACACACACACACACACACACACACACACACACACACACATATATATATATATATATATATATATATATATATATATATATATATATTTATTTATAAATATAAAAAATAGTGGTAAACCCGAAACGGTACACCGATATTGACCGGTATTTGAAATATATCGTATCGCTGGCCAAACCGATACAGCCTCCGGTACGGTATTGACTCCCTTGGTTTTAGGATACAGGTGTATATGGTGCAAGTGCTTCACAACTTCTAGAATTAGGTGTGAGTGAGTTTTACCTATGTTCCCAAACTCACGTTTAAGTCTAGTGTCTATTTAGGGGTTTTGTCATGGAATAGCCAAAAGGGGAGATTGTAAATTTGTGATTTCCAACTATGTTGGTACAGCCTCCGGTACGGTATTGACTCCCTTGGTTTTAGGATATAGGTGTATATGGTGCAAGTGCTTCACAACTTCTAGAATTAGGTGTGAGTGAGTTTTACCTATGTTCCCAAACTCACGTTTAAGTCTAGAGTCTATTTAGGGGTTTTGTCATGGAATAGCCAAAAGAGGAGATTGTAAATTTGTGATTTCCAACTATGTTGTGTTGGCCTTAATTCCATGCCAAATTTGATTATAATTTCTTCAATCATTTTCCCTGTATGTATGTGGGATTAATTGTAAGGGATGAGTGTGAGAGATCGGTGAAGACTTAAGCTTCAAAGGATGAATAAGTGGATTTCCCGACTGGCTCGCGACTGTCTCTCGAGAATAGCCAAAAGGGGAGATTGTAAAGTTGTGATTTCCAACTATGTTGTGTTGGCTTTAATTTTGTGCCAAATTTGATTGTAATTTCTTCAATCATTTTTCATGTATGTATGTGGGATTAATTGTAAGGGATGATTGTGAGAGATCGGTGAAAACTCAAGCTTCAAAGGATGAATAAGTGGATTTCACAACTGGCTCGCGATTGTCTCGCGAGAAGCTTACCTGCGAAAAGAGCCACGTGTAGAGCACATAACTGGAAGATGAAGAGTTGTGCCAAACTGGATATTTCACGAGTGTCTCGCGGGTAAGGCCAACCCGCGAAGGACCCATGAAACTCTTTGTTTGGCAAAAGGTTATGTTTTGCTTTAATATATCTTTACCCATACTATATATACTCTCATTACCCTCAAATTGTAAGAAGTGCTTTTCAGAGAGAAAACCCTAGAAAATACACTTGAGAGTTAGAGATTGTCATACCCACAATCATCTACACATTTCCATGTGGTTTTCCTCAACTCCTACCTCTCTATCTCTATATCTTTGAGAGGTTGCTAGCCCAAACACTTACCACACCCATTTTGAATGTAAAGTGAGATTTTGGTGCTGCTGGGAAGCATTGGTAGGAGCTATACATTGGCGGATGCAATCGGGCTAAATTGCGAGATTCGGAAAGCTAGAGAAGACAAGGCTCCAAGAAGTCAGTTGGTAGCAGGAGCTTGGAGGGCTCAAGTATATGGGGTAGACTAGGATTGGAGGGTCTTTTGTTATTTGTGTACTCTAACTTTATTCTCTAGTGGATTGATTTCGACTTGGAGGGTTGCAGAGAGGTTTTTCCCCGAGTTCTTTGGTTTCCTCTTCAATAACACGTCTCGGTGTTATCTTGTGTTTGCATCTCTCTTTCCTACTCTTTAAGCTTTCCTTTTATTGTTGACAATGGATGAATATGGCTTAGGGTAGTGATAACGGTTCTTTGCGCTTATTTACTCTTATTCCGCACTTAGTATAAGTTAGAGTAAAAGCTATCTAACCGTAATTTTTAATTGGGGGTCTGAACAAGCTCTTGTATTTTTGCACAAATTCGAGCTTTCAAAGTATTCCACTTGTTGAAGTCAAAACCTGTGCTTTGTGAGCCCAAAAATGGTTCTCCAGAGAGAGGGAGAGTTGCACAAGTACTAACCAAGGAATGTTTTCTTGTAGTTCATAAACTTAAAACCTTTTGAATTGCTGCAATGTTTTGTAGATTCTCAAATGTTTGGGGATGCTTTGGGAGTATTTTGTTTTCAAACTGAATCGAGATTTAAACGTTGGTTGTTTTGATTCATTTTTTTTTTGTTTGATCTAATTTATTTCTTTGTGGAGATCTTAAACAATGATTTCTCTTGAATTATTAGCTTCAAGTCTTTGAAAGACTACTCTTAGAACATAGGATTTATTTCCAGGGCCCTAACTTTCTTGATTATCCATTAACTCTTGACTCTTGTAATTGCATCAAATATTCTATTTTTATTTTGAGCAAAACTTAGGTAGGTATAGTTGTATCTTAGATTAGATTTTCTAGATAAATTCAACGAGGTGATTGCATTTATCAATATTAAACCACATGGTTGACTTGATTGTCTTTGGAAAAAGACGACATTATTTATATTTTATTGGCGTTATGGTCATGTGATTGAATTTAATTATCCTTTTCTTGGCCTTTTGGCTAAGATCAAGTAATTGAATTTAATTGGAGAATTTAAGTATAGCGAATTTGTAGTTAAGTTTTATCATTTTATTTTTGGATCATCAATTTTAGAATAGATTATCTTGTATCAAGAGCCTTATAATTTAACTGGTTGGAATCTTTTTGTGTTTTTAGCGAATAATGTTTATTTATGGGAAAAGTAACTATTAGTTTATTTATTCTTGTGTTCAAATTTTGACATTACAAGTAGCAATACAAGCATTTTCACAACCACAAAAAATTTAACACAATAATAGAGAAAGAGAGCAATACTTGTAGGTGACTTGATCTGTCACCTTTGGAGTACCTAAGCAACTGGATAGGAAACTTTCATGACAAGGCCTCAGAGAGCTTCTGTAGCTATAGTATTTCTCTGAATCTTCATGTGGCCACTCTCACCCTAGTCAGTGCCCCATGAATTCTTCATTATTAACCAGTACTTGGTACCATCATCACTCGTTTCATACTCAATTACAGTAACAAAACTACCTGATTTACTTAAGTCGGTCCCACAATATCTCCTTCGAAAACTTGGCTGGTATAGAACTTAAAAAGGCTTGACTAGAACTCTCGATGGCAACTGAAACTGTCTAGATGGCCATTGCTTGTAGATGCCTCCTCATTATAGGGAGGTTCGACGTCTTCAATTGTACTTATTTGAGCAGCTTATATTAAATAGATGCTTTTTCTTGGTCACAAGTTAGCCTCATATGATATGGGTCAGTGGTGAGTCTATTCTATATGAAAAGGCATTATCCATAAGACTACCATCTCAACCATAATATTATTGCCTTCTACAGCGCAATCCAATAGTTACTTATTGCTCAGACAAATTAAGAGATTATCAAGTTGGTAGTTTTGAGTTCGATGATCCCTTCTATTGCTACCATTACTTAAAAAAGGCCTAGCAACATCCTGCATGAGTACGAATCAACCATAACAGAAATCTTGTTATTAGGACAACGAGAAGTGCGGGAATTGAAACTAAAATTTTGAGTTTCTGATAATGTGATCCTCCTACCACAAGAGTCTTGGTTCTCTCCAATCTATTGTGATTGGAATTTTGGTCAGGTTTTTGTACTTGAATGTTGTTGTTTTGACTTTTGAGAGAGCTTGGTGAGGAGGAAATCTTGTATCCAGTGCGATAGACAATGGATGAATTCTTCATTTGTTATGTCTGCAAATTCATTGGCAGTTAGCCAACTTATCAAACCGGACTACTGTTGCTATACCGCTACTTGTAATGTGTGGCTGGCTATTGTTCTTTGCGGATAACACGAATGAACTCTTACCAAGTGCTGGCAACCAACTTTCTTGCAAGACCTATCATATATAAATGTGGCATTGCTGTCAATCCATTAATCTAAGTTGGTTCCATTCTGACTGAAGATGATGACTAGCGATTCTTTGTAGTTGTTTCTCTCCTAGTTTTCCATTTTTACTTCTCCATTTAATTGCTCATTTGGTTGTTATCAAGTATAGTTGTCATAAGTATTTCAAGTAACAGCTAGATTTAAGATTGTTGACATTAAGTATTTCAGTTATCAATGACAATTCAACAAGCATCTATCTAATGAATAAGGAAATAGACTAATTGGACATGAAGCAATAAACCATAGTGCATGAACCATTCTTTAAGCTAAAGAAAAGAGATTTAGACTAATCCACTACTATTTAGTCCTTAGTTAACCGACCAGAAAATAATAGATTGACAAATTAACTGTTGGGTGCACGTTCTGTATTCCAGCACACACAAGTCAAGAACTCATTTAATGAGCTTGTCACTCTTGTCTCCCAAGCCTTGTGACAAGTCTGACTCCTCTTAATGAGAAGTGATGCCAAGCATGTCTAAGCATAATAATATGAATATGCGTTGATGCATAAGTGCTGTCATGATGATAATATAAAGAGGTAATTGATGGTAAGTCATACATATGAGTATGAACATGCATATTTTGATATGATAATTGCTTCCTTTGAATAATGAATGCCACGATGCTATGCTTGTATGTGTAAATGTGCTTGACTAATGTCATATTTGTAATATGCTAACTTGTTGATGTTGCCGTCGCATGATGTTTGCTGCCCTTGGTTATTTAAAATATAAGACGTTTAGATGAATGCTAGGATGCCATGCTTAGGTGAATGCTAGGATGTGTGTGGGTGCCATGCCTAGATGTGTGTTAGGACACTTGTGATATGTGATAATGTGATTTTATGTTGCTACCTTGTTATGCCTTGTTGATGCCAAGCGTGTCTAAATATAAGAATATGAACATGCGTTGATGCATAGGTGCTAACATGATGATAATGCAGAGTGGTATTTGAAGGTAAGTCATGCATATAAGTGTGAACATGCATATTTAGATATGATAATTGCTTCCTTTGAATAATGAATATCACAATGCTATGCTTGTATGTGTGAATGTGCTTGACTAATGTCATATTTGTAATTCGCTACCTTGTTGATGTTGCTATTGTCAAGCCCCAAATCCAAAAAGGTCCAAACCATGAGAAAAACAACTCCAAGGTACCTCTAGATTTTTCCTTTTTGACAATTCAATCCAAATAATTCATATCATGTACCAACATCAAGAATTATCATAATAATTCCATTAAAGATACTCCCAAAGTAAGTCAGAACTCTATGAAATAATTACAATGACCATTGGCCACAAAAGAATGGAGGTCTAAATAAATATAATTACATATCATCAACTTGTCCCCTCAGTGGGAATAAAATTCATCACTACTATCAGATACAAAAAAAAAATGAGTCAAGCCTATTCTAGGATGTACATCTAAAGATCACCACAACAAAACTCCAGCCTCCATCTGTAGTTAGTCTAACTACTGCTAGCCACAAAAACTTGTATCAAAATGATTGTTGCCTACTTTGAAAAGTTTGTGAAAGAATGGAATGAGACAAAGCCCAATAAATAGCATAATTAACGGGGGTGGGGGATATGATAATGAGCATTATACAAAACATGCTATAATTTGGAAATTTCCATTTGGATCCTGCAAATTCATTTTTCTTAATAAAATGACAAGAACGATTAAAAGAATGTAGCACCAAGTTTTCTCAAAATATTTCAACATGAAATTGCATATTATGTACTATTTACTGTGAGCAATAATAACATCGTTCAAAAACTAGAAAATCCAACTCGATGCTACATGACAGTCGCTGACACAAATCTGGAACTCATTGTCGACACAAAACCGAAACTCATTGTCGACACAAAGCCGGAATTAATATTTCGACACAAAGCCAGAACTCATCGCCGACACAAAGCCGAAACTCATAACCATCACAAAGACAGGTAAAGATACCAATGTCACACAGACTATAGTATCTAGTGGGCGGGGTAATCACCGGGTAATCACATGTCACAACCCAAGGGTAAAAATATGAAGAGCTCACAGTTTACATGAAATAAAAACATAGTTCAATTTCAAGTAGTTTCACAAAAACCTTTGAAATACCCAATATATTCACAAGGTTCTCAAAGCCTTCAAACTCATTTCTTGTCAAGAAGGTTTTGTATGAATTTTCCCAAATATCACAAGTCAAGATAAAGCATCTTTAAATCTTTCAAATAATACAATAAATCCATAAAATCTATTCTCAAGAATTAAATCAAAGATGCTAATCTTTTCCATGCTAACGAATCATGCATTTCCCCATATGCAATAAGATATATGATGACTTTTTATACTTCATGCATTTTCCATAAATGATTAACAATAATTGTACACATAGAACGTTTTAGGAAAGCCGTAAATAATGTTCCAAGTTGGGTTTAATCATAAAATACTTTAGTGCAATAATGAGTCATTTTTAAAAATCCCATTAAGAAGCCACTTAACTTGCAACCTGCAAAAGCATATATCCAAAGCTCCAAGGGGGGTTAGCTAGAACCTAAACAATGTCAAGCAATCTATCACGATAAGAATCTAGCTTGATATTGCATCTAGGTATGAATTAGAGATCACTAGATAAGCAATTAACTAGGCAAGCCTATGTATTTAACCTCACAAGTAATGTATTCGCTTCCAAAGCTACTGAATGATTTAATATACAAGGTATAAACTCGAATTTATAATCATGTCATTCAAAGCCTTCTCCTTACCATAAGAGATCCTAACTCTTTATGAATTTCTTCCACAATATATACATATTATTTTCAAGAGACCTATAAAACAACAACATATATAACAATATCCACCATTACAAACCCCAAATGTAAATCCTCCACTAGCTCCAAATAAACAATAAAAATTAGATTTATCAATTGTTTCACATTAGAAAGCAAAAACCCCCAAATCTTTACCATGGGTAACCCTCAAATGGCTACCATTGTACAAAGTCCACAACCATTCACCAAATATGTCCACCAAAACAAAACCCACATACATAAACACATGAATATTGCTTCCAAAATTTAGATTAGAAGAACCTCTAGAAAAATATGAAAACCCACCAAAATATAAGAGCCATTACCTTAAATAAGATGAGATCTTATGGAGCTTTTTTGGTAAAATTCGCCAGAAGATGATGGTGGAGGTGGTGGTGTGATGCACCGGTGGAAGTGTGAGAGAGGAGTGCTGTGTGTTTGAGACAAAAGAAAAAGAAGTGTAAGGAACACTTACTTTGACCGGCCAAAAAGGGAGATAATGGAGTGTGATGTGTGGTAGTAATGAATGGGGTAGGTAGGGCATGTGGGGGGTCCAAAAAATCTAACCTTTGTCTCCTTTTTTTTTTTTTTTTTTTTTTTGGTATTGGGTTGGGTCATTACAGCTATCACATGATGTTTGCTGCCCTTGGTTATGAAAAGTATAAGATGTTTAGATGAATGGTAGGATGCCATGCTTAGGTGAATGCTAGGATGCATGTGGATGCCATGCCTAGATGTATGTTAGGACACTTGTGATATGTGATAATGTGAGTTTACGTTGCTACCTTGTTATGCCATGTTGATGCCAAGCGTGTCTAAACATAAGAATATAAATATGTGTTGATGCATAGGTGCTGACATGATGATAATGCAGGGAAGTATTTGAAGATAAGTCATGCATATGAGTGTGAACATGAATATTTTGATATGATAATTGCTTCCTTTGAATAATGAATGCCACGATGCTATGCTTGTATGTGCGAATATGCTTGACTAATATCATATTTGTAATTTGCTACCTTGTTGATGTTGCTGTTGTCACACCCCAAACCTAAAAGGGTCCAAAGCATGAGAAAAACATCTTCAAGGTACCTGTAGAATTTTCCTTTTTGACAATTCAATCTAAATAATTCATATCATGTACCAACATCAAGAATTATCATAATAATTCCATTAAAAATACACCCAAAAAAAGTCAGAGCTTTATGAAATAATTACAATGACCATTGGTCACAAAAGAATGGAGGTCTAAATACAAAAGAATGAGTCAAGCCTATTCTCGGATGTACATCTAAAGATCACCACAACAAAACTCCAACCTCTATCTGTAGTTAGTCTAACTACTGCTAGCCACAAAAACCTATCTCAAATCGATTGTTGCCTACTCTGAAATTTTTTGTGAAAGAATGGAATGAGACAAAGCTCAGTAAGTAGCATAATTAATGGGGGTGGAGGATATGATAATGAGCATTATACAAAACATACTATAATTTGGGAATTTCCATTTGGTTCCTGCAAATTCATTTTTCTTAATAAAATGACAAGAACGATTACAAGAATGTGGCACCAAGCTTTCTCAAAATATTTCAACATGAAACTACATACCATATATTATTTACTGTGAGCAATAATAACACTGTTCCAAAATCAGAAAATCCAACCTAAGACCACATGCCAGTTGCTGATCCAAAGTCAGAACTCAATCGCCAACACAAAGCCGAAACTAATCTATTGACACAAAGCCGGAACTCATTGCAAACACAAAGCCAAAACTAATTTGCCGACACAAAGCTAGAACTCATCGTCGACACAAAGCCGGAATTCATAACCATCACAAAGACGGGTGCTAAGATGCCAATGTCACATAGACTATAGTATCTAGCTGGGTAATCACCAGGTAATCACATGTCACAGCCCAAGGGTAAAAATATAAAGAGCTCACAATTTACATGAAATCAAAACATAGTTAAATTTCAAGTAGTTTCACAAAAACCTTTGAAATACCCAATATATTTACAAGGTTCTCAAAGCCTTCAAACTCATTTCTTGTCAAGAAGATTTTGTTTCAATTTTCCCAAATATCACAAGTCAAGATAAAACATCTTTAAATCTTTCAAATAATACAATAAATCCATAAAATCTATTCTCAAGAATTAAATAAAGATGCTAATCTTTTCCATGCTAACAAATCATTCATTTCCCCATATGCAATAAGAAATATGATGCACTTTCAATACTTCACGCATTTTCCATAAATGATTAACAATAATAGTACACATAGAACGTTTTCGGAAAACCATAAATAATGTTCCAAAATGGGTTTAATCATAAAATACTTTAGTGCAATAATGATTCCTATTTAAAAATCCCATTAAGAAGCCACTTATCTTGCAACCCACAAAAGTGTATATCCAAAGCTCCAAAGAGGGTTAGCTAGAACCTAAACAATGTCAAGCAACCTATCACAATAAGTACCTAGCTTGATATTGCATCTAGCTACGAATTAGAGATCACTAGATAAGCAATTAACTAGGCAAGTCTTAGTATCTAGCCTCACAAGTAATGTAACTGCTTCCAAAGCTACTAAATGATTTAATATACTAGGTATAAACTCCAATTTATAATCATGTCATTCAAAGCCTTCTCCTTTACCATAAGAGATCCTAACACTTTATGAATTTCTTCCACAATTTATACATATCATTTTCAAAAGACCCGTAAAACAACAACATATATAACAATATCCACCATTACAAACCCCAAATGTAAATCCTCCACTAGCTCCAAATAAATAATAAAAATTAGATTTATCAACTGCTTCACATTAGAAAGCAAAAACCCCTAAATCTTTACCATGGGTAACCCTCAAATGGCTACCATTGTACAAAATCCACAACCATTCATCAAATATGTTTACCAAAACGAAACCCACACACATAAACACATGAATATCACTTCCAAAAATTAGATTAGAAGAACCTCTAGAAAAATATGAAAACCCACCAAAATATAAGAGCCATTACCTTAAAAAAGATGAGGTGTAGGAGCTTAAGAGGTTCTTATGGAGCTTTTCTAGAAAACTCGTCGGAAGATGATGGTGGAGGTGGTGGAGTGATGCACTGGTGGGAGAGTGAGGGAGTGTGAGAGAGGAGTGTTGTGTGTTTGAGACAAAAGAAAAATAAGTGTAAGGAACACTTACTTTGACTGGCCAAAGAGGGAGACAAGGGAGTGTGATGTGTGGTAGTAGTAAATGGGGTAGGTGGGGCACGTAGGGGGTCCAAAAAATCTGACCATTGTCTCCTTTTTCTTTTTTTTTTGAGTTGGGCTTGGTCATTATAGCAGTCACATGATGTTTGCTGCCTTTGGTTATGTAAAGTATAAGATGTTTAGATGAATGGTAGGATGCCTTGCTTAGGTGAATGCTAGGATGTGTGTGGATGCCATGGCTAGATGTATGTTAGGACACTTGTGATATGTGAAAATGTGATTTTACATTGCTACCTTATTATGCCATGTTGGATGCTAGATGCATGTTAGGAAAGGCTGTGTGTGTGTGTGTGTATAGAATAACTTACTAGAGGACCTTTTGATGAAATTAAGATGTGGTGCACAATAAATGGAGGTTGACCCATGGGTTGGGTAGGATTGAGTGCCTAATACCTTCCTATCCCCATACCTAACTCCAAACATGTGCTCTGGTAAGATCAGTCTTTCACATAAGGGCACTATACATATGATTTCTAGACCTAACTTAAGTGGAAACATTATTTTTACCCTTCGCCCGGTCCACTCGACCGAAGCTTACTTCCCCAAAAACGGGAATGACATGAAATTTAAAAAATATGTCTGCACCCACAATTGTTCCAAAAATCCCCGAGATTCCTTTAAGAAAATATTTATCCATAAAAAATATTTTTCCCTAAATTTCATGGAATTGCCTTTAATAAAAATTTTCCTTAGAAAACTTTTTTCCAAAAACCCATAGGACTTCTATTTAAAAAAAAAAAAAAATTAAACATGAAATTTCTTTTTAAAATATTATTTTCCTAGGAAATAATTTTCAAAAACCCATGGCATTGCATTAGAAAAATATTTTCCTTAAAACATGTTTTCCTAAAAAGTCCATTGGACTTACTCTTTGGAAAAACCCCTTTCTGAAAACCCTTTTTGAAAATTAATATTAATTTTTTTTTGAATATAATATTAAAAATCAAGTCAAATAAAAAACATTTTACAAAACACCTAGTCAAATAAAATATGTTCCAAAAACAAAAAGCTACATATAGCAACGTTAAACAAAGTTGGTCACACATTTTCAAAGTTGGCTACAACTATTCAAAGCCAAATTTATTATTAAAAAATTGCCTAAAAACTCTAGAAGATGACCTCTAGTCAACACTCAAATGGGATTGGCTGCAATACCACATTTATAGAAGATAGGTCTTGCTCGAAAATTGGTTAGCTAAACTTGGGAGTTAATTCATATCCTCCACTGTCAACGATATTAAAATAGTCTGTTTGATATGCTAAAATTCGCTGTTAAAATCACCTTTAACTTGCACAACACACTAAAAATTAGGTTGCTTTCTATATATATAGGGAAAATGAATGCTTTCTTCCTCACTGTTTATTAATCTACCAAAGCCATTGCCAGAAAACCCTCTTTGGTTTCTAAACAATGGCTTTAATAGAGCAAAAAAAACTTATCACAATCATGTTTTTTATTCTAGAGACTTTGATATCTCGAGCCATGTCCAGCACTTTTTCAGAATCCCTGCTTTCTGAGAGATATGAGCTATGGCTGGCTCAGTATGGACGAAAACATGTAAACAGTGAAGAGCAGGAAAAGCGTTTCAATATATTCAAGGACAATGTAGAATATATAGACAAATTCAATAATGAAGGGAATCGTACTTTCAAGTTAGGTGCCAATAAATTTGCGGACTTAACTCATGAAGAATTTCTTGCCTCTTATAATAGAAACAAGATTTCCACCTTACCAAGTTTTATCAATGTAGAAAGCTTCGATCCCAATGCCATTACCGAAGTTCCAAGCACTCTTGATTGGAGAGCGAGAGGAGCTGTTACCCCCGTAAAGGACCAAGGCTGGGGCTGTAGTAAGAGGATCACTGTACCCAACACTCTTTCAATTTCCTTATTATTATCATAAAAATATTTAATTTCGTGGTTGATTCTTATGCATGCAGCCGCATCCGGCTGGGCCTTTTCAACAGCCGCAGGAATAGAAGGGTTACTCCATAACGTAACTGGCAACTTGGTCGAATTGTCTGTGCAGCAACTAATTGACTGTTCAGTAAATCAATATACTTCTGGCTGCAATGGTGGTGCGTCGGCTCGTGCCTATAATTATGTACGAGATAATAAAGGAATAACTCTTGAAGAATATTACCCATATCATGGGTCGCAAGGAACTTGTGACCAGCAAAAGGCAACTCAGTTTCAAATCTTCCAGATTAGTGGCTGCTATGGAACACAAGGAAGAACTGAGGCGGATTTACTTATAAGAGTGGCTGGCCAGCCAGTTTCAATTGACCTCGATGCTTCTAGTCGTGAATTTCAATTATATGAAAGTGGAGTTTTCACGGGACCGTGTGGGCTTCGGTCAACCCATGTCGCCAATCTAGTTGGGTATGGAGTGGCTGAAGATGGTACCAAGTACTGGATCATGAAGAATTCATGGGGCACCGGTTGGGGTGAGGATGGCTATATGAGGATTCTTAGAGACTATGAGGGAAACGGTCTTTGTGGCCTTGCTCAAGAAGTGGTTTGGCCATTTGTTAACTCACTCAATTGATGGCAAAGAAAATGCCTGTACTGCTACTTGTAACGTCAAAATATGAACGTTGTAAAAAAAAACCTGGCAGTACTACTAGTGTTAAGTAATGTAATGATAGCAAATAAAAAGGGTCAGATCTCTTGCACTATATGTACGTTTAACTTGTCAAGGCTGTGAAAATGCCTATATTGCTACTTGTAACGTCAAAATATGAATGTTCTAATAAATAAACTTGCCAGCTACAGAAATTATTAGGTAACGTATTGATAGCTGATAAAAATCTTCAGAATTTGGCATATTATATTGGTTGTGAGACCTAAGTTAGGTCTTTTGACAAGATAGACAATCTATTTGATAATTTAATAATTGAGTTTGGTGGGATTTGAACTCTGGATGTTTCTATTTGAAACACTAAAATGTTCTAACCAGTTGAAGACCTAAAAATAAACTTAAGTACAATTTCGTAGTACCTTAATTATTATACTCTAAATTCCCCAATTAAATTCAGTCACATTGTTGTAGTGACCAATGAAATATAAATAATGTCATCTTTTTCCAAAGACAATAAACTCAACCATGTGGTTTATTGATCAATGCAATCACCTTATCTATATATCCTATAAAACCGAAACCTTGTTGTAGTGACCAATGAAATATAAATAATGTCATCTTTTTCCAAAGACAATAAACTCAACCATGTGGTTTATTGATCAATGCAATCACCTTATCTATATATCCTATAAAACCGAAACCTCTGACCAATATTTGACCTTTTTTAGAGCTCCCACATTTTTACACATCAACACTATTAAAATATATATATATATATATATATATATATATTTCTAACCCAAAAATTTAAGGTAAAAAAAAGAAGCTAAAACCCAAAAAACTCTTCCCCTACCCCCTAATACAAATTACAAAACCCGATACTTCTTAAAAAAACAAAAACACTGACGCTAACACCTCCTTCCCCCAAAATCAAAACCCAAAACTTAGATCCTCCCACCACCACCACCAAGGATCATCACAACTGCGTCGATTTATCTCTCCCTCTCCATCATCACCCAACCCAGCCCATCATATTCTATGTCAGCAAATAATTTTGAGGTAATTAAAACATAATGTTTTTGTCGCTCCTTAATTTGCTTTAATATTATTTTCTATATATTGCTCTTTCCCTCAATCTGCTTCAATTGTTCATTGAATTTTGTTGGTTTGTGGCTATGGGTTGCTCTAGTTTCATGCTTGGTCTTTGGTTTACGCCAATGGGTTTTTAGAAAATTTTCTAATTGTGTTTACAGGGCTTTGGTTTCTGCTGCTTTTTAGTATTGCTTTGGTTTCTATTTAAGCTTTACATACATATTCATATTGGTAGATTCAATGTGTTTGCTTGTTGGATTAAGATAGCTTGACCCCCGTTAATTAATTCAATTACCTAAGTTGATTAATTAGATTCAATTGCATGCAAATCGTGAAGGCACCAAAAAATCATCAAAAATACTAAATGCAGTGGAAAATAAATTTGACACGGTGATTTGTTGACAAATGAGGAAAACCTCACAAGGTAAACCCCCCCCGAGTGATTTTAAGGTCACCATTCCCAAGAATCCACTAATCAACAATCAAGCGGTTACAAGTATAAGGAATCTTGCCAACTACCTTGGCCTATCCCAAAATACCAACCTACAGTTGAACCTTCGCTCCAATATCCAATTTGACTTGATCTTGTAGTAGCCTTCTTTCCCTTGATGCATAAACCTTCACTTTTTGACTAACCCTTTGCATAGATCCCAATACGTGACTAACTCCAGCAACTTAAACAGATGTTGTTGACTGCAAAGTTCTTCACTTCATCAACAATGAAGATCTGGAAGCACTTGGTTACAAAACCCTATGGTGTAAAAAAAAAAAACTTCTCACAGAGAAAATAAGTTTCTTAGTTTTAGTATCCGTGTGTGACAGCTCTTAAAATAAGTGTTATATATGTCTAGAGTTGTGAGAAAAGAAACCCTAAACAAATAAAAAAAGCCTAGGCCGGATTTCAGATCTAGAAATTCTGAAATCGTATTTCTCGATAGATTGAGCTATTGTCGAGCTATCTATCGAGCTTCACATTAAGTCTCGATAACAGCCATCTGTTGAGCTATCTATCAAGACTTAATAAACATTTTTTTTTTCACTTGTTTCTTGGATCAATCTTCATGTCTTTAATACTTGACTTAAACAACATGTTTCTTAAAGTATTAAACCCATTTTAGATCTACCCAATTACAAGTAAAGTGCATTTTGTCAAAGGATTAGCCAATTACAAAACATATGACCCTAACAATCTCTCCCTTTGGCAATCCGTGACAAAACCACAAACAACAATTATGAGAGAAGTCTAACACAACTATCCCATGAGTTACAAAAGTACATAAGTCTAACCCTACTACAAACTCTTGAAAAACTTTGCAAGAAGAGAGATCGTGGTATGATAGACTTGTAACCTTTCTTAATTGAAACACTTTAAACAAGATTCATCAAGGCATCAAGTGTGAAACATAGACAAGTTGTATACAAAAATAAACATGTGTATAAAAAGAGAGAAGAAACAACACATGTGAGACAAGGGTGAAGAAAAAAAACATACATCATCATATATATATCAAGAATACAATGTATGTAAAAAAAAAAAATGGTCACAAGACCACAGTACATGAAGTGAGACAAAGATACACCAAAACCTCACTACATCCCTTAAAGCACTTGTCCCCTATCTAGTATATCCTATGCTAGCTCTCCCTTTAACATAATGACTACTCTCATATACAAAACTACTCCTTTTTGTCATGAGTGATAAAGAGTGCATCATTGAGAGGTCGTCATCTCATCATCATAAGAAGAGCCAGAACTATATCTCATCATCATAAGAAGATCCAGAACTATTAGCATCATCATCATTATCATCTCCACCAAAAGAGGACTCCTCAATAGACTTGGGTGAAGGTGAGAGCGCGAAACCACCAAGGCGAGACTGGCGGCGAGCGACGTGACCGATTCTATTGTTCTCTGACACATCTCATTAGATAGATGGTCAAGACGACTAACAAAATCAGCACACATGTGCTGAAGCTAATCCATGATGTCAACGAGAGAGACATCTACCTTAGAGGAGGAAGAAGGGGCAGATGTAGACGATGGTCGAGGGGTAGGGGCTGCATCCGTCGTCTTCCTTCGGCCTAGATACTAGTGTCCAAACATCACTCCTTTGAAATTGATGAAGTTCATCATACATGGTTTCAACCCAGCTTTCATCTTGAAGAGCATCTTCAACCTTGGCAGGTTCTACCTGAGACAAATAACATGAATAAGAAACAAAGTTAGCCACATATTTATCAACTGTATGCTTTCTCAAGGTTAATTCATTCATGTTTACCATGATCATATCTGGAGGATGATTAAGTTTGATTCTAGATGAAGGTTCTTTTTCCAAGTGATCTTTAAGTTGAGGAGATGTAGAAGGGTCTTCTGGGACTTGTATAGCACTAGGTGAGACAAGAGGAGAAGGATCTTGATCACCTACTTCTTGGTCAGTCTCTAAAGGTAAAGGGAGAATTGACTTTGGCATTTACTCAGCAACTTTTAAAGACTTTGAAGTTAATGCTTCATCAATCACAACATTGACAGTTTCCATGACCTTTCTACTCCTTTTGTTCAGCACCTTGTAAGCTTTGCTAGTAGAGGAGTACCCAAGAAAGATTCCTTCATCGCTTTGGGTGTCAAAATTTCCCACGTTCTCTCTATCCTTTAGAATGAAACAAGTGCTACCAAATATTCTAAAGTATTTCACATTTGGTTTTCTTCCTTTCCATAGTTCATAAGGAGTCTTCTTTGTACTCGGTTTGAAGTACACTCAGTTCACAATGTGACATGCAGTGTTAACCACCTCTCCCCATAGATCTTTTGCCATATCCTTATTGTGTAACATAGCTCTGGTCATTTCTTGAATGGCTTTATTCTTTCTTTCTACAACACCACTCTGTTAAGGAGTGATAGGAGCTGAGAGTTCTTGAGCTATGCCAACACTTATGCAGAAAGACTCTAATTGAGAGTTTTCAAATTCTTTGCCATGATCACTTCGGATTTGATCAACTTTCAATCCTTTTTCATTCTACACCCTTTAACATAATGACTCAATGTGACGAGGAGCTTCAAACTTAGATCGCAGCAAGATGACCCAAGTGAATTTAGTAAAGTCGTTGACCACTACCATGATGTACTTCTTTCCTCCCAGAGATTCTGTTCTTCTTGGGCCCATAAGATCGAGATGAAGAAGCTCAAGAGGTCTGGTTGTGGCTGTGGTCAAGGTGGCATGGTGTTGAGGTTTTGTTTGTTTTCCAAGTTGACAAGGTCCACACACAGCATTTGTCACCTTACTGAGTTTAGGAATTCCCAGAACGATATAATTCTTGGACACAATTGATAGTTGCTTGTAGCTATCACGCCCCATCCTTTGGTGCCATAAGTCTTCATTTGGCATTCGAATATTGTTTCATGCAATCTCAGTGTCAGGAACTAGACCATAGCAGTTTTCTAGTGTGTGAATTCTACTTATGAGTTGCTCACCTAACTCATTTAAAAATAGACACTTCCCTTTAGAGAACAACACCATGAAGTCTTGATCACAAATCTGACTAATGCTTAATAGATTAACTTTCAGCCCTTCCACATACAACACATTTGCAATATCCGGTAGTCCTGGTAAAGAGATGATTCACTTTCCCTTTATTTGGGATTTGCTTCCATCACCAAAGGTGACATTGCCACCTCTCTTGGATTCAAATTCTTTGAAGAGAGTGCGGTCTCCGGTCATGTGTCTTGAGCAACCACTATTAAGATACCATAGACAAGTGTTCATAACTTCGAAGGCTGAGTACATCATGAAGCATACTTCATGCTTATTTGTTAAGTCATCAGGTATGGTCTTTTCTTTGATTTGATAGCCATTTGATTTTATCCTTGCCTTTGTCTTTTTAGGCATATGCCCTAGGAAAGTAAAAATTTGAGACAATCTAGTCTTCATCTACTCATAAGTACACCTTTTTCAATAATCATCAATAAAGCTTTCAAATAACCTTTAGACTTGCATGTTCTGAAAAACTTAAGCATATAAAGGTTAGAAACACAAGAGATATTAGAAGAAAAAGATTTTTCATGCAATTTTATTTCATGACAACAGGGGTCAATGGATCACACATCAAAGATGAAAATCTAATCAGAGTGTGTCCGCTTTGATACCACTTGTTGGGTTAAGTTAGCTTGACCCTGGTTAATTAATTCAATTACCCAAGTTGATTAATTGGGTTCAATTGCATGCAAATCGTGAAGGCACCAACAAATTACCAAAAATACTAAATGCAATGGAAAATAAATTTAACACGGTGATTTGTTGACAAATGGGGAAAACCTTGCGAGGCAAAAACCCCACCGGGTGATTTTAAGGTCACCACTCCCAAGAATCCACCAATCAACAATCAAACGTTTACAAATATAAGGAATCTTATGAATTATCCTAGCCTATCTCAAAATACAAACCTATAGTTAAACCTTCACTCCAATACCTAATTGGACTTGATCTTATAGTAGCCTTCTTTCCCTTGATGCATAAACCTTCACTTTGTGACTAACCCTTTGCACAAATCCCAATACGTGACTAACTCAGACTAACTCCAGCAACTTAAACAGATGTTATTGGCTGCAAAGTCCTTCACTTTTCAACAATGAAAATCTAGAAGCACATAGTTACAAAACCCTATGACGTACAAACGTAGTAGCTTCTCATAGAGAAAATAAGTCTCTTGGTCTCCATATCCATGTCTGACGGCTCTTAAAATAAGCCTTATATATGTCTAGGGTTGTGAGAAAAAAAACCCAAACAAATACAAAAGCCTGGGCTAGATTTCAGATATGGAAATTCTGAAATCATAATTCTCGATAGATCAAGCTGCTGTTAATCTTCACATTAAGTCTTGATAGCAGGCATCTGTTGAGCTATCTATCAAGACTCAGTGAATAGCTTTTCTTCACTTGTTTCTTGGATCAATCTTCATGTCTTTGATACTTGACTTGAACAACATGTTTCTTAAAGCACTAAACCCATCTTAGATCTACCCAATTACAAGTAAAGTGCATTTTGTCAAAGGATTAGCCAATTACAAAACACATGACCCTAACACCCTTGCTTTCTAATTGTTACTCTCTCTCTCTTAGAAGGTTGAATTTTTTGTTATGTTGAGTTATTTGGGTTTTGTTTGAATGGTTTTCACTATTTTTTGCTGTTAAACTTTGGCTTTGGGAATTATTATTTTATTTTTTATTTTTTAGTTAATAAAGCTGAAAGCTCAGATTTGTGCAAAAACACAAGAGCTTGTATAGACCCCCAATTAAAAATTACGGCTAGATAGCTTTTACTCTAACTTATACTAAGTGCGGAATAAGAGTAAATAAGCGCAAAGAACCGTTATCACTACCCTAAGCCATATTCATCCATTATCAACAATAAAAGCAAAGCTTAAAGAGTAGTGAAGAGAGATGCAAACACAAGATATCATCGAGATGTGTTATCGAAGAGGAAATCAAAGAACTCAGCAAAAAACCTCTCTATAACCCTCCAAGTCGAAATCAATCCACTAGAGAATAAAGTTGGAGTACACAAATAACAAAAAGACCCTCCAAGCCTAGTCTTCCTGATGTACTTGAGCCCTCCAAGCTCTTGCTACCAACTGACTTCTCGGAGCCTTGTCTTCTCTAGCTTTCGGGATCCCGCAATTCAGCCCGATTGCATCCACCAATGAATGGCTCCTTCCAATGCTTCCCAACAGCACCAAAATCTCATTTTACACTCAGAATGGGTGTGGTAAGTGTTTGGGCTAGCAACCTCTCAAAGATATAGAGAGTGGTAAGAGTTGAGGAAAACCACAGGAAAATGTGTAGATGATTGTGGGTATGACAATCTCTAACTCTCAAGTGTATTTTCTAAGGTTTTCTCTCTAAAAAGCACTCCTTACAATTTGTGGGTAATAAGGGTATATATAGTGTGGATAAAGACATGTTAAAGCAAAATTTAACTTTTTGCCAAACAGAAAGTTTCACGAGTCCTTCGCAGGTTGGCCTTACCCGCGAGACACTCGCGAAAAATACAGCCTGACACGACTTTTCATCTTCCAGCCATATGCTCTACCGTGGCTCTTTTCGTGAGTAAGCTTCTTGCGAGACAGTTGCAAGCCAGTCGCAAAATCCACTTGTTCATCCTTTGAAGCTTAAGTCTTCACCGATCTCTCACACTCATTCCTTACAATTAATCCCACATATATACAAGGAAAATTGATTGAAGAAATTACAATCAAATTTGGCACGGAATTAAAGCCAACAAAACATAGTTGGAAATCACAACTTTACAAAAGCATATTTACACTTAAAAGCGGTTGGGTTAGTAAGTGAAGGGTTCCAATGTTGATTAGCCCCTTATCTACACTGCACACTTTTTCATAAAAATCTGCACTGCACTGCACTATTTCAGTTTCTTGTGGTGAAGTGATTTATTGGATTACTAAGGTTTTCTTAGGGTTCTGAGAAAGTGAGGAAAATTGTTGGAACTACCTTCCTTGAGATGGTTTTGTGAAAATTATAGGGAAATTAAAACTAAGTTTTCAATTTTTAGTGAGTTTAAATCTGGATCAACATAAAGGTTATAAACTAAGAATTGTAATATGCTTTTGGTAATTTAACATACAAGCCCAGTTTGAAATTTTCAATTCTTTTGTTTCCATGCTGATTTTGATTGTTTGCGATAATTGTAGTGATTGTAAACACCTTCAAGTAGGTAATTATTTGATGAGTTTATAATCAGATCTTTGATAGTGAGTACCCCAAGGGATATCACAGTCGGTTGGAAACCCTTTTGAAGTGAGGTCAGAGTTTGAATCTCCCTTCCCCCTTCCTTGGGTCTAAACCTTACTAATAAGAAAAAAAATATGTGAGTAAAAAATCCACTAGAACCTCGTTATGTTTGAAGAATTTGATAATGAAAATTTCAAAAATTTGATTTTTATACCTCTTTCCAATGCGCCAATTCAGTTTGGTTTACCAAGATTGTGCTGTGATGATTCTGATTTTTTTTATCATTTTACTTATATTCATAATCTATGGCGTTGTAAACAAATTAAGCTTCTTGATATTGAATTGCTAAGGGACTAGGAAGGAACTTACTTGCTTCATTTAGAAGATAAATATACTATTATTGATTGGTCAACTACTTGGCTAGCTTTGTCCATAAAGATAATTGAGCTTGAGTCCATGCTAATAACAACTTGAGCTAGACTGGCATAATTCTTACATCTCAACATGGCTCATTGGTAGTTGTGATACTTCAACCATGTAACTTAGAGCTCTACTAGTCCAACTGACTAAATTAACTTGAATTTGTCTTACCTTTTAAAAAAAAAAAAAAAAAAAACTTGAATTTTTCTGAGTTTGATCTATCATTCAAACTACGTTTATTTTAATGTCATAACTTACACAAACATAAGGACTCTACCACTACTGCAAAATAATTACATTTGAGTGTTTAAAATACAGGCAGATAGTTTGTTTACATCTGCATACACAATAACTTTTCTGTACAACGCACGGGTTAGCAACAAGTTGAATTTATTTAGGAAATCAAAAGTACCTAAAGAGCTAAACGGATGTACATAAGTTTTGCTCAAAATAAAGATGTAATAATTAATGAAATGGCAAGAGTTAATGGATAATCAAGAAAAGACAAAGCCTTGATACAAATCCTATCAAAAACAAAATCCTTTCAAAGATTTGAAGCTAATAATCTATGAGATATCACTATTTAAGATCTACACAAATGAATTAATTAATCAAAAAAGAAATAAATGAATCTAAACAACCAACATAAATCTTTTGGTGATTGGCAATACATAAATCTCATTGAACTAAGCGTAAACCTTTGAATTAAATGAATAAAAGACTTTAACATTAAAAAATACAAAAAAAAAAAAACTTTGAGCATACACACAGGAGCATGTGTGATGAGGTTAGTGTATATCAATACTAGGGGTGTGCATGGATTGGGTTGGGCCGGGCTTGAGGGGTTTTTTCAATCCAACCCACCATGGTTGGTTTGAAAAAAATCCAACTCAAACCACTTGAATTGGGTTGGACCCATGGGTTGGATTTAAAAATAATAATAATAATAATTGAGCATTAGTACAATATCAACACAAATAAGAGTAAATTCATATCCTAAGAAACCTAAACATAGCACCAAACCAACACAAACTATTTTATAAATGCTTTAAATTTCAAACAACAACAGACTTATAATCTTATAAATTTGTTTGTAGTGCATTAAACCAACAAAAATAATCAAATCAAATAGTTTTATTTGCTGCCACTGCCATCTGAAAATTCTAAGTAATTGCACCATCATATACAAATTATCAAACCAAATGACATTTCATTTAGTTAGTAAGATATCAAATAGTTCTATCTCAATTCAGTTTATGAGAAACAAACTAAAAGAGAACAAGTTTTATTATTCTATAGTCGGTAGGTATTATATAGTTCTATCCCAATTTAGTTGATACAAATGAATAAAAAAAAAAAAAAAATCATACAGTATGTTTTTAAAATATATGTTTGTTTGTTTAGACCCCTTAAAACAAATTGTTTAACCTAATATATTGGCCAAGTAGTTACTTAGGTTGATTATTCAGATCTAGGTTAAACATTAATAAATCATATCATGTAATGCAGAAAAATAAATAAAACAATGATATGATTGCCCAGGAAAACCAATGAAACCAACTGTTTCAAGGTAAAAACCTGGGGAGGATTTAACCTGACATATCTTCAAGGCAAATAGATCGACTAGAAAGAATTGAAGTCTACAAAAGATTTAACCCTAAACCTGATGTTACCTCTATTAGAACTTAATCACACGACCACGTGCAGCTCCATCTCCACGGACTCTTCTCTCTTGGATTTGTAGCACACAAGCTCCCACGCATATGACTTTGAGATCTCACTCAAAGGTTTAGCAACACAAACTCTCTAGTTTGTGACTTCAAGACCACCCTTGAAGGTTTAAATCATCAACAGTTGTTGATCTTGTTGCAGCAACTTGTTAAGATATATGTCCTTAAATCCTATTGTATGATGCTATATATGACATTATGTATGACATTATGTTGTGATTAATAAAGTTGTTTTATTATTATCTAAAATAATGGTAACCTGAATACTTGGACATTATCATATAGTCCATGAGATGCATAGTATATGATTTATGTGATTTAGTCACATAAGATATAAGTCACAAGTTCTTTGTAAGCTCAGAATTATAATTCATAGTCGGTGATGAAATTGGGCATTTCATCTGTGAAGACTATAACATATCAACTAAGATGATTTGTCTTGATAATGGAAGTGGAGACTTTTAGTTGATATGTTTTAAGTGTTAAGAAATATTGAACTGGACCGTTGTGAGATTTATTATTCTCCTAACGACTGTCAAATGAATAATAAATCTCACGACTTCTATTTACATCAACTCTTAATCCTAAGAGAATAATGAACTTGATCATGAGGTGTAGGTTGCTTTGATATATCAGGAGTGAGATCTAAAGTAACGATCAAAACCTCAGTATGTTGGGCAGCCACATTTAGTATTGAGGGAACATATATTCTCAAGATAGAATTCATAGTCTCTTAACGAAGATATAAAATATTCCTCTGAGATAAGTTTAATGGGTTCGGTTATTCGGAGTGTTAGGCCTAACCACTTTAGTAAGGAGTTACTAAAGTATATATTTATGAAATTGGATTTCATAAATATATGACGAATAACTTAAAGGATTAAACCGAGTACTTAAGGATTAAGATGTAGTGATCTTCAAAGTGGCAATCAACATTCATGACTTTGTATTACTACGAATATTTTAATGAAAGGGTTGTATGTATAATAAAGTCTTGTGATATAATTTATTAGTAAGGCCTAGAGTGCAATTATATTTATATAATGGTATTAAATATAATTAATGGTAATTTTGGGCTTGTCAAGAGTTGACAAGAAAGCCCAAAACCCATTGGAGCTAGTGTTTTATTTGTTCCCTTTTGGTCCCACTCCAAGCCACATGCTAAAGCCACCAATTAGAATGGCCCAAAAGGCTAGTCCAATTAGATAATCAGTTATAAAGAGAGAAACATATAGAATTTTGTAAGAGAATAAAATGGTTCGTATGTGAGTGTAAGACACTCTATTATTCTCCCCTGGACACATACGTACAAACTAATTGAGAGACCACAATTCTTGGGCACAAGTGGAATTGGAGTGAAGATTAAAAGTGTTCTCAAGTACTTCTAATCTTTGGTTTTGAATTTCACTGCACCTAGGTACACTCTCTTGTTCTTATATTCTAAAATTTACATAGTACATATTATTAATTGCGAATGAAGTAGATCTGTTAATTTTCTGCTGCATATGTTTTGTATGCGATAAAAACATGTGTTTTTCCAACACAACTTTAGATCTACCATTTCTAATGATATGAGAATGATTTTTAGAAGTGACTTTGAAAAGAGAAGGCACAACACCTTTTAGATCTCATAATAGCACCTCCAAAGTCTCTACAAAATGTGTAGATCTGTTAATTTTCCGCTGCATATGTTTTGTATGCAATACAAACATGTGTTTTTCCAACACAACTTTAGATCTACCAATTCTAATGATATGAGAATGATTTTTAGTAGTGACTTTGAAAAGAGAAGGCACAACACCTTTTAGATCTCATAATAGCACCTCTAAAGTCTCTACAAAATGTGTCGTGCCTTAAGGTTTCCTTTAAATGCTATGTGAAATAGATTTGAAACCCTAATTTCATAATGGGCTTATGGACTCTTGGGCTGAAATTAAAATCTACAAAATTCGCATCTCAATCGATTGAACCATAGTCTCAATTGGTCTAGAATGTTTCAAATTCTTCTTTTTGCAACTTCCTTTTTCTTGTATTCTGACTTGCAGCACTTGAGCATTGTCTAATAAATTCTATAGACTCTAAGATCTGTACCTAGACAAGTTTGTGCTCAAGGTTTACCAATCGTTCTAAGCTTTTAGAACCTAACAATATATATTAAATATAGGTGGGTCAAGTCAAGTTAGGCAGAACTATAGATTTGTTGATTCACACCTAACCCGTCCCATTGTAAAAATAAATAAATAAAATAAACTTGACAATCCAACCCAACCCTCCAACCCAACCCACCAACCCTTTAAAACCAACTTGATCCAATAAACAGACCTAATTTAGCAGGTTGCATTAGATCGGGTCAGATTTGGTGGATTTTTAGGTTGGCTACACACCCCTAGTCAAGACAAAATAATTAGTGCAAACATTAATCAAGCATATTTATTGCAAGAAATTTAAGACCTAAGTCTAGAAAAATTAATTTTCAAGTACATTTCATGAGTCAAAATATTTAATGAGCAATTATGTTTAATTATTAACATTAACTTCACATATTTATTATATCTTCTGTTAATGAGTGCTGAAAAAAAAAATTGACCTTTCCTGGAATTTAATGAAATTACATTCACCTCACATTTATTTCCAATTGTACCAACTACAAAGATCTTCATTGATTTTCAAAGTAAATTACAATAACTACCCTACAACTTAACTGTATTAAATCCATTAATTGAATTCAAAAAATAATTCTAATATTTTATATATTTCCACTTTTATCCTCATTTCTAAATGAAATTCTCATTCACTTAGAACACATTTGATACACTGAATGTGGATTACAACAGGAATCGTAATCTTTATTACTGGAAATAAAATGTGTTATAATGGAATAACTAAACCTATTCATTAGTTTGGTAGATTCTCAAAAAAAAAAAAAAAAAAGGTTCATTAGTTTGGTTGTAATTTGTAATATTAGAATAAAACTTAAGATTTATTTTAGGAAATATTTCACTCATACAATTATATTTCCTAGAAAATAATATATTTTAAATTTGAGAGAGATTAGTTATTTTTTATGATTTTTTATTTCCATAATTATTATGTGGATATGAAAAGTTTGTTTATTTAGAAATATATTAATTTTAGAAATTATTATACATACTAAAGAATAGATATTACAACTCTTTTAGAGAGGAATAGTTATTCCTCATTTTAAAGGATTGCTATTCATAAGGAATGACTATTTCCTACAACAAAATTATTGTCAAACTATTGAATAGCTACACCACATAAATAACTATTACATTACAGTGTATATTATACTATACCAAACATGCCCTTATATATAATTGATGGGTTAAAAAACATATATACCAAGACATTTTAAGCAAGTATATTTCATGCTAGAAATTTAAATGTGTATTTGTTAATGTAAGACAAATTAATTAATGAAAATATTAAACAAGCATATTTATTGCAAGAAATTTGAAATTAAAGACTAAAAAATTAATTTTAAGATATATTTAATGAGTCAAGACATTTATTAAGCAATAATTTTTACTTATTGACATTAAATTCACATAATTATTATATCTTTTGTTAATGAATTCTGACAACAAAAAGTGAAAATTGTGCAATGACCTCTCTAGAGGTTTACTGAAATTACATTGATCTCTCCATTATTTCCAATTGTATAAAAACCTTCCTTGCTTTTCAAAATAACTGACCATCACTCTCATGTTGCTTAACACTATTAAAATGCATTAATTGATTTGAAAAAATAATTTAGAAAATTTGTATATTTTCATCCTTATCCTCATTTCTAAATGAAATTCCCATTTTCTTATCTATAATTGATGGGTGAATAAGTATAAAGATAATTTCTTCTAATCAAAAGTCAATGATAAACAAATATATTTTTAAAAAATGTCATAAAATCATTATTTCTAATATTCAAAATTGCCAATCAAAGAAATATAAGATTCCCTCCATGAACATTCCTCTCAAGAATATCATCAAAAATCTCACGGTCGAGTACTATTTCTTTCTACATAAAGAAATTGAGTCTAGGAGGCTGGATTGCTCGAAAGTTACTCAGCAGAACTTGGGAGTTCATTCTTATTCTCCACTGTCAACAATATTACAATAGTCTGTTTGATATGCTAAAATTAGTTGTTAAAGTCGAGAAGGTATTTGGTATCAAATAATGCCATGTCAGCAGTATCAAAATCCAATAAGTATGAGACATGTTAGCAAAAAATAACTACCTTACTAATAAATGAAAGACATATGTTAGTGGGTAGTTATTTTTGCACATATATCTCTCATTTATTGGATTTTGATATGGATGACATGGTATTATTTAATACAAAATACTTTTTCGTTAAAGTCAACTTTAACTTGCCCAACACACTAAAAGAAGGGGTCACTTTCCTTCCCAAGATACTAATCACAATGAGGATGCTCATCTCCTATATATGGGTAAAATGTATGCTTTCTTCCTCACCATTTATCAATCCACCAAATCCATTGCTAGAAAACTCTCTTTGGTCTGTAAACAATGGCTTTAATAAAGCGAAAAAAAACTTATCGCAATCATGCTTTCTTCCTCACCATTTATCAGTTTCCTTACTTATTATTATCATAAAAATATTTCATTTTGTGGTTGATTCTTATGCATGCAGTTGCATCCGATTGAGCCTTTTCAACAGTTGTAGGAATAGAAGGGTAACTCAAAAATGTAATATGTTTTTAAAATGTATATTACATATAGGCGGGTCGAGTCAAGTTAGGTGAAATTATGAATCTGTTGACTCACACTTAACTCAACCCACTTACTAAAAAAAATAAAAATAAAAAACTTGACAATCCAACCCAATCCACCAACCCTTAAAAACCAACCTGATCCAATAAACAGACCTAATTTGGTAGGTTGGATTAGATTGGGTCGGATTTAACGAATTTTTAGGTTGGCTACTTAACTCTAATCAAGACATTTTTGAGCAAGTATATTTCGTGCTAGAAATTTCACTATGTGTATTTATTAATGTAAGACAAAAGAATTAATGTAAATATTAATCGAGCATATTTATAGAAAGAAATTTAAAATCTAAGCCTAGAAAAATTAATTTTCAAGTAGATGTAATGAGTCAAGATATTTAATGAGAAATTATGTTTAATTATTGACATTTACTTCACATATTTATTATATCTTATGTTAATGAGTTCTAGAAAAAAATTGACCTTTCCTGAAATTTAATGAAATTACATTCACCTCGCCTTTATTTCCAATTGTACCAACAACAAAGTTCTTCCTTGATTTTCAAAACAGATTACAATAACTCTCTTGTAGCTTAACAGTATTAAAATCCATTAATTGAATTCAAAAAATAATTATGATATTTTTTATATTTCTACTTTTATCCTCATTTCTTAATAAAATTCTCATTTGCTTAGAACACGTTTGGTACACTAAATGTGGATTACAACCGGAATCGTAATCTTTATTACTAGAAATAAAATGTATTATAATGGAATAACTAAACTTAGGTTGTAATATTGGAATAAAACTTAAGATCTATTTTTGGAAATATCTCACTCATACAATTATATTTCCTATAAAATAATATATTTTAAATTTAAGCGAGATGAGTTATTTTTTGATGATTTTTTATATCCATAATTGTTAAGTGAATATGGAAATTTTGTTTATTTGAAAATATATTAACGTTAGAAATTATTACACCTACTAGGGAATAAATATTACAACTCTTTTAAAGAGGAATATTTATTTCTCATTTTAAAGAATAGTTATTTATAAGAAATTACTATTACCTAGAACAAAATTATAATAAAACTATTGAATAGATAAACCATAGGAATAGTTATTACATCAAAATGCCTATTACAGTTTACCAAACATGGTCTTATATATAATTGATGGGTTAAAAAACATATATACCAAGACATTTTTAAGCAAGTATATTTCATGCTAGAAATTTAAATGTGTACTTGTAAATTTAAGACAAATTAATTAATGCAAATATTAAACATGCATATTTATATTAAGAAATTTGAAATTAAAGACTAGAAAAAATTAATTTTAAGATATATTTAATGAGTCAAGACATTTATAAGAAATTATTTTTACTTATTGACATTAAATTCACATAATTATTATATCTTTTGTTAATTGTTAATGAGTGCTAAACAAAATGTGAAATTTTTGCAATGACCTCTCTAGAGTCTAGAGGTTTACTAAAATTACATTGACCCCTCCATTCTTTCCAATTGTACAAAAACCTTCCTTGCTTTTCAAAATAACTTAAAATCACCCTCATGTAGCTTAACACTATTAAAATACATTAATTGATTTGAAAAACTAATTAATAAAATTTGGATATTTTCATTTTTATCCTCATTTCTAATTGAAGTTCCCATTTTCTTATCTATAATTGATGGGTTAAGAAGTATAAAGATGATTTCTTCTAATCAAAAGTCAATGATAAGCAAATATATATTTTTAAAATGTCATGAAATCATTATTGCTAATATTCAAAATTGCCAATCAAAGAAATATAAGATTCCCCGCCGTGAACAATACTCTCAAGAATATCATAAAAAACCTTACCGTGGAGTACTATTTTTTTCTACATAAAGAAATTGAGCCCAATTGTTGCAAGGTAAGTAAAGGTAGGTCATGCATTGATATGAACATGCATCTTCTGTGATGAATATGTTTGTATGATGTTTGGTTTTAAGTATGGATGTTTATATGATCTTAGGATTGCCATGATTAAGTTGTTGTCTTGATTTATTGCTGCCTTTGTTTGAGATGAATGGTATGATAGGGTTTCACATGCTAGGGTTTTTTTTTTTTTTTTTTTTTTTTTAAATGTGCGTATGGTTTTGGCTCTCTTTTGTTTAAGGGTAGATATGTTAGTGTTTTGGGATTAATGATGCCATGATTGTATGCTTATATGTATACTAGTATGTGTGTGAGTTTAGGGCATAAGTATTGAACGTGATTTTATCAAGGTTAAGATGTAAGATACAATGATGGGAGGCCAACCTTAGGGTTGGGCAATCTTGGTGCCTAACACCTTCCCAAGAACATACCTAAACTCTGAACCCATATATCCAGTAGTAAGATCAATGGTCCTTCCTCGAAAGGACGCTATATATATATATATATATGGTTCTTAGACCATTGCAAAAACTAGGTGGTGACTCCAAAACTCCCTTGTGTCCACAGTGGCGACTCCATTGAGGATGGTGAGTTTAATTCCTATGTGTATTATTTCTTAACCTTGATAAAAAAGAAAAAAAGAAAAAAAAAGAAAACAATAATAAATAATAAAAAAACTATTTCAATACTTGTTTGCACACACATCACTTGGTTTCTTTTATCCCTTAACCATGGTTGGTGATGAGTGGGAAGATGGAAGGCTCCATTCGGGCCCAAATCTTCTGGAGTTCATCCCACCAACTCACAATCGGTGCCATCGCCTATAATGGGCTTTGAGTACGTTAAAGGTTTGCTACCAATCCACTATGGGGTCCACTTAGGCCCTCGGTTGGAATCATAGTCTACCTAGTTGTGAGTGACCTACTTATCTATCCTTTTAGCCTTAGGGAGCTTACCCACACTAGCGAGATCCTAGACCCCATCACGAAGGATACCCATTATATCTCTTGTTTGTTCAACCATATATCATGTGTTCACCTAATTCTAAAGAGCAAATAAAAGATGTAAAAATGGGAGGGATGGTCTTAAAGTTATGGTATACCCTAAGATGTTATGGGATAAAAGAAAAGAAGTTCTCACATATAAGAGGCTTGTCCCTAAATCCAAAGGTTTATCTTAACTTGAAAGGTTCATAAGACCATAGCGTAATTGCTATCATAGGCCCAAGTGGAAAAAGCCCTTTCAAAAAATAAGACTTTGGGCCTAAGGTAACAAATATGCTATGGACCTAGCATCCAAAATCCTACAAAGCCAACATAAGCTTCCCAAATATTGGGCCGCCTTGTTGGGTGCCTAGGCCCAAGATGATGAGAATTTCATGGACTTTGAGAGGAAAGTTACAATATATTTTAGCTAAAGGGCTATTTCAAAAAAAATGGTGAAATAATGAATAAGAATGAAAAGCCCAAAGGTGAAGAATACATTGTAAGCCCATGTTTGAAACAAAGGGTTGAAAATTTCTAAGTGCATTCTAATAAAAGCCCATGAGAGTAAGATAAGAACTTAATTGTAAATGGACCAAAACCCAATGAAACAAGGAGTAAAAATCCATGAGAGGAACGGGAGTGATATTGTAATTAGGCCTTCATTAAATGAACCTAAAAAATTTCTAAGGACATCTAAAAAGTTAAAAGACCTTTAATTGGGACATGAACTTAATGAAAATGGGGTATCTTTTCAAGCATCATTGTACCGTCAAAGTCAAGAAAACACGTCCCCACTCCCATTTGGATTCGTAAGAAAGGAAAGCGCTTGATCAAGATTGAGGACACACACCAAGAAGAGGAAGAGACCACCAAAGAAACAATGACTATCTCCGTGGAAGACTCAATGGCACAAAAGATCCTTACGGCTTTGGATGAACATGGAAAGGCCCTTAAGAAAATTAGGGGGGGCATCTCATTAGGTTGGAGGAATCTAAGCTCAAGAAGCCTTCACATGTGGAAATCCATGATGATGAGGAGGAAGAAGAAAATGTAACTCGCCTTCCGCAAGGCACAAGGGATGGATGATTACCTCTATAACATGGGGGGAGTGAGTTCAAAGGCTCCTATTGCATTGCCTCCAAAGTTCAAAATTTCCAATGCAGAAAAGTTTGATAGGATTGGAGATCCGAAGCAACACATAAGAAGATATCTAAGCATCGCTGAAATGAAAGGGCTAGATGAGAAGCAAACTTTGCATGCATTTCCCCTTTCACTCATGGGAGGTGCATCAAGGTTGTATTATAGCCTTGATCAAAGAAAAACTAAGGTGTGGAATGAACTAGTGGAGTTGTTTGTGGACCAATTCATCTTCAATACCATGATTGATGTGACTCTAAGGGATTTGGAGACTACCAAACAAGGTGTAGAGGAGACATTTTCCGAATACATGACTAGGTGGAAGACCAAGGCGTCTAGAATGGTCAATAGGCCAAATGAGAAGGACCAAATCAACATGATTATCAAGAACTTGCTTCCGGCTTATAATAGTAGGTTTTTGTCATTGCCTATTAGCTCATTTGGAGAACTATGTGATTGTGGGACAAGAATTGAAGATGCTATCAACAATGGGCAATTGGAGAAAGGTGAAAGTAAGCCTCTAACCAAGAAAACATATGGAGGGGGAACCACCACTAAAGCACCTAATCTGGTAAATGTGAGTGCCATCATACCCCAACAAACACTAGCCTACCCAAAGAAAGCTCACCGAGAATTCTCTGACTTAGGAATGACCCTCACCTAAGCGTATGAAAATCTATCCTCCAAAGGAGTCATCAAACCTTTAGACCCTACACCCATGCCTAATCCTATACCTTCCACTTGGAATCTCAATGAATATTGCCACTACCACCAAAAATCCAACCACAAGACCGATAATTGCTTTTGCCTCAAACACGAAATACAAGACCTCATAGATAATGGAACCTTCCTAAATCCCAACATCATCACCAAACCCAACATTAAAGAGAACCCTTTGCCTGATTACCATAAGGCTCCTCCTCCATATCAAAATTGGGTGCAAATAGATGAGATTGAATGGGATTGCTCAAAGTTGATAGAAGTTACAAATGTCAATATCAATGCCGTGGAAGTCCAAGGAGTATGGGATGAGAAAGATGAAATCTTAAAGGAAGCGATAGTGGTGTGGGGAATACTTCCTAAAGGAGTGACAGAATTAAAGAAAATGATCATGGAGGACAAAGTAGCAAATATCACTAGGAGTGGGAAGCACTACAAACCATCCTTTTTGGAAAAGGATCATCCTGGTAGAGATTTAGGGGAGGGGTCCAAGACCATAGAACCTAAAGGAAAAGAAGACAAAGAAGAAGAAGAAGATAGAATCTTAGCAATTGAAGAAGACCCAACCTCATGTGTCCATATGGGGCTTACTCATGGCCTCTCAAAAGCATCGTAAGGCTTTCTTAGATGCCTTGAATGGGAAAGAAGTACCTATAGAAACACCACAAGAAGTTTTGTCTCTCATGGGAGTCAAAGGTTTCTCACACCCCCTCCTTGCCTTTTCCAATGAAGATCTTCCTCCTGAAGGAGCTATTCATACTAGACCCTTGCAAATCACCATTGAATGCATGGGTGCCAAGGTTCCGGTGGCACTTATTGACAATTAGTCTGCCTTGAATATTTGTCCTTTTAAGACTACCCTCACTATTAGCCTAGATATGGAGACTATCGTCCCTTCTCCCTTGACCGTAAGGGCATATGACAACACTTCAAGGAAGGTCATGGGTACTTTTAAGGCTCCTTGCAAGATTGGGCCAATAGAAACCATTGTGGAGTTTCATGTCATGGACATCACCCCAAATTACAACCTTCTCTTGGGAAGAACTTGGCTTCACCCCAATTGGGAAATCCCCTTCTCACTACACCAAAAGATGAAGATCCCATGGAAAGGAGGGATTTCCATAGTGCTTGGAGATGGTGAAATTCTAGCACCGGTTTGTGGACTCAAGGAAAGAGGAAGTGAGCTTCAAATGAGTGGCTTTGAGTTCGTAAACATGGCTGACTATGGGTTGAAGGATGAAAGGTATGCTGCCAACTTGTTCCCATATTGTAGCCATAAGGTGATTGTAATGATGAAGAACATAGGATACATGCCTGGTATGGGCCTTGGAAAATAAGGAAAAAGGGTATTCGAGTTCCCCAATGTCAAGACTCAAGTGACTAGGGAAGGTTTATGATTCTTTGAAGGCTGTGACAAAATCAAGAATAACCTTGGCACCCTCAATGGAAACTTTGTGAAGGAAGGGGAAAACTTCCCTTATTGTGGCTTCCTCGAACCTTGGGTAGGTAAGGATGGAAAGGTGTATCTGGGTTGGGAAATGTTCTTTAATGAAAAACTCACCTTTAAGGAGAAGCCTACTATGGTGATCAAAGAAATACAAGAAGAGGCCAATTAGGTGAACTACATGGATGCTGGAGCAATGAAGACCATGATGAAGACGAGTGGGGACGTGTTCGCCATCACCAATGAAGAGGCAAGTGATCTTTTCAAATTCACCATGCCTATTGTAGGGCCCATTAATAATTGGACTTGGGTTGGGTTTTTTGAAAACATGGGGGAAAATTTTTGTAATAAGTTCCAATGTACTTTTCAATACTTTCAATAAGATGAATTCTGATTTGGCTTATTTTGATGTTTCCCATAACATTTAAATTATGCACTTAAATGATTCAAATGAATTTTAAAATGAAATTAATAAACAATTGGAAAAGAAAATTGAACCTATGGAACCAACTCTTGAAACTATTAATTTGGGCAATAATGAGAATCCATGCTTAATTAAAATTGGCTCAACTCTAAATGAAAAAGAAAGAAAAGATCTTCAAGAACTCCTCATAGAATTTCAAGAGGTGTTTGCATGGTCCTATGAAGATATACCCGGAATTGACCCCGAGATAGCTCAACATCACATTGACACTTATGATCACATGTACCCGTCAAACAAAAGTTGAGACGAATGAGGACTGAATGGCTCTTAAAAATCAAGGAGGAAGTCACTAAGCAATTAAAGGTAGGGTTCATCATACCCGTACAATAAGCCGAATGGGTAGCCAATGTCGTGCCCGTACCTAAGAAGGATAGGAAGGTGAGGATGTGTATGGATTTTAGGGACTTGAACAAGGCATGCCCTTAGGATGACTTTCCTCTCTCTCATATTGATGTCTTGGTGGATAACATGGTAGGAAGTGCCTTGATGTCTTTCATGGATGGTTTCTCGGGGTACAACCAAATCAAGATGGCTCCCAAAGATATGACCAAAACCACTTTCACTACCAAATGGGGAATCTATTATTACACAGTGATGCCATTTGGCCTCAAGAATGCTGGGGCAACCTACCAAAGGATGGCTACAGCCTTGTTACATGATATGATGCATAATGAAGTGGAGGTGTATGTCGATGATATGATAGTGAAATCCAAGGATAGAGAAAGCTACACCGTAAATTTGAGGAAGTTCTTTGAGAGGATTAAAAAGTATAGGCTAAGATTGAACCCACAAAAGTGTACATTCAGAGTAATCACCGGAAAATTGCTAGGCTTCCTAGTAAGTGATAAAGGGATAGAAGTTGATCTATCCAAGATCAAAGCCATATTGGAGATGCTTCCACCCAGAAGTGAGAAAAAGATAAGGGGTTTCTTGGATCGATTACAATACATTAGTCGATTCATTACCAAGCTCACCTCCACTTGTGAGCCCATCTTCAAACTCTTAAGGAAAAATGAACCACATACTTGGAATGATGAGTACCAAAGGGCCTTTGAACTTATAAAGGAATATCTCCTCCACCCTCCTATCCTAGTGCTTCCACAACATGGAAAACCCGTACTCCTATACATCTCTATCATAGGGGACGCGGTTGGAAGTATGCTTACACAAGAAGACGATGACAAGAATGAGAGGGCCACATACTAGTTAAGCAAAAGGTTCCATGATTATGAGACTAGGTACACTCCCATAGAAAAGTCATGCTTTGCACTTGTTTGGGTTGTACAGAAGTTGAGACATCATTTTACCTTTCCAAATATGAGTGGTGGCAAGAAGGGACCCGTTAAAGTATCTCTTTTGAGAAGCCTGCTTTAAGTGGAAGATTGTCAAGATGGTTAATCTTATTGGCGAAATTCAATTTGAAGTATGTGGCTAGAAAAACTATCAAAGGGAGCATCATGTCAAATTTTTGTGCCGAGAATCCTGTAGAGGGGGAAGATGGTAGAGAAGACTTTTTGGATGAGGACATTTTGGACGTTGAGTTAGGGACATGGAAGATGTACTTTGACGAAGCTGTAAACCAATATGGGAATGGGATAGGAATACTCTTGATCACTCCCGAGGGATCTCACATACCTTTGGCAATCAAGTTGAACTTTGGAGCAACTAATAACATGGCTGAATATGAGGCTTGTATTGCCGAGATGGAAGCTCTTCAAGAGTTAAGGGTAAACGAGGCCGAAGTCTTTGGAGATTCAACCTTGGTTATAGCCTAAGCACAAAATTTTTGGAAGTTGAAGGAGGAACACTTGAAGACTTATCAACAATACTTGGAGGACTTGACCAAGACCTTTGACAAGATTGAGTACACAATCATTCCTAGGGCTCATTATCAATTTGTGGATGCTTTAGCTACCTTAGCCTCCATGGTTGAAATACCCAAGGGAGTATGGACATGATCCTTGGAGATTGAGCAAAGTTATGAGGAAGTGCACATAGGGAAAACCGAAGCTTCAGTAATGACCATAGAGGAAGGAGAAGTTTTGTGGTACTATGACATCGTGAAATTCTTGGAACTAGAGGCATATTCGGATGGTGCCAACAAGAGAGAACGTCATTTCTTTAGGATGATGGCAATACAATATATCCTATGTGGAGGACAACTCTATAGAAAATCCTACGATGGTATACACCTTCGTTGCTTGAAGAAGGAAGAAGCAGAGAAGGTAATGGAAGAAGTACATCAAGGGATTTGTGGCCCTCATATAAATGGGAGAATGTTAGCCAAGAAAATTATAAGGATGGGGTGCTATTGGAATACAATTGTGTGGACTATGTGAAGAGTTGCCATGATTGTCAAACATACACCAACTTGAACCTTGTATCGCCTAGTGAGTTGTATAGCATGACTTCTCCATGGCCATTCTTGGTTTGGGGCATATATGTGGTCGGAAGGATAGCCCCCAAGGCTTTAAATGGGCATGAATACATCCTAGTGGCAATCGACTATTTCACCAAGTGGGTGGAAGTAGCCTCGTACTCTATATTGAAGGCTAAGCATGTGGCTCGGTTCTTAGAAAACAACATCATATGTCGGTTCGGGGTGCCTCAAAAGATCATCTCTGATAACGGTTCCCACTTTGAGGGTGAAGTTCGGAGAATTATGGAAGAATATAGCATTGAGCATTACCAGTCTTCACCATATCAACCACAAGCTAATGGGGCCATAGAAGCAGCTAATAAGAATGTGAAGAACAACCTAACCAAGATGGTAGTGACATACAAAGATTGGGAGCTTCGGTTTTCCTTATGGGGTTATAGAACTTCTATCCACGCATCGACTTGGGCAACGCCTTACTCTTTGGTTATGGTAGTGAGGTGGTGCTTCCTATTAAAGTGGAGATACAATCTTTGAGGGTATTGGTGGAAACTAAGGTCCTAGAAGAATATTGGGCTAAGGCAAGATATGAACAAATGGCTTTGATAGATGAGAAGAAGGCTAGGGCACAATATCATGCACAGGGTACCAAAAAAGGATTGCTAAAGCATTCAACAAGAAAGTGAAACCGAGAAACCTTAAAGAAGGGGACTTGGTCCTAAAGGTGCTTAAAGATGAGACTTTTGATCCAAGAGGAAAGATGAAGCCAAGGTGGTCTGGGCCTTTTATCATTAAGAAGATCATGTCTGGAGGTGTTAAAAGAATCACAGATTTAGATGGGCAAGAGATGCTTTGCCCAATTAACATGGATAGACTCCAGAAATACAACATTTAAAAAAAAAAAAAAAAAGCATACTAGGTTGAAAACCCGAAAAGGAAGCCTAGGCAAAAATTAAGGCAAAAGAATCCCGCTAGATTGAAAACCCAAAAGGACAGTCTAGGCAAAAGTTAGGGGAAAAGACCATGGGCATGGCAAAAATTCCCAAAGGTACGTCATGGGCAAAAATTACATGGCAAAAGAAAAAGAAAAGAAAAAGAAAACAAAGGAATGAGATGACAATAAGCAAAGATAATAAAAAGTGATTCTCTTATTGCTCAAATCAAAAGATAACAAGATTGTTTTCATAGGGGATTTGGAGCACTCCAATCCTTTATTAAATTCAAAAACAAAAACATGAGAATCATAAAGTGCAAAAAAAGTAAAATATAGGGCATTTCAAGGTGGTCACTCAACCCTCCTTCCTTTCTTGCTAGTCTTCATGCAAGCTTTCTCCTCCCTCAAAATCCACTTCATGTCATCCTTCAACCATTGCTTATACCTCGTAGTGCTATAGATGTATTAAGGAGGAGCAATGCCTTTAGTCACTCTATGGCACAGCCAAGCCTCACAAAGCCTACCCAAGATCCTATCAGTAAGCACCACGGTGTGGAAGACACCTTTACCACTAGGAGCTCCTTGACGCTCTCCAAATTGCGTTGAGATACGACAAGTGGAGTAGTATGAGCAGTAACCAAGTCCAACTAAAGGCACACAGTAGTCCTTGTAGCAACGGTGAACTATGCTTGAGATGTTTCACCACTCCACAACCCATTGAATGTTGGTCTCCTTGATGCGACCTATAAGCTCCATGTACACCTCAAAGCTCGTGTCATTTTGATGAAGCCGACGGTCCCTAAAATTCCTAGGGAGGTATGTGCTGAGGGGTACGGTAGGAGGTTGAAGTAATTAAAACCTCTTTTATAGCCATATCTGGAAAAAGAAAATGATAATGAAAGATGATATAAGGTGCCTCGATGGGTTGAAAACCGAAAGGCAATCCATGCAAAATTAGAGGAATCCCGCTAGGTTGAGAACCTAGGCAAAAGTTAGGGATTATACCTAAAGAAGAAGAGTACTTCCCGCAAAAAAGCTTGCTTCCTTCCTATGAAAGGCATCCATACCATTAAGGGTTTCCGCTAAGATCAAGCCCACCGGGTTACCTCTTTTTAGCTCATAGACCGCCATGCACCTCCAAAGGTCCACACAATATGACCTTTGGACCAAAAAGTACCTTGCAAGAGCACATAAGCAAAAGGCACGAAGAAAGTATGAACGTGGTCTCTCACCCACGGGAGGGGCTGAGTCGGAAAAAATGTGCAAAAACCAAGCTAAGGTTGAGTTTGCCAAAGATGCACCACCATTGGCCGTAGCAAGAGGGACGCCCAACACAACTTACAGCAAGAAGGGGAGATCCCCACCCATGGTAAGGAAGAGGAGATCTTCAATCTCTGGTTCACCCATAATGGCTCCAAATTCTTCAATAGTAGGGCATAGTTCTACTCCATTGAAGTGGATAACATGCTTAGTAGGGACCCAATGGTTGGCAGCGACATGAAGCAAAGGCTCATCCACCTTTATTTGATGGCATGGAAAGACACAAGAAAAACCATAGGGAGCGATGGAATCCTTGAAATCAGGACCAAGCCTCCTAATCCATGCCAAGACATTGAGTGGAGAGTTTTCTGGTATTAGGGGACCTCAAAAAAGTGCTCTCTGAGTTGAAAATATGTTGGTGAGGGTTTTGGGACCCAAAAGGCTAATTTTATACTTAATTAGGGTGGTTAGGGTTTCTTCTGATTTGCGGCCCACGTACGCAAGCTCAACCTTGCGTATGTGAAGTCAAAGTTGCGTACGCAGGCCCATCCCCACGTATGCACAACGCTTGGTAGAAGCCCATTCTCCCTTATTTTAAGGATGTTTTTTTTCACTCCAAGGCATCCCTAGGGTTCCTACGACCTAAAGGATCATTCAAGGCATATTCCAAGTATAAGATTTCAAGCATCAAAGAATCAATGTTGTATAGAAACATACAATTAACCATATATCTTGTAAAATAAGTACTAGTCCCAATTGAAAGCATAAATGTAAAAAAGATGTTCTTAAGTACAACCCTTTCTCTCAAACTGAATTCAAATGTTTGCTAAAGGCAATAAAAAAATAAAAGCAAAAAAGAAAGAAAGATGTGTGTTGTACGCCTATGTGTCTTCATTGCAAGTAATCAATGGTGTCGCCTCTTCCTTGGTTGGTAGCTAGGAGTTGTCTTCGAATCCTCCTCATCACCACCATCATCATTATCATCACCACCACCACCACTACCCAGGTAGGCTACCCCTCTAGGATCGTACAAGCTCCTTGAATAGTTGGTCACCTCTAGCTTGAGATTCCCAGCCAACCATACCAACTCCTCATGCTCTTGGATGATGGGCTGCAATTCAAAGAAAGAAGGATTAGTGACCAAAAAAATGAGAGATAGCAAAAAGAACAAAGGGAAAGAAGTACTCACCACCCGGGTGTTTGGAGGAAAAGGGTAGCCCATAACATTGGGATCACGGGGCACAATGCATCCTGAGCAAAGCCATCAGGGCCGTAAGTGTAGACAATCTAAGGGAGATGTGGAGGATCAATTAGCTCACCGGCAACAGGCTCCTCCTGCTATAATTTTTCCACTATTGAAAGCCATGACAAACAAGGTAAAGGAAAAGGAAAAGAAGAAGAAGAGATTGAGCATATACCTAAGCAATAAGGAAAGGCATGAGGCGGGTGATGTTGAATTCCTCATAATCCAAACCATCAATGAGCTGCCCGGCATAGGGAATGCCACTCCCCCACAAGTTGTACTCAACATCGGTCATGGAGTGTGGGGCAAGCATGAACTCCGGAGGATCCATCGGAATCTGTGGGTCATCTCTACACACCAACTAACACCGTACCCTCTCCACCAAGTAGAGTGCCTTCAAGCCCGCTCCTTCAAAAGACCGGGTAATCTCCGAAGCAATGATGGCAGCAGCTTCCAAATCCGGAGAAGCAGGAAGGGGCTATCTGACCCATGGAGTTCAGTTAACCTATAATGATACAGGATTAAAAGAAGAGTATCCTAGGGGAAATGCATAAAGAAGCATGAAAATTGGACTCTTAAGCTTACCTCATCCGAAGTTAACCTAGTAAGGTGGGCCCTTACTCAAGAGAATTCCTTTAAACTTAGATCGATGCCCGGAGTTATGAGGCCATACCTAACAATCTACCATGGCAAAAGGAAGCACAAGCCACAAGTTAGATGCAAGATGACAATTTGCAAGACTATAAGCTACAAATGGAAATACAAGAAATGGAAAGAGAACTAACCTCAAGGAGCTTCCAAGGCCCCACAAGCTACCACAAGGTGCCCCGGCTAAAAGTGTCGAGGGTAAAGTAAAGATAGGCAAGACATGCCTGCCCCTAGTTGACCCTCCGTGCCTCTGCAAAGTCTTGAAAGAGGGTCGACCACCTTAAGGACACCATTTGTGCACCATTAGTGAAGAGATAAGCTCCCAACAAGTGTAAAAGAAAGGCCCTAGCCATTCGAACGTGCTCCTCTGTAGTCCTTTGTGGGAGAAGCAAGTAATCTAACACCAAGTCAAAGTAGCGGATGGTCTCAATGGAGTACTTCCTCCCCAACATGTCAAGACCCAGCTAGATGCCTGACACATCGTCCAAACTAATGATGGCCCTTTCGAAGCTAAGGCCGGCCATATGGTAAAAGTCATAGGAAGTCACCGTCATCCCCCGCTCAACGATATGGAAGGTATGAGCAGTATCCCACTACCTCTCAATAAAACATTGCACCAAGGTAGCACTTACAGACCTTTCTAGTAGAAGACCAAGGATAGGCTCGAAGCCCGCTATGGACAAAAGGGGTCTTTAGAGTCACCACGTAGTTTTTGCAATGGTCTAGGAACCATAAATATAGTGTCCTTTTCGAGAAAGGACCTTTGATCTTACTACCAGAGTATGGGTTTAGAGTTTAGGTATGTTCTTGGGAAAGTGTTAGGCACCCAAGATCACCCAACTATAAAGTTGGCCTCCCATCATTGTGTCTTAATCTTAACCTTATTAAAAACAATTCAACACTCGTATCCTAACCCATGCATGCATCTAACATACAATATGGTATCATTCATCCCAAAACACATATCTATCCATAAAGCAAAGCAGAAAAAAAAAAAAAAAAAAAAAAAAAAAAAACCCTAGCATTCATCTAATCATGGCATCAAGGCAATCATCACATCACAAACCCTAATCATACATCTAAGCATGCTCCATCATATCATACCAAGGTAACAAAATAGTCATGGTGGGCAGACAGAGATTCATCACATGTTTTTCAATATATTTAGACATGAAATCACACATGAAACAAGACATGTTTATCATATCACCAATGCATGAATCATTTCCAATGCATGGCTTACCCTTTACTTACCTTATAGCAACTCAGCGGCTATGGCATTATGCATGAGCATGTGAATGCATGCTCATGTCATCAAAGCAAGAAACATAAAACCCTAATCTAAGCATGTTCATGACAAACAAGCATATAAGACAGAGACTCGGATACATATGAGCATAAGAAAGGGATTTAAAAAGAGACAAATCATGTAAAACAAAAAAACCAAACAACCTAAGAAATCTAAAATAGAGTTTCTGGGCAAGCACCTACGCACACAGCCAGAGGCCTACATACGTATGGTTTAACCTATGTACGCATGCTCATGGCATGCGTGCGTGGACTTGTTCAATAACCCTAAACCAGAAACATATAATAGAAAACAGAGCACAAACAAAAAACCCTAATTCTAGCAACCGAACATGCTTAGAACATAAAAGAACTACAAAACTAACCTAAGTAAACATGTTATAACATCAACAAAGCAAGAAATAAGATCAAAACATGAAAAGAAAAGCAGAAAATGAAAAAAAAAAAAAAAAAAAGGTTGAAGCTTGATACCTCAAAAGGAGTTCCCAAGCTTTGATTTTGACTGTTCCCCCCAAACAAATCTATCACAGTCAATAAACACGTGATTAGTAATATTAAACTCAAAAGATTAGGGTCAGAAAAAGTCCCAATCAAATAAAATTGACTTGAGGGTGTTTTGTGAAAAACTCCTTTTCGATTTACTATTTTCTAGTGAATCTTAAGTTTTTCCTGTGGAATTTCTGTGTGTTTTGAAAATGTACCATGTAAGGCTTTTTATAGTGGAAAAAATGGGTTTGAAATGGCTCCCAGACTATGTGGGATTCATTCAAAACCTCAGCCGTTATTGCAAAAAACTTGTCTTTTCCATGCTTTTCAAACCCTAGCTGCGTACGCAGGAATGTGCCTGCGTATGCATGCTGTGGCCCACGTAGGCAGGCTGATGCCCATGTACGTGGGCCGAGGGCTACTTTGGTCTTTTATTTCCAAAAATAGGTTTTTACTCATTTAAAAGGTTATATTTTCCATTTTAACACTCCTTAAGTTAATTTGATATCTAATTAGGCTCTAAATAGGCCTTGGGCCTTAGTGTTTGAGCATCATTAGGGAACGGGAGCTCGAGTCATAAGGGGTACAAAATGCGGTGTCTACACCCGCTTCTTGGATGTAAGCCCTTGCTTTAGAAACGAGGAGGTTATACCACTCCACTACCTTATTGGTGCTTCCCTTACTAGCATAAGGGGATGAGGATTGCAAAAGAAGAAGATAACATTAGATTCTTGATTCAAGCGAACAAGTTGAAAAGTGTTGTTTACGATGCAAGAATAAAGATAAAAGAAGGATGTAGTGATGTTCAGATGCAAAAATGATGAAAAGGGGTGTTAAGATTGCATATAGAAGTGAAACAGTTGAAAGAGAAGTGAAAATGGGTAAAGTAAGGCCTCTGCCAAGCATTTCATGTACGCGGGTCAAGGCCCACATATGCGGACAAGACCCTGCATACGCAGGCCCATCCCCACGTACGCAAAGCCTCAAGAATATACTTGCGTATGCATGAGTCCAAGCTGCGTACATAGGCTCGAGCCTACACATATAGAAGCACAGACAGGAAGAGTCCTTTGACATTTCCAAGCATAGTTCATCCAAAATCAATCCTAAACATGTTCCTACCCCTCCTAACGTGTTAGGTTTTCATCTAAACCCATCCCACAGCAAAACTCAAGCATTTACATGACCAAAAACACATCAAAATGGAAGATCAAAGAGAAACTCGAAAATGAGAAAAGTTTGAAAAAATTACAGATTCAGGCATAGGGATGTGATTCTCTAGCCAGTATGTCAATGTAGGAGGCTCCATCAATCTTACTACCCCACTCCAACGGGTGAGGAGAAATGCATCAAAGAAAAGGACATAGGAAGTCTTCTTGGCCTTAGGTGCCATTGGAGGAGATGAAGAGAGTCTAAAGAGAAAAAGAGAGAATAAGGAAGTTTTGAGAGGATGAGAGAATCAAATGGTGTGAGGAAAATAGAGAAAAGGAAAGTTTTTGTAGAGAGAAAAAAAATGAGAAGTTGAAGAGTTATGAAGAAAATGAAGAGATGAGGGAGATGAAGAGAATGAGGAGAAAAAGAAATGGTTGGTAACCGTTGGGAAAATAAAGAGGAGGGAACACACCTAATGGCTAAACTACATGTAGTTTAGGCCTCAACACTAAACTACATAAAGTTTAGTCATGAATAGTAATAAAAATAAATAAAATAAATAATAAAAAAAAGAGAGAAAAACATCTCAAGATTGCCCCAATTAAGCACAAAGTCACCAAGAACCCCCCAGTGAGCAGTAAAGGAAGCAAAAGACTCTTCCCCCAATGAAGCGTGTACATCCCAAAATCATTTCCAACAGATCACATAAACTTAAGAACATTATCCCCAGTAAGGAAATAGAAGATTCTTCCCTAATGGATCAAGCATGTCTAAAACATCATCCCCGTGGAGGAGGGAGAAGATTCTTCCCCAATGGACCCAAGAATATTTAAACAATCCCCAGTGTGGAAGCAAAAGATTCTTCCCTAGTGGATTAAGCATATCTAAAACATCATCCCCATGAAGGAGGTAGAAGATTCTTCCCCGATGGATCAAAACATAATTAAACAATCCCCAGTGAGGAAGCAAACGATTCTTCCTCAAAATCCTCAGCATACCATGAAGGAAGTAGAAGATTCTTCCTCAGTGGATCACACATCTACAAAGTTACACTTCTCCTCAGTGAGTCCATTTCTACTACTCCTCAGCAAGTTTCTCTTCCCTAAGTAAGAGGCAAATGATTCCTCCCCATACATACTTACTGCTCAACAAGTTTTCACCACCCTAAGTAAGTCCAACAATCAAGACTACTCGTGCACATATCCTTCGGGAATTGAACATGCAGGCACGATAGAAAAAGGTAGAGATAGAGATAGAGAAAAAGACCAAGGTAAACCCGAGGCAAAAGCCTCACCAAAAAAGGTAAAGAAATAAGTGAAGAATGCAAGAGAAGCGAGTCACCCGAAGAAGTTTGAGGCAAGAGCCCCTGATGGACACCACAGAGACTGTATCCTTTTGTTGTTTGTTTGGTTCACTCGAAGAGCGCCCTTGTTTTTTTTCTTTTTCTTTTTAATTGACTCTAGGATAGTGAGTCACTCGCCATTTGCTTGCAAGTAGCAAAACAGGTTCTAGGATAATGAACCTGTCATTGCTCATTTCCTGAGCAACAAAGGTAGGACTTCGAACATACAAATCCCATGCAGCTCTCCAAAGTTGCACCCTACCCCATGTATGTGTGATGTGTGCTGTGTGCGTGGGTTGGGCCCAAGTCGTACGTCGAAACAAAATGTTTTGTCTTTTATTCTTTTGATTCCATTAGCGAAACTCACGAATCAAAAGTGGGGCATCTGTAGACACCGCATTTTATACCCCTTATGACTCGGGCCCCTGTTCCCCAATAATGCCCAAACTCTAAGGCCCAAGGCCAGTTTAGAGCCCAATCAGAAATCAAATTGACTTGAGGACTGTTAAAATGGAAAACATAACTTTTTAAATGTGCAAAAATCTATTTTTGGAAATAAATGACCAAAGTGGATCTCAGCCCACGTACGTGGGTAGCAGCCAGCGTACGCGAACCAAAGCATGCATATGCAGGCATACTCTTGCGTATGTAGCTAGGGTTTTAGAGACATAAACAATGCAAGTTTTCTGCATTAAAGATTAAGGTTTGGAATGAATCCCACATCGTCTGGGAGCCGTTCCAAACCCCTATTTTTCCACTATATAAAGCCTTACATGGTACATTTTCAAGACACACAGAAAATCCTTATGGAAAACCTAAGATTCATTAGAAAATAGTGATTCAAAATGGAGTTTTTCACAAAACACCCTCAAGTCATTTTTATCTGATTGGGACCTTTTCTGGCTTTGATCCTTTGAGTTTAAAGTTTCTAATCACTGTTTTATTGAATTGTGATAGATTTGACTAAGGGAAACAGTCAAAAATCAAGATTGAAGAGCTTTTTGTTTAAGGTATCCCTTAAACCCTCTCTTTTTCACTTTTGCCTTTAATCTTTGTTTTAACCTGTTTTATTGATTATTTTTATATTTATGCATGTTTGTTTAGGTTAGTTTTGTAGTTCTTTTTATGTTCTAAGCATGTTTGGTTGTTAGAATTAGGGTTTTTGTTTCTGCTTTGTTTCTCTGGTAGTTTGTTTTTGGGTTAGGGTTTTGAACAACCCTGCATGCATATGCCATAAGCATGTGTACATAGGTCAAATCCTGCATACGGGATTTGGCCTGCTTACGCAGGCCTCTATCTGTGTACGCAGGTCATTGCCCAGAAACCCTAACTCAGGTTTTTGCTTTGTTTCATTTATTTGTTTCATATGTATTACCTTTATTTAAACCCTTTTCATATGTATACATGTATCTGAGTCTCTATTTCACATGTGATAGGCCAAGAATGTATTGAACCCTTGTGATGAATTAACCAATTAATTAGCCAAGTTAATTAATTAATTCAATTTGCATGCAATAACGTGGTAGCACAAACAAATCACCAACTAAGTTAAAATGCAGGGGAAAATAAATTGACACGGTGATTTTTTTACAAATGGGGAAAACCTACACGACAAAAACCCCACAAGGTGATTTTAAGGTCATCACTCCCGAGAATTCACTATTATCATAACAAACGGTTACAAGTAAAGGAATCACAGTACCTTATACCAACCTACAGTTGAACCCTTACCCCAATACCCAATTGGACTTGTTCTGTAGTGACAATCTCTCCTTTTAATACATGGCTCCTAGTACATGACTAATTAATTCGATGTGCGGATTCCAGTACGCGGCTTACTCACCAACTTGAGAAAGATGTTGACTGCAAATTCTTCAGTTCATCAACATGATGAAGATCACAAAGCTCCTTGGTTTCAAAACCCTACAATGTACAAACACTGCAGCTTCTTGAATAGAAAGATGAACTAGGGCATATGTCTCCGGTTCACAATATGCTTGTGAAAAAATTTTGCATTAAGTTGCATCAACTATAACGGCCCTTAAAACAATCTTTATATATGTTTAGGGTTGTGAGAAAAGAAAGCCCAAACATCTATTCATCGATTAGAGTGAAATCAGATCTGAAAAATTAATTTTCATAAATCTCGACAGATACCCTATCTATCGAGCTGTTGTCAAGCCTCCAGCTTAAACAACTTTTTAAACCTCGATAGATACTAGCTCTTGAGCTAGCTGTCGAGCTTCAAAATCCAGCACTTCTTCACTTGATTCTTGGACGGACTTGCATGGTTTTAACACTTGAACTTGAAATATTGTTCCTTGAAGCATTATACACATTCTAAATCTATCCAATTATAAGTAAAGTGTGTTTTGTCAAAGGATTAGCCAATTCTAAATTGACCTATGTTCCAAACATGATTGACATATGTCTTAACAATCTCTTCCTTTAGCAATCTGTGACAAAACCACAACAAACAAATGAACATATGAGAGAAGTCATAAATCACTCAACTCATATTCACTTGATGAATACAATAAAATCTATCCTAAAACAAACTCTTGAAAAAATTTGCAAGAAGAGAGTTCATGGCAAGAAGACTTTGACAACCTGTATTTCTAAAACACTTTAAACAAAACTTATCACAGCATCTTAGTGTGAAACAAAAATAAAAGATTGCATACAATGATAAGAATCATGTGCATAAAGAGAGAAAAGAAATAACACATGTAAAGATAAGTGAATAACATACATCAACATATATATATATATATATATATATATATATCCAAATATAAGTACAATGTATGTCAAATGGTCACAAGACCAGTATACATGACGTAAATGTAAAAGAAAGAAAAGAAAATGCATAATAACCTCATTACATCCCTCAAAAAATATAAACACTCCCCCTAACAAAAATCTCATATGCTAACTCTCCCTCTATGTATATAACTACTCCCATATCCAAAACTACTCCCCCTTTTTGTCACGAATGACAAAGGGTAAGTAAATCATGCAGTCATCTCGTTGTCACTGGAAGAGCTAGCATCCTCATCCTCATCATCATCGTCGTCGGAGTCACCATCGTCGTCCTCTTCCTTAGATGCCTCTAGAGAAGGAGAGGGAGACTCTACGAAGCCGCCAAGACGAGCCTGCCGTCGAGCAATACGGCCGACACAGGTGTTCACTTAACACAACTCATCATTAAGTGTGTCAAGGCGAGCATCCATGTGCTGCAGCTGCGCCATGACCGCCTCGAGGGTCACACCACCCGCCGATGAAGAAGGTGCAGATGTGGAAGGGGTGGAAGAAGCAGGAGGAGCTGCTGTCTCTATCTATGGCCGCTTCGATCGAAGCTGGGCCTTGCTCCGTCTGATGGTAGCCACATCTATGGCACACATAACCGAAAAGTGTGTAGACTTAGGATAGGAGACAGAAAAATGGTGAAAAAGCCTCGTGATAGCAGAAGGAAAGATGAGCTTATCACGAGTCTCCATATCCCTATAGACATCTATAAAAGATAGGATGAAGTGAGAGGAAAAATCAATAGAGAGTCCCTCAAGAAGGGATAACAAAAATCGAGCACGAGGCTCTGTGATAGAGTTATAGTGAGACAATGGATGGAGAACCAATTTCATCACCATGTTAAGGAATCTCGGACCTTTTGCAAAGCCCAAGCAAGGGGTGTTTTGATAGTCACCCCAAGATAAAGGTGTCTCACAGAATAGAGATGAGAGTTTGTCTTTGGACACAGTCCTCAGACGATCGCAGCTAGGGTAGTTAGGATGCGCTGCCCTAGGAACGTGTAGTACCTCTGATACAATAACTGGAGTAACTACGATGCACGTACCTCAAACACGAGTGACAAAATAAGGTACTGATGTCACGCCCCAAACCCAAAGGGGTCCAAAGCATGAGAAATACACCCCAAAGGTACCTGTAGATTTTTCCTTTTCGGAAAACCAAACTATAGGAGATCTTTGTTTTCCTTCCATTTCCATAGGATAAGAATATATAACCATAAATCTCCACATTACAAGTCAGAGCTCTATAACACATTTATGAACAATAACTAAAAATCATGTGCCTCCACATAATACATGAATATATAGTACAAAACTATTGGATTACACAAAGTCACAATCTTATCAAGAATAAGGAATCTCAATATCGAGTCTATGCCTACCACGCCTAAGGTTAACAAACCTCAAGTGACCAACCTCCAATAGAATTAATTAAGGTCTCGATGAACATAGCAAGATCGAGTCACCAACCATTTACAGCAAGAGTCCCCAAATTTAACATAGCACTCTAATCATCACCAAGGAAGTAAGCTCCATACCCAAGGTATAGCTAATAAATCTGAAAAACTGTTAGAGGGTGGGATGAGCTAACGCCCAGTAAGTAGCATAATTAATGGGGGTGGGGGAAATTCAAGTTTCATCTTCAATAATAATAATATGACAAGAATGATTAATAATGAAACATAAAGTTTCTCAAAGTAAATACCTTGAAATTATATACTATAATCTATGAGCACCAACAATATAATTTCCAAAGCCATAAAATCTAACATACGGTAATTTATCACAAATATACCACACTACCACATAGACCGGTCAGGGGATCCACTCATTCACAACTGGCATGATATTGTCCTCTCTGGTATACAGACTATTGGTCTCATGGACAGCAGCCTCACCCATACCCTCAAGGTTTTTCTCTCCCCCCATGGGCAGCAGAGAGAGCGCGTCAAATAGGGCCTCTCTTGCATGTGGTCTCTTGGCCCCATGGGCAGCAGCCTCACCCACACACAATCAAGGAACCTCTTCCCCCCATAGGCAGCAGGGAAGAACGTGTCATCCAAAGTAAAAGGGCACTGACCTAGATTTAATTCCGTTGTCTCTAAGACTACGAAAACAAATCGGGTGATCACCGGGAAATCACACATAGCATGGTGTCAAAACCACATAAAGCTCACAAGTATACATTTCCTTTCAAATACATAGTTTATAACTAGATAGTTTCAACTTCATTCTTGTCAAAAGATTTTCTAACAATTTCCCACATAACAAGACAAGATAAGCATCTTTAAATTTTCTAATATACCATAAAATCCATGATTTCCTTATCAAAGATTAAACAAAAGATGCTCATTTTTCCATATCAACAATTCATGCATTTCCCCAAATGTAATACCAAATATGATGCATTCCCATATATAATCATATATATATATATATATATATATATATATATATATATATATATATATATATATATATATATATATATATATATTAAGGTTACAACACAATAGTTTTTAGGAAAATATAGTTTCCATAGGTAGTTTCCAAAAGTGTGTCTAACCCAAAAACATTTATATAACATGGTTATTTTTCAAAATCCCATTAAAAAGCTACTTACCTCACAACTGCAAAATCCTAATTCTCTAAGCTCCAAGGAGATTAGCTAGAACCTAAACAATATCAAGTAAACCTATCACAATAAGCATAGAGCTTGAAATTGCATCTAGCCACAATTTAGGAATTGCCAAAAGAGCACTTAATTAGGCAAGCCTAGTATTTAACCTCATCAATAGTAATGTATTCCACTTCCAAAGTTTCTCAACAAATTGATTCACAAGGCATAAACTCCAATTTATAAAGTTAACCCATTTAATATCATCTCTAACATTATGACTAGCTTCCATAAAATTTACACTACATTAATAAGAGACCCATGAAAGCAAAATCAAAATATCCTCCAAGACAAGAAATTTAGAACTTTAACTAACTCCAAATAAACCCAATAGCAATGGAAAAATTAGATTTACCAACCATCACATGTTATAACTCAAAACCCTTAAATTTTCCACCATATATAAACCTTAGGTAGTCATCATTAGCACAAACCATAAACCCACTTATCAAATAATTCCACCAATACAAAACCCATACATATAAACACATAAATATTACTTCCAATGCTCATAAATCACATGGGTATCATTATTAAAGCTTAGATAAAAATAATCTCAAGCAAAAGCATAAAACCCACCAAAAAGATTAGAAACTTTTACCTCAAATAAAAGATGAAGATGCTTAAAGGTTCCTAAGGATTTTCCGGTGACATTTCCGGAAAAATGATGGGGGAAATGGTGGGTGTGGAGGTACTGGCTGGAGAGTTTGAGGGAGTGAAGAGAAGTGTGAGACAGGAAATGAAAAAGAAGAAAAAGAAAGAAATGAGAAGAGAGGAGCCGGTCAAAGAGAGAAAAGGGATAGTGTGAAATGAGTGATGGAGAATGGTGGGTAGGTGGGAACATGTGGGACACTTAAAATATTTGACCCTTTTTTTTTTTTTTTTTTTTTTTTTTTTGTGACTAGGACATTACAACTGAAGTATCAAATACGTGCATATTGGAGTAAAACTCTTGTATGATCACAGAGGGACAAGTGACCGAGATGCCACACAGTGACTCCTAACCCCGACTGTAAATGACAGTGAGAAGGTCAGTATCAGAAAAATCCAATAGAATGACTTGGCATTTCAAATGAATGTCGCATCGCGAAAAGTTCTCCGAGAAGTCCGACTTGGCCTTCTCATCAAGAAACCTGACATGGGAGGGGGTAGAACAGAGGAAGATGCCTCGGAACGAAGAGAGTTTTGGGACAGAGTAGATTTGCATTTAGGTGCCATAAAGCAGACTAACGTAAGAAAGAGAGAGGGAGAGAGAAAGAGACATGCAAAAAAGCACCAAACAAATCAATATATAAGAATATAAATAATTAAAGGTGTGTATGCATTAAAATGCATGAGCATGTGATATGCAACATAAAAAACATCATGGGCTTAGCCCAATCCAAACCTAACAGCACACAACAATTCAACATATACAGCACTCATCTATAATGCATGAGAATATAGTTGAAATGCACATGTTATGTAATGCATGATGATTTAAAATCATTTAAACAAAAACCCATCCCAAAACTTTTGCAAAAACCTTAACAATTTTGAAAAAATCCCAAAAATTTTCAAAAACCCCAAAAGTTAGGTCAAGAGATATGAAATGCATGATTAATGAGTGAGAAAGCATCATACCAGAGAAGAACAATGATCTGGAGGCCGAAGATCACTTAGGGAAGAGGTTTGGGGTGAGAGAGAGGTGTTTGGGAAGGTGAGAAGTCAAAAAGGATCGAGAGAGATCGAAGAGAAATGAGAGAAACGTCGTGCTGACCCTATATATAGAAATCCCAGTTTCTCGATGGATCGAGAGGTGTCGAGAATTAAAACGTGAGAAATAGCTATCGAGGAGCTATTGAGCAACTATCGAGAGGTGTCCACAGCAAATAAAGTTCGATGGATCGAGAAGCTGTCGAGCATCTATCGAGCATACAGAAACTTCCTCGATGGATCGAGTAGCTATCGAGCATCTATCAAGATTGAATCTCAAGAATCTCGATGGATCGAGATTGTGGTAATAGCTATCGAGAAAGGAAGCTCAAAAGGCTCGATAGATAGCCTAGCTGTCAAGAGGTATCGAGAAACTGTCGAGATTGCTTAAAAACAGTTTTTCAAAAAGAGAAAAACACAGACATGAATGCAATCAAACATGCTACTTAACCAATGATCTGAACAACATTTTAAGCTCTCAAAAACATCCCTCATCAAGAAAAATGTCAAGCATTTAGATCCAAAACACACACACACACACACTAAACAAGTCTAACCAATTTTATATTTCAAAAATAAGTTAAGACAATTTAGTGAGCATACATTAACACATGTATTCCTTGTGATGGCCAAATCATATTGTACCTGCACATATATCAAAAATAGCAAAGAATATTGCGTGTTGTGTGTGAAAAAATATCGTAAGATTGCATAAGTGTCTACATGTTACGACGATTTGAGATATGAGATATGAGATAATCACTTTAACTCGCACACAATCATAACTGTTTGATGGAGACTATTACCTTCAAGGAACATCCTATAACTCTCACATCTCCTAGAAGACATGCTTGCAATCATATATGTTAAGGACATATTTTGTGTAATTGTCTAATCCTTTGACAAAACGCACTTTACTTGTATTTGGATAGATCTAGGATGTGTTTATTACTTCAAGAAACATGTTGTTTAAGTCTAGTATTAAAGCCATGAAGATTGGACCAAGAAAAAAGTGAAGAAAAGTTGTTTACTAAAGTTGGACAGATAGCTCGACACCTGCGGACAGATAGCTCGACACCTGCGGACAGATATCTCGACACCTGCTTGACACCTCTCGACAGTTAGGCTATCTATCGAGCTCTTTAGTTAATTGTTATCGCAATCTCGACACCTCTCGATAGCTGGTGGATCAATCAAGAAAGCTCCTGTCTCCTCGATAGCTCCTCGATAGCTTCTCGATAGCTGTCTCTGTCGAAGTTTAAAGCTCGACACCTCCCGATCGATCGAGGTTACGGGAATTCAGATTTCCAGATCTGATTTTCGGCCCAAGTTTTTGTATTTGTGTAGGGTTTCTTTTCTCACAACCCTAGACCTATATAAGGCTTGTTTTAGAGGCCATCACATAAAAGAATATAAGGAGAACATATGGAAAAGGTGACCGATGCCTTATTCTCTCTGAAAGAAGCTACTGCGCCTTTGCGCCTTAGGATTTTGTAACCAAGTGCTTCTTGATCTTCATTGTTGATGAAGTGAAGAACTTTGCAGCCAACAATCTTTTTCTAGTTGGTGATTAATTCGCGTACTGGATTCGTGCAATTGGTTAGTCACGTACTGGGATTCGTGCATCAAAGGGTGGCGTTCATATATTGAAGAGTTCAGAGGTTCTGAAATGGTAAAAGGTTTCTGCTGTAAGTTCATCTACGGGGATTGTAGAGTCTAGGGACGAAGGTTTTGTACTAGATCTGAAACTTCTCTTTACTATAGTGGATTGCTATTTGGGAAAGTTTCCCCCCAAGTTTTTTACTGTGAAACTAGTTTGTTTCATTGGTTTTCCTGGGTCATCATATCTTGTCTTATTTAGTTTTCCGCTGCATGATTTTGACATGATATTGATGTTTGTTTGTTTTAACAAATTTTATTAATAATAAATCTAATTAACAACTTGGATTTAAAACTTGTTAATTTTATCAACCGGGGTCTAAATTTCCCAACAATATATAAATCATTTTGATTCTTTTTGCTTTTTATTTTTCTTTGCATATTTTTCTTTTAAGCAAATCATGCATGGGCATATAAAAAGGAGAAAAGAAATACCCAATGATGTTAAGCTCTTGACATTGCACTTTTGCTATACTGAAGCATACAAATGGCATTTCATGATTGGCGGGCAACAGTAGTGAGATGGTTATTTATGCCTTTCTCTTAGGATTTTCTAGTCCTTCCCATCAAAAAGAGTGATACGAGTGTTAAGTACAAGAGATCACTTAATCTTACTCATCACAAACACGAGCCATAAAGCTCACTTGCTTAGTTGTGCATAGAGATGCTCATCTAAGCTACAAAAGATACAAAGCTTAGAAAACTTTGTTTCAATGGCCGTCCAAGGTACACAAATACCAATGTACACAAACACACACTATTTTTATATTTTTCTGATTTTTCAATTTTTTTTTTTATTTTTATGAAAAAAAAATAAATCAAAATTGAAAAAAAACAAAAAAAAAAACATGTTAAACAAGGCAATGCATAAAACTACATGCAAATGCATGAGGAAGGAGGAGGAGAAAAAATCAATCCATGGAGATAACACCGATGTTTTGGCGAAGGAATTCAAACCGTTCGCTATCAAGAGGTTTGATAAACAAATCAACCTTCTGATCATCAGTGTGAATGAATTCAAGAGTAAGAGTACCATCTTCGACAAGCTCCCGAATGAAGTGATGTCGAATCTCTATGTGTTTAGTTCAAGAATGTTTAACCGGGTTCTTAGAGATGTTGATGGCACTGGTATTCTCACAATAAATGGTAAGATGCTCTTGATGAATACCGTAATCAAGGAGAATTTTTTGCATCCAAAGAAGTTGGGTGCAATAGCTACCGACAGCGATGTACTCAGCCTCTGCAATGGATAATGAAATGGAGTTCTGCTTTTTGCTCATCCAGGAGACAAGATTATTACCCACATAAAAACAACCCCTCGATATACTCTTTCTATCATCAGCATTCCCAACCCAGTCAGTGTTAGAATACCCAACTAAGACATCATTTGTGTCCTTGCTGTACCACACACCAAAGCCTGCAGTGGTTTTGACATACTTTATGATTCTTTCAATCATATGAGACTCTTTGGGATTAGCCTGATATCTAGCACACACTCCCACACTATAACTAATGTTAAGTCTACTAGCAATAAGGTAAAGAAGACTACCTATCATGCTTCTATAAAGAGATAAATCAACACTTTTATCCAACAAATCAACAATGAGTTTAACATTTAGGCTCATAGGGGTTCTAACAGAACTAGCAAATTCCAAATCAAACTTTTTCACAAGATTTTTAGCATATTTAGATTGAGATAAGAATATACCTAACTCTTGTTGACAGATATGCAAACCAAGGAAATGAGTCAACTCTCCAATCATGCTCATCTCGAACTTGGCCTGCATGAGTTTTGTGAAACTATGAGTAAGTTCATCTTTAGTCGACCCAAAGATGATATCATCAACATAGACTTGAGCAACTATCAACTCGTCGTCTTCCCTTTTTATGAAGAGAGTTTGATCAGCTTTTCCTCTTGTGAACCCATGTGACACCAAGTATTGTGTGAGCCGATCATACCAAGCTCTAGGGGCTTGCTTTAAACCATAAAGTGCCTTCTTGAGGTACAACACATGATCCGAAAAATGTGGATCAATGAATCCTTTTGGTTGAGCCACATAAACATCTTCGTTAAGGAACCCATTCAAGAAAGTAGTCTTTCGTCCATTTGGTAAAGTTTGTGCTTCAAGTGACATGCTAGGGCTAGGAGAATTTTGATGGACGCTATATGGGCTACTGGAGCAAATGTCTCATCACAGTCTACTCCTTCCCTTTGAGAGTATCCTTGAGCTACAAGATGAGTGTTGTTGGGATCACATTACCCTCCTCATCAGTCTTATTGCGGAATATCCACTTTGTGCCAATGATATGCTTAGCCTCCGATCTAAGTACTAAAGTCCAGACATCATTCCTTTGAAACTGAAGTAGTTCATCGTGCATAACTTTAACCCAACTTTCATCCTGAAGAGCTTCCTCAACTTTAGTAGGTTCAACCTGCGACAAATAACAAGAATAAGACACAAAGTTAACAACACATTTATCAACTATATGCTTCCTTAGTGTAAGTTCATTCATGTTTCCCACAATAACTTTAACAGGATGATTCAATTTGATTCTTGAGGAAGGTCCTTTCTCTTCATAAGATTCAGAATCAGGTGAAGTAGGTATGTCTTCTGACTCTTCTACAACACTTGGAGTGGCGGGAGTACTTGGAGATGCGGGCTATTAATCAACAATTTCTTAAACGTCCTTGGGCTCGGGAAGAAGGATTTCTTTGGGGATTTCCTCACTAAATTTCTCAGAACCGGACTCTGAAGATTCATCAATGACAACATTCATAGTTTCCATTACCTTCTTGGTTCTTTTGTTGTATACTCGATAAGCTTTGCTTGTAGAGGAGTATCCCAGAAATATTCCTTCATCGCTTCGGGAGTCAAACTTTTCCACATTCTCTCTGAATGTTCAATTAGTGTATAAAACACCTTGAACATTTAGACCCCCAATTTACAAATTACCAATTCAAGCTTATTATCAAACAATATATGTGCGGAACATGAACATAAGCTAAAATAGAATTGATAAAATAATCTAAACCAAATAAAATCACAACCACATCAGAAATTAAATGGCAAAGATTAAGGGAAGAGAGATGCAAACATAAGGACAACACAGCGATGTGTTATCGAAGAGGAAACCAAAGTCCTCGGCGTAAAACTCTCTGCCGCCCTCCAAGCGGTCAATAATTGACTAAAGAACGAAGTTGGGATACATGAACAGCAAAAGACCCTCCGAGCCTAATCTACCCAATGTACCTAAGCCCTCCAAGCTTCTTGCTCCAACGAGGTTATGCCGAACTTTTGTCTTCTTTAGCTTATCGGATTCCACTATAGCCCATAGTATCAACCAATATCAATTGGTCCTTTCCTAACTGCTTCCCAAGCACCAAATAGCCTTCTCACAAATATGAGTATGGTGAGAAAAGGTTTTGGCTAATGTACCTCTCAAGAATGTAACTGTAAGGTTGAATTTTATCAACCATCTTGTTGGCTTTATTCCGTGCCAAATTTTCTTGTATTTTAGCAATTAGTAACCCTGTATTTAGGTGGGAATCATGTAAGGGTAGAGTATAAGAGAGTGTGAAGAAATGCTCAAGATTGTGCAAAGAAGCAGGGACTCGCGACTGGATCTCGCGGGTGGCTCGCAGCTTGCAAGCCGCCAGAAGGTTGCACACGTGCCAAGCATACCAGAAGCTGAAGAGTCGCGCCAGTTATTGCACTATAGGACAAAAGTCCCAGGCTGGCCAGGCCGTTAGCTTGCGGCTTGAACTCGCAACTCAACCCAGTCGCAAGGTCAAGTCGCCAGAACACCCTGTTTGGGAAAAACTGACTTTTCACATTCCTTCTCACCCTACTATATATATACCCTTATACCCACGATATTGAGAGAGCTTCTAGAGAGAATTTTGAGAGAGAAACCCTAGAGAAAAACAAGATTGATTTATCCACAATTTTCACATAGAGACTCTTCAAATTCCTCTAATCTCTTCCTCTCCATTGTCAAATCCTTGAGAGGTACATTACTAAAACCTTTTCTCACCATACCCATATCTGTGAGGAGGCCATTTGGTGTTTGGGAAGCAGTTAAGAAGGGACCAATTTCATATTGGTAGATGCTATGGTCAAGTAGCGGAATCCGGCAAGCTAAAGAAGAAATAGGTTCGGCGTAACCTCGTTGGAGTAGGAGCTTGGAGGGCTTAGGTACATTGGGTAGATTAGGCTTGGAGGGTCTTCTTCTGTTCATGTATCCCAACTACATTCTTTAGTGGATTGTTTACCGCTTGGAGGGCGGCGGAGAGGTTTTACGCTGAGAGCTTCGGTTTCCTCTTCGATAACACATCGATTGTTGTCCTTGTGTTTGCATCTCTCTTCCCTTAATCTTTTCCATTTAATTTCTTCTGTGGATGTGAATTTATTTGGTTTAGATTGTTTATCAATTCTGTATTAAGCTTACGTTCATTTTCCGCACATTAATTGTTTGATATTAAGTTTGAATTGGTAATTTGTAAATTGGGAGTCTAAATGTTCAAGGTGTTTTATACACTTATTGAACTTTCAATTGGTATCAGAGCGGGTGCACTTGCTGGGGTTTATATACCTAAGTGCGATCCTAGACCCCTTTGTTATGGATACAGCTATGGAAAAGGCCATGCTGAATTGTTGTTTAAATGTTTGTGATAATGACTCTGTGAGTATGTTTGAAAGGTGTCCTGTCAATGAACTCTTAGAGTTATTAAAAACAAAGAAACATGCTAGGATGTTTGTTCATATGCTAAAATATTTTGAGAATAAGAATCACATCTTACACAATAGCCTGTCTGAATCTAACTCTTTAATTAAGAAATACAAAAGAAAAAATAGAATATTGTGTGAGAAAGTTGATAATCTGAAAAAGAAAATTCAGTCTAATAGAAGCATGAAAATTGAAGATAAATTTCTGTTTGAAGGTCAAGAATGTTTGTCTCATGCTTGTCTATTTGTGCACACCTCATTGAAGGTATTTAATTCATGTTTGTGGTATCTTGATAGTGGCTACTCTCGGCATATGACAGGTGATAAATCACTGTTTAAGTCACTCAAAGAGAAGGTTGGTGACTATGTGACGTTTGGTGATGGGAGTCATGCTTAAGTTCTCGGCAAAGGGACTATTGAGATACCGGGATTACCTTTATTGAAAGATGTTTTATACATCAAAGGGCTGAAGGCGAATCTCTTAAGCATCACTCAAATATGTGATGAGGACTTCCTTCTTCAATTCTCAAAGAAAGGATGCATAATCATTAATGAAGAAGGGATTCAAGTCTTGGAAGGAAATAGGACTACTAATAATTGCTATGGAGTAGTTCCTACGGCACCCATTTCGTGTAGGAGTGCTCGTGTTGACATGTTGGAACTTTGGCATCACAGATTTGGTAATGCAAATTTCAAACAAGTAGCTAAAGTCTCTAAACTTGAAGCTGTTGAGGGACTTCCAAAGTTTGGAAAGGTGAAGAAGACTATTTGTGGTGCATGCCAAATGGGAAAGCAAACAAAGACAAGCCATCACAAGGTGAATGTGATTGCTACTTCACGTTGTTTAGAACTTCTTCATGTTGATCAAATGGGGCCTACAAGAACTGAAAGTCTAGGAGGAAAGAGGTACATTATGGTCATTGTTGATGATTTCTCAAGATACACTTGGGTTGAATTTCTTAGAGAAAAATCAGAAGCATGTGAGAAATTGGAAAATCTTTGCAAGAGACTACAAAATGAGAAAGGGGTTCCTATTGTCAAGATAAGAAGTGATCATGGCAAGGAATTTGAGAATGCAAGATTTGAGTCATTTTGTGAAAAGAATGGAATCAAAAGGGAATTTTCAGCCCCCAAAACTCCTCAGCAAAATGGAGTGGTAGAGAGGAAGAATCGAGTGATTCAAGAGATGGCAAGAGTTATGTTACTAAACAAGCAAATTCCTCAAAAGTTTTAGGGAGAAGCTGTGAACACCTCATGTCACATTGGTAATAGAATATTTTTCCGAGCAGGAACAAAAAAGACCGCTTATGAAATTGGGAATGGAAAGAAGCCAAGAGTCAAGTACTTTCGAGTGTTTGGAAGCAAGTGCTACATTCTAAATGATCGAGAGAACCTTGGGAAATTTGATGCAAAGAGTGATGAAGGCATTTTTCTTGGGTATTCTACTACAAGCCGAGCATACAGGGTCTTCAACAAGAAAACTAAGACAGTAATGGAGTCCATCAATGTGAAAATTGATGATGACATAGTAAAGGTAGAGATGGTTGATGATGGAGAAAGACCAAGCACCAAAGAACCCACTGATGAGATCGAAGCTCTTGACATAGAAGTTGAAGGACCTACACTGGAAGAAGAATCAACTCCCATGAACCCAAGAATGGTAACAAGATCAATATCCAGGACATCAAGTCCTCTTACTCCTCCGGAAGTTCATCCTCCCATCTCTCGGAATGATGAAGTCTCCACATCAAAGAAGCCATCATCAAGAGTGACTAAGAACCATCTGGATAGCAACATTATAGGCTCTTTGGATGAAGGTCTTCGCCTTAGAAAAGGAAACATACTCTTGGCCAATCATGTAACATACCATTGCTACCTTGCTCAATTTGAACCAAAGAGGGTAAAAGAAGCTCTCCAAGATGAAAACTGGGTTGAGTCAATGCATGAAGAGCTGAATCAATTTGTGAGAAATGATGTGTGGGAACTTGCGCCAAGGCCTGAAAATGTTCATGTCATTGGCACAAAATGGATATTCAAAAACAAGACCGATGAAGATAGAGAGATAATTCGGAACAAATCTTGGTTAGTAGCTCAAGGATACACTTAAGTAGAAGGAGTAGACTTTGATGAATCCTTCGCTCCTGTGGCCAGACTTGAGTCTATTCGAATTCTTATGTCCATTGCATGCACTATGAACTTCAAACTCTACCAAATGGACGTAAAATGTGCCTTTCTAAATGGATACCTGAATGAAGAAGCATTTGTTGAACAGCCCAAAGGATTTGAGGATCCTCACTTCCCTAATCATGTGTTGAGATTGAAGAAAGCCCTTTATGGCTTAAAACAAACTCCTAGAGCTTGGTATGATCGGCTTACTCATTACCTTCTGGAAAGAGGATTCAAAAGGGGATATGCCGACCAGACTTTGTTTGTAAAGAATGATGAAAATTACCTTCTTGTGGCTCAAGTATATGTAGATGACATAGTATTTGGAGCTACCATTGATGATCGGGCTATAGAATTTTCTGAAGAGATGAAGAAAGAATTTGAGATGAGTATGGAAGGGGAACTTACATTTTTCTTGGGTCTTCAAGTCAAACAAAAGAAGGAAGGCATATTTGTGTCACAAGAAAAGTATGCTAGAAACATTGTCAAGAAGTTTGGACTAGACTCCAAAAAGCATGCCTCCACTCCCATGAGTTTGTCTACAAAACTGAATGTTGATTCTTTTGGAGTGGAAGTGAGTCCAACCTTGTATAGGAGTATCATTGGGAGTCTTCTATATCTTACAGCTAGTAGACCGGATATTGCATTTAGCGTTGGTGTTTGTGCTAGATATCAAGCTACTTCAAAGGAATCACATCTAATAGCGGTGAAGCGAATTATACGATATATCAATGGAACTCCAGATTATGGGTTGTGGTATTCAAAGGACTCAAATGCATGCCTTGCCGGTTATTCAGATGCAGACTGGGCTGGTAGTGTGGATGATAGAAAGAGTACTTCAGGGGGATGCTTCTACCTTGGTAACAATCTCGTCTTTTGGATGAGCAAGAAACAAAATTTCGTGTCTCTCTCTATAGCTAAAGCAGAGTACATAGCCGCTGGAAGTTGCTGCACACAACTCCTTTGGATGAAGAAGTTACTTCATGACTATGGGATTCCTCAAGATACTATGTGTGTTTTCTGTGATAACACTAGTGCCATTAATCTCTCTAAGAACCCAGTTTAGCATTCAAAGTCTAACCACATAGAGATACGTTATCATTTCATTCGGGATTTGGTGGAAGAAAAAGTTGTATGTCTTGAATTCATACACACAAACAATCAAAAGGCTGACATCTTCACCAAGCCTCTCGATGGTCCACGGTTTGAATCCCTCCATAAGACCATTGGTGTTGGTACAATCCCTTGACTCTCTTGTGTGCTGTGTGCTTCACCACTTTATATTGAGTTAATTTGTTAGTAAGGCACACACTTCTTTGTTGGCTATTTGTGTACCATTTTTGTTTATTTTTTTTCCTTTGTTGTCTTTACTAAATTTTTTTTGTCAATCTTTTCTTTCTTGTGTGTCAAAAATCCAAAAACCACATAAAAAGTAGAAAATCCAAAAAGATTGATCGACATTGTTGAGTTTTGTCTTAAAATATGTTTTACCTTGTACCTTTGTGCAAATGAATTTGTGCATCTTTGAGCATAGCTTGCTCCCTTTGCACTTATATCATTGTGGGAGAAATTTTGAAATCTTTTGTGACTGTTGTAAATAGATCTTCAACCTTGACATGAATGATTAGTGAATGATTTTGTTGATCTTGAGACATGCATAGACTTGTGTCTATATATCTTCCCACACTTTATTTTATTGTTTTCGCTAAAAGAGTTCACCAAATGTAAATCTCCAAATGAAAAGAGATATTGAGCTGCAAAAACCTGTCACACATACTAGTATTTGACTAGGAAAAAGGGAAAGCGACCAAAATATTAAAAGTGTATGATGCCCAAAAAGCCAAAGGCTTACTCATCAAACTGAAATATCAAAAATTTCAGGCATCAATCTCAATATAAGATGTGTTGATTCAAATAGATCAAATGTCATGTCAAACATGGAGCCAAATGAAAAGCTTCAAAGTTATTGTACTCAAGCCTTTGTGAGAAGTCATATATGCATATTTCTATAATTGAGATTGATCACATTATCTAGTGCTAGTTGTGTATGTCTTGATTGAATTGATCATTGAAGCTTCACATTAGACTAAGGACTATCTCATCTTTGATATTCACACACAACACACATGTCTATATTCAATGAATACCATATTCATTCGTATGATTGTACTTGATTAAATGTGTTTTCACATGCTCTATTTTTGTTGATCTATCACAAAAAGATTTTTGAGTGTTTTAGTTGTTTTTGGAAAGTACTTTGTTTTTGCAAAAATTGTCAAAATTTCAAAAAAAAATTTTGCCCTGTTCTAGCGACTCAATCGCAAGTAGAACTAGTCGCATGCCCCAGTCGCGAGTCCATCACAGAGATTCTTCGCGACTCACTGGCGACTCATTGGCGGGTAACTGCTTCAGTCACGAAAAAGACTTAGAATATTTTTCAAATTTTGGATTTTCATGCTTTTCGCGACTCAGGTTGGCGACTTGTTCGCGAGTGGAAGGTCCAGTCGCAAGGGATACACAGAGATTTTCGCGGCTCAGTCCGCGACTCTCTCGCGAGTGGAACTTCCAGTCGCGAAAAACACTAAGAAAATTTTTTCAAAGTTTTCTTTTTAGTGTTCTGGCGGCTGGTCCTGGCGACTTGCTTGCGACTTGTCTCAGTCACGAAAATCGCGTGTTTTGGGCAAACTTGGTCAGTTTTTAAACCTTTTCAGTTTTCCCTCGAACATTTCTAACTGTTCATCTTCTTCCTCACCTGACACACTCTCAAAATCACTGTGTCTCTCTCAAACATCCTCCGTTCTTGCATCATTCCATCATTCAATCTTCAAGGAAAGGTTTGGATCTTGTCCCTTACTTATTGTCTTTCACATTTACTGCATATTCATCTTGGATTGTGTATTTCTTCTAATTTCTGTATATCTCTTGATTGTACATGGGTCTATGTTTTTCTGGTGAAATCTTTGTGTGATTTTTGGTGATTATTTTCTAATCTACTCTATCTTGAGTTAATATTAGGTCATTAGTGACACACACACACACTTATTGTCATGTTTAGCACATACATCTCCAGTTTTTAAGGTTTTCATCATTATCCTTGTTTTAGAACTAACCCACTGCTAATAATGTTTGTGATTTTGTGGGGTTTCTTTCTTTATGAAATATGATGCAGAGTGCAAATGTCTCCATTTAAGAGAGCAGCTGTGAAAGGAGGCAGTAACAAAGGGAAGGAGCCTGTCATTGATGTTGATGACCTCTCACCTAGATCAAAAAGGACTCGTTCATCATCAGGAGTGTTCGATCCCACCAAGTTCAGATCCTATGCTGCTTTTCAGACTCATGAGAATTACTTCAGAGATGATACACCTTTACTTGAGAGGGTTGTTGATCAATCGTCACTTTTTGACACCGACATCGCAAAATGGTTTGCCCATAAGGATTGGAATTACCTTCTTTCCGACCTTGATGTCGCCTATGAGAATTTGGTAAAAGAATTTTATGCCAATGCAATTGTGGAAGGTGGAGAACTCAAGTGCTGGGTTAGAAGAAAAAGCTTCTCAGTCTCTCCCGCATATTTGGCAGAGATCCTTCACATCAACAGACCGATGCTCAAAAACTCACCGGTTTATGATGATCTATGTCCAGACAAAGAACTTCTTCGGGATGGTCTTGGACAAGACTTGGAATTCTCATCCAGTGGAAACTTTGTCAGTGTTTCTTCTCTCCCTCCAAAATTAAGAGTACTTACAATAGTCATGTTTCACAACCTGTACCCTTTATCCAGCACAGGGTATATGAACCTTGGGCATGCCCTGTTTCTTCATGACCTAATCTCTGATGTAGAGATTGACATCTGTGCTCATATCTTTCACATTCTGTGCAAAACGGTTCTACGAACTGAGTCAAGGATATGCGTTCCTTTTTACTGTCTCATTTCAAGAATTTTGAAGCTTAAAGGGATTCGACCAACAAATGATGACTCTCCCTACACAAAACCGAGTCCAATCACCATACGTACATTCAACGCTAGCATTGGTCATAGTCGGAAGAAAGTCAAATTAGAAACTTGCACACCTCCCAGTGGTTCGCGCTCCAGCTCATTCTCCTTTGACGACAAACTCAACAACATTGTCACATCTATCCACAAATTGACCACCAAAATGTCCGGACTCACATCAATCTTACATCATCACAACATTTGGTGGGATATGCAATTCACCTCCCTACAAGCTCAATTGGATCAGATTCAGAGGAAGCTAGAAGAAGATATGGTCTAGCTATTCCATGACAAAAAGGGGGAGATGATGTTCAGGGGGAGAACAATGAAAGGGGGAGAAGACTATCAAAGAGGGAGATTTCAGCAACCAGGCGCCTATGTTCAATATTTCTGTTTATCTTTTTGCCTTTTATTAGTTTATGCTATTTCAGTATTTTATGGAACTTGTTTATGGTAGTTTGTGCCCATGTTGCTTTTGTAAGCTTTTAGGGTTTGTTTCCATGAATTTGTAGGCTTTTATGGTCTGTACCATGCTTTGCAGCCTTTATGTTCTGTTGCCAATACTTCTAGCTAAATGTTATGCATTTTCTTTAAGTATTCTCACTCTTATGCCCTAGTAGGATTTGTTCCTAGATGCATATACTTTAAGTATTGTGCATTGGTTGAGTGTTGGGCATGCAAGTGATTTGCATTGAGCTTATTAACTTGTATGTCCAGATGTTCATTCCAAGTGTGAATGAACATTGTGGTCACTATTTTATAGTGATTGCCTGTTTGTTCTAGCCATGGTTTATTTCTCATTCCATTTTGCTTGATCGCATTGTGCTTGCCTCATATGCCTTACAAGTTTTCTGCATACAATTATCAAATTGTGTTGTGTTTCAGGAGTTACTTGTTCATATGATTCAAGAGCTTATCAGATTCTAGAGTTAGGTGTGAGTGAGTTTTGTTCAACTGTTCCCAACTCACATATTAAGTCTAGAGTTTGTTTTAGGGTTTTGTCACGGAATAGCCAAAGGGGGAGATTGTAAGGTTGAATTTTATCAACCATCTTGTTGGCTTTATTCCTTGCCAAATTTGCTTGTATTTTAGTAATTAGTAACCCTGTATTTAGGTGGGAATCATGTAGGGGTACAGTGTGAGAGAGTGTGAAGAAATGCTCAAGATTGTGCAAAGAAGCAGGGACTCGCGACTGGATCTCGCGGGTGGCTCGCGGCTTGCAAGCTGCCAGAAGGTTGCACACATGCCAAGCATGCCAGAAGCTGAAGAGTCGCACCAGCTGTTGCACTACAAGACAAAAGTCCTAGGCTGGCCAGGCCGTTAGCTCGCGGCTTGAACTCGCGACTTAACCCAGTCGCGAGGTCAAGTCGCCAGAACACCCTGTTTGGGAAAAACTGACTTTTCACATTCCTTCTCACCCTACTATATATATACCCTTATACCCACGATATTAAGAGAGCTTCCAGAGAGAATTTTGAGAGAGAAACCTTAGAGAAAAACAAGATTGATTCATCCACAATCTTCACATAGAGACTCTTCAAATTCCTCTAATCTCTTCCTCTCCATTGTCAAATCCTTGAGAGGTACATTACCAAAACCTTTTCTCACCATACCCATATCTGTGAGGAGGCCATTTGGTGTTTGGGAAGCAGTTAAGAAGGGACCAATTTCATATTGGTAGATGCTATGGTCAAGTAGCGGAATCCGGCAAGCTAAAGAAGAAATAGGTTCGGCGTAACCTCGTTGGAGTAGGAGCTTGGAGGGCTTAGGTACATTGGGTAGATTAGGCTTGGAGGGTCTTCTGCTATTCATGTATCCCAACTACATTCTTTAGTGGATTGTTTTCCGCTTGGAGGGCGGTGGAGAGGTTTTACGCCGAGGGTTTCGGTTTCCTCTTCGATAACACATCGAGTGTTGTCCTTGTGTTTGCATCTCTCTTCCCTTAATCTTTTCCATTTAATTTCTGCTGTGGATGTGAATTTATTTAGTTTAGATTGTTTATCAATTCTATATTAAACTTACGTTCATTTTCCGCACATTAATTGTTTGATATTAAGCTTGAATTGGTAATTTGTAAATTGGGGGTCTAAACGTTCAAGGTGTTTTATACACTTATTGAACTTTTAGTAACAATGGAGAGGGTGAGAGTTGAGGAATTTTAAGAGTGTAAAGATTATGGATGAATCAATCTTGTTTTTCTCTAGGGTTTCTCTCTCAAAATTCTCTCTGGAAGCTCTCTACATTTCGTGGGTATAAGGGGTATTTATACTTGTGTGAGAATGGAATGTGAAGAGTCAGTTTTTCAAAATAGAGCTAGCTGGGGACTTGGCCTCGCGACTTAACTGAGTCACGAGTTCAAGTTGTGAGCTAACTAAATGGTCAGTCTGGACTTTTTGTCTTGTAGTGCTACAACTGGCATGACAGTTTATCTTCTCTGCATGATTCACTCGTGTGCATCCTCTGGCAACTTGCCAGTCGTGAGCCACCCGCGAGATCCAGTCGCGAGTCCCTACTTCAATGCACAGTCTTGAGCATTTCTTCACACTCTCTCACACACTACCCTTACATGATTCCCACCTAAATACAAGGTTTCTAAGTGCTGAATTACAAGCAAATTGGCACGGAATAAAGCCAACAAAATGGTTGATTAAATTCAACCTTACACTCTCTATCCTTAAGAATGAAACATGTACTTCCAAAAATTCTAAAATACTTAACATTTGCTTCCTTCCCTTCCATAGCTCATAGGGAGTCTTCTTGGTACCGGGTCTAAAGTACACTCTGTTAATCATATGACATGCAGTGTTAACAGCTTCTCCCCACAAGTTTCTAGCCACATCCTTGTTGTAAAACATGGCTCTAGCCATCTCTTGAATAACCCTGTTCTTTCTTTCTACTACATCATTCTGCTGAGGAGTAATAGAAGCAGAGAATTCTTGAGATATACCTGACCTAGTGCAAAAGGACTCCATGTATGAGTTCTCGAATTCTTTACCATGATCACTTTGAATTCGATCAATCTTCAAACACTTCTCATTCTGTAATCTTGTGCACAAGGCTTCAATGTGCTCAAGAGCATTAGACTTGGATCGTAGGAGGATGACCCAATTGTAACTAGTGAAGTCATCTACCACAACCATGATGTATCTCTTTCCACCAAAAGACTTGGTTCTTGTTGGACCCATGAGATCTAGATATAATAGCTCTAATAGTCTAGATGTAACGGATGTCTAAGTGCCCAGATGTTTAGCTTTTGTCTGTTTTCCAAGCTGACATGGTCCACACACCACATTGTTCACTCTACTGAGTTTTGGCATCCCCAAGACTGAATCATGCTTAGATACAATTGAAATATGTTTGTAACTAGCATGTCCCATCCTTTGGTGCCATAGATCTTCATTTGGTAAACGAATGTTATTGCACAGAATATCGGTGTCAGGAACCAATCCATAACAATTGTCAAGAGTGCGAACACCACTTATGAGTTTCTTTCTAGACTCATCCATGACAAGGCATTTCCCTTTTAAGAATAGTACCATAAAGTCTTGATCACATATTTGACTTATGATCAACAGGTTCACTCCCAGGCCTTCTACATATAGAACATTTTCAATGTCTGGCAATCCAGGTAGAAAGATGATTCCCTTTCCTTTAATTTGTGATTTTCTCCCATCACCAAAAGTGACATTGCCACCTTTCTTAGACTTGAAAACCTTGAAGAGAGATCGGTCTCTAGACATGTGTCTTGAGCCATTGTCAAGGTACCACAAACACATGTCCATAACCTTAAATGCAGACTTCATCATGAAGCACACTTCGTGCTTAGATGACAGATTAGTGGAAATGGTGTTTTCTCTCATCTGCCTTTTATGAACAAAGCCTTTAACTTTCACTCTTCTCAGACGAACTCCTTTGCACATTTTCATTCTAAGACAGTCTAGTTTCTTTTTTGTCAAGCTGAGATCTTTTCCAATAATCATCATGATAGAATTCAAATAACTTTTAGACCTGAATTTTCTGATACACTCAAATAGGTAGAGATTAGAAAAACAAGATGTATTTGAAAACAAAGATCTTTTCAAGCCGATTGCAGCCATGACAACAAGGGTCAATAGATCACACAGCCAGAGTGTGCCTGCTTTGATAAAATTGGATTCAAACCCATGATGTTATTTTTTGTTATTTGGATATAACTCCTTCCATCCATGAACTGTGATGAGGTGTCCATTAAATATATGCCAACTTAACCCAAAATGACGTAGTTTTATGGATCTAAATTTTGACACTTTAGTGGGCAAAATATATATTATCCCAATGCTCTATTTGTTTCGCGGTAAAATTTTTTCATATTTTAGAGCATTTTCATTTAAAAATTTTCAAGTGTTTGATTGACATGAAATATTTCAAGCATAAATCACCATAACTGAAGCCTCTCAGCCACCATCGGCAACTCCAGCCACTAAAGCCCAACCATTAGTGTTTTTTTTTTTTAGGGGGGGGGGGGTGTTGAGAACCACTATTTGTGTTTATATAATGTTTTATCATTTTTTTTTTTTTTTTTTTGTAAAAAAATCATTTTACAAAATTTTACAATGAATTTTATGGTCAACAAAAACCATTTTTAGGTTTGACTAAATTTTACAAAGAAGCAAACACCGTAAAATGCAAAAATATCTTCAAAAAGATTTACAACGAAACAAAAGGAGCTCAAATTTTAAGGGAATTTAAATTAGAAAAGCAACATTAAGGGTTTAAATTACAATTTAGTTTTTAACAAACACCTCATCACGATGCATTAAGAAGGCCTTTAATCCAAACGATATAGAACAATAAGTGTACATATCAAAATTTTGAAAGTTTAAGAGGGAAGAGACAGGTCAGTCTATTTCTGATTTTTATTCTCAGACTTCTACTATGTGGGAAAAACTCTCTGCTGCAGATCCTCCACTAGTGTTTTCTAAGGACATTGAGCTCTTTGTCAAATATTGGGATCGCCGTAAATTTATGCACTTCATGATGGGTTTACGTGAGGATTTTGAGCCTACTAGGGCTTCTTTGCTTAGCCGATCTCCTACTCCTTCTCTTTATGCTGCAATCAAGGAGCTCATTTCTGAGGAGAACTGTCAGCCTACTCATCACATGTCATCATCTGATCATGTATTGGCTACTTCATCTCCACAGCCTCCCATTGCTACATTCACTGCTCCTTCACGAATAAACATTGGGCATCCTACCTCTCAGCCTTCCAAAGGTACTCGCTGTGAGTTTTGCCATGCCAAAGGCCATGACATCTCAGTTTGTCGCAAACTGCAGAAATTTATACAAGAGCAGAATAAATCTTCTCTTCCTCGGGCAGCTGCTGTATGTCCTTCAAATTCATCGGTTCCTATAGGTCCATCTTTGGCTTCCTCACTTATTATAGCTGATATTGAGGCAGTAGTTCAACAGGTTTTATACCGCACTTCCACTGCCCTTTTTGTCACCTCAGGTAAACAACCTTGGTTTTTTGATACTGCATGTTGTAACCATATAAATCCTAATGAATCCCAATTTTCTGATAAGGCACTCTTAGAACATCCAATCACCATCTACACTGTTGATGGAACTCCTATGCCTGTTAGTCATAAAGGAACAATCTCTTCTCCTTGTTTATCCTTTAATGACACTTTTCATATCCCAAAGTTATCCCTCAATTTACTTTCTGTTGGTCAACTTTGTGAATTAGGCATAGATCTTCTATTTACTAATCATGGTGTGGATGTGCAGGATCCCCGGACGGGTCAAGTGCTTGGGACAGGCTGTAAGGTTGGTCGCATGTTTGAGTTTCATGACTTGAAAATTCCTTCACAAGTTGTTTCTACAGCTACTACCACTGCCACCCCCTCACCTAATCTTTGGCATGCTCGTCTTGGTCATCCATCTTTATCTCGTCTTCAGTTGTTAGCTTCTCAAGGTCATTTAGGTTCAATCCAGTTTCAAAATTTTGATTGTACTTCCTGTCATTTTGGCAAACAAACAAAATTGTCCTTTAATAATAGTGACTCATTTTCTTCTGCACCTTTTGATCTTATACATTCTGATATTTGGGGTCTAACACCTATTCCCACTGAGGGGGGATCTAAATATTTTGTCATATTTGTGGATGATTTTTCTCAATATACTTAGATTTATCTACTTCACCATAGGTATGAACTTGTATCTATTTACCAAACATTTCATAAAATGATTGAAACACAGTTCAATTGCACCGTCAAAGTCTTTCGATCAAATAATGCTCAAGAATATAATAATAAATCTTTCCTATCCTTTTTAGACAGTCATGGTACCCTTCCTCAACGGTCTTGTCCTTACACCTCTCAACAAAATGGCCATGCAGAACGAAAACATCGTCACATTCTTGATGTTGTCTGCACCCTTCTTATTTCTGCCTCTCTTCCTGAGCGCTTTTAGGGTGAGGTCGCACTCACTGCTGTGTACACCATTAATCGTATTCCTTCACCAACTACACACAACAAATCTCCATTCGAGCTTCTCTATGGTCAAACTCCTGACTACTCCTCTCTTCGGGTTTTTGATTGTGCTTGTTTTGTCTCTCTTCCTCTTCATAAACGAGCAAAGCTCCAGCCTCGTGCTCGTCTCTGTTGTTTCCTTGGTTATGGTGTATCTCAAAAGGGTTTTCACTACTATGATCCCATTTCTCATCGCCTTCGTGTCTCCCGTCATGTTGAGTTTTGGGAACATCGTCCTTCCACGAGTCTTCAGCAGTTTCCTATGTCCTCTTCCACAAAGTCTCCCATTTTTACTAATCTTTTCCTCCCTCTCAATCCTGAACTTGTGGAGGATTCTTCAACATCGACTGACTCTCTAGAAAACTCATCTCTGGTTCTATCCCCAGCATATGACCTGCCTATCTTGGATCCTGTGGCACCACCCTCTCCTGAGCCTCCTGTTGGTCCTGAACTTCGTCGTTCCACTCGGGTAAGCATTCCTCCCCCTTATCTCACTGATTATCACTGCTCTTTTGCTCTTGCCACCCTCTATGAACCTCACACCTATCGTGAGGCCTATACTGACCCTCTTTGGCGGCAAGCTATTGTTAGGACATATGTGTTTCACTTGTTAGGAACATATGTCATTCTTTTTTTGTAATTGGCTTATCCTTTGACAAAACGCACTTTACTTGTATTTGGGTAGATTTAGGATGTCTTTAAATACTTCAAGAAACCTTGTTTCAAGATCAAGTATTGAAGCCTTCGAGTCTGTTCAAGAAAACAAGTTCAGAGTGCAAAATCATTAAAGCTCGATAGCTGGCTCGACAGCTGCATCTATCGAGCTTAAGGAAGCTGTTCTTCATTTGGTGTGCTCAACACCTGGTTGACAGCTGCTCGACACCTGCTATCTGTTGAGATTTAAGATTTTCAGAATTCCAATCTGATTTTCTTGGGATCCGTGAATTTGTCTTTGGGCTTTCTTTTCTCCTAACCCTAGACATATAAAAGGATCAGTTTAAGGGCCGTCAAAGTGTTCACAAGTTGCATAAGCTTTGAGCAAACTTTATTCAAGCAAATTGTGACTGGAGACGAAGTTCTTGCCCTAGTTCATCTCTTTCTCTTGAAGAAGTTGCTGTGTATGTGCACTATAGGGTTTTGTGACCGAGCATCTTCCTGATCTTCATCGTGTGGATGAACTGAAGAACTTTGCAACCAACAACCTTCATAGTTGGTGATTGAAGTCGCGTACTGGGATTCGCGCAATTGGTTAGTCACGTACTTGGGAGTCGTGCATCGAAAGGGGAACTGTCACTACAGAACAAGTCCAATTGGGTATTGGGGTAAGGGTTCAACTGTAGGTTGGTAAGGTACTTTGATTCCTTTCTTGTAACCGCTTGTTGTGATAATAGTGGAGTTTCGGGAATGGTGACCTAAAAATCACCCGATGGGGTTTTTGCCGTTAGGTTTTCCCCATTCGTAAACAAATCACCGTGTCTTTTATTTTCCGCTGCATAATTAGTTTATTGGTGATTTGTTTGTGCTACCACGCGTTTGCATGATAAATTGATTAATTAATAACTTGGCTAATTAATTAATTAATTTCTATCACAATGGGTCATTCAATTTGTGGCCTATCAGCTATGAACAAAGAACTAGATGCCCTTCATAAGAATCACACTTGGGATATGGTTGATTTGCCTCTTGGTCAGTCTGTAGTAGGTTGTAGGTGGGTTTACAAGATCAAGACCAAGGCTGATGGATCTGTTAAACGGTACAAGGCTCGCCTAGTTGCCAAGGGTTTTACTCAGGAGTATGGCATTGACTATGAGGAAACATTTGCTCCTATTACTCGCCTTAAATCTGTCAGATGTCTCATTGCTGTGGCTGTTGTTTGCCGTTGGCCTCTTTATCAAATGGATGTGAAGAATGTTTTCCTCAATGGAGACCTCTAAGAAGAAGTGTACATGCAGCCACCCCCGGGCTATCTACACTCAGGTAGTCAAGTTTGTCGCCTTCACAGAGCTCTTTATGGCCTCAAGCAGGCTCCTCGAGCTTGGTTTGAAAAGTTTAGCTTAGTTGTTGCTCAACAGGGTTTCACTTCGAGTCCTCATGACACTACTCTCTTTGTCCGAAGATCCTCTACTGGTATCACTCTTATTCTTCTTTATGTTGATGATATGATTATTATTGGAGATGATTCTGTAGGTATCCACTCTCTTTAGCACTTCCTTAGTCAACATTTTGAGATGAAAGATCTGGGCACTCTCAGCTATTTTCTTGGGCTTGAGGTTACCTCATCCTCTGATGGCTACTATCTTTCCCAAGCTAAATATGCTTCTGATCTTCTCTCCAAAGCCGGTATCACCAACAACAAGATTGTTTCCACTCCCTTGGAATACAATGCAAAGCTCACACCCTTGGATGGTGAACCTATATCTGATGCTACTCGCTATCGCCAGTTGGTTGGTAATCTGATCTATCTCACTGTCACTCGTTCAGATATTTCACATGCTGTGGGTATGGTTAGTAAATTCATGGATGCCCCTCGTTCTGTCCATTATGCTGCCGTTCTTCAGATTCTCCGAGATGTCAAAGGCACACTATATCATGGACTCCACTACTCCTCTCGTTCTTCTCTTGAGCTTCATGCTTATTCAGATGTGGATTGGGCAAGTGATTCGACTGATCGATGCTCTATCACAGGTTTCTGTTTCATGTTGGGTACTTCTCTTGTCTCGTGGCGTAGTAAGAAGCAGGATGTGGTTTCCCGTTCCAGTACTGAGGCTAAGTATTGTGCCCTTGCCGACACCACTTGCGAGCTTGTCTGGCTTCGTTGGCTCTTGGCTGACATGGATGCTCCACAGCCCATTGCCACTCCTCTCTATTGTGACAATCGTAGTGCTATCTACATTGCTCATAATGATGTTTTCCATGAACGCACCAAGCACATTGAGATCGACTGCCACATCACTCACCAGCATCTCAAGAAAGGCAATTTCAAGTTGTTCTCCATCTCCTCTACTGACCAGCCTGCTGATATCTTCACCAAGACCCACCCGTCTGGTCGTCTTCGAGATCTTATATCCAAACTCTAGTTGGCATCCTCCTTGCCACCTCGAGTTTGAGGGGGGATGTTAGTGTATAGCTTAGATTAGATTAGCCCATTGGGCTTGGCGCAGTATACTGTACTTGTAGTTTACTCATATTGCTTGTACTGCACACATACCTAGCCTATATAAGGCTCTCTATTATACATTATTGTTTTACAAATAATATACAGATTATTCAGTCTTTCTCTCTCTCACTTTATATTGTTAACATACCCCAAATTTTAAGGGTGTAGATTACAACTGAATCTTTTAAGAATTAGGTCCTTGAAGTTGGTTCTCATAAGCCATAAGTGAGGTTTGAATTAATTGCACCCAGGAAAAAAAAAATACCAGAAAAACAAAAACAAAAACAAACAAACTCTTTCTAATAAAGTGAAATAAACATGGATATTGTAAATGCCAAACTATTAATTCTTAGTTATGTGACCAGAAATAACAACGAATTGACGAATTGAGCTCAATTAATCAAGCGTAAAAGAACAAATCAAGGATCCACTCTTTCCTCCCTTTCAATTAGATGCCATTTTGCTTGATTTTCGGCACAGAAATGTTGATGGACATACTATAACAATTTAGCCAAGATGAGAGTGATTGACATGACTGGTTCTATACTTTGTGTACGTACACTGATTTGCCTGGCTTTGACCACTGATTTCTTAGTTCTAAGCAATTACTTGATTAAGGGATCACTTTGGCCAATCAAGTATCAACCTACAATTGTTCAAAATTGCTTCCCCGACCTAAGCAATGAGCAAGTGTGACCACATTTTGGACGAAAGTTGTTGCTTGCAGTGTTAGGATTAGTGCTCTTAAATCCTATTGTATGATGCTATGTATGATATTAAGTATGACATTATGTATGACTTAATATTGTGATTAATAAATTTGTTTTATTATTATCTGAAATAATGGTAACACGAATATTCGGACATTATCATATAGTCCATGAGATGCATAGTATGTGATTTATGTGAAAAGTCACAAAAGATATAAATCACAAGTTCTTTGTAAACTCAGAATTATAGTTCGTAGTCGGTGATAAAATTGGGCATTTCATCTGCGAAGACTATAACATATCAACTAAGATGATTTGTCTTGATCATGGAAGTGGAGACTTCTAGTTGATATGTTGATATGTTTTAAGAGTTAAGACATATTGAACTGGACCGCTGTGAGATTCATTATTCTTCTAATGATTGTCAATTGAATAATAAATCTCATGACTTCTATTTATATAAACTCTTAATCCTAAGAGAATAATGGACCTGATCATGAAGTGTAGGTTGCTTTGATATATCAGGAATGAGATCTAAAGTAATGGTCAAAACCTCAGTATGTTGGGCAGCAACATTTAGTGTTGATGGAACATATATTCTCAAGATGGAATTCATAGTCTCTTAACGGGGATATAAAATATTCCCTTGAGATAAGTTTAATGGGTACGGTTATTCAAAGTGTTAGGCCTAACCATTTTAGTAAGAAATTACTAAAGTATATATTTATGGAATTGGATTTCATAAATATATGATAAATAACTTAAAATGATTAAACCAGGTACTCAAGGATTAAGATGTAGTAATCTACAAAGTGGCAGTCTTCATTTATGACTTTGTATTACTACGAATATTTTATGAAGGGGTTGCATGTACAATAAAGTCTTGGGATATAATTTATTAATAAAGCCTAGAGTGCAATTATATTTATATAGTGGTATTATATATAATTAATGGTAACTTTGGACTTGTCAAGAGTTGACAGAAAAGCCCAAGGCCCATTGGAGCTAGTGTCTTATTTATTCCCTTTTGGTCCCACTCCAAGCCGCATACTAAAGCCCAATTGGAAAGGCCCAAAAGGCCAGCCCAATTGGAAAGGCCCAAAAGGCCAGCCCAATTAGATAATCAGTTGTAAGGGGAGAAACATACAGATTTTTTGGAACATACATGAAATAGTGTATGTGAGTGTTGAACACTCATTCATTCTCCTTTGAACAAACTCAAAGAAACTGATTGAGAGACCACACTTCTTGAGTGTTAGTGGAATTGGAGTGAAGATTAAAGGTGTTCTCAAGAACTTCCGATCTTTGGTTTTGAATTTCACCACACCAAAGTACACTCTCTTGTTCTTATATTCTGAAACTTACATAGCACATGTTATCAATTGCAAATGAAGTAGATCCGTTAATTTTCGACTGCGTACATGCATATTTCCATCATGCAGGCCATTGTGAGATCTGCAAAAAGCTTTAGCCTCTTAAATCTAAACCATAGCAACCCATTTGTGCTCTTATAGCTATAGTGCCAGTTCACTGAGCTTGACTTCTTCTATTAGATTGGACTTGGACTTCTAATTGGATTGGATATATAGATATATATATGTATATATATATATATATATATATATATATATACACAAAACATGGGCAACCACCAACCCAACTAATGGTTCTCAAGTTCTATTATTATTTTTTAAGAATCACTTATGGAACTTCATGCTTTTTTTTTTTTTTTTTGGCTACATTAAAGGTACAACTTTAAGCATAATTTATTTAAAATAGTGTGCTTTATTAGGTTCTAAATATTTAGGATTAAATGTTTAGATTCTTAATTCGTGTATGTTGGCAAACCGAGAACAAAAATTGCTTAAGATTGTTCAAGTCAAGATTAAAAAACTGTCAAGCTGCAAAAAGAAGTAAGCTACTGTGAAGTTCGACCGATCGAAATTAAGATAAGTTCGACCGATTGAAATTAGAAGCTCTTGGAAGTATTGTGAGTTACTCATGTGAGATTTATGAGATTTCTGTAATCTTCTAACTCTACAAGCATATACTGGAACGAGATCTACAATCAAACAAGTTGCTGCATAAAGATCTACTACTGATGGTGATCTGAAACCTTTGACTGGGATCTCAAAGTCACAAACATGGGAGTTTGTGTTCAGCAAATTCAAGATAGAAGAGTCTGTGGAGTTGGAGCTGCACATGATCGTGTTAATAAGTTCTACAAGAGGTAGCATTAGATTTAGGGTTTAAATCTATTGTAAACTTTGATTCTATCATAGTGGATTTGTTTACCTTGTAGATAATTAGGTTAAATCCTCCTCATATTTTTTTACCTTGAAACTGTTGATTTCATTGGTTTTCCTAAGTCATTATATTACTGTCTTCTTTACTTTTCCATAGTAGGTAATATGATTGCATGAGTTTAATCTAGATATGAAAAATTAACCTAAGTAACTACTTGGCTAATTCATTAGGTTAAACAAATCTTATTTAAAAGGGATCTAAACAGAACAAACATGCTTCATGGCATAAGCATTCCCGAAGAAAAAAAAATTAAAAAAATAAATAAATAAATAAAGAGCACAAACACGATGGGTAGCTATTGGAATTCACATTTTAATCAATGACAAATTTTTTTTTTTTTTAATTCAATCAATGACAAATTATTACACTACTTTAAGCATAATCTTAAAAAAATAATAGGAAACAGAAAGAAAAAGAATGGTATACCATTACTAGATTGCACTACTTAATTTGTCTACATAGCAACAGCAATATTGGCATTTACCATCGGACTAAAACAAGTAGCACATGTCCCACTCAGATACGCATCGAGAACTAGTTAAATGCAAGAATAAGATTTATTCACCCTTCACTAATATTCAAGCAGTGGGATAGGAAGGGTCCTTGGCAATACCACATAGACCTTCCTTGACACGAGTATCTCTTTCCATTCTTATATATCCATCTTCACCCCAACTGGTGCCCCATGAATTCTTTACTAACCAATACTTAGTCCCTTGGGCTGTGATCCCATAACCAACTGCAGTAACACCATGGTCCAACTCTGTTCCACAATCTCCTGTGAAGATCCCACTTGAGTAAAACTGCATGGCTGCTCCACTGGCATCAATTGCTACAGAAATCGGTTGATGGGTCACTGCATTGAGCAGTGCCTTCTCATTGTTGACAGGCACATCTTCATAGCCTGTGATCCTGGCGGCAGGGAATTGTTCCTTGTTTCTGTTGCAACTTCCATCCATTTCCTTGTAGGGATAGTTCGCTTCACTTGTTAGGCCTTGTTGCATTATAAATTTAAAGGCCTCATCCATTAGACCACCTTCACATCCTTGGTCTTCACCTTTGGTGTCACAATCAACTAATTCTTGCTCTGAAAGAGAAACCAACTTCTTATGTGCAATTTGGTTAATCCCTTCCATGGCTGCAACCGCTGAAAATGCCCAGCAACATCCTAAATTCATGTCATAACAACACAACGCTAGCTATATTAGAACATGGAATCCATGATATATATGTTCACTCATAAATTAGCACTCATCCTACAAGCTTAAATTATTAACAAATAGCAAAATTAAACATTTAACTTTCTAACAATTTATTTTTTAACCTTTTTCTAATAGTAGATAAAGCAAATAGAGTCTGAACTCAGACCACCTGCTCTTATACTATTACTTGTCCTAATAGTAAAGTTGAAAAAAAAAAAAAAAAAAAAAAAAAAAAACCTTAATTTAATCATTTAATAACTATTCTAACATACACATTATCTAAATAAAGATATTAACGACATGATATGTTAGTGTTACCACATTGTCCTTGGTCCTTAATAGGTGTAACGGCTCCTTTCTCTCTCCAATCAATACTAGGTGGCACTGCAGTCACATTTTCATGCTTAAATGGTGTCGTTGCACTTGCAGGCCTACGATTTTTGAAGGACTGTTTGTACCCATTGCGAGAGGCCCGGAATTCTTCGTTAGTTCGATCTGCAAATGCATTGATGCTCACCTTGTAAGAACGATTTCCAGCACTGTTGAAAGACTCTATGAACTCAACATTGTCCTTGAATATCTCGAAACGCCTTTCCTTCTCTGCATTGTCCTTATAAATGCGTCCATACATAGCAATCCATTGCTCATGCCTCTCTAACATGGAAGCATCATGGAGCGTGCGGGAAGTGGCTTGGCAAGCCCATATAAACACCAGTGATAGGAAGAACAATCCCTTTCCAGGTGTCAAAGCCATTCTTTACAGCATGAAAAAACTAGCTTAAATTTGTGTTGACAGTACTTATGGGTGTGATTTTAGAAGACAAAAAGTGAACAAGCAGGTACAATCTAGCACAGCGAAAAGTGGGTACGTATATATAGAGGAAAATGTGATTTGTTGGTGGGTTGGATATATATGAACTCATTCACAGTTGTGCCTGAAATTTAGTGATGACTTAGACAACCAGGTTGAGCTCTCTTAAGGCCGCTCTGTTTGGTGTTTTGATCCAGGCAAAGATTGGTCCAATACTGTTGTATGCTAGACTTATTGAGATTCAAACACGTGATAAGTATTTGACCAATAACTCTCTTTTTTTTTCTTTTTTTCTTTTTTAAGGAAAAGTATCCCAATAAATCAAGTGTACAGAGCACTTCACTTTAATATATTTTAAATATATCAAAGTCATTCTTTTGATTATTCATGGGTTTGCTAGTGCAGCCATTGGGCTCCTAATTTATCTCCGATAGAGAACCAAATTTGCTTTTACTATATATTTTGACTTAATTAGTTGGATGATTTTCAGCTTCCTTCCAAAGAATGTGTCCACTATTCTAGTTTGACTTTCAGCTGGTGCAAATCTACTTCCAGCAAAATGAAATGTTAAATACTTAAAATTAGAGTTATAAATGAAATGCTAAATATAATTGATAACATCAACAATTAAAAATATTAAATTAATAAATTTTTTACATACATTTTTATTTATATTTAAAAGTTGGCATTTTAATTTGTAAAAGTTATGAGATAAAATTTGCAGTATTCGTTTTTTTTTTTTTAAATAACAATTTAGTATTCTTAATATCACTTGAATGTTTTACTCAAAATATATATATATATATATATATATATATAAATATATATATATATATATCACTCGAATGCAATAGAAAAATTCAAAGAAGTTTAGATTATGAAGTCATTTTGTCTTGGTTACTTAGTTACTATCCTTAATATCTCTTTGATAATTAACCATGTCATTAATTTGGGGGAAAATGTTTAAAATGGTCCACGCTAGAGATTATTTCACTTTTTAATAAACGAAATCAATTTACAGTAAAAAATTATCGAGGAAAATAAGAAAACTGATAATTTAGGAGCCGAACCAAGCCCAATGTGGTTAGATTTTTTTTTTTCTTTTTTTTTTTTTTGAGAATTTGATCGCCACTAATTTTATTCTTATTTGACTCTAGTGGGGTTAAATTTAGCCAAGCAAATATCTACATGTGCATTTTTGCGCCAATTATATGGTATGGCAAGCTTCTTGAAAAAAAATAGGAATATGCTAAAAATATAAACTATTTTACAATATTTTTTATAAACTGTTGATATGGTGAGTAATTACTAATAAATGAAAATGTGTTATTAGTAGTAAGCCCAGATGAAATCCGGTAAAACTATATTAACACAATTTGTAAAAAATTGTTGTAAAATAATCTATGACTATAGAGCATTAATAAATAATAATAAAAATTATTAGAGAGATATTTATAAGTACACGGCACAATTGATGTGGTAATTGATCCAAATGTACACGAAAATTACTCAACAAATATTTACTAACACTAAACCCTATATAACAGCGACATGGTCAAAAATGCTCCCAGGTCTTAAGGGCTAAGGCTACGTTGCAGCTTGCTGCATGCCATACATTACACAAGCGTGGATATTGGCTGTTGTCAGATCCATACCATTTGCTTTCTTTGTCTTTGAAAACGATTGCTGCCTCTCGATCCCTATTTTCGTGTATGTTCGTTTGCCAACGGTATATTAGTTTTTTTCTTTTTAAAGAAAAAAAAAATTAGTTTAGGATAAAATACTATTTTGATCTTTAAATTTTATCAAAATTTTATTTTTCATCCATGATTAAAAAAAATTCCTAAACTGCTATTAAGAAGTTCATCTTTTATCCTTAAATTATTGAAAATATTTCACTTTTTGTCTTTGAACTTTAAAACAAATCTTCATTCATCTCTATTTTTGTCTCTAAACTATTAAAAAAAATTCTTTATAAAATTTAAGGTCTAGGAACAAAAATATACTTTTAATAAAATTTAAAAACCAAAATAGTAGTTTACCCTTCAGCTTATATAACTTTACAATTCTTAAAATAAAATTAAAAAGTTTATAACTTTATATAGTTATGCAAAGTTTTTTAGTCTTACAGCATTTTAAGTATAAGTGTGTATAATAATAATAATAATTTGATAGTTGGGGATGAGAGGATTTGAATATTGAATTTCTCCATTGAAAGTACTAATACTAGAAAGTGCCAACAAGTTATACTATGAGACTATATATATATATATATATATATATATATATAATGTTTGTTAAGGGGTGGTTTTACATGCAAATCAGTGTGCTAACTAAAACTAACTGGATCTGAATCTTCTAAAGTTTTTAAGGTACTCTACCACCATACCACATAGAGTTATTTTAATTTTAACCTTTTATTTTATAATAAATGGCTTAAATGATGAAATATCATTAATTCTTTTTCTTTTTTTTTAATCCTTAAAATATGAGTGAAACATTAGCTATTATGAAAAACAAATTGACGCATCAGATTTTAAATCATTAATTAATTTTAGATTTTCAAAAATATATATATAAAAACCCCAAATCTTTATCGTTGTCTCTCTACTCTCTCTATTCTCACCGCGGTCATCATGGTATTTCACAATCTCATATAAGGCAACGAATCACATCTAGGTTTTCTATTACGGCATTAGAACGAATAGAGATTGCAAAGCAAAATTTGCAAACCCAAATGAAGATTGCAAAACAAAACTGCTTTGGGTTACAATGGTAAAAGTACCGGGTCATTGAAAAGACGAAGTTTAAAGTAGAGAACTAAAACATTATCAACCACAAAGCAACCAAGGAGGCAAGGACGTTGTGGGGAACCAAACTACGTTGCTACAATTTAGCTTTGAAAACCTTAGAGAGAAAAATTAGACTTTGAGAGAGTTTCTAGAGTTTTCGTCATTAGAAATATGGAAGCCAGTTGATAACATAGTTATCAAAACGTAAATCGTATTGTGAATCAATTTTTAATTTTTATGTAACGTGTATTGTAAGATATACAAACACTTAATAAAATATATAAAAAATCATAAATATATATAAAGGGTATATTCATTATAAATTTTGAATATATTTAACTAATGACTAATTTTTTCATCACTTATGTAATAATATTTAATAAGCTAACTAAATAAATCAAACTAGCATGTGTTTATAACATACATATTCAAATTACTTAAATTCAAAAGTGATAATATATTGCAAATAACCCAAAAATAATAATTTATTTTCATCATACTGCCTAATCAACCTCATCTAAGTCAATTCTATCATCATGTTTATAATTTTGCAAACTTATTTCTTCATTAAAATTTTCTTCATCATCATTCGTCATTAACATTTTTACTATCTCTTCTTGTTCTTTTTATTTTATAAAAAAAAAAAATTGGCATTCTAGTTTCTTGGACTTATAAGAATAATGATAAAAATAAAAATTTATGTTGTCAATTAATATTTTATTCATAGTATATAAAATAAATTTGTAAATAGTAAAGTAAAGGGTAAGTGTGTACTGTGTAATCCAATTGTAGGAGAGAGGAAAAAAAACTTATGAATATGTTATTTTAGTTGACTAAATTAAGTAAACTAATAATTTTATGTTAAAACCAAGTCTAACAACTTGTTAGATTCAAATAAAAGTACAAATTTTAATAAAAATCTCATTTTAAAACATTTTTCTATATATCGTACGATATGTACGATTTTATGATATGATACGATTCATACAATACGCACACTGTATCGTACGATTCATGAACACTTATGATACGCCAATACGATATGGAACTTTTTACACACGATACGATATGTATCGCATATCGTACAATACTGACAACTATGGTTGATGATAAACAAAGATTAAAAGGTCTAGATCTGGTTTCTAGGTCTGTTTTTTTTTAAATAATAATAAAATTAAATTATAATTTAAAATATGATATGTCAATTTGTTTTTCCTTATAGGTGATGTGTCACTCATGCTTTAAGGATATTTTTAATAAATTAATGATGTGGCATCATCTATACCATTTATTATATATAAAATGAATGGTTGAAATTAAAAGAACTCTATGTAGTAAAATACTCTAAAAACTCTAGAGAATCTAGATCCATGTTTAAGCCATTGCATTAACTCTTTTGGTGTACAATTGTACAAGCTTGTGGTTGTGATGCTAAGATAAATTTAAAAAAAAAAAAAAAAAAAGCTTGTGATTGTGATAGTGACTTTGCAGGAACCGAAAGGAATTACAATATATAAGCAATAATGACCAATATCTTTTAGAATTTTAGGGAACTCTTCCGTGTAGAGTTTATTAAATCATTGATTGCTCTGTTCCTCAAAAAAAAAAAAAAAAAAAAAAAAAAATTATTCATTGATTGTTCTTTTAGAATAAATGATCCAAATAATGTTATGTCATTAATCCACGAACAAAATTCCTAAAATAATGGTTTTTAAAAACAACTAAAATATACGTCCTTAATGTCTATAAGTATATGTTTTAATTGATAAGGGAGTTGCTATAAGTTCCTCTACAATTATCTTTGAAATTCCGCTTAAGCTTAATGTTGGTGACCTTTGATTTTCTTGAGTTGTTTTTAAAAACTAAAATTTTAAGGATTTTGTTAATGAATTGAAGACATTGTATAATCTGGACCATTTATTATAAACGAAATGACACGACAAAAGAAATCGTATGAGATTGTGAATTCCCTAAGAGCTCTGAACGATTCAGCAAAACCTACATAGAAGCACGCAGGCCAGAGGTTTAACAGCTTTCAACAGCTAGCCAGAATGAGAACGTGCTATAAGGAATTAATTTGTTTTGACATATTGAAAAGATAAATAAAAAGTTAGCATGTGGAATATTCATACATGAAGGAAATCAAACTACAGGTATACTGAAAAATGTTACAGCATCTAGAAAATCTGCCTGCGAGGTATCAACCTTCAAAGATATTTTGATGAGTTTAAAGTTGCCACGGATAAATTAAATTGAGGTATCCATAATGTTACATAATATCCCATGAACATGTTTGAATTGAAGTTCATATAACAGCCAACACAAGAAGAGAGGCAAATTCACCTGCAACCACAAAAAAAAAAAAAAAAAAAAAAAAAAAAAAAAAAAAAAAAAGTCGACTTTATATAGCATGAATGGTTACGGCAACACATCTGTGAGAATAAAAGAGTATATGATAAAGAGATGCACTAGCAAAAAAAATTGTATTTTTGTAACTTGTACCTCAGGAAGAATGATCCAACAATTAGAAGGCTTCAATAATCAAATCATAACCTATTACTCTTGCTCCTGAGAATCATTTGCATAGTCAATTAAGCTCTTTAACATTTGTGCTCATGTGGGTGGCTACCACATCGGCAAGAGATTGTATTAGTGACTTTGGGTCAAATATTACACCAACTTTTGGATCATGTATAGAATCAACATTTATCTGCAAAATAAATAAATAATTTGTTACAACCAATGTCCACAAATAATGCATATTGTCATCATCAAGTCAAGTACATTTATTCAAGAATCAAAATAATAGATCAATTTTGGCTTAGGATACTTGGGAGTTTTTCTGAATACAGGGCACTAGAAAATAATGACATAATAGAGAATCCTTCCTGGCTGCTGCCAATGTTCAAGCTGTCAAAAGTCTAGCCTTATCAACCTTTCTTGTAACAACAGCAATATTCAAAACTAGCACTTTGATTGGAGGTGCCGAATCAACCCCCGTTGGGAAACTTTAGCTACCCCGGGGTAGTTTAAAAGCTTTCAGAAGTATGCCCTCATCATAGTAATATCAGAATAAAACTTTAATATCTTACCCTAAAAAGCATATTGCCTTAATTTTATTTTCAAATGAATACTGCTCAATTTGGAAATGAAATGTGGAACATCATAAATGGTAGTTTCATATAAGCACATTTTTCTAGAGCTTTTTGTATGGTATACCACTCAAAACAAACAGTAACACGCACACATACCACATCAAAGATTCCTTGGGCAGCCAAGCATTGATCATCTACAGGAATTTCACCGTCTTTGGGCACCAAAAGTGTATTGATGTACTGACTTGGCTGCACAAAAATATAAACTTGAATAAATTACATATTTTCTTCATTTGTCATCTTCAATTCTTTCTAGGTGACAAGCAAGATTTTTTCATACTAAATAGTACAGGCCTTATCACGAAAGATAAATTTCGAAAACCCCATTCATGCTGCAAAGAATGAGAATACTTTTGCTATGAAAACATCACCATTCTCCCATTTCAAAAATATGAAGGGAATAGAAAAGGTGGGGAGGGAGAGATGGTGAGGAAGAAACCATTCAGCCATTTGCCACAAAGACCTATGGATCCACCAATTTGGGGGAACATGAATGGTCATCAATTTATGTCAAGGGAATGAAGGTTGTAAAATGGAGAAAATAACGGTTAATGAGTGCACCTCAGTTTTTCAGACCCCACTAAAACCTAAAGAGTCACCTCTACACATGTAGTGTAGAGGGAAAGAGAAGATTATGGAGAAGGCAAGTGTGATGATGCCTAAAGAGGAAAGGATAAAAATGATGCTCCCAGACTTTGTTCAGGTGTAAAGGACTGGGTAGACGTAAGGCTTGGGGAGAGAGAGTTTAGAGTACAGAGACCACCTGATGCAGGGAGTGCCAAAATCATCCAAGATTTTATTTTTTAATTTGCAGATAATTTTTTTTTGAATTTGGTGTTAATGTTGAGGGTTTTAAGGGATTTAATTAGGTGTTTTCCAAATTGGTGTTATCCCTAAATCTTATTTAACTAGTACTCCCTATAATCGTGAAAAGGCAGTATGATTTGCAATAAGAATTATTATGATGAGAATACGTCTCCTTTTTTTTTTGATAGGTAAAGAATATGTCTCCTCTTCTGTTCTCTTTGTTTGGTGGTGATGCCAAATGCCCTTAGGTGGTAATGCCTAGGGTTCAGGCAGATTCTAGGAGGTGAGGTCTAGAGTTTGTTCTGTTTATCTTTTGTTCTTTCCTTCATCCTTATTTTCCTACCCTTGTTCTGCATCACCACCCCAATCAGAGAGAAAAACAAGATAAGATAAATGAAGATCACCCCTGTTAACTAGCTGTTTGTGTTCTGTGTTTGAGGAAATCAAAAGGGTAAGGAACCAAAGAAAATTTAATATTAGCACAGCATTTCCAATGACAACAATAACTTATCAGTCAGCTTCATCCTAAAGGAGGACACAGTTTTAAGTTAACTTATAAACAGTTCAACCCTAATCGTGGAAACATTATAAATTGCATGCCCAAAATTACTATTTATGGCATCCATTTGAATTAGGATCACCTAGTCACTTGGCAGTCAGAAAAACTATTTCAAAACATAACAGTATCTACTCACATGGTTTTTTAGACAATTCTGAGGATCCCCATATGTTCGATTTAGAGCATCTGTAATGGCAGTAACAAAGCAAGAAGCAGAGAAGCCACTCGTTTCTCGGTCATGTGTACTATTCAGCAGAAGCACCTAATATTGGATGAACCATTAAGTACAAAACATATATTAAAACATGCAAAATAAATAAAGTAGATGTCAATGTCAAAAATCTGTAAAAATAAGCATATATATTCAGATGGACTTATAAAAAATAAAATAAAAAACAATCATACATATACAGATGCACAAAGCAAGACATGGTAAATTCAAAAGACCTAGCCAAATGGATTCAAGAAACCGTTTAAAACATTTACTCAATAATCGCATGTATCAATAACTACTTGCACTTGATAGTGTGATGGAAAGGTACCTTGCGGCAGGACCTTGAAGAAATGATCTCCCCAATGCCTAGTAATACCTAGAAGCGGTAAATGATCAATGAGAAATATAAAAGACAAGTTTCCCTTTGCTTTCTTTCTTTTTTTTCTTTTTTTTTTTTTCCTTTTGCTGAAAAGAAAAAATAATAATAATAATTGTTGCTAGTTAACAAATATCACAAATTGTAGAGTGCTTCTTACAAGATGGACTAGAAAGCTAAATTCCAGTGAGTGAACTTCTTTAGTTCTAAACCGGTATGCATATAATTCTTAACATCAAGTCAGTAAATTGGAACTTGACTCTGATAATTTCCATTTCACTCGAGCAGTTTGCTAGCTAACGGTCAAGAATTTTACCAATGATGGACAAATGGAAGTACCAAGGGATCCCATAGCATAAACAATGCAGTCCACTTTACTCAACTGGTCCAGGACAGCTGGATTTGCTGTGGGGAAGACCTAGTCAATATCAAAAGAGAAATGATCATGGGTTCTGGATATCAAGAATTAGTACACATATCTTAAATATATACTTTCCATACAGAATCAAAATAGGCTGATGTGTTAGAATTACAGAAAGGCACATCTTGTATTTTCCCATAAGCCAAGGAGTCAATTTTTTTAATAACTCAAGTCCTCAAGAAAATATAACAAATTTGAAAAGCTCCCATTTTTACTGATGGCTAATGCTAAATCAGTTTAAAGAAAGGTTTTTATTTTAGCCTAGACTTTTTTCATATTGGTAAATTATGCACGCTGTCAGTGGATCTTGAATCATGACTGTACTCTCCACCTTGTTTTCATGGGAAGAAGGTTCATTTTAAGCTAGAGCTCATAGGCTTATATCTTGGCCTAGATTAATGATTGTCAGACAATATTCTAATATTAAAGAGAAAATTACTGGAAACTTGTAGTAGAAAGAAATTAATATAACATACTAAAGCTAAAATTTATATATACTTTATCTCTATATAACTAGAGATATATGGAAAAAAAAAAAATATATATATATATATATATATATATAAACAATCAAATATTGATGAAAACAGAAGTATTAGTTCCATAGGACTCGCATATCTCAGGAAGCACAAATTGGACTTCCTGACACCATAACCTGCTGTTGAAGAGTCAAAAATGTAAAACATGACTAACCCAACATCCCTATGACAGACATGTTTCACTCAATTAGCAAAGGAATAGAATTATATTATGGCACCAATGCCAAAAAACTTTTTTCTTTTTTCTGATGATAAGTAAAACTGATCCAGACCCACACACAGGAGTCAAGATGGGGCAGGGGCAGGAATTTTTTTTTTTTTTTTTTGATAGATAATGAAAAATTTTATTAAGAAAAAAATAGCCAACCCAAGTACATTGGAGATGTACTGTGGGGGCAAAAATCAAGAACCAAAATTACAATGATCAAGTAACAGAGGAAGAGAAAAACAAGAAAAATGTGACAGGGCCACCCAAACAAGGAGAGTGTGTAAGAAAAATGACTTAATCTCTAGCAAGGACCGTTCACATCCCTCAAAACAGCAAGCATTTCTTTCCCTCCAAATACACCACATCAAACAGTGCAGCACAAGTCTCCAAAGATCTATATTGCGATGCCGCCCAAATTTACCTTGCCAAGATTCAAACACCTCAATAACCTTAAGTGGCATAACCCAATTCAGCCCAAAAAACAAAACACCAACGACCACAACTCAGAAGCTAAAGGACAATGAAGCAAAAGATGATCCACCGACTCTCCACACCTCTTATACATGTAACACCAATCAAGGACAACAATACGCCATTTACGAAGGTTATCAGTTGTAAGAATCTTATCGAAAGAAGCTGACCATGAAAAGAAAGCCACCCTTGGAGGAACCTTCGATTGCCACACCGACCTCCAAGGGAAAGAGAGGGAAGGAGGGTAGAAAGAAAGATAAAAACTACTAACCTCAAACCCTCCACATAAAAACTACTAACCTCAAACCCTCCACTCTTAGCTAGCTTCCAACAAACCTTATCAGGGCCAACCCCCCGCACTTCCGAAGAATAAACAATTTCCATGAACCGATCAAAAGATTCTTCCTCCCAATCTTGCGGAGATCGACAAAATTGAAAATTCCAATGTAGCTGCCCACCAAAGCAGCCCATAACCTCCGCCACTGAAGAATCCCTTGCCCTGCTAAGAATGTAAAGTTCTAGAAAAGCCTCTTTGAGGGAACAATCCCCACACCACACGTGCTTCCAAAACTTCACTCTAGTACCATCACCCACATCATACCTTAACCGTTTAGAGAAGTTCAACCAGCCACTTCTAATAAACCTCCATAGACTAACACCATACAGACTAGTCACCTTTTTCGTGCACCACCCACCTCAAACATTCCCATATTTTGCCTCTATGACCCTCCTCCATAGTGCATCTGTCTCTAAACCATACCTCCACAACCACTTGCCCAACAAAGCAGTGTTAAAACTTCTCAATCGTCTGATACTAGCCCCCCAACCTGCATTGGCTTGCAAACCTTAGCCCATTTCATCAAGTGAAATTTAGAATCACCATTAATACCACTCCAAAGAAAATTTCTTTGTAGTTTCTCCATACGATTAGCAACCTTCCCAGGTATAGGAAAAATGGAAAGGAAATAAGTAGGTAAGGAGGATAGGGTACTTTTAATAAGAGTGACCCTACCGCCCTTAGATAAATAAAGCCTCTTCCAACCTGCTAGTCTTCATTCCATCTTCTCTAAAACAAGATTCCATAATGATACCTCCTTGAATTTGGCGCCCAAAGGAAGTCCCAAATATTTCAAAGGAAGAGAAGAGTGCCTACAACCCAACAACCCCACTAGCACATCCAAATTATGTACCTCTCCAACTGGAACCAACTTTGATTTACCCAAATCAATTTTTAACCCTGAAACCTCCTCAAATCTATTCAGAATCTCCCTTAAAGTAACTAACTAATTAGGATCAACATCACAAAAAATAAGAGTGTCATCGGCAAAAAGGAGATGAGACACCATCATTGAAGCACTAGTAGTAGAACTTACAGAGAAGCATGTAAATTGTCCAGCAGCTACAGCCATATCCAACATACGACTCAAATCCTCCATAACAATATCAAAGAGCAACAGATATAGAGGATCCCCTTGCCTAATCCCCCTAGAGCTTCCAAAAAAACCCGAAGGACTCCCATTAATTAGTATGGAAAATTTAATAGTAGAAATGCAATACCAAATCCATTTTCTCCACTTATCAGAAAACCCACAGCACTGCAACATGTGCATAAAGGATAAGTTTTTTTTATAATGCAATAGTTACAGTGGTGTTGCGGGGATTTGAATCCTGGACGTCTCCATTGGAAACACCAAGAGGTACTAGTTGAACTACAAGGCTTTTCATTCCTTTTTCTATCCTTTTAAAATAAAATAAAAATATTTGCAGTATGACACGAATGAATAAACATTTTTTTGGCATGCAAATACAACTCATGCACCAATTCAGGATTGAGGCCATGACCTCACCCTCCACCCCTTGGTTTATGGGTGAAAAGATATATTGTTTGATACAAAGACCATTGGCTTTATACATGACTGAATAATGAGATATACAATTGAGTTATCATGACAATATCCCTAATACTATATAAAAACATATAATGCAAAATTCACCTCATGCAGCAAATTACTGCCCTCACTTGACATGTAGAAAACCCGCTTTATTCTTGAAGGAAGCGCTGGAACTGAAGATCTTTCCTATCATAAATATCAGGCATTTGAATATACAAGAAACTGTGTAAATAATTACCAGAAAATGAGAAACTTTGTCTACTACAAATGTATCAAAAAAGTACCAGCATAGTGCCAAAACTCATTTAACAAGTCAACATCATATTCATAGGAACTCTTCCTCTATACCAACACCCTTTTATTTCCTTCATAAATGAAACACTTTACAAAGACACCAGGGGGACACCATAGAATTAGTATACAAGAGAGGAGAACCAATAACAACACCCTAAGGACTATATCTGAGGACACTTTGAAGGAAAAAGGATTTGAAAAACACAATTGAAATCAAGTACCCATCCCCATTCTATTGTTTACTTTGACCTTTACTGGAAATTTGGCATTCACTATTAACAGTCCAGAATAATAATTTAGTCCAAATTAAGGGATTAAAAATAAATGATAAATGACAAGGCTTGTCACTTCCAAATTCAAATGAACAAAAAAAACCTCGTCATCTTCAGGACGCCATTGTGACCTCAACCACACTATTGTTGCCATGACCGCACAAATATTGCTACCAATCCACCATCACCAGTCCACCACTCTCGTGACCACCATTGCAACAATTCCCACCAACATAAGTTTTCAATTACTCACCAAATGCTTTCAATAATACTCATCTTGAAAACTCTCCAGATGGATGATGCTATTGACATTATTTGACAATAATTAGCATAATTAGGCTTCTTATCATGAAACTGTAGCAGCATACCTTATTAATAGGCTCCATGGAACCACAAGTTGGATGAGAAATTTCATTCTGACCTCTTATTATAGTCCCATCCTAAGGTTAAGTCGCACAGAAGAGAACCATCAGAAAAAATCATAACACAAAACTCCCCTATTGAATATCTAAAACTAGCATCATTTCTGCAGACTATGGTTGCATAATTAGTTAAGTTAAAAATGAGTTAATACATCACAGAAAAGGATTGAATCGTTTCAATAACACATTGATAGCCAAAATAAACATCTCCCAAAAGATAAGCATATAAAATTTCAGCAAAACAATGAAACTCAAATATAAAATGCAGCAGCAAGAGAAAACACAATATAAATGAACCATGGATTCAGATACATTCACAAGATTATGACAATTCATATCCCTAAATAAATCACTATTTCCAGGTACAGAGGAAAACTCAAAGTATAGAAATACTAACTATGGCTTTATTTTACATACTGGAAACTGAGTATTAGGTTTATTTGAACAATGTTTCTTAAAAAAAAAAAAAAAAAAAAAAGGGTTTATTGGAACATCATCCAAAATAATGAAAGATGCTAATTTGCTTCAATTCATATAATAGGAGCTTGATTTATCATTTCCAATAATTCCAAAGAGTCTAATCCTAAAATTAAGAAACTTTTATCAATCATTAGCTACCCAACTTAATACATCTTCATCCAAATTGATTATTTGCTATTTGGGTCCTCTTTAGATAAATCATTAGTGGACCACGTGTAAAATAGAACTAATAGAAAGCATAACAGATTAACATGCCATATATAAACTACATGTGCATCACAAACTAAGCATCAGATATTCTAGACAGAGGACAAAACCCCTAGAAACTTTTGGAGTAAATTGGGAACTCAGAATGTAAAATCACTCCTCGACAAGAGAGAATTTTCTTGGACAATGGAAAATAACTTGGCATGTGTATGTCTATTGCCATGCTCGTGCATCGCTTATAAGTTGTGCTAAAACTCATCTTGCCCACAAATATTGTTTTCCATAGATGAACTGACATTAGAGTTGTCATATGCTATGCATGCCTTCTACGAAAAAAACTAAGATAGAGCTTAATGGACAATAAATCAAACCATCTCAGCTGATGTCAATTTTTACTCTTTTGGATCTCAGGGCAAAACAGTTTGTTATGACAACTTTGGCAGACCAAGGTAATAGAAAAATACACAATGTCATTTTGGACTTTGAGCAGGATGGCTGGAAGTTTGTGCTTGACCAAAAAAGGTTGGAAGTCAGACCAATGGTCAGATGAAGGTGGTGGATCAAAAGCTAAAACTTTGACAATGCCAGGGCAAATGGAGGAATTGAAATCTTAATTACAATGTTCCTGTTGGGATGAAATTACCACATAGATAGGATCCAGCAAGATGCCATACCCTGCTTACCAATGATCAATATTGGGCATCACCACTATTAGTACAATTAATGAACTCTCAACTAAACTTTTCATGATAGGCATAAACTTAGCCTCCAAAATAAATGGTAAACTAAAATACAAAATGAAAAAAATATATGCCCACAAGCATACATATACATATCAAAATATAGATCAAGTCTCATCATACCCATAATTCACATCCTAATGTAAGCCTGTCATTGGTCGAAATCACTGGGAGGACCAGACTTTCTGAAGGAATATGTGAAACACGTGAGAACAAAAATATTGCAGCATCTAAAGACTGAAAAAATATACGTGCTCCTGCAAAGAAGAAATTCCCAATGCTGCAAAAATTATGAGTGTCAGTTAAGTAAATGGTAATATCAGAAAAGAAATTAATAAGAATAAGAATTAACTACGATGTAATAATTATTTACTAGTAAAATTGGATTAACCACTAGTGATTGAGCAAAATAAATAAATAAATGAATTGTGTTTAAGGGCTTGAATGTTCACAATCACAACAACAAATGACAATTCGATACCCAAACAAAGTAATTTGTCTTATATTCATGATGGCCCATGGGAAAAAAAAGGTGGGGTGTTTATCTTGTTGACAAATTCTATGTATGGTATGTGTGGAAAGCTATATATGGTATAATCTTGGGCGTGAAGGTGAAGGAAATATTCAGAGAAGGAAATATTCAGAGAAGGAAACTGAGTAATGAGAGATTATTTGATTTCCTATTTCTGTTATTGTATTCCTATTATAAATTTTAGGGTTTCTCTATTTAATCAGAGTTGTACAGTGGAATAAGTAAGTAATAATGCAATTATTTTATTCCTCTCTTCTCTAGATACTAGTTTCTTTTGTTTCTTCATGGTATCAGAGCTTCTCTGGTCCTAAGGGAAGTATTTCTCAAGTTGCTGGGCACACTAGGGCCTCTTGGTCTTTTCTGGCGAAGGGGTAGTTTTCTGGCAGCCAGAGGCATCGGATTCCAGCAGGGCACTGTCCATGAAAAACAGTGATGTCATCCATCTGGTTTGTTTTCTGTTTCCTGCCCAGCCTTACCACATGTAATTATTCTTAAAATAAAAAAAATAAAAAAAAAAGGAAAAAAAAAATCGTACTGTATAAGCTCTGTATGTGTCTCTTTATTTGAATATTGCTCTATGATTTGATTCGTGCTACTCAGTTTTTTATTGTATTAAGCCCGGTTATGGAGCTATTTTATTTGGATGGCTGATTCGGAAAAGTCAGAAGTTAGTAAGACTTCCGAAACTCACACTAGAGGGGTAGAGAGTCAGGTGACCTCCTTGAGTGACAATCCAACTCTCCAGATTACAACTCAAAAGTTGGATGGGCTAAACTACCTAACATGGTCCCAATCTGCATTAATGTTTATTCGGAGTAAAGGGAAAATGGGCTATTTGAATGGGAAAATTACAGAGCCCTTGGAGATTGATCCCACATATGACAAATGGGAGGCAGAGAACTCTACAGTCGTGTCTTGGTTGGTGCATTCTATGAAACCAGAGATCAGTCAGGGATATTTATTTCTTCGTACTGCAAAGGAGATTTGGAATGCAGCAGCTCAAGCCTACTCCAAAATGGGAAATAAAGCACAAGTTTATGATTTGAAGCGTTGTATTCAAGCGACTTCTCAAAGTGATTGGTCTGTCGCAACTTACTAACATAACCTTCGTGGTTTGTGGCAAGAATTAGATCACTATCAAACTTTCAAAGCTAAATGTACACAGGATGCGATAGACTTTCAAAAATTTGTTGAAGATGAACGTATTTATGAATTTTTGGGAGGACTACAAGCTGAATATGATCAAGTTCGAGTCCAAATCTTGGGAAAGGATCCTCTTCCCTCACTCAAATAGGTGTTCTCATATGTTCAGAATGAAGAAAGTCGTCGGAGTGTTATGTTATATTCATCTACTCTAGAACAATCTGCATTGGCCACTACTTTTCAACGTGCTGCCAATGGAGATTCTAAGAATCGGGACAAAGGTCATTGGAATGAGAATGCTCTAGATGACAAGGACAAATTATTTTGTAATCATTGTAATAGGCCACGCCATACTCGAGAGACATGTTGGAGGCTCCATGGCCGTCCTACAAGAGGACGAGGGGGCCGTTCTGGTGGATTCTCTTGTCCACGTGCAAACCTACTTCCACAGAGGACATACCTCCAGCACCTACTTCAGCTCCTACTCATGAGAGGGCACTAAACACCGAGGAGTTGGCACAGCTACGTCAGTTTATGGCTCGATTGGAAACACCTATTAATGCATCCTCATCCTTTGCCCATTCAGGTAATTTAGCTACAGCCCTTAATGCATCGTCAACAAAGAATGATGATCCTTGGGTAATTGACCCTGGAACTACAGATCATATGACTGGTAAATCCTCATCTTTTTCCTCCTATAACCTTTGTTCCAGCAAGGACAAAATTAGAGTAGCCAATGTTTCTTTATCACCTATCTGTGGTAAAGGTTCAATTGTTGTGACTCCATCCATGGCTTTATCTTCTATGCTTCATGTTCCTAACTTGACTGCAAATTTATTATCTATTGCTCGTATAACCCTTGAGTTAAATTGTCAAGCCATTTTTTACTCATCCTACTGTTGTTTTCAGGACCTAACCACGGGGCGGATGATTGGCAGTGGTAGCCTTAAGGATGGTCTCTACTATCTCGACAAACAGCCCAAAGCACAAGGATGGCTCAAAAGGCTTATCATACAGTGCAATCAGATGACTCAACAGCTCAGATTTGGTTATGGCATCAGAGACTAGGACATCCCTCTTTTACATTGTTACAAAAAGTGTTTCCTTCTTTATTTCAGCATAATAATGTTTCCATATTTCAATGTGAGACATGTGAACTAGCTAAACACCATCGAGTGTCTTTTCCTCTTAGTAGTAATAGAAGTTCTGCAACTTTTTCGCTTATTCATACTGATGTTTGGGGGCCCTCTAGGGTTGTTTCTCTAAATGGGTGTCGTTGGTTTATTTCCTTTATTGATGATTTTTCACGAACTACATGGATATATTTGTTAAAAGACAAAAGTAATGTGTTTACTGTCTTTCAACTGTTTCACAAAATGGTTCAAACGCAATTCAACACCTCAATAAAAACAATTCGTCCGGACAATGGGGGGGAACATATGTCTGGTACTCTTCAAAAATATTTTCTTACACATGGTATTATTCATCAAACCACTTGTGCTTATACCCCCTCAACAAAATGGGGTTGCTGAAAGAAAAAATCGACATCTCCTAGAAGTCACATGGGCTCTTCTCCTTACTGCCAGTGTTCCAAAGTCCTACTGGAGAGATGCCTTGCTCACTGCAACTTATCTCATCAATACAACGCCATCTCGCGTCCTTGACTTCAAGAGACCACTTGAGGTACTTTTTTCATCTGTACCATCCTCTACTTTTATCATCCCTCCTCATGTCTTTGGCTGTATCTGTTTTGTCCATCTTCATGGTCAATTTAGAAGTAAATTAGACCCTCATGCCCTCAAATGTGTCTTTATAGGTTACTCTCCCACTCAAAAGGGATATAAATGTTATCACCCTCCTTCTCGAAAACACTTTGTGTCAATGGATGTAACCTTCTTTGAGACACAATTTTACTTCTCACCTCAAACTCCTCCTCAGGGGGAGTATAATGGTGATGAGGAGTTTTTTGTGTCCTTACTTGTTCTTAGTACCTCCACTAATGTTGACTCGAAAACTGATTTCATTGATGTTGAAGTGCAAGAGGCTAATAATGAGCTGTCATCCACTGATGATAAGCTGGATGAGACACCTGTGAAAGAACTAAGGGTCTATTCAAGGCGCCAGAAAAGTAAGACTACTCCTAAAGCTCCCGAGCAATCATCTGAACCCGACTCAGGTAATTCTGCTCCTGTTCTATCTATACCCACCATAAATGATATTGATCTTCCTATTGCACAACGCAAAGGAGTTAGATCATCCACTCATCATCCCATATCAAATTTTCTTTCATATCAACATATCTCACCAGTATTTCGCTCTTTCCTATCCAAGTTATCTTCTGTGTCTATCCCTCAAACCTTCTAGGAAGCATTAGGAGACCCAAAATGGAAAGAAGCGATGCAAGCAGAGATGAGAGCTCTTAAGAAAAATGATACATGGGATTTTGTTGACTTGCCGAATGGAAAAAGGGCAGTTGGATGGAAGTGGGTGTTTACAATTAAGCATACAGCAGATGGGTCACTGGAAAGATACAAAGCTAAATTGGTTGCAAAAGGTTTCACACAAACCTATGGGATTGACAATAAGGAGACATTCGCACCAGTAGCAAAGATGAACTCTATACGAGTTCTTATCTCATTGGCAGCAAATCAAGATTGGCCTCTACACCAATTCGATGTAAAGAATGCTTTCCTCCATGGAGATCTTGAAGAAGAAGTATACATGGAACTCCCCCCTGGCCTTAAGCTACCAGCTTCTAATGGGAAATTGTGCAAACTAAAGAAAGCCTTGTATGGATTGAAACAATCTCCTAAAGCATGGTTTGAAAGGTTTTCCCAAGCTATGCAAAAATTTGGCTACAATCAAAGTCAGGCTGATCATACATTATTCATTAAGCATTCACTACAAGGAAAAGTAACAGCTCTTATTGTCTATGTGGATGATATGGTGCTAACTAGAAATGATGAGGAAGAGATACAGAGACTAAAGCAATCCTTGGCACAAGAATTTGAAAAAAAAGGACTTGGGAAATCTGAAGTACTTTCTAGGCATTGAGGGGGCAAGATCAATGCATGGAATATTTCTTTCTCAATAGAAATACATACTCGATCTTCTCAAAGAAACAGGAATGTTAGGGTGCAAAGCTATTGATAATCCAATAGAGCAGAATGTCAAGTTGGGAGAAGACCACAACAGCCCCCTAGTAGAAAACGGGAGATACCAGCGACTAGTTGGCAGACTAATCTACTTATCACACACTAGATCAGATATCACTCATGTGGTAAGTGTGGTAAGTCAGTTTATGCATTCGCCATGAGAGACACATATGAAAGCTATTCATAGAATTCTCCGTTACTTGAAATCCTCACCAGGTAAAGGAGTAACATATGCTCGACATGATCACTTGAAGATAGAAGCACATACAGACACTGATTGGGCAGGTTCAATCATAGACCGACGCTCCACCTCTAGATATTGTCTATTTGTTGGAGGTAACTTGGTTACTTGGCAGAGTAAGAAACAATCAGTGGTTGCAAGATCCAATGTAGAGGTTGAGTTTAGAGCAATGGCTCATGGGATATGTGAGATATCATGGATGAAGATATTATTGAGGGAGCTTGGATATGACAGTAAGGATCCCATCAATCTGTTTTGTGACAATAAAGCAGCAATTAATATTGCTCATAATCCAGTTCAACGCGATCAGACAAAACATATTGAAATTGATAAAACTTTATCAAGGAGAAACTGCATAAAGGCATCATTTGTACTCCATATGTAAGAACTGGAGATCAACTCGCAAACATCTTGACAAAGGGGGCAGCAACTAATCACTTCCATAGAATTCTGGACAAGCTAGGCATGAGAGATATCTACGCCTCAGCTTGAGGGGGAGTGTTGACAGATTCTATGTATGGTATGTGTGGAAAGCTATATATGGTATAACCTTGGGCGTGAAAGTGAAGGAAATATTCAGAGAAGGAAACTGAGTAATGAGAGATTATTTGATTTCTTATTTCTGTTATTGTATTCCTATTATAAGTTCTAAGGTTTCTCTATTTAATCAGAGTTGTACACAGTGGAATAAGTAAGTAATAATACAATTATTTTATTCCTCTCTTCTCTAGTTACTAGTTTCTTTTGTTTCTTCATATCTAATGGTTGAAAAGTTTAACCTCATAATTCTAATGCATAAAAGGTGTGAATACGGTAAGAAAATGAGTTGAAGCCAAATTAATTTGAAAAGATTGCTTAAAAGCTAAAGTTATTTAGGGACAACCTTTAAAGATTGATCAATGCCATTTCTAGAATCTTCTTGTAATAGTGAACCAAATGCAAATGTGTACATAGGTTACATCCCCTACAAGTTGGACTAATATAGAGATTAACATCTGAGTTTCTGTGTTGGAGTACATTGACGTTGCAAATTGGCCTTCTCCTACACTGTTAATTTCTGTAAGCCTAATCCTTAAGGAAGAGGTTTAAAACTCTTGTAAATTTATTCCCCACCAAGATTTCACCAGTCATTGCTTATGTCCAGAACTTAGAAACTTGCTTTTAGCAAGTACTTCAAGACCAAAATCTCTTAATCCGTGTTTAATAATAGTTATATGATTTAATTCACCATTTCTCAACAACTTAAGCTTTTGGAACTAGTGGTAATCTATCATGGTATCAAAGCAAGTGATCATGAGTTTGAACCTTGTCTCCACTCTACCTTCCCATTTACCATTGTTATGGGGGTATCTAGCCCCATGCGTGGGGGGAAGTGTTAGAATAATATTTAAATTATTAATTCATTCTTTCCTAATAGCTTAACCTTTTGGAATTAGTGGTAATTTATCAATCCAAAACCTCCAAAAAGGAAATCATAAACTCCAAGATTATACAGCAATTGAGAGACACTACATGAAACAAAAAGCTTTAATAGATAAGCATAAACTACTTGTAATGGTTATTAGGAAGCCTACAATTACAAGGTTCACTCAAATATGATATTCAAATCCCTGAAATAGAGCACCATACTTGTGGACCATCAAAATTTTTGCCATCACAACTCAAAACAATAGTCATCAAAATTTTAGAAGGCATTACTATGACACAAAAAATAAGAAACAACAGTAAGATCTAACTCAAATGACCAAAGTACCTGCCATTGCTAAAACAAAATGATTCATCAGACCGCCGGAGAATCTGTATTCAAAATTCATAAAAGTTATATAAATTTTCATGCCAAGCATCAAGATCAAGTAGTTCAAACTTCAAAAGATCAATCAAAATTAGGAAGGAATAAAATTGACATATGAAATCATAGAAGCAGTGATGAGGGGATTAAAAAAAAAATGAAATTGTCCAAGCAATATTAAGAAAGCAAATAATAAAAAATATTTATGTGAAGATAAGAATAATTTAAATAAATCCTTAACAGAGTTTATCATATTAAGTATTCAATCTTTGATTGCCACACATATTATCTAAAAATTTTAGCTATACTGCATAACGTGATATAATAAACAATATGGAAAGAATATACCATTGAAGAGTACAATAAAAAAATTAAATTAATTGGAAGCTAAAGTAAAAGTCTATGAAAAACATTTAGGGCCAGAAAAGGAAAGAAAAAAGCTGGCATATGTCTCTTCGACAAGAACACTTAAGTTTATTTACAGACAATCTAGCACTGAAGCCAGATATTCACCTGGTTCTGAAAATAAGCCAGGAAAGCTCGAATTGTTTCCCTGTAGGGCTTTGATACACCATTCCACAGAAGATGTTGTCCTTCCACAATATCGTACCTGTCAAATTCTCAACTCAGCATACCATTACTCAATACCCCCATCACAGTAAAACCTAGCAAGTAAATGAGATAAACTCAGAATACATAAATATTAACAAGACAGCACAAGGTTTTTTTTTTTTTTTTTTTTTGGTTACTAAATAACTAGACAGCAAAAGTCAAAAGTAGGCAATAGGTTAATGCTACCTGAAGAAGAAATAGTAGCAATACGACTTGTGCACAATCAAAATAACCTTTTTTTATAAATAATATACAATTATTAAGAACTGAAAGGCATTTCCAACTATGAGAACATATGAAGTACATATACTTGTAAATTTATATGTTCATATGACCCTTTTTGCAGGATCAGGATCCTCACCATTAGCTTTTGAAACTGAGAGTGTCCATTAAAAATAAAATAAAAATAGTACATTCACGAATTTAAAGATGGATATGGTGCCACATTATTCATAATCAGTTAGCATTCTTTATTTGCTGAAATGAGATTTTGAACGACATAGCAACATGTACACTATTAGATTTATGAAAAAGTAAATCTCCACCCTCTCCATTTCGAAACAAATGAAAGGGAATCATTTTCCTGGTGTACATAATGCCTAATTATCCAAATTAAAAAAAGAGCTAGCCACATCAACCCCCCCTCCTCCCCTAAAAGAAAAGGGAGCTTTTACAAATCTTTAGAGTTTAGAAAGAAGTTTTAATTGTTCTTCAAAGATTATCTTGAAAATGTAAGTTGAAAATTTGGACTAGCGGAAGCATATTCACACAAAAATTTAAAAAAAATAAAATAAAACATTCACATAAGACACAAAAGTTAGATTTGGTTTGGCCAAATCCAAGTTCACATCCACACACAATGCCAGCCAATATCTACAATGAAGGATATGGATTACAACCTCTCAATCAAACCTCACAGACCAAACTCACAGCCTCTCACAAACGGCACTCAGTCACTCACAAACAGTAACAAAACTACTCACAATAAGAAATCCAATAAGCAAACCACACCTAAACAAGAATTTGAGACAAATTTCAACGATGTATATTAATATATATATATAAAAGATATTTATAAATTATGACTTACTTTAGTGTTAGAATATTAATATTTTGGAAATAATTTCAAACAAAATCTGTTAAATTTCTTGGAACTTTTGATGATAGAACTTTAATTGGAGCAATGTTTTTAAAAATTCCTGAAACTTTGATGATAGAATTTCACTTAGAATAAATTGTGTCAATAATTTTAATGTAATCATAATTCACCACATGACACAATTATATTTTAAAAAACATACAAAGAAAAAATTGAGAGGGCATCCACTTGTTCCTAACCATGATTCTAGTTATATTGTGTGACGATCCATGTGAAATACTTAATGCTACCATCACCCATTTGAAAACAAAATTCTTAATCAGCAGAATGATTGCAGAACTTATGATTCTATTATAGAGTTCCATCACCCATGACTCACTTCAATTTTCTGTCTAATTCTTTTTAATTGTTTAAGATTATTTGTGTTCATCGGTCGCGAACATGAAGTAATCTTTTTCTTCAATCAAATTTCATTACTTATAATAAAATATAAAAATAAAAACATAACCATTCTGATTTGGCCAACGGGGCATCAAGTGGTAAACGATGACCAAGCAATCTTCGGACAGCAAGAGCCTCAGCACTGCTTTGATCCGACAACCTCAAACACCTCGACCTTATGTCTCCAACAGCCGGACCACCTAATAGCGGGAAAAGAAAAAAATAAATAAATAAATGCACAAATACCATAACATAGAATTGTCGAGCAAAAACCAAAAATTCATTCATTAAAATAATTTTAAAAAAAAAAATTTACCGAGGACACGAACAATCTCAGCGGTGCTTCCTCCGTCATCGGAAACAGGAAGAACATGGGCGACACGAGTCGTGAAATTCTTAAGCTCTTCCACCAAACCGTTAAACGCAGTCCCACCTGTACAAAATCCAAAATTGTTGTTGTTGTTGTTGTTGTTGTTGTAAATAAAAACATATAGAGAGAGAGAGAGAGATTGAGAGAAGGTAAAACCAGAAAAGACGAGCAATGAAGGCTGGTTAGGGTTTGAGTTAGAGGAGCAACGGCAATGGTTGAGTGAGGAAGAACGAAGCGTAGCCATTGGAGAAAGAGATCCGAAAGGAAAATGGCAGAGAGAGAGAGGTGAGGTCTTAGCCGTACTACACAAATGGAAAGAGGGAGAGGTAGAGGGACCCAACCAACAGTCCGCCATATTCCCGCGTCTTTCCTTCCGCACCCCACCCCACCCGCTAAAATTCTTTGGGCGAAGCTTCCCCCCTAATCCACTGCCACCACTCACACATTTTTTCCAAATTCCCTATAATAAATTAATAAAATTCAAAACAGGGCAAACAAACATGAAACATGGTTCACATGTAATGGAACAAAATTCCACCTCACCACTAGCATTTTCTTTTTATTTTTTAGGTAAAAATGCAAAACTGATCCTCTAACTTTCACTTTTTTTCATTTCAGTCTTCTAACTTTCAATTTTATCAATTCAGTCCTCTAACTTTCAATTTTTGTCAATGCAGGATTCCGTTAAAAGCTGCCGTTAATGCCATTGTTTTCCCTTTTTTTTTTTTTTAATTTTGGAATTAAAAGAAAAAAAGAAAAATCTGTTAAAAAAAAAAAAAAAAAAACAACAACAAGCCGTCGGCGAAGCCGTTAACTATTACAGACCTGTCGTCGGCTCCGATGCACAGGTCATAGCTCTGGGTTGCTTACCAAGGTGTTCCCAGCGCGAACTCTGAAGCCACAGCCAGAAAAGCTTACCCGAACTGCGAAGCCATTCCTTGTGACCAGTTCGAAGTGGCTTTCCAAGCCGTTGAGCTTTGGATTGCCGATCGAGCTATGCTCCCAATCGAAAACTCACTCGGCGGCTCAATTCACAGAAACTACGACCTCACCGTCATGAAAAGAGTACTTGACCTGAATCATCTCACACCCACAAGCCTTAGCTCAGTGCGAACTCACCCTCACGAAACTCGGCCTCAACGTCGCACGCGAGGCAGTCGACGACACGGTGGGAGCGGCCGAGTTCGTCGCTGCCAACAACCTCCGCAATAGCCAGCGCACACGCCTCGGGTCTCTACGGGATGAACATCTCACCAACGGAATCCAGGACGACTCGAGCAACGTGACCCGGTTCGTCATGCTGGCCCAAGAGCCCATAATGCCTTGCACCGACCGCCAATTCGAGCAATGTGTTCGCGCATGACAAGGGGACCTCAGCCTTGTTCAAGGTCCTGTTGGCATTCGCGTTCAGGAACATTAGCCTGACGAAGATCGAGTAGAGGCCACAGATCACACACCTTAATTCCGAAATTTAAAAAAATAAAAATAAAAAAACTCAGTGGCATTAACGGCAGCTATAACTAGGATTTAACGGAATCCTGCATTGATAAAAATTGAAAATTAGAAGACTGAATTGACAAAACTAAAAGTTAGGGGATTGAAATGAAAAATAGTAAAAGTTAGAGGGTCAATTTTGCATTTTTGCCTATTTTTAACAAACAAACACAAAACAGCACTAGCACTTGATTTTAGTGTTTCATATTGTTTTTGACTATTACAAATTTTACTTATATATATTTATGAATACTTATATTTAATAATTGGGTGTGACATCAAATAAATGTCTAAATTTTTTTTTTTTTTTTGAATCAATACAACATAGCAATTGAATTAGCAACTTCTTTTGTCATAATTAGAGGTGTGCATCAAACTTATCAACCGAGCAAAACCAACCCAGCTCGACATCTTGAATTTCAAGTTGGTTTTTATGGATTTGGGTTAGGGTGGAAATTTTATTTTCAGACTTGGGTTGGGTCGGGTTGAGTTCAAGTTGTTAATTTTATCGACCCACTTAACCCAACCTAATCTACCATGTATATAAGTTTATTCAATTGCCTTTTAATTTAACTAGCATATAACCCATGCAAACGCATGGATGCATTTAAAATTACACACAATTTTTATTATAAAAATATAAATAATTAGTCAAATTATTAAAAAAAAAAAAAGCATATAACACATCCATATGTATGGATACATTTAAGATTAAACACAATTTTCATCATAAAAATATAAATAATTGGTCAATTTATTTAGTTGAAAAAGTAGACATAATTAGTCACATATTAAAATTCTTACATAAATTTAATACTACCTATGGTCTTCTTTTTATAATTTTTAATAAGATAGAACATGTGGTGATCTTTGTTGTGTGGTAATTTTTATTGAGCACATGTGATTGGTTTTTTTAATATAAATTTTATAGTTCATTAATATTAGATATAAATTAGTATTAAAAGAACAATTGATCTCTCACTTCAAAATAGATTGTAGACAGTCAATTGGTCTTTTTATATTATGTTTTGTTAGACTTAACAGAGAAAGTGATGAAATGAGGTAAAGTATTACACATGATTTAGTTTATGGAGACGATTGTGTATTCTTGTAGTTTAAGGGGGGTTAGTGTAAAATAGAATATAATCTAGGGTGGAAAAAAAAGTGATTTTCCCTTCTTCTTTTTATTTATTAAATGATCATATTTATGAGTTAGGCTTCACTTAGATACCGTCCAAAGTTTTTTATGAATTAATAAATGTCTGAATTACTTTTTTTTTTTTTTTTTGTAATTGATAACACACCAATTTGTAAAGCTTATATAGTAAAATTTACCATATCTTTCTAATTCATTGTCTCTTTTTGTCATACTTGTTTATTTTTAGGTACACAAAGATCAAATCTTATATTTTGATTTATAAATATATTAATTATTTTCTTTTTAAATTTTTTTGCTTATGTCCACAACAAACTAATTAACTTTAGTATATTAATTATTGTTTAGGAAGATGATAAGTTTATCACATCAATATATTAATTGGCTTTTGGTGTAGGTGGAGATTGTATCCCAAATATTTCATTCAACGATAATAAGGCGGAGCTAGGGAGGGGTTGGGAGGCCATGAATTTTTACAATTCCCATTAGATTTGTCAAAAACCAAAAACATTCAATTACAACTTGCCCCCTGAAATTTTTAGAATTTGACATCTCAAAAACTATAATTTATAATTTATTTTTAATAGTAAATAGATGGAGTAGAGTTTAGTCCTTTAATATTTTTAATTGATTCTCAAATATTCAAACTAGTAAAAAAAAAAAAAAGTACAGAAAACCCAAAACATTTTAGAAAAAGAAAAACCCAAAAACAAAATATTGTCTTGGCCCATTAATCAGGGCATGGCCCTTTGAATACTTACAAAACTCCCAAATCCAAATCAACAATTTCTTAGAGGAAAAAAAAAAAAGGCAAATCAACAAAGAAAAGAGTACAAATAAAAAATAAAACTTAAAATAGTTTTGTTTCTTATTGGTTAAACAATTGTTTAATTGTTTGGGTTTGTCCACTTCGTTTTTTTTTTTTTTTTTTTTTTTTAATTAGTTATGATATCGCTTTGAATCAGTAAGGTGGATGCTCTGGCTTCGGTGGGCTACTGAGCGATGGAAGGCCTACAAAAAGCAATTACGCTGTCAAAAAGGGGACCGGAGAAGACCGGCCGAACCCTCTCCGATGGCAAAGTTAGTCTCACAGGAAAGAAGTTCCAACTTTTTGGGAGTCAAGTCTCAGAATGTTCTTAGCTTTCTTGGGTTCAAACCGGTCCTTTATATAGAGATCCTGGGGACGGTTATTTGTCCAATAACCTTCCCAAGATTTGTGGAAGCCAATGAGTCCGGAGTTAACTTCCTCAATGGCTACTAAAGTTGTAACTACTAACGGAAGTTAACTCATTTGAGGGATTCATGGCGATAGCTACGGGTTTAGTAACCGCTATAGAGAGACGACAGTTTTCTAAGTGTTGTGTATTCGTCCGTCTAGTGTGTGATGATTTCGTCGTCCCTGGACATCTGATGATCGTCCGTGGACGACCTTCATGGATGAATTTATCGTCCATGGGAGATTTCACTGATCAAGAGTAGTATTATTGTCCATGAACATTTTTCCTTCTTCTAGAGTGATTCTTGGCCCAACTTGCTCTATTGGCTCTGGACGATGCCTTTGGACGAACTGGAGTTGGGACTAATTTTCTACTTCCCTATCAGTTGCCCCTTTATTCAAAGGGTCGTCCAGGATATTGTGGTGATTTTAACAAAATTTCACTTTTTGTAAGCCCCGTGTCGCAAAGCTGTTGGTTGGCCAGTCGTGTCGATCCCGTTTCCCAAAGGAATCGCCACGTGTCAATTTTTGAGTGGCGAGCGTCGTTTCAGTGACCCTGTTGCTGGGGCCTATAAATAGTGCATTCTCTTTCATGCCCCTTACTTTCCTCTCATTTTCTCTTCTGCCATCTCGTCCAAGAGCCTCGTCTAGCCCTTCTCCTAGTTCTATCAGGTATTTCCTCTTTCTTTTTAGGTTTTCATCTTAAATCTTTCTACATTTCAACCATTTCTTCGTCTAGTGGTTTAGAGAGGGAGATAGACGAGTACCAGGACGGTTCTTCTGGGAGTGAGGGTAGTGAGGATAGTGTAGATAGCTCGTCCTGTAGCGATTCCTCAGACGAGCGTTACTCGTCTGGGGTTCCTGGCATTCCTTTAGAGGAATTTCAGGAACTACAACGTAGGATAGCTTCTGGATCTGGGGCTAGCTCGTCCAGACAGTCATCCAGCCCTCCTCAAGACGAGGAAGAGGACGAGGAAGACGTCATTTATAGTTGTGCCCCAGAGGTAGCATCCACCTTAGACGCTGCCAAGTTAAAAACTCTTGTAGATAGATACCAAATTCCTAAAGAGCTTAACCCTCGTCTACCCAAGGCTGGAGAATGGTGTTATTCTCCTTCCTCTGGTTTAGGGGTATACACTTCTTACCTTTTAGCTGGCCTTAGGTTTCCTCTAAATTCCTTTTACAGAGATCTCTTCCAAAGGTTGGGTATTGGACCTAACCAGCTCAACCCCAATGGTTGGAGGACGATAGTCGCCATGCAAGTGCTATGGCGTGAGGCACTGGAAGGGAACCGTCCAATTACGGTGGATGAGTTCCTTTACTGTTATAAGCCCTCGGAGATAAAGAAATCTGCTGGTTTTTACCAGTTCTCGTCCAGGGGCTCTTATTACAGTTTAATTAAGGGCCGTAGTTCGTTTGACCGGCTTTGGAAAAAAGAATTTTTTGTTATTTCTGGAAATTGGGCTGGGGACCCAGCTGATGTGGGTAATCCCTCCTTCCCACCTTTTACCAGCCCTCTAGGTCGTCTTCGTCCTGAGGGTATGTTTTCTTCCCATTTTATTTCGTTTCTTCTTACATTTTTCCTATCTTTCAATCGTCTAACTCTCTCTTGGTGATGCAGCTGTTGTTCGTCCACGTTTGGACAAATTTTACTTAGACCGGATAGACGTGGTTCGTACTTTCCCTGAGAGAACTTTCCACGATTTGGTAACTCTCAGTCGTCTAGCAGCTTGGGGACTTGGCCCAGTGCCTACTACAGAGAACCTCAGTCACGAGGAGATTACCCGTCGAAGTAAGTGTCGTCCACTTTATTTCTTTTTTTTTTTTTTAATCAATTTTCCTCGTCACAGGGATAACTACAATGAGGAAAAACAAAGAAAAAACAGTGACTAGTGGGGACGAGGATGTAGCTGCACCCCCAACTGTTCAAGTGTCTTCCGTCTAGGCTGGGAAGAGGAAGTCTAAGTCGATATCCAGTGCCGTGGACCTGGGCGATCTTCCAAGTCGTCGAGGCCCTAAGAAGCAAAAGCCTGGTAAGACTTCCCTTCCCAAGGTCGCCAAGTTTGTACCTCCGACAGTGAACTTGGACGACCTTCTGGTGGATATGGAGCCCGTCCAAACAATCCATCCCATTCAGACTAATCCTCCCCCTCCACCCAAAGCTTCTCGCAAGCCTAATTCGTCGGAGACCTCTGATCGTCCTTCCAATCTAGTTCTGGACGAGGGTTATGCATGGAGGACGTTCAAAGGAATCGTCACTGAACAGGAAGTTAATGAGTGCTACAACATGTCAGTGAAGGAGTTTGAACATTCTGGCATCCATGACCTTTTTAAGGTAAGTGTTTCTCTCGTTCTTGTGTGTAAAAAAGGATGTCTAACTCCCTTTCGTCCATACGCAGACTATGTCAAAATTTTATACAGCAACCTGCCAAGCTAAGGAACTTGCTACAAAAGCTAAGACGGCTAAGGACAAAGCTAAGGAGCTGAACAATGAAGTCCTGTTAAAAAAGGGGGAGGTCCTTAGGTTGACCGAGTATTTTAATCGTCTACAAGGAAGTGAGACAAAGCTGAAGAACGAGGTGGAAGAGCTTAAAGCTGATAACTTGGAGAAGGATACCCGTATCGTCCATCTCGAAGGACAAGTCTCAGAGTTTGCCTCGTCCTTAGAGAAAGCACATGAAGAAGCCATAGCAGCCTTTAAGAAGTCTGACGAGTACAAGAATCGTCTAGACAGTCACTATGCAGCTGGCTATGAGGACTTTCGTGCTGATGCTAAGGAGGCATATCCTGACTTGGACTTCAATTCTTTTAAGCTTCCCCTTGCTACTGAAAGTTCCTTGTTGCAGACGAGTTCTGAGGACGTTAACATAATGGACGATGCTAACACTGAAGTGACCCAGGACGACCCTAAGACTAGCTTGCCCAAGTGAAAGCATTTTCCTTAGAAAATTTACTTTACTTTTATTTACCTTTTCCTGGAAGTGCCCGTTGTTTTGGGCTTTGTTCTTTACTTCTTTTATTCAAGTCCATACAAGTACAATTGTCTCGTCCAAGATTATGGACGAGTCTTATATACAATTAGTTTTATTTTCACAACTTAAGGGTTTTTTGGACGTGGGTCATCCACCCTTCTTTAAATTTCATGAACAAATGAATATTTTGTATTTTCACCTTCCATTGTGTTTGAATACATACATTCCCAGCTTTATGTATGAAATTTTATTTTCATTATTCATATCATTTGTGGCTATGTGGTTCGTCCACCCTTGAATTCAGTTTGTCTCGTCTTGAGTATAGGGGTGAATTTTTTATTACATCACCGAAATAGAGCAAATTGAATCCTTTTAGCTTATGTACAGTTCGTCTATGAATGACTTCCTTTTTGGTTAACTTTTATTCATCATTCAAATTTAGGGACGACCATATTTCCGTCCTTGATAAGACTTCCCAGCAATTTCTCGTCCATGCAATGGATTGTTACGCTGGTTAGATTCATTTATGGGCTTGTGTTTTTGCAGTCTTTGTTCATCCATGTTTTGGACGGTCATTTCCCGGATTTCATCTCGTCTTGAGTTTTAGACGGATATACCTTCCATTTTAACTTTTATTCAGGTTTCATCTCGTCTTAAGCTTTGGACGGATGTACTTGGTTTCATTTTAACTCAAGTTTCATCTCGTCTTAAGCTTTGGACGGATGTATCTTGTTTCATTTTTCCTTTTGAGGAAAGCTTATGGACGATACATCCTTGCGTCCAAGGATTTCATTCGTCCATGCTTATTTGCTTCTTTGTGGATCATTCTGAATGAATATACAAAAATAAAGGATTCCCATACAATATACTTAAAAATACATCATATATATATATATATATATATATATATATATATATATATATATATATCTGAAAATCCAAACTTATGTAAACATTCGCCCACAGGCATGGCACATGCTTGTGAGCTAGTGCCTTAGGGAATTAAAAATACAAACCAACTCGTCCATGAATAGCACAAAAGTGAAACACTAATGTACTTTCGAGGGGATTATTGAAATACTTAAAACACATAGTAGTAGTAAACAAACATGAGAATACTTTTGCTCGTCTAGGTATCTCGTCCGTGGCCACTTCCGTCCAGAGTCAGCGCTTATTGATGGTATTTCCTTAGGTGCTCAACATTCCAAGGGTGTTCTAGCCTTTGTCCATCCAAAGCTTCCAAATAGTAGGATCCTTGCCTCTTGCAGTTGATAACCCTATAGGGTCCTTCCCAATTTGGCCCTAGTTTCCCGTAGGCTGGGTTTCTTGTTGCCAAGGTAACCCTCTTCAGGACGAGATCCCCGATGTTGAAGCGCCTGGGCTTAACCATGGCATCATATTGTCTTGCCATAAGATTTTTGTACCTCGTTGTTCTCTGTTTTGCATCCATCCTGACTTCGTCCATAAGGTCAAGGTTAAGACGGAGCTGTTCTTCGTTTTCTTCAGCTTGATACTTCCTCACCCTGTGGCTCGTCATATGTACTTCTGCTGGTATAACTGCCTCACTTCCATAGGCTAATTTAAAAGGAGTTTCCCCTATTGGAGTTCTCACTGTCGTTCTGTAAGCCCATAAAACACCTGGTAACTCATCCGGCCATACTCCCTTTGCCCCTTCGAGCCGAGTCTTGATGATCTTCAACAAGGATCGGTTTGCTACTTCTGCCTGGCCATTGGCCTGTGGGTGGGAGGGTGAAGAGTAATGATTCTTTATTCCAAGCTGTTCACAAAATTCCCTGAAAGGTGTGTTGTCAAACTGTCGTCCATTGTCAGATACTAGTACCCTAGGTACCCCGAATCTGCATACAATGTTCTTCCAGACGAAGTTCTTGACATTCTATTGTGTAATTTTTGCTAAGGGTTCGGCTTCCACCCATTTTGTGAAGTAATCTATTCCTACCACCAGAAATTTCATTTGCCGAGTTCCAATTGGAAAGGGTCCCAAAATGTCCAGTCCCTATTGCGCGAAAGGCCAAGGGGCCATCATTGGCGTGAGATACTCTGCTGGCTGTCTAGGAATATTGCTGAAGCACTGACATTGATCACATACTTTAACATATGCTTTAACATCAGCTTGGATGGTTGGCCAATAGAATCCGCTATGGATGACTTTATGGATGAGTGACCTAGCTCTATAATGGTTACCACATGCTCCTTCATGAACCTCCCTCAACATGTAGTTTGCCTCGTCCAGAGCCAAACACCTTAGTAGAGGCTGGGAAAAACCTCTTTTGTACAACACTTCGTCCATAAGTATGTATCTGGCTGATTTGACCCTGAGCTTCCTAGCTTCGTCCTTCTTTTCTGGAAGCCTTCCGTCCTTCAAGTATGACACTATTGGGGTCATCCAATTTTCATCACCCTCTATCTGCAGCATCTCTGGAAGGTCTATACTAGGCATGTATTGTATTGCATCCAGCTCGTCCACTGCTTCATTTGCAGACGCTTCCTTTGCCAGAATATCTGCTTCCACATTCTCTTCCCTTGGGATTTGAATGAAATCAACTTTTTTGAATTTCTTCACAAGGCGCACTACCTTCTTTAGATATTTCTTTATTCTGTCTTCCTTGGCTTCACATATCCTATTTACTTGGCCTATGACCAACTGAGAGTCTCCCAAGACAAGTATTGAGTCTGCTTCTACAGACTTAGCCAACTCCAACCCCTTTAAAAGGGTTTCATACTCCACTTCATTATTAGTAGTTTGGTATTGCAAACGACCCTTGTACTTTAACTTGTCTCCTTCCGGTGACTGCAAAACAACTCCTATTCCTCCAGCATACAATGTAGACGATCCATCTACATGGACGATCCATTTTTTATTGTATTCTTTTTCCCTAAGATCCTCGTAACTCGGAATGAACTCTGCAATGAAATCTGGTAGGGCTTGAGCCTTTATTACATTTCTCGGTTGGTACCGAATGTCGAATTCACTAAGTTCCACCGCCCATTGAATCAGCCGTCCTGCGGCTTCCAGCTTGTTCATTGCCTTCTTGAGCGGATGGTCCGTCATGACATTGATGACATGAACTTGGAAGTAATATCTTAACTTTCTAGAAGCTGTTATCAGTGCAAAAGCCAACTTCTCTATAAGCGGGTACCTTCCCTCTGCTCCTCTGAGTGCTCGGCTAGTGTAGTACACGGGTTTTTGTATTTTCCCTTCCTCTCTGATTAGAGCTGAACTTACGGCGTGTGGAGACACCGCTAAGTACAAGTATAGTTCTTCTCCTTGCACGAACGGACTTAATAATGGAGCTGTAATGAGATAGTCCTTCAGGTCTTAGAAGGCCTTTTGACATTTGTCCGTCCATTCGAATGCCTTCCTGAGGACTTTGAAGAAAGGTAAACATTTGTCTGTGGCTTTCGAAACAAACTTGTTCAAAGCAGCAACTCGTCCAGTGAGGGATTGGACTTCCTTGATATTCTTCGGTGGTTCCATGTCTAATATGGCTTGGATCTTGTCTGGATTCGCCTCGATTCCTCTTTGAGAAACCATGAACCCCAGAAACTTTCCCGACGATACTCCGAATGCACACTTACTTGGGTTCAATTTCATCTTATATCGCCTAAGTGTTTCAAAAGTTTCCTGTAGATCGTCTAAATGGCTTCCCTCATCTATGCTCTTCACAAGCATGTTGTCGACATAGACCTCTACATTCCGTCCTATCTGTGGACGAAACATGTGATTAACCAACCTTTGATAAGTTGCCCCTGTGTTCTTTAAACCAAAGGGCATCACCTTATAGTAAAACAAGCCTTGGCTGGTAATGAAAGAGGTCTTTTCCTGATCAACTTCGTCCATCTTTATCTGATTATATCCTGAGAAGGCATCCATGAAGCTCAACAACTGATGGCCAGCCGTAGAGTCCACCAATTGATCAATGCGTGGCAAAGGATAACTATCCTTAGGACAGGCCCTATTCAAATCAGTGAAATCTACGCACATTCTCCACTTGCCATTTGCTTTCTTCACCATCACCACATTGGCTAACCAATCTGGGTAATAGACTTCCTTAATAAACTGTGCCGTGGTCAGTTTCTGTACCTCTTCCTTGATTGCCTTATCCCGCTCAGGAGCGAATACCCTCTTCTTCTGACGAACGGGCTTAGAAAAATGGTACACATTCAATCGATGAGTGATTACACTTGGATCGATTCTCGGCATGTCGTTATGACTCCATGCAAAAACATCGATACTCTTTCTCAGGAACTGGATGAGGTCTTCTCTTGCCTTCTCCTTCATACCTGTTCCAATTCTGATGAATTTATCGGGATCATCTTCTTGCAAAAGAACATCTTCCAGTACTTCTGTGGGCTCTGCAACAACCCTTCTTTCCTCAATACTCATTGTCTGCACCTGCTCGTCCAAAGCCATCATGGCTAAATAGCATTCCCTAGCTGCCAACTGATCTCCTTTTGCTTGCCCTATCCCGTACTTCGTAGGGAATTTGACTGACAGATGATAGGTAGATGTTATCGCCTTCCAACTGTTCAGAGTTGGTCTTCCAATAATGGCATTGTATAAGGACGAACAATCCACCACGAGGAAATTGATTTCCCTAGTTATCTGCTGCAGGTATGACCCTACCACTATTGGTAATGTAATGGTGCCTACGGGCTACACCTTCATTCCTCCGAACCCTATCAATGGTGAGCATACTGGACGAAATTGATCCCGCCCAAGCCTCATTTGTTGGAAGGCAGGGTAGTACAATATATCTGCTGAGCTTCCATTGTCAACTAACACTCTTCGGGTTGTATAATCTGCAATAAGCAGAGTAATGACAATTGCATCGTCATGCGGGTGATGGATCCTCTCAGCATCTTCGTCGGTGAAAGAAATGGCTGGCTCGTCCATTGATCTCGTCCTTTGTGGTCGTCCAGAGAGTTGGACGTTTTGTACCACTTTGAGATACGTCTTCTTCGACTTGGCAGATTGCCTTGTCGAGTTTCCTCCAATGATAATCCTTATCTCTTCTAATGGGGGACGGGACGATTCCTCCATTTTTCCTTTCAACTTCTCATCTTTATGATCCCTTCCAACGAAGTGCCTCAGTTTTCCTTGTCTAATAAGATTCTCAATTTGCTGCTTCAAGTCATAACATTCATCCGTGTCATGCCCATGGTCCCTATGGAAGCGACAATATTTACTCTTATTGCACTTATTGGGGTCTCCCTTCATCTTCTTTGGCCATTTTAGAGAAGGGTCGTCTTTGATTTGCATGAGTACCTGATCAAGTGGAGCGTTCAGGGGCGTGTAGTTCTGGCTTCTTCCCGAAGGACCCGTCTTCCTGTTGTCTCGTTCCTTCTTATCTTCCGTCCGTCCCTTCTTTGCACGAGGGCCGTGTTCTGAGTGGTGTGCTGGGTGCCCTTCCATCCTTTCAGCTCTTTTCCTCTTCTTGGCTATGATCGCATCTTCTGCATTCATGAAGTTCTGAGCCAAATGGTCGAGCTCAGCCATGGTTTGAGGTTCCTTCTCATATAGCTTGTGGATAAATAGATCAGAATTAATCCCGTTATGGAAGGCCGCCAATAGAAGCTTGTCGTCTACCTCGTCCACACTAAGGGCTTCTCTGTTGAAGCGAGTGATGTATGACTGCAGGCTTTCATTCTCCCCTTGCTCTATGGTCAACAAGCTGGACGAAGAACGCTTGTGTCTCTGTCCCCCAATGAAATTGTTAACAAACAATTTGCTCAACTCTTCGAAAGAACCTACAGAACTTGGGGGTATTTTGCTGAACCAAACTCGTGCTGGGCCTTTAAGGGTGGTAGGGAAGGCTCTACACATGATTTCATCAAGGACCCCTTGAAGGTGCATCGTTGTCTTGAAGGTAGCAATGTGATCAAATGGGTCACGCGTTCCATCATACGAATCTAGGGAAGGCAGTTTGAATTTTGATGGTAGAGGATAACCATTGATGGAAGCTGTAAAGGGAGAGTCAGTTCTGTGGACCAAATCTTCTATAGGATTCGTCCTCCTCATGTTCTCTTTCATTTCCTCCATGACTTTCTTCATTTGGTCCATCTCTTCTTTCAAGTGTGGTACCATCCATGAAGTGGTGCCTCTTAACTGACTTCCAATCTCAGTATTTTCTCTATCACCATGACCTTATGTTTGTCCTCTCTGATTGATCTCCATTCTTAACTCTTGGTTTTGGCGAGTCAACTCCGCCATTACAGCCACCATAGATTGCACATGCTGAACAGATGATGTCTGCATGACTGGTGCAGATTGGCGATCGCGTTGGGGATCGCTTGAAGCGCCTCTACTTCCCTGACGGCCTGGGCTAATAGCCCTCGATCTAGTCCTGACCATCCTAACCTTTTGTCGCAGAAAAGAAAGTTGCAAAACAATCTCCCTTCCCACAGACGGCGCCAACTGATGTCGCTTCGAATTAGTAAGGTGGATGCTCTGGCTTCGGTGGGCTACTGAGCGGCGGAAGGCCTACAAAAAGCAATTACGCTGTCAAAAAGGGGACCGGAGAAGACCGGCCGAACCCTCTCCGATGGCAAAGTTAGTCTCACAGGAAAGAAGTTCCAACTTTTTGGGAGTCAAGTCTCAGAATGTTTTTACCTTTCTTGGGTTTAGACTGGTCCTTTATATAGAGATCCCGGGGACGGTTATTTGTCCAATAACCTCCCCAAGATTTGTGGAAGCCAATGAGTCCGGAGTTAACTTCCTCAATGGCTACTAAAGTTGTAACTGCTAACGGAAGTTAACTCATTTGAGGGATTCATGGCGATAGCTACGGGTTTAGTAACCGCTATAGAGAGTCGACAGTTTTCTAAGTGTTGTGTATTCGTTCATCTAGTGTGTGATGATTTCGTCGTCCCTGGACATCTGATGATCGTCCGTGGACGACCTTCATGGACGAATTTATCGTCCATGGGAGATTTCACTGATCAAGAGTAGTATTATTGTCCATGAACATTTTTCCTTCTTCTGGAGTGATTCTTGGCCCAACTTGCTCTATTGGCTCTGGACGATGCCTTTGGACGAATTGGAGTTGGGACTAATTTTCTACTTCCCTATCAAGTTATATAACTAGTTTATAAAATTCAAATACTTACCTTTTAAAGTGTGAGTAATTTATGGACAAACCATCTATTATATGCATATTTTAAGAGAAAAAATTTTCAAAATTCAGAAGCTTTTACTTAATCATTGGTGCCAAAATATGAAACTTTAGGTGTTGAACTCCCTACGAGAGTTCAAAAATATGGTCCTAAGCAAATAGATGTTACTTTTATGAGTACATGATCGATCCTTGATTAATTCATAATCAAATTCAAATGATTTTAGTACATCGAAAGAACATAGTTACATAGGGCATAATATTGATGAGTTAAAGTTAATATATGGAACTAAGTATTTGTTTTGACTTAATTTTTTTTTTTTTTTTTTTATGACTTTTGTTATAATTACTTAGCTCCATTAGATATATTTTTTGGCTCTGCCGCTAGACAATAAGAAATTTTACTAGTTGAGCTAATTAGAACCTATATTCTACAAATTAAGGTTTAGTTTTTTTTAGACATTCATATTTTTTTGATGATGATATAATGGATTGAGTAGCTTTTTTTTTAAGCTATTTTATTTTTGTTGTTAATGGAATGTGATTTTTGTTTGTTGAATGATTAATCTGTAATTGAAAATCAAATTATTCATGCATAAATTAAGTGACATACCTCATTCATTAACTAAAGTACTAAACATGATTTTAAACTTGAGTTTGGTTTGAATTTTTTTTTTTTTTTTTTAGCATATGGTTTGAACTTTTATTTTTTGGGAGAAAGAGCATATATGGTTTGAACTTGATGGCCAAGTAAACAAACCAAAGAGATTACGTCTTAGTGCATGATATGTGGCTCACTTCAACTTATTAACATTCCTAAATATTGCCGGCCTCTTTTACTCCAAAAATATACGTAATGAAAACATACACAAAGATCAGTCAACTATTCCCAGGCCTTTTAGAAGTAATTAAAGTGACCATCACACACTCTTGATGCGATGATCAATCCATAAGTATAAGTGCTTGTGAGGTGGGAGGATAAGGGTCGGGGTTCAAGTTTCCAGAAAGGAGTTTCACACATATATACACTTAAATTATACTTGAGTAAAATTTCTATCTTATATAAAAAATAATAAAAATAAAAAGTGAAGTGGGTTTTTTTTTTTTTTTTTTTGAAAGGCAAGCAATAATATCAAATGGCTCCATTATAAAAAAAAATAATAATAATTAAAAATTTTAAAAAAATGTTAAAAATTACGATAAGTATAATCCCATCTACAGATGGTGGAGATTGGAGAAATCTAAGAGTTATCCTAATTCATTGATATCGTTTTTTATCTTTTATGAGCCCTTCATAATTTGCATTCGATGCTAATTGTTCACTTTTTTTTTTTTTTTTTAAATGTTCGCTCACATTAATATTCTTAACATTTTACTGCAAAAGGAAAATTTTATTTTGCAAATATGGTTCAACATGTTAGTCCAATGGTACTAGCATCCTTTGTGGTGCAGTGTGGCAATTCTAGGGTTCGCAAACCCATGATCCTGACCTTCCCTTAGAGTATTAGCATTGAAATGTCAAAAAAGTTCAATTTTACACCCTAAAAACTTACTTTACCTATTTTACCATCTTGTTTTACAATTCACCCAACATTTCTATTTTTATATACAACTCAATAAAATAATATAAATTACACAATTATATAATATTATAATATAAACATCACACTTCTCTCTTTTCCTCCCTCTCCGTCAAACCCACGGCCATTAACCACCACCAACTCACCAAAGCCAGCAACCTCCTACCACAACTTAGCCCAGCAATTTCAACCCACCGAAGCAAGCAATCACAAACCCATTGCCACTACAACCCAGCAAAGCCACCAAACCACAAAGAAACCACAAACCAAGAAACGACCAACAAACAACCACCAAGAAACCCAAAAATTTCAACAAAATTTACATACCCACTGAACCACAAGCTTAGAAACAACCAAGAAACCACGACCTAAGACCAGAAACGACTAATCTTTGGTTGAAAGAGATCAGAATAGTAGCGGCAGCATTGATTCACCCACCCACGACCACCTAAATGGCTAAATCCCACCCACGGCGATCTGAACCCACTTGAATCCCACCCACAACGATCTACCATGCTGATCTGCCACCACCAAACCTAGCCACCAATTCACTCCACCATCGAAACGCCACCACTAAACCCAGCACAAACCGATTCGGAGAGGGAGAGATCGAGAAAGGGAAAAAAGAAGAGAGAAATAGAGAGAGAAGAGTGGGAAATGGAGAAGAGAGAAATAGAAAGAGAAGAGATAGAGATAGAGAAGTGAGGCGGAGAGTTAGAGGAGAGAGAAAATGGAGTTAATAAAATAAGGGTCTGGTTAATGTGTGCCCTTAGGGCACACATTAAGCCATCCATTTTTAGAAACATTTTCTTAAAAATTGAAAAAGTATTGATAGCTTTTTCAATTCCCGAAAAAATGTTTCTAAAATTAGATAGTTTAATGTGTGCCCTTAGGGCACACATTAGCAAAATCCATAAAATAATAGTATTTTTTTAATACAACATGTGAACAATGAGGTTGCATATTTGCAACCTCACTGTAGCGGGGTGAGAAAATAATTTGGGTTTAGCAATTGGGATGAAGCTTTTTTAAAAAAAATTAGGTTGTAAAATAGGAACCGGGGGTGTTTACACCCCCAATGCTAGTGCTCTTACCCATATTTACCCTTTTTTTTAATGAATAGGAATAAGAAAGCCATGAATCTTTTAGTATATTATTATTCTGGCAAAAATGGGCAAATACCACCATTTTTAGAAATTTGTAGCAAATAAACACTATTTCGAAACTATATAGGGAAATACCACTTTTCTAGAACTCAAGTTTCATAAACTCGAGTTCCAAATGGTACTCGAGTTTACGAAACTTGAGTTCCAAATGGTACTTGAGTTTATGAAACTCGAGTTCCTCATCAGTTTTGCCATCGTGGCACTGTTGAGGTGGAAATTGGTGCGTTTATTTAATTTCTAAGGTACTCAAGCTTGGTGAGCTTGAGTACCTTGTAAATTTTTTTTTTTTTTTTTTTTTGGGATTATCGAGAAATAAACATAAACATAAAATGGTGTGTATTTAATTTCTACAGTACTCGAGCTCACCAAGCTCGAGTACCTTATCAATGTTTTTTTTTTTTTTTATATTTTTTTATTTGGGATTATCGACAAATAAACATAAACATAAAAATAAGTAGCTTTTTTATGTTTTTATTTATTTAAATAGAAGCATCATAAAAATATAGAGATTTTAATTTCAAAATATGAATTTAATTTCTACATTAAGTAAAATTATTCACTGTTTTCTCTTAAAAATTGTTCACTATTTTCTGTATAAACTATTTCTAGCATTCTGCATAAAATTATTTTCTGTTCAGCATTATTTAAAAAAATTGTTCACTCTCTTTTCTGCGTAAATTATTTTCCGTTCACTATTTAAAAAATTGTTCACTGTTTTCTCATAAAACACCTAGTGAAATCGTGTTTTCTAAATCTAAACGCCAAATCTGAATGCTTTTTCATGTTTGAATTTCACAATAATCAAATCTATTTTTCTGCATTGATAAAATCTGTTTCTACATTAATGAAATTTGCACTCTGCACATCATGTTTACAGTATATTTGAATCTGCTTACTGCATTCATAAAATCTGTTTTTTGCATTAAGTAAAACTGTTCACTGTTTTCTCATAAAAATTGTTCACTGTTTTCTGCATAAACTATTTCTAGCATTCTGCATAAAATTATTTTCTGTTCAGCATTATTTAAAAAATTGTTCACTCTCTTTTCTGCGTAAATTATTTTTTGTTCACTATTTAAAAAATTGTTCCTTGTTTTCTCATAAAACACTTAGTGAAATTGTGTTTTCTAAATCAAAACATCAAATTTGAATGCTTTTCATGTTTGAATTTCACAATAATCGAATCTATTTTTCTGCATTGATAAAATCTGTTTCTACATTAATAAAATTTGCTCTCTGCACATCATGTTTACTGTATATTCGAATCTACTTACTGCATTCATAAAATCTGTTTTTTGCATTAATTAAAACTGTTCATTGTTTTCACATAAAAATTGTTCATTGTTTTCTGCATAAAATGCTTTTAGCATTGGCGCGATTATTGCACTTAAATGGTTTTTGTGTTTTTTTAAATATGTAACCATACGAATAATGGACAAACTCCATGAAAGAAAAATGAATGATTCGTATAAATCACCTAATGGTAAATGCCTCGAATAATTCGAATTTGTAAAAAAGTTTGAATTAGTTGAATGTAGAAATTCGGGAAAAATTGATGGAGAATCAATGAATGTACCAAATCGTGAAGGTGTACATAAGATGTACAGATAGTCTAGACTTGTTGAGAAATTTGACTTCATTGAAAGTACAAAATAATGAAAATTCAATGGAAAAGTATGTACGTTAGATGTACAGATCGTATGAATTTGTTTAAAAATTTGAATTCGTTGAATGTACAAAACCGTGAAAACTCAAGGAAAAATAGTGTACATTAGATGTACAGATAGTACGAATTTGTTGAAAAATTCGAATTCGTTGAGTGTGTAAAATCATGAAAATTCAAATGAAAATTGAAGAACATACCAAATTGAGTAAACTCAATGGAAAATTAATTACATTAGATGTACAGATCGTCCAAATTTGTTTCCAAATTTGAAGTCGTCAAATGTACAGAATTGTGAAAATTCAATTTAAAACTGTGTACTAATGTACTAATCATCCTGATTTGATGAAAATTTCAAAATTGTTGAATGAACAAAATCGTGTAAACTCAATGGAAAATCAAAGAACGTACCAAATCATTGAGTAGCACATGCAGCACTGCGAACATCAGTGTAGCAATGGTGGATAGCTCACCCCTAAAATTGATTCATACACTTTCCAGGGATGCTCTGCATCCTTGAAAACGGTGCATTACAAAGGGTTGCATATCTGTATATTCATGTGAGTTTGGATGGGTACTTCTAGTCAAGGCTCAACAAGTAATGTACAATAAATCTAATTTGGGTGAAAAGTGTTATATGTGTAACATTTCAAATTACACAAACAGAATATTGGAAACATCAACATATCTAACTAGAGGCATTTCACTTCCTAAGGTGTTTCCTACATTACAAAGCAGAGGACATTGTCCAACCAAAGCACAAGAATCATATGTAGCAACAAAGAACAGCAAGGAAAAAATGAGCAAGTGATTTCATATAAACTTAGCCAAAACTAATGAACAGTTAATCTTTAGATTTGCAAAAGTTGAATGTACATAATCATCAGTTGTCAGACATTAACAACAACATTTTGTATTGCACAGAACGTGTAGACATTAACAACAACGTCTAATGTTCGTAGGTAGAAATTTTTGGAAATCATCATTACTTGAATCTGAGAAGTCTGAAATATTTTTTTCATCATCTAACGCAGTAACTTCATTAATAGACTTGATGGCTCGCTCTTGTGCCTTCCCCTTTAAATGCTTCCTAGCTTTTTGGATTGCATGAAAACGATCTAATCGCCTTTGCATTTGATTGTTCTCTTGTTCAAGACGAGCAAGTATGTTGGCAGGTTCATCTCTAGGTAACTCGGTTGAGCGTGCCTTAGGAACTCGTAACCCATGCTATCGACAATACATCTCCAACTCACACCTCTTCTCGTATAGGGTTGACCATGGTGGTTCTGCTACGGTGAACTCTATTGCGGTGGTATCTGTACTTAGTTTTGTAGGTTTGCCGACCATGATGTGCCCGACGCTTCCAAGACTCTCATACATGTATATTGGCATATTAAGGAAATCTCTCTTCTTTCCAACCCATTTCCCTCCATAGTGGTTTGTGTATGTCTGTAGTTGTTGATCTGCTGGAACTTATGATAATCCATTTGTTGAAGTAGATCCAAACTTGTTTCGCATTGTACAATTTGATGTTGAGGTGTTGCGACTCATAGCTTAGTCAATCTACGAAGTTAGTGGGGTAGAAATAAGATCATTATTGTGGTGCATTTATAACCTTATTTCATGTTCCAAGCATTATAATTTCAGTTATTAGGGCTTGTCATGTCAATACAGGCTGGAAAAACACTACATGAATAGGATTTTAAATGTTCCCAATGTCACAGTGAGATTTGAAGATGTGGGCGGTAGTTGTAGTGTTCTTGAACAGAGCATCATATTTAATTGACACAGTGCTATGTCCCTGGCACCAGGGTATGATTATTCATATATTTAAGTATTCTTATGAATGTGGATGATATGACTGGACAGTGTGTGAAATCGTGTCGAGCTGTTGAGCAGCACGTGTGAAATAGTGGCGTCTGTTGGCGCATGTGGTTCTTATGACTACAGTTGGTGCTACAACAGCGAGCTGGTGATGTGTCTTCAAAAAACTACTCATGCCACAATTGGTGCTACATCATGTTTACTGTATATTCAAATCTACTTACTACGTTCATAAAATCTGTTTTCTGCATTAATTAAAACTGTTCACTGTTTTCTCATAAAAATTGTTCACTGTTTTCTACATAAACTATTTTTAGCATTCTACATAAAATTATTTTATGTTCAGCATTACTTGAAAAATTGTTCACTGTTTTTTCTGCATAAATTATTCACTGTTCATTAGGTGTTTTATAATCCGGATGCTCTAATACCAATGACTACCCAAGAGAGAGCACAACAGTAATATGAAAGCATAAACAATGATAAAATAGATAATAAAGAAGTAAATAGCAAAATAGATATATTCAAAATAAGGTTAAAATGAAGTATGGAATATGAAAACAGAAATTAGTAAAATCTTACTTGAATAAAAACTTCAGTCTTTGATCAACTTGAAAACAAACTGCTGTCTTTGATACAAGCTTGAAAATAAAACTTTCTGAAGAGAAAGGTTACAAGATTACAAGATGGGGAGAGAGTACAAAAGTCTTTCTGAGGGAGAGGGGAGGCTATTACAAAAGGCTTTCTAAAACTTGGAACTTAAAAGCTTAGATTCTTAGAAACTTAGAAACTTAAAAACTTGTCTTCTGTCTTCGTAGTCAGTCTCTTTTATAGGTGAAATGAACCATGGTAAAGCCTGAGTAGGTAAATTTAACTCAAGTTAATCTGTCGGTGGTATGGAAATTAGTACTGGTGAGTAATAGTCTGTCTGCGTTTGTCTGGGAATCTTTTAGATCTCGGGAATCTATCAGATCTCTTTTTACGCATGCTAGTAAACAGTAGTAACTTTTGAACATCTGTCTGTATCTGTCTAGATTGTCTGTATTAGTCTGGACTATCTTGATTTGTTTGGAAGCTATTTACATGTGCTAGTGAATAGTGATCTGTCGCCAGTGAAATAGTGATTTGTCGCCAGTGAATAGTGATCTATCTATCTGTCTTTCAATCTGTATCATTCTAGAATCCTTAACAATCTTTCTTTTCCCAAATAGCCTCCTTGCTGAAGGTATTGGACCATATACGGCTATCCTGTTTGTGTAACCATATCCTGAACGTGTTGGACCATATACGGCCAGTGAATAGTTATCAATGACCAGTAAATAGTGATCTATCTGTCTGTCTTTCAATCTGTATCATTCTAGGATCCTTAACAATCTTTCTTTTCCCAAATAGCCTCCTTGCTGAAGGTATTGGACCATATACGACTATCCTGTTTGTGTAACTATATAAGTAGAAGCCTCTGTCTAATTCTTTCTGTATCTCATAAATCTTATTACTCATGAAATTAGACCATTCTTGAGCCAGAGCATCCGGCTCATCAAGTGGTAAATAAGTATCTCTTGTATACCAGTTGTATTCAAGAATACAACCCCAATCATGAATAAGAACCAAAATGTGTGCTGGCCGAGCTTCCATATAATAACTACTGTCCCAAGCTGGAAGAGTACTCCAGATAGTGATCTTCATAGAATTAAGTCCTCCAATCTGGGCGGCTACTTCTTGGATGACTTTGGGAAATAAACTAATCTGAATTCCAGCTTGTCATGCAGACTTTATTGTGAAATTTTTGAAAAAATATTGTGTCCATAACTTACATTAAGAGAGGTAATTAAAACATATATATTTATATATATCTTGTCTTTTTTGGTAATTTACAACTCAAACCGCCACTTTCATAAGTATTAGCCAAACACTCAACTTTGTCAAAAAACATTTTTTGATAGTTTTTACCAAACATACTACTTTTAAAAAAAAAAAAAAACTCAATTTCATATTGCACTTTTTAAAACTTCCACTTTTTCCAAAAGAACTGTTTGAAAAAGTTGAACCAAACTCACCTTAGTAGAACTAATAGATTGTGGTTTTTAAGTCCTTTGAAACCACTCTTTTTTTTTTTTTTTTTTTTTTTGGGAATTACACTTTACCCACCTTTGATTTGTCTCAAATTTAACTTACCCACCTGTGGTTTCATTTTTGACACTTAACCCACTTGTGTTTCACTCCGTTACTATTCCGTAACCCACCTCCGTATCAAAATTTTAAAACTTATATACATTCACCAATAGTCTTGCCATAGAATCTCTCTTGCACCCCACATTTTTGTTTATTGTTTTTTTTTTAGTTGCAACTTACGCATATGCAAGTAACAATAATATGCAAGTATTATAAAAGATTTAATTGCTTGAATTAAAATCATCTCCTTCATTAACAAATAAGGAGTTATAAAAAAAAAAATTAGAAATGTTTTTATTGATAATCTTAATTACAAATATTATATATAAGGACAAATATACAAAATTATGCATGTTATATTATAATAATCATTCATTTAGTTAGAAAATAATTCTAAAATTATGTAATAATAACTCATTTAGTTATAATTTCTCAAAAACATATATAAAGAAAATTCAGGATTAAAGCCATGCAACGCATGGAACTTTCACTAGTATCTTTTATAAATTTAAGCATTATAAAACATTTCATCCACACTTTAAGGGTATCATTTGATTCATTTCTTTCAATTTAAATTTTGAACGAATCCTTCTATATATATATATATAATCATTCTATTACATTCCTTCCAAAATGGCAAAATGATAGATAGTTTGATAGCCATCCAAATGCATCACAAAACAAATATCTTTTTTTTTTTTTTAATTTATGAAAAACAAAAATCTTTTAAATATCATAGGACATTTCACTTTTGTTATGTTTTTAGTTGATACCACTTCTATTTCTTGCAAAGTGACATTGTCTCCAAGTTCTTGTTCCATGTGTAATAGACAGTTTATTTAATTCAGTGTTAACTGTAGCTATGTATCTTGTTAGACTTTGTTTCATAAAATTGCTAAAGAAACATGACTTTTTCTATACCTCTTGTTTCAAATTTAATTGACTTTCCTCTACTAATGGTTACGTTCTAATGTCAACTCGTACTTTTGATTGGAAGATTACTGCATAAATTAAGCCTATGTGAGTGGACTCTGATTGGACCAGATATTGTGTATTGTTCACCATTCAGCAATCAGCTAGAAAATCTTTAAGTTTCTAAAGCATGGAAGCAATAGGCAGTAGAAATCTAAAAGAGACATTTAGCACTTGTGTTGCATTAAATTTTGTAGAAATACAATGTAGCTTAGTATGAAAATAATACACATGAAAAATAATTTTAAAAAATTATGAGAATGGCATAATAATGTAATTAAAAATGTACAATTCCTAGTGCTTGTACAATGCAGTTGTGCAATACTAATGATTAGGTACCCAGGCCATGAGTATGGAAGAAGTGGCTGCACAATCTGCAAGCTGGCCAGCTTTAAAAGACTACAATGGGAGGTGTATGCATCCCTATAAAAGTAGATTTGTTACTTGCAAAGCTTGAAGGTAGGCAAATAGACGGACACAATCATTCAGCAACTTGATGCTCTAGAAAGGTAGACTGTATGGCTAAAAGTAGATTTTATCAATGTAGAAAAACAAATTCAATTATTGTGAAATTCAAACATGAAAAAATATTCAGATTTGGCTTTTAAATTTAGAAAACACGATTTTCACTAGCTGTTTTATGAGAAAACAGTGAACTATTTTTTAAATAGTGAACAAAAAATAATTTATGCAGAAAAGAGAGTGAACATTTTTTTAATTAATGCTGAACAGAAAATAATTTTATGCAAAATCGTAGAAATAGTTTTATGCAAAAACTAGTGAACAATTTTTATGAGAAAGCAATGAACAGTTTTAATTAATGTAGAAAATAGATTTTATGAATGCAGTAAGTAGATTCGAATATACAGTAAACATTATGTGTAGAGAGCAAATTTTATTAATGTAGAAACATATTTTATCAATGCAGAAAAATAGATTCGATTATTGTGAAATTCAAACATGAAAAAGCATTCAGATTTGGCGTTTAAATTTAGAAAACACGATTTCACTAGGTGTTTTATGAGAAAACAGCGAACAATTTTTTAAATAGTGAACAGAAAATAATTTACGCAGAAAAGAGAGTGAACAATTTTTTAAATAATGCTGAACAGAAAACAATTTTATGCAGAATGCTAGAAATAGTTTATGCAAAAAACAGTGAACAATTTTTATGAGAAAACAATGAACAGTTTTAATTAATGCAGAAAACAGATTTTATGAGAAAACAGTGAACAATTTATGCAGTGAACAGAGAATAATTTATGCAGAAAAGAGAGTGAACAATTTTTTAAATAATGCAGAACATAAAATAATTTTATGCAAAATGCTAGAAATAGTTTATGCAGAAAATAGTGAACAATTTTTATGAGAAAACAATGAACAGTTTTAATTAATGCAGAAAACAGATTTTATGAATGCAATAAGCAGATTCGAATATACAGTAAACATGATGTGCAGAGAGCAAATTTTATTAATGTAGAAACAGATTTTATCAATGCAGAAAAACATATTCGATTATTGTGAAATTTAAACATGAAAAAGCATACAGATTTGGCTTTTAAATTTAGAGAACACAATGAACAGTTTTAATTAATGCAAAAAACAGATTTTATGAACCATTAGGGAGCTCTAACTTTGTTATCCGATCAAACAAAGCCTTAGGGAGCTTTGACCATGGCCTCCAATCGCTATTGTGAACCATTTTTTTCTTCTTACTTCTAGACCCCTTGAGATTCGTGTCATTGCGCCACCCTCGCAGTGCCATGCCTACCTTCCCACAAAGAGAAAATATAGTTTAGATTGTGCATATGGTTATACACTCATAATAATGGCTTATTGTTTTATCCCAATTTTCCACATTACATGCTTCGAAGTTGGTCAAGAGAGAAAGTATATAACAAATCTGATATTGAAAGACTTTAAAGAAACAAAATATTTGGTCAAGAACCTGCTTCGAAGTTGTATGTGAAAACTTAAAACCCAAGCTACCACCTTTATTTGATCAAGTGGATGTAGTTTCTGTTTTTTTTTTTTTTTTTTTTTTTGGTTGGTTGTTAATTTATGTTGCTTATGACAACTTATTTAAGTACAGCAACAATGCTGCTCAATTTTTTATTTTGGCGGTTCTTTGGTCTTGATTTCCTGCCATGTATTTCGTGGCATAGATTTTTGGATAAACCCAAAAATGTTTAACTTTTTAGATAAACTAAATAAGGAGTAATAATAATTATAAAATGTAATAAAGGGAGATTTTCAATACATTATGATTCATTGTATTCAAATCATCTCTAATTTCTACTCATTTTGTCACACTTGTTCTATACTTCTACATGGTAGATTGTAGGTGAAGTAGAAAAAATAGTGAGTTTATTAGAAAGTGATAAACAACCAATCACAGTCTATCATTGTTGGATAATTTTGACAAAGTGTGTATCAAAATAGATTTTATCAATGCAGAAAAATAGATTCGATTATTGTGAAATTTAAACATGAAAAAGCATTCAGATTTGGCTTTTAAATTTAGAAGACACGATTTCACTAGGTGTTTTATGAGAAAACAGTGAACAATTTATGCAGTGAATAGAGAATAATTTATGCAGAAAAGAGAGAGAACAATTTTTTTAAATAATGCTGAACATAAATAATTTTATGCAGAATGTTAGAAATAGTTTATGCAGAAAACAGTGAACAATTTTTATGAGAAAACAATGAATAGTTTTAATTAATGCAGAAAACAGATTTTATGAATGCAGTAAGCAGATTTGAATATACAGTAAACATGATGTGCAGAGAGCAAATTTTATTAATGTAGAAACAAATTTTATCAATGCAGAAAAATAGATTCGATTATTCTGAAATTCAAACATAAAAAAGCATTTAGATTTGGCTTTTAAATTTAGAAAACACGATTTCACTAGGTGTTTTATGAGAAAGTAGTGAACAATTTTTTAAATAGTGAATAGAAAATAATTTATGCAGAAAAGAGAGTGAACAATTTTTTAAATAATGCTAAACAGAAAATAATTTTATGCAGAATGCTAGAAATAGTTTATGCAGAAAACAGTGAACAATTTTTATGAGAAAACAATGAACAGTTTTAGTTAATGCAAAAAACAGATTTTATGAATGCAATAAGCAGATTCGAATATACAGTAACAATGCTGCTCAATTTATGTTGCTTGTGACAACTTATTTAAGTACAGCAACAATGCCGCTCAATTTTTTATTTTGGCGGTTCTTTGGTCTAGATTTAAAATCTCTATATTTTACAATGAAGTATTTAAATAAAATAAACATAAAAAAGCTACGTATTTTTATGTTTATGTTTTATTTGTCGATTATCCTAAAAAAAAAAAAGTATTTTGAAATTAAAATCTCTATATTTTACAATGCTTCTATTTAAATAAAGAAAAACATAAAAAAGCTACTTATTTTTATGTTTATGTTTATTTGTCGATAATCCCAAAAAAAAAAATAAATTTACAAGGTACTCGAGCTTGGTGAGCTCGAGTACCTTAGAAATTAAATAAACGCACTAGTTTCCACCTCAGCAGTGCCACGGTGGCAAAACTAATGAGTAACTCGAGTTTATGAAAGTCGAGTTCTAGAAAAGTGGTATTTCCTTATATAGTTCCGAAACAGTGGTTTTTTGCTACAAATTTATGAAAATGGTGGTATTTGGTCATTTTCGCCTTATTATTCCCTTCTTTGTCAGCTATCATTGAACATGACCTACTACTTATCTGGAATGAAAATGTTCAAATACCACCTATTAAATTAGGCTCCACACACTGACGTGATTGGTGGCCAAGTAGCTAAGGCCTTAGGCCAACAAGACTTCTATATGAAAAGTATCTTGGGATTGAGTTGCCCATTTCCCACTAGTAACGTGTTAGTGCTTCTTATACTTCTTCAGGATGAGGTCTTTAACATAGGAGCCGTTAGGGATGACTATGGTTATGCAGATAGGAATGTCACACTAATCACCCTCTCTTAACCATTTTTTTTAAAAAGGGCTCCTCTTTACCTTCTATTCTATTTATTAATCCATTTGGATACTAGTTAGGATAGTTTCCTTCAGGTTGTATAACTATAAAAAATAGTTCATTAACCTTTTAAATGGTTATAAAAAATGTCTATGCTGTCAATTGATAAATGAGAAAGTATAATATGGAAAACAGAAAATACTAAAATCAAAGCATTGCTGGCTGACATGAAGTATCCTTACCATCAATAGTCGCCACCATGGCTCCATGTCAGCATATGGGCTTGATCTTAGTATTTTTGTTTGCTACATCATATTTTTCCAATCACGGTCAATTTCCATTCACCAATTGACAGTCAATGGCGGCTCTAGGAATTTTGTTCAGAGGGGTCATTAAGAAACTTGAACTAAACAAGATTTAATAAAAAAAAGATTTTGAATATATTGAGTTATTGAACAAAAAAAAAACCCAAATATATGAAGTTTTACAATTTTCTTCTGAGATTTCATATTTTAAAATCATTACAATATAGTTTATTATCAATTGTCATTATTTATTGTTAATGTTGGTAAGTGTGACCATTTTATTTTATTAAGTTTGTATAACATTTTTAATTTTTATGAAGTTGTCATTATCTATTTGTCATTATTTTTATAAAAAAATATTTCAAATTAAATAACAAAACTCAACCCATTGTCACTGTATTAAATTGGCCCACAAAGTCACATTCATCCATACATAAATAATACACTAAGTATCTACATAACTAATAAAATGCTTAAACAATTACTAATTTTACTATTTTGGTTCTTAAATCACTAACTTTATAACAAAAAGTTATTATAACATGATAATAATATACACACATGTAACAAACTCTCCGTATTTTCTAATTATTAAATTATATAAAGTTACATTATGTTTGTAGTACATAACATACATTCACATACATCACAATTCACACATAACATAATAAGAAATAAAAAATAACAGCCACAATCAGTATTAGACACACACTCACACACATATAATATAAATTTATAATTAAAAGAGACACTTACGACTTACAAACATTCTCTTTTTACTCTTAGAGAGACATGTGATCTATGTTGTTGTTTGATTTTGGGCTGGGCTGATATGTGGTTAAGGTGTGCAAGGTTTAAGCCAAAGTGTACAAACATATCTTCAGGTGTAAATTATACTAATAAAAAAATTACATAAATTAAAAATAAAAAATAAAGTCAGGGGGTTCAATTGAACATTTGAACCCCTTGAAGCCCCTAAGCATAAAGTAATGCCGCCCATGTTGACAGTGATGACCTTTTTGTCCCATATATATATATATATATATATATATATATATATATATATATATATATATATTGAAAATATAATGTAATCAAAGTAAAACCAACCAAGAAGGCGGTAGCAACAATTTGAAAATAAAATAATTAAAATACTACAAAGGGGGTGGAACACAGCGCTGAAGGCAGAAGCACAGTAATATTATATTGAAAATATAATGTAATCAAAGTAAAACCAGCCAAGAAGGCGGTAGCAACAATTTGAAAATAAAATAATTAAAATAGAACCAACCAAGAAGGCGGTAGTAGCAAGTATATTAAACACAAAGCTGAAAGTAGTTATTATCAAAAATAGACAACATTACTTACAGCAGTAGTAATTACAAGATTTCAATAGTTCAACAGTACAAGGCTTGAAACTAGTTCTAGTTACAAGATTTGTAGGGAAGTAGTGGAGGAAATTCTAGAGGAAAGTCCTAAGGAATTCTTTCAAGAAAAACTCTCCTATAGAAAATTTTGTAAGAAAAATCTGAGTCTTAACATAAGGGACATCCCCCTTATATAGGCAGAAAAAGTGTGATGAATAGTAAAAGTGAACAGTAACAGTGAACAGTAACTTTTCACTTTTCAACTCAAGAAAGTAAGAGTAAAGTTCGGAACTTCAGTTCAAAGAGCCAGTCTTCACCATTTTGGCATTTTGTGCCAAAAGTAACAAAGTGACCATAATCATTAGGAATCTTCTTTATCAAAAGCAGCATCTTTTGAGGGGTGCAAGTAGCACAATAATTGGGACTTCACCAAAGAAAATATTGTAACATTTTGGCCGTTGTACAGACCAGACAAATAGGAGTGTCTTCTTCCGTTAAATCAGGAATGTCTTCTTCATCATGACCAAACAGTTCCTGATTGTAGGGGTAATATGGGTTATTTGCAATAGATGCTTTAAAAGACAGTTCATCTTCTGAATCATGATTATCAACAGAGGGCTTAACAGTTTTAGCAGATGAAGAAGCAGGTGCATTGGCTAGTTCAGCTGTTTGCATTGAGATGACTTAATCAGTATCAAGGGCATTAGATGGGTAACCATCATAAGGGTCTCATGGAGGATCATCATTACATTCATGCTCATGGTAAATAGCATACTGGTTGTAGAATCCACAATATAGAAGCAACTCATACTCCGGAGTTCTTCCTGGGATGATGAAGCTTCTTGGATTACTATGTTCTGCAAAATGTATACGAGAAACAACAGTAGCGTAAGGTTTAGGACCAAAAACAAAAATTCTTTATGTGCTTCTTATGAAATGATAATCTTTCCATAGATTCTGAACAACATCAAATATTTGATTATTAAAATAATTTCTCCAGCATTCTGCAAAAGCATAAGGATCTCTGAAGGATAGATGAGAGTCTCCTTCATGCCATTGTCCTTGGTAAGTGTATCCATTAATGAGAACGAGATGTTTTGAGGGCTGGACATTCATCTAGTTATCTTTTTCCCATTTTGGCAAGGTGCTCCAGCATCTTATGGAAACAAAAGGGCTATCAAATTTTTTAATAGCCATCTGAATGATTTGCAGGAGCTGACTGGCTTGGTCATGACTCGTTAATTTTATGAGTCTAATAAAGCCATACTTAAACATTTGCGACAACCAATTAGGATCCCTATCAGCAACATTTGAACCATCTTCATAGTTGACCAGAAGACCAGGAAAAGGATGCTTCTTTTCATACACTCTAAGACTGCTCCTAAAGTGTTCTTCCCAATAGGCTTGCTCTAGGATGTCACTAAGATCATCCGAATTAGTAGGATCAGGAACAGGAGTTGTAATAAGTATCTTGAAATATTCAAACCAAAAATCAAAAGATCTAAACATAGCCTTGCTTTCTAAAATACATAATTGTATTTCAGTTGGCAAGTTGGCAATAGCACTCCTCAACAAAGATTGGGTCTTAAGACTCAGTCTAGCATAATCAGTGCCCATTATAGTCTTTTTATCCTTTGAATGGATATCCTCTTTGCCAAAGAGTTGACATACATAGGCTTCATTTATGGCAGTAGTATTGACTAGGTGAATTTCCAATGCTTGGAGGGTTTTTTGGAAAAGGGTGTGGTGTTTTAGGGTAAAAGCAGCTTGGAGGTTGTCAAGGATAAATTTAATAGAATTTGGTAGTTCTGTGTAGGTTCCATTATGGAATTGCGAACTTCTAGACAAAACTTCCTGCAAAGCAATAACCATGTCACCACTGGAATATGTCACCTCTGCCGGGACAAATTCCTGAAGGGATTTTGATCCATCCGGGTTAACCCTGGAGGATGCGCCTTCATGCATTACAAAAGGAAGTCCTGCTGAACCCCTTTTGTCTTGAGAATAGCCTTGTGCAGGTGCTTTTCCCTTGTTCTTCCTCTTTGCCAAGGAAGTCATACTATTCCACCTACTGGTGATATAAATATCTTTAATCCACTTACTAGTGGTATTTATATCAGCAGTGTGCTCCTTTTTCCTGCCAAAAAGCATTTGGAATATCAGAGCAAACATCATCAATCAGAATTTTCTAAAAATTATCAATTTTTGATTGCAACAATTTATCAAAAAGCTGTTTAGCAATTTTCTTGTATCTAACTTCTTGCTTAAGGAAGTTTAGATGTTTGGTTTTAGCATGAATCAGATTTAAAGCATTATCAGTGTCAATTTCAAACTTTGAAGCAAATTTGAATTTTACTTTCTGTCCAAAAGGATCAATAGTAATTCCATCATGCTCAACAAGAAAAGGATACAATGCATTTATAAATGGAAGTCCAAGAATCACCTTGTTAGTCATGTTTTTAACAAGAACAGAGGGAATCTTGAAACAGACATTATCATGACAAACATGAGCATTATTCAATTCATATTTAATCTTCATTTGAGTACCATTAGCAGAAATCAATCTTTTAGTTGATTTTTCAAAATATTTGGAAAGGATTAATCCTTCTTGGATACAGTTCATATCCGCACCAGGATCAATCATAGCAATAACATTGAAATGATAATCATAGGAAACAACAATCTTAACTTTTGTAAACCATTTTGAAGGAAGCATTTTGTTAACAAGATTAAGGTGAGAATCATTAGCAATACCTTTATCAGAAAGAAGAGCCTGTTGACTGGATTCATCTCCATCTTTGTGCTCATCTTGTTCATTATCAGATTGATGTTTATCAAGGTTTTAATCAATTTTCAACAATAACAATTCTTGTTTAAGATTATTGTTATCACTTTTAATACTTTTAAATTCATTTTTTAATTCAATTATTTCTTGTTTAACAATAGCAATTTTATGTTGAAGATCATTAACAGTCAAATCTTTGGATTTCTTTTTATTAAATCTTTCCAAAGTTTTTTCAAAGCTTATTGTTGATTTTAGTTTTTTAACATTTTCATCTTTTATTAAATTTTTCTTAAGCTTATTGAGATACTCTTGTTTTAATTCAGGGTTCTCAATTTGGCTTATCAAAGTAATTAACAAACTTTCATTTTCTTCACTTTTAGTGAGAATATTAACAATTTTAATAATATTGCAACATGAATCTCTACAACCAATTTTAAAATTAGGTGAACCAGAAGATTCATTAGCAGATTGATAGCAAGAATCAGATGAGGAAGAAAAATCCTCTTCCAAAGAATCAGACGAATTGTTTGATTCAAGGATTCGGAATAAATCTTCTTGGTCTTTATCATCAATATTTAACATGTTAAACTTATTTTTTAACTTACCAGGTTTTTGTTTGCAATCTTTACTGTAGTGTCTAGGTTTACCACAGTTAAAACATTTGCCTTTACCTGATTTCTGTTTATCATATTTTTTAGAAATATTTTTCTTTTTAGAATAAAAATCATTGGGTTTAACAAAATTGGTTCTGTATTTTTTATATTTTCTATGGTTATAATTTTTGTAACTTTTATCATGTTTTTTCCCTTTTTGCCTAGAATAAGCAATAGGGGGCAAACCATATTGTTCATAGAAATTACCCATTTCATATTTATCTTTTCTTTTATTCCTTAATTTGTATTTTAACATTTTTTCATCATTGCACATATTAATACTGATATCGCTTAGAATCAGTAGGTTGAATGCTCTGGCTTCGGTGGGCTACTGAACTGTGGAAGGCCTACAAAAGTAAACACGCTATCAAAAGGGGACCGGAGAAGACCGGCCAAACACCCTCCGATGGCAAAGTTAGTCTCTCACAGGAATGGAATTCCAACTTTTTTGGAGTTAAGTCTCAGAATGTTCTTACCTTCATTTGGTTCAGACCGGTCCTTTATATAGAGACCCTGGGGACGGTTATTTGTCTAATAACTTCCCCAAGATTTGTGGAAGCCAATGAGTCCGGAGATAACTTCCTCAACGGCTACTAAAGTTGTAACTGCTAACGGAAGTTAACTCATTCAAGGAATTCATGGCGATAGCTACGGGTTTAGTAACCGTTCAAAAGAGTCGAAAGTTTCCTAAGTGTTGCGTGTTCGTCCGTCTCCTGTATAATGATTTGGTCGTCCCTGGACATCTGATAATCGTCCATGGGCGACCTTTATGGACGAGTTTATCGTTCATGGGAGACTTCATTGTTCAAGAGCGATATTATCGTCCATGAGCATCTTTTCTTCTTCTTGGGTGATTCTTGATCTTGCTTGCTCTATTGGCTCTGGACGATCCTTATGGACGAACTGGAGTTGGACTAATTTTTCACTATCCCATCAAATACCAAGTTTTTTAATAGTGCTTAAAATATCACCATAAGTTAAACTATCACAATCAATGGAATCATTTTTACCAATTAACTCTTGTTTTACCTTATGAGCAAAGATAGGAGGCAGACCATCAATAAACTTTTCTTTTCAATAAGGCTTGTAGCAATCTTTCCGAAGCATAACTCTAGAAATGAAAACATCTTGATACCATCTGTAATCAGACATAGTAGGACATCTCAAATTGTTCAGATAATCAAAAATTTGAGACGAAATATTAGATGGAGTACCAACAAAGTGTTTAAGAACAGTATAAATTAAGGTATTGACACCATTAGGAATACCTCGACCAATACTTTCATCAAAAATGGGCAAACCTTCATCATTCTTTTTAACAGCTATTTTAATAGATTCTCTGGAATCTTCTGTGAGATATGAATCCCACCATCCACGAAGAGTGCCAAAAAAGCCAGTAACAAGAAGGTCAACAATTTCAGGGTGGTCAAGATTATGGTTATTCATATAAGCAATTCCAACCATAGACATATGACCCATTTTATTAATGATTTCCTGTTCAGACAAACCATCAATATTCCATTCATAAAGTTTATCAGCAGAGACAAAAAATTGGGTTTGAAAAGAGCTTTCTTCAAACTGCATATCAGGAGGAGTAGGTTTTGAATACCAATTTTTTGTAAAAGACATGAGATTGGATTTTCCAACAAATCTTTTAATTTCTGGCAAATCATCATCAAAAATCTTTTTAACAGAAACAGAAGATAATGAGTTAGAATCTGTGTTTTCTTCAAAAACAGTTTCTTTTTTATTTTTTGAAATAGTTCGAGCAGCACTTGTAGAAGTACCCTTAGTTTTAACTTTTAAATCAAGCATTTTCTCAACAATCTCAAGGGTTTTAGCCTGAGAAGTTTTAAAATTCAATTTTTCTCTTTGACTGGGTAAATCAATCAAAGGTTTCTCAGGTTTTGAAGCAGCAGTTTTTTCAACAATTTTTTCTTCAATACGGTCAAGATGTTGACTAATAACATGCAAGGATTCATTAGTAAAATTGTTTTGTTCAATAATACTAGGAATAGGGGTTTTATCATCAGCTATTTTGAAAGGAGAGGCCTTCACTTTAGTCCCTTTACAATTTACAAGAACTGTCTCAAGGGGCGGGTGCCTAGACCTAACAGTGGTTTTATCTTCTTTAACAAAATTTGATTTCTTTATTACATTCAAATAATTTTTTGAAACTTCATCTTTTGAAACATAATAGTTTTCAAGAAACTAAAAAAACAGAATGTGTCTTTTCAATTGATTCATTTTTTCTTTTCATTTTCTTTTAACACGGTCTTTTTCAAACTGAGCAAAAGTACTTTGGTAATATTTCCTTTTATCTCTGTTTTTTGCAAAAACAAATTCATTAAACAAAGCAACCATATCAATTTCAAAGTTCTCATTTAGAACATTTAAAACTCTTAATTGACTTTGAAAAACAGGGGTTTCAATAGGAGGAAAATCGAAAGCAGATGGAGACATAAATCTAGCAGATCTAGTCTCTTCTTCTTCTTCTATAGCAGTTCTGCCATAAGGAGAGGAAGGTTATGCTTTAGTAGAGTAAAAAGCAGTGCTAACTTGGGAGTTATCACTTGAAACTCCTTTTAGCTTCAGACCATTAGGTTTTTCAAGACTCTTTTGTAAAAAATCATTGAGATCTTGGTCTCTTTTTGAAATACTTTCAAATCCAACAAAGGAATGTCTTCCTTCGTTGATCCTTAAGGGTTGGTTATCATGAAAACTTATTTTAACAGTGCCATCAAGATATTGTTGAATATGGGTGAGGTTTAATTAACTCATCAAAAACAGGTTTAGCAGGGGGAGATTCTTGTTCCAACAACCATTCTTTGGGAAGATTAACATCTTGCCATTGAATCATTTTTGGAACTTGGGATTCTAGCATCAGAAGTTGAACATTGGATTAACATGGTCTTACTAGCAAGTTCTCTCTTTATTCTAGCATAAGGATTCAATTGAGTACCCTTTTTTTTTTGGGAACAGATTCAATTGAGTACCCAAAAGTCTATAATAAATACGATAAATCAAAGCAAAAGGCTTGCTGCCTTCTTCCATGTTATAACCAGATGTCAAAATATTCAATGTCAAAGCTTTAACAATATTAGGATCATCCAAAGCAAGAGAAATATCAGGATAACAATCAAAATAAATAGGACCATCATACAAAGATGTAGTGATCATACCAAGTATGCTATCAGAAAAGTTCTAGAATCTAGCATCTCTTAAACACATAAAAATAGAAGCATTAATACCCTTTTGGGTTAGTGGTTTAACAGCAACTTGAACAAGACCAATATGCAAATAACTGAATTTTTTGGCAAGAAAATCATTAATATTTCTTTTAGAAAACAAGCTACATTTTTCATGAGTTTTTGAAATGGAATATGTTTGTTCAACAATTCTAACTTTGTACTGAGAATAAAAAGTATTTTCAGCCTAACTAGTCTTGTAGATGGACTTATAATCAACCTTGGGGATATTCAATTTCTGGAAATTCGGAAACTCATTTTCTTCAATAGTATGATCTTCTTCATTTACAATATCAGGAGGACAACCAGTCCTGGAGTTGACAGAGGAGTTAGATCTCCACAACCTATCCATACTATCCTAGGTTTAACACTCAATTATCATATTTTTCTTAACACCGTTGCATTTCGTAACACATACCATAGTCAACCCTATACCTTTCATGCCCTACACGCTCTCTCTAGCTTAAACGGGCCTTACTGTTTGGTTCTGGGAATTCACTTTCCGATAAGGGTGGCGCCAACGATAGTAAAAAGGGAACACAACAAAGGAGTATCAAAGTTTCAGGTAGACACAGACAGACAATAGAGACACAACAACACTATCACCAGCCATAAAAGAATGGCTTTGATACCACAAAGGGGGCAGAACACAGCACTGAAGAAGGCTATTAAAAAATTTGACAGCCCCTTTGTTTCCATAAGATGCTGGAGCACCTTGCCAAGATGGGAAAAAGATAATTGGATGAATGTCCAGCCCTCAAAACATCTCGTTCTCATTAATGGATACACTTACCAAGGACAATGGCATGAAGGAGACTCTCATCTATCCTTCAGAGATCCTTATGCTCTTGTAGAATGCTAGAGAAGATTGGGAAGCCCTCAATATTTTTAATTTTTCCTTCTATGGAAATATGAAATCTCTGGTAAGCAAATTAAAAATAAAAATGGATTAAACTCCAAGGAAGTGGAGAAAATTGATGATTTGAATGGGAGAGGATCTTTTCCTAAAGAAATATGTATATCCGAACCAAAAATCCACCTGTGAATAAATGGATATCTTCCGCCTTAAGAAGGACTCACTGTATCTAACAGTGTACATTTGATTGAAGATATCAAATAATTTAAAGCATTTGTTTTGTAATTAAAAAAAAAAGAAAAAAAGAAAAAGAAAAAAGGAAACTTCTGTTAATCCGCATTTTCATCAGCATAATCAAGGCCACCAAACCAGTTGAACTACCCACTCATTTGCAGACATAATGGTAATTGATCTAAACAATCTCCCAGTCAGACTCAGAGGATTCTTGGTCTGGTGTATCAGGGTTTTCAGCAAGATATGATTTGGAACTTTTTCCTCTTTGTTGATCCAATTCTGCATTAAAATCATCATAAGAGGTTGCATTTTGCTCATCTTCCTTCTTCTTCTTCTTCTTCTTCTTCTTCAACCCCAGTTTTGAAGCAAAGGCTTCATTAGAGTCTTTCTGAAAGAACCAGGAAAACAAGAGAAATACACAAGTTATTATCCATATTGCATTAAATAGTTTCCAACTATAACACTACACAGCTAAAATGCTAGCTGGAGGTTATTTCCAACTCAAATATTGTTAACTTGTATATTACTATTACTTGGAATGTTCATTTCAAAGTATTTGTTAGAATCATTTATATATATATATATATATATATATATATGACATGTGGCACATTTTTTGAAGTTCTCTTTATTTAGGTTCTAAATCAACAAAGTTTGTATTTATATCAAAGTATTAGTTTATTAAATTAGTCAATAGAGTAAATGCATATATTAATTATCTATAGTTGAGCATTAATTATTTATATCAAATAAATTTTTTTATATGATTATTTTTATAAACTCTATATAAGATAGTTTTTAGTTGGAATAAAAAAAAAAAAAATTAGAATATAACATTCTTACTCATGTTTAGTTGCTTTGACAACAATTGACGCAACAACTTAATCTTAATTCTTTAAATTTCCTAACTCTTTTTAGTCATAATATATATGTGTGTGTGTGTAATAGAATAAATTTTGTTATAGCATAATGAAATTTAATATAATTTTTCTAAAATTTATATGTGAAACAATTTTTTTATTTATTTTTTATTTTTTATGTGAGAAACAATTGAAACCCTATATTATGCAACAATTGAAGCAATGTCCAACAGAAAGGGAAAAAATTAGTAACACATAATTAAGAATGTAAAAAATAATAATTGAAGGATATATACATTTTTTAGTAGGCATAAAACATGCATATTTATATTAACCACTATATCATGTAATTTTCAATTTGTGAACACACACATAGTGATTTCTATTTTGTCTATAAAATAACTAAATATTATAATTTCTTACAAGGAAATTTATTCAATTTTTTTTTTTTATACATCGATAGTTGGAGGATCTGAATCATGAATTTCTCTATTGGAAATTGAGGTGCCAACCAATTAAGATATAAAATTCTTGATAAACTTATTGAAATATTGGAAAAAAACTAATAATAAGTTGCATCGCACATCACTAGTTATGGTTAAATGATTAGATTTATGGTTTTCTAACGGCTTAAGCATTAGAAAAGAGAAAGGAAGAAAGTCGTACCTTGAAAGAACTGTCTTTTGATTCTTCACAAGAGACAGTATAAAGTTCACTGCAATATGGTACCATAACAGAACTTTCATCAAGCTGCACTTTATCAGATGGTTGAACAGTTTGTATGCCTTGCTTGGTAACATCATCCTCTCTAGACCCTTCATCAACGGATCCACAATATCTCTCTGAAATAATGCAGAAAACAAAACATGTGGTAACATTCCTCTACAATTACTGTGTAATTATTGTGTTAATTCATAGTGAGCACCTGATTGCAACAAGGGAGAAAGAGCACACAAAAAAATGAGAACTTTTTTATTTAGGCTTTAATTAAAAACTTCTGTAGGGAAGCATAGTACACTGTACAACTGTGCATAACACACATAAATGAACTATACATTTATAAGCTTCACATCTAAAATCTTATAACTGCAATAAACAATATGTACTACTAATAAAGAAAGAATTATTTTTTGGGATAAGTACTACTAAAAAAGAATATCCATATAATCCTCAACCCATATGTATGGGCAAGAGAATGGAGGAAAATCAATAATATCTCCAAGCAAATAAATGCTATACGAAGAGAAAGATAAAATGACTACCATTTTCTGCACAAAACAGAGCCTCTGATTTATAAAAATAATATAATAGCCCCTTCTCCCCTAACCCATGGAGAGAGGTCAGAAGATCCAGAACAATAAGAACAATAAGGTACTTACCAATTGATTGTGTTGAGGTATCACCACAGCGAAGTTCAACTTCCATGACTTTACTCTCACTGGACTCAACCAAACTAACAGAGTCAGGGGATATTATGTCATCACAAGCATCAGCATCTATCTCTTCTGCTATTTTCTTGAAAGAGTTAGACCCTTTGACATCATCTAGAAATGGCAGCAACATTTCCGCTCTACTATCTAATGTCATCTCATTATCAGCTTGGAATTGATGGGATAACCATCTCATGCTTGAATTCTTCTTTCTAGAGGTTTGTTTCTCCTTAGTAGGATTTTTGTTGATACTAAATTCAACCTTTACATTCGTACCAGTATTGACATTTTCCTCAAAAGATAAACCAATATCCATGCTCTTTACAGGTTCCACAAAAGATGAATCTAGCAAATGATCTCCTTTGGAAGGTCCCTCTTTAAAATGTTTTTCACCAATACATTCTCCAGACTTTTCATGGGTGGTTCCATCAGTGTTTCCTGCCACAGACAAGTCAGAAACTTCTTCTTTCTCTATGTCCACCGAAGATGGAGGGAGCGTATCTTGCATGACTTCTGAGCTACATTCTCTAACATTCCCACCCTCCATCTCCAACTGGCTTTCATCATTTTGAACCTCATACTGTTCAAGAATGCAAAGTATAAGAGAAATAGTAGCATGGAGACATAATGTGAAAAGAATTCAATTAAGGATGGTGCAAGAATGCAACAAGATACAAGCAACCAAAGCAACATAACACATCCAAATTAGTACTACACCCATGAGGTTGTCAAGATATAGATGCTGATAAGGCACAATCAACATAACATTTACATTCAATAGAATGCCAAAATTCAACCACCACATAAAACAAAAACAGCATAAAAAGGTCAAAAGGAAATTTAAAAGGATACCTGCTTCACGATCTCATCCATTTCCAAACACATATCTTCAAACTTCTGGAATATGTACCCAACCCATGGAATGACTTTAGATATGTCCTCCATATTGACTTTAAACATGTCCTCCATATTGAACACAAACAACTAAGCTATAATCCACCTTTCAGATGCAGGCCAAAATCACAATTTCTTCACCTCCCACTCACGGGATTATACTGCAACTATTCTGATTAATGAGTATTCAACATGCTCAAAAGACATATTAGCAATATATATGAGATTGCTGGACTATTAGCAAAGAAACAGGACAAATGATAAACATAAAAGCAAAACAATCAAATCCAGTGAATGCAACATCTAATTGTCGATTTTTGAAGAATATTGCCCTATATGGTCTACCAGCTAAAATCAAGCCTAACATTTACCCATAAACACGGGCATAGCTGACATACTGCCGTGTAAAGCAATCAAGTATGACAAGCATTGACAACAAATTTGCTCAGGTATTGCTAAAGAAGACAAGACACCCTCGGTGTTCATTCATTAAAATTCAGGTTTGGAGCACAGGAGAAAGTACAACAGAACATGTTGGAACTCAACCTATATAATAGTTATTTTTTTAATAATCCTAATAGTTAAAAATCTGCACATGAACAAACTGATCTTGGGTTCATGCTGCAAACTCTCTCGTTGAAACAAAAGATTCATATCACATTTTGAAATTGTAATTCATGAAACTTTTAAGGAGAGTGGGGCCAAAAATCAACACAGTTACTTCTTGCAATATCTAAAGCCAAAACTCTTCATTTAGAAGAGCATCCAAACACCCCTATGCTAGTGCTATATACATACATTACCAAAACAAACTGAACTTGACTAATCATCACATTGCCACTGTGGACCCTAAAAGTATCAATCATGGTTGCTCTAACTTTCCATAATCAGAAACAATCCCAACATCATAATCTTATTCATGCTAACCCCGATAATTATTCAGACACAGATGCTTTCACCAAAGCTGAGGTTTTATTGCCAAACTGAAAAAAAAAATGAGACATAAAATCCAGCTTTAACATAACTTTAATTGTCAGATTTGGAGACCATTTAATTTATCCGAGCTTAATGAGACAATTCATTCAATAACTGGAAACCAAAACAACATTAGATATAGAGATACCAAAATAACTTGGAATTTAGGACTCAAATTGTTTTCCTTTTGCGTCACTTTGTCATGCAAGAGCACCATACAAACACCATGAATCCCCTCTTATTTTTCTTTATACTTTGGCTCTGACGTACAACATTGTTGTGGTCTAGTGGTCAAGAATTTCAAGGCAATTGAACAAGAATGAGGGGTTGGAGAGTAGCAAACACTGACATTGAAAAAGAACCCAATACCGCAGATGATCAAAAGCCATAAACTACCGCAATGTAACATTAGTAAACCACAAAGATCAACATGCAAAAGCGTTTTAAAGTCACGGTATCATTAAAGCTTGTAAAAGTTAAACAAAAAGCAAGAGAGCTACATCGAGTACGTAAAATTTTTATTAAAAAAAGAGCATCAAATTATGATGAGTTTAACCACCACTTACAGGTACTAAGAGTCGAACACCCAGAAGCAAAATCCTTGAAAATTCTGAGATTCTAAGGAAACCCAATTCACCAAAGCTCAATAGAACAGAGAAAGAAAATAAATTAGAAGATAAAGGAGAGAAGCTTTGAAGAGTTATAAAAGAAGCAGAGGTCTAGCAAGTAGCAAATGGCAATAAAAGAATCCTATTATTGACAAAAAAGTGAAAGAAGGACAGAATAGGAAAAAAAGGAACGAAGTTGGTAAATTTCATTGGCTCCATAGTCCATACTTCTACTTCTTTAAGGAAAAGGTGTTCTTCTTTACTTCTTATTACTAATCATCACACGCACAAGCCTTCGTGACACTGACTCCGTTTCTAACTAAAATAGAACTTCCTCTAGTTGACTTTTTATAATTGTTTTTTTTTGTTCTGATATAGGGAACTTCAATTTACTCAAAGGTAATGTAAGTCAAGACTTTTCAAAACTTATCAAGTTAATCTCTAATTAGTAATTATATTGAAAAAGGTTATTAAAATGAGTAAGGGTTTAAAAATTAAGTTTGATTTAAGGACCAAGTTAATCAGTTTTGAAAAGTTTTTCACTTGACTGGTATTAACTCAAATCTCAGAAATGTTAAATATTAACTGTATTTTGCCCTTTAAAAAAAAAAATCCACCTCACTGTTTTTTTAAGAAACCATTATTATTTAATTACAATGAGGAGGGAAAAGATTCATAACATCGAGGTTATGTAAGCTTATATTAAGTCCCATGATAGCATATCATTAGCCTTAATTCTAACTTGATTAGTCTTTTTTGGATTTAGTGCAAATATGATTAATACTTTCCTGTGGTCAATTAGTCCAAAATTTGGAGTCTCCTGATAGAGTTCTACATCCAATTGGAAGTAGAGGAACCAAATTAATTCGTATTATTTCCCAGACGGAACCAAATCAATCTCTTGATCTTTTGATAGGCTTCTTACGTTTCTTGAGGAAAAAAAAAAAGGTTACGTTTTCAAAAGGCTGAAGTTACCTATCTAATCCAAAATGTTTCATTTTTTGTTTATTTTGTAGTGTACTACTCTATAAGATATATATACAATATTTTTCAAAATATTTTGAAATTCTTGTTTTTTTTATTATAAGATTTTGAAATTCTTTTCATATGATATGTTGTTTTTTGATTCAATGTCAATTCCATTTGCTTTTAATCTTTTATCACCAAGGATTGTTTTTTGATTCAATGTCCACTTCCATTTGCTTTTATCACCAAGGATAAATTCATGTTAATACTTAATAGTTGTTTAATAAATTTTTTATATCCCTGAAATTATTGTTTCCTAAAAATCATTTAGGATTTTAAAGTATTCTTCAGTATGTAATTTAAAATTTTCTTTTAAAATAAGTAAAACTTTACAGTATATCGTACAAACTTTTAAAAATCTTAAATCCTCCCAAACTATACCGTAAGGAGGTCAATTTTCTCGACTTGTTCACATATTAGTAATTTGGTTTAAGCTGGGCCAAACAATAACAAAGAAACTTATTTTCTTTCTCCTATTTGGAGCTAGGCTGCTTTTAGAAAAGTATGGTGGGCTAAAATTGATCACGGACTCAACTTCAAAATCAAGTGGCCCCCTTAGTTGGGCTACAAAAAAGAGCTAATTTTATTTCAGTGTTAAATTTCGAATTTTTGTTGTGATCGACTCTGGACTTGGGAGTCAGGCCATATCCAAAACCAAGGGGAAAAAAAAAAAGAGTCTAGGTTGACGTCTTTTTTTATTATTTTAATTTTAATTTTAGAAAATAGTAAAACTATGATACACAGATTTATTCTCTACCTGAAGAAAGGATGTGAACAATTATGGTCAATTTTTTTTTTTTTTTTTGAGAAGAAAGAACACTTTTATTAAGAAAAATCGGCTATATCAGCCTAAAGTACAGAAAAGACTTGTTGTGAAACATCTTCCATTCACACAACACATTTTGGGACATTAATCGAATATTTAGCCAGATTATGAGCAAGATTATTATCTTCAGTCCTAGTATGAGAGTAAAGTAATTGAGTAAAAAATCTAGAAAAAAAAAAAAAAAAATCAGCATCTTGAATGAGAGGAGAAAAATGATTCAGAGACTACCCACCCTCCTTCAAATTAAGCCTTCGTGATGAGGATTGAATCTCCTTCTAACACATCACATGCAATACTTATATCAAAACCAAGCTTAAGTGCACGAATAGCAACTAGAGCTTCAATCTCCTCAACTTGGAAAGCTAGAGGGAATTGCTAAGATAAAGAGGCAATGATGAGGCCCTGGTTGTTGCGAATAATCACTCCAATGTTAGATTTATTCTCATGGCTAAAAACTACTCCATCAAAATTAATCTTAAACAAATTAGGAGGTGGGGTTGCCATAAGTTACGAGGCTTGGGAACTCGGGTTGCTTGGGAGGTTGAACTGAGGAAAATTCTTCAAACCGATCTTTGGCATTGCAACTGGGTTTATTCATTCTAACTTTATTTCGCTGAGTCCAAATCAACCAAGCTATCATAGCAAACAGCTCTAGGCTTTGGTGCTTTTGCAGAATCCAAGACATAAGCTCTTTAAAAGCCAAAACTAAGTAGTAAGGCAGAAATCCCAGGCATCAGATGTAGACCATACTAGACCTAGCTAAGGGCATGCCCATTGTGGGCACAATAGGGGGGGGGGGGGGGGGGGGAGTACGCCTCGGTCAAGTGGACTGAGGTGGAAAAGGAAAAATGGAGTCACCACCTAGATTAGGTCTAGGAACCATAAATATAGCGTCCTTCATGGAAGGGTTTCGTGGAAGGACTGATCTACTACCAGAGCATGTATTTGGAGTTTAGGTATGGGGATAGGAAGGTGTTAGACACCTAACCCCACTCGACCTATGGGTCGGCTTTCATTCTTTGTGTCTTATGTCTTAATCTTATTAAAAGCATATTCAAAACTTGTATTCTAGACTCACACACACGCACACATACACACTAACATACATCTAAGCAATATTGAATTTTCATTACAAACCCTAGCATAAATCTATCATGCATCTCATTATATCATATCTAAGGTAGAAATATAGACATGACAGCAATCAAACATGGGTTATAGGCATCTAAACATCAAGAACTCATCATTCAACCAAGCATGTTCACACTTATCATCGAAAGCATATTCCAAACAAATGCATGTTCATATGAATGCATGACTTACCTTACTTACCTTAATACATCACAACACCTATGCATTAATACATGATCATGTTACATGCATGTTCATGGCAAAACAACAAAATTGAAAGATAAAACCCTAATCTAGCATGTAAAGAACAACCAAGGCAAACAAACATGGAAGCAGAGACATATACACATGAAAACAAACCAAGACAGGGGCATATTAAACAGATAAAGTAAAGAAACAGAAGCAAAAGATTCAGATTGAGGTTTCTATGCATGAGTATGCTTGTGCATACATAGGGCTGCGTGCGTAGCCCAGTTGTATGTATATGCATACTTCGAGTATGCGTGTGCATGCAAAAAGTATGCGTACGCATACACGCCCTAACCCTAACCCTAACCTAGAAAACAAGAACACAATAGACAGAAACTTTAAATCTAGCAACCTAACATGCTTAAAAACAGAAAAGCTACGTAAACCTAGACTAAAAAAAACATATTAAAACATATATGAAGCAAAAGAACCAAAGAAAAGCATAATTAAACAAAGAAAAAGCAGGCAAGAAAAGCTAGATCCTTTACCTCCAAAACAAAAGGCTCCTTGGCTTGATTTTAACTATTCCCCTCAGTCAATCTATTCACAAAAATAAGATTAGTTAGCAAACCTTTAAATTCGAAGATCAAGACCAGAATAGGTCATAATCAGAAAAATATTGACTTGAGGATGTTTTGTGAAAAACTCCCTCTTTGATTAACTATTTCTAACGAATCTTATATTTTCTCTTAGGATTTTCTCTGTGTTTTGAAAAGGAACCATGTATGGCTTTTTATAGTTGAAAAATGGGAGTTTGGAACGGCTCCCAGACGATGTGGGATTCGTTCCAAAACCAAAACTTAAATGTAGAAAACTTGTCTTTCATAGTTTCTGGAACCCTAACATGTGTACGAATACTCATGTATGCGTGGTCTTTATTTTCCAAAAATAACTTATTTAATTCACAAAAGAGTTATATTTTTCAAAAATACTTTTCTTAAGTCAATTTTAATTTGATCGGGCCCTAAACCAAACCTGGGCTTTAGAACTCTAACATCATTGAGGAATAGGAGCTTGAGTCGTAAGGGTTATAAAATGCGGTCTCTACACCTAAAAAGCATGTAGAGTAGATTTGGGGGCTGCCTTGCATCGATCACAGAGCAGGAAATCAAGAATAGCTTGGCATACCATATTAGTTTTTGTGGGCATAGAATTCCTACAAGCCCTGCCAAATGAAATTATTGACTTAATTGGGGACACTTAAGGACCAAATACCCTTCCAAAGTTGTTTGTTAGGATTTGGGGTCTCAATAAACATATTGCCGTCAATCTCTTCCATCAAAAACATATATCTAGATTTACAAGAATATTTCCCATCTTGAGAGTCAGGGGCCAAATAATTATATCCACCGAAGCACACCTAGCTAGTGGAATTCTCTAAATAATTTCAACCTCCCCAGGTACAAAAATGCCATTAACCGTGTCCATGTTCCATTGTCTTGTGGAAGCATCAATCAAAGAGTCCACCGTAGCTTCCTCCATTGATTCAATAACTGGGGAAGAGGCCCTAGTTGGTTGTTTTATGGGTAACCAGTGGTGTTGCCAAATGCTCACCGACTTCACATCTCCAATGTGCCAACAATTAGATGTGAAAACTTATTATGTGTTAAAAGATATTGTGGTTTGTGCTAAATATATTATGGTTCAAGAGGACTAATTATATTTTCAATCCATGTAGTGTTTGAAGTAGCTCCTATATATACCCTACTAAGGTTTTTTTTTTTTTTTAAAATAAAAAAACCCAATTTATGAATATTAAAGAAGTAGTCATTTAGGTTTTCTCTTATGGATGTAGACTGTTAGGTTAAACCACATAGTTTTTGTTCTCTTTTGCTTTTGCTTCTTTCTTCATTTGAGATTCTAACATGCTATTAAAGCATGTGATACTGAGTACAAATCTTATCTCAACCCTACCTCTCATTTAAAAAGTTAAAAATCTCATTGTTAGAGCACTCACAGCAGTGGTGCTCTATAGGTATAATGCTATTTTTTAGTTCCAAATATCAAAAATCTTTCACGCAGCAGAGGAGCTAAATCTAAAAAATTTAGCTCCTCAGCTACAGTACACATCTAAAGATAGATGTGCACTGTAGCTCAAAGCTAAAAAAAAAAAAAATTTTTATTACACTCTCTCTCCTCTCTCTCATTAAAATATTCAATTCATTTGCTCTCTGTCTCTCTCTCTCCGGCTTCTCCTCTTTCTTCTTTCTTCCTCAAATTTTTTTTTCTCTCTAGCTCACCGGTCTCTCATCTCCGTCATCCTCAGCTCGCCGGTCTCTCCATCTCGCCGGTCTCCGTCATCCTCAGCTCGCCGGTCTCTCCAGCTCGCCGGTCTCTCCATCTCGCCGGTCTCCGTCATCCTCAGCTCGCCGGTCATTTTTTTTTCTCTCTAGCTCGCCGGCCTTCCTGATCCCTCATCTCTCTAGCTCGACTGCCCAGCGCCGACCGAAGCCCAGCCCAGTGTGAGGAGGCTCGCCGGCCTTCCTCATCTCCCTCATCCCTCATCTCTCTAGCTCGACTTGCCAGCGCCGACCGAAGCCCAGCCCAGCGCTGACCACTCCTCACACTGGGCTGGGCTGAGCTTCGGTGGATTTTTGTACTCGTGCTCATTCCTTTTGCGCCGACCGAAGCCCATTCCTTTTGTGCTCGTTGTGCATTTTTTTTTTTTTTTTTTTGCTGTGGACTGCCGGTAGTGGTGGTGCTGGTGGTGGTGTTGGTGTTCTCCGATCTGTTGTGGGCAAGTGGGCTTGTGCTCGTTGTGGTTTTTTTTTTTTTTTTTTTTTGCTGTGGATTGCCGGTAGTGGTGGTGGTGGTGTTGGTGTTTTCCGATCTGTTGTGGGCAAGTGGGCTTGTGTTTGTGTTTGTGGCAGTGGGCTTGTGCTCGTTGTGGGTTTTTTTTTTTTTTTTTTTTTTTTTTTTTGCTGTGGACTGCCGGTGGTGGTGGTGGTGGTTGACGGTACAGGTGGTTGAGATTAATGGTGTAATATTTTTTTGTAGTGGAATATATTATTTTATTGTAGTGGTTATAATATTTTATTGTGGTGTTTATATTATTTTATTATGTTGAAAGCTAAAATAGATCCACTGCTGCAGCATGTGTGTAGGTAAAATAGATAAAGTAACTTTTGGTGGAGCTAAATTGCTAAAAATTTAGCTCCACTGCTGTGGATGCTCTTAGGATCCACTTATTAAGGGAGAGTTTGGGCACATAGAATAAGGGGGAGTGTTAGAATATTGATTAAGTGTTTAACTTCACCATTCCATAGAATTGAGAATCAATTTCCTATATATTGATGTAGAGAAGTAGAAGTAAGAGAATAAGAACACAAAGATTGTGTGGTTTGGCCAAACGACATACATCCAAAACACAAAGCCTTTAGTTGCTACGTTTTTTACTATACTCAAATTATGTATTACAATGAACCTTAAGCATGGTATATATAGCAGTTAGGATAACCCTAGTTGGACCTACAATATACTCTAAGCCTCTTGGGCTATTAAATAAACCACAATATCTTTCACATTGCTCCTCACACTCAAGGTGATATCAGAGCCAATAAATCCAAGCCTTTGATTTCTTTTACTGTCACTCCAATGCAATAACCTAAACCTTAAATTCTTAAGCAATCACCGTGCGTGGTACTTGCTGCAGCCATTAACAAACCCCTGCCACCATCACTGAGATCAAGTAACTTACCCATCACTGTGAACCACCATAGTGGTTCTTGCCAACGACAAATCGCTGGACTGAGTTGACTTAATTAATGGAAATAAAGCAGCAAAATCACAATTTCATCCCAAAGTTGCCTTCGTAGCAAATCGTGACTTCCACATCTCAAAGTCACACAAAAAGCCCTTCTAGCCTTCTACCATTAATATTGCTCTCTTTTGGCTTTCGCTTATCTCTTTATTTGAGATTTTAATAATATGGGTTCCACACATTTTGGGGTAATCTTAGTTTAACTTTTGCATGTTGAATTTTAGATATATAAATCATAGCATAAAAATGCATAAATTTAGAAACACTTTTTACTTGATAGATAATAAGGGGGAGGGAGGTAGGTTCAAATCACATACATTAAACACCACTTAGAACACCATAACTATTGGGTTATTAATTAAACATTTTCTAAATTTTACTTGAATGAGCAATCTAGATTTGTAAATATTTTATATTTGTAAATTTTATTTTCTTAAAAATCTTTGAGCACAAAAGATCAAAGTTCCGACTTTTTAACTTGATGCCTTTCCTTACAAAAGCTATTAATTTATAGAACAGTACTATCTTCTCCAAAAAAACAAAAAAACGATAGAACAATACTGGATCACTCGTTTTTGCCCCCTGTTGAAACCTGGAAGTTTTGGAGCTATGGGGTCCAGCTATGGAGTCCAATGCCCGAGTTTAATTACCCTTAAATAAGTACGGATGGGAAACAACAACAACAATGGAGTTGATCATAATATTTGATTGAAATAAGAGTGGGGTTGTTAGAATAGGTAATTAATATTATTAATATTGTAGTTGATGAGATCTGCCACTTTAGAAAAGGCTTTCTTCTTTATCGGATGGACGAGGGGAAAAGAGAGTCAGTCATACTGACTCTTTTGACTTTTTTGGTTGTAAAATTTGACCCAAAAGGCCAAACCTTTATAGATGTTCTGTTTGACTAATGATAGGGAAAAGCTCATAAAAAAGCATTTCAAATAAACTTCCTCTTATGGGTAGAGCATAACAGAACATTAGGGCCTGTTTGGGTAAGCCTTTTTCGTCACTCAATTTCCGTCACTCAATTTCCATCACTCATCACTCATCACTCATCACTCATCACTCAATTTTTCACATCCGTTTGCCTTCATCACTCAGTTTCCATCACTCACTATTTTTCACACTATTTGGAGGGCCCACGCCTGTCATAGTACAATTTTTTTTTTTTTTTTCCACTAGCAGCTTCTTCTTTTTTTTTTTCCCTCCTGGGTTGGCTGTTCGGTCTGAGTTTTTTTTTTTTTTTTTTCACTAAGTTTGGTGAGTCTAGGTACTAAAGAAAAAAGAAAAAAAAAAAAGAATAGAACAGAACAGACGAACCAGTAAAAAAAAAAAGAAAAAAAAAAGAATAGAACAGAACAGATGAACCAGTAAAAAAAAAAAAAAAAAAAAAAAAAGAACAGCCAACGCCAACCCAGAAAAAAAAAAAAAAAAAAAAAAAAAAAAAAAAAAAAAAAAAAAAAAAACAGCCAACGCCAACCCAGAAAAAAAAAAAAAAAAAGTCAAAAGGTGGTCAAAAGTTGCGGCTGTGGGTCCCTCATGTGTGTTTATTTACGGAAATGCCATTGAGTTATGAGTTATGGAAACTGAAAACAGCCTTTTGTTGTTTTCAGTTTCCATAACTCATAACTCAAAAATTAGAGAATTGAGTGATGGAAACAGAGTTATGGAAACAGAGTTATCGTTTGGCCAAACAACCTTTTTGCTATGGGTCCCACAATTTTTGAGTTATGAGTTATGGAAACTGAGAATTGAGTTGTGGAAATTGCTTACCCAAACAGGCTCTTAGTATCGCCTCATTGGTGGGAAATTGCCTCAAATTCTAATTGAGGCTTAAAAAGTCAATTAAATTTCTTAGTTGAAAAAAAAAATTAATAAAGGTTTCTTTTAATTAGAAGGAAAAAGATTATTCTTTAGTATGGAAGGAAAGTCTATTCCTTGTTAAAGAAGTAATGTATTCATAGTCCAAGAGAGAATATGAAAAGTCTAATAAATAAACAATATTACAAAGAATTTGGTAGCTTTGGCTCAAGGGTCCTCCCTATGGGGAGAGAGAATATAGAGTGTGAAACAAAGAGAGAGTGTGTGTGAGTAAAGAAAAACAATGAAGTTTTTTTCTTTAGCCGTGAGACACAAAGAGTGTATGTGAGAGCTTGTTTTTCTTTAGCCGTGAGACATATATAAAAAATATTGTAATTGAATCGAGAATAGTGAAACTGATTCGAAGTTTGTCTCATGATTTTTCTATTCAAGGAGAAATGATTTTCCACATAAATATTCGTGTTTTTGTGTGATTGCTATTTGGGATTGATAATATAGGTGGTGGTAATATTATTTGGGACCCAAACTCAAAACCAAAAAAAAAAAAAAAAACACACACAAAAACACAAAAACAAAAACAAAAACAAAAAAAGAATATGAGTAAGATTTTAATTGTGATTTATGATCCTAGGGAACATTATTAGTCCCAAAAATTCAATTTGTTGAAAAAAGAAATTGGTTAATTTTTCTCTTGGTAACACATTCAAGTTTAGCCACAACTTGTGGGTGACCAAATCCAATGTATTACCGGGAAGATTCATTGTTTTCCCATCTTAAGAAACCTTTCATCTTTATTGTCCATGATATACAAATGTCACATTTCATACTGCACAAGGAATGCATCTCTGTGGGAAAACATCCCTCTTTCCCATGTATAATCTCAAATCTAACACATGCTATCTCCCGATGGAAGCCTGAATATTGAAGTATGTTAGTAAATCTTTAGTATGGCAAGCTCTTAGAACTTGTGCTGATCACAAGGGTCTTGAGCTTAGAACTGTCCTCACTAGCATTGGCACGCCGTGTTATCATTTCCATATTCTTATGTAAACTTTGCTTCACCAAATTCTTCATCATTTTCTTTCCCACTTGAGCCTCCATTTGATTTATAGGTGAACCTATTGTAATCCTTCCTGTTTGTGGGCCAGAATGTGGGCCCATCTTTGCTTGCCTCTCGTCTTTGAACCATTGCAATAGCTTTAGTGCTCTCTTTTGGGCTAGAGGGCTACCCAATAATGCCACTTCAAGTAGTACCGACACAATTCCTGACTTAGCCATTTTTTGGCGTTGGGCTGAGCTTTGATGGGCCAAAATCATTAAAATGTAAGCTGATAATTCTTGGCATTTGGGTTTATCTTCCCATGTCAAAGTCTCTATCAAGCTTTGTGGCACCATTGGACTATTTTCTAATGCCTTCTTTCCCATTAAGGTCACCACCAAGTGCCCAAGTGTTGCAAGGGCTTTCTCTGATAGTTCTTTTACTGAGGAGAGCATCAAGAGGGTTTGTACCGCCCCATTAGAGACTAGAGGTCCTGCACTGTCTAACACTGTGGACAAGTTGTATAAAGTACCCAAACACAACTCTTTAGTTTCAACACTTGAGCTTGATGATTCTAGAATGCTTGTGAGAAATGGGAGAATTTCTGATGAGGCAAAAGGGAATTGGTTGTTTGCTAGAGAAGACAATGATAGGAGCAATTCAGCAAATTCACTTTTCGTTGATTCGTCTATAATATCAATGTTCTTTGGTAGTTTGGATAATATTCCTGCCTCCACCATGAGTACCTTGCTCCTGATTGGACCAAAAAAAGAGAGAAATTGACAAAGAAAGATTAGGACCAGAAGCACAACATGTTTCAACTCTCATCTAACCAAGGTTGAAAATAAGAATGACGCATAATTCGAGTCAATAATGACCTCGAAACTTGAATTGGTTATTTAAATAAAACAAGCAAAAATAATAGGTTAAGGTAGCTTAAAAAAAACAAGTGGTGGCCTGTAATTGCATAATTTCTTATAAAATATTCAAGGGGTACCCATTAAATAAACCTCTCTGATCAAAACTAACCAAATTATTTAAAGAATTCCAATCTGGATGAAGTCAATAGATCTGTGTTGGAAAGTGGAGGTCAATTGACGAAGTTTTCATTTGTCTAAAAATTATTATTGGAATCTGAACCACTACGCTATATCTCATCGACTCTGATTTTTCTAATTTTTAAAAGACAAAGATGTCGCTTCAATAAAACACTGTTCCCTGTCCTAATTTTCCTACCGCTGTGGAACTTAGTGGGCAGTCAGCGCACCTAATGGCGCTCTGATTCAAGGGCATATTTTGCTTAATTATATTTTGGTTCTTTAAAGCTAATGATACCCCCATCATATACTATATATGCTAGTAATGGTTTATTCCATCCATGATCAAGATGCTAGATATGATCTTAATTTTTTTTTCTTGTAATTAAAAGTAATTAAAATGGGTCATTCAGGAAATGCATGAACACACGTTAGAAAGCACAAAAGCCCTAGTTATATGGATGATGGTCGGGTGCTTTGATGTATTTCAAACAATTTTATAATTACTGATTTGGTCTATTTCAAACAATTCAGGAAATGCATGAACACATGTTAGAAAGCACATAAGCCCTAGTTATATATATGGATGATGGTTGGATCAATGCTTTGATCGATGGCCTGCATATTTCAAACAATTTTATAATTAGTGACGTGCTCTATTGTAATCGTGCATAATAAAAATAATGTCAGTGATATATATATATATATATATATATATATATATATTTTTTTTTTTTTTCTTTTTCTAAAGACTATCTACCAATATACTTCTACATCCATGTCAAAAATATATATACTTCTACATAAAGGGTAACCATTATCCCACCCTTGAATGTAGATGTCAATTGCCACAGATTCGCATGAAAAATAGTAAAATGAAAAGGAGCAGAGAGCCCATCTCTCCTACTTACAATTAATATTATCATTATTAAAGTAGTGAGTATTATATTTATAAGTGCAACAGCCTAGCTAGATCGAGAAGTGCATGAAGACCCATTCATCGTTGCCCTTTTTAGAAACATTTATGTCCCATTGTTTTCTGCAACATTTATGAAAAAAAACTAGGAATTATAGAGGGTCCAAAAGTCCTCATCCGGCAGCAATGCCAACTACCACGTGAAGTGAATCGTGAATCCCTGGCTATTAATTATGAATTATCACTACTCAAAGAGTCAAAGAGTGGTGGTGCCCATAAGGGTTCCATCTTGAGCTCAACAATGTCAACATTGTTAGGAAAATATCAAAATAAACGGAGAACGCCAAAAATTAAGATAAATATAAATACTTTCCACGTGGGTTCACCTTTGTTTCATATATATATATATATATATATATATAAAGAAAAAAAAGGATTTTCCTCTTTGAATTAGGTTTTTATGTGATTTAAAAATACCCTTGAACCTTAGATTTGATGGGAAAAAAAAAACTTAAGGATAACAAAATAAAAATATATCTCCAACTCTACTTAAAATGCATACAAAATATGACACTCTATTACTAATTCATGTCTTCAAAAAAAATATCCAAAATTAAAAAAAAAAAAAAATTATGATACTAGACCAAAAAAAAAAAAAAAAGCCTCATCGCACGCGCGTGTGATGAGGCTAATATACACTAAAATGTTTCCACTGTGCAAAAAATTTTGAATGAAATAAGGAGTTATAAAGGAAAGCTTATTTTTATGTTTAATCACTAAATACTCTTCCTAATTAGTCCCTAACCTAACAAAATGTAAGGGTCCCATCTTTTCTTCACCTGTCTGTCCTAACAAACTTATACAACCAATCAAAGCTAAAACCTAGACAAAAAGGATTAGAAGTTAATCTATTTTGGCAAATAAAAAAAGTTACAAAAGAATATAAGCAAATCTTCCACTGGACCTACACGTGACGCATTCCTATTCCTATAACCACCCAAACCAAATTTTGCTGACTCCATAAACTTATAATATTAATTACTCCATGAAAAAAATAAATAAATAAAAAGAAGGAAATTTAAAACTTATTCAATAAAATCCATTCATGCCTTCAATTTTCTTTGTTCCAAAGATGAATTCCACTTGCATCAAGATGATTAACTGCACAACTAATTAGAAGCATACATGCAGCTGGTGAATGATAGTATGGTCAATTATTATGCTTGAAATATCAAAGAGGAAGTTATGCATGATGCACCCTTTTCCAACTTTCTATAATATAGTCATACCAATAGAAAAAAAAACACCAAAAAGAAATCTAAAAACATATATGTGAACAACTAGAATGGTGAACCATTGATTTAATCCTACAAAACGATAAAAATAATTGATTTTCTTATGAACGCAACTTATGCCACAATTATTGACCGTGAGTATTTACAATTATTTTAATATAAATAATAAATTCACGATTTTTTTTCAACAACAGACAATCTATCCCATCAAAATTATGGAAAAAATTTATATCTCTAAACCTTTCTTCAAAAATAAATAAAGAAATGAAGAAATAGTAAAACTTACGTGTAAGCTCCACGAGCAAGCTCAATCAAAGCCGTGACCCCAACAAGCCTTCCACTAGGCACATCCGAAGCCACCATAGCCACCAACACAGGTATAACTTCCAGCTCCGCCATCAACTTCCTAGTTTTCCCATCTTCTCTTGCAAGCCTTTCAATCTCCATAGCCGCCTTTTCTTTCTCTTCCCACCTCCCAAAGTGAAGCTTCTTCACTGACCTCTGTAGCACCACGGCCGAGTCATCCTCACTTTTCTCTCTTCCCATAACTTGCTGTACTACTACGTCTTCATCATCATCAACACTACTTTTGATACTCACTATATCGAATCGATCTGTGGTCGACCCGTATCGCTTGCGAGCCGCCTTTGATCGTAGGAACCTTCGGATTCGACCAAAGAACTGGAGCTTTATGTAAGACAATAACCAAATAGGAGAAGAAGAAGAAGAATTGGACATGTTTGGGGGTTGTGAGGGACACATAGTGAAAGAAAAAGAGAAAAAGAGATTGAGAAATAGTTATTGGGTTTTGTTTCTTTATAGTATAAGTTTTTCTGTGAGCCTGACTTTCAAAAAACTAAAGGGGAATATGGGATGAGTGGGACAAGGAGGAAGACGACTTTGAGAGCAAAAACGAGAGGAATAAGCACAAAGCACATGCAGAGGAACAGTGCTGTCCATTGTAAACTCACAGACCGTGACGGATATTTAAGACAAGTGAGGGATCATGAGCTTTAAATTCCCATTATGCCCATATTTACAATACCCCATATTATGAAATGGCCATTTGAGATAAAAATACAGAAAATCTTAGTCCACATTCACTATTGTAAACTCTACTTTGAAATTGTGATTTAAAAAGGCAATTTTAGTACGGTCATGTATAGTGAGTACGCACTAAGAAGCGTAAAACTATCATTATATAGGAAATGTGTAGGTAGGGCTTATATATTAGGATAAAGTTTAGTTACAAAATTGGTTGTAGTTTAAGGCTACAAACTCACTCAATAAAATAAATATTACAACATATTTTGAAAATCTAACTGTTGAATTGTATGTTCTTTACGCCCTTAATACACATATTAAATTTTGTGTCAATCGGATATCATTTACTATATGATTTATAAGCTTATATTTTGTGCATAATTTTAAATTACAAAAACTTGCAATTTAAAAAATTTATTGATGACATAGCTATTGATCTTTAATTTTCTTGAAATTTTGCAAGCATGGAAAATATAAGAAAAAGATGTAATCCAATGGTGGATTTGTCAAAATTCACATCCAATAAAAAGATATTAAGTAAGTTTGTAGCCTAAGGCTACAACTAATTTTGTAACTAAACTTTGTCCTATATATTAATCATGCTCAACTCATTTTGGGGGGGGGGGGGGGAAGTTTCATGGACATTTCATAATTCGATGGCTTAAACTATCAAGATAATTAATTACTAAAGTAACGGAACGTGATATATACTCTCTCCTATCACATTGATTTGAATTTAATAATTAATTTATTATTATATAAGAGAAGGGAATAACCCATCATTATACTCTCTCACGAAGTATTAGATTGTATCACTCCTAATGAGCTTTAATTTTTGGTCATAGCACTTTGTCTTTGCTCCAAAGTTTTCCCTACTGGCATCCATTTTTCAGATCACAATAGCGACAAAAATTATTTTTCGTCGCTAAATGTTATAATTTATTTTCATTATTAGTGACGAAATTCATATTTCATCGCTAAATCAGTATTTTTAGCGACGAAAAACATATCCTTACTAATTTTCGTCACTAAAAATACATTTTGTTGTAGTGGTAATTTTTAAAAAAGATAGAGTCTTATTAACGGTGCATTTAGTGTATTTGTTAATGAACTATTTTAGGAAAGTTTTAATACAACTTTCATGGGAAATATAAAAAGTTGTAAAAAAAATTAGTTACATTTTTTTTTCTCATAAATTTTTTTTAAAATTAGTTTTTAAATCAATACCCTTAGGACATTCGTAAATTTTTTCCAAAGATAAAATGGTCTATTTTGCACTGACCAAAACAGCTACATGATTGAAATTAAGTTACAATCCCTAAGAATTTAAAGAAATTAAGTTAACAAAATCCTTGTTTAAAATAGTATTCATTAATTTTTCACCTTATTTGATAAATAATTAGAAAAGAACACATAATTAGGCAGTTTTTTTTTTTTTTTTTTTTTTTTTTTGAGAAAAAAGAATGCTTATATTAAATAAAGATGGCTAAGTCAGAAATAACTGGTGGTGAAACATCCTCCATCCACGCAACAAAGTCAGAGATATGTAAAGTATACTGAGCAAGACTATGGGCAACCTTATTACCTTTTCTCTTAGTATGAGAGTAATATAATTGATTAAACAGTCTAAAACAGAAATGAACATCTTCAATTAACAACCCATCCAAATGCAAAATATCCTTATCAAGTTGCAAAGTTGACAAAAGAGAGTGGGAATCACCCTCCAAAACAACATTGGCAAATACATAATTAGGCAGTTGATTTGTTAAATAAATGATTAGAAAAGAACAAATAATGCTCCTAAAATAATGTTTTAAAGATTTCGTTTAACTAAATCATTGAACCAAAAATATCAACTATTTGCACCAAAGTAAAAGGTAAAACAAAAGTACTAAATGCATCCTCTATCTTTTACAAGTCAAGTGTATACATTAAATGAATCTACACAAATAATTATATTCATTTCTAAATGTAAGAAAAAATATTGACAAAAATATTAAATATTCATTAAAAAATGTCACAAAGAATTCGTTTGCAATCCCACTTATTTAAAATCAAGATTAATTAATCTTGGTTTAGCCACAGTTATGGCATGTGAGTGAGAATCAAGGGCATTAGCATTGATTTTCCCGCGAAGCATCATAGATTTTTTGTCATCATATTGATTACAGATTATAGATGTGGCATGCATACCACGAAATAGCGTTGCCGCTGCCTGAATCTTTATAATTTTTTTTTTTTTTTTTCCTTTCCTTTTCTCAATATAATTGGCTTACTATTAATACGGAAAGGCTGCGTGCTACTGGTTCTTGACTTAATGGCTCATTGACTTGAAGGAATTATTCAAATTTTAGGCCAAATTCATTTATACAAAAGAAAGAAAGAAAGAACAAAATTAAAAAAAAAAAAAACCGTCACATCTTTAATAGTCCATGTGGTTGATTTGTGTGTTGCCTTTAAGAGCCGCCAACGTGAATATGAAAATAATTGAACAAAGTTTTAGCATCCTACATGCTCCATTTGCACATAGATAAGAATTGCCCCCCACACACACACACATATGAAATAAAATTTGATCCACAAAAAATTGGATTAACAATATAATTAAAATTGTAGCCGTGCCTACCATTTTAGTCAAGAATCTACTCGGCACATTGAGTCTTTGATTAGTGCACCACTTTGTGAACCAGATTACCATTATTGACCCAACTTTCACTATATAAAAAATATAAAAAATCTTGGGTATGAGTTTTGGGTGGAGATCTTTAACTAGACCTTTCGATTTTGTGCTATTATAATTTGACGTCATACACCGCTATACTTCTATCTATCCCATACAATTTTTTCACGTGTGAAATAGTTTACTACAACAAGAGAGAAACGGTTTATGGTTCGTTTGATTAGGTGTTTTAGGATTATAAAAAAGCATTTTTAAAACTCAAAATTTTATTTTACAGCCATAACTCCTCATAACTTTTATACAAACACTTATTTTAAACTTAAAATACAATTTTCCAATAGTTTATACAAACACATCCTAATAAACCTGGACTTGTTGAAGCCAAAAAAAAAACACAAAAAGGAATGGTGCTTGTATGATGTGTACCACCACCATCATCCTTACACTTTGATAGTGACTCTTTTAGATTCATCTTATCTTCTTCTCACATGTCAAAATTCTGTAGTTTGATAACAACTTGGTTAATTCCTTATTCATTAAAAAGAAAAAAAATTGGTTAATATATATTTTTTCCTTTGTAATGGCTAGGATGTATTTAAAAATTAAAAATTCACTTTTATTCTCAGCCTTTGTATCATAATGTTTTTTAACTTTTACAATTACCTGATAATTGCACCGTGTAATTTTTGCATGAGATCCAAATCATTTTTTTTTTTATCAAACTATCTCACAAATGTTTTTAAATGAATTAGCATCCTTAAGAGTTTGTAGAATCCATTGTGAAATTCCTAAAATCTTATCTATCTATTTATTTTAAAATTAGTAGATTGAATTTTATTATATCAATAATAATTTGGTTATAAACCAAAATTGTGATAGTCTATGTTTTCTTTTAAATGTTAATAAGTTATAAAATTTAATCCACTCATTTAAAATGACTAAATAGGAATTTTAGAAATTTCATAATAAAGAAAGTTCTTTTAAGAATTCTAAAAGATCTTAAATGGTTTTGAAATTTGTTCCTTTTTATTTGAAGACTTTATTCTAGTCAAGATTTATCTAGAAGTACACATAAGCTTAAGCTCACCTTATCATTTGCCAAGCCTCAGCAAGCAGCAGCTTTTTCTCCATTTTTCCTATTCTTTTCTAAATGTTGGTATGGTAATTTGGTAAAGCGACCCATCAGGGCATCACTTACAAATCATGATTGATTGTAGTCTTGTTTTTTTCTCCGTCGAAGAATGAACACACATGACACAACAATTCACTTCTATTTTTACTGGTTGATTTGATAATGATACATGATCATGTACAAGCATGTTAATGAAAGAGGGTTTTACATGTTACCTTCTGAAGATCTGAATACCTATAAATTGAACTGCCTTCAAGAGGTGAGAACTAGATATCAGTATCATATTCAAAAAGTGGGGGGAAGAGTGCGTTTGGCAACAAATTATAAGCTAGGTTTTTTTGCTTAACTAATCTACTATTTGTGGATCTCACATTATTTTTTGTATCAGCTTTATTTTAAATAATCTAACTATTTTTTGAAAATAAGCTAGTTTTTAACTTTTTGTCTCACTTATATAAATAAGCTACTGAAAATAAGCAATTCCTAAACCGACGCGTGTGGTGCTCTAACTCATTCAATGATCATGCCTTAGAACTGGCAAAATCTTTTCATTGGCAGTGATAGTGTCTAGACTAGCCAGCCATATCAAATTGAGGCATTAGTAATGTGCCTATCGGCATAATTGCAATAAGGTGCCAGGTGTTGCTTCAGTGAATTCATAATACAGTATTATGTGGACAACCCACTAATGTATAAGCAGAGGTGGAAGTAGCAGTCAGATGATAATAATTGTCAATTTCAACAACTAACAAGTGCACTGCCAAAGGATAGAGCATTTGATAGGGTGACATTACCCCAATGTCCATGTTAGTATGATGGATTTTTAGACTCTTTCACCCTATGACAAATAATTTTGCAAAACCCACTACCTCAACTTTTTAGAGGTGCACTTTAAGTCTCTTCCAAATCCTACCCTTTTTAAAAATACTGCTTCTTTTTCTGCCTTTTGAAGCTTCCCTCGAAATTCTATAATATATTATCCATGCATGCCAAGTTGTGTTATCACAATTTGGAGCAAGTTCACTTCGTGCTTCACGGGAATGAAGTGTCATTCAAGTTCATCGTTGACCACTCCATTTCCAATTTTCAAGTCATTGAGCAAAGTAAACGTTTGAATTGGTGTTTTGGTAGCCAAGCTCTGGCTTGCCAACATTTGGCTGCCGACTTCAGCCAAATGTTGGAACACAATTTAAAGTCATGGTCAAACACACAGTAAAGTAGTTCTGTGATTTGTTTTAGCAAAATTTTTGATGTTGTTTCTGAAAATTTGACACAATCACCTGCCTTGTGGTCAAACTATCATATTGTTGCTATGATACCCTCTTTAGGTTGAAAACCATTGAGACAGAACTATAGAAGCACTTTTGGCTTGCCAGAAACTTTACAATTACTTGTAAAATACACCAACTAGGTAGTCCAAGACACAAATTTAGGCAGGGATCAAAATCAAATCAAATAGTGCTGCTGGCTTGTTCAAAGCTGCCAAACTGAAGTTTAATTTTCTATGTGAGAGTATATGGGAAAATGGAATTAAGAAGTTCCACTAAAACTTACCAAAGGGCTGTGTTTGCATTGCCCAATAAACATATAGCAAAACAGAATTCATGATGATTTTTGAATTTGAATGGCTTTGTTTTTTTGTTTTAAAAAAGCCATTTGCAGATTAAACAAGGGATTACCTTTAGTCACAAGTCTTTCAGATCTTCATGACTAGATTTGGAGACAAAAATGTGCAAGTCTTGCTTAAAGTTGAAGTTAACTTTCTGGGGTCTACCGGACCCATAATAATGATGGTCCCATTTACTATGTATTTTCTGCCTATGATTAATTCCATGAGAATTGAGATCCTATCACTTCTAGCGCAGTCCTGATTAGCGACCAAAAAAGTATATTATTGCTAATTGACCAGCTATGTGGTTTACAGTTTTCTCATTTCTGTAACAGAAAAAATAATAATAATAATAAAAAAGCTTTCTCATTTCTGAGAAGAAAAAAAAAAAAAAAATGCACCAGCCGGGAATCGAACCCGGGTCTGTACCGTGGCAGGGTACTATTCTACCACTAGACCACTGGTGCTTTGTTGTTTGACTTCTTTATACTATGATTAAATATATCTAAATTTAAAAAACAGATGCCAAAACAACTTTCGTTTCCTCTCATGCTAATTCCAGGACTCTTTAACGCAAATTTGAGGACACAGATCTTCATGAACAGATAAGTTCATAGCAACCCCAAACTCGACTTTATTTTACCAAGACAAGCATCAAAATATTAAAGAACCTAATCCATGCTATGATCAGTTGATCACTCCTCACTGATCTTTTAAAAATCTCTGATTCACAAAGTAACTAGAGGGTAAAAACCCCTTGCACTATAGTTCATACTCAAAGTAAGAAGTGTCTATCCGCATTTAATGGTCTTTTATACATATCACTAGTGACATGGTCATGATTTTAGTTCGGGCGACACAATTAAAAGGCAAATTAAAGTAAAGAGTCCGAATTTGGAAATGATGGGGTGTAAAACTCATGTTTTACACCATCCAATAAGTGTTTGCCACATTAGCATTTTACTTAAAATTCAATTATCCTACCACACCTAATAATATCTCAATAAATTCCCAATTTGATTGAATTTATATATGGGTATTAGAATTGATTGGGTGTGGTTGTGCTTATTCTTAAATATGTGATAAGATGATGTGACATGTTGGGATTGGAGGGGTAAAACATGAGTTTTATATTATGTCCTTACAGAATTTAATCTCTAAAGTAAAACCTAAATATATTAATATATATTAATAATAAAATAAATATACAATTGTGAACAACTACAATTGTCATACAAAATCTAATATAAACGCAAACTATAATTTATTCTTTCATACCGAGTCTAATTTAATCAAAGTAAGAGGTTTATCTAATTAGACACCTATTTTGATTCCTTAAAATAAAATTTTTAAAAAATCAATCTAAAAGTGTTAAGAGTAAAACAATATACCTACAAAGTTGTATACAATATAAGTCTCAATGCCTTCATTACTTTTAAAAAATAAGTGGAATTAAAAAAAAAAAAAATCTTTATTATTCAAAGTATTTAAAATTTTGGTTTATAACAAAAAGCTCAAAGTTTGAAATTGAAAAATCAATAGATAAAGGAGGAAAAAAAAAAGATAGTGGAGGCTCTAGGGTTTTAGTACTATACAAGGAATGAGACAGTTTTTTTTAATTATCTATTACCTGTATAAAAAGCGCGAATGAGCTTGTGAACAGTGCTTTTGTCAAGCACCTTGCATGGTTATTTCGTGTTAACAAATTTACAGCCACGCAACGGACAAAGGAGACCTGGGTTGGTTTGTTTATTGTGTGTAGATAGGTTTACACTATCCTTAAAAAATTTTAATTTGAACAGTTAGAGAGCGTAGGTCGTTTGGTCTTTTGCCCCTATTTTATTTGATCTTATCTCTTTATTAGCTTTTTTGATCAGCCAACTACTCTATTGATGGACATGAACACAGGACACGCGTTTGAGGGAGAAGAAGAACGCTGGAGAGGAGGAGTCTGCCCTACCAACTAATCCACTAATTGACAGAGAGCAGCTATGAGTAAATCATAAAACAAACACGAGAGAGGCAATTTATAATTTGAATAGTTAGAGTTATCTCTGTTGATAAACACAAACACAGGATCCAAGGGATTGAAATAAGGTTAGAAAAAAAAAAAAAAAATCAGCCATGAGCGAATTGATAGAGAAAGAAAAAAAAAAAAAAAGGAAAAGAAGAAGGCCGCAGAGAAAGGTGCTTGATGCTTACCCATGTAAATTTATTTCATAAACCCTTTCATCTTTCCTCTTTTTTATTCTTTGATTCCAAAACAAAATTCTTGTGTTGTATAAATTTTAAATATATATTGAAATGCTGTAAAAATAAAAATGTTTTGGTGTTTGCCTCTTTGGTGGGTCAGTGACTCCGTGTTAAGTGAATTTTCCCCAATATTTCGTGTCACTGCTGTTTTCTTCTACTTTGAATCCAAACTCTCACTATATATATATTTATAAGGTTTTGGCGTTTTGCGATATAAACCTTCAACCTTTTCGCATGGCACAAATCAAATCGAAGAGCCTTTGTCTAAAAGCCCATGGTAATTATCGAATGCTTTGAATGTCAGTGATATTTCAACCTAATTTTGTAATTCTCTTTTAAATGAACAAAATTTTGCAATTGAAACAAAACCAAAATAATAATAATTATAATTGAAAGAATACAAAAAGAGACATAGGTAATGGACAGCAATAATATTTGAATAATATTATTAACACATATTAAATACATCGTCAAAGTGTCTATCATACTAGTAGATGACAAGGATGAGACCAGGTGATAGCACGCCTATAAATATCTACTGGATTATGGTCGGAAAGCTGTTAAACAAACATATATGACCTAATGGTTGTGAACCTAAATAAAGTGAACAAATCAATCAGAGATTTAAGTTAGGCTCCACATGTGAAGCACCTAGTCTGATACTAATTGAAAAATAATGCAACTCAGCTTAAGGAATTCCTCAAATTTCAATACAGTCATCATCATCATCATCATCATTATCCCAGTCAAGTTTAAAGGAGCTGGCTGATTTCATCAACTCAGTTAGTCCAGTGAGATCCTCTAGATAGGTAGGATGATTGATTGCTTGGATGGTAAATTCCATTCCTCTTTCTCGATATTCTGATACCACCTGAACAATTCGTTGTGATGTATATTAACAAAAACAAAGGATTGAAAAGAAACCATTAAATAAATAAATAAAAACAAGAAGAGCAAAAGCAAGTTATAAGACAAAATGCACAAATTAACCATCCTCAATTAAGCATCTGTGAAGTAGTATAGTTTATTCAGCACATGGGTTAATCTCATCAGCGTGTCCGTTAATCTCACCCAACTGCAAAGCCATTGATTGTAAGCCTCTCTAAATACTGTACAGCTGATGTGAAATACGAAAGGTTCAGTCCCTTACTTCCTTCCCTCTATTTCTCTCTCTCCCTCTCTCCCTCTCTCAAACCATTTACTTTGACATGCTTCAATAGCTAAACTACAGGTTTTCATGGTATCAGAGCCACACTTTGCCAAGTATATACTAGAATGCAACGTTTTGAATCAAAGCCCTATTTTCCTTCTTTCAGATATTTCTAATCTCAGAGCAGTACAACTAGATCACTCCAATTATATCTTATGGAGACACCAGATGATCTCTTTTCTTGAAGCATTCTCCTTGCTTGGTTTTGTGGATGGTTCTTTTGAATGTCCTTAGCAATACTTACAAGACAATGGTGGAGAAGAGAATCCAGCATATCTGCAATGGATTGCTAAGGATCGAGCTCTTCTCGTTGCTATATATTCTACACTTTCTTACTCAGCTCTGACATGGGTTGTTGGAAAAAACACTGCTTGGGGTGCATGAGAAACTCTTCAAAAGGCGTTCGACGTGTCTTCTAGATCTCATATACTCAATCTAAAAGGCAAGCTATACAATATGAAGGAGAATGATTCAATTACTGCCTACTTTCAATGGATCTAGGAAGCCCCGAGATAAATTAACAGCAGCATCCGTGCACATAGATGATGAGGAATTAGAATATATCATGTTGAAGGGGCTGCCTCATCAATATTATTCCCGATCTGCTATTTGAACCAGAAATGAGCCCCTTGCTTTCGAAGACCTTCATGCTTCATTACTCTCAAAGGAACAATCTCTGAAACATCCTCATCTCATTGCCATGACAGCAACCTCAAATGGCAACGAGAATTTCAGTGCAAATGGAACACAATATTCTTAGTCACCAAACAATAGAGGGCGTGGAAGATCAACAAGCCACAGAGGTCGAGGTCGTGGTTTTAATAACAATTCTAACAGTGATTTTCATTGCAGCAATCCCCGACCTTCCTATCAAAACTTCTCTGGCAGTAATTTATATCAACAACATGTCAGATCTGTGGCCACATTACTCTAGATTGTTATCATAGGATGGATTACTCTTCTCAAGGCCGAAAGCCACCAGAAAAACTTGCTGCACATGCATCCTTTACTACAGAGCAGCAATCTTGGCTCAGTGACACTGGTGCCACTTATCACATTCTCTCCATAATGAGTACAAAGGCTTGGAGGTAGTCTCAGTTGGTAATGGTCAAGGACTTAGCATTACACATCTCAGTGGTGCTCAACTTAGAACCCCTTCACACACTTTTAACTTTGTAACATTCTTAGAATCCCTATAATCGTATCTAATATTTTATCCATTCATAAGTTATGCAGAGATAACAACCGTTCTTTCTAATTTGATGTTGATATTTTCTTTATTCAGGACAAATCTATGAGGAGGCTCATCAACAAATGCAAGAGTGAAAAATACTCTTCGCTTTTTATTTCCTTCTTGTCTCCTGCCTCCATTGGTGCTAAAGTCAATAATCAAGTTTGGCATGATCGTCTTGGCCACCCACATGATAGAATTCTCAAGCATGCTCTTGAAATATTTCCTTGGCATTCTGTAACTCAAAATTTTTCATCAAGAAACATTGTTGTAAAATGACTCAATTACCATTTGATGCTTCTAGTTTTAAATCCACATTTCCTCTTCCATTAATTCACAGTGATGTTTAGTATCCTGCACCTATCACCTTTGTTAATGGTTAAGATATTACGTAATCTTTGTTTATGATTTTACCTACTGTACTTGGTTATTCTCTATCAAACTTAAATCTAAAGCCATTACAGAAACTTATCATCAACCAAAATTCATTTTTACGTTCAGACTGTGGTAGTGAATATATTAGTAATGAGTTTCAAAGCCTATGTTCTTCTCTTGGATTACCCATCAAATTACATGTCCACATACTCCCAAACATAATGGAATTGTTGAGCATAAACATGGACATATAATTGAAACCTCTCTTAACTTGATGTCTCAAGCTAATATCCCTTTTTCATATTGATCTTATGCTGTCATCACTGACATCTTCTTGATTCCCCATGGGAATTTTTTTTTTGGGGACCCCACCAGGTTACACCTCTTTTAAGATTTGGGTGTTCTTGTTATCCTCTTCTTCATCCTCACTCCTCACAATACACACAAGCTTGAAAATTAAATCAAGTAATGTATTTTACTTGGATATGCCATTAATTCCAAAGGACATCTGTTTTCAGACCTCCCTATTAACAGAATTTTTGTTTCTCAGCACATTATATTTGATGAATCCTCTTTTCCTTTTACTCATCTAGATTCTACTTCTCCTCCACCTTCCTCCTCATCATAATCCAACACTAAGTTTCAACTCCCTTATTCTTTCTTCCCTGTACTATTCCTTCTATACTTGGTCCAATTCCATCATCCTCTCAGTCACTTCCTCCATCCTATTTGATTGCTATGCCTTGCTCTCAGTCCACTTCCTTGTTCCCTCCACCAACTTCATTCTTCTTCTTCCTTGAATTCGATATCAACTTCCTCACTGCATTTGGTACCATCTTCTCCTTATCCTGCTCCACCTCTATTACCTACACACCCTATGCAAACATGTTTTTCAGTAGGGCATTTTAAAAAGAAATGCTTTCACTCATCCACTATTGACAATTTGACAACTGAACCTCCTTATTATGCTATTGCTTCTAAGATTTCAGTGTCATCAGATAATGGAGGTTGAATTTATAGCCTTACAGAAACAAGGTACTTGGTCCTTAGTCCCTCTGCCATCCAAGAAAATTTGTTGGATGCAAGTGGATGTACAAATTAAAACGGCATCCGGATGGCAGCATTGCTCATTTTAAGGCTCAATTAGTAGCCAAACACTATCATCAACAACCTGGCTTGGACTTTGTTGAAACATTCAACCCAATTATAAAACCTGCTACTGGATTTCGACGGATACCCCAGTGGTTCCAGTACCTCTTGTGGTACCTGGGCACTGGGGTTCAAACCCCACCAGCCCCCCTCCCCCTATTTACCTAGCTAAAAATGAAAAAAGAAAAAAGTTATCAAACCTGCTACTATTTGCATTATCTTATCCATTGTTGTCCAATTTCAATGGTCTATTCGTCAACTAGATTTTAAGAATGCCTTTTTGCATGAATATCTAAAGGAAGAGATCTATATGGTCCAGCCTCATAAATTCATTGATCTTGAGAATCCCCATCATGTGTGTAAACCTCATAAGTCCATATATGATCTCAAACAAGCACCTTGAGTTTGGTTTAGGTTGCATGCCTCTACTGCTAACTCATCTTTATTAATCCATCAAAATGATCACTCCATTACTCTCTTTCTTCTCCACATGGAGAACATCATTCTTACAGGCAATGATACTTCATTACAAGTTTAAATCATCAGTTGGGGTCCATTTTCGAACTTAAGGATTTAAACCTCTTAACCTATTTTCTGGGTCTACAAATTGAGTCCTCTCCTTTGGGTATTTTCGTTCATCAAGAAAAGTATGATTCAAACCCCTTGAATTGTCATAATATGTTTGATATCTTGCAAGACTCTTGATGATACTCTACTTTCTGATCCTTCTCCCTATCAGAGCATGGTGGGAACATTGTAGTATCTAAAGTTTACACTTTCTGATCTCTACCTTGCTGTGAATCAATTTTTCCAATTTATGCAAGCTCCAACTGGTCTTCCTCTTATCACTGCTATGAGAATCCTTCGGTATCTCAAGGGTACTCTTTGTCATGGTATTCACTTCAAACCTGGCTCTCTCCATCTTTCCATCTTTGCTTATGCCAAGTGGGTTGGTGATCCATTCAATCGGCACTCCACCAAGGCTGAATACCATTCCCTTGCTAATACGGCTGTGGAGGTATCTTGGCTTTGTATGGTTCTTCAAGAATTTAGGCATTTTTCTCCATACTGCACCTTGCATCTAGTGTGCGAACGTTTTGGCGATTGCCCTGCGTCACCACATTTAATGCTTGAGCGAAACATATTGAGGTCGACTTCCATTTCACTCGAGAGTGTATGGTTTGCAAAGATTTAGTTTTCAAATTCATCGCCACCTCTAATCCGGTTGCGAATCTCTTTACTAATGAGCTCGGTTCTGAGTGTTTCGAATTGTTGAAGACGAACTCATGGTCCCTTCTGTGCCCTTTCGTTTGCAGGGGGAATAAGGATACCAGTCAAACTGCTTAACAGCTCATGTAACTGTTTTTCATTTGAAACTGTCTGTGCAACTACTTCTGGTTGTAACAACTTGTTTGTTATTGATGACTAGTCTGTTAACAAGTTAGACTCAGTTAAGCATCTGCTAGGTAGTTTACTTTATTCAGCACATGGGTTAATCTCCTCAGCATGTGAGCTAATCTCACCCAACTTAAAAACCATTGATAGTAAGCCTCTATAAATACAATGATGTACCTGGATACTGATTAAACTGATATGGAATATGAAAGGATCGGTTTCCACTTCCTACCCTCTATTTCTCTCTCTTATTTCTTTCTCTCTGTCAACCATTTACTTTGACATGATTCAATAGCTAAACTGCAGGTTTTTCATTAATATCTCAACTAGAAACCCACCATGTATATTGTAGAATCTATTTTCTCTCATTCAAATCAAAACCATGCATGAGACTTTCATCTCACACGTCTACTAAGTTATAAACAAAAGAACTTTTCTTCTTTCCTCCAAGGTGAAGAACATACGAGAAACCTCCCATGTACAGGATGATTGAAATTACGGATGAAAGTGGAGGAAGTAGATGTAAAAGTGGTGCTAGGAAGAAGTAATCAAATGAGCAAGCAAAACTTACTGTGCTGGAACAAGCTGTGCAACTGTTTGAGGAGTGACCCACAAGTGTCATCTGAGAAAATTGAGAGAGGGAACCTCGAATTTGGTGGGGTAAAACACCAAGAGGCTGCTCACTGCTTTCACTATTACTGGAGTTTGCAAGCTCACCATCAGCAAATATCCTGTATGTGTACAGTTGAACACCCAAATGCCAGGTCAACTAAAAATCATTTCAAAACTCATAAAATTAACAAATAATCAAGATCTGTTCACATGGCTTTACCCCTGAGGGTGATGCAGGATGCCCACCAAAAGTTCAACAGCGAGGGCCGAAGCAATAGGAGCAAGTCCTGGTCGTGTAACTGTGCATTGCTGGTCTAAAGTGCGGTTGGCAGTTGACTGCAAAAAGAGCATGGGACTAATGGGTGATCTTGTTATAAATAAAACATAAAAAAAAAATCAGATCTCAGGTTTTCTAGAATATTACATCAATTGGCGCAACCACATCACTGCAGAAGTAACAGCCCAATCTCTGCCTTTCATCATTAGAGCTAAAAGGACCAGCTCCATGGCGCATTACCAAGAAGCTATCAAATCCTAGAGCTGCAGTTATGGTAATCTGCAAACAAGGGAATTTGATTTCTAAATAAATACACCTTATTATTGCAGTTGATCAAATAAATCAACCTGAACAAGATGTGAACCAAGCTTATTGGAGAATGCAATGCCAAATATAACAACGATTACACCAAGAGCAGACCTTGTTAGTATTGGCACAAAGAAGTGTTGGTAGCCACCGGCTTTCCCTTGTATCAGTCAACAAGAAAACAGCATCATGAGAATCAACCAAATCATGCAGGCGTCTACAATCTTCAAGCACATTATCCTCTTCTTGGCTAGGCACAGGATGCCCAGGCATTGGTATAGCCATCACAACACCTTCTGCATCCTGTAAAATGAAATATGGAACATATGCATGGTTTGAAAAATAAACATCTTTTATAGGAAACCATCAAAGGGTAAAATCAGTTACCACAGCTGGAAATATCCGACCGAGACTTTTGACTGCTGCTGTAGCTTTATATTCCCCGCCATTGAGGCAGTCATCCAATGTATATAGGGACTGCCTCAATGGATTCGACATAGCAACCCGGCCATTGTCAACCAGTGTAATTTTCCGGACACCCCAAGCCTGTAATAAGCATATTATTTTATCACCCAATAGATAGAATCAGATATGGTAATCATAAATTATTTTAGCTCTTACCATAAGCATGCGAGCAACCTGACATCCAAGTGTACCTGCTCCTAGTAGAAGACACTTCATAGATGACAAGGCATTTAAATTCAGAGATGGCAAAGCACGCCATCTCATTAGTTTTAAGTTCAAATCTGCTGCAGATATGGCCAACCTGAAAATAGAATGTCTCAAAATGCTAAGTAACAATTGGAACAATACCATTATTGACAATAGAGTGATACTACTGAAGCCATACCTAGTTGGATCCATGGATTTAGCAAGGCTAATACACCTGGAGACTTGCCTCCCTTTGTTTTGTTCCCAACCCACTGCGTTTGGTAAACATTGATGATCCCTCCATCCTAAACCATTACTAACAATAAGTTATAAAGGTCAGGTAAACAGAACAAATTCAAACTGCAGAAGGAGGGAGAGTAACTGTCAATCAGAAAAGAGCTGTTACCCAGTTTTTGCCGCTCTACCTTGTGGAACTGTAATCAAGGCTTCACCAACAAGGGACAACTCCAAATCTGCGAAACCACGATTCTCTCTATAGCACAAGAAGCGAACTGACTTGAGATTCCATCTCACAGAAATAAGTGCAAGAAAGTTGCGAAGAGGCCAACCAGGATTATTTGGAAGATGACATGGGTCATAAAAACCGAACAGCAACTGCCAATAGCAAAAATAGTAGCTTTAAGAAAAACACACCAATTAAACATCCCACATAAAGCTATTTCTAGTAGCAAAATCCCATTAAGCATTCCAAATAACTTGAGGAGTCATAGACAAACCTTGTTACCATCACTTTGGCAGGTTTCCCAATCCTTTATTTGCTTAACCGTAGCTAGTGAATTTGGATCGATACAGACCAAAAAGAAGGGCACATCTGCATCGGACAAATTGAGCATACATTAACAGGAACATAAATAAGAGATAATCTTCCTTAAAAAAAATAAATAAAAGAAGTTCAAAATAATGAGGAGGCATATCTACCAGCTGTTAAGCTTGACTTTCGCCACTCATTACAAGCCGCTGAAACAGATTTTGCCTGCATGTTACAAAAACAATCAAACATGAACAACGTAATTTAATTAAAATAGTTAGCTTCTCATTTTAAAATAGTTTCCAACAATTATCAGTCTCAGCACCTCTTCTAAGCTAAAATACCGTGAAGCTCGCCTTAAATCAACCAAGGTTGCTGGAGGATCAAGCACCAGAGCAGGGAAAGCAAACCAGTAGTGAAACGTCCATTTTTTCAAGTCTGCAAATGAGATAAGAAGGAACCTTGAAAGTACAGCACTATCCTCCACAGCTTTTCCAGTATGAATGTCATCCCAAATCTAAATATCAACAAGATGGAAACTTTTTATGTAAGATCTTCATACACATTTGGTCAAAATGAATTCTTATACTTTCAATAAAGTAACACAACAATTATATCCATAATTGCTAATCGGCACTTATCTTAAAAATTGAGCTACAGAGTACAAACTGATTGCACATAAAATTAAGGAACTAAACCTATTACAAGGAGCACCTTTTTTGCTTCTTCCTTTAGCAAACTCTTCTTATCAAGGGCATGGAAACTTTCTATTGTGTTCGTGTTGTAAAGAATGCCTGGGACAGGGCACCTGTTTCTGTTGCCACCACTTGTAGCAGCTGTTGAAGATTGCTCATTCGATTCAGAAGGCAAAGACTCAGCTAGTAGAGTTAAATGATTTGATACTTGAGGATGTGAGCATGGAGCATAAAAACCTGCAAAACAAGGTCAGTTTGTACCCCAGATTACAACAAAATATCACAAAACAAATAAGGGTTAGTTTCTCACTAATATATTTACTTTTTTTGATAGATACTATACGATTTGAAACCTAAGGCTTCCACTTCAAGATGCTTGCTCTTTACCATTATTCCTACAAATCAATGGGGGTTTTTATTTTATGTAAGCGGGATTCGAACCCGGGTCCCTTGTTTGACAATGAAAGACTTTACCAGTTTAATTAATAATTATTTGAGACAACACATTAAGCAAATGTTTATGAGACATAAGATTCATATTTTTCGCACAAACAGGAAGGTTAGTTACACTAAAAAAAATCTGAATTCTTGTTCATAAGGCACCATTCAATACTTGGGGATTCTACATTCACACAAATGAATCTAATAACATAAATTCCCCCGAAAAAAACAAAGTTTTACCGACCCAAGTGACCTAATGCACCAATTATAACATCATATGGGACACCAATACATATGACCAAAGGTACTAATTCAAATAAGAAACAATATTGAATTACTATTTCTACTAGTTAGTAATTCATATGATCAAATTATGATCCGATGAGACATTAAAACCTTCACAAATACAAAAGTTAATTAAACTATTACCAACAACAACAACACAAAAAAAAAAAAAAAAATAGTAATCAAAACCTGAATCCTAATCAGGAAATGCAAAAGAAAAGAAGAATAAAGAGCGAAGAAGAAGTGGTAAAAACCAGTGATGGGAATGGGAGAGTCGTCGATGCCGAGCTTGTTGAGTTTGAGAGAAGACAAGCGGTGCCAGAAACCCTCGTCAACCGCGCTTTGGAATTGCGCGAACACCACTATGGATTCACTAGCCATTACTAAACAAACACGAACACAAAACCAAGCTATTCTTTTCGTTTCTTGTTCTTCTTTTCTTTTCTTTTCTTATTATACTCTTTTCTTTAGGAATTCAATTCAATTGAGACTCTGATTCTCATTTCTCAGATGATTTAATGGGTAGAGTAAGAATAGAAACATACCTCGTTGGCACTGGCTTTTGTTGTGTTTTGGTTTAGACTTTTTTTTTTTTTTTTTTTTTTTTTGAGAAACTTTTGGTTTAGACTTTAGAGTTAGTAAGTTTTGGAATTGGGCATACCATTGGTTCGGGACTAATTATTTATGCGAAGGGCTACTTCTACTATATTTTCGTACTAAATCAAATATGGTAAGTTGTTATTGATTCTAAATTAAACTTACAATTGTTTTCAAAAAAAAAAAAACTTATAATTGAAATTACTTTTTTGTTCACTATTAACAACTTGTAATAACCTATCACTAGCATTTGTTGCAGATATAACATTTCTTGTTATTAATAATAATAATAAAGTTTAACTACAAACTTGGTTGGAACCATACCTCTCCTATTTTGTAGGAGTTTCTCTCTCTCATTTTCCACGAGAATTCTCTCCCTAAGGTTTCCTACGGGGCTGCTTTTTTGCTTTCTTTTTGCCGTTGCTTTCTTTTGCCGTGGAGTCCACAAATATGGCAGACAATGTTTCACAAATCCTAGAGAAGATGAAGTTAACCTTGGAAAACGAAGAGACAATTATCATATCTGATGAAGGTCAACAAGAAGAATTAAAGAGCTGTGCTTTGAGTCTTATTGGGAAGTTTTTAACTTGCAAACCTTTTAATCAAAGAGTAGCTCTGGTGACACTAAAAAAAGCTTGGGGACTAGAGGATGGTGTGCAAGTTGTTGAAGTAGGGTCAAACTTGTTTCAGTTTAAGTTCAGATATGAATTTAAGTTGAACAAAGTCTATACTGGAGGTCTATGGAGTTTTGATAATCAAGCACTACTATTAACAAGATGGAAGTCGGAGATGACGACGACGAATGTTAAGTTTGATTCAATAGCTCTATAAATACAAATATGGGGGGCGCCTTTCGAGATGAGATCTACCCGGGTAGCGGAGGAAGTGGGGAATCGATTAGGGAGGGTGTTGGAGATCAAGAGACTGCGTAACAATGATAGGTAGAATTTTTTTATGCAGGTTAAGGTGGCTATTCTGCTAGAAAAAGAGATACGTTGTGGGGCTTTCTTGGCAGGTTCGGATGGGAAAAAATATTGGGTGAATCTTAAGTACGAGTGATTGCCTATATTGTGCCATTACTGTGGACTGCTTGGGCATGAACTACAGTTTTGTGCTTAGCATTTTAGCAAAACAAAATCTGGGACTGAGGTTGAATGCAGTTATGGAGATTGGCTAAAGGCTTCGGGGGGTAGAACAAGATCACCACAAAGGAGGGAAGTTACAAAGGATGATGAGCATGAGGGAAAGAAAGGTGTTAGTAAGGGCTAGTCTGCTTCACAGAATATGGCGGAGGTGGGGAAGGGAGAAAACATACCAAAACGTTTATGGAGGGCGTGGGGGGTGCTATCGAAACTGTGGGAGAAGATTGGGCTGACAGCGGGAACATAGCCGAGAATCAAGGGAATGGAGACGTAGATAAGGGAGGTGGAGATTCGGGTTCCTTAATTTTGGGAAGGCAGAAACCATGCTTACACGAAAGGTCTGAGGTGGCGCCAACAATACATGAAGAGCACGTGCAAATCAGTGATGCTGGGGTTGGGCTAAATAACATTAGAAAGCCCTCTACATGGACCAGACTAGTCCAGGTGGATGTTGGGCCTGTGGGAGTATTAAAAGAGGGAGCTAAATCCATTCTGGGAAAAAGAAACAACCTGGCTATGGTAGTTGATGGGGAGGCAGAGGCAGACAAGAATATCGAGAAAAAAGGGAAGGTTTGTAAGGACTTAAGCATGACTGAAGCGGCGGGGGTGTTGCAACACCCTTGCCGAGAGCAATGAGGCTTGGAATTGCCAAGGGCTTGGGAACCTTTGAACAGTTCAAAGCCTTCACAAATTAGTGAGGGAACAAGCTCCCGGTGTATGCTTCTTAATGGAAACAAGGTTGGATCGAAGTGGATTTGAGAAGCATTGTGATGATGTACCTTTTAAAAATAAATTAATAGTGAAAAAGCCTAATTTGGGTGGAGGGTTGGCTTTGCTTTGGAAGGAGGAGGTGACTTTAGATGTTTTTAATTTTACTAATAACCATATTTTGGTTAAGGTTGTGGAGAAGGATGGTTTTGTGTGGTATCTCATAGGGTTTTGTGGATGGCCAGAGGCAAATGAAAAGCGGAAGTCGTGGGCACTTTTATCTCATTTAAAGTCTATTGTTGAAGGTCTATGGTGTTGTATCAGGGATTTCAATGCCATACTTCACGCATCGAAAAAAAAAAGTGTCAATGCACCTTACCATAATCAAATGGAGGATTTTCGGGTTGCTTTGGAGAATTGTGAATTGACAGATTTAGGTTTTACTGGGCATAAATTTACTTGGACAAATTGGCGGCCAGGATCAACCCACACAAAACAACGATTGGATAGAGTTGTTGCTAACAAAGATTGGATTGAAAAGTTCCCTGCCAATTCGGTTTCTCACTTGTTCAGCCATGCTTCTGATCATATTCCTATTCTATTGAGAACTATGAATTATAGGCGGCTTAGGGGAAGGGGGGTTGGTGGTTTTAAGTTTGAGGAGAGTTGGTTGTTATAGGATGATTGTGAGGAAGTTGTGCATGAGGCGTGGACAAAAGGTGGGCATGGTAGTCCGAGTTTGAGGGGTGTTATGGATCGAATCCAAGGCTGTGGGGCTGATTTGAATGCGTGGGGTTCTTCAAAGACTAAACTTGAAATAGAGGAAATTAAAAGATTACAAAAGAAATTGGAAGTGCTGAATGCAGAGGAGATGACCGAAGATAGCAGTTGGATGATTTATTGCTTAAGCAAGAGATTTTTTGGCGTCAGAGGTCCCAAGTGTCATGGTTAAAGTATGGGCATAGAAATACTAAATTTTTTCATTCCAAGGCTGCCCAACGAAGGCGAAGGAATTTCATTAAGGGAATCAAGAATGCTAATGGGGTGTGGGTGGAGGAAGTGGATGAAGTGGCGGAGGTGGCATCGGATTATTTCATGAATATTTTTAAAGCAAGTACTTGTGACAGAATGGAATGCCTTAACAAAGTTAACAGAAAAATAACTGATGATATGTTGGAGGTGCTGTCTAGGCCGTATAGCAGTGAAGAAGTGAAAGCAGCGTTGTTCCAGATGGGACCAACAAAGGCTCCTGGACCCGATGTTATGAATGCACTTTTTTATCAAAAATTTTGGCATATTGTCGGTAATGAGGTGACTGATGCTGTGTTAGATTTTTTCCATAGTGGTCATATGGTGCTTGACATTAATTATACTCATATTGTTTTGATTCCCAAAGTAAGGAAACTGGAAAAAATGGCAGATTTTAGACCTATTAGTCTATGTAATGTGATATATAAAATTATTTCAAAAGTCTTGGCGAATAGGCTAAAGTTGATATTGCCACAGTTAATCTCTCTTACTCAAAGTGCTTTTGTACCTGGATGCCTTATTACTGATGACGTGTTAGTAGCCTATAAGACTTTGCATGCCATGCGTATTAGAAAAAAGGGGAAGAAGGGGGCTTTAGCTCTTAAATTGGATGTCAGTAAGGCCTATGATAGGGTGGAATGGCGCTTTCTTAAAGGCATGATGATTAAACTAGGGTTTCCAGAGGTTTGGGTGGACAGGGTTATGAGCTGTGTCACTACACCCTCCTTTTCAATCCAAATTAATGGCAAAGCGTGTGGGAATATCGTTCCTACTAGGGGTATACGACAAGGTGATCCTTTGTCTCCTTACTTGTTTCTGATATGTGCTGAAGGCTTTACGTCGCTCCTTGCTAAAGCCGAATTTGAAGGGAGGTTGCACGGAGTGGCAGTATGTTGAAGTGCCCCATCTGTAACTAATCTGCTTTTTGCTGATGATTCTTTGATTTTTTTGTCAAGCTAATAAAAATGAAGTGCAGGTTGTTTTTGATACTCTACAGCTATATGCTGAAGCTTCAGGCCAATGCATAAATTTGGAGAAGTCTTCTGCCTATTTCAGTAGTAATGTGTCTGTGGAACAAAAAACATGGATAATTGACAAACTAAAGGTAAAGGAAGTGGAGAAGTTTGATGCTTACCTGGGGCTGCCTACTTTGATAGGAAGAAGGAAATATGATTGTAAACACGAAATTTCTCAATTGCAGAAAATCAAACAATTGAAAAGAAATATGGTTTGCAAATATAAATTTGTATTGATGAATAATGAGTACAATCTCTATTTCAATTCTTTTACAAAAGAATACTCTCCGATTCTATCTTCTTTGAACTTGACTCAAACAAGAGATCTTCTTGACTTTGGTTGGAAGATGGATCAAACGGTCTTCACAACAAATCTCCTACTTTGAGCTTATTAGAGATTTATTATTCTTCAAGTCTTCGAATGTGAAGGCTCGTAGGTTGAAATTCTTCGGGGCTTTAGAGGCTTGATCCATTGAGCTTCAAAGATTTGAGTTTGTTGAAGTTTATGGAGGCTTTTTAGCTTAATTCCAATAGAATTTCAAAGAACTCAAACAAGAGATCTTCTTGACTTTGGTTGGAAGATGGATTGAACGGTCTTTACAACAAATCTCTAGCCTTGAGCTTGTTAGAGATTTGTTGTCCTTCAAGTTCTTCAAGCCCTTTGAATGTTCTTCAAGTTCTTCAAAGACTCTTGAGACAGAATTTCTCCAGAGCTTAAGCCTCTTGAAAACTCGGTCTAAAAAATGAGAGGGGATGTCCTCTATTTATAGTAATTTTAGAGGATAAGCTCCACTTCGAATTGATATACTTGAAAGTATGTAGTAGACTTTTGATTGGCCCAAATTCTTCTTAGAGATAATTATCTCTATTTATCTATTTTGATAAATATCATATTTTGATAAAGATAATAATCAATAAAGATAAATAATTATCTCTATTTAATTTATTTTAATAAAGATAATTATCTATCAATTTTGAATAGAAAATTTATCTTTATTTTATTTATTTATAAAGATAATTATCCATAAATTTTGAATAGAAAATTTATCTTTATCTTGTGGGCCAAATGACACTTGGCAAATTTTAATATGCTAATGTGATGTCAATTTGGATGACACATGTCATCATTTGACTTAATTAATTTAATGACATATTAATTTGGAATTTGTCACTAAATTTTTGATGTGGCATTTTTTAATTGGCTTGACAAATTTTTGCCTCCTACAATGATACTTTTGCTTTCATTAAGGAACAAGTTTGGAAAAAGATGCAAGATTGGAAGGGGAAGTTGTTATCTCGGGCCAGCAAGGAGGTTCTTATAAAGCAGTGGCTCAATCCATTCCCACGTATACAATGGGGGTTTTTCAGCTATTTGGGAAATTATGTGATGAGTTGGACGCTATGTGTGCTAGATTTTGGTGGGGACAAATTGGGGAGGAAAGGAAAATACACTGGAAAAATTGGAGTTTTTAACACTGTCAAAGAAAGAGGGTGGAATGGGTTTCAGAGATATACGATCATTTAATTTAGCCACGCTAGCAAAGCAAGGTTGGAGGTTATTGCAGGATAAAAACTCTCTTTTGTATAGTTGTTTCAAAGCAAAATATTTTCCTAGGTGTGATTTCCTTGAGGCGAAGGATTGTCAAAATAGTTCTTATGTATGGAAGAGTTTGATTGCGACTCAACCAATTTTGAAGAAAGGATGTTATTGGAGAGTGGGTAATGGGCTTCCATTCGGGTTTTAAAGGATTGCTGGCTGCCTAATCAACCAACAAAAAAAATTCTTTTTCAACTGGAGAAGGAGATTTGGGAGTGGAGGGTCTTGGATTTAATTGATTGGCCGAATCACCAATGGGATAAAGAACGTATCACTACCATGTTCCATCCATTTGATGCAGAAGCTATTCTCCAAGTTCTTTTGAGCAGGCGAGTGGTGCAAGATGTGATGGTGTGGTCTTGTTCAAAGAAGGGCAATTATACAGTGAAGTCTGGGTATTATGTGGCAAAGCAGTTATGGATGGAAGAGAGCAATTTTGGGGAGACATCGATGCAAAGAATGAATGGGGCACTCTGGTCACGTATTTGGAAGGCCAACATTCCTAACAAGATTAAAATTTTTTTCATGGTGAGCATGTCTTAACATTTTGCCTACAACAAAAAATTTAGCACGCAGAAGGGTAGTGGAGGAGGCACGGTGCTGTTTCTGTTAGAATGAGGTTGAATTAGTTTTGCATGTGTTGTGGGGCTGTGGGGTGGCACAGGATGTTTGGGTACTGCGCAGGTTGATTTTCTATAGCTAGTTACAGGTTTAATGTCGAAGCTTTCAGGGGAGGAATGGGATATGTTTTGGGTCACTTATTGGCAGTTATGGAATCAGCGGAATACAGCCATGCACGGGGGTGTATTCCAGCATCCTTCAAGGTTGTCTCAGCGAGCATTGGATTATTTAAGGGAGTATACAGAAGCACAAGATCAGTTAAGTGTGCCAGCTCTAATTTAGTCTCCACCACAACAGACATGGCAGCTTCCGCAGGGAAATTTATTCAAACTAAATTTTGATGGCGCTTGCTTTGATGAGGGAGTTGCTTCGGGTTATGGGGCTGTGATTAGGAATGAAAAGGGTGAAGTAATTGCTGCTCTTGCTGCGAAGGGTGGTGCTGTAAGGGATAGTGAAGATGTGGAAGTGATGGCATGTTGTAAAGCTCGCTGGCTTCATGGAGATAATTTTGGAAGGTGATAGTGCGTTGGTGATGCAGACGGTTTCCCAGGCTCAACCGAATCTTTCACGGCTTGGATTAATTTATGAGGATATTTGGTGCTTGGCTACAGGCTTTAGATCCATTTCGACTAATTGTGTTAGGCGCAATGCTAATAGTGTCGCTCATGCTTTGGCTAGATTCGCTAGATTAATTGATGATGACATTGTTTGGTTGGAGGAGGATCCTCCACCTGTGGTGGATGCCTTGTATTTGGATGCTAGTTCTCTAAATTAATGAAAATTGGTTGGTTCCGGCTTCAAAAAAAAAAAAAAAAAAAAAAAAAAAAAAAAAAAAAAAAACTACAAACTTGGTTGTAGTCTAAGATTATATAATTCTCTCTACAAAAATTAACATAGCTACATATTTTTAAAATCTAACTATTGGATTACATGTTTTTTACATTTTTAATGCACATGTCAAATTTTGTATTAATATGATATTATTTACTATTCCATCCATAAGCTTATTTTTTATAAATAATTTTAAACTACAAAAACTTGATGATAAAGTTATTAATCTTGGATCTTTTGGAAATTTTGTTGACTTATAGGATATAAGAAGAAAATGTAATTCAATGATGGATTTATCAAAACTCACATCAAAATAAAGATATTAAATGAATTGTAGCTTTATGCTACAACTAAGTTTATAGCCAAACTTTGTACTGTAAAAAAATTTTGGAGTAATTATTTAGTGTTTCAAGAGCACAATACAATAAATGAGGATAAAGTCTATACACTATAGACACAAAATTTGACATTTGTTGATATGACAAATTGTTAGTGAAAGATTAAAAAAAAAAAATCAGTTGCAGATCCAAATGAGAACTAGTACAAATTGGTCAACTTGCGAAAAATGTTTGGACTTATTATTCATTTGAGAGGGGTAAAATGCATTCAATTTGCTCCTAGAACTACAGTTACGTAAGGTTTAGAGCTTGCAATGAGTATTAAAATGGGATTCTGGAAATCTTTTTTGCATTGAGATGATGTGAGTACTATGATTAAGAAAATTATTTAATTTGGGTCTGCCAATAATAAGTGTCACTCTGTCAGGGTAGTTTGCTATAGGTGTTCATCCCTCCAAATCTAGAGATTTAAATATAATTGTCATTTAATTTTACTATAATGAAAAATTATGAAGGCTAACTATCAATTTTATTAAATTGATAAAATACATTGAACCAAAAATGAAAGTATACGTCTCATGAGTTTAGGTATATTCTAACAAAACATTCATTACTTTAATCCTAAATACAATATAAAAGACAAAATATAAAAAAAGAATAATTTTTTTAGAAAATTAGAAATTAACAACTATGTCATCAATCAATTGTTTAATTTGTAAGTTTTTGTAGTATAAAATTATGCATAAAAAATAAGTTTATGGACCATATAGTAAATAACATCTAATTGACACAAAATTTAACCCGTGTGTTAAGAGCATAAAAAACATAAAATCCAAAGATTAGATTTTCAAAATATGTAACAATGTTAATTATCTTAATAGAAGTTTTAGCCTTAGACTATAACTAAGTTTGTAGCCAAACTTTGCCCTAAAAAAAATCTCACAAATGGTGAAATTAAAAGACAATGCTTTTAGTCTACCACTGTCAGTATTAGTTTAAGAGCTATATATATATATATATATTTATTTATTTATATATTTGATAAGAAGACGGTAACTTTTATTAAGACAAAGATAACAACATTACATCATCAGTCGGGGTGGCAAAATCTGACACAGCCTGTGAACCCGACACGATTAACCCGTTTATAAAGAAGGTCATGGGTTGAGGCTAAACGGGTTCAGGTCATATTCGGGTTGACACGGCTAACTCATTTAATAAACGGGTCGTGTTCGTGTTCAACATGCGAATCCGTCTAACCCATTTGACCCATTTAGCTTAGAAAATTATTATTTATTTTGATATTATTGCTTCATTAATGGTTTTGTTTTATATGTTTATTACTATATTTATAGTTATAATTGTATTTTAAAGATATATCGGAATTGATAAAAATTATATAGGTTAGGTATGACCTATTAATCAAATAGATTATTAAATAGGTCATTTGTATTGACCTTTACATGGCTTGTTAATTAAATGAGTTAAACGTATCAGGTTGGGTCGACCTGTTTAATAAACAAGTCATGTTCGGGTTGAGGATTCCTGACACGTTTACTAAACAGGTCGGGTTCGGGTCAACCTATATAGCCGAATACTCATGGCTTAACATGACACGAACCCGACCCGCGAACATGAATTGCCACCCCTAATCATGAGTCACAATAGACTCAACCATATAAGGAGCTTCCTCTATCCAAGTTACATAACCAACAACATGCCTAGCATATTGTGCCAATAAATGAGTAGAGCGATTACCCTGTCGAAGAACATGTGATACCCTTGCCCTCTAGAAGTCTTGCAATTTTAGTCTAATCCCTCAATTAGAGTGCTTATTGTTGATGGTGGTTCACTACATCCAGTTACTGCATCACAAACAATTTTGGAGTCACTCTCAAAAATAACATCCAGAACACCCACATTGCCTTGTCCTAAAACTAGTCTCCTAATGTTTAATAGCCAGTATAATTAGGCTACCACGGTCCACATACCATTTTTTTTTATAAAGTTACCGCGTACAATTTAAAGAAATAAAACATTCAACGACACAACAATGAAACAAACAAACAAAAAAACTATAAAAATAAATAAATAAATAATGAACCAACGTCATATCCATGCAAAATCCTTAACACAATCATTTTTTTTTTTTTTGATAAGAAGACCATAACTTTTATTAAGAAGATAATAAAAACAATACATCTTGAGTCATAGCAGACTCAATCATATAAGGAATTTCCTCTATCAAGTTATAAAACCAACGATATGAGAAGCATACCGAGCTAAAATATGGGCAGGGCGATTATCCTGTTGACAAATATAAAAAACTTTGGTCCTACGGAAGTCCTGCAACTTTTGCTGAATGTTGTATATAATATTACCAATAGCAGTAGGTGGCTCACAAAGATCATTTACTGCATCAACAACAATTCGGGAGTCACATTTAAAGGGAAAAATTTGCCAAACAGTACAATTTCAGAAATTTTTCAGCTGTATAGCACGCGTTCATACTTATATAGTAAGTTAGACTCTTTTTTTGGAAGTCGATTTTATTTTAGTAAGTTAGACTCTTTTTCTGGAAGTCGATTTTAATAAACTCGACTTCCAGGCAAATCCAGCAAGTAAATAAGTCTGAAGTGGAAGTCGAGTTTACTGAACTTGACTTCCATTGAAAGTCGGGGGTTGAATTTGCCTAGAAGTCGAGTTTATTAAAATCGACTTCCAAAAAGAGTCTAACTTGCTAAATAAGTTTGAACGTGTGCTATCCGGCTAAAATTTTTTTGAAATTGTACAATTTGGCAAATTTTGCCCATTTAAAGACCACATCTCTAATACCCACATCCCATGCAAAAATTACACTTTGCCAGCCCTTCCACTAGGCTAGTTAGACCATTGCCTACGGCCCTCAAGTGGAAGGGGGCCCCAAAATTTTGGAAAAAAAGAGGTGTTAGCCAAAAAAAAAAATGGTTCCTGATTAAACCCCAAAAACAAGACCAAAAATCTTTGGTCTAAACAAAATTAATTGTCCCAAAAATAACACTTTTAACCTCAGACAAACCAAAATTTACAACCAGATAAGATGCAAATCCGGTCTAAGAAAATTGCTCACAAAACAATCACAAATAAACACACACAAAAAATCCCAAATCCCAAAATTTTACCGATACCGTTTCTCTCTCTCTCTCTCTCTCGGTCTTGCTCTTTGCCTCTCTCAACTCTGCCTTTGCAATTTTTGCTTATCATTCTTCCTCTTCACTAGTCAGTGGTCACTACTCTAAAAAGTTAAATCTCTTTTGTTGGCGGCTCCACTTTTCCTCCGATTTAGCCTATCATTTACTGCTCACCCTCACGGCTGAGGTATCTCTCTCTAATGTGTAGGTTTTTTTATTTCAAATATTATAAATGTCGTGGGTCAGTGTAGGGGTGTGCATGGGTCGGGTTGAGGGGATTTTTTGACCCAACCCACCATGGTGGGTCAAAAAAAATTCAACCCAACCCAACCCATCACATAAGTCCAACCCAACCCAACCCAACCCACATGGGTCGGGTTGAACCCATGGGTTTGACAAATTTTTTATTATTATTATTATTATTAAATTGAGTAAAAAAAAAAATATAAATATTAATATATTAAAAAAACCCAAAGATTAGTATCAATATAACTCCTTAAAGGCAAACAACACTAATGACTAAACAACAATAGTAATTTATTAGGGTTTGTGTGAACTAATTGGCTTTTATATAGGATAAGAAGAACCGATTATTTTAAAAAATTTATTAATTATATAATATATTTTATATATATATATATATATATTAAATTAGTATTAGTAGGAGGAACCGAGGAAGTGCTGCTCTACAGCTGGTTTTTTTTTTTTTTTAAATTATTAAATATATATATATATATATATATATATATATATATATATATATAAGTGCCCTACAACTAGTTTTAAAAAAAATTATTAAATATATAATATATTTTAAATATATATTAAATATGGGTGGGTTGGGTCGGGTTTGTAATTTTATGACCCAAACCCAACCTGACCCGCTATAAAAATTTTTTTTGTAACCCAACCCAACCCACCAAGCCTTAAAAACCGACCCAACCCGGCGGGTCGGGTTTGGCGGGTCGGTGGGTTTTCTGCACACCCCTAGGTCAGTGTGTGGAACTTGTGGGTTATTATGGCTGCTGAGTGATGACTAATGATATTGATTGCTTTTAAAACTCAAAGACTTGTGGCTGTGGGCTGGGTTCTATTTTTGGGCCGTGGCGTTTTGGTTTTTTTATTTTATTATAATCTTGCATTTTATTAATATTTTTTGTTATAGGATGTGTTTTACACTTTTACCAAATCATTTTGTAGTGTATTAGTTCTCACGGACTACACTAAGACTAAAGCAAAAAAAAATTCAATCCTAAAAGTAAACAACAAAATGAAATAATAATACTAAAGAAAAAACAAAAATAAAACATTATACATGTGTGAGTGAAGAATACCACACATTGTAGCACAATTTTTTTTTTCTTGAACACATTATAGTACCAAAATGGATATTTAGAATAAATATATATTATTTTTATTAGTTTTAATTCATTGAATAATATAATGAATATGTCTTTTTTTATGCAGGTTGAGATTGCTAGATACTTATTGTTCGGTAAAGCTGCAATAGTACTTTTTATATATTAGGTTCTATTGCTTTACGTTTGGAAATTACCTTTTATTCAAGTTATATAAATATATTATTGATAGTTTTTCTTTTATTTGTAAATATTTTTTTATTAGAAATGTCTACTAGCAAAAATGCATCTGGATATGAAAACTTTAAAAAATAAAAAATAAAAAAATTAATTGAGTCTCAAAATGATCAATGAATAAATTTGTTATAAGTAATAAACAAAATACAGCAAAAATTTAGATGAAAATATCATAAATGAACAAGAAATTTACCAAAAAGAGTATGAAGATAATGAAATGATACAATTGCAAGATAACAGTGAAAATAACCATAATGATGTTCAATTTTGCAATACAAAAATCTTGATTATGAACTTCAAAATAGTTATATTATCATATCTAAGATCAACAAAGTCCTAAGAAAAATTAAGCAAATTAGCTATATTATTGAAAAAGATATATTAGAGAACTTGTATACAAAAATGTAATTAGTCAGTTTACATCTCAAAAGGCAAGAAAAATATATTTTAAATGAAATATATTATAATATAAAAATATTAAATAAATATTAATTTAATTAATGCATAAAAAAAGACCCAATTTTAATTGTTGCCTTAGGAGTTAGGCCTCAAAATGTCTGGGGCTAGCCCTGCTACCATGTGCTACTTAGTGAGTTCCACTTTTATAATCCAGAGACCAATAGGAATTTCCCAAGTATCATTGAATATAAATTGCGAAGAATATTCAAAAACTAATCACACATTGACATGTGTTAATATTTAATTTAAAGTGACATAAGCAATCTATTTAAATTCTGTAAGTGTTATTTTAAATTAAGATATTTGGCTAATCAAATGATGTCATGTAACCCTTGGAGAATAAGACTTAAAAATTCCTCCATTTAAATTATAGCACATGTCACCAATCAGAGTCAATCATGTGTCATTAAACCTCCTTAAGATTCCTATAAACAGAGGATCTCCTCAATCTTGTAGGAGAACACACACACTCGGAAGTTTAAAACCTCTACTAGAATCAAGCTGCAAAACCTCAAAGAGCTTTAATCTTTGAATATGAAGAACATTTAAAGACAAATTATTCAAATCATCCTCCTAGATCTCAAAGTTCACTAGAATCAAACTTAAAAGCCTCCATAAATTTCAAGAGACTACAAATTAGTAAAGCTCTATGAATTCAAGCCTTGAAAATCCCTGAAGAAATTTTGAAAAACACAAAAAATGAAGAATTTCTAACAAGTACACAGCTGAAAATTCATTGCAATTCCATTGCAAAGAGTTTTCAATCCATTTTCCCGATCAAATTGAAGCAAAATTCATAGAAGTTCACTAATTTGTATTTGAATCAAATATTTTCAAGGAGATCAAATCAGAAGATTATTCTGTTGAAATATAATTTAATATCAGAGAATTGTACTTACTCATTCATCAATACAAAAATACATTTGTGAAATTGTTTCATTTGTTTGATTTTGAAGCTTAAAATTTTTTATTTACAAATTTTGGCACGCCTAGTAGGACATCTTTGCCATTCATTTCTTTCTCCTTCAAAAAAAGGGGAAAAAATTTATATCAACTTGCTACTAGCTTTAATGTCCTATAACAAGATCACACAATATTTCCATCCATATGTGACCAAATTGATTCGGAGATCATTTCACTAGGTTCTAATGAAAACATTAATTTCAGCTAGGGTTTGAAATTTCTTAGGTCAATAGTTAGTAGATAACATGTTTTATCACTTTGATTAGATCAATTACATGATTGGGATTTAATATGTTTGATGAACATATGAACATGCATAGAACATGATCATGCATTTGATGCATAATTGCTATGGTGCCGTGATGCAGTGAGTTAAGTAAGGGTAAGTGCATGCATCATCGTATGAACATGCATGTTTGTATGAAATGAATTTGATGAATATGATGAACATGTGATAAGATGTGATGCAATTTTACTACCTTGTGTTGATGTTGTTTCCCTTGTAATTATGTGATGATATGCTTGTTACCTTAATGCCATGTATGCTTAGATGAATGTTAGGTGCATGTGAGTTAGATGAATGGATTCCATGTATAGATATATGTTAGGATCCATGTTTGGATGTTATTTGATGAGATGAGGTTACATATAATGTTGTGTATGCCATGTCATGATTACATGAATGCTAGGGTAAGATTTGTGTGTGTATGATAGCCTATTAGAAGACTCTTTAATAGAATTAAGAAATGGAATACAATGAATGGAGGTCGAACTAAGGATCGGGCAAGTTAGGAGCCTAAGACCTTCCCATCTCTGTACCTTAACTCCGAACACAGACTCTAGATAGATTAGGCCCTTTGCAAGGGGCAAATACTTAGTTCCTAGACCTAATCTAGGTGGGGACTCCCATGAACCATCCATCTTCAATCCACTTGGCTAAGGCATATTCCCAAGAGCACGTTGATCGTGCACAATAAAAGGGAGTTGAACTTGCAAATTGGGTGCATGTGCCCACATTATGGGAAAGTGTTTATTTGGGTGAAATATTGGGGGAATCCATTGATGGTTTTGGGAGAATGGAGCAGTTGAATATTTTCTTAGGAAGTTGGTACAAGGGCTTGGGTTCAAAATTCAATGGTTTCCAAAAAAATGCTCCCAATGAGTTTGGAAGGGTAAGTTAAATTAAGGGATATGGTGAAATTCAAGCTTCATCGGATGTTTGGATTGAGAGAACAAGTCTGATCAAGGTTTCTTGAGGCCTATGAATATGATATGTGATTATCACTAAGGCTGCGTTTGTTTTGGCTTCAAACCATTTCAGGAAATCATTTTACACCTCACCGTGTGTTTGGTTGCGCATGGAAAATAGAATTTTCTGAAAATCCATTTCATTTGACCGTAAAATAGCAGCTTTAACCTGGAAATTGTTTTACGTTTCTATTTTACCTTCAAACCATTTCCGGACTCACGTGCAAAGAGAGAGAGAGAGAGAGAGAGAGAGAGAGAGAGAGAGAGAGAGAGAGAGAAAGAAGAGAGAGTAGAGAGCCTTTTAGCTCATGACCGATTACGCCACAAGGAAAGCCGAGATCACCGAGAAATTGATGGCTTCCTCTCTTCCTCCAAAGCTTCGATCTTTACCTTCTCTTCCGAGAAATTGATGGCTCCGATCACTCCGATTTGAAGAGAATGGATCGTTGGGTTGTGGCTTGTGAGTCGGTGGTGGTGGGGATCAGTGGTGTGGGTCCTTGGGTTGTGGGCTGTGGCCGGTTGTGTGGGTTTTTATTGGGTTGTGGTGGGTTTGTTGATAGCCATTGTTGATGTGGATGGGTTGTTGAGGTGGATTTGTGGTGGTGTTGGTTGTTTTTTTTTTAATCAGAGTTGTTGTGGTGGCAAGTGGTGGTTTGTTGATGTGGGTGGGTTGTTGAGGTGGGTTTGTGGTGGTGGTTTATTTATTTATTTATTTTTTAATCGGAGTTATGGTGGTGGCAGGTGGTGGTTTGTTGATGTGGGTGGGTTGTTGAGGTGAGTTTGTGGTGGTGGTGGTGGTGGTGGTTTTTTCTGATATAAAATTTGTTTGGAAGCTGAGAAAATAGCTGAGAAAATGTGAAAAATTTGTAGGAAAATAGCATTTTCAGAATGTTACCAAACACTGAAAATTGTTTTCTAATATAATTTTTAAAATGCAACCAAACACTAGAAAATATTTTCCTTTCCTGAAAATATTTTCACCTGAAAATATTTTACACCCGGAAAATATTTTACTTTGAAACAAACGCAGCCTAATAGATTGTTGTATATATTAAATAATATAGATTTATACATTTAAAACATGATTTTATTCTTAAATTTATATTTTTATTAAATTTTCTATCAAATAAAAAAAGTTAACCCAAAACACTTATTGATGTTTATGCCTCTCGCAAATGGCCTCTCTTTTATATGGATGTCAAGAATGTTTTTCTTAATGACGATCACATAGAGGATTTCTACATGTAACTCCCTCCCAAACTCTCTTCTTCTTCGAGCTTCTCTCACAAAGTGTTACGATGGGCACTCGATGGCCACAAGTAAGCCTCACATGCTTGGTTTTCAAAGTTCAACTTAACCATCTCTTAGGTTTTCAACTAACTCCTATGATTTAGCTTTGTTCGTTCACCACTCAAATCATGGTATCACCATTCTTTTGTTTTATGTTGATGATATGATTATTATAGGTAGTGATGTGCAATGCATCCTAGATTTTAAGCAGTTCCTTAGTCAACAATTCGAGATGAAAGATCTAGGTTCTCTAAATTACTGTAAGGTTGAATTTAATCAACCATCTAATTGGCTTTATTCTGTGCCAAATTTGCTTGTATTTCAGCATTTAGTAACCCTGTATTTAGGTGGGTTTGTTGTAAGGATAGTGAGTGAGATAGAGTGTAGATTGCTCAAGAGTGTGCAAGAAAACAGAGACTCGCGGCTTGATCTCGCGGGTGACTCGTGGCTGCAAGCCACCAGATGCAGCACACATGCCAAGCATGTCAGAAGGTGAACAGTCATGCTAGCTGGAGCACTACAGGACAAAACAGGACAACTGGCCATACGATTATCTCGCGACTGGATCTCGCGACTCAGTCAAGTCGCGAGGCTAAGCCGCGAGCCAGCCCTATTTTGAAAAAACCTGACATTTCACATTCTCCTCTCACCTCAGTATAAATACCCCTTATACCCACAAATGAAAGAGAGCTCCCAGAGAGAATTTTGAGAGAAAAACCCTAGAGTAAAACAAGATTGATTCATCTACAATCTTTACATAAGAGTCTCTTCAAATTCCTCAACTCTCTTCCTCTCCATTGTCAAACCCTTGAGAGGCATTTTACCAAAATCTTGTTCTCACCATATCCATTACTGTGAGAGGGCTGTTTGGTGTTCTGGGAAGCAGTTAGGAAGGAACCAATCTTCATTGGTTGATGCTATGGTCAAGTAGCGGAATCCGGGAAGCTAGAAAAGAAAAAGGTTCGGTGCAACCTCGTTGGAGCAAGAAGCTTGGAGGGCCTAGGTGCACTGGGTAGATTAGGCTTGGAGGGTCTATTGTTGTCCATGTATCCCAACTACATTTTCTAGTGGATTGTTTACCGCTTGGAGGGCGGCGGAGAAGTTTTACGCTGAGGGCTTCGGTTTCCTCTTCGATAACACATCGCGTGTTGTCTTTGTGTTTGCATCCTCCTTCCCTTTTATCTTTCCCTTTTATTATTTGCTGTGGGTTGTGATTTTAATTTGGCTTAGATAGTTTTTCCAATTCTATATTATAGCTTTTGTTCATTTTCCACACACTAGTTGTTTGACATAAAGCTTGAATTGGTTAATTCGTAAATTGGGGGTCTAAATGTTCAAGGGTGTTTTTACACTATTTGAACTTTCAACTGGTATCAGTGCAGGTACACTTGTTGTGGTTTAAATACCTAAGTGTGATCCTTGACCCCTTGTGTTTATTTGCCATGGATTGTGCTTTGTATGCCTCTTTGTATGATTTGGTTGGTGATGAATGTAACATGCCACGTGTTTGTGAAAATGCCTCTATGAGTGTTAATCCTCATAAGTGTGATGACATGTTATTTGAATCTATGGGTGTTGTTGACAAACTCTTGAAGAAAGGAGCTAAGAAGTTTCAAAAGAATTTGAGCAAGTTAGTTTGTGAAAAGGATGATTTGATTGCTAAACTCAATGAATCCAACAAATTGGTTGAGAAATATAAGAATCTTGCTGAAATTTCTCTTGAAAAGCTGAAAGAGTTTGAATGTTTAAATAAGGACTTGGATGCTAAACTTGTTTTGTCTAACAAACTTGTTGATGATCTTAAATCTGAAAATGAATCTCTTAAGATGCATGCCAAGTGTTTGATTGCTGAACCTGTTGCTAAAATGGAAGAAAATATATGTTGCAATCATGTTGTGGTACCTGATTTTGTGCCTATTGTGTGTTCTACCTCAAAGGACAAATCGATGTACATTCCTCCACACAAAAGAAATCAAAAAGTGGAGAGAAAAGCTCTTAAGCCTAAGCCTCTGTTTAGGTCCCATTCTAGGGAATTGAGTAGATCTAAGTTTGTTCCTACTTGCCACCATTGCGGTGTGATCGGTCACATAAGGCCCCAATGCCCTAAGTTAAAAAGAGAACAAACCTTTGTTGTTAGATTCCTTCCCAAAAAGCCTAATGAACCTAAACACATTGTTTGTCACCATTGTGGTGCCTTTGGTTATCTAAGACCTTAATGCTCTTAGTTTCATGCTTTTAAAAGAATCAAAAGAAAAGAGAAACTTGAGCTTCATGGAAGTTGTGCTAAAAAGGGTAAACCGGATTTAAGTGAAAATAGCATGGTGTTAAAGAAAGTGTTCAATGCTCTTAACTCCTTGACTATGTGCATCTCCGGTTATCATTCTTCTGACCCTCGTCTCACTTCTCATGAGACACTCATTCCAAACAATCGCTCCGTTTGGATGAGGAAGGGTTCCTATGGTTGAGCTTTTGCTCTTTTGGTCCTTAATCTTATTCTTTCGATCTTTGTAGGACCCTTCATGCATTTAATGTCATATCTTCATGCATTTTGTGCATCTTGCATTTATTTGTATGCATTGTTTTGTTTTTGATCTTACTTTTATATTTCAGTTTTGTGTGTGTTAAAAAAAAAAAACCAAAACCACATAAAAAGTGAAAAATTCAAAAAGTTTGATCGTATATGTTTGAGCACATATCTCATGTGAGTTTGGCCTTGTACCTTTGTTCAAATGGTTTTGTGCATTTACGAGCTTAGCTTGTTATTTTTGTACTTATATCTTTGTGGGAAAAATCTTGATATCTTTGTGTGATTGTTGTAAATCGATTTTCAAGTTTGTCATGAATGATTAGTCAATAGTCATGTTGGATTTGATACATGCATAGACTTGTGCTTATATCTCTTCCATCTCTTTTATTTTTATTGCTTAAAGAGCTCAATAAATGTAAATCTCAAAATGAAAAGAGATAATGAGCTGCAAAAGCCGTCGCACATACTAGTATTTGACTAGGAAAAAGGGAAAGCGACTTATATGAAAATGTATGATGCCCAAAAAGCCAAAGGCTTGTTCATCAAATTGAAATATCACAAATTTCAGGCATCGACTCAAAATGAGATGTTTTGATTCAAAATGATCAAATGTTATGAATTGTAAAGAAGCCAAATGAAAAGCTTCATCGTATGTAATCATTTTCTTGTGGGAGGTCATATATGTTCATTTCTATAATTGAGATAGACCACTTGAATTAGTACTAGTTGTGTATGACTTGATTGAATTGATCATTGAAGTTTCACTCTAGACTAAGGACTATTCCACATTTGATACACACACACAACACACATGCCTAATGTTCAATGAATGTCTTATTCATTTGTTAGATTGTACTTGTCTAAATGTGATGTGTGTGTGCTCAATCATATATGGGTTAATCCAAAAAGATTTTTGGTCATTTTATATGTTTTTGGAAGTGATTTTTATCACTCTTTGTGTTCATGTTTAGTGCTTGCTTTGTTTTTCATTGTTTAAACATGTTCTGTTTTGAAAAACAAGTGTCAGAATTTTTGGCCACTCATTTTGGCTACTCGCGTGAGCTGCCAGCAAGCTGCCAGTTTTGGCTACTCATTTTGGCGGCTTGCACCCACGAGTTTAAGCTGTGAGTTCATACAGAGGGGTTTCGCGACTCACTCGCGACTTGGCTCGCGACTCGCCAGTCGCGAAACACCCAGAATCAGCTTTTTAAAGAGTTTTTTTTGTGGGAAACCTGCTTTAAACCTCTCCCATCCTCTCTTAAACCCCTCTTTCACTATTTTTACATCAAAACCCAATCAATTTGAATGATTTTTCATTCCATTAACATCTCTAAGGTAATTATAAACTCTTTTCATTAATTTTGATCCTTAGATTATGTTTTGGAGAGTTTTGTGCTTTTGGTTGGGATTTTCATCATAGGAGTTGGGAAAACTTAATTTTTGTCAAATGTTTTCATGGGATTGGTTTCTTTTGTTGATTTGCATTGGATGTTGGCCCCTTGTGGTAGAAAGAACATGTATTAAGGGTGGATTTCTTGATATTCATGCATTGTTTCACATTATTGTTCATAGTGTGCATGCTAGGTGTTTGATAAAATGCTTCTTAGGCATTTTCTCGCTTGTTTGGACTCCGATGAGTACCAAACTTTGGGGTTTCTCATGTTTCCTCATTAGGAACATGTTTGGTTCATTAGTTGTGTATTTAACACACCTTGCCCCACATGTGCATTTTCCATGCATTGGTCATGCATTGCACATATCCACCTCTTGCACACACCTTTGCTACCCTTGTCATGCATTGGTCTATACCTTGCTTCTTCATCCTAGCATGTCATGTTTACCTTATGTTTTGTAGCATTTTAATTTGTCTTAGGTTTGAGCCCCATTTTCTCATTCATCTCGCACCCCTCATGCATCATTATCATTGTTCGTTCCTTCATCTCTTGCCCTCTTTTCTCCTTGACCTTTTGTCTATTCCTGACAAAAAGGGGAAGAGTATACTCTAGAGAGTATACCAGAGTGTTTTTTTTCATTTCTATATGACCCTTGTGCACATCCTTAGGGGGAGAAATTCTTTCTCATGCACATTTGTAGGGGGAGAGATATTCCATAAGGGAGATGCATATACCAAGGGGGAGAAGACATTGAGCTAATAAGAAAACTTTGTTTTGTTTGTTCCTCTTTATATTTGTCTTCTTGTATTGCATCATGTTTGTGTTTTGGACATGCATATATCCCTATGCTATTGTGCTTCATTGAATGCATGTTCGGATGATCATTTGCTTTGCTATGTGATCATTGTAGTCATTTCTATTTGACTGGTTTGGTGTATGATCAAGTTGCTCACATGTTTCACATCATGTTTACTTGATCGCAATTTACTTATTATATTATACTTGTCCTTTTATTACTTGCTTTACCTTGAGGGTCTAATGTGTTTTGTGCAAGTATTTCAGGTTACAAGTATATATGTTCCAAGTGCATCACAGCTTCTCATCATTCTGAAGGGGAGAAATTTTAAGCACTTTTAGCTTATATTGTTTAAGTTTATATTCAGTATTTTGTGCTTTGTACCCATGTTGCTTTTGTAAGCTTTTAGTGTTGACTTGTAGGCTTTATGGTTTGTACCATGCTTTATACAGCCTTTTTGTTTTTGTTAAATCAGTACTTCTATCTAAATGTCATGCATTTTCTTGTTAAGTACTGTCACTCTTGTGCCCTTGTAGGATTGTTCCTAGATGCATACACCTAGTGTTTTATGCATTGGTTGAGTGTTGGGCATACAAGTAACTTGCATTGTTCTTGTTTGCTTGTATGTTCAAGTGTTCATTTCAAGTGTGAATGAGCATTGTGTTCACTACCTTGTAGTGATTACTTGGTTGATTAAGCCATGGTTTGTTTCTTAACTCCATCTTTGCTTGATCACATATTGCCTGTTTCATATGCATTTCACGATTTTCTGCTTACAATGATCATGGTGTATTGTTGTGTTTCAGGAGTCTCATGTTCATATGATTCAAGTGCTTCACAGCTTCTAGAGTTAGGTGTGAGTGAGTTTTGCTCAACTGTTCCCAACTCACATGTTAAGTCTAGAGTCTGTTTTAGGGTTTTGTCACGGAATAGCCAAAGGGGGAGATTGTAAGGTTGAATTTAATCAACCATCTAATTGGCTTTATTTCGTGCCAAATTTGCTTGTATTTCAACATTTAGTAACCCTGTATTTAGGTGGGTTTGTTGTAAGGGTAGTGAGTGAGATAGAGTGTAGATTGCTCAAGAGTGTGCAAGAAAACAGAGACTCGCGGCTTGATCTCGCGGGTGACTCGCGGCTGCAAGCCGCCAGATGCAGCACACGTGTCAAGCATGCTAGAAGGTGAATAGTCATGCTAGCTGGAGCACTACAGGACAAAACAGGACAACTGGCCATACGGTTATCTCGCGACTGGATCTCGCGACTCAGTCAAGTTGCGAGGCCAAGTCGCAAGCCAGCCTTGTTTTGAAAAAACCTGACGTTTCACATTCTCCTCTCACCTCAGTATAAATACCCCATATACCCACAAATGAAAGAGAGCTTCCAGAGAGAATTTTGAGAGAGAAACCCTAGAGTAAAACAAGATTGATTCATCTACAATCTTTACATAAGAGTCTCTTCAAATTCCTCAACTCTCTTCCTCTCCATTGTCAAACCCTTGAGAAGCATTTTACCAAAATCTTGTTCTCACCATATCCATTATTATGAGAGGGCTGTTTGGTGTTCTGGGAAGCAGTTAGGAAGGAACCAATCTTCATTGGTTGATGCTATGGTCAAGTAGCGGAATCCGGGAAGCTAGAAAAGAAAAGGTTCGGTGCAACCTCGTTGGAGCAAGAAACTTGGAGCGCTTAGGTGCACTGGGTAGATTAGGCTTGGAGGGTCTATTGTTGTCCATGTATCCCAACTACATTTTCTAGTGGATTGTTTACCGCTTAGAGGGCGGCGGAGAGGTTTTACGCCGAGGGCTTCGGTTTCCTCTTCGATAACACATCGCGTGTTGTCTTTGTGTTTGCATCTTCCTTCCCTTTTATCTTTTCCTTTTATTATCTGCTGTGGGTTGTGATTTTAATTTGGCTTAGATAGTTTTTCCAATTCTATATTATAGCTTTTGTTCATTTTCCGCACACTAGTTGTTTGACATAAAGCTTGAATTGGTTAATTCGTAAATTGGAGGTCTAAACGTTCAAGGGTGTTTTTACACTATTTGAACTTTCAACTTCATTGGTCATGAAGCCTCATTCTCATCAAATGGTTACTACCCTACTCGTGTTAAGTACACCACTGACCTCATCTCTCGAGCTACTTCACTAATAGCAAGATAATCGACACATGCATCTAGAATAACAGTCACCTTACTATTAATGATAGAAAGCCTCTTTTGATGTAACTCTCAAAAGATAGCTGGTTGGGAGTTTGATTCATCTTTATGTCAATAGCCCAAACATCACCTATACATTTTGTTCAGTCAACTCATGGTCGCATCATGGTACTCTTATTATGTTGATGTCCTCAGAATCTTTCACTATCTGAAATGCACCTTGTTCGACAGACTTCACTTTTTGATGTCGTAGAAACCTGAAGAAAGCATACACAATACTCTCTTTAATGGAACAAAAACTAAATTGTTAGTTTCTGGTAGTGAACCTCGAATCCACGAGGGGTTCCTTGAATCCATAAGGTGATAGATCTGGAATCCACTAAAGAGAAAAAATGGACAAAGTTTGAATTTTTATTAATAATAATTTGAATTGTCTTTAGAGATTACAATGCGTTTAAATAGTAAAAAGAAAACCTAAGGTGGCTATAAAACCTAAAGTAGCGAGGAAATTTTAGGGTGGCTAGGAAGACCTACAAAACCCTAATTTGACAAAATAACATTAAAAATACCTAAAAACAAGGAAGTAATAACCCTAAACCTAAAATAAAGAAAATTACATAAAAATATGAAAATTAATAAATTACAAAAATTAAATTGTAAATTTTATCCTACACCAGACCCATCCACTTGAAAAAAACTTGTCCTTGAGTTGATAGTCGAGTTATGAAATCTTCCATGCCAAGCAAACAAATATTTGGAATACTTGAGGCCCTTGACCTTTTTTCACGTACTTGAAACTCGTCAATGGACTAAACAAATCAACTTGAATTTCTTTTTCCTTAGTCTTCATGCAATTGTAAAGATTTACCAAATAAGAACTGGCAATGAAATCAAATCTATTAACCCCAATAAAATCAATAAACTTTGGTATATCGCTTAGCACCAAAATAAAAGAATCTTGAGACTGACAACCATATGATTTGATTTCATTGATATCCTTGAAAATTTTCTCTTCAATTTCTTCCTTAATGGTCTCTACCATCTTGATTTCAAGATCTTTCTCTATAATAGGGCCTTTATTAGTCTCCTCCACAATATTGACTTCAAGCTCTTCTATAATAAGGCCTTTATTAAACCTTATCATTTATATCCCAACCACCCCAAGTGACAGCTCCACCACCACCACAGACCAAAAATTTTTCCCTACTGTCGAGCTCTTCTTCTACACACAGAAAATCCCAAACCCATGCCGTCGTTAAACCGAAGCTCCCAAATTACAAGAATTGCAACCACTAAAATCCCATCGCTGCCGCTGCAGCAAGTGCCACCACCACCATGGCCCTTACTTGACCAGTACCAAACCGTTGCTATTCCACCAACAATCTAGCAACTTGATATTGATAGGTAACCGTGGAGTTTTATCTTTTATTTTTGAGTTTGGTAGCTTTGGCTTTGGCTAAAAAGGTGTCTTATAATTAAGCTTGAGTTTTGTGTTTTCACCTTTGGGCCAAATGGTGTCATTTAGGGCTAATTTGGCAAAACCAAAACACATCAGTGTGATGATGTGTCACATAACAATAGAAACTAATGGAGGGGGTGAATTGCTAACGGAACCAAACTTTAGGGTGTAAAATCAAAATTTTGAAATTTTGGAGTGTAATTTGCAATTTACCCTAAAAGGTTTTACAATTTGCCCAAAACAATTTGTGCAACATTAATGGACTGATGAAATGACATTAAAGTAAGTCATGTGCGTATGAAAAACATAACCATACTATATGATTGTTTATATGTGTGTGTCAAGGGGGTTATATAAATGTACGTGTATACATGTGCCTCTTGATGAAACTTATTTTCATGTGATAAGTAGATAAGATTTTTTGAAGTTCATCACTTGATATTCATCTAAATATTTTATGAAAGTGAACAAGGATGCTAGGGCCTTAGCATCACTTTATTGTACTTAAAAATAGGCCTTTATAACTATATCTAAAGAAAACTAAAATGATTTAGTTCGGAGTATTTTTAGAATCACCCTATTGTCTTATTTTTTTTTTCCCTTTTGTTAAAATAAAAATTCTCGAGTAACGAAAGGTTTTAGCTATTGCGAACAGTGATACAAAATTAGATTTTGCAAAACCGGAGGAAGCTTATATTGGGATCTATTTGAGACATTTTAGATGTCTTTGTAATCTAATGACCAAGTGAGGTGTGCACTCAGAGGAGTGTTAGTATACTTAGTGTCGCAAATCATTGCAGCTTAGGTTGTTACTTATTGAATACAAGTAGTGCTGCAACTGGTTGGATTCTATAGAAAGAGATAAAAGTTGTGTCCTCTATAATCATCATATGTGAATCTAATTAAGTCTGAATTCCTAAATTAAAAACCAGCACAAAAGTTTGCAATCCTCTTTTACCTATGGTTTTAAAATTATTATTCTTAGATCAACTTGAACTTTTGGAGATGAAAACCATGAAGCATGAGGAAGGTTATAAGAGGAGTCATATTTTCAATACATTTTGGACAACTTTATATTAGAGTGATCAAGTAAAGTGCTCATTAGAAAGAAGAGTACTAGTTTAGGTTGTTTCACAACTTTTTGAAGCTCATTTGGTTATATATTTGGGAAGCAATAATGGATTAAAGAAATGATGCAAAGTTCAAGTCATATGAGCATGAAGAACATAATATACACATAACCATAAAATTTGCTTATGTATTTGTGTGTATGTCACACAGAAGTAAGAATCAGCAATGGGCTAGGCTAGGCCAGCCCATGAGTCTAGTGGGTCAGGCCTGGCTAGTTGTTGACCGGTCAACATGTTAATGGCTAAATGGGTAACTTACCCTAAAAATTTTGTACAACTTGCCCAAAAATATTTGATAAAAGTTAATGGATTGAAAAAATGACATTAAATTCAACTCATGAGTGTATGAAAAGCATAACATGTGCATAACATAAGCATAATATTATGCATAATAGTTTGCTATTATAAGTGATACCTCCCACTCCTAATATACATGTAAAATTAATGATGACACTAATTAGGATGCCTTTTTTGAAATCCATGTTTGTAAAAGCATGGAAGTGATCATTTTCCATATTTTTAGGAATATAAGTATACATAACTTCCAAAGCTTCTTATGGCTTACCCTGCAACATAATCACAAATTCATTTCAAAAAATTTGTAGAATTTATTGAAATGGAATAAATTAATAATCAACTTTATTGAAATAAGAAGAAACTCAAGTTAATGCTTATGAGTATATTTTTGTAGTGGAAAAAAAAACAAGAGAGCAATATCAAAAGCATTGATAAAAAGCAATAAAAGTTAATTGAGTCTTAATTCCTAACTTTAAAACCAACACAAATGTTTGCAATCCTCTTTTACCTATGGTTTTCAAATTATTATTCTTAGATCAACTTGAATTTTTGGAGATAAAAAGCATGAAGCATGAAGAAGGCTATAAGAGGAATCATATTTTCAATACATTTTGGATAGCTTTATATTCTAGTGATCAAGTAAAGTGTGCACTAAAAGGAAGAGTACTAGTTTAGGTTGTTTCACAACTTTTTGAAGCTCATTTGGTTATATATTCTAGAAGTGATAATGGATTAAAGAAATGATGCAAAGTTCAAGTCATATGTGTATGAAGAACATAACATACACATAACCATAAAATTTGCTTATGTATTTGTGTGTATGTCACACGGAGGTAAGGATCAACAATGGGCTAGGCTAGGCCAACCCATGAGCCTAATGGGTCAGGCCTAGCTAGTTGTTGATCAGTCAACAGGTTAGGGGCTAAACTGGTAACTTACCCTAAAAATTTTATACAACTTGCCCAAACAAATTTTTTAAGAGTTAATGGACTGAAAAAATGACATTTAGTTCAACTCATGAGTGTATGAAAAGCATAACATGTGCATAACATAAGCATAATAGTTTGCTATTATAAGTGATACTTACTACTCCTAATATGTGTAAAATTGATGTTGACACTAGCAAGGAGGCCTTTTTTGAAATTGATGTTTGTAAAAGCACGAGAGTGATCATTCTCCATATTTTCAGGAATATAAGTATACACAACTTCCAAAATTTCTTCTGACTTGCCCTGTAGCATAATCACAAATTCAATTTACAAAAATTTGCAGAATTTATTAAAATGGAATAAATTAATAATCAACTTTATTGAGATAAGAAGAAACTCAAGTTAATGCTTATGAGTATATTTCTGTAGTGGAAAAAAAACTAAGAGAACAATATCAAAAGCATTGATAAAAAGTAATAAAATTTTAATTGAGTCTTAATTCCTAAATTTAGAACCAACACAAAAGTTTGCAATCCTCTTTTACCTATGGTTTTAAAATTATTATTCTTAGATCAACTTGAACTTTTGGAGATGAAATCCATGAAGCATGAGGAAGGCTATAAGAGGAATCATATTTTCAATACATTTTAGACAACTTTATATTCTAGTGATCAAGTAAAGTGTGCACTAGAAGGAAGAGTACTAGTTTAGGTTGTTTCACAATGTTTGGAGCTCATTTGGTTATATATTCGAGAAGTGATAATGGAATAAAGAAATGACACAAAGTTCAAGTCATATGTGTATGAAGAACATAACATACACATAACCATAAAATATGCTTATGTATTCGTGTGTATGTCACACGGAGGTAAGGACCCATGAGCCTAGTGGGTCAGGCCTGGCTAGTTGTTGATCGGTCAACAGGTTAGGGGCTAAAATGGTAACTTACCCTAAAAATTTTATACAACTTGCCTAAACAAATTTGTTAAGAGTTGATGGACTGAAAAAATGACATTAAGTTCAACTCATGAGTATATGAAAAAGCATAACATGTGCATAACATAAGCATAATATTAAGCATAATAGTTTGCTATTATAAGTGATACTTCCCACTCCTAATATATGTGTAAAATTGATGATAACACTAATTAGGAGGCCTTTTTTGAAATCCATGTTTGTAAAAGCACGAGAGTGATCATTCTCCATATTTTCAAGAATATAAGTTTAATAACTTCCAAAGCTTCTTTTCGCTTACCCTACAACATAATCATAAATTCAATTCACAAAAATTTGCACAATTTATTAAAATGGAATAAATTAATAATCAACTTCATTGAAATAAGAAGAAACTCAAGTTAATACTTAAGAGTATATTTCGGTAGTGGGTAAAAACTAAAAGAACAATATCAAAAGTATTGATAAAAACCAATAAAAGTTTAATTGAGTCTTAATTCCTAAATTTAAAACCAACACAAAAGTTTGCAATCCTCTTTTACCTATGGTTTTGAAATTATCATTCGTAGATCAACTTGAACTTTTGGTGAACCATAAAGCATGAGGAAGGGTATAAGAGGAATCATATTTTCAATACATTTTGGATGCTTTATATTCTACTAATCAAGTATAGTGTGCACTAGAAGGAAGAGTACTAGTTTACGTTGTTTCACAACTTTTTGCAGCTCATTTGGTTATATATTCAGGAAGTAATAATGGATTAAAGAAATGACCCAAAGTACAAGTCATATGTGTATGAAGAACATAACATACACATAACCATAAAATATGCTTATGTATTTGTGTGTATGTCACATGGATGTATGGATCAGCAATGGGCTAGGCTAGGCTGACCCATGAGGCCAATGGGTTTGGCATGGCTAGTTGTTGTTCGGTCAATAAGTTAGGGGCTAAACTAGTAACTTACCCTAAAAATTTTATACAACTTGCCCAAACAAATTTGTTAAGAGTTAATGGGCTGAAAAAATGACATTAAGTTCAACTCATGAGTGTATGAAAAGCATAACATGTGCATAACATAAGCATAATATTAAGCATAATAGTTTAATATTATTAGTGATACTTCTCATTCCTAATATATGTGTAAAATTGATGATGGCACTAGTAGGGATGTCTTTTTTGAAATCCATGTTTGTAAAAGCACGGGAGTAATCATTCTCCATATTTTCAAGAATATAAGTAAGCAAAACTTTGTACTCTTCTTTTGGCTTACCCTGCAGCATAATCACAAATTCAATTCAAAAAATTTGCAGAATTTATTGAAATGGAATAAATTGATAATCAACTTTATTGAAATAAGAAGAAACTCATGTTAATGCTTATGAGTATATTTCTGTAGTGGAAAAAAACTAAGAGAAAAATATCAAAAGCATTGATAAAAAGCAATAAAAGTTTAATTGAGTTTTAATTCCCAAATTTAAAACCAACACAAAAATTTGCAATCCTTTTTTACCTATGGTTTTAAAATTATTATTCTTAGATCAACTTGAACTTTTGGATATGAAAAGCATGAAGCATGAGGAAGGCCATAAGAGGAATCGTATTTTCAATACATTTTGGACAACTTTATATTCCAATGATCAAGTAAAGTGTGCACTAGAAGGAAGAGTACTAGTTTAGGTTGTTTCGCAACTTTTTGGAGCTCATTTGGTTATATATTTGGGAAGCGATAATGGATTATAGAAATGACGCAAAGTTCAAGTCATATGTGTATGAAGAACATAACATACACATAACCATAAAATATGCTTATGTATTTGTGTGTATGTCACACGGAGGTAAGGATCAGCAATGGGCTAGGCTAGGCCATCCCATGAGCCTAGTGGGTCAGGCCTGGCTAGTTGTTGATTGGGCAATAGGTTAGGGGCTAAATTGGTAACTTACCCTAAATATTTTATACAACTTGTCCAAACAAATTTGTTAAGAGTTAATGGACTCAAAAAATGACATTAAGTTCAACTCATGAGTGTATGAAAAGCATAACATGTGCATAACATAAGCATAATAGTTTGCTATTATAAATGATACTTACTACTCCTAATATGTATAAAATTGATGTTGACACTAGCAAGGAGGCCTTTTTCTGAAATTTGTGTTTGTAAAAGCACGGGAGTGATAATTCTCCTATGCGAAGAATCTTTAAAGGTGGAAATACCTACTTGAATCAAACATTGCATCTGCTCAAATTCTTCATTTGCCATATTTTCGAGCATATAAGTATACATAACTTCCAAAACTTCTTCTTGCTTACCCTGCAACATAATCACAAATTCAATTCAAAAAAAGTTGCAGAATTTATTGAAATGAAATAAATTAATAATCAACTTTATTGAAATAAGAAGAAACTCAAGTTAATGCTTTTGAGTAGATTTCTGTAGTGGAAAAAGACTAAGAGAACAAAATCAAAAGCATTGATAGAAAGCAATAAAAGTGAAGAATTAGATGGATGTGAAACCTTTATTTTCATAAAATAAACATAAACTAACAGTTAGAGGTACATTTTCAGTATCAATTTTGTTATTATGGCATATGCGGTGGCATTGAATATGTTTTCAAATCTTAATTGCAACAAGTAGCAATTTTGTTATTATGGCACAATGTGTAGCATTTGTAACATCCCAATAAGTCAAAAAAAAAAAAAAAGTAATGGTCAGATATTTTTTGGACCACATGTGCCCACCTACCCCATTTAACCCCCACCACTCATCTCACAAATCTCTCTACTCTCTTTGGCCAGCCATCCCTTTCCTCTCATTTGTTTTCTTTCTTTTTCTCACAAACACACAAACACTCCCTCACACTCTCCCACCGGTACCTCCATGCCACCATCTCCACCATCATTTTTTCTGGCAATGTCACCGGAAAATCCTTAGGAACCTCTAAGCATATTCATCTTTTATTTGAGGTAAGATTTCTAATCCTTTTGGTGAGTTTTATATTTTGCTTGAGGTTATATTTTTATCTAAGCTTTAATAATGATACCCGTGTGATTTATGAGCATGGAAAGTGATATTTATGTGTTTATATGTATGAGTTTTGTATTGGTAGAATTATTTGATGAGTGGGGTTATGGTTTGTGTTAATGATGACTATCTAAGGTTTATTTATGGTGGAAATTTAGGGGTTTTGAGTTATAACATGTGATGGTTGGTAAATCTAATTTTTCCATTGCTATTGGGTTTATTTGGAGTTAGTTGAAGTTCTAAATTTCTTGTCTTGGAGGATATTTTGATTTTGCTTACATGAGTCTCTTGATGATGTTGTGTAAATCTTACGGAAGCTAGTCATAATGTTGGAGATGATATTGAATGGGTTAACTTTATAAATTGGAGTCTATGCCTTGTGAATTAATTTGTTGAGAAACTTTGGAAGAGGAATATGTTATTGATGAGGTTAAATACTAGGCTTGCCTAATTAAGTGCTTATTTGGCAACTCCTAAATTGTAGCTAGATACAATTTTAAGCTTTATGCTTATTGTGTTAGGTTTGCTTGATATTGTTGAGGTTCTAGCTAATCTCCTTTGGAGCTTGGAGAATTAGGCTTTTTGCGGGTTGCAAGGTAAGTAGCTTTTTAATGGGATTTTTGAAAAATAACCATATTGCATAAATGTTGTTTTTGGGTCAAACACATTTTGGAAAATTATCTATGGATATATGTTTTCTTAAAAGTGTTGTGTTGTGACCCTATTATATATTATTATATATGAAAAGTGCATCATATTTGGTATTGCATTTGGGAAAATGCGTGAATTGTTGACATGGAAAAATGAGCATCTTTTATTTAATCTTTGATAAAGAAATCATGGATTTCATGGTATATTAGAAAATTTAAAGATGTTTATTTTATCTTGTTATGTAGGAAATTGATAGAAAATCTCTTGACAGGAATGAAGTTGAAAACGTTACAAACTTTGTAGAAGTTAAGGTTTTTCTGAAACTATTTGGATATGAACTATGTGTTTCAAAGTAATGTAACCTGTGAGCTTATGTGGTTTTTAACACCATGTCATGTGTGATTTTCTGGTGATCACTCGATTTGGTTTTCGTAGTCTTTGTGACAACAGAATCAGATCCAGGTCAGTGCCCTTTCATTTTGGATGACGCGTTCTTTCCTGTTGCCCATAGGGGGAAGAGGTTCCATGATTGTGTGTGGGTGAGGCTGTTGTCCATGGGGCCAAAAGACCACATGCAAAAGATGTCCTATTTGACACGTTCTCTCTGCTGCCCATGGGGGCAGAGAAAAACCTTGAGGGTATGAGTGAGGCTGTTGTCCATGGGGCCAAGAGTCTGCATACTAGAGAGGACAATATCATGTCAGTTGTGAATGGGTGGATTCCCTGACCGGTCTATGTGGTAGTGTGGTATATTTGTGATAATTTACCTTATGTTCGATATTATGGCTTTGGAAATTATATTGTTGGTGCTCACAGATTATAGTATATAGTTTCAAGGTATTTATTTTGAGAAACTTTGTGTTTCATTATTTAATCATTATTGTCATATTATTATTATTGAAGATGAAATTTGCATTTCCCCCACCCCCATTAATTATGCTACTTACTGGGCGTTAGCTCATCCCACCCTCTAACAGTTTTTCAGATTTATTAGCTATACCTTAGGTATGGAGCTTACTTCTTTGGTGATGATTAGAGTGTTATGTTAAATTTGGAGACTTTTGCTGTAAATGGTTGGTGACTCGATCTTGCCATGTTCAACGAGACCTTAATTAATTCTATTGGAGCGCTTAAGGTTTGTTAGCCTTTGGCATGGTAGGCCTAGACTCGATGTTAAGGTCCTTATTCTTGATAAGATTGTGACTTCGTGTAATACAAGAGTTTTGTAATACATATTCATGTATTATGTGGAGGCACATGATTTTTAGTTATTGTTCGTAAATGTGTTATAGAGCTCTGACTTGTAATGTGGAGATTTTAGTATGGTTATATATTCTTATCTTGTGGAAAAGAAAGGAAAATAAAGATCTCCTATAGTTTGATTTGCCAAAAAGGAAAAATCTACAGGTACCCTAGGGATGTATTTCTCATGCTTTGGACCCTTTTGGGTTTGGGGCGTGACAGCATTGATTTCAGTTACTAACAGTAATTGCAACACATATCTAAAGGAATTGTTTGTAATATATCAAATACTTAGGTCACTTCTTTTATGTAGTTGAATTTTATTTTATTTGACAACCTTTTGCAGTTGAATTTGGATGGTGCCTGTATAAGCAACTAGGATGCAAATGCTAATAAATATTTTTATAGCTTGCCCAAACAAATTTGTAAAGCATTAATGGACTGAAAATTGACAAAGTTCAACTCACGTGTGCATGAAAAACATAACTATACGATATGTTTATGTGTATGTAGGGGGAGAGATTATATAAATATATCTATATACATGTGTTTCTTGGTGAAACTTATGCTTAAGTGATAATAAAGAAGATTTTGTGAAGTTCATCGTGTGAAATTCAACTAAAAATTTAGGAAAGTGAACGAGAATGCGTGGGTTTAGCATCACTTAATTGCACTTATAAAAAAGGTCTTTGAAATGCTACACCTAAAGAAACATAAACTGATTAAATTCGTAGTATTCTTAGCACCAATCTATTGTATTAAATGGTTTCTTTCTTTTAATAGAACAAAGTGTCTCATGCAAGAAAAGTTTTTTACTGTGGCAAATATGAATGCATGATTTTAAATTTTGGAGATGGACATTGCGAAGCAATTGGATGCTTATATTAGTTATACGAGGAATAGTCTTTTTCAAGACATTTTGGATGGCTTTATAATTTAGTGATGAAGTGAAACATGCACTTAAAAGAGTACTAACTCAAGTTGTTTCACACTTTATCAAAGCTCACTTGGTTCTAATTGGTTGGTTTCCTAAGAAAGAAAAAAAAGGATAAAGGTCATGGCTTTTTTAATCATCATGTGTGAACTTCATTAAGTCTTAATTCCATAATAAAAAACTAGCACAAAACACTTTGCAATCCTCTTTTACCCATAAATTCAAAGTTATTTTCTTTTGGTCAACTTGCCTTTTTGAAGATAAAAAGGAAGGTTATATAAGGAATCATATTTTTTTAGCCCAAAATCTTATTTTGGTATCATGGTCAATTTGGTCATTACATTTTAATAGCAGTCAATTTGGTCATTTTTATTTTCAACTTACAACTAATTTGGCCCCTAACATTAACTCATTAACGGAAAATGCTTACGTGGCAAACGGTGTACATTGATGGAAACTTGAATCTAACGTGGTTGATAAAAAAATATTTTTAATAAATATTAAAAATGCCACATCAACATTAATTTATTTTAAATCTACTTTTTCAGTTTGAATGATTAAAATAAATAAAATTGTAAGAATATTCTCAGAATTTCTTGTATTTTCTTGGGAATCAAATACAAAATCCTACAAAACCCTAATTTGACTAAACAACATTAAAAACACCTAAAAACAGAAAAATAATAACCCTAAACTTAAAACAAATAAAATTACATAAAAATATGAAAATTAATCAATTACAAAAAATAAATTGTAAATTTCGTCCTAAATCACTTTTGTTCTCAGTCAACACTGATCCTCCATGCTTACTTGAATGTAGACAGGGCTGACGATCCCACTAAGTGTAGGTCCAATACAAGGTTTTCTTTTTTCTTTTTTCTTTTTTGTGACTCTCATTTTTTAGAGCAGCAAGAAACATATTGTTGTTGCTCGGGCTAGCACTGAGGCAGAATATCATGCTCTTGCATAAACCATAGTCAAATTTCTATGGCGACGTTAGCTACTACAAGATCTTGAAGTTGATTGCTCTGCTGCAACTTCAATCCATTGTGACAATTGAAGTGTCATTCATATTGCCTACAATAATGTCTTTCATGAGCGCACCAAATAGATTGAGATTGTCTTTCACTTCATTTGTCATCATTTACTCTTGGGTACTCTATAATTGCTTTCGTGCATTGACTTCCAACTAAAGTTGGTTTCACTTTATCCAACGTAAGTTTGAGAGGGATGTTAGAATATAAGCTAATAATATTAGGCCCTATATACCTTGTACTAGGTTTTCTTGTACTACACTATTATATCTATATAAATAGACGGTCCCTATACACATATCCTATCTGTATAAATAGAAAGTCCCTTTTACTTTATTAATATATTTTTAATCCATTAAATCATTCAAACTTTATCAATAACTATTAGTGTATAAATTAAAACACATTAGGACAAACATGACTACTATAAATAAATAAATAAACATTATGGTCATAATATATTCCAAACTATAATAAGCAATGGCATTATACAATCATAGTAGCAGGTTTCAATTAATTCAATTAATAAATCTTATTAGTATCGATGGAGGAACTTGGTTAAAATGATGTTTGTACTATAAAAAATTAAAAAAAAATTATGGTCATAATATATTCAAAACTATGATAATCAATGGCATAATAAAATCATGGTAGTAGGTTTCAATTAATAAGTCCTATTAGTATCGATGGAGGAACTTGGTTAAAATTGATAGGCCAAGAATGTATTTGATAGGCCAGAAACGAATTGACCCCTTGTGATAAATTAATTATTAGCTAAGTTTGGTAATTAATCAAATTAACATGCAAGATGCGTGGTAGCACAAACAAATCACCAATTAAACTAAGTATGCAGCGGAAAATAAATTGACACGGTGATTTGTTTATGAATGGGGAAAACCTACACGGCAAAAACCCCACCAGGTGATTTTAAGGTCACCACTCCCGAGAATCTACTATTATCAAAACAAGTGGTTACAAGTATAGGAATCTCAATATCTTATACCAACCTATAGTTGAACCCTTACCCCAATACCCAATTGGACTTGTTCTGTAGTGAAAATCTCTCCTTTTAATGTACGGCTCTCAGTATGTGACTAATCAATTGCGCAGATCCCAGTACGCGACTTCAATCACCAACTAGAGAAGGTTGTTGGCTGCAAAGTTCTTCAGTTCATCACACGATGAAGATCGAGAAGTTCCTTGGTTACAAAACCCTATGGTGCACAAACACAGCAGCTTCTTCACAAGAAAGATGAATTAGGGCAAATTCTGTCTTCGGTCACAATTTGCTTGAACAAACTTTACTCAACACTTATGCAACTTGTGTCACCTTTGACGGTCCTCAAAATAATCTTTTTATATGTCTAGGGTTGTGAGAAAAGAAAGCTCAAACATACAATCATGGATTGAATGAAAAACAGTCCTGAAAAACTAAACTTCATAAACCTTGACAGATACCTGTCTGTCGAGCAACTGTCGAGCCACGGGCTGGAACAGCTCTTCAAGGCTTGATAGATGCTAGTTGTCGAGCTTTAATGAACAACACTTTTCACACTTGAATCTTGGACAGACTTGCATGGCTTTAACACTTGAACTTGAAACCTTGTTTCTTGAAGTATTAAATATATCCTAGATCTACCCAAATACAAGTAAAGTACGTTTCGTTAAAAGATTAGCCAATTACATAAAATATTGACATATGTTCCTAACATGTGAAACACATATGTCATAACAATATCCCTTTTTGGCAATCCATGACAAAACCACAACTAACAAATGACCATATGAGAGAAGTCATAAATCACTAAACTCATACTCACTTTTTGAATACAATAAAATCTATCCTAACACAAACTCTTGAAAAACTTTGTAAGAAGAGAGTTTATGACAAGTAGACTTTGACAACCTGTATTCTGAAACACTTTAAACAAAACTCATCAAGGCATCTTAGTGTGAAACAGAAATAATAGATTACATACAAGATATAAGAACCATGTATATAATGAAAGAAAAGAAACAACACATGTAAGGGTAGGTGAAAAACATACATACATCAATATATAAAGAATATATGTACAATGTATGTCAAAACGGTCACAAGACCAATATACAAGATGTGATGTATCTCAAATAGAAAGAAAAGAAAAAAAAAAAAGAACATCAAGACATCACTACATCTCTTAATGTGCACTCTCCCCCTAACAAAAATCTCCTATACTAACTCTCCCCCTAACTATGACTACTCTCATAACCAAAAATACTCTCCTTTTTGTCATGACTGACAAATGGTAAGAGTGTCAAGTAGACATCTCGTCAGTGCTGGAAGAGCTAGCATCTCCATCCTCATCATCATCATCGTCGTCGGAGTCGTCATCATCCTCGGATGTCTCAGATGCCTCGGGAGGAGGAGAGGGAGACTCCACAAAGCCACCAAGGCGAGCTTGCCATCTAGCAATACGGCCGACACGGGTGTTCACCTGATAGAACTCAGTAGAGAGTGTATCAAGGCGAGCATCCATGTACTGAAGCTGCACCATGATCGCATCCAGAGTCACACTTCCTGTTGAAGTAGAGGGAACGGAGGTGGATGGAGCTGAAGGAGTGGGAGGAGCTGTTGTACCGGACCGCCTCAAATGAAACTGTGCCTCGCTCCATTTAATGGTAACGGCGTCAATGGCACACATAATGTGAAAGTAGTCGGAAACGGGAAAGGGAACAGAAAAATGGCGTAAGATCCTCGTGATAGCAGAAGGGAAGATGAGCTTATCATGAGACCCCGAATCCCTATAGACATCTATAATAGAAAGAATGAAATGAGAGGGAAAATCTATAGTGAGATGCTCTAACAAAGAAAGCAAAAATTGAGCACGGGGCTCGGTAATAGAGTTATAATGAGAAAGAGGATGAAGAACAAAAGTCATAACCATGTTCAAAAATCGAGGTCCTTTAGCAAAGGCCGAACAAGGAGTGAAATGACGATCACCCCAATCAGATGGACGCTCACAAAAAGCGGAAATAAGCTCGTTTTCGGACACAATCATCAGACGCTTATAACCGGGGTAGTCAGGATGTTCTACCCTCGGGACACAGAGCACATTGGATACAATATCCGGTGTGACAACTATGCGCATATTTCGAACGCGAGTAACAAAAAGACCGAATAATCAAATCCATGCATGTTGGAGTAAAACTCCTAGATCAGCACGGATGGACAGGTGACTGGGACGTCACACAGTGACTCCCAACCCCGACTATGAATGACAGTGGGTAGGCCAGTGTCGGAGAAGTCCGACAAAATGACTTGGCGTTCCGAATGAACGCCTCGTCTAGAAAAGTTCTCCGAGAAGTCCTTTCAGGCATTCTTATCACAGAACTGAACAGAAGGAGTAGGATCAGACAAAGTGGATGCCTCGGAACAAAGAGGGTTCTGGGACGAAGTAGACTTACGTTTTGGTGCCATGACGCACTAACGTAAACTAAAGAGTGAGGGGGAGGGGGGGAGAGAAAAAAACACTCAGAAAAGTCCCAAAATAGTTCAAATATATAAAAATATATAGAATCTAAAGGATGTATGCATGAAAATGCATGAGCATGTGATATGCAATAGGAAAAACATCATGGGCTCAGCCCAATCCAATCCTACCAGCACACAATCAGTTTAACATATATAAAACACATCTAAATGCATGAAAATATAGTTGTAATTCTCATGAGATGCAATGTATGAAGTTTTTAAGATCAATTCTTCAAAACCCATCCCAAAAATTTCACAATAACTTCATCAATTTTGAAAAACCCCAAAAGTTTTTCAAAAACCCAAAAACTTAGGTCAAATGCATGAAATGCATGAAGAATGAAGGATTTAGGAACCTTACCAGTGAAGAAACACTTAATTTAGGCCGAAAATCAACTTGGGATGAAGTTTGGAGTGAGAGAGAGAAGTTTGGGAGGTAAAAGGACATAGACAGATCGAGAGAGATCGAGGAAAATGAAGACCGGATCGCGCTGACCCTTTATATAGGGGTTCAATAATTCTTGATAGATAGCAGGTGTCGAGATGTATCAAGCTTTAAAAAGCTTTGACAGATTCAGCTATCGAGCAAGTGTCTAGAGGTGTCCACAGCAAAACAAGCTCAATGGATCGAGGAGCTATTGAGGGGACAGAAACTTTCTCGATCGACCCACCTAGCTATCGAGAGGTGTCGAGATTGTGAAAAAAAAAAAAAAAAAAAACTAAAGAGCTCGATAGATAAGCCAGGTATCGAGAGGTGTCGAGGAGCTATCGAGATTACTTGAAAAACAGATTTTCAAAGAGGAGAAAAACACAGACATGAATGCAATCAAACATGCAACTCAACCAAGGATCCAAACAACATTTTGACCTCTCAAAAACATCTCTCAACAAAAAAATGATAAGCATTTTGATCCCAAAACACACACACACATACACAACAAGTCTAACCAATTTTATATTTCAAAAACAAGTCAAAACAGTTTAGTGAGCATACATTAACACATGTAAATCTTGTGATGGCCAAATCACATTGTACCTGCACATGTATCAAAAGTAGCAAAGAATATTATGTGTTGTGTGTAAAAAACATCGCAAGATTGCATAAGTGTCTACATGTTATAATGATTTGAGATATGAGAAAATTACTTTAACTTACACACAATCATAACTGTTTGATGGGGACTATCACATTCGAGGTACATCCTATAACTCTTACATCTCCTAGAATACATGCTTGCAATCATATATAAAGCACTTTGATCTTTTTGCTTTTATTTTTCTTTGCATATTTTTCTTTTAAGCAAATCATGCATAGGCATATAAGAGATAGAAAAGAAATATCCAATGATGTTAAGTTTTTGACATTGCACTTTTGCTATGCCGAAGCATACAGATGTCATTGACATTGCACTTTTGCTATACCAAAGCATACAGATGTCATTTCATGGTTGGCGGGCAACAGTGGTGAGATGGTTATTTATGCCTTTCTCTTAGGATTTTCTAGTCCTTTCCGTCAAAAAGAGTGATACGAGTGTTAAGTACAAGAGATCACTCAACCTTACTCATCACAAACACGAGCCACAAAGCTTACTTGCTTAGTTGTGCATAGAGATGCTCATCTAAGCTACAAACGATATAAAGTTTAGAAAACTTTGTTTCAATCACCATCCAAGGTACACAAGTACCAATGTACACAAACACACAGTGTTTTCGTATTTTTCAATTTTTAATTTTTTTTTTTAAATTTTTATGAAAAACAAAATAAACCAAAACTGAAAAGAAAACAAATTAAACAAAGCAATGCATAAAACTAGACTGACTCAAAACAATAAAGCAAAACACACAAGTAATGCAAACAAAAATAAGAAGAGAAGAGAGAAAAAGTGATAGAATCACTTGGAGTCCTTTTCCTTCCACACCTTGGAAGAACCTTTCCAATAGCGAACCCTTGATCCGAAGGTGAGGGGGAAGAATTGAAACCGTACAAGTTTGAAAGGAATATGAGGGCTTTGAGAAGATCTCCAAGGGGAGCAAAAGAGGTTGGAAACTTATTCTGGTTTCGCGATGCAATCATGTCGTTGCTCTGTTGAGTGGCTAACCACTTATAGCAATTAGGTTGAGTATGACTGGCTGCTCCACAGTGATGACAGAAATGCTGCTTCTTCTGTTTAGGCTTTTGAGAGTTAGCCTTCTTAGCCCTAGGGTTTTTAACTTCTTTCTTATCCTGCTTAGGGGGTGCTTTTAAGATAGGTTTACCCTTGTCTATGTTCTCATTAGCTAAGTTATTTTTAACAACATTGTTATCAGTTTCAATACTGTTAGCAGGAGGAACAAAAACAGTAGTACTAGTAGAAGCAATACTAGGAGAAGAGAAATCATACCCTAAACCTGTTCGATCAGAAGCAGATTTCTGAAGACTGAGCATCTCATCAAGCTTTGCACTTGAAGTCCTCTCCAATTAAGCTTTGACTTGAAACAACTCCACTTCAAGTTTCTTGGTCTTCTCAGCCAAGAAATTATTCTCAAACCTCAGTGCTCCAATAGTCTGATTGGCTTCATCAAACTTTATGGAAAGCTCTTCTTGTTCCAGCTCTACATCACAAAGCTTCTTGGTGGTCAACCTATACATCTTCTCATACTTCTCTGAGACCTTGTATAACTTTGCATAGGCAGTATGGATGTCATCTTGTTCATCCATCTACTCAAACTTGGACTCCACCAATTCCTCTTCTTCATCCACATCTTCAATGATCCCCTCAGTAGGATTGACAGTGGCAGTGGAGGCATTTAGGATTCCGTTATCCTCATTGTCGGAATCATCCTCAGGCTCAGTGTCGCTTAAAGTAACAGCAAGTGCCTTACTCTTCCCAATGGTCTTGAGATATGTGGGGCACTCTTGTTTCATGTGACCGAAGCCTTGACACCCGAAGCACTTTGGTCCTAAGGGAACAGTATACTGACCGCCATCCCTAGCATCCTTCTTCCCTTTGTCTTGACTTTTGAACTGAAAGGAACTAGATTGCTTACAGTCCTTGTCGAAGCCCTTCCCATTGGCATTCTTCACTAACTACTTAAATGGCCTTGTAATGTAGGACTTCATCTTAGAATCTTCATCATCTGAAGACTCATTAGTATCATTGCTCTTGGCCTTCAATGCCATGCTTTTGCCCTTACCCGACTTGCCAATTCTTGTTAAACCTAACTCATAAGTCTGTAGATTACCAACCAACTCTGTCAAAGGAATCTTGTCGATGTCCTTTAATTCCTCGATCGCGGTGATCTTAGCATGGAATCTCTCGGGTAGAGATCTGAGCACCTTTCTCACAATCTTGGGTTCAGGAATGGTTTCCCCAAGATTAAAAGCTGAGTTCACTATGTCCTTGAGCTTGACATAGAACTCATCAAATGACTCATCCTCCTCCATCTTAATCTCTTCGAAGCTGGTAGTGAGCCTTTGAAGCTTCGAGTCCTTAACAGCCTTTGTTCCCTCATAGGTTGTTTGGAGAATGGTCCATGCTTCCTTTGCTGTTAAGGCATTCAATGCTCTGCTGTTAAAATTTGCCGCCTTGATCTTAGCATCATCCCAATCAGCCGGCGCTTCTTTCAGCTTGGTCTATCCTATCTCCATAACTTGCCACACTTTTTCATCTAGAAACTGCAAGAAAGCTCTCATGCATACTTTCCAATATGCATAGTTAGTGCCATCAAATAAAAGAGGTATAATAAGAGACTTTCCTCTATCCATGACAAACAGGGGTCAATGGACAACACAGCAAAGATTAACCCTAATCAAAGTGTGCCTGCTTTGATACCACTTGATAGGCCAAAAACGAATTGACCCATTGTGATAAATTAATTGATTAATTAGCCAAGTTTGTTAATTAATCAAATTAACATGCAAGATGCGTGGTAGTACAAACAAATCACCAATTAAACTAAGTATGCAGCGGAAAATAAATTGACACGGTGATTTGTTTACAAATGGGGAAAACCTACACAGCAAAAACCCCATTGGGTGATTTTAAGGTCACCACTCCCGAGAATCCACTATTATCAAAACAAGCGGTTACAAGTAAAGGAATCCCAGTTTCTTATACCAACCTATAGTTGAACCCTTACCCCAATTCCCAATTGGACTTGTTCTATAGTGACAATCTTTCCTTTTAATGCACGGCTCCCAGTACGTGACTAATCAATTACACGGATCCTAGTACACGACTTCAATTACCAACTAGAGAAGGTTGTTGGCTGCAAAGTTCTTCAGTTCATCACACGATGAAGATCGAGAAGCTCCTTGGTTACAAAACCCTATGGTGCACAAACACAGCAGCTTCTTCACAAGAAAGATGAACTAGGGCAAATTCTGTCTCCGGTCACAATTTTCTTGAACAAACTTTGCTCAACACTTGTGCAACTTGTGTCACCTTTGACGGCCCTTAAAATAATCCTTTTATATGTTTAGGGTTATGAGAAAAGAAAGCTCAAACATACAATCACGGATTGAATGAAAAATAGTCTTGAAAAACTGAACTTCATAAACCTCGACAGATACCTGTCTGTCGAGCAGCTATCGAGCCACGGGCTGGAACAATTCTTCAAGGCTTGATAGATGTTAGCTGTCGAGTTTTAATGAACAACACTTTTCACACTTGAATCTTGGACAGACTTACATGGCTTTAACACTTGAACTTGAAACCTTGTTTCTTGAAGTATTAAACACATCCTAGATCTACCCAAATACAAGTAAAGTGCGTTTTGTTAAAGAATTAGCCAATTACATAAAATATTGACATATGTTTCTAACATGTGAAACACATATGTCCTAACAGTATTGACCCCTTTGGTAACTTAATCAATTAATTAGCCATGTGAATTAATTAGATTCAATTACATGCAAAAAATGTGGTAGCACAAACATATCACCAACTAAGTATGTGTTTGGATACGCGTTTCTGGTGCTGCGTTTGCGTTTTACTTATTTATTTATTTATTTATTTATTTATTATTGAGAAGCGCTGGGATGTTGTCTGTCAATGGGTCCCGTGCACTGTGCACGGGACCCACTACCTCTTTGACCAGAAAAATAAGCGGTGGACAGTGCTTTCCACTGGGTCTTGTGTACTGTTCACGGGACCCACAAACCTCTTTTTTCAACAAAAATTTCATTAAAAATGGGTCCCACGGCACTATTCACATGTTTAAAAATTATTTTGCTACAATGTTTTTAGTTTTCAGTATTCAGTTTTTAGTTTTCAGCAAAATAAGCGGTATCCAAATGAACCCTAAGTTAAATGCAGCGAAAAATAAATTTACATGGGTGATTTGTTTACGAATGGGAAAAAACCACCAAGGCAAAACCCCATGGGGTGAATTTAAGGTCACCATTCCGGAGAATCTACTATTATCAAAACAAGCGGTTACAAGTAAAAGGAATCTTAGTACCTAATACCAACCTACAGTTGAACCCTTACCCCAATACCCAATTGGACTTGTAATGTAGCAGTAATCTCTCCTTTCAATGCACGGCTCCCAGTACGTGACTAACCAATGATGTACGGATCCCAATACGTGACTAATACACCAACTTGAGGAAGATGTTGGCTGCAAAGTTCTTCAGTTCATCTAACAATGAAAATCAGGAAGCTCCTTGGTCACAAAACCCTTGGTGCAAAGACGCAGTAGCTTCTAGAGAGAATATGATGAACTAGGGCAAATTCTGTCTCCGGTTATAATTTGCATGCACAATGACTTTTCATCAAGTTGCATCACCTTTGACGGCCCTTAAAATAATCCTTATATATGTTTAGGGTAGTGTAAAAAGAAACTCTACACAAATACACATGGATATGCATGAAATCAGATCTAGAAATTTGAATTTTGTAATTCTCGATAGATACAGCTTTTATCGAGCTACTGTCGAGCATCAGCATTAAACTTTGATAGATATTATCTGTCGAGCTATATGTCGAGATTTAATGAGCAGCACTTCTTCACTTGTTTCTTGGACAGATTTGCATGGCTTCAATACTAAACTTGAACTCTTGTTCCTTGAAGTACTAAACCTATTCTAGATCTACCTAATTACAAGTAAAGTGCGTTTTGTCAAAGGATTGGCCAATTTACATAACATATGTCTCTAACAAGTTCCACATATGTCCTAACAATCTACTCGTTTGGCAATCCGTGACAAAACCACAACAAACAAATGAATTATGAGAGAAGTCTTAAATCACTAAACTCATAACCACTTGTTGAATACAATAAAATCTAACCCTAAAACAAACTATTGAAAAACTTTGCAAGAAGAGAGTTTATGGCATGGTAGATTTTCATAACCTGTCTTTTTGAAACACTTTAAACAAAACTCATTAAGGCATCTTAGTGTGAAACAGAAATAAAGGATTGCATACATAAAGAAACATGTGTATAAAGATAGAAAAGAAACAACACATGGAGAGATAAGTGAAAAAAAACATACATCAACATATATAAATGAAAATAAATACAATGTATGTCATAAATAAATGGTCACAAGACCGGTGTACAAGAGGATAATGTAACTAAAGATAAAGAAAAAGAAAAGTACATAAAATCCTCACTACATCCCTCAAAATATAAACACTCCCCCTAACAAAAATGTCCTATGCTAACTCTCCAAAAAAAAAAGACTACTCTCATCATCCAAAACTACTCTCCCTTTTTATCATGAATGACAAATGGTAAGTCACTGAGAGGTCATCATCTCCTCATCACTAGAAGAGTTAGCATCCTCATCCTCATCATCATCAGCACCATCATCGCCGTCCTCATTTGCTGAAGCATCCGGAGAAGGAGAGGGAGAAGCAGCGAAGCCACCAAGGTGAGCTTGTCATCGTACAATACGACTGGCACGGGTGTTCACCTGACACAACTCATCACTGAAAGTGTTAAGGCGAGCATCCATACACTGAACCTGTGCCATGATGGCCTCAAGAGTCACACCACCATCCGAGGAAGAAGGACCAGAGGTGAAAGGAACAACAGGAACTGCAGAATCAATCGTCTCCATCCGTGGCCGCTTCGGTCGAAGCTGGGCCTCGCTCCGCCGAACAGAAGCTGCGTTGATGGCACCCATGACAATGTAGTAGGGAGAATCAGGAATAGGGACGAAAAAATGGCAAAGGATCCACATGATAGCCGAAGGAAAAAAGAGCTTATCACGGGTCGCCGTATCCTTATAGACATCTATGATAGAGATAATGAAATGAGAAGGAAAGTCTATGGAAAGATCCTCTAAGAGGGATAACAAAAATTGAGCACGAGGCTCTTTGATGGAGTTATAGTGAGACAGTGGAGTAAGAACAAATGTCATCAGCATTTTAAGGAATCTCGGACCTTTTGCAAAGCCCAAGCATGGGGTGTTTTGACGCACACCCCATATGGAGGGTGTCTTACAAAAGTGAGACAAAAGCTCATCTTTGGACACAGTCCTCAAACGCTGATAAGCGGGGTAGTTAGGATATGCTACCCGCGGGATGTGTAGTATCTCAAATACAAGATTCGGAGTGACTACAATACGTGTACCTCGGAGTACTGTAGCAAATTGAGGTATAGAGGTATCAATACCATGCATATTGGAGTAAAACTTCTGTATGAACAAGATGGGACACCTCAAGGGTATCTCACAAAGAGATTCCCATCCCCGAGTATGAATGACATCGGGTAGAGGAGTGTCGACGAAGTCCGACAGAATCACATGGCGCTTCGGATGAACGCCACGTTTAGAAAATTTCTCAAAGAAGTCCTGATGGGCCTTCTCATCATGGAACCGAACGTGAAGAAGGGGAACGGGAAGATCAGAAGACGAGGAAGACCCAGAACGAAAAGGGTTCCGAGTTGGATTAGATTTGCGCTTGGGTGCCATGCGTAGTCTATCCGAGAGAAAGGGAGAGAGAAAGAAACAGAACACAATCACAACAGAGCAAATAGAAAGAAAAGAAAATGGTACGAATGCATGAAATATGCATGAATATGTGACATGATAAAAATAATTGCATCATGGGTTGAAACCCAATCCAAACCTAATAGCACACAATTTTCAACAATCAAGCACACATCGAAATGCATGAAACATTGTGAAAAATCTAATGGAATGCAATGCATGATTATATAGCATCAATTAAACAACACCCAACCCAAAAATTTCACAAAAACCTCAAAAACCCCAAAACCTAGGTCTAAAATGCATGAATGCATAAAGAATGAAGGATTTAGGACACTTATCGAAGGATTTAGGACACTTACCAAGTGATTTGATCTAGGTCTAGGCTGAAAATCACGTGGGTAGAGGGATTTGAGTGAGAAGAGAATGTTTGGAGGGAGAGAAAAGAATTTCTGTCCAGAGAGAGGTGAGAAAAAAGAATTTGATTTTGCGCTGAGTATATATATAGAAATCGCATCTCGATGGATCGAGGAGCTATCGGAATCTATCGAGCACTAAATCTCAGCAGATATGAATTTGTCGAGGTGCTGTCGAGAATCTGTGGACAGAAAAAGTACCTCAATGGATTGAGCTTCTGTCGAGAATCTATCATCTAGATAAAAAGTTTCTCAATGGATCGAGAAGCTTTCGAGGAGCTATCAAGACAAATTCCAAAAAGCTCGATGGATCAAAAATGCGCTAACTTCTGTTGAGAAAAGAAGTCCAAGGGACTCGATAGATAAGAATCTACGGAGGATCTATCGAGAAGCTGTCGAGCTTAAAGAAAATGAGTTTTTCAAAGAGAGAAAAAAAAAAAAAACACATAGAGATGAATGCAACAAGCAAGCTACTCAAATATAGATCCAATCAACATATTAATCTCTCAAAAATATCTCTCAACAAGAAAATGCAAAGCATTCAAAAAAAAAAAAAAAAACCAAACACACACACACACACACAAAACAAGTTTAACCAATTTTATATTTCAAAAACAAGTTATGACAGTTTAGTGAGCATATATTAACACATGTATTCCTTGTAATGGCCAAATCACATTGTACCTGCACATGTATCAAAAGTAGTAAAGAATTTGCGTGTTGTGTGTGAAAACATAGCAAGAGTGCATAAGTGTCTCATATTTTGATGATTTAAGATATGAGAAAATCGCATACACTCACACACAATCATAACTGCTTGATGGGAACTATCACCTTTGATGTACATCCTATAACTCCCACAACTCCTAGAAACACACTTGCAACCATATTTAAAAGTATTTTGATTCTTTTTGCTTTTGATTTTCTTTGCATATTCTTTTTCTTTTTGAGCATATCATGCATGGGCATATAAGGGAGATAGAAGAAATACCTAATTATGTAAGCTTAAACATCACAATTTTGCTATGCCGAAGCATTCAGATGTTATATATGATTGGTGGGCTTTAGTGGTGAGATGGTTATTTATGCCTTTCTCTTAGGATTTTTTAGTCATTCCCGTCAAAAAGAGTAATATGAGTGTTAAGTATAAAAGATTACTAAATCGTACTCATCACAAACACGAGCCACAAAGCTCACTTGCTTAGTTGTGCATTAAGATGCTCATCTAAGCTACAAATGATACAAAATTTAGAAAACTTTGTTTCAATGGCCATCCAAGGTACACAAGTACCAATGTACACAAACACACACTGTTTTTGTATTTTTTTTTATTTTTCATTTTTTTTAATATTTATGAAAAAAAAATAAAGAAAAATTGAAAACAAACAAACAAAAACATGTTAAACAAAGCAAAGCATAAAACTAGATGCAAATGCATGAGGAAAGAGGAGAAAGAGGAGAGATCACTCCATGGAGATTACACCAATGTTTTGGCGTAGGAATTCAAAACGTTTGCTATTAAGAGGCTTAGTGAACAAATCCGCCTTCTGATCATCAGTATGGATGAACTCAAGAGTGAGTGTGCCATCTTCAATAAGCTCCTGAATGAAGTGATGTTGAATCTCTATATGTTTTGTTCGAGAATGTTGCATAGGATTTTTAGAGATGTTAATGGCATTGGTATTGTCACAATAAATGGTAAGATTTTCTTGACGAATACCATAATCAAGAAGGAGTTTTTGCATCCACAAAAGTTGGGTGTAACAGCTACCGACAGCAATGTATTTAGCCTCAACAGTGGATAATGAGATGAAATTCTGCTTCTTACTCATCCAAGAGACAAGATTATTACCCACATAAAAAAAAAAAAAAAAAAAAAAAAAAAAAAAAAAACCCTAATGGGCTTTTTCTATCATCAGCATTCCCTGCCTAGTTTACATTAGAATACCCAACTAAGACATCATTTGTGTTCTTGCTGTACCACACTCCGAAATCGGCAGTGGTTTTGACATATTTTATGATTCTTTTTAAAGAAATCATATGAGACTCTTTGGGGTTTGCTTGATATCTAGCACACACTCCCACACCGTAACTAATGTTAGGTCGACTAGCTGTAAGGTAAAGGAGACTACCTATCATGCTTCTATATAACGATGAATCAACACTTTTTCCTAACAAATCAACAGTGAGTTTAACATTTGGGCTCATGGGAGTTCTAACAGGACTAGTAGATTCCAAACCAAACTTTTTCACAAGATTCTTAGCATATTTAGATTGAGATATGAATATACCTGACTCTTGCTGATGAATCTGCAATCCAAGGATATTACTCAACTCTTCAATCATGCTCATTTCGAACTCAGCCTGCATAAGCTTCGAAAAGTCATGAGCAAGTTCATCCTTTGTAGACTTGAAGATGATATCATCAACATAGACTTGAGCTACTATCAACTTGCCATTCTCCTTTTTGATGAAAAGAGTTTGATCAGCTTGTCCTCTTGTAAAACCATGTGAGACCAAGTATTATGCAAGCCGGTCATACCAAGCTCTGGGTGCTTGCTTTAGTCCATAGAGAGCCTTCTTGAGGTACAACACATGATCTGGAAAGTGTGGATCAATGAATCCTTTAGGTTGAGCAACATAAACATCTTCTTTAAGAAACCCGTTCAAGAAAGCAGTCTTCACATCCATTTGGTAAAGCTTGAACTTTAAGTGACAAGCCAGGGCATGCGAGCTACAGGAGCAAATGTTTCATCAAAATCTACTCCTTCCACTTGAGAGTATCCTTGGACCACCAAACGAGTCTTGTTGCAGATCACATTTCCCTCCTCATTAGTTTTATTGCGGAATATCCACTTTGTGCCAATGATGTGCTCTCCTTTTAGTCTAGGTACTAAGGTCTAGACATCATTCCTTTGAAACTTGAGTAGTTCATCATGCATAGCCTCAACTTAGCTTTCATCCTGGAAAGCATCCTCAACCTTGGTGGGTTCAACCTATGACAAATAGCAAGAATAAGACACAAAGTTAGCAACACATTTATCAACTGTACGCTTTTTTAGTGTAAGTTCTTTCATATTTCCCACAATAACTTCAGGAGGGTGATTCAGCTTAATCCTTGAGGCAGGTCCTTTCTCTTCATGAGATTCAGATTCAGGTGAGGTAGGAATGTCTGCTGAGACTTCTACAACACTTGGAGTACTTGGAGAAATGAGCTTTTGATCAACTATTTCTTGAACACCCTTAGGTTCTGAAGGAAGAATTGCCTTAGGTGTTTCCTCACTACTTTTCTTAGAACCAGAATCTGAAGCTTCATCAATGACAACATTGACAGTTTCCATCACCTTCTTGGTTCTTTTGTTGTACACCCGATAAGATTTGCTTGTGGAGGAGTATCCCAAAAATATTCCTTCATCACTTTGGGAGTCAAACTTTCCCACATTTTCTTTATCCTTAAGGATAAAACAAGTACTTCCAAAGATTTTGAAATACTTCACATTTGGCTTTCTTCCCTTCCACAATTCATAGGGAGTTTTCTTTGTACCGGGTCTGAAATACACCCTGTTAACCATATGACATGCGGTGTTGACTGCTTCTCCCCATAAATTTTTGCCTACATCTTTATTGTGTAACATGGCTCTAGCCATCTCTTGAATGACTATGTTCTTTCTTTCTACTACACTATTTTGCTGAGGAGTAATAGCAACAGAGAATTCTTGAGATATACCAGATCTAGTGCAAAATGATTCCATATATGAGTTCTCGAATTCTTTACCATGATCATTGTGAATTTGATCAATCTTCGTGTTCTTCTCATTTTACAATCTTGTACACAAAGCTTCAATGTGCTCAGGAGCATCTGACTTGAATCTTAGAAGAATGACCCAAGTGTACCTGGTGAAATCATCTACTACAACCATGATGTTTCTCTTTCCTCCAAGAGATTCGGTTCTAGTTGGACCCATGAGATCCAAATATATTAGCTCCAAAGGTCTAGATGTAGCTGATGTCTGAGTGCCTGGATGTTTTTCTTTCGTCTATTTCCCAAGCTGACACAATCCACACACAGTATTGCTAACCCTACTGAGCTTTGGTATCCCTAACACTAATTCATGCTTAGATACAATTGACAGATGTTTGTAGCTAGCATGTCCCATCCTTTGATGCTATAAGTCTTCATTTGGCAACCGAATACTGTTGCACACAATATCAACATCAAGTACCAATCCTTAGCAATTATCCGAAGTATGGATTCCGCTTATGAGTTTCTTCCCAGATTCATTCAACACAAGGCATTTCCCTTTTGAGAACAACACCATGAAGTCTTGATCACTTTTCTGACTTATGCTCAACAAGTTCACTCTCAAACCTTCTACATACAACACATTTACAATGTCTGGTAGTTCGGGTAGAGAGATAGTTCCCTTTCCTGTTATCTGTGATTTTCTCCCATCACCAAAAGTGACATTTCCACCTTTCTTAGACTCGAAAACCTTAAAGAGAGAGCGGTCTCCAGTCATGTGTCGTGAGCATCCACTGTCAAGGTACCACAAAGAAGGGAACAATTCATATTGGTTGATGCCATAGGTTATAGCGGAATCCAGTAAGCTAAAGAAGAAATAGGTTCGGCGTAACCTCATTGGAGTAGGAGCTTAGAGGGCTTAGGTACACTGGGTAGATTAGACTTGGAGGGTCTTCTGCTGTTCATGTATCCCAACTTGATTCTTTAGTGGATTATTGACCGCTTGGAGGGCGGCGGAGAGGTTTTACGCCGAGGGCTTCGGTTTCCTCTTCGATAACACATCGCTGTGTTGTCCTTGTGTTTGCATCTCTCTTCCTTAATCTTTGCCATTTAATTTTTGTTGTGGATGTGATTTTATCTGGTTTAGATTGTTTATCAATTCTGTGTTAAGCTTATATTCATAATCCGCACATTAATTGTTTGTTGATAAGCTTGAATTGGTAATTTGTAAATTGGGGATCCAAACGTTCATAGGTGTTTTATACACATTTTGAACATTCAAATGTCTCTTTAGATTGCTAACAAGATTCTGTCTACCAATGCTAATTGATAAATAAAATAATATACAAGATTCATTTCTAAGGGAGGTTCGAAGAAAACTGTTAAGTGAACCGGAAGGTCTTTTTTTTACCAGAACTGCAGGAGTATTGTGTTCAAAGATCTAATATTATTGGATGCTCTAATTTTTTTAATACAAGATCCAGTTGTCACTACAAAACATGCGGGTCTTAGGCCGCGTTTTTTTAGGCCGCGTTTGAAAAAACGCGGCCATAGACGGACTAAAGCCGCGTTTTTTAAAAACGTGGCTTAAAGAAAACAATAGAAGCCGCGTTTTAAACATGCGGCCATAGAACGCATCTAAAGCCGCGTTTTCTTGAGCTATAGCCGCATTTTTGGGGGTGGAGCTATGGCCGCGTTTAAAACACGCGGCTATAGGACCTTCCTATTTCATTTTTTTATTTTATTTATCTTGACTATGGCCGCGTTTATAAAATGCGGCTCTAGCTTTCCTAAAGCCGCGTTTTATAGACGCGGCTTTAATTTCGTCTGAAGCCGTGTGTTTAAAACACGGCTTTAAATTTGGTCTGAAGCCGCGTGTTTAAAATGCGGCTTTAAATTTGGGATGGGGCCGCATTTCTTAAATGCGGCTTCAGATTTTGCCTATAGTCGCAGGTTAAAAACGCGGCTTTAGGTTAGCCTTTCAAAGCCTGATCTCACCCCTCTGCCATTTCACACTCATTCTCTCTTTATCAAAGACAGAACTCTCTTAGACTCTCACCTATCTCTCATCCTTCTCTTCAAGCTCTCACCTCCGATTCATCCATCATCCTCACCGATTCATCATCGTCCTCACCGTTGCCACCGAAGCTCACGCTCCATCACACCGAAGCTGACGCACCATCGCCGACCCGATTCATCATCCTCCTCACCCATCTTTGAAGCCCAACTCTGTTCATCCATCATCCTCACCCATCTGTTCAATCAGCCATCGCCAACCCACGTAGGCCACGCCCCATCGCCGATCTTTCTCCACTCTTCTACGGGTACTTTCTCTCAGCTTTTCCCTTTTTCTCAATTTGCATTTGGGTCTTTGTGTGTGTTTGTTTATGTTGTTTCTGAGTGAAGTTATAGAATTTTCCTACTTGGTTAGAATTATAACAAAAGAAAAGACGAGTTTATGGTGCTTTTGAGTTTCTATGGAATTTGCATTGCTTTTGAGTTTGTGGTGCTCTTGATGAGTTTGTTTCCTAGAGAAGTTCGAGTGTTCTTAGGTGATTAGAATGATAAAAGAGAAAAGAAAATAGTTTGCTAAGTTGGTGAAGGACATGATACAAGTACAACCCCATAGTTTGTTGTTAATGAAATATGGCTTTAGGGTGATATATGATACAAGTACCACAAGCAACTTGATCTGAGGCCAAGGTGAATTCTGACTAGCTTTAGTCACCATGCAAAGCCAAATTTCTTTGGCAAACTGGTCTATCACTAGCTGTGGTTCAAACTTTCTTTGGCAAACTTGTTGACAATCTAAAACAAACTAAGAACGAAGGATGCACTACCTTCATTAATGCTGTTTTGGTTACTTAGTCTGGGCAAGCCGTAATTTCTCATGTTGCGATGTTGGCCTGTGGAAATTTTTTTGTGTATAGTTTGGTTTTGTAAATGAAGTTTACTAATTCATTATAAAAATAAAAAATAAAAAGCTCAGTGATATATATATATATATATATATATATATATATGGAATTTGTATTGCTTTTGATGAGTTTGTTTCCAAGTGAAGTTATAGACTCTTCCTAGTTGGTTAGAATCATTAAAAAAGAAAAGATGAGTATGCTTAGTTGTTTAGGAAGAAACATGAACTGGGTATTCTATGGAATTTGCATTGCTTTTGAGTTTGTAGTGCCTTTGATGAGTTTGTTTCCTAGTGTTCTTAAGATCGGATTTGGTAGCGCTGAAAAGTTGTCTAACTTCACTAATCTTGTTTTTAAGAGCGTTTCTAGCTGCTGTATATTCTGATCGTAGCATTCAATTTTGGAAAAGTCAAGGTTTTTTTTATATGAAGTAACTTATATTCTTCTTAGTTCTCTACTTGGTTCGAAATAGCTGACTGTTGCCTTTATATTTTTGCAGTGCCATTATGGACATAAATTGTGTTCTACCTGTAAAATAAGGGTACAAAACCGATGCCCCACTTGTAGACAAGAACTTGGAGATGGGAAGGCACCCCTAGAAGCATCTGGGATAGCCATAGGAAGTTAGAGACAGTCATGTGCGTAATGTTTGCAGTTGAGGTATAACCATAATCATGTGTTAATGCTTGCCGCATCTTTTTTGTGTCAAATGGACCCTAAACTTCCTCCATTTTGTTGTTGTATTGAATTGCATATTCCTTAAAGATTGATAATTTTCCCATATTCCTTAAAGATTGATTGAAATTGTGACAGGTTTGAGAAAATTCCAGCTTGATATTCCTTTGAAATTCCGGCTTGTTATTTTGTTGCATGCAACAAGCCGAAATTTTGCAGGAATAACAAGCTGGAATTGTGTGGATGACAGGTTTTTTATAGTAGCATTTGTAAAACTTAGAGCATCCACAGCAGATGTGCCAAATGCGCCAAATGCCAAATATTTGGCACATTTGCCCCACCAAACACAAAAACAGAGCTTTATCAGATGTTCCAAATCTCAAAAATTACGCCACACGGCTACAATACCGTCTTAAATATGAGACGATACGGACAGAAATGGTATAAATTTTTATAGTTTTTTATTCTCTTTTCTCTCTCCTCTCTTTTCACTTTTTCTTTTCTCTTCTCTCTCACCGGTTCCCTCTCTCTTCTCCCTATACCGGTTATTATCTCTGTACTCGTCTCTCAGGATCTTCGACCAGTCCGGGATGTTCACCAGCAGCGACGATGGCGTAGCTCCGACGACGACAGTGCGCTCCGCCGGCGAGGGCTTGGAGGACAGCTTCTTGGATACATGCGAACTCGGAGTGGTTTGTTTGCGGAGCTCACCGGTTCCCTCTCTCTTACCTCTGTTCCTCTCAATCTCTCTCACCCTCTGAAGCCGCCACCGCCGATCTTGCCCAGCTGCCGTCAATATCGCTCAGCTATGCTTGATCTCGTCGATCTCACTCACAGTCTCACCTTCTCCAGTCACGGCCGATCTCACCCCGAGGCCGCCATCGATCTCACCCTCTTCCCTCTCCTCTCTGTCTGCCTTTCACTCTGCCTCTCTCTGGTTGTGGGTTTTTTTTTTTTTTTTTTTTTTTTTGGCTGCAATTTGGGTTGATTTGATATTGGTGAGTAATTGTGGTGGTTGGTTTGCAATAGAGGTGGGTTGTAGTGGTGGTGATGGTGGGTTCTGATATGATGGGTGAGCTGTGGGTGATGGTGGGTTGTGGGGGTGGTATGGATTTTGTGTTTGTTTTTTAAATTGTAGGCGGCAGGTGGTGGTGGGCTGTGGGGGTGGTGGCTGTCGGTGTTGTTGCGACAGTGGATATTGGTGGCTGGTGGTTGTGTCGTTGATATTGTTGCTGTTGTTAATGATAATGGGGAGGAGATAATATATTATTTTAATGTGTAGTAAATATTATTTTAATAAATAGAATTGAATTATAAAACATCTGATAAATGAAATATTGTAAAATGATATGGTAAAATAATAAAGTAGGCTTTTGATGTGTCAAAATAACATTTTTTTTTTTTTTGCAACATCTGCTACGGATGCTCTTATAGCAGCGTATGTAAATGCATTTGCCATCTAACCTAGAAAGAAAAAAGAAAAAAGAAAAAAAAAACAAAACTATAGTCGCATTTTTAAAATGCGGCTATAAACAAATTCAAAAAATATTCAGGGGGTTATAGCCGCTTTTAAAAACACGGCTAAAATATGTCTTCAAAGATGTCAACAAGTGACCTATAGCCACGTTTTTAAACGCGGCTATAGATGGCCCCTATAGCCACATTTAGAAAACGCGGCTATAGATGGCCCCTATAGCCAAATCGTCCTATAGCCACGTTTTTCTGAGCTATAGCCGCGTTTTAAAAACGCGGCTGTAGAAGGTTTTTTTTTTTTTTTTTTTTTTTTTTTTTTTTTTTTTTTTTTGTAGTGTGTATTAGTTTGAGCTTCTTGCTAAATTTGGGTGTTTTCTGGTTTTTGCTAAAAAGAAGAAAACAAAAAGGTGAAATTAATACTTCATCCCCCCTTGATTAATTTATAATAAATTTATCGAGCTTCATTGTATTTTCAAAAATTACTTAGAACTCCGCTATGTTCCATACTTACATACACTTCTGTTTAATTAGTTTGTCACTGATAGGAACAAAATATGTTTATGACATTGTTAAAATAATATGAAAACGAAATTCCTTAAATACTTTTAGTTTTGTTACTGTAAAGTTTATTTAAACTTTTTATTTGAATTAAAACTCTCAAACCTGTTTTTTTTTTTTTTTTCTTCTCTATATGAAGCATAATACTTATTTTTTCCAAAAAATGCACGGACAAGACTGTCAATTAATATTTTTTTGTAGATAGAATTCTCCACAAAGTGTAATTTAAAAAATTGTAAATTACACCAACTTCTCTTAAGATTATATGACACTTTCCCAGAAGATTCGTATAAATGCAACAGATAATAACCCAAAGACGCTACTAAATTCTCTCAACTGATTCCAATGTCTGTTGGCGGTGTTATGTCATACAATACATAAAAGCATTTAGGAGTTTTTAACCTCTCCATACTGTGTTTGTGATTACAGAGATGGAATCAATATATATGATGACTACTAGAAGCATTAGAAGATGCTTCATTATTGGCCATTTGAGGTACTGTTTCTCAATACAGGATTACTCAATAATGGTATATCTGCGATTTCATCATGAAGATGAACATGAGCTATCAAAGCAAGTGGTCCTTCGCCTTTTGCTTGGGAGTGTTCTTGGTGAGTATTCTGGTAAGGCAGAAGCAGCAGCAGCTTTCTCCAGTACGGAATTCAGGGCCTCATGAACACTATTTGCAATACCTTGGCTGTCAATATTTTCACCTTGGTAGCAAGTGTAAACAAACGCATTCTTCACTCTGCTTCCCAAGGTTGATATTTCCGACTTCACCAACTCAATTTGAAGATTATCAATAGCTTGTCTTAGATCAGAGAGAAGCTGGGGTCGGTAATCACAGCAGAGAGATGCTCTGTAAGACACTGCACCATCTTCTGCTCCATCATCACATTGTTCAACTTTTACTTCATCATCATCCATTGGAATGAGAAAGCCTTGGCTTTCTTCACATGCAGTCTTCTTCAATTCATTCACTCGGCTGATTACTTCGGCAAGCAATGTAGCTTTGTCCATCTAGAGGAAGAAATATATCAATTCAAAGTGACTATCTACTTGTATAAAAAAGAAAACGAACATTTATAAGAGAACAAAGTTACATTAATTTGTGGTCAATAGCCTGCTAATTGTATATACTTGTTGGACCCAACTACTACAATATGCAGCTAAATTTGTTGATATACTGCTAAAGCAACTTGGCAGTACCTTCAACACATATCTTCTCTAACAATGTTATCAGCAATTTATCAAGAAACTGTTATCTACAAAATTAATAAACTCTTAATGAAATTAATGTATACCTATTAATCAGTACACTTAAGTTGACTGCAATTCGGAGAAATATATAAATCTGTTACTTTGTCGAGTAACGTGTTAAGATGAAACCTTTGACTTGGTCAATTTCAGCAAGCCCCGTGATAATCACTTAAGCAAAGAAAAAAAAAACTTACAGGCTTTACTAAAGAAAGTTTATTTGGCTATCAAACAAAAAAAAAAGATTAGTAACAATCTAGTAAGTTATAAAAAATGTGATAGTTGTTTCTTCACGCAGTAGTTAGTGGCTTGCTTACGTTCCTATAAATGATAAAATATCATAATATAAATTAAGCAACACATACCTAAGCCTTATAGTAATACTCTAAGACTAGAGGCACCCGCAACCCAACAGCTGGCACTGTCCCCACCATTCATTCATGCTCATCCTCGAGTCACTATCCAATAATATATATATATATATATCACTATCAAAATATATATATATATATATATATATATATATATATATATATAGAGGTGTGTGCGTGACGTACTTGCTGACTATGTGGTATGAAGAGAGAAAATAAATCTCAAGTAATTCTTATAAATCATCGGTTGCTTGGATATACTTACGGTTAAAACCCATAAGATTATTGATAAATTTTCACTTGTCCCAAAAGCCTAAATTACAGACTAACACATAAAAAAATTTCACTTGTCTGGACTGTTTAAGTGGTTAAAAAACAGTGAATTTAATTACTTCATTATTATTTTAACAATTATTATATATATAAAAAAAAAAAAAAAAAAAAAGAAGCAAAGAACTAGCATGAAACAGTGCTCAACAGTCTAAGTGACCCAACCAAAAGGCAAATAATTATCACAATGGTTTCGGCACCAAATAGTAAAACATTCCATTTCTTCTGTTGCACATGATGTGCATAGACAAGAACATTATTAATTGACCACTTGCATTGGGAAAAATTCTTCAATAATTCAAGACCAAATCACACCTATATGATAGACAAGCCTGCACGATAGCCACACTCACTTATCCAGAACTATGAACACTGTACAGATTACGTATATGGAAAGGAAACTGAGGCAACTGAAGTGCATTTATTTAGTAATCTATTAGTGACTTACAGGTTCAGGTTGGGACTGTAAAAAAATGTTGAATTGTCAAGAAGTATAGTATACTTTAACTGCTACGATTAATGTCCTAGTTTTAAGTTTTGATGTCATGAATGTTATATTATATAAAGATGATGAATCAAGAAGTTGACTTAACAACTCCTAGATCTAGAGTTGACAATCCAAAAGCAACAATGATTGGATGAGAAATAAACTAATTTCAATAATGGACATCATCTCGGCGGAATATACGCTTGTTGCATAATAGTATAACTTTGGATCTCCAATTTTATTTCCAGTAAACAAAAACCAAAAATATTATAACACGTAAGAGACCCAATATAATATTGAAAGCCTTAAGCCCGGTTTGGATAGAGCGTTTTCACGTCTGCCACGTTTTTTTTTTTTTTTTTTAAGCTGTAGATGTTGACTTTTTTTGTGGACAGTGCACGGGACCCATAAACTTCATTTTTTAACAACTTTTTCATTAAAAATAGATTTCACGACACTATTTACATATTTAAAAATTATTTTACTACAGTGTTTTCAGTTTTCAACAAAATAAGTTTGGTTAGTTGTATCCAAACGACCCTTAGGCTCCTTGAGACATCATGTTTAGCGGGTTCTCGAAAAATCATAGACGGAATCTGTCTGAATTTATTAGAAAAATGTACATCATGCCAGTAAAATACACAGAAGCTAAAAATCTAGACTCTCCATAGCTCCAACTGACAATCTGCTTGCTAATTCAAATTTACATTTGTTATATGAAGAAAAGTATGTTTAGTCTGTTGAATATCCATAACCAGTCCAAAAACTTAACTTGGTTTTTATTGTTGTCGTTAAAGGAAAGCATTGGAAAATAAACATAAAATGCTATTTACTATCATTTTGGCCTAACAATTTTCCACAAAATAATTTTAAACTTAGTTGCTTCTGAAATGGAAAGGGAATTGAAATATATAAAAGGTTAGAGTTTATCTTTCATTTCTTGAATCAACAGCTGTGGTATCTTATGGACCTAACATAGGTCACACCCTTTACGACATAAGATTGAAAGTTCTTTTCTTTCTATGGAAAGAGGGCAAAAAGAAAAAAAGAAAAGAAAAAAAAAGTATAGCAATTCCAAGAGGCTCAGTTGGTGAAAATCTTGTTTCCTCGCTCACGTTTGAATAATGAAATATGAAACACTCAGCATGACCATCTTTCGTTTTTCCTATCTGTTCTCAGCCACAATATGGGGTATGCATATCTAATTAACACTTTAAAACATAAGATACCTAATCCTCATGATTCATCTATCAAATTAAACTCCCTAATTTTGGTGAATACTAGAGAGCTCATTAAGTTCAGCAAGATAATCTGAAGAATTTCATTTATTTTTACTCAATCTTGGTAATTTTTGAAGCTCAACCATTTATATGAATATGCAAATCAATTACCTAACAATCACATAAAATAGAGAGACAAAACAAACTGACAAGTGTCTAGCTAGTACTACTACGATCTCTGATTATGAGCAACACGATTAATATATATGCTTTAGTTCTGTTATTGATTATGAGGAACCAACAAACAAAAATTAAATTTACCTTATCAGTGCAAGGCACAAGGCTGCGAAGAGTAGTAAGATGAGCATTGATTCTCTCTCTCCTCCTCCTCTCTGCCTCACTGTGACTCTTCAAAGCCGCCAAAGCCTTGGCCTCCGACACCCCTTTCTTCCCAACTCTTGCCGGAGCTTTCACAAGCTCTCCTTTCTCGCTATCCAAAACCAAAGAGTGAGACAGCGCAGACCCGCCTCGTAAAACCCCATTAAACCCTCCTAGACTATTCGAGGACGGATCGAACAGCCTCTGAAACTCAGGACCGAATGAAGGATTTTGGTTATTATAACCATATGAAGAATTTTTCGAGTTATAAGAGTAGGAACCCATTTATATGCCAAAGTTCTTTTTTTGATAGAAAGTATATGTAGAGAGCTTTAAGCTTATTGGACAAGCTTTGTCGCTGATCAGTGTGCTAGTTGTGTTAGTGGTGGTTGTTGTTGTTGTCGTATTCGTTGTTGTTGTTGTGGGTTTGGTCATACCTTCCATTAAAGCTAGAGGACAAGGCTGGGGGCTTGTGAGGTTGAAGATCAATGAGAAAACATTTTTACATATTTTTTCATTCTTTCGCTTCTATATGGGGTTGAACTCGAGCATTTCGAGGTGAGAAGAAGGCAGGGTTTTTGGGAACTGAGAGCAAGGAGAGAGAGAGAGAGAGTTTTGAAGTATGTTCAAGAACAAGAGAGGGTTTGACAAAGTTTGGAAAAGAAAACCAGACGGAAAGAAATGAGCAACAGTGATTTGAGAGATGAAGGAGACACAAAGTTTACTCTTACATTTTATGACCATATTAATAGAACTACCTCTCCTTGTGTGTATTTGTTTCTAAAAAAAAAAAAAAAAAAATTCTCAACTTATGATTTTCAATATTTTACTATGTTAAGTAGCTGTTACTGTTAGTGGATTAATACATAGCCAATGATCTTTTAAGTCTTTTTTTATATATAGATAGTCAAATGATAATTTTTGGTGTACTCAACGAAACGTTCAGGATTTTTTTTTTTTTTTTAATGAAGAGACGTTCAGGATTTGGCAACCACAGGTTTGCCTTACCTCGTACTTTTTTAATTGAAAGATTCCTTTTTATTTTAAATATATCCTATTAAATGGTACTAAGATTTAATTTTCATATTTTATTTAGTTTTTTTAAAAAAAAAAAAAAAAAAAAACACATTTTATTTAGTTAATGGGTGATATAGTACTTTCTCATTAAAATAAAAGGTAAGTCATACCCGACAATCACCACTCTTCCATTTAAAATGTATAAAATAAAAAATAGATTAACATTGATAAAGAAAATATTAGTTGGTTATGTAGTCATATGTTTTTTGGCTGATTCTTCAATTTTTTAAGCCATGGATAATAACCCATATTTCCCTTATTTTTTTGTTTCTGTTATGTAGTTTTATATATATATATATATATATTTTTTTTTTTTGATTCTTTATTCTTTCTTTTGGCTTTTTAGAAGTTTTAACATCTAAATTTTGGGTTCATGTTTTGCAATATATGAAATTGTCTTGACAAATTTCAATTGCTATAGTCGTGCATTACTCTTTTGAGGTAACCTATTTTTCTCTTATATTTTTTCTATTATGCAGTCATATATTTTGCCTTACCGTTTGAATTAATGTGATTTAAGAATTATAAATTACTGTTATTTTTTTAAAATTATTTTACATATATATGACTCTTTTTGCATTTTTACTGTATTTTTTATATTTTTTTTTACGTTGCTAGGTCTTGAATCTTGATGAACAAGCTTAGGTTATGCGTTAACCTCATAAATTTGTTCTTTAAATTTTTATTATTTAAGAACCAAAAAGGGTGTTGATATGTTTCTTGTGGCATTTTTCTCAATTACATTACCTGAAGGCAAGAGCCCCTTTCTCTCGCCAAGAATAAAAGTTGGAATCATAAGTAGATGGGAGGCAAGAAGGTGGTAGCCGAGGCTATGCAAATAATAGGAGCATTTCAAGTGCTTCCTAAATTCGTCGTCTTCTATCTTGATTAAAACTCTATGGTCTTTCAACTGGTACTTCATTCTTCTTCTTTTTACATTCGTATACTCTGAAATCTATTCTTTCTTGTGCATTTATTTGTCTTCATTCTCTAACAAAGTCAATTTATTCATATGATACGCCTTTTTGTCGTTGTTCTCCTACGTGTTAAAATATTATAACTATTGCCTATAACACTAAATTAGCTTTTTCAATTCTCCAAAAAAAAAAAAAAAAAAATTCCAAAACCTATTGCTCTAGATTAATGACTCTTTTTTAGTGTCAATGCCATTTCCCAGTGTAATTAATTACTGTTTTCTATGTAAAAACTTCTATAGTTTTTATTTTCTTATTTTTGGGTTTTTTGGTTGCATTTTATATGCTAAGAAAAAACTCAGGATTTTGCAAACAAATTGAGTAATGGTAGGGATTATATTATATTAAAAAAATGATTGAGACCTTAATTTTCATTAAAGAAAGGATGCCATTGATAATAGACATGGCATGCCTAACATTATTGGTGTTAGTATTTTATTTCCCTCTTAAATTGTAACTTATTTTTTCAAGTGATCATAACTTTAGGCAAATTTAAAATTTAAAATTTTGTTGAACTAATCCGTGCATCGCACGGGTTAGCGACTTGTTAAAATAAAAGGTAAGTCATACCTGACAATCACCACTCTTCCATTTAAAATGTATAAAATAAAAAATAGATTAACATTGATAAAGAAAATATTAGTTGGTTTAAAAAAAAATTAAAATTAAAATTAGTCTATGAATCTAATAAGGAATAAGTTTTATATAGAGGTAATATCAATATAAAGAATGCGGTTTAGTTTGATCAGACTTAATAAAATATATATACATATCTGCACTTTAGTTGGGATTGGTTTATCATCTGACTGAATATATATTATAATGACTCAAAATATTATTATTCTTAGGCAACATTGAAATTTTCATAATATTAATATTAGTAATGTTACGAATATTCAAATTATTGAACGTCATTATTTATATATAAGAGGGGAAAAAAAGCAAATAAAAAAGGGAACTCTTTGGTAGCTAGGTTTTTTTTTTTTTTTTTAATGGCTTGAGTTGTGACTTGTAAAAGCACAAAGTTTTTCAAAGATGGAATACAAGTTTGATCCCTAAATCAAGACTAAATTGCTCTAATCGATGATGGGCACTGCGATTAAATTACTACTACCAGTCTACCATTTAAATCTTTTTAAATATTAAATTAGAACCTCTTATATTTCACGAAGGAAAATTATTGAACATAAATATAATTTCAAAGAAAAAAAATTTATTTCTATTTTAAAATATACTAATGCTTTTGTAAGGAAAAAGATACCAGAAAGGAAACCTCTTACCAGTAGTAATTGATAAGCATGCTTTTCAAAGGAGACCTCTTAGTGGTGGACCCTTATTAGAATTAATAAGAATTTGTCACATCAACAGTCTGTAAAAATGTTATAAAATAGTTTGTGGCTGTAGCATTACTCTTCCTCATATACAAAAATGTTATTGCACTTTTTTTTTTTCTTTTAAGGAAAAAATGTTATTGCACTTGAAAGTTGAAACAGTGTTTAAACAAATTTTTTTAATCAATTTTATTTGTGCTTAGGGCCGTAAATGAACCAAGCCAATCATAAACAACTTGAGCTCGGTTCGATGAAAAGCTTGTTCATATTTGTTTGTTTATAAATAAGCCAAACTTGAGCCTTAATTTTAGGCTTGTTTAATAAACAAGCCGAGCCCAAGCAAAAAAAATTGTTCATAAACAAGCTCGTGAGCTATTAGGCTTGATACAATACAATTCAAGTATAGACTCATTTATAAGTTTATATGTGTTAGCTAAAGATACTCATTACACATATTTTAATAATGATATGACCAACATGGGACCACTACCCATTACCTTAATATTTTTCTTCCCTCTAAACTGACCAATACTTTAGACTATAGTTACATTGAAAAATAAATTAATTAATTAAGCTAGCCACATATGATTTTTCCCTATCAATCATCTAAAGTAAAGTTATAAAACATATTAGTATTTTCTTATTCATAATAGTTACAAACAAGTATTTTTCTGGTTCTTCACCTTCTAACGTGAATGTAAAAATTGTATTTTGAATAATTGTTGAAACTGTAGATAAGGAATGATGAATGAATGAATTTAATTATTTAAAATTTTAATTTGAATAACGGCTAATCATAAATAGGACTAGATGCATAATAATTAAAGTCTACTATTTTTTTCTTCTTAATATTAGAGATTTAAGCATTTGATAATGTATTTTTTTCAAATCTCAAGCTCAAAAGCTTGACCTGAACTCGAGTTTAAGCTTGATATTAAACTTGAGCTTGGCTTAACTAATTAATTAAGCCAAGCTAAGCCAAACTCAAACTTTTTGGCTTTCCCACGAGCTCAAGCTCAAACACCATTCTTAGGCTTGTCACGAGCTCAAGCCAATCTTAAGCTTTTGACTTTTCTTAACAAGCCAATCTTGAACATGCACTACTCGATAAAGCTCGGCTCGTTTACAGCCTTACTTGTGAAGTCACAATAACATCGTTTTACTTTTTACCTAGAAATTACGAATTGTTATAGTTTAACAAATAAAATGACATAACAGAAGTTTTAAAACTGTAAGAGAGCTCATGACAAGGACAATAGGGATGCCCTCATCATAGCTAGTTTGACTGTTTTTGTAAAACGTACGTCTAAAAGATAAATTAGTAAGAAAACTCCACTTGTAACTTGTCAAAATCATTATATTTAGGGTCTGTTTGGATAGAACTTATTTTACTGAAACTGAAAACTGAAAACTGAAAACTGAAAACTGAAAACATTGTAGTAAAATAATTTTTAAATGTGTGAATAGTGTTGTGGGACCTATTTTTAATGAAAAAATTGATAAAAAATGAAATTTGTGGGTTCGTGAACAATGCACGGATGCACTGTTCATGGAAGACCGGTCAAAAGTTGCGATTACTGTTCATGTACCGTACATGAACAGTACCGCCTGTTGGGGAAAAGGCGTGAAAAAAAAAAAAAAAAAAAAAGGAAAACGCAGAAACTTAAAACGCAGTAAACGTGGATCCAAACTGTGCCTTAAGGACCTTTATCCAACTTCCTACATAAATAAAAAGATTAGGGGCCCTCAAATGAGTGTGTATTTATAAGGTTAGTAGCATTATTATATTATTTGACTACAAAAAAAATAATATTATATTGAAGGAATTCTAAAGAAACTCTTTGTAATGTTGTGATTATAAAGTTTTTTATCATTTACCTATATAATATATATAGATCCTAAAAAATATATAATATATATATATATATATTCATATTAAAAGAACTCTAAAATATTATTAGAATATTAAATATTAATTATTAGTACTCTAAAAAAAATATTATTCAAATTTTGAATAATCTTTTTGATGCAAAGGCCATGCTAATTTATTTTATCAGTATGATCACAATTATTTCTTTTATCATTGGACTTGGGGAAAAGGATTACTATTTTATTAAATACATCTTGTTTTCATTTGTTTTCCTTGGGCTGAAGCCTTGTTGCTTTTTTCTTTTTCTTTTTCTTTTTGGATGGAAAAGGACATAAATAATTTTTTTAATCTAATTTTAATTTTAATTTTAATTTTTTTGAAAATTTTTGTTTGGAGAGGGGGGTGGGGGTGTTAGAACAATTGAATTGAAGCCCTATCACATTATTTAACTCACAAAGTACTTAAAATAAAAACACTCGAATATTGGTTAGAAATTGATAATGTAAATGTAAAAGTTCATCTATAGATTTCTCTTTTAATATGTATAGAAAAACTAAAATTTTTATTAAGTTCTCAAAAAAAATTGTTAAGTCTAAGAACTACAATGGGTCAAATATGTTATTTTAACCCCAGAGTTAAAATGTTGTAGGTGTAACTGAGCCAAGTCAAGTCAAATATTAAAAGTTTTTGCTTAGTTATTAAATTTTGTTTTGAACACCAATTGAACTTAAGTTTATTTGTTTATGAATAGTTACTCAATCAAGTTTTTTTTTTCTTCCCTCTATCAATTTTTTCTCTTTTTCCAAAAATTTGAGTTTATATACAAACTTCTTCATTAAATTATTATTTTCTAATATATGTAAATATTATGACCTTTTATAATCCATTATTGATTATATAAAAAAATTATATTGTATAATTAAACTAGATCTACTAATTTTTATTTATGAACTTATAAAACTTAAATTCACCACTTTGTATTTGTAACAAATTAATTATAATTTTTTATAGGGAAGTAAAATATTTATATAGATAAGAAAGTGAAATTTAAAAATAAGTGTAAGGACACAATTTGAGTCCTTAGCCCAAGGGATAAATGAACTTAGGCTCAAAAAGCCCAATACAATGAATTTGTAGAGAGTGGGTTGGAAAATTGAGTTTTAATGAATCAGATAACAAATAAAGTGGATTCAGATGACAAAAAAATGAAGATAGACTGGTTTATTCTAAATAAAATCGTTCTCGGCACAGTCTGAGGAGATCAGTTCTTATATATTTCTCTCAAGTTAGATTACAAGTTCAATTCTTGATTGCTACAGTGTTTTTCTCTTAATTTCTCGATCTCATTCTCTTATTGCCTTCTTCCTATTTTATACTGTCTCTCTGCCTTCTTATCTGCCTTCCACGTGCAAATTAGAGTGTTGGTGCTGATCCCTGTCACATCAGCACCTTCCTGAAGTCTCTGGAGAGTAGTTGTAAGGCTGAAAGTTACTATTCAGATATCACTTCCTCATTAATGCGGTCAGAGAGTTAGCTGCAGAGCATTTAATGCGGTGGTAGCAGCTTTCCCTTGAGATATTTCATGGCTTTCCTCTGTTCTGTTCCTTCCTGATACTTATCCTCATCCATGGAATCCAAAACGTTACTCTTGATGGCAGACCACACCCTCTGACCTCAGCTTTGCTCAGCCGAGAAGGGATTTTTCCTCAAACCACCCTTCTAGATGGCTTTAATCAGATTTCACTTCTTCACTTGCTAACACGGATTCTTATGAAAGTGTTTACCCGTCCTCCGATTGTTTAACGTCCTCGAATTGGGACCCTGACCCAATATATACATAGATATAGGCTCCTGGGCCTATCACCCCTACAATAAGTATTAACATCTTACAATCTTATATACTAATACAAGTTTATATATATATATATATATATATATATATATATATATATATATTCAGGGATATATTATTTTGAGTTTGATTTTTTGTTAAATACTATAAGTGATCAAAATTAAATAATATTTTTCTTTAATCAAGTCAGAGTTGTTAATAAATAACTTGATTAATTTACAACTTCATAGAATAATTTTTTATTTTAGGTTAAATTGTACCTATATTACATAATTTTTTTAATCATTTCAAAAAATAACAATAGAAATAAACCAATTAAACTATATAGATTCTTATATGGTTTGAATAAAAATAAAAATATTATAGTAAGTTTCATTTTTCAATAACTTGGTCCCCCCATGGTTTATACTACAGAATAAACCTCCCACTCACATGAATGGCGTTTAAACTTTATTTCAATGTCCTCGTAACCAGGAAATATACCATTCAGCCTAAAGGTCGTTGATATTATATATATTTTTTATAAAGTATAAAACAATATTATATTATTTTTATTATTAAAGTAAAGGAGGGAATTTGCTAGAGCACATTGTATTAGCTTTGGCGTGGAACCTTGTCATATTTTCTACTCTATGAGTATTATTACTATTATTATCATCTTCGAAGGCTACTATATATATTACACTTTTCTCCCTTCACTTCCACAGCTAGCTTCACTGCAACCATGATAACTACCAACTATCTTAGGTCCTTACTCTGTTGCTGAAGTTTTTGTTTTCTTTCTTTGCTAGAGTATTGAATTTTCAATTGTAAATTACGTTTTGAATTCTTCTATTCAAAAGAGACCAAAAGAAAAAAAAAAACAGTATTCTGAACAGACTGAACATATTGAAAATTATGAAAATTCAGCTTATTTCCCACTCTTGAGATTTGATCATTTTACTTTATTCAAAAATTTATTTTACTTGCTTTTAGAGTTTACTTTTTTTTCCTTTCCTTCATATGCACAATATTATTGAACATTAGCATGTATGATTAATTATCACATGATTTTATATATAATGGTTTGAAGAAAAAAAATCAGTTTACACTCAACAAATGAAACAGCCACCTAAAATCTTGTAACTTAATAGGTTGATACTTCCAAATGATTTCAATCGAGCCATCGATGATTCAAATTTTTCCACCTCATGAACTATCAAATAAAAATAATAATAATAACCTAACTTAGTTACATTTATATATCTAAATATCGCAAGAAGATCTGCAACTTTCATCTAATGTGGCAAGCAGCAATCGGTTATTTGGCATTTGGCAAAGGCACTTTAGCAGTAATTGCGCAGTTTCCATGTACTAAATGCCTATTAGCTACTTTATCATCATCTAAGCATGCTCAAATGGCTGTCACATCTAGTAAAATTAACTTAATATATAGATTAACCTACAATCACTACAAAAATAAAAATAAAAAATTTATAAAGGAAAATAAAAACCTATTTGATCAGCATTCGTTCTAATTAAAGCAAGGAGGACTTATATGTCTAGCTGGAGACAATCCACAAAATCAGGACTATAAATTAAAGATGATTAATATGAAACTTAATCTATCACTTTTGGCTTTTTGTTGGCAACAATATTTGTTTGAATGTTGAAAAGATCATCTTTAGGACAAGAGACCAAAAAATATAAAATAAAAAAGTTAGAACAAAGGAGCTGACTCATCACCTTAAGTAGACCAATCATTTCATCCCTGAACAACCCCCCATAGACGTCAAGATTCCAACTATTAATTTAAATAAACAAAAAGAAAACAAATTTTGCTTCTACTAATAGGCCAATTTTCTAGTGGAAGACTCGGTTTTTTAGAGGCTATGGTGGCCTAGCTTTGGTACCATCGACCATTTTTTTATTTTCCAGGCACTTTCAACTTATAATAAACAATGCAATTTTTATAATCTCTATTCAGTGATTTAGTGTTTGTCCAGAATATCAGACCTGTTGAAGAAGAGCCTCTCTTTTTAAATTAAGAATTTCGCCAAAAAGTTTTCCAAGACTTCACCTATCTTTTATTCATCTAAGACCATGTGGTTTTCCCTTGTGGCATATAATAGTATAACCAAAGAGGACGACATGTTTTTCTGGGTTTATTATAAGACAACGACATCATTTTTTTTTCCTATAGGTGAGCCACTACGTTTGGTGGGAGAGAAAAAGGAGCGGAAAAGACATTTTCTAGTCGAATGACAAACAAAAAAAGAAAGAAAAGAGGGTGAATGCCATTTATCTACAGGCTCAATATAAATTTTTTCATTTCAAATATGCATTTATCATATGACGTTAATCTACCGTCAGTCCTTAGATTTTCTATAGGGAAATTCTATAAACACAACAAAAATTTTCAATATTTTCACAGCACCTTTAATTATTTTTATTTGTAATGAAACATATTCTAATTTTTTTAAGTTAAATTTGTTTTTTTTAACCCATGAGGGACTCACAACTCAGATTTTGTGACAACTTGTTGCGTCCAACGCTCTTAATTAGCACAACTCTTTTCTAGTTCAATAAGGATGTGGTGTTAATGTCTCTATTTACCCCCAAACAATAAAACACTATCACATCATATTTTTTTCTCCAGATTAAAGGATGGATTGATAAACACAATAAAAGATCCGATTAATAGCTAATATACTCATTAAGTTTGGTCAATTATTATTTTAGTCTTGTAAATTTTGTTTTTGCATTTTTGTCATGTAAGTTTACATTTATTGTCACAGTTAGTCGTTCCTTCATTCCATTAAAAAGGTTGCTATTAAGGACTAATACTCATTTCTTGTTTATCTTTGCCATTGCATCACCGCATGGGAGGGTTGATGCCACTGTAGCCGCTGTATGTCTCAACTTTTGTTTTTTTTTTTGAGAAATGGATACTTGCTGATATATATTAAGCAATAGAGGAAGAATCATCCAATACAAAAGACATAATATCTGTTGGAACACACTCCAACCAGATAAGAGAAGAAAGACATTGTCTCGCTCGCTGGGCTAAGGCATGAGCGACCGCATTACCTTGCCGACGTACGTGAGCGAAAGATATACTCCGAATTGAGTTTGATAGGTAGGCAATATCCTTGATGAGATGCCCGCCTCGAGAATTCTCCATACCGGTTTCGCCTTAAAGAGTTTACCACAGACTTAGAATCGCCCTCGCATACAAACTGAACATAACTCGATTCAGTAGTAAAGCTTACGGCGCGCCGGGCAGCGAGGAGTTCAAGGATTTCCACCGTTGGAGGTTTCACGATCTGCTCGGATAAGGCTGCTAACACCCGACCCTTACTGTTGCGGACTACTACCCCAATTCCGGCCATATTAGATTCCGCAAACATGGCACCATCATAGTTAGTTTTCACTGAACCTGCACTAGGAGGTTGCCATCTGGTAGGAGTAGCTCAGCGTCTGTGGGAATGGTGGCTGTCCAGCCCCCTGAATTCACAGAGGTAGTTCTTGGCAAAATCAGCGATATTGCGAATAGGCAGGGGATTTTCATTAAGGCGAGCTTTGTTCCTTTGATACCAAATTGACCAAGCCGTAACTGCAAATAACGGTAACAAAGACGGTTTGACTCGGATTTTTTGCAGAACTTCCGAGAAAGAAACAGGGGTCGTTAAGCTCCTGTCCACCCATCCGAATTCCGAATCCCAAACAACTTGGATGCAACTACAACTCCATAGAGCATGCACTACAGATTCCGAGTCCCCAGAATAGCGAGAACAATCCGATTCATGGAGAATTTTTCGCTTTAGAAGGTTATCTTTACTGGGCAGCGAATTGGTGCAGGCTTTCCAGAGAAAATGCTTGACCTTACTGGGCACCTTCATCTTCCATATGTTTTTCCAGAAGCCTTTCTGTGAGTCCGAGACTTGAGGCCGATTCATTTCAAAATTATGGAGCTCACACAGGAGTTTATAACCAGACTTTACCGAATAGCAACCCGATTTTTCTGTTCTCCAAACCAAAGCGTCGGGTTGTGGGGTAGAACACAGGGGAATAGACTTGATGAGACTTGCTTCAGGTGGATAAAAGCACAAGTCAATGAGGTTGGTATTCCACCAACCCGTTGCAGGATTAATCAAAGAAACAACTGTGGACTCCAGTGTTAGATGCAAAACAGGAGAGCTGATTCGACCATCTGGACTAGGAAGCCAAGCATCTCTATAAATCTGAACAGATTCACCACTGCCTATTCTCCAGAAAGCTCCTTTGTTAATTAAATCTCTAGACCACAAAATACTTTTCCATGCAAAAGAGCCCGTAGAAGTCTTAGCTTCAAAAATTGAGCAACTTGGAAAATACTTTGCCTTGAACACTCTGTAAAAAAGAGACTCCTTATCATGAATCAACCTCCACACCTGTTTAGCCAACATGGCTTTATTGAATTTACATAAATCTTTGAAACCTAGTCCCCCCTCACTCTTTGGTTGACACAAAACCTCCCAATTTTTCCAATGAATTTTTCTCCTATCACCCCTTTGACCCCACCAAAACTTTCGAATGAGCATCTCAATATCTTGGCAAAGCCCAATAGGCAATCGAAAACAACTCATTGCAAACGTAGGGATGGCTTGAACCACCGCCTTCAAAAGAACTTCTTTGGCCGCTTGCGACAATAATTTCTCCTTCCACCCTTGGAGTTTACCCCACACCCTATCTTTTATGAAATTTAAGCTCGCCTTTTTTTTCCTCCTAACCACCGTCGGTAAGCCCAAATACCTTTCATACTCCTTTATTTCGGCCACCCCAAGCAAATTTTTTATTTCTTCCTTTGTAGCAATAGAGGCATTGCAACTGAAAAAGAGGGTAGTTTTATCCGAGTTAATTTTTTGACCGGATGCACGTTCATATTTTGCCAATATCTCTTGAATTTTTTCCACATCCCCCACCCTAGCTCGGCAGAACAATACACTATCATCTGCAAAAAAAAGATGAGAGATCTTTGGGCCATTTTTGCAAAGGGAAACCCCCTCAATATGCTTATTGTCCACTGCATGATCAATTAACCCATTTAAACCTTCGGAACATAATAGAAAAAGATAAGGGGAGAGAGGATCACCCTGCCGAATACCTCGAGTTGGCACTATATGACCTTTAGGTTCGCCATTGACTAAGATCGAATAGGATATGGATTTTATGCACTCCATAATCCATCCTATCCACTTCGAGTCGAAGCCCATTTTCTCCATGATCCTTTGAAGGAACACCCATTCCAACCGGTCGTATGCTTTACTCATATCCAATTTTAAAGCCATATGACCCATTTTTCCTGTTCTTTTTCTTTTCATGTGATGCAACATCTCAAAGGCCACCAAAATGTTATCGGAAATAGCTTTGTCCGATTGAAAGGCGCTCTGAGATTCTGAGATAATATGGGGTAACACTTTCTTCAACCTGTTGGCCAAAACTTTCGAAACAAGCTTATACAAAATATTACATAGAGCAATTGGACGGAATTCAGTAACAAATTCGGGACTTTTCACCTTAGGAATTAGAGTAATAAAAGTGTGATTCAAACCTGGTTCAATTGAATTCGAATTTAGACAAGAAATCACAACTTTGACTACGTCATCCCCAATACTTTCCCAATAATGTTGGAAAAAGATTGGCGGCATTCCATCTGGGCCCGGCGCTTTTAACGGGGCCATTTGCTTCAAGGCTGTCTCCACCTCTTCCTTTGAGAAGTTTCTGGTTAAACAATTATTCATATCATCGGACACCGCCTTTTTTGTATGTTGGACTACTTCCTCAATGTTGTGCGGATTAGAGGTAGTAAACAGTTGGTTGTGATATTCAATAATCATCTCAGAAACCTTTTCATCACCTGAAGCTATTCTTCCCCGAGAGTCTCTGAGTTCAGTAATGCTGTTTCTCCTGAAACGCTGAGACGCCCGATTATGGAAATAGCTAGAATTTTTATCCCCAGAGATCATCCAGTGCACATGACTACGCTGCTGCCACATTTTTTCTTCCACTCTAAGCAAATCGGCCACTTCAGTTTTTAATTGAAGAAAAAACTCCACACTCCCTCCTTTCGTTGCAGCCTTTTCTGCTATTTTTAGATTCTTTTTTTTCTCTGCCAATGTACTTACAACATTACCAAAAGATTTCTTACTCCAATCACGCAACTGGGTTTTGCATGTATCGACGTTCATCATAACTCTGGGCATAGGTGGTTCCAAGGAGATGGTCTTCCAAGCGTTCTTCACTGTGTCATGGCAACCTTGCTCTTCTAACCAAATATTTTCAAAATGCCAGGGGCGTTGAGGTTTTAAGCTAATCCCATCGGGTAGGACCAAGATAGGACTATGGTTCGATGAAGCACACACTAGAGTTTTCACTTTAGTTGCAGGGAAAAGGTTAAACCATTCCGTTGTACACACAGCCCTGTCCAGCCTTTCCCAAACAATACCACCATCCGGATAAGTTTTGTGCCAAGTGAACTTACTACCCACAAAGCCAAGAACAATCAACCCACACTCATCTAATGCTTCATGGAATTTCAGCATTTGACCATAAGGTCTTAACCGACCTCCCAACTTTTCCTGCGACTTCCAAAGTTCGTTAAAGTCACCTCCACATAGCCACGGTATTGAGAAACGATTATTTAATTCTCGTAACAAATCCCATGACTCCATACGAAGCTGGGTTTCAAGAGCACCGTAAAAACCGGTAAAGCGCCAAACATTCACCTTTCCTCTATTGATCAAGACGTCAATATGATTATGAGAGGAGGACATGACTTGCAAGTCAAAGTCCTTCTTCCAAAACAACACCAAGCCACCACCACGAGTTAATCGAGAAACTCCATGGTGATGACCAAAACAAAGCGAATCACGTAAACCAGTTAGCCTAACCTCATCCAGCCATGTTTCGGCTAAAAACACCGCCGTAGGATCTTGTGCCCGGACTAAATCGCTAAGCTCTTGAACTGTTTGCCGGTTCCCAAGCCCGCGACAGTTCCAACATAGAAGACTCATAATTCCCAGCGGAGTTGCTCTGCAACCTCCGCCGATCCCATTTTTGTAGTAAACAACGTGCTCTGTTTTTCAGCTTCCTCCTCTGTTTTTTGTTTTTTTTCTTTCACTGCATTAGCTTCCTCACGGGCCTGAGTTTCCCTTATTTTGTGTTTTGGGCCTTCAACCCCATAGGGTGCTTCCTCCATTAACTCAAAATTGGGCTAGTTAATAATCTAGTCCACTGGCCTTTCTTCACTTTCTTTATTGGGCCCGGCCCAACTCCAGCTTTTCCTTTCCTACCCGGTCCAGCCAAGCGTTTACTTATATCAGTTTTTGCACTCATTTTGCTGTTTGCTACACACCCCAACCAATCCGCCTCTCTACTCTGACAGCCTTCAGCTTTTGGTAGTTGTGAACCTAGTTAACCCTCTAAGCACCCTATTTTCTCGCAAGGGACATGATCATACTTTTGAATGTCACTGTCAATTTCCTGAAGTTTTGCCAGAAAAGGGTCTCCCTCAGTGTATGTTCCCATGCTGTTTGGAAGAAAATCAGAGTTTAAGGTCATAGGTAAGTGTTCCGCATCACCCATCGAGGATCTACCTCCACTAGTGTTCACGTCGCTGTCATTGGTTTGGTGCGCGAAAGTTGGTGGTGAGGAAGAACCAGCTTTACCCTGCAAATCCGTCGTCAACTCTACATCAGTCCACAATCTCGAGGCAACCAGAGGCACAGCGGCATTTATTGCATTCCCCGTCAATACCGAGGCTTCCATTTCGACTTGTTCTCTAGAGGGAGGATGGCCAGAGTTTTCCGGTGACGGTGAAGTCTCCGTTTGAGCTCTTGAGTTCGCCTGTGACTTCTCCCCATTTGATTTATGACCCCCTCTGTCTTCAAAGAAACCCGATACATGAACAACAGATTTTTTGATGTTGCCTGTCTGAGAAGCACGCATAAAAGGTCCAAATTGTTTATCCTGAGGCTTAAGAGAACCCTTACTTTCGATCCACAGATGGCAATCTTTCTCATCGTGATCAAGGCGCCCACACCAGTAACATATGATGGGTAATCTTTCATATTTGAAGGAGACCCATACTCGATCACCTTCTTCCAGATTAACTAATCTTCCCCGGCATAGTGGTTGTGTCACATCCACTCTGACCCTCACACGCACACAACATCCTCCTACCTCTGTTGGATGAGTTTCCGAGAAGCACACCTCACCCAAAGAACTACATATATCTTCTGCCACTTCCTTAGACATGTATCTTATTGGAATATCGAAAACTTGCACCCAAAGAGATGTTTTGTTAAATCTAATATCTTGTAATGGGGTGTTCTTCTCATACTTCTGAATCACCACCAAATGTTTATCAAACGTCCAAGGCTCACTTATCAAAACCCGGTGAACATCTTCCTGGTTTTCAAAGACAAACAACAGAACATGGTTGCCCATGTTTTTTATTGTGAACCCCTTAATCGCTCTCCATAGAGGTTTGAAGGTCCTAGCAATAGCATCAACGTTCAAAGCTCTTCGGGTTAAGAACTTTGCTGCAATGATATGTTCCTTGGATCCTTGATTTTTTCCCAACGTGATTTTGTCTCCCTCTCTGTCCAACAACGAAAATTTGGTCCATTGTTTTGATAACTCTTCCATAACAACTGAGCTCAGATAAGAACGGATAGAAAGGGATGGAAGTAGGAACTTTAACTTTAGAGAAAAGAAAAAACAAACTATTTCCTAGACCCCTTGAAAGGATGAAACCACTAGCCCTGCAGATAACACTGTTATCTCAGAGGAAAAATAATCCTTCAAAAGAAGGAACAAACTATTTCACAACCGGCGGGAGACTTGGAAAAGCCCAAGTCAAACGCCAAAGGAAAACCTTCTAACAATTTTATTGTTCTGTAAGTCTCAACTTTGATACTCATGCTGGGTATATCTCTAATCCCTCACAAACTATGCCCCCTTTTTCTTTTCTTTTTTTCTGTTATTTATTTAAAATACACAAACTACGTTTTTGATTGCATGAAATTTGGGCCCTGTTTGGTAAGTGTGTTCTAACACACATTTTCACATTTTAAACAATATTATACATATTTCTATACATTTTTTCACCTCCACGTATATCAAAAACACTTAAACAACATTACTCAAACTTTTCTACCAAACGGGCCCCAAGATATTTTTGACTGGGTAAAGAAGAAACAAAACTAATAAGACAACTCCAATAAAATAAAATAAAAAAAACTAACCAGACAAATTTAGAAGTGTGTTAATAAAGGGAAGAGTTTTTTTTATTTTATTGAATAGGTAGAAGTAGAACTTGTATTAATAACCTATGTAAAAAAAAAAATAAAAAAAAAAAGAACTTGTATTAATAACAAAAGAAAAAGTATAACAAACGGGTTCCTGGAGGTAACATATGGTCCCATCCAAGCAGTTACTAGGGATCCACGAAGAGAAAAAACAGTAAGGGTAAGCATGATATAACAGAGAAAACACCAAGAAACTATGGGGGAAAAGCTAGAGCCGAACACGGACCTATGTGCATTAAGACCCCCTGTAAGCCTCTGATACTGATAGTCCTCTAGTAATGTTATTGCACCCTTGAAAATAGTCAGCAGGTGAGCTTGGATTCTTTTGTAGACTTTATTTCTAGCATTCCAACGCACTTTTTGGGGTATGTTCAGAGGCCATAACATCTTCCACAGATCTTTATCCATTCGGGCCATTGAGTGCTCCCCAGTTGGTGACTGGTTCAACCTTAAAGCCACTTGATAAGCGGACTTTACGGAAAACACTTAGGACCTAGTGTCCTTCCATATCAGCTTGTCCCTCGAGTTAAGGTTGCCTAGTTGGACTCTTAGGATATCTTGTTTAGACCGACTGTCGAAGAGGTTGTATGTCAATTCTCTATTCCATAGCAACACATTATCATCAATAAGGTCTCGAACCTGCATTGTTGGGAAATTATCTCAAATTCAAAATTGTTGGAAAGTTAATTGGGTTTTCTAGTTGAAGAACGAAAAATTAATTTGGATTTCCTTGGTGTCGAGGGGAAGATTATTATTTCCCTATTCCTTATTAAAGAAGTAATGTATTCCTAGTTCAAAAAGAAATAGAAAAAGAGTCTTATAAATAGATAATTTTACAAAGAATTTGATGACTTTGACCGTAGTGTCCTCCCTATGGGGAGAGGAAATATAAAGTGTGAAACCAAGAGAGAAAAAAAAATGGATTTTCGTGTTTTTTGAAGTTTTGTTTGATGTTTCAAAATACCAAACAAAGAGGTGACACATAAAAAGAGATAACCAAAGAGAGTTACGTGGAAAATGGAAAGATGAAGAGAAGAAAGCTAGAGAGGAGAGAGCAAAGTGTTGCCTTTGAGATAAAAAAATTAGTCTGTGAGAGCAAAGAAAAATAAGAAGGGTTTTCTTTAGCCGTGAGAGCAAAGAAAAACAATGAGATTTTTCTTTAGCCATGAGACACAAAGAGAGTGTGTGTGTGTGTGTGTGAGAGAGCAAAAAAAAAAAAAAAAACAAGAAGGGTCTTCTTTAGCCATGAGACACAAAAAGAGAGTGTGTGAGAGTAAAGAAAAATAAAGATTTTCCTTTAGTCGTTAGACACACACAAAAGGATTTGTTATTATATTTGGTCGATCTCAAGTTAGTCGTAAACTTGAGAATTATTTTAATTAATTTGATAATAGTGAAATTATTTGGAGTTTGTCCCATGTTTTTTTTTTTTTTTTTTTTTTTTTTTTTTTTTTTTTTTCCCTTTAAGGAGAAAGGGTTTTCCACATAAATACTTGTGTTCTTGTATGATTATTATTTTGGATTTACAGTTTTGTTGATAATATTACTTGGGGCCCAACAAGGTTGTAAGATTCTTCGATTCGAAAGACAAGGGTCCGTGGTAGCCATTTGTGAGTACTCACTCGAATCATTATTCCATCACCCACATGCCACTTAGAGCCTTCATGAATCAGTACGTGCTTGTAGTAAGCTACACCAAACAAAAGAAGGGTAACTCCATGAAAAAGCATGTCGGGAAGCATTGATGTCTCTAAACCTCATACCCCCTTGGTTTTTTGGAGCACATAACTTACTCCACTTTATCCAATGGATTGTTTTCTCTCTCCTATTTTCCCCCCACCATTACTTAGCTAGATGGAGTTTATATCATCGCATAAAGTCTTTGGGAGTTTGAAGATACTTATAAAGTATGTCGTTACTTGTGCATTGCATTTTATAAGGACCGCCCTACCAGCTTTAGAGATATAATTTTCCTTCCAACTCAGCACTCGTTTGGATACCCCCTCTTGAATCCCCTTGAAGGTACTAACCTTTAATTTGCCACATACCATAGATAAACCTAGATACTTCTCATAATCAGTCATTGCTTGGGCTCCGAGTAAACTCCATATCTCCTCCTTAGTGCCCGGTCTAGTATTTTTATTAAAGAATAGCAAAGTCTTCTATCTATATATTGCTTGACCTAATGCTACTTCATATTGGCCAAGTATGTTCATTAGGTGTTGGGCTTCCGAGGGTGTTGTGTGACAAAAGAGTAGGCTATTGTCAGCAAATAGGAGGTGAGAAATATGCACTCCACCATGACAAGACATAATCCCCTTTATTTGTTGTGTCTTTGTGGCCTTCCTCAATAGAACACATAATAAAAATAAATAGGGCGCTTGGGGATTTATTTGCCTTATACCTCAAGAAAAAGTAATAAAACCTTAGGGATTTCTGTTGATAAGTACTGAATAGGATGATGTTGTTGTGTAACTTTGCATTGCTAGATTAACCTAGTTTTCTAGAAAGCCCACATTTGCCTCAAGAAACCCCATTCCACTTTATCATATGTTTTACTGATATCTAGCTTGACTGCCATGTGATCTATCTGGGCCCTTTGTTAGTTTTGCATCCGATGTAACATCTCAAAAGCTACAATGGTAATGCCAGTAATAAGTTCGTCAAGAAAAAATGCACTTTGAGAATCAAAAATCATGGATGGTAAAATAGTTTTCACCCAATTAGCCAGAACCTTAGATACAATTCTAGAAACCAGATTTCCTAAATTGATAGGGTGGCAATTCGACATGCAGTGTGAGTTGTTCTTCTTAGGGATTGTCACAATATATGTATAATTCATTTTATGCAGTACGTGACCTGAGTTTAGGACTGATAGAACAGCCCCGGCCACTTCATCCCCAATTATGTGATAATATTTCTGAAATAAAAAGGGGAACATACCATCTGGGCTTGATGATTTTGAAGGGCGCATTTGGAATAGTGCTACGCAAACCTCATCTACTATATAAGGTAGGACTAGTGTTTTGTTCATACCATCTCTCACCACCCTATCCACCAAATCTAAGACAACATTATAACTATCCCTCTATGTTTTGGTAAATAATTTTTGGAAATAATCTTCAGCCATATTGGCAATAGTTGTCCCATTCATTCACCACACCCTTGCTTCATTCATCAACCCATCAATTGGGTTCTTTTGTCTTCGTTAGCTAGCTGTAGACACCTGATTTTATACCCGCTAATAACCTTTGGTTCCCATCCCCAATGATGAGCTTGACATACGTCAACCAAGAGTAATTAAAGAGTTCTCAACATTTCAGAGGTGATCACAACCCAATAGTGCTCAAATCACTTTGAAAATAATGTTGAAAAATGGCATTTACTCATTGTTTTGACCATAACTTTTTATCCACAAATGAGTGAGGTTTGTTTCATTGGAAAGTAGACATTCTGGGATTTAATTTGAACATAAATTTTGTATAATTTGAATTTAAAATGAGTAAGTTATGACCATTTGAAGTCAAGCTAGCAGTGCAATCAAATTTTGGGCACGCATGTGTTTGGAACCATGTGTGCTCATACACGACCATGCATGTGCATAGTGCGTTCCAGAGCTTGGAGGAGAGAAATATTTGAATGGATTTGTGATAGTAAAGTTTTGGACCACACGATAAAATATCATGTTGGCAAATTTACAAAAATGTCCCCAATAATATTGTTTTTAAACCCTAGGGTGCTACAATACTTGTCTAGGAATTCTTTTTTTTATTATTAATCTTTCCCTAATTTTTGTTTTGGCATGCAAAATTTGGGGGTATACAATAGAAGGGAGAGACAAATAGATGATAGATTATACTCTAAAATAATATGAAGCCGATTCCATTTGATGAATTTTTTTTTTTATTATAAAAAATGTATTGTTATTCAATTTGTAACAAAAGAAAGAAATTTATGTATAAGATTGTATTTATCTTTGAATCCCTAATGAGTGTTATAGAAGTATTGTTTACTTTTACCATAATATTTGTTTGTATAATTGTTTATGTTTGTATGTGTTTTCCTTAGACAAATGGAGAGCTTAGTCTTTAGAGTTTTAATTAACACATAGTCCTCCTTGGGTTCCCAAAAAAGACATAAGCAGTAGTCTATGCCTTTATTCAAATGATGCTCTAATGCTGATTATTGAAGTTCCATTAGTGGTTTATTTAACAATCTCATGTCAAGAAAGTGGGGGTTCTAATTTTTAATTAATCTCGACAAACTTGGATCATTTTCAAAGAATTAGTATATATGTGATATCTGGACCTAACTATATGGTCAAATTATGGAGATTATATGATTACTATTATTTTAATTTGTTTATGTTATATTGTGTGTGTATTAAAATTTTAAAGTATATGATGGGTATTTTACTTTATTCACTTTTCTTGTACTCTAGATTTGTGTTACTTAGCATACATAAATAAACAGGCCAAAATGGGCATTTGTCCCTTTCGTCAAAACTTTCTAGCAAAATGGCCTCCATCTGAAACAATTTAGGGAAATGTCCCTGTTTTGAAACTCGATTTTCTAAAAATCAAGTTTCAATGTAAAACTCGATTTTTGGACCTTGAAAATATTCAAGTGGAACTCAAGTTCATGGAACTCCATGAACTTGAGTTCCAGAATTTTTTTTTTTTTTTTTTTTTTTTTAAGTCTCATTTCGCTATAACTCGATTGTCCAAAAATCAAGTTTTACATTTAAAACTCGATTTTTAGAAAATCGAGTTTCAAAATAAGGGCATATCCCTAAATAATTTCAGATAGGGGGTATTTTGCTGAAAAGTTTGGCTGAAATAGGTAAAACCCAATTTTGGCCTAAATAAACATAATTTATTTATTATTATTATTTTTTTTTTTTTTGAGAAGCAATTGTTAATGTATTTATTATTTTTGTTAAATATGTTGACTAAAGCATCCTAAACATATGGTAAGCTAGAACAGTTAATGATGGTTATTGAAGTTCCATTAGTTGTTGATACTCTCATCCACATCTTAAAATCTAGCAACTTATCCTTTATTATTTGTAAATCTTTATTGAATTTAAAACCTAAACATAACCATGAATTTTTAATAAAAAAAATATGTGTTTTAATTCATTCCATAAGTTTATGTTTTTTGTGATATGTTATACACATAAATATATATATATTTGAGATCTTTTATGCTAGAATTCAAACTTGAACTATAATTTTTTTTTTTTGAAATATAAAATTTAAAGAAAAAGGTTGTACAAAGAGGACGAATACAATAAAATGGGATAAGAGTATACACTTAAAAAAAAAAAAAAAAAAAAAAAAATTTAACACGTAAATAACCTCTCTCTCTCTCTCTCTATATATATATATAATGAAGTAGGGTTATATTGTTACTATTAAAGACATTATTAAGAGTTAGTATATACTTTTATTCATTTCCTTCAAAGTTGGTATTCATTGTTTTCAAAAGACGTAATCATTATAATATAACAAACATTATCAAGGAGGAGTTTAGCCAATGTCGGAGTTTAGAATGATGGATATGACCGAAACTCTAATGCATATAAAAATATGTATACATAAGACGATTTCGTCAATACATGTCTAACCGATCTATTAAGAACAAGAAGAATTTTTTTTTTTTCTAATTTCCTTTTTGTAGGGGCAAGGGCCCAAGATCGTATATTGGGCCTTGGGCTTTATTCGAGGGGATAAATAGGTCCGAGGAGAAGCAAATAATTATGAGATATTCTCAGACCAAGTTCCATAAGTAGAGAGCAAATGAATGGCTGTCCGAGGAGTACATACTCCTCGGACTTAATGAATGTGGTTCGAAATATATAACCCAGCAATTAAAGTGACCTACCGAGAAGGTTCAATGACAGGGATGCGCTTCATGGACATGTGAGAAGGAAGATAACCTAAAAATATCTAAGAGAAGGCTGACACCACCGCATTAAATGCACGACAGCTACTTTACTGGCCGCATTTATGTGGAGAAGACCTTTGAACAGTGCTACCTTGGCTACCGCAACTCACAGAGAGCTAGGGAAGGTGGCTGATGGGACAAGTACTCAAGTAGGGGTTCAAATAATCAACAAGTGAAGGGTGAAGATGATTCAAAAGAAGATATATAAGGTGGAAGACTTTTTATGGAAGCGGGATCAGAAAAATAGAGAGAGAACACTGTAGCAATCTAAACTGTCTTAGTATCCAACTGTGATCAATATACAATAATTGTGGCCTTTTCGGACTAAAAGTCCACTGACATCAACATCTCTTATTTATGCTTGATTGTCATTTAGTCCAATACTTGTCATTGTCCAACTCACTAGGACCTAGTTCTTTGACCCATTCTCTACAAATTCATTGTATTGGGCTCATTGGATTAAGACTCCATACAATTTGGGCTTGGGCCCCAAATTGCGACCCTACAATTGGCACCGTCTGTGGGAAGAAGTTGTGCCTCAGCGAGTGCAACAGTTAAACATGGTGGGATCAGGTCCACACCAGGCAGGTCCACATCGAACAGAGCCTGCAGGTTCTCAACGGTAGGACAACTTTCTTAACCTTGAACGGGAAAGAGATCTGGACAGACGTCGAGAGGGTAGTGTACGTACTACCCATACAAGCAAAAGCCATTCTAAGGTGAGAAGTCACGTATCCCAAAAGCAGGATGATAACAGAGCCCTACAACAGGAGATCGACGACTTGAAAAGGAAACTACGTCGTGCGCAACGGAAGCGTCCCCCTTCCAGCTCAGACACTAGTGATAAAGGGGACAACAATTATAGGCAAAGGTCAAGAACTCCACCAAGTGAGACCTTTTCCTATGAGGAAGAGCACCATCATAAACGCAGTCACAGAAGTCTGTCCCATAAAGGCCTAGTGAACGACGCCATGAGCAAAGCCCTAGATCGAATCTCCAAATCACCTTTCACATGCAAGATAGAAGGGGCTAAGCTTCCTCGACAATTCCATCAACCTGCTTTCACTATGTACAACGGTCGAACGGACCCCGTAGAGCACGTAAGCCAGTTTAACCGGAGGATGGCCGTCCACTCCAAAGACGAGGCTTTGATATGCAAAGTGTTTCCATCTAGCTTGGGATCGATGGCGATGAGATGGTTTGATGGCCTCAGGCCAAACTCCATAGATTCCTTTAAGCAACTGACCCAGGCCTTTGGCTCTCGCTTCATCATGAGTAGCAGGGTTCCTCGGCCCCTGGATTCCCTTCTGTCTTTGTCCATGCGAGAAGGGGAGACCCTAAAAGCCTACTCGAATAGGTATTGGGAGATGTACAATGAGATAGAGGGTAACTATAATGACGTCGCCATCAGCACTTTCAAGAGCGGCCTCCCAACTGAGCACAGTTTAAGAAAATCCCTAACAGGGAAGCCTGTCACCAACCTACGCCAACTCATGGACCAAATCAATAAGTATAAAAGGGTTGAAAAGGACCAGTAGTTGGGCAAGGGTAAAGTGAAGGTTGTCCCTCAGGAGAGGAGGGACTTCAGGTCGTACTAATTTAACAACAACAACCGGCCGAGGAGAGACTATGCAGATTAATTCAGATCTGCCGACGGGCAGGTAGTTAACGCTATGTTTTGAGATCCGATACATCAGGTTATGAAGAAAATAAAAAATGAGCCGTTCTTCAAATGGCCAAATAAGATGGCAGGAGACCCCGTGAAGCGCAACCAAAACCTGTATTGCCAATACCACCAAGAACCGGGGCATACCACGAGGACTGCAGGAACTTGAAGAACCACTTGGACCAGCTGGTCCAAGAAGGAAAATTAGGGCACCTCCTACATCATTCTAGTGGTCGACAAGGACCAGCGAATACTGAAACCGGAGGGACACCTCCTTAAGACCTCCTATAAGCACGATAAATGTCATTCTTGCCGCCCCGGGAAGGACCGGCTCTTGTCCTTCCAGAGTAATGTTTGTGGCTCAGCTTCCCGCCGAACATGACGATCGGGAGTCCAAAAAGGCCAAGAAGATAGCCTCGCCCGTGCTAGGCTTCTCGGACGAAGATAAGTTCGGAACCATCTAACCCCACGATGACACTCTAGTTGTCACGCTAAGGATTGGAGGATATGATGTGAAGAGAGTGCTAGTGGACTAGGGCAGCGCTGTGGAAGTAATGTACCCCGACCTATACAAGGGGCTGAATTTAAAACCTGAGGACTTAATGGCATACAATTCCCCTCTGGTAAGCTTCGAAGGGAAGACCGTTACTCCAAGGGGCCATATCAGACTGTCCATACAAACAGGTTCGGACGTGGTGGAGGTGGATTTCATCGTAGTTAACGCTTATTCACCCTACACGGCCATTGTAGCCAAGCCTTGGCTTCATGCCCTAGGAGCTGTCTCTTTTATCCTGCACCAAAAGGTGAAGTGCTCGTCGGAGGGCCAGGTCAAAGAGATTATGGGGGACCAGACCATGGCCAGACAGTGCATGGTGGCCGCCATCTCATGCCAACACAATGTTAAGCCTTCGGCCTCTACTGAAAGTGGCTTATAGCAATCAACCACCCCGGCACTGCCCGGTGGTGAATCAGCCGAGGAGACAAACTGCGAGGATCTAGAAAAGATTTCTGTTGGCATTGATCCGGAAAAGTTCTTTCAAATCGACTCGGAACTACCTCCCCAAGAGAAAGAAGAACTAATTGATTTTCTCAGAGAAAACGTGGACGTGTTTGCGTGGGATGCCTTTGAGGCCCCAGGGGTTGATCCGAGCTTCATCTGCCACCACCTAAATGTTAATCCATCCGTTACCCCCAAGAACCAACCCCCCCGGCGTCCGTCGAAGGAGCATGCTAACGTTGTTAAGGACAAGGTGATGAAGCTCAAGAAAGCAGGGGCTATCAAGGAAGTTTTTTACCCTGAGTGGTTGGCCAATACTGTAGTAGTGAAGAAGAAGAGCGGAAAATGGCGGGTCTGTGTAGACTTCACGGATCTGAATAAAGCCTGCCTAAAAGATCCATTCCCTATGCCCCAGATAGATTAGTTGGTAGACGCGACCGTTGGGCATCCTCGGATGAGCTTCTTAGATGCCTTTCAAGGATACCATCAAATACCCCTAGCCATAGACGACTAAGAAAAGACAGCTTTTGTCACCCCCATTGGAAACTACCATTACAAGGTGATGCCTTTTGGTTTGAAAAATGCAGGGTCCACTTACTAGAGAATGATGACCAGAATGTTTGAGCCGCAGCTGGGTAAGAGCATTGAAGTCTATATAGATGACATGGTGGTAAAGAGTAAAGTGGTGTCCGAACACGTGAGAGACCTCGGCGACATCTTTGAAATTCTGAGGAGACATAAGCTGCGTCTCAACACGTCCAAATGTTCATTTGGGGTAGGATCAGGAAAATTCTTGGGCTATATGGTGACCCACAGGGGGATCGAGGTCAGTCCCGATCAAATCAGGGCTGTCCACAGCATGTAGCCACCTCGGAACCCCAAGGAGGTCCAAAAGCTTACTGGCATGATTGCTGCTTTAAACCGTTTTATTTCTCGGTCAGCGGACAGGTGTAGACCTTTCTTCCTCTTGTTGAATAAATGGAAGGGATTTGAATGGACCGAAGAATGTACTTTGGCCTTCCAACAACTTAAAGAGTATTTGTCTCGGCCACCAATCATGTCTAGTCCTGAGGCCGACGAAGTCTTGTTCGCCTACATTGTTGTGGCCCTCATGCAGTAAGCCTAGTGCTGATACGAACAGACAACAGCGTACAACGACCAGTCTATTACGTGAGCAAATCATTGCATGAGGCTGAGACTCGCTACCTACCACTAGAAAAGGCCATCCTAGTGGTGGTTCAAGCTACACGAAAGCTTCCCCATTACTTCCAGGCACACACAATTATTGTTCTAACCTAGCTCCCGCTCAGGTCCATACTTCGGAGTGCTGATTATACAGGGAAAGTTGCTAAGTGGGGCACGATTCTAAGGGCTTTTGACATTAAGTACATGCCTCGTACCTCCGTGAAGGGCCAAGTCCTCGTGGATCTAGTGGCTGAGTTTGCTGAACCCTCGCTAGAAGAAGAAGTAGGGGCGCAAGGCATGGATGAAAAATCAATTGGGGCGATCTCTCTACCAGGGCCCACTTGCTGGAAAGTATATGTTGATGGCGCGGCAAACTAAAGGGGCTCTGGAGTGGGGCTAGTCCTGGTTTCCCCTGAAAGGATTACCATCGAAAAATCACTAAGACTAGGCTTCTCGGCCACGAATAATAAGGCCGAATATGAAGCCCTGCTGGAAGGAATGTCCATGGTTCAGAAACTGGGCGGGAAAGCAGTAAACATGTTCTCGGACTCAAGACTTGTTGTTGGCCAAGTAAATGGGGAGTTAGAAGCAAGAGATGAAAGAATGAATGAATACTTAGACTGAGCTAAATGCCTACGATCACGTTTCGATTCTTTTAGCTTACTGCACATCCCTAGAAGTGGAAACTCACATGTCGACTCTTTGGCCACACTTGCCACCTCCTCGGCTCAATGTTTACCTCGGGTCATCCTTGTGGAAGATTTATACAAACCCTCGGTGACGAAAAGAGAAGTGATCTATGTCCACTACGTCAGAGTGGGACTTAGCTGGATGGACCCTTTGGTATTGTTTCTGAAAGAAGATATCTTACCCAAAGAGAAGAACGAAGCTGACAAGATACGAAGAAACGCTTCTCGGTTCTGGCTATCCGAGGACCAGAAGCTGTATAAACGCTCCTTTTCTGGACCATACTTGCTCTGCATACACCCTGAGGCCTCAAAACTAATCTTAGAGGAATTACACGAAAGAATTAATGGAAGCCATATAGGAGGCAGTTCCTTATCTCATAGGGCCATCACCCAAGGCTATTGGTGGCCAAACATGCAGAAAGAAGCACACAAATACGTGAAGAAGTGCGACCAGTATCAGAGGTTTGCGCCAAACATACATCAACAAGGAGGGATCCTCAATCCACTATCCAGCCCTTGGCCGTTCGCTTAGTGGGGCTTGGATATCGTCGGGCCATTTCCCAAGGTAGCAGGGAACAAAAGGTATCTGCTCGTCGGCACTGACTACTTTACTAAATGGATCGAAGCTGAACCTCTAGCGAATATCAGAGATGTGGACGTCAAAAAGTTTGTCTGGAAAAACATTTTTACCCAGTTCGGGGTCTCTCACTCCCTCATCTTGGACAATGGTCTCCAGTTTAATAGTAAGGCCTCAGGAGGTACTGTTGCGAATTGGGGATTACGAATAGATATTCTACCCTAGCCTACCCCCCAGGGGAATGGGCAACCCGAGGCTATTAACAAGGTCATAGTGAACGGACTTAAGAAGAGGTTAGATGACACGAAGGGAACGTGGGTGGAAGAACTGCCACATGTCCTGTGGACGTATCGAACCACACCCCGCAGGTCAACTGGAGAGACCCCCTTCTCGATGACTTATGGAGCCGAGGCCGTTATTCCTCTAGAAACGGGTTTTCCAACACTAAAAACCAGCTCATTCTATCCGAGCAGCAATGATGGGCTGCTAGAAAAAAGCTTAGACCTTATTGAAGAAAGAAGGGAAAAAGCAATGGTCCAACCGGCGTACTACCAACACAAACTTAAGCAGGGTTATGATGCCAAAATAAAGCTGAGGCCATTAATGCCTGGGGACTTAGCGTTGAGGAAAGTTCTGGGCAATGCTAAAAACCCAGCATGGGGGAAGTTGGGACCAACTTGGGTAGGGTCATATCGCATCACCTCAGTGGCTGGTATTAGGGCATATTTTCTAGAAGATTTAGATGAGCATGTAATACCACGCCCTTGGAATGTAAACAACTTGAAAAGGTACTATTATCAATGAAAATTTCCTTTCTCAATAAGTTATTTTGTTGTATGAAGGCCTCGTGCTTCTTGTCTCTCAATCTAGCCTAGTATTTAAACAGAACCTAAGTCCTGGATGGCTCCTCGGACCACAGGCTTAGGGGAAATTAATTACTTAGACATCCTTTCAAGTATTTAAACAGAACCTAAATCCTGAATGGCTCATCGGACCACAGGCTTAGGGGAAATTAATTACTTTATCATCCTTTTAAGTATTTAAACAGAACCTAAGTCCTGAATGGCTCCTCGGACCACAGGCTTAGTGGAAATTAATTACTTTATCATCCTTTCAAGTATTTAAACAGAACCTAAGTCCTAGATGGCTCCTCGAGCCACAAGCTTAGGGGAAATTAACTACTTCGGACATCCTTTCAAGTATTTAAACAGAACCTAAGTCCTGGATGGCTCTTCGGACCACAGGCTTTTTCCTGGATGGCTCTTCGGACCACAGGCTTAGGGGAAATTAACTACTTCGGACATCTTTTCAAGTATTTAAACAGAACCTAAGTCCTGCATGGATCCTCGGACCATAGGCTTAAGGGAAATTAACTACTTTTGACACACGAGAGCACTCTTATAAATGTTAAACAGAACTCGAGATACGAGGTATATTACTTATCTCCTCTAAATTCAATAATCATTGTATGAGGATTAATCCATAGTATAAGTGGATAGCAACTCTTTATTGCTAAATACATTATTAAACTCGTCTGCGATAATAATGATAAATTCTAAGAGTGCAAAAATAAAGATTCTGAGAATAAAAGGAAAGGTTCATTCATTAACTTCAAAAATATATTGCAAGCTAGAAAATCTCGGGAAGAGAAAACAAGAAAAGTAAAACCCTACAACTACTTTTTCTTTGGATGGGGATCCTCCTTGGTAGTGGTAGTCTTGGACCGGGCATCCCCATCTTTAGGCTTCTCGGCTACCTTAGCCTGAGAGATCACGTCCTTGATGGTGAGGGTATGCTCGGACGGAGCGTCATTGGCTGGAGGAAGGCCTTCTTTACCCATACCTGCTCCAGTAGAGGTCCCAACATTAACGGTAAGATCTTAAGCGCTGGGAACCTGCTCAAGAGAAGGTAAGGGCAAAGTAGCCGAGGAAGGGTCGGTTGGGATCTCTCTGATGTGCTCTGGAAAATACACTTTCTCCACCTTCCTCAGCTCAGAGTCTGCCGGGACCCTTGCATTGTTAAGAGCCTCGTTCCAGGTCACAGTGCAATAGTCCCTACATACTTCGGCTACCTCTTCAGCCAACCTCTACTCTGTCTCGAGCATCCCCCGCTCATAGACGGCTATCTCTACGGCTTGAGCAGCTTCCTTGACCGCCTGGGCCTCTATCTTAGCCTTTTCCAACTCGGCCTTTAGGCTCAAAACCGTAGCCTTCTCCGTGGCTAGATTTAGCTCCGTGGTGAAGAGAAGCTTGCACTGGTCCTCAATCTGAGCCTCGGCAGTCTTAAGCCCTGCCAAGGTGCTTTGATGTTCGTGCTCGGAGGTTTTGAGCTTCTCGGCCAACTGAGTCTTCTCCTCCTTGACAGACCCGAGCGCCTTCTCCACCTCGCGTCGGAAGTTAGACTCAGTCTCGAATTTGTTGTGGGCGCTTCTGACGCATTCTTCGACCACAAAGACTTATTGAGTGACCTGCATAAAACAACAAGAGGATTACACATAAAGAATATACATGAATGGAAAAGGGAAATGAGTTGAAATGCAGATGAAACTGTATTCACCATCGTGAGGTCTCTTTTTAAAGACATAAACAGATCAGGCTGCCTCATCCACCTAAGGGCATCCATATCCTTTGGGAGGAGGAGGGGCTGCTCTAAGGCTTGGGCCAAGTACATGGAGTGCCCCCTGCTGGATTCCCTTATCGTGGACTCATAGGGAATGGGGGCCCCGTCCATCTCTATCACGGGAGCCCACGTGCGCTGCTGACGGCATGTCTCAACGTTGTCCCGGCTCTCCACAGACTTCGACCTCTTGTCTTGAGGGTCTTTTGTTTTTTGCTGCTTTGCGCCCCTTTGTGGAGGCATCTCCCCCTCTTCCAACTCTTGAGGAGGTCTTTTCTTCTTCGGGTCGGGATTGAGGCGCGGACCTTGGTCAACAGAAGGAAGAGAAAGGGGAGGAGGAAGGTTGGCGGAAGTTTCGGTCTTAGGAGCTTTAGGTGGAGTTGCTCCCTTACCCCTGTTAGCGATCAAACCCCTTAAGCTCGACCTCTTCTTAAGGTCCATGACCTCTGCTTCCTCGGAGCTTATTTCAACGAAAGTAGCAGTGTGCCCTTGCTGATGAGCTGTAGAAAGCCTATCGGACTCTGTCTCGGAGTCCAAAATCTCCGTAGGCCTCTCGGGAGTTCTCTCCTCCTCAGTAAATTGAAATTTTTCTATCTCCTCCTCAAGTGACAAGTGTGAGGAGGAGGCTATCCCTTCCGCTGCTGGTATGGTTGCAAGTGGAACTTGTTGAAGCGGTATTGCAAATTGCAGAGGGTTCAGTTGAGCAGGCAATACCACGGGAGGTAGATCCCGCCTCGCGAGGAACCCTGGCTTGGAAACGTCTATCCGAGCAAGACGGGGGTTACCTGCTCTCAACGCTTGGCCTGCGTCCTGGTAGATGTGCGACAAAGGCATAAGGTGAGCGGCCCACAGCTGTCTGTCCTCGCTCACGTATATCTCTGATTTCAACAAAAAGTTGAGCCCAGGGACATTGACAAAGCTGAGCTTTGGAGAGACGTGCTCTTTATCTGCAAAACATCCGAGAAGGCAAACATTGTTAACCCAATGATGAACATCATCCGAGGAGACATACTATTAAAAATGAATAAAGAGAGCTCAGAAAACTAAGGTCACGATTGAGAGACCTAGTCCTAGAGTACCCCACCTGGTATTCCTGCCCTAACTGGGCAGTGAAGACCGTCGTGCCATCCCCCGGAGACAACTAGGTAATCGTCCTTCATGCCTTTGTTGGACTTAGGGAGGCAGGATATCAATCTCACCTCGTCAGACCGAGATTTGATGTAATATCCCCCCGAAAGGGAGTGGCACTCGTACAGATGAGCAACGTCGTGCCACGTAAGACCGAGATTCATCTGGTCGTTTAGCGCATCTACACATCCTAAGACTCTAAACATATTAGGGGCGCATTGGTGTAGGCATAACCTATGGTTGAGCAGGTAGTCCCTAGTTATCCTACCCATAAGAAACGTCATTCCTCCCTCTATAAAGGCGATCATCGGAATGATAACTTCACCTGCTTTTCTATCCGTGAGTACACAGTCTGGGGAACAATATTCTAGGCCTACTCCTAGGGGGATATGGTACTTAGCCCTAAAACTCTCCATACTAGCCAGAGAATCTACCAAATACTTGAATCTACCCATTTGAATGAACAGAAATACCTCAGAAAGAAGTTTCTAAAACGAAAGAAAGGAATCCGAGGAGGAGGGCCAAGATTAAAAGGAAGAATATAAATAAAATAAAGTAAAATAAAGGGAACTTACAAAAATGAGTGTGTCATTCTCTGTTTTTTTTTTTTTTTTTTTTTTTTTTTTTTTTTTAAATTTCGAAGAAAAGTTTTGGAAGCTTTGTAAATTAGAGAGTCCCGTGATTTGGAGCGCTGGAGATCACTAGAGAGCTTGAAGATTGGTAAAGTAAAAGAGAATGTGTTCTCTCAAGGCTTTATATAGGAAATGGAAATGAGAGGGAGTTATCTCGCTCAAATTTCCAGGAAGAATCTCAACTGTTGGATCTGAGCCTCGCCATTGGATCTAGGGGACAACACGCCGCCTGGAGCAATTAATAATGCTTCGTGGGTTGTGAAACGTCAAAGATAACCATAATGCACAGAAAACTGAATTTCCACACGTGTGAGCAACAAAATCAAATGGTATTAGTTCTTAAAAAATCAAAACCTCACTTTTCTTCTCGGATAAAAGAAACCCGAGGTTTTGAGGGGCTATTGTAAGGGCAAGGGCCCAAGATTGTATATTGGGCCTTGGGTTTTATCCAAGGGGATAAATAGGTCCGAGGAGAAGCAAATAATTATGAGATATTCTCAGACCAAGTTCCATAAGTAGAGAGAAAATGAATGGCTGTCCGAGGAGTACATACTCCTCGGACTTAATGAATGTGGTTGGAAATATATAACCCAACAATTAAAGTGACCTACCCCAAATCATCCTACCAGCTATAAAAACCATTTCAAGGAGATTTAAGCGCTTCATGGCAGTGACTGTAAGATCTTGGAAGTCCTCATGATTTGGCAAAGTGACGGAAAATGGAGCATGGGACCAGACAATCAGTGTATAAGAAATCAAGAAAATTGCTTGGTGTTAGTATGAAATCTTACCAATAATTTCTAATTAAACAATAGAAATCAAAAGTTAGTTTTTGTTCATGATAGTGAAATCAAGTGACCAGTTGTGAAAAGTTTAACTGTAATGGTATTAGGTTTTTATTTCGAAGTTTGTTTAGATTTGAGTGACATTTGATCTAGCCTTTGGGCCTTAGCTTCAGTGGTTATAAGGTCAATGAGGTTTTGTCAGTCTTAGGATTCAAATGATAACACTAATGGTCTGTTTGGATTGAGGGAGAGAGAGAGAGAGTAGAGTAGATTTAGCACAAAATTAGCTTATTTTAGCCTACTCCCCTCTACTCTCTCTCCTTCCCCCCTCCATCGAAACAGACCATAAGACGACTCAGCAATCAATAAATTGAGCAATTATTGAAATTTGCCTGCAAACTTGAGCATTAAATGAATCTTCAATAAAATTATGTCAAATTTTGTTTGTAAGGCCATTTTAATTATGTATTTTACAATCACTTGGTGATGGGTTTTTAATTTTCTAAGGGGTTTCAAAAAAAAATATTAAAGGAGGTGTTTATCATAACTTTTCTTAATTTTAATGTCTTCCTTTTTCTTTTCTTTTTTTCTTTTTTTTTTTTTTTTTTGCGAAAAATATCATTTTAATATCTATATTTTAAAGTCACTATCAATTTGGTTCCTACATTTTCGTACCAATCAATTTGGTCCATATATAACTTTTTTAACTACTCTAACATCTTCGTCCACCCACTATAACTATAATAATAATTGACACCTTTGTGGCACAAAATAAATAAATAAAAATATTAAAAAGCCCTAATGATCGTTCAATAATAATAATAATAATTAAAAAAATAATTTTTTTGTACAATTCGGTCCAATCCGATCTAGTATAGGGTTATTTCTTCCAAAATCAAGACCGTGATCAAGACCCTAGTTTTTTAAATTGAAATATCGAGACTTGACTAGGTCCCTTAAAAGAAAAGACCAAATTGTATTTTTCGGTTTTATCTGGTTGGTCGGTTCGGCATTTTTGGTTTTTTGAACAACCCTACTTGATATTGCTAGGAATTTAATATTGATTTCTTTATTTGGCCTAAGGATAGATGATACATGTACTTGGTTGATAATAAGAGTGTTAGTACATTTTAAATTAAATATGTTGAAACTCAAAAAAACTGAAGATGAATAAAGAGATGAGTTATAATTTATTAAAGAAAGAGTTACTTGTATGTAAGTTAGATTAAATAAATGAAGAGAAGTTTTCTAAATTAATAAATAACATGTAGGTTATGTGAAGGGTTGGAAGACTATATATACGGCTATGCTATGGACTAATTTTATATCAAGAGTGAATGAAGAAAATAGTTAAAAGCAAAGAGTATTGTGTGAGAGAGTGAATTCAACAATAGTCCTAAATACTTGAGAAATTTCGGGCCAAAGAAAGGTGTTCTTCTGGTGGAGCTTTGGGCTTGAACACTTTGTGCAGAAGCTGTTCTAGCCATACAACATTTGTTGGGCTGTTGTATCCTGGGGGAGACAAGTCAGAGAAGGTCTGCACCGGTTACAAAGTTTAGCCAACCAAGGGCTTGAATCTCTTTAAAGAGAGCGAGTGTCGCGCCTCAATCCAAATAGTGTTGTGTAATTTCTCTTTTTAAATTAATAATATTCAACGTATTATTCAGGTTTCTCGTTGTTTCAATTATTATTGTGTTTACGCCAACAATTTTAAGGAGATTCAATCACATGGAGCCTACACAAGAGAAACCAGATGAGCCTGTTGGAGATCTCAACAAGCCCTTTCGCTTTAAGGGAGCCCACTTCAAGAGGTGGAAAGGAAAGGTCCTCTTCTACTTGAGTCTTCTCAAAATTGCCTACATCCTCACTGACAAGAATCCATCAAAGGTTTCTACCGATGAGATGAGTGAGGAAGAATTTAGTCTCCATCAAGAAAAAATAGATAACTTTACAAAGCAAGTATGATACCGAGGAGGCTGGTGCAAAGAAGTATGCTGCTAGTAGATTTTTCCGTTACCAAATGGTGGATGGAAAATCGATGGTGGATCAAGCACAAGACTTCCAAATGATAGTGGTAGAATTGAGATCCAAAGGCATAAAGATTGGAGACAATTTAGTGGTAGCTGGCATAATTGATAAACTACCGCAATCTTGGAGGGAGTTCCAAAAGACTTTGCGGCACAAACAAAAGGAGACATCCTTGGAGACTTTGATCACACGCATTCGTGTGGAGGAGGAGGCTAGAGGACAAGATGCACTCATGACACAAGAGAGCAATGGTAATTCCACCACAAAGGTAAACCTTATTTCAGCCAATAATAATATGCCCAAAAATCATTTTCCTAGAAATGGTCAATTGAAGCCTAAAAAAAGAGCCTTTAAAAATAATAATAGACCTCAAGGGAGGGGAAACCCAAATAAAAATTACAATAAGAACCAAGGACCCCCTTCACAAGATCAATTTAATAGATCATGTTTTGTCTGTGGCAAGAGTGGGCATATTGCTCGATTTTGTAAATTTTGGAAACGTGAATCTATCCCACAGGCTAACGTAACCAAAGAGCCTTTAGTGGCTATGATTACAGACATCAATATGGTGCAATATGTTGAAGGGTGGTGGGCAGATTCTGGTGCTAATAGGCACATCTGCTATGACAAAAATTGGTTCAAGTTGTACACTCCTTTTGAGGAAGAAAAAACTGTTATGCTTGGTGACTCTAGCAAAACCAAGGTTCTTGGGAGTGGTGAGGTTGAATTGAAATTCACTTCTGGACGTGTGCTAACATTGAAAGATGTACTTTACACTCTGTCCATGAGGAAGAATTTGATGTCAAGTTTTTTGCTTAACAAGGCTGGCTTCAAGCAAACTATAGAATCTGATAATTATGTAATCACTAAAAAAGGATTATTTGTGGGCAAGGGTTATGCTTGTGATGGAATGTTTAAATTGAATGTTGAGAATAATAAAGCATCTACTAGTTCAGTTTATATGCTTTCTTCTATTAATTTTTGGCATGCTCATTTGTGTCATATAAATAGTAGATATGTGGGAATCATGAGTAGTTTAGGATTACTTCCAAGACTGTCAAAAGATTTTGAAAAATGTGAAACTTGTAGTCAAGCTAAGATTACAAAAAAGTGTCATAAAAGTGTTGTAAGAAATACTGAATCGCTTGAGTTAATTCAATCCGATTTATGTGAATTTGAGGGAATTTTAACTCGTGGAGGAAATAGATATATTATCACTTTTATTGATGATTTCTCAAAGTATACAACTATTTATTTGTTGAAAAATAAAAGTGATGCTTTTGAAAAATTTTCAAGATTTTTTAAAAGAAATTGAAAATCAATTCGGTAGAAAAATAAAAAGAATAAGAAGTAATAGAGGCCGTTAGTATGAATCAAGTGCATTCAACTCATTTGTTCAGTCTTTGGGAATTATCCATGAAACTACTGCACCATATTCACCTGCTTCTAATGGTGTGGCTGAAAGAAAAAATAGAACTTTAATTGAGTTAACAAATGCCATGTTAATTGAATCTGGTGCACCTTTACATTTTTGGGGTGAAGCTATTTTAACTGCATGTCATGTTTTGAATAGGGTGCCACATAAAAAGTCACATACCACACCTTTTGAGATGTGGAAAGGACATAAGCCAAATTTGAGATATTTGAGAGTATGGAGTTGTCTTGCTTTTGTAAGGCTTACTGACCCTAAAATACCTAAATTAGGTATAAGAGCTACTACCTGTGCTTTTCTTGGTTATGCGATTAATAGTGCATCCTATAGATTTTTTGATCTTGAAAACAAAATAATTTTTGAATCTAGTGATGCAATTTTTCATGAAGAGAAATTTCCTTTTAAATTGAAAAATAGTGGGGGTGAAGAAAATATTTTGTCACAACCTAGTTCTTCTACTTCACATTTACAAAATCAAGAAAATTTTGAAATGGAACCTAGAAGGAGTAAAAGAGCTAGAGTTGAAAAGGATTTTGGTCCTGATTATTATGTTTTTAACATTGAGGAAAATCCCCAAAATTTAAAAGAGGCTTTAACATCACCTGATGCTATATTTTGGAAAGAGGCTGTAAATGATGAGATGGAATCTCTAATTTCTAATAGAACTTGGAAATTAGTAGATCTTCCACCGGGTTGTAAGACCATAGGTTGTAAATGGGTCCTTAGAAAAAAGTTGAAACCGGATGGATCAATAGATAAGTTTAAAGCTAGACTTGTTGCAAAAGGCTTTAAACAAAAAGCTGATCTTGATTTCTTTGATACATTTTCTCCGGTAACAAGAATTACATCTATTAGATTGTTAATTGCTATTGCTACAATTTTTGATTTGAAAATTCATCAAATGGATGTAAAAACTGCTTTTCTAAATGGGGACCTAGAGGAAGAGATTTATATGGATCAACCCGAAAGCTTTGTAGAGCCTAGACAAGAAAGTAAGGTATGTAAGCTAACTAAATCCCTATATGGCTTAAAACAAGCACCTAAGCAGTGGCATGAAAAGTTTGATTCTTGCATGATTGAGAATGGTTATAAATCAAATGAATGTGATAAATGTATTTATTCTAAATCATGGAATAATTTACATGTTATTATTAGCCTCTATGTGGATGATATGTTGATTTTTGGCTCAAATATGCATGTTATAAATGAGACAAAAAATATGTTAAAAAGCCATTTTTATATGAAAGATCTTGGTGAAGCTAATTTCATTTTGGGCATGAAAATTACAAAAACATGTGATGGAATATATCTTGATCAATCACATTATGTTGAGAAAATATTGAGAAAATATAATTTTCATGATCACAAAAGTGTAGCTACTCCTTTCGATTCTAGTGTTCACTTATTTCCTGTGAATAATGATGATGAGATTTTTAATCAAAAGGATTATGCTAGTATCATTGGTAGTTTGCGTTATGCTATTGATTGTACTAAACCTGACATTGCATATGCAGTAGGAGTGCTTAACAGATTTACTAGCAAGCCTAGTAAAGATCATTGGCTAGCTATTGAGCGAGTCATGAGATATTTAATTGGTACCAAAAGTTATGGCTTATTTTATAAAAAGTACCCTACTGTGATTGAAGCTTTTAGTGATGCCGATTGGAATACTTTGTCAGGTGATTCTCTCTCTACCACTGGTTATATTTTTACCTTAGGTGGTGGTGCTATTCTTTGGAAATCTAAAAAGCAAACAATAATTGCTAATTCAACAATGGAAGCTGAATTAATAGCATTAGCTTCAGCTAGTGAAGAGGCAAATTGGCTTAGAGATTTGTTATATGAAATTCCACTTTGGGAAAAGCCAATTCCACCTATATTAATTCATTGTGATAGTACTGCCGCAATTGGTAGAGTTAAAAACCGTTACTACAATGGTAAATCCAGACCTATAAGAAGAAAGCACAGTACCGTGCAATCTTATTTGAGTAGTGGCATCATAACTGTGGATTATATTAAATCTAATGATAATATAATCCCTCTTTGCCCGGTAATCTCTCATTTTCCAAATTTAATATTAAAATGAGAGGGGGAATGTTAGTACATTTTAAATTAAATATGTTGAAAATCAAAAAAAATTGAAGATGAATAAAGAGATGAGTTATAATTTATTAAAGAAAGAGTTACTTGTATGTAAGTTAGATTAAATAAATTAAGAGAAGTTTTCTAAATTAATAAATAACATGTAGGTTATGTGAAGGGTTGGAAGACTATATATACGGCTATGCTATGGACTAATTTTATATCAAGAGTGAATGAAGAAAATAGTTAAAAGCAAAGAGTATTGTGTGAGAGAGTGAATTCAATAATAGTCCTAAATACTTGAGAAATTTCGGGCCAAAGAAAGGTGTTCTTCTGGTGGAGCTTTGGGCTTGAATACTTTGTGCAGAAGCTGTTCTAGCCATACAACATTTGTTGGGCTGTTGTATCCTGGGGGAGACAAGTCAGAGAAGGTCTGCACCGGTTACAAAGTTTAGCCAAGCAAGGGCTTGAATCTCCTTAAAGAGAGCGAGTGTCGCACCTCAGTCCAAATAGTGTTGTGTAATTTCTCTTTTTAAATTAATAATATTCAACGTATTATTCAGGTTTCTCTTTGTGTTGTTTCCATTATTGTTGTGTTTACGCCAACAAAGAGTAATGCTAGGGCCAAATAAATTTGCATAACTTTTGCCACAACTCGCCATGTGGCAAGTTGTGAATGGTAGAAGTGTGTTCACCATTCACAACTAGCCACGAAGCAAGATATGGCAAAAGTTGTGCAATTTTATGTGGTCCTAGCATTACTTTGATAATAATCATAAATTCATAATAAAGCACTACTTCCTGTCCTTCAAATGTGTTAAGTGGTTCTTATTTATGACAGTTCGGATTACATCACGTTGTCAAAAAAGATTTGAGTGAACGAGTAAAAGTGGATTGCTACCTAATCTGAACTATAATGATTCTAGTGTATGTGTGTGTGAATCATGCATCAACGAAAAGATGTCAACCCTTAGAGTTATTGGAGGTGGTCCACTTTCATATATGTGGACCCTTGAGATATAAGGCACATAGAGGGATGGTATATCATTACCTTCATTGAATATTATTCTAAGTATGGTTGTGCATATCAGCTCAAGCATAACTAGTATTTATCGAAGGCATTGCAAAATATAAATGGAAAAACAATTTAGCAGATCAATTAAGAGTGTGAACAAGATAGAGGTGGTGAGTAAGAAAGCTTTTGATGAGTTCTACTAAGAGTTCGTTCGGGTCAGGATTGTGCCCAACCCGAAACTGACCCGTAATAGTAAAGGGTTTGCCGGTTCGAGTTGCCAGTGGGTGGTTATTGGTTTTGGGTGAAACTAAAAAATTGCCAAAATCCACCAAAACACAGCTATATCTCGCTAGATCCGGTGAGATTTCCGCCAAATAGTGCGGAGAAATCGCAGGATTTAGCCAGATCCGGTGTATATTGTGCCAGAAATTGTTAGATTTAGCTAAAAATGTGGTCGAAAATCTAGAAATATAGCGAGAGTTAATGGTCTTCAGGCGGGTCAAGCTTCATGGGTTTTGAAGGAGGAGATCCGAAACCGACTCACTGGCGTTAGGACTCCAGTCCAACTGCCAGAGCAATCAGATCAAGTGGTTATGGGTCGGATTCGGGCAGGTGGGCTGGACACCCCCCCAGAGGAAAGGTTATAATAAGCCTTAGAAAACCAATATTTACACATCATATTTTCTTAAAATGATTGAATTAATAGTTCCATACAAATGCAGTCACAATAAAAACTTATAAACAATGAACACTCCCATATCCAAACACAAAATAATTTCAATGTTGTTTCAATGTTCAAATTTTGGTGTTAGATCTCATCACACACAAATCTATTTTGGTGATTGGTAACACATAAATCTCATTGAACTAAGTGTAAACCTTCGAATCAAATGATTAAAAGACTAACATTAAAAAAAAAAAGATCTTTGAGCTTACACATAGGAGCATGTGCGATAAGGTTAGTGTATATCAATACTAAGGGTATGCATGGATTAGATTGGGCCGAGCTTGAGAGTTTTTTCAATCCAACCCACCATGGTCAATTTGAAAAAAATCTAACTCAAACCACTTGAATCGGGTTGGACCCACGGGTGGGACATTTTTTTTATATATAATTGAGCATTAGAACAATATCAACACAAATATGAACAAATTCATAAGCTAAGAAACCTTAACATAGAACCAAACCAACACAAAATATTTTATTAATGCTTTAAATTTCAAACAACAACAGATTTATAATCTTATAAATTTGTTTGTAGTGTATTCAACCAACACAAATAATCAAATCAAATAGTTTTATTTGCTGCCCCTGCCATCTGAAAATTCTAAGTAATTGCACCATCATATACAAATTATCAAACCAAATGACATTTCATTTAGTTAGTAAGATATCAAATAGTTTTATCTCAATTCAGTTCATGAGAAACAAACTAAAAATGAAAAAAAAAAAAAATTATTATCTTATAGTTTGTAGTATATTATATAGTTCTATTCCAATTTAGCTGATAAGCAAATGAACAAATAATAAAATCATATAATATGTTTTTAAAATATATATTAAATATAGGTGGGTTGAGTCAAGTTTGGTGGAATTGTGAATTTGTTAACTCACACCTAACCCGACCCACTATAAAAAATAAATAAAATAAAATAAACTTGACAATCCAACCTAATCCAGCAACCCTTAAAAACCAACCTAATCCAATAAACAAACCTAATTTAGCAGGTTGGATTAGATCGAGTTGGATTTAGCAGAATTTTAGGTTAATTGCACACACCTAATCAAGACTTTTTTAAGCAACTATATTTCATACTAGAAAATTAACTATGTGTATTTATTAATGTAAGACAAAATAATTAATGCAAATATTAATCAAGCATATTTATAGCAAGAAGTTTAAAATCTAAGTCTAGAAAAATTAATTTTCAAATACATTTTGTGGGGGTGATAAACAGGGAAGCCCAGACCAATGAATATGTTGGGCCAGGAGCCCAACCCAGGGAAGAACTCCTCCTCAAACAGGCCAGGCCGAGGAGAAAGGGGATGGTCAGCCATCTGAAGGTGACGCATCGGACCACACCATGAAAGAGGATAAGTATTAAGGAAGAAAAGGACAAAGAGAGGCATGGAAATATCTAAGAGAAAGCTGCTGCCAATGCATTAAGTGTTCTGCAACTAACTGAACCCTGATTTCCAGCCTTTACAACCACTCCCAACGACTTTGGGGAGGGGCTGATGAGACAAGTATCAGCACCATAAATCTGAATCTACACGTGGGCGGTGGAGATGGAAGGAAGACAGTATAAAATAGAGGATAGAGAGAAAACAAGGAGGACTGGGAACAAAGGAGGAAAAACAAAATATTAAGAATCAACCTCCTCCTCGGATAAGATCCGAGGACGAGACTCCCTAGTAAATGGATGTTATCTTTCTTTCTTTATCATTTGGACATGTTGGTCGCTTGTCTAACTCGTTAAGGCCCGAGTTTCCAACCCATTCTCTACAAATTCATTGTATCGGGCTCATTGGACCAAGGCTCCATACATTTTGGGCTTGGGTCCCAAATTGTGACCTTACAATTGGCGCCATCTTTGGGAAACCCGGTGTTTTAGCGAGTTTGAACGCTCAACACACGGTGGCAATGCAACGATGTATCGACCATTGGTGGAAGAGACCATTTTGGCCGTGGTGCATGCTACGCGGAGAATTGCTCCGTGCGGAACGATATTGGGGGCTTTCAATATTAGATATGCGTCTTGTGCCTCCGTCAAGGGCCAGTTTCTCACGGACCTAATGACAGAAACACAGGATGTATATGGAAATTAGTTGGTATGGTCTCGCTGCATGGAACCCTTTGTTTAGAATAGTGCATATTGATGGCACTACGAATCAAAGATGATTCGAAGTGGGGCTAACCACGACATCTCTACGGAGCGACATCTCTATGAAGTGGTTAAACAGAACCCAACGCATGCCTGAGTCCTCGGACCAAATGCTTGGGGGAAATTAACACTAAAACATCTCTATGAAGTGCTTAAACAGAACCCAACGCATGCCTGAGTCCTCGGACCAGATGCTTGGTGGAAATTAACACTAAAACATCTTTATAAAGTGGTTAAACAGAACCCAACACATGCCTGAGTCCTCGGACCAGATGCTGGGGGAAATTAACACTAAAACATCTCTATGAAGTGCTTAAACATAACCCAACACATGCCTGATTCCTCGGACCAGATGCTAAGGGGAAATTAACACTGAAACATCTCTATGAAGTGCTTAAGCAGAACCTGAATCCTTCATGGCTCCTCGGATCACAAGTTTAGGAGAAACTAACTACATTGTCATCCTTTCATTTATTTAGACAGAACCTAACGCATGCCTGAGTCCTCGGACCAGATGCTTAGGGGAATTAACACTATAACACCATCATAAACATCAAACAGAACCCTAGTACACGATGGCCCCCTCGAATCACTTACTTCAAATTCTGCACTCTTTAATGATTGCACTATTCGCAGTGTAGAGCATATGGTTATTTTCCTGATTGATCCTACATAGTTAACTTATTCAAAGTTAACAGTTGGGTGCCCCTGTCAATTTTTATTAAGGTAGGGTGACAACTTTTCATTACAATCAACAACATCAGTTCTAAGCCCTATTTGAAAGAAAAATACCAACACACCCATTCATGAAACGATTATTGCAAAAAGGGAAGACTCATAAAGTAAAAATGCGGTTCTCATTTATTAGATAAAGGGAAAGTACATCATATACAAAATGGCTTAGGCAAGCCTGTTTCAAAAGCTAACTATAAATAAAAAAAAATAAAAAAGAGGGGGAAAGCTCATAGGAATGGTAGGTCCACAATCTTGTTCTAGCAGCAATCGAGCAAATATGGATGGTACCGGCAATGAGCAAGCATGGATGGTACCGGAGGTGAGAAAACATCGATGGTACCGGCGATGAGAAAGAAGAAGAGGTGGGAACGCTTAATGGACCCCCTTCTCCTAGTTACGAGATGTTCTACTATCAATGCTGAGAAACGAATGGGACTCAAACCTTGTCGCACCAAAAATCTGATGCGATCTACACCTGCTTCATGTCCTGACTCAAGAAGGAGTAATTTCCTTTTTGCTTGGTTGAGAGGAAGAAACGCCTTTGGCCTCTGCTTCCCTTGCCTTAATTACGTTATCTTGGATCTTGGCGGCATCCTTGATTTTCGAGGAGGGCTTGTTTTCCTTGCCTTCAACTTTATCCTTGGCCACCTCTATCCTTGGCCACCTCATTCCCTAGACTTTGATCACCATCATGGTGGGGTCCCTGGAAATGTCTAAAGGAATAAGAACTTGAAGTTTCTGCAGAACTTAAGGATCTATGAATGAGGAAGAATGATTCCCCCAAAAGTGTCTTATATAGGAGGTGAAATCTGGTAGAAATTAATTCGCCTAGGTTTCAAAGAGAAAGTTATGGGTGAAAATATATCCCACACAATTTCCAAAGAAGTCTTCAAACCGTTGGATCTGCGTCACTTCGTAAGGACCTTAATGGAGGCGCGCCTCGTGTATCGAAACGTCAAGAACCTGACCTGGGTAAATTAAGAAATAACCTTGTTGTCAAAAATGGGGTAAAATGGGCGCGAAGGAGTTTTTATCACATCGAGATCCTCCTTTCCTCCCGGGAAAAAGAAAAGAAGAATCTCGAGGGGTTATTGTGGGGGTGATAAATGGGGAAGCCTAGACCAATGTATATGTTGGGCCAGGGGCCCAACCCAAGGAAGAACTCCTCCTCGAACAGGCCAGGCCGAGGAGAAAGGGGACAATCAGCCATCTGAAGGTGACGCATTGGACCACACCATGAAAGAGGATAAGTATTAAGGAAGAAAAGGACAAAGGGAGGCATGGAAATATCTAAGAGAAAGCTGCTACCAATGTCATTAAGTGTTCTGCAAGTAACTGAACCCTGCTTTCCAGCCTTTACAACCACTCCCAATGATTTTGGGGAGGGGCTGATGGGACAAGTATCAGCACCATAAATCTGAATCTACACGTGAGAGATGGAGATGGAAGGAAGACAGTATAAAATAGAGGATAGAGCGAAAACAAGGAGGACTGGGAACAAAGGAGGAAAAACAACATATTAAGAATCAACCTCCTCCTCGGATAAGATCCGAGGATGACACTCCCTAGTAAATGGATGTTATCTTTCTTTCTTTATCATTTGGACATGTTGGTCGCTTGTCTAACTCGTTAAGGCCCGAGTTTCCAACTCATTCTCTACAAATTCATTGTATCGGGCTCATTGGACCAAGGCTCCATACATTTTGGGCTTGGATCCCAAATTGTGACCTTACACATTTAATGAGTCAATATATTTAATGAGCAATTATGTTTAATTATTGATCTTCACTTCACACATTTATTATATCTTTTGTTAATGAGTGCTGAAAAAAATTGACCTTTCCTAAAATTTAATGAAATTACAGTCACCTCATCTTTATTTCCAATTGTACCAACTACAAAGTTCTTCCTTGATTTTCAAAATAAATTACAATAACTCTCATGCAGCTTAATAGTATTAAAATCCATTAATTGAACTCAAAATATAATTCTAGTATTTTTTTTTATTTCCACTTTTATCCTTATTTCTAAATGAAATTCTCATTTGCTTAGAACACGTTTGGTACACTAAATATAGATTACAACAAGTGTAGGGATAAGGGCCCAAAATCATATACTGTGCCTTGAGTTTTGGCCGAGAACGTTTATTGGTCCAAGGACTAATAAACATTAGTGGGGGTGTTAAGCTCAGAGTCACGTAAGTAACCCACAAACAGAAATGTTGGGAAAGGTGGTCCGAGGAGAAACGTCTCCTCGGACAAATGAAGCACAGGCTGAATGCATGTCCTATCGATCAAAGTGCCCTTCCAGGAGGTTCTACTGACAAGGGCGTGTATTACAAACGTACAAAATGGATGGGGGCTTAGAGGTATCTAAGAGAAAGCAGCTACCACCGCATTGAATGCTCTGCAGCTAACTTTTTGGCCACATTTATGTAGAGAAGACCCTTGAACAGTGCTGCATTGGCTACCGCAACTCACAGAGGGCCAGAAATGGTGTCCGATGCGACAAGCACTCAAGTGGTGGTCTGGATGATCAAAAAATGGAGGGCCAAGATCAACGAAAGGGAACTATATAATGTAAGAGCCTCTCCATAGATAAGGGGCGGGAAAAAGGAAGGAAAATATTGTAGCACTCTAGAACAAAACTTGTAACCTAACTTGAGTATTAATAGAAGAGAATTAGTCTCCTCGGACTTGGCCGAAGACGATTTTCTCAAAGTCTAAGCTTGTTTATTTTCATTCTCTTGTCATCAAGACCTACCATATTGTTTGTCTAATTCACTAAAGCCCAGTTCTTCAATCCACTCTCTACAAATTTATTGTTTTGGGCTCTTTGGGCTTAAGTCGGTTCATTTTTTGGGCTTAGGACTTGAAGCTGGTCCTTACAACAAGAATCATAATCTTTATTATTGGAAATAAAATCTGTTATAATGGAATAACTAAACCTATTCATTAGTTTGGTAGATTCTCAAAAAAAAAAAAATTCATTAGTTTGGTTGTGAGTTGTTATATTATAATAAAACTTAAGATCTATTTTAGGAAATATCTTACTCATACAATTATATTTCCTAGAAAATAATATATTTTAAATTTGAAAGAGATGAGTTATTTTTTGATGACTTTTTATTTCCATAATTATTACGTGAATATGGAAAGTTTGTTATTTGAAAATATATTAATATTAGAAATTATTACACCTGTGTGTGTGTTAGTCTAGTTGTAAACTCTCAAAAAAAAAAAAAAATTATTACACCTACTAAGGAATAGATATTACTACTCTTTTAGAGAGGAATAGTTACTCCTCATTTTAAAGAATATCTATTCATAAGGAATGACTATTCCCGGCAACAAAATTATAATAAAACAATTGAATAGCTAAATTATAGGAATAGCTATTACATTACAGTGCATATTTCAATCTACTAAACATCCATTTTTAAGCAAGTATATTTCATGCTAGAAATTTAAATGTGTATTTGTTAATGTAAGACAAATTAATTAATGCAAATATTAAACAAATATTTATAGCAAGAAATTTGAAATTAAAGACTAGAAAAATTAATTTTAAGATATATTTAATGTGTCAAGACATTTTTTAAGCAATAATTCTTCCTTATTGACATTAAATTCACATAATTATTATATCTTTTGTTAATAAGTGCTGACAACAAAATGTGAAAATTTTGCAATGACCTTTCTAGAGGTTTACTTCTATTACATTGACCTCCCCATTATTTCCAATTGTACAAAAACCTTCCTTGCTTTTCAAAATAATTTACAATCACTCTCATGTAGCTTAACACTATTAAAATAAATTATTTGATTTGAAAAAATAATTAAGAAAATTTGAATATTTTCATTTTTATCCTCATTTCTAAATGAAATTCCCTTTTTTTTAATCTATCATTGATGGGTTAAGAAGTATGAAAGATAATTTCTTCTAATCAAAAGTCACTGATAAAGATGACATTGTATCATTTAATACGAAATATTTTTTCATAAAAGTTACCTTTAGCTTGCCCAACACACTAAAAGAAGGGGTCGCTTTCCTTCCCAAGATACACATCACAATAAGGATGCTTATCTCCTATATATAGGGAAAATGTATGCTTTCTTCCTTACCATTTATCAATCTACCAAAGCCATTGCTAGAAAACCCTCTTTGGTTTGTAAACAATGGCTTTAATAAAGTGAAAAAAAACTTATCACAATCATGTTTTTTATTCTAGAGACTGTGATATCTCGAGGCATGTCCCGCACTTCTTTTGAATCCCCCCTTTCTGAGAGATATGAGCTATGGCTGGCTTAGTATGGACGCAACTACGTAAATAGTGTAGATCAGGAAAAACGTTTCAATATATTCAAAGACAATGTAGAATATATAGACAAATTCTATAATGAAGGGAATCGTACTTTCAAGTTAGGTGCCAATAAATTTGCTGACTTAACTCATGAAGAATTTAATTTCTTGCCTCTTATACTAGTAACAAAATTTCCACCTTACCAAGTTCTCTCAATGTAAAAAGCTTCAATTTCAATGCCCTTGACGTAATTCCGGACGCTATGGATTGGAGAGAGAGAGGAGCTGTTACCTACGTAAAGAACCAAGGCAGCATCTGTCGTAAGAGGATCACTGTACCCAACACTCATTCAATTTTGTTACTTATTATTATCATAAAAATATTTCATTTTGTGGTTGATTCTTATGCATGCAGCCGCATCCGGTTGGGCCTTTTCAACAGTCGCAGGAATAGAAAGGTTACTCCATAACGTAACTGGCAACTTGGTCGAATTGTCTGTGCAGCAACTAATTGACCGTGCAGTAACTAACTATACTTTTGGCTGCAATGGTGGTTTGGCGGCTCGTGCCTATACTTATGTACGAGATAATAAAGGAATAACCCTTGAAGAAGATTACCCATTTCATGGGTTTCAAGGACCTTGTGACCAGCAAAAGGCAACTCAGTTTCAAATCTTCCAAATAAGTGGCTGCTATGCAGTACAAGGAAGTGAGGCAGATTTACTTAAAGCAGTGGCCGGCCAGCCAGTTTCAGTTGACATCAATGCTTCTAGTCGTGAATTTCAATTATATGAAAGCGGAGTTTTCACAGGACCGTGTGGGGTAAGCCAAGCCATGTCGTCACTGTAGTTGGGTATGGAACGAGTGAAGATGGTATCAAGTACTGGTTAATGAAGAATTCATGGGGCACCGGTTGGGGTGGGGATGGCTATATGAGGATTCTTAAAGACAACGGTTCTTCAGGAGGTCTTTGTGGCCTTAATCAACAAATTGTCTGGCCATTTGTTAACCGACTCAATTGATGGCAAAGAAAATGCCTGTACTGCTACTTGTAATGTCAAAATATGAACATTGTAAAAAACAACCTGGCAACTACTGCTAGTGTTAAGTAATGTTTTGATAGCAAATAAAAAGATTCAAATCTTTTTCACTATATGTACATTTAATTTGTCATGGCTGTGAAAATGCCTATATTGCTACTTGTTACGTCAAAATATGAATGTTCTAATAAATAAACCTGCCAACTGCAGATATTATTAAGTAACATATTAATAGCCGATAAAAATCTTCAGAATTTGGCATATTATACTGGTTGTGAGACCTAAGTTAGGTCTTTTCACAAGATGATAATCTATTTGATAATTCAATAATTAGGTTTGGTGGGATTTGAAATCTGGATGTTTCTATTTGAAACACTAAAATGTGTTAACTAGTTAAGCTATAAAGATCTTGGTACAAGATGACCCAATTTAAAATTGATGATCCAAAAATAAATCTTAAGTACAATTTCATAGTACCTTAATTGTTATACCTTAAATTCTCCAATTAAATTCAATCACATTGCTGTAGTGACCAATGAAATATAAATAATGTCATCTTTTTCCAAGGACAATAAACTCAACCATGTGGTTCATTGATCAATGCAATCACCTTATTGAATTTATTTAGGAAATCAAGAGTACCTAAAGAGCTAAACGGATGTACATAAGTTTTGCTCAAAATAAAAATGTAATAATTAATCAAATAGCAAGAGTTAATGGGTAATCAAGAAAAGACAAAGCCCTGATACAAATCCTATCAACAAAAAAAATCCTTTCAAAGATTTGGATCTAATAATCTATGAGATATCACTGTCTAAGATCTACACAAATAAATTAATTCAATCAAAAAAGAAATAAATGAATCAAAACAACCAACATAAATCTTTTGGTGATTGGCAACACATAAATCTCATTGAACTAAGCGTAAACCTTTGAATTAAATGAATAAAAGACTTTAACATTTAAATAAATAAATATACAAAAAAAAAAAAAGAGATCTTTGAACATACACATCGGAGCATGTGCAACGAGGTTAGTGCATATCAATATTAAGGGTGTGCATGGATCGGGTTATGCCGGGCTTGAGGGGTTTTTTCAATTCAACCCACCACGGTTAGTTTTTTTTTTTTTTTTTTTTTTTTTTAAATCCAACTCAAACCACTTGAATTAGGTTGGACCCATGGGTTGGACATTTTTTTTTTATATATATATAATAATTGAGCATTAGAACAATATCAACACAAATAAGAGCAAATTTATAACCTAAGAAACTTGAACATAGCACCAAACCAACACAAACTATTTTATTAATGCTTTAAATTTCAAATAACAATAGATTTATAATCTTATAAATTTGTTTGTAGTGCATTAAACCAACACAAATAATCAAATCAAATAAATTTTATTTACTACCCAGCCATCTGAAAATTTTAAGTAATTGCATCATCATATACAAATTATCAAACCAAATAACATTTTATTTAATTAGTAAAAATGAACAAGTTTATTATTCTATATTCGGTAGGATATTATATAGTTCTATCCCAATTTAGTTGATAAGCAAATGAATAAATAATAAAATCATATAATATGTTTTTAAAATATATATTAAATATAGGTGGATCAAGTCAAGTTAGGCGGAATTGTGAATTTGTTGATTCACACCTAACCCGACCCACTGTAAAAATAAATAAATAAATAAAATAAACTTAACAATCCAACTCAACCCACCAACCCTTAAAAACCAACTTGATCCAATAAACAGACCTAATTTGGCAAGTTGGATTAGATCGGGTTGGATCTATCGAATTTTTAGGTTGGCTGCACACCCCTAATCAAGACTTTTTTAAGCAAGTATATTTCATGCTAGAAAATTTACTATGTGTATTTATTAATGTAAGACAAAATAATTAATGCAAATATTAATCAAGCATATTTATAGCAAGAAATTTAAAATCTAAGTCTAGAAAAGTTAATTTCCAAATACATTTAATGAGTCAAGATATTTAATGAGCAATTATGTTTAATTATTGACATTAGCTTCACATATTTATTATATCTTTTGTTAATGAGTGCTGAAAAAAATTTTCCTTTCCTGAAATTTAATGAAATTACATTCACCTCACCTTTATTTCCAATTGTACCACCTACAAAGATCTTCCTTGATTTTCAAAATAAATTACAATAACACTCCTGCGACTTAACAATATTAAAATCCATTAATTTAATTCAAAATATAACTCTAATATTTTTTATATCTACACTTATATCCTCATTTCTAAATGAAATTCTTATTTACTTAGAACATGTTTGGTACACTGAATGTGGATTATAACAAGAATCGTAATCTTTATTACTAGAAATAAAATGTGTTGTAATGGAATAACTAAACTTATTAATTAGTTTGATAGATTCTCAAAAAAAAAAAAAAAATAGTAGTTTGGTTGGAAGTTGTAATATTGGAATAAAACTCAAGATGTATTTTAGGAAATATCTCACTCATACAATTATATTTCCTAGAAAATAATATATTTTAAATTTGAGAGAGATGAGTTATTTTTTTGATGATTTTTTATTTCCATAATTGTTACGTGGATATAGAAAGTTTGTTTATTTGAAAATATATTAATATTAGAAATTATTACACCTGCTAAGGAATAAATATTAAAACACTTTTGGAGATGAATAATTATTCCTTATTTTAAAAAATAACTATTCATAAGGAATGATTATTCTCTGCAACAAAATCATAACCAAACTATTGAATAGTTAAACCATAGGAATAACTATTACATTACAGTGCCTATTACAGTTTACCAAACATGCCTTTATATATAATTAATGGGTTAAAAAACATATATACTGTAGGGACACGGTTCTTTTGAGGCCCAATAAGGATGTTGGGCTCGCACATGAAAGATCCCACACAATATGATTTGTAGAGAGTGGGCTTGAAAAGCTTGCCTTTGGTCACGGGGCGATATTCCGGTCTTGATTTTAGAGGAATTCATGCAGAAAAAGGAGTTAGGTTTGAACATTTAAGCCCTAAAGCGTCGCATCCTATAGGGTTGGACTCCTCGGACTTGATCCGAGGATCATTAAGGTCTTACCCCGGTTACCCAACGATGGGTTTTTTCTGTGATGTGGAGGTGTTGTTAAGGCCTCTTCACCCATGGAGTCTTTTTTCTAGATCTAGGATGGGAGCCCCCCCCCCCCCCCCCTTTCTTTGAGGGACTCCACTACATTATATAGTTCCCCTCCTCTCATCTCAACCTTACACTTGTTGATCATCTAAGCATCTACTTGAGCACCTGTCCCATCAGATGCCCTCATCTCTCCCTTTGTGAGTTGCAGAGGCCAAGGTGGTACTGTTCAGGGGTCTTTTCCTCATTAATGCGGCCAAGAGGATGGTTGGGGCGCAATTAATGTGGTGGTGGCAGCTTTCCATGAGATATTTTGGATTTTATTCATTTTATATGTTGGGAGGATGAACTGAAATGGATGGGGAGAGTTCCTTGTCTGGACTTCGTGATGTCCGAGGAGGAGTTACTCCTCGGACAGGTTTCCTTGGCGTTATTGGGGTTGAGTAATGCTTCATATGTGGTTTCTCTTCGGAAAGGACGCTCCTCGGACGGGCCTGGATTTGGAATAGCCCATTATTTTTGGGCCGGGCCCCACAATAGCCCCTCAAAACTCCGGTTTTTATCTCCTTCCGAGGAGAAAAGCGGGGTTTTGATGTTAGTGAGAGGATGGAAATAAGGAGAGCTTGGGGCGCGCGTGCGGACCGTTACTTTTGACGCGTTACAATTTACGAGGCGTGGTCATTAACTTCTGGAGGCGTTATGTTCCCTTCATCCAACGGGGTGGCGTGGATCGAACGGCCATCGTTTCTTCTCGTATTTTTTAGGCAGGAATGATCTTTTCTCTCTCCTCCCGGCTATATAAGACGTCAGAGGGGTTCAGTTCTTTTTATCTGCATTTCATAAACCTCAGAGGCTTCCAGAGAACTCCATCGAACCCCAGAGATATACGAATAGTTGCGCCCGTTACGCCTCTGTAGCCGTCTTTCGTGAAGCGTTCCTTCCAGGAGAGATTTCCAGGCGTCCCATTGAGCGTTTTGCGAAGGTACCAGTACATTTCGTTCATCTCGCCGTTTCAATTCCCTCCTCGGACTCTACTTTTATTCTCAGTCCTTACTTTCGTTTCCCCAGTTCAGTTCAGATGGGTAGATTTGAGAAATTAGTAAACACTCCAGCCGCTATGGAGGCCTTTAGGGCTAAATACCACATTCCCCTGGGGGTTGGGTTGCAGTACTGTCCTCTTGAAGGAGTATTGACAGAGAGAGGTATGGGAGAAGTTGTTATCCCTATGATTGCTTTTATAGAGGGAGGGATGACACTTCCCATGTGTAGGATTACAAGGGAATACCTGTTCAACCATAGGTTGACGCCGTATCAGTGTGCCCCGAATATGTTCAAGATACTAGGCTGTGTAGATGTCTTAGACGAGCGGATGAATCTAGGCCTTACTTGGCACGATGTGGCTTATCTGTACGAATGTCACTGCCTCGGGGATGATGGGTATTATCTTAAATCCCGGAACGAGGACGTTAGGTTGATCTCTTGTCTCCCAGTATCCAATAAGACCGTGAAGAATGACTTCCTTATTGCTTCTGGGGAGTGGTCCGACGGTATTCATTGTCCAACTCGGGTAGGAACCCCAGGTGCGACGTTTTTAGGATCGGTCCTTTTTGGAAAAGGATTTAGTATTGAGGGTTTATTTTTCTTGCTTTCTTTGTAATTGGAAAATTTTATGAACTAACCCCACTTTTCTTGGTTGCTTGCAGATAAAGTTCACGTCGCTCCTCGGCTAAACTTTGTGAACGTGCCAGCGTTGAACTACCTTCTTAGGTCGGAGATTTACGTTTCCGAGGACGGACAGTTGCGTGCGGCCCATCTGGTTCTGGGCTATCAACCTCTGAGCAGCTCTTTCCAGGCTATCGGCCACGCTATAAGGGCTGGCAGTCCGAGGTTGGCTAGGATTGACGTGTCCAAGGACGGGTTCCTAGCTGAACACGATCTGCCACCAGTTGTGTTGCCTGGTGTTAGAAATCCCTACTTAGCAGAGCAGCTACCTCCGCCAAACGAGCCTGGTGTTGCCGTTCAGGTTGAAGAGGAAGCTGAATCATCTCGTCTTTCCCTTGAGGAAGAGATAGACGAGTTTTATTTTGAGGAGGAAGTTCAGCAAACCCCTTTGGTGGAACTTTCCGGTCCTGAAGGAGAGCGGGACCGACATTCTGCAGTTGGCGTTCCTTCCATTGTTATCTGCTCGGAAGATACTTCGGACGAAGAGACAGAGTCCATGGCAGGAAAGGGAAAGTCTCTGAAGGAGCTGATGGCCTCCCGAGGGAAAGGCCAGTCATCGAAGGGACCACCTCCATCACAAGTCAAAACCCTTCCTCCTGTGGTCCCTCAGGGCATTTCGGAACCTGGCCTTAAGGCTAATCCGGACCTGAAGAAGAAGAGGCCAGTTGACACCCCTGAGGAGGGTGAGGTGGCTGCTCAGCCGACCAAGCAGCAAAAGACTGCTCGGGCACCAAGGAGCAGAAGGGGCAACTTCTCGGAGAATCGGGACGAGGAGAGCCTTGCGGAGGTACGAGCTACCCCGCGTGTATGGAGCCCCAAGTTGGAGCTGGATGGGGTTGCCATCCCCTACAATGCTTCGGTCCGAGAGTACAACCGAGGCCGGGCAGGGTATGTGGCCTAGGCTTTAGAGCAACCCCTACTCCTTCCTCGGGATATGGAAGCTTATAGGCGGTTCTCTCAGCCCGAGATCTTCCTATCCCTTAAAAGGGACCTCGCGATGGTAAGTAACCCTTCTACTGCTTCATTAAAAGGGACCCTTTTTTTTTTTTTTTTTTTTTTTTTAAAAGCAATCTTGTTTCGTTCGTAGATCACTCAGCAGGTATTTGTGGCTGAGGAATTCTGCCGAGGTAATCGTAATCGGGCTGAGGCTGAGACCCAGGCTCGGACGGAGATGGAGAAAGCCTTGGGGTCCCTTAAGCACGATCACCTTAAACTCACGGACGAGTTCAAGGAGTCGGAGAACCGGCGCAAAAGTGCAGAGGCTGGTTTGAAGAGTGCCGAGACCCAGGCGGAGGACCAGCGCAAAGAGCTGTACTCGACACAGATTAACCTCGCCACCGAGAGGCAGGCAGTGCAGGATCTCAAGACTGCCCTGCAAAAAGTCGAGGATGAGCTGAGGCGGGTCAAAGAGGAGGCCCAGCTGATCCGAGAGGCTGCAGAGGCTGAGAAGAATGCTGCTCGCCAGCTCGAGGCCGCAGAAACGGAGGCGAGGCTATCCGAGGAGATCCCCGAGGTGTGCAGGGATTACTGCAGTATTTCATGGGCTCATGCTCTCGATGCTGCAGGAGTTCCTGCGGATTCGGCACTAAGACTGCCCGAGAACATCTTCTATCCTCCGGAGATCCGAGAGAATCCTGATGACGCCCAAGTGGCCTCAGAGCAGGACCTGGCGGTGCCTGATGCCGTCCTTGTGCCTGATATGGCGAAGGATCCCGCCGCAGACTCTACCATCGAGGTTCCTCTCCCTCAGCCCGAGCAGAAAGAAGATCCTCCTGTTAAGGCTTAGCCCTTTAGGCTTTTGATCTTTGTACCCTTTTTTTTTTTTTTTTTTTTTTTTTGAATGTGAGTCGTCCTATTTTTCCATTCTTCTGTAAGGACATCTCTTTCTAATGTACTCGGAATATTAATATAAAATGTTCGCTTTGCTTACTATGGATGTATGTCAGTAGCGCTCTTTTTTTTCTTTTCTTTTTTTTTTTCTTTTTTTTTTCTTTTCTTTTTTTTCTTTTTTTTTTTTTTTTTTTTAAGCATTTACAACGATGTAGATATAGGCAAATAGTCAAAATAAAATGGGTTTTTGGGCTGCGCATTTGAGGGTTGCGATGGTGCCAGACTGCGCGCACGTATTAAAACGATTTCCTTTAAGTAATAATCTCCCAATCTATCATAAGTAATAATTTCCCCTAAGTCTGTGGTCCGAGGAGCCATGCAGGATTTAGGTTCTGTTTAAAACTTATAAAAATTGTCATGAGTAATAATTTCTCCTAAGTCTGTGGTCCGAGGATCCATGCAGGACTTAGGTTCTGTTTAAAACTTATAAAAATTGTCATGAGTAATAATTTCCCCTAAGTCTGTGGTCCGAGGAGCCATGCAGGACTTAGGTTCTGTTTAAAACTATGAATAGTTGCCTTAAGTATTAATTTCCCCTAAGTCTGTGGTCCGAGGATCCATGCAGGACTTAGGTTCTGTTTAAAACTTATAAAAATTGTCATGAGTAATAATTTCCCCTAAGTCTGTGGTCCGAGGAGCCATGCAGGACTTAGGTTCTGTTTAAAACTATGAATAGTTGCCTTAAGTATTAATTTCCCCTAAGTCTGTGGTCCGAGGATCCATGCAGGACTTAGGTTCTGTTTAAAACTTATAAAAATTGTCATGAGTAATAATTTCCCCTAAGTCTGTGGTCCGAGGAGCCATGCAGGACTTAGGTTCTGTTTAAAACTATGAATAGTTGCCTTAAGTATTAATTTCCCCTAAGTCTGTGGTCCGAGGATCCATGCAGGACTTAGGTTCTGTTTAAAACTTATAAAAATTGTCATGAGTAATAATTTCCCCTAAGTCTGTGGTCCGAGGAGCCATGCAGGACTTAGGTTCTGTCCAAAACTTATGAGATTTCTTTTTTGTACTTGGTTTCCCCATAGGCTTGAGTCCGAGGACCATGCAAGGCCTTGGTTCTGTCCAAAACTTATGATTTTTTCTTTTTTGTACTTGGTTTCCCCATAGGCTTGAGTCCGAGGACCATGCAAGGCCTTGGTTCTGTCCAAAACTTATGAGGTTTCTTTTTTGTACTTGGTTTCCCCATAGGCTTGAGTCCGAGGACCATGCAAGGCCTTGGTTCTGTCCAAAACTTATGAGATTTCTTTTTTTGTACTTGGTTTCCCCATAGGCTTGAGTCCGGGGACCATGCAAGGCCTTGGTTCTGTCCAAAACTGATGAGATTTCTTTTTTGTACTTGGTTTCCCCATAGGCTTGAGTCCGAGGACCATGCAAGGCCTTGGTTCTGTCCAAAACTTATGAGATTTCTTTTTTGTACTTGGTTTCCCCATAGGCTTGAGTCCGAGGACCATGCAAGGCCTTGGTTCTGTCCAAAACTTATGCTTTTTTCTTTTTTGTACTTGGTTTCCCCATAGGCTTGAGTCCGAGGACCATGCAAGGCCTTGGTTCTGTCCAAAACTTATGAGATTTCTTTTTTACTCGGTTTATTTTTCGACCATAAGCCCCTATACCAGGGCGGGGAAGTTGGCTTGAGGCCGGAAGCCCCTAGAGATGCCCGCGCCCTTGGCACTGCAAGGCGTAGCCCCTAGCAGAAGCTTATGCCAGAGCAACAACTGTATGTCGCCGGAGACGGAGGAAACCCCAGGAATTTCTGCTTGCTAGAGAGTTGACTCCACCGCCACCTGCGCCAACGCGCAAGCTTTCCCACAGACGGCGCCAATTGTAGGGACACGGTTCTTTTGAGGCCCAATAAGGATGTTGGGCTCGCACATGAAAGATCCCACACAATATGATTTGTAGAGAGTGGGCTTGAAAAGCTTGCCTTTGGTCACGGGGCGATATTCCGGTCTTGATTTTAGAGGAATTCATGCAGAAAAAGGAGTTAGGTTTGAACATTTAAGCCCTAAAGCGTCGCATCCTATGGGGTTGGACTCCTCGGACTTGATCCGAGGATCATTAAGGTCTTACCTCGGTTACCCAACGATGGGTTTTTTCTGTGATGTGGAGGTGTTGTTAAGGCCTCTTCACCCATGGAGTCTTTTTTCTAGATCTAGGATGGGAGCCCCCCCCCTTTCTTTGAGGGACTCCACTACATTATATAGTTCCCCTCCTCTCATCTCAACCTTACACTTGTTGATCATCTAAGCATCTACTTAAGCACCTGTCCCATCAAACGCCCTCATCTCTCCCTTTGTGAGTTGCAGAGGCCAAGGTGGTACTGTTCAGGGGTCTTTTCCTCATTAATGCGGCCAAGAGGATGGTTGGGGCGCAATTAATGTGGTGGTGGCAGCTTTCCATGAGATATTTTGGATTTTATTCATTTTATATGTTGGGAGGATGAACTGAAATGGATGGGGAGAGTTCCTCGTCTGGACTTCGTGATGTCCGAGGAGGAGTTACTCCTCGGACAGGTTTCCTTGGCGTTATTGGGGTTGAGTAATGCTTTATGTGGTTTCTCTTCGGAAAGGACGCTCCTCGGACGGGCCTGGATTTGGAATAGCCCATTATTTTTGGGCCGGGCCCCACATATACCAAGACATTTTTAAGCAAGTATATTTCATGCTAGAAATTTAATTGTGTATTTCTTAATGTCAGACAAATTAATTAATGTAAATATTAAACAAGCATATTTATAGCAAGAAATTTGAAATTAAATACTAGAAAAATTAATTTTAAGATATATTTAATTAGTCAAAACACTTATTAAGCAATTATTTTTACTTAATGACATTAAATTCACATAATTATTATATCTTTTGTTAATAATGAGTGCTGGCAACAAAATGTGAAAATTTTGCAATGACCTCTCTCAAGGTTTACTGAAATTACATTGAACTCCCGCATTATTTCCAATTGTACAAAAACCTTCCTTACTCTTCAAAATAACTTACAAGCACTCTCATGTAGCTTAACAGTGTTAAAATACATTGATTGATATGAAAAAATAATTAAGAAAATTTGTATATTTTCATTTTTATCCTCATTCTTAAATGAAATTCCCATTTTCTTATCTATAATTGATGGGTTAAGAAGTATAAAGATAATTTCTTCTAATCAAAAGTCAATGATAAACAATTTTTTTTTTTTTAAATGTCATGAAATCGTTATTGCTAATATTCAAAATTTTCATTCAAAGAAATATAAGATTCCCCGCCATGAACACTCCTCTCAAGAATATCATCAAAAACCTCCCGGTGGAGTACTATTTTTTTCTACATAAAGAAATTGAGCCCAATTGGAGCTACCCACCGAACTGCAGGAAGCACCATTGGTCGTTGGGTTCAACGATTTGCTTTCCATGCTTACAAAACCTACTGAAGGCCAAAGGTGGAAGGTATTTCGGAGGAAACTGCCTAAATTGTAATCTTTCATCATTGCCAATTATGAATCGCTAGGCATGATACAGTGAGGAAAAAAATCAATGCTATTGTTTGGCTGACGCCTAAGTCATTGGCTAAAAAAATCCAAATTCTTCCTATTTTTTCTTGAGGAATCTTAATTTTTTTTTTATGGGCTATTTTGAATCTTGCAAGATTGATTTCTTGAACATTTCTTGTTTTTGTTTGTTGAATCTGAATTAAAACAAAACAAAAAAAAAATAATAATCTTTTCTTCTTTTTAACCAATTAATTATAGGAGAATGAGAATTTTATTTAAAAAGAATGGTAAAAGTGGAAATACACAAAATTTTCAATTTTTTTTTTCAAATTTTGTTAGTGCATTCAACGTTCCTAACCTATCAGGAGGTGAGTATAGTTTATATTGAAAAAAATATGGAAGTTTGTGTACAATATGAAACACAGAAGAGGTTATTATATTTCAATAAAACTTAAAGGGGCACAATGCAAATTTTTAAGTAAAAGTTAAGGTGCATTTAATACATTTTGCAAGTTGAATTAAATTTGATGAATAATGTTACAGTTACAAACTATTTTATAACATTTTACAAACTGCTGATATGGCAAATTCTTACTAGTTCTAATATGGGTCCACTGCTAATATCACATTTTTACTTACCAATAATTATTTGAAAAGTAATGCTACCGTCACAAACTATTTTACAACATTTTTATAAAATATTGATGTGGCTAACCTTTTATTGGTTTTTATTTAAGCCCACCATTAATCAATTTTTCATTTACCAATAATCATTCACTACATCAGCAGTTTGTAAATTTTTTTGTATAATAATTTGTATCTCTAGCAGTATTCTTATTTGAAAAATGGTAAATTCATATCAGCAATTTGTAAAAATATTGTAAAATAGTTTGTGCATGTAACATTACTTATTTGATATGTATACTACAACTTGGCAACATCTGGCTATAAAAGTAGAAGGAAAATAGATAAAAGTATAACCAAAAATCGATAAGCACAAGAAACATGAAGCCAGAGATAATATCCCCTTTTTTTGCTTTTTGCTAGTACTTCTCATAGCCTTTGACCTAAGTAGTTCCTTTTCATGGATACCCTCTCGATTTAGAACTCACTATGTAAGAATCGTCAACAACTTCACTGACGAAACCATTGAGTACCACTGTAAATCTCAAGATGATGACTTAGGCCAAAGAATTCTTCAACCCAAAGAAGAGTGGGAATTTTCCTTCAAAATCAATTTTGGGGGCACAACACGTTTTTATTGCTACTTTTGGTACCAGAACTTCAATGCTTCTTTTGATGTATTTGATGCAAACGTGGATGAGGATTTAGATTGTGGTGGAGACCACTGCATTAGGACCGCACAAAAAGATGGATTCTACTTATCTATATATATAATAATAGGTGAAGCAGAGAGAAACTCAAATTGCAATTCCAAATTAAAACTCTAATTTTGTGCCATGTGTCTAGATTCATATGGGAACCACCAGAGGCGGAGTCAGGGGGGGTCGAGAGGGGGCACTTGCCCCCCCCCCTGACCTGCCCAAAATTTTTCTTTTTTTATGTGTGTAATAGTAAAAGGTGGAGATTTAATTGAAACTGTGATAAGTAGTGCGTGAGTAATTGAGCTATATTGAAAATCTCTTCAGCTACATGTTTCAAAATAATATTGTAAAGTGCAGAGCCACAGTAAACAACCACATACATCCTTTTTTTTCTTTGTGGGTATATATATCTCCCTATCTTTTTGAAAAGTCAAACTCAATTGATATATCATATATCTTCATATCTTTTTTTACTTTATCAATATTTTTTAAAGTTCAAAATTTATAAAAATAAACTTAAAGAAGAAAAAGTCTTAATTGAAGAGACGAAAATAGCACCCAAAAAAAAAGTTTCCTTTCAAAAGTATTAAGATATAAAATTTGGAAACAATTACATGACAAATTCCATAAAATATATTAGGGGATTATTTTATTTGCTATATATTTTTAAAAAAAAAAAAAAAAAAACACTAATAAACTATACACAATATAATGATATGCAATGATTTTAGGGGATCTTTCAATATTGAATGATCACTTACTATTCATATTATTGGCATTTAATTGTCAAGTTTGGTTAATATTGTGTATATATGATGCATATGTTGTATGCTACATACACAATATGTATTTGTTTATAGAGACACATGTATATTAGTTATAAATTTTGCCCCCCCTAAAGTCGAATCCTAGCTCCGCCACTGGGGACCACCAATTTTTTTTTTTTTTTTTTTTTTGTCCAATATGAATAAATCACTTCTGGATTTATCTTGGAAGAGTAGATAAGGATAGTGAACGGTAACATTTATTCATCTCTCTCAATCTCAATACAATTTTCATCAGTTTGATAACCTTGACGTTTAGGCTTCTACTTCTCCGCACTTGGTTGTCTGCTCAACTCCTTCTAAAGCCCCCATTGATTAATGGTTTCACTTTTTATAAACAAGCAAAGCAGGGGCAGTGGTAGATTCATCCCAAATTTACTCCACTATGGAAGGAAAACTCAAAGGTCTCTAGATGAATGTACTTTGGGGATCAACTAGCCATCCAAATTTGCCAAGGCCAATTTCTTTTCATTGCAGGTAGTTGTTCTTCTATCAAGATATTTTATTGTAGAGTATTTTTATTGCATTCAACAGCCATGCAATCAAAGTCATGAACATTAAATTTTTCTGAGTTTGTTTGTTTGATTAACATCTTATGTCTTAGAGGTCGTCTGTTGATTAGTGGGATTATTTTATAGCCACGCCATTTCTCTCTATCACTGTCATCTGGAATAAAACAAGAAGCCTCATTGTTTGTGAAAATATTCACTGTAATAAGTTTTTTTTTTGGAGATTTTGATTGTTTGCACAATTGTGGCATGCATTTGGTTTTGGAGGAGATGTGAGGGTAATGGTATGAATACTTCATTGAAGAGCACCAAACAACAACGGAAGCCACACCTATTTCCATATCCAATGCGATTATCAAGTTTCTTCAGGTAAAATCTATTTCAATTTCATGCTTTTTTCTTAATTATATTGAAATTATATTTTACATTGATTTTTCTGTTTTGTTAGTTTTGGGGATTTTAATATTTTTGCGCCACAATTGCTACATTTGGTTTAAACTTGTGTCCATAGTCCACATACATGGAACCTAACAAGGGGTAGGATATCAATTTGCATCTAGATGTAGGACTTTTTACAAAAATATGTCTATGAGTTCACATCTGTCAAATGTTTATTATTAATCTTCCTCATACATGCCGCATTTCAAAACTGTTGGTCTTTCAAGGTTAGTAACATGTACAATAAAGACATGGATGTGTTCTCTAGATATATATACTCCCACCATCTGCTACTCTCCCAAGTTGGTGATGCATTTAGACTTGATATGTGATATTTTCATTTAACTTTTTCTTTTACTCCTCATGCTATGATAAATTAATCTGAGTAGTTAAATAATGTGGTTCTTCAATTTATCACTAAAACGTAGTTTTTGTGTGAGAAGCCACCTACATGCACACATGGAATGAATCTCATAGTGGTGGCTCCTCTTTTTTAACACGTGTTTAACCAAATCAAAATGACAATAACATGTTTCAACATGGAAGTTGGTATAGATATTTCTATTTTCAAATTAATTATTCAATATGCCCTTGCTGCAGTAGTAGCCCTTGGAAATTTGGTTGAAGTTATAATAGGGTATTGACAACACCAATTTCTTTTCTTCTTTTTTTGAGAAACAAGGACAACACCAATTTCAATATGAAATTAGAGTCTAATTTTCCTCCATTTGTCTAAATTTAAGTGGGATCAGTTGTAATTATGCTCACTTTCATTTAAAAAAACGTTGTGCTCCTTTTTTCTTTTTTTTTTTGGCTGAATAAAACATTCTGCTCTTCCACAATAATCACACCTGCGTATTTTCAGGTTCACCTCCCCTTCTACAATAATCAAAACCCAAAATCCTTCCTCTCCTTCAATATACAGCTCCCCTCTTCTTCAATGAATGCTATGGAATTTCAAAAGAATCTCTCGGTATCAATGGTTACTTTTATTTGACTTTCCCTATTGGATAGGTTTAGATTTGATTTGTTTTTGTTTCAGGTTTTTAAAACACAGAATGATTGAGATTTGAGAGGGATACAGAGATAGTGTTCGTGAATGTCGCTGCCACCATCAGATTATCAGAACTAGCACCGGTACATTCTTTCCCCCTTTTTAGATTTAGGTATGAATTTTTTTTTTTTTAATAACATTTAGGTATGAAATTTGATTTTTTTTTTTTTTTAAAAAAATCTTTGATAGGATAGGTTTTTTTTTCTTTTTTCTTTTTTATAACTTACAGAAATTACAAAAAAAAAAAATTGATTTTATTTTTGGCTTTTCATCTTGGTTTTGATTCCTTTTTGTTCTAGGTTTTTGAGTTCTCCATGAAAATGTTTGGTTTCTCAATTTTTCGATATTTTTTTTTTCATATTTTGGATTACAGAAATCACTAAGCCTTTCCCTGTTTTCTAATATCTGCGTTTATAGTTTTTTTGTTTTTTTTTCCTTTCTGGGGTCTCTGATTCTGGGAATTGAAGTTGCCCTCAAATTATGAAGTTCTTCTTCAGAAAGTATTCGATGATTGTACTAAGGTATTGCTCTCTCTATCTGTGTGTGTGTGTTTGTCTTCTGTTTGGGTGCTGAGAAAGTGTGTGAAAATTAAAAGTTTCGAGTTTTTAGATATGTTTTTTGATTGGTTGTGATGGGGTTTTCGTTTATTAGGAAATAAATATGGCCCTATGATGGGGTTTTCGTTTATTAGGTTTTGAGAAAATGAGGGGTAGAAAATAAATTTTAATTTAGGAATCTTAGACTTTATTTTAATTAATTGAGAGGGGAATAAAATTATTTGGTTTTGTTGTGATAAAGTTTTGGTACCTCCCTGATATGGTTCTCTGGCTTATTTCCTGTTTGGATTATTCATATTATATGATTTTCTTGATATGGATTTGTTTTTGATGGATTTGTTGAAAAATTGGCTTTATGCATAGAGTTTGGCTGCATAAAAGAACAGGTGGTGTTTGTTTGTCCATTGCTTCAAAAGGGTTAGCAATCACCGGGATAGGTGATTGAAGATATTGGAATCATATCCCAACTGAAGAATCTAGGTGAGATTCGTTCAATTTTTTAACCCTCTTTTTTTAGTTTTTATGTATTGATTTTTCAATGGAAATGGGAGAAAAATTGTATTTTTCTTCCCATGTATGTTTTAGATGGACGATCGAAACTCCAACCAATTGTGGAATTCCCTTGCTGGAATTTGTCTGAGTAGGCTTTTTTTTTTTTTTTGGTGATCTTTTCTATCAATTATGATTGAAATTTTAAAATTTATTGTGTGATGCTATCATAATTGCAAGTGGTTTCATAAATCATAATAACTTTATTAGCAATTTTTCTTAAATAATAAATATGGGTCATTTGAAGGATGTGGTCATTTCGAAGGATGTCCAATACCATTGAGTTTGTTTGGAAGTTCTTAATGTTTAAGACAGTTCTTATTGGTAATAAAATGACCATCATATTATTGAACTTGAAGTTATGCTATCTTTGAGTTGGACTAACACATTTGATCCTTTAAAAATTAATTGCTATGAGAAGAATCATGACAAGCCTGAAAATCCTCCCTTCAAACTTTCCATTTTCCCTTTTCTTACATTGTTGCTGTGCTGATCCAAAAGTAGGCATTTGTAGTCTCTCAATTGCTGTTAAAAGTGTGAGGAAAATTATTAAAATATAACCAGATGCTAACTTTTGTTTTTTGCTTGACTTTGTGATTCATTAGATTGATTAGAAAAGCTTTGAGAAATTAAAAAGCTTTTTTTGGTTTTTGAAGTGATGCTTCAGTTTCTCAACAGTGGAGAACTGCAAAGTTTTTCATTTGTTCTGGTGCTCTTTTTGCAATTGTATTTGCTAGAATATGCTACCTTATTTCTTGGACAACTTTTCTGCCAAATTTGTTTGAAGGAATCTCTACCAATCAATTACATTACATAATGATTTAGATGTCCACCTACATCTATTAAATCGTATTATTCATTAAATCATCTACACAAGGCACATGATTACTAAATATGTCATGATTAAATACATGTGAATAGCTATTTTTTATCATTTCTTTTCCTGCTTAGTGTAATGGAGAGAACCTTTTGGTTGAAGTCCAGTTTGTCTTCTTTTCTTGGTTTGCATGGAATTGGACATTTATTAATATGCCATAAACTGGCTGTATCTATCCTCTCTCTCTCTCTCTTCCTGGGAATTTCATACTTTAGATAAAGGCATTTGATTTTCATAGGAATTGAAACTTTATGGAATATGCTAGTGTATTGGGTCAAATATTTTCAAATCTTAGCATCTATCTAGAGATGGTTTCTTTGAATAGAAGGGTACCCCATGCATAGCAGAAGTAATAGGAGGAGGTGCTACCAAGTTAGGAGTAAATCACGCTTAAAATTCTGACACGTGTACATATTAAAAGAGAAAACCAAGAAAAGTCAGTTTTTTTTTTTTTTCCTAACCTGCATGTCACATTTTATTGTCATTTTGGAAGTGGTATTGCGTTTTGTGCTGTAGAGTTTAGGAAATCCTTATTCATATTTGTGTTTGGCCTCTTTGTACTTTGTAGTCTAACGAATTTGAAGTAATTATACTTTAATTGTATAAATAAGATCTACTCAGGGAAAGGGTATTTCTAAATTTAAGTTAAGCATATGGATATGGTATCTAATGTAGAAAATATTTGCATGTTAATTAATCCTTTGAATAATTTACAAAATCATTTATTAAGGCTTAGCAGTCATAATTGGATGAAAATTGAAGAAGATTTTCATTATTTTAAATTGTGTTAGTTATGAGAGGATGAAAAATGAAAGACCATATTACTTAATGCAGAAAAGACCATGTGGACACAAAAGCTCTTACTGTTTTGTATGTGTTAGCATATGGGACAGCGACAACGGTTTTGGATACCACAATATTGATTGTAAATTTGTGACTATCAGGACTTGATTTTACACAAATCTATGAGATTTTCCTGTTGGGCGATTTCATAAATGTTAGAGTTGATTTATCATGTTCATTGTGTGTGCATTATATTTTCATTGCTTTAATATATTGTTTTAAGTTATCGTACAATCCAGGATATATTAGCACTTAGCACAATTAGGCAATATAAGGAGTTCCTGTATAATATTCCATTTTTTAAATCATCATTTGTGAAATTATGTTTAGTTTATGAGAATGTTGTGGGCTAAAATTTTCCAATTCTTTTTGTAATACCCAAAAGAGGAAAGGGGAGGAATGGGGTTAAAAGTGGTTATAAATTGGGTTTAATCTACAGAAACAATAAGAGATATTTCTTTTATTTTAAATTTTTATATGCTTCTTCATACCCTCACACAAATTATGATACATACCTCAAAGGCTCTAACTAATATTGTCATATAAGTTTTAGTTTGGTGTGATTCATTGTGGTTCCTTGGAATAGCAAATATGGTGTTTGAAATTGTCATGTAAGTTTTATATTTGTGTGTTTTAAGCTTTTATGTGGTTTGTAATTTTTTTTTTTTACTTAGGTTTGTTTCTGCGTATCATTTTTTGTAGGTTCTTGCTTGGAACAAATTAGTAAATGCTTTAAAAATAAAATGACCTTTGCAGATTGTTAATGAGATTAGTAAAGGGCAGACTATTGAAAGCCAAAACCGTAGAGCACTCCACTGCAAAGTGTACTATGCAAGCCATAGTCCAAGTATAAATTTTATAAATGTGGTTTTTTTTTTTTTTTTTTTTGTATTTTATTGGGTTTGTTTATGTGAGGAATAATGGTTAATGAGTGTTTGATTAATTATATATTGAACTGAATTTACAATGATGGGCATGGATATCTAATGTTATCTACACTTTTTTGTGTCAATTGTATTGGATTCAGTTGCCAAGGTTAGATCTTTTTGGGTCTTGTTTATTGTGGTTGTTTTAGTGAGGAATAATGGTTAATTATGCATTGAACTTAATTCACAATGATCTATACTACTAGACATTAAGTACATTTTTGTTGTGAATTGATGTGGATTTGCCGACCAGTTATGCATGGCATTATAATTCAGCTTCCAAATCGGTTTTGTAACAAAATTGCAATAGAACTTATAATACCTAGAGCAATTTTCATGTGAATTGGAATTATAGGAGAGGACACATTATATGAGTTTGTAATATTACTATTAATACTAAATAGAGATGAGTCGAAAGGGACTATTCTTTATAAAGGTTGCCTTTTAATATATTTTCTTGATAGTTTATATATTATCTAAATTACAGACCTATTATCTTGTCATTATGTAATCATTGTGTTCATTTTTTGTGTTAGGTTTCACCAAACTCCTGACAAATTCGGTGCTATAACTATTTTTTACAGTGATATTTTGGATTCGCTTAATTTTCAGGTGGCTTATTAGAAATAGGCCCTCAAAGATTAAGAACAAATGTCCCATCATAATATTATTTACAACAAACCCTTGATGAATATCCTCCTCAATGTACTGACTCGACTTTGAAGATTAGTCCTAAATGTTTAGACAATGATGTTATACCAACTCATTTGGATATATTTGCTCTATTTTCTAAATGATTTCCACTGTAATAAATTGTTATTATTTGTTTCCTTTTATTTCTAAGTAAGTTATGATGTCAAAGTAAGTCAAGTTTTAATTGCTTTCAAGATATTGCATTTTTGCATGCAAAATAGAGAAGCATTCTAGAGAATTCCCTTCATTCAAACTCATTTGAACGCAATGGAAGCAATAAAAGTGGTGGTTGCTCATTTCATATGTTCCTCCAAATGGTCTATTGGAGAATGGAAGTACATACGTGATGTGAAAACTAAATTAAGGTACAAGCCATATCATATAAGGTTTGCTGGCCTGCTCGACTGAAATTGTGCTTAATTATCATCTCCTCTTCCAGTATTCTGTTATTTACTAATTTGTTAATTATATTTATCCTTTGATGACTTTGTAATTGACTTTCATTTGTACTGAAATTAGAAACAAATAAATACGAAAGTTAATTAAAAAGCACTAACCTGTGCATAAGTTGCATTTATTTATTTATTTTTCCATGTTATATGTTTTGTAACCAGTGTTGTTTGCGTATCAGGAATTGGTTTTTTGCTTTGCTATACAATTGGGTTTTCTTTATTAATGTTACTCATGCCCTTTTTTGTTATATAATTATTTTCCATATTTTAGTTTTTTTTTTTTTCCTCAAGTATTTGGATTGAATTGACCTGTAAAATTGTAATATCTGTCTGATTTAACCTATAGCCTGTAACTTCACATTTTCCCTCTATTGTACATTCTTCTTTGTCTTGGCATTTACAATGTTTATATGTTTCGTTATAAATAAAAAGCTATGTTCCAAAAAAATATAACAAAAGCTGTTCATGAAAGAGAAATTACTTTGACCAAAAAATATTAATTTTTTTGTACTATTTAATCAATGGGATTGTGGGTTTGAATTCAATGTGGTAGCTATTCATAATTAGTATATAGTCTCTCTTTGATTCCAATTTGTTTGATTAAACTCCGAAATCAATATTTGTTACTTGCTAAAATATGCAAATTAACCCAGTGTGATTTCTTAACATATATGGATGAGATATGCCAATTGAAGAGCATTTAATAGAATTGGTATCATAGAAGTGATAAGATTACCAATTGAAAATCAGTCTTTTAAAGAAAGATTGACTATGACAATGAGGTATATTGGTACTTTATTATTTTGTTTTAGATATGATCAAACATACTTGGAGATTAGGTCAGCATTGTTTATGAAAGACTAATTTCTCTTTCATTTATCTTATACTTTGTAATAGATTCTATCCATTATGTATTTGTTGTTTGAATTACCTCTGTTTAGACAGATTTATGACGTTCACCAGGTGTTTTCAAGAAACATTGCTGGATAAAACTGGCAGGTTAGGACGTTCTAACTATCATTCTTCTCATTCTCTATCCTATGACTTCCATTAGGTTGATTCCGTTGTTTCTCCAATGGACTTCTCCTCTTTTCTATCTCAATATCAATATCATTGGATTCATCCATTGGATTACATTTTGCCAATTGATGTATTTGGGATAGTTCTCTGCAAAATTAAGTTTTCTTTGGTTTATTTTTTTGGTTTATTGCTTTGCAATATTAGAAAATGTTGCAAAGTTTATATCATCAATTTTGGCTGTTCAACCTGTTTTCTTTAAATTGTAAACGCCTCTGTATTTTTCCCTTTGTATCAGTTTCTTTCAGCAAGAATAGTTACTCAACCAAGCAAGGGAGAAGAGTTAGTCAAGAAGCCAATTTGTAAGGTATTCTTAAAGAAAATTAAAACTTAAATAAATCAACAATGGTCTCTTCAAAACCCCTTTGCTATCAGCCTTCAACATTATTTGGTTTCTAAAACATTCATTGGCTTTAATATACTAATCAAAACAGAATTTTGTCCAATAGATTCACCAGTTTTCTCACTTTGTCTCTCTATAATTACCCCCCATCTGTCTCTGTCTCTCTATCTCCGTCTCTCTGTCTCTCTCTCTCTCACACATGTTTTTGTTAGGGTAATGTTTGAAAGAACGTTAAATGTCTTTGTGTGTGGTTTATCTTTAGAATGAATAGATTATGACTTTGGGAATTTACGTTCTGACTTAAGTGGTTTATAAATAAAGGGGTCTTGAAGCTTATTTTATCATAATTTACCACAAATCAAATTTTATTTAGAATATAAAAAAATCAATTGATATTGTATAACCTATTATCTATACCTTTAAAAGAAAGGTTTTTCAAAGGATTTTTTTTGCCCTGTTTGAAGCTTCTCAATGGGTATCACTAGGCCTTGAATACGTTGTGTTCTGTTAGTCTATCCTCTCTTTTCTCTGCCCATCTCCTTCTCCAAAACCACAGTATAACCTCCATTTTATTTGGTATGTGATTTTACTAATAAGCTTTGACTTTGGGATTTTTGTTTCATATGCCAAGTTCTATAAAATGAGCAATGTGAGTTTGAAGGTTCTGTTTTGGTTATCTTTGTGTTTGTTCTTTATTTGTTTGTTTAAATTTCTCAGTGAATAAAATTTGGTCTATGGATCCAATTTGTTAAAAAGATTTCTTCTTCAAAATGTTATTTTTCTGCACTATTCTTCTAAAAAGAATCTGCATTGTTACACATCTAAAATCTGCTTTTCTTTGCAACTAAAATCTTCGCTACACTGTTTCACAAAATCTACACTGCACTGATTCATAAAAAATCTGCACTGCACTGCGCTATTTCATTAAATCTGCTCTGTTTTGAATAACTTTCTGCACTATTTTTAAATAACTTTTGTCTTGGTTATCTTTGTGTTTTTTCTCTATGTTTGTTTAAATTTTTCAGTGAATATGTAGAACAAATATAGGTTCTGATAAATAAAATCTATAAACATTTCCCAAAACCATTCTTTGTTCTTAAAGGGAACAAATATGACAAAGAAATTGGACCTGAATAAAACAGGACACGTAATTTTTTAAAATCAATTAAATTTCTTAATCAATTTTCACGTTGCATTACATGTCACTAAAACTATCAAAGTTCATATTTTAATGCATAACTTAATGGGAGATTAGGAGAAAGAGAAACAATAAAATTTGATAAAACAATACCTGCAGTTGTCTTAAGACGTATATCGTTAATTGAAAAATAGCCATCCTCATTTGCTTTTCTCCAAAATTCGTAGTCTTAATAATTGGGAATTGACATGCAAAAGTTGTTTATAAGGCAAATAGTGTTATGGTTAGGGGTGAAAGTTTTTAATTTGAATACTTTGTCTTGCCTTTTGGATCCTTTGGGCATATTTTGATATGATTAGGGAAGGTGGCTATGTAGAATTCACTATGCCATTTCGAATACTTAATATTTACATTTTCTTACTCTATGCAAATTGAGTGCACTTGATTTATGTGTAGGAACTGAGGGCAACTAAGCCAAATCACGAGAAAGAGATTTTGTGGCATATGTGAAATTTGCCTTGGATTTGACCAATGCACCACTAAAAAATTATGCAACTGTTTGGGAAAAAAAAAAAAAGGTAAGTTTGTTTCTTTAAGATGTTTCCTTGCTATTCTATCTTTTAGATTTTAGGTAGTTATTGAAGAGAGATACAGCTTGATTATTACTATTTGATTGTGTTTTTTTTGGGGTTATGTTGTGTGGATTGCAAATAGTCAAAACTTTAATTTGAAGGAAAATTATTGGCTAGGGTGCCTCAGCGTTATTTTGGACCATGTGATGCTTTTTTAACCATAGTGAGGAATGTCTATTTACTCACTATAATATTGTGCCCTTTTTTTCCTTCAATATTTCAATGCATTATTTCTAATACCTTTTAAAAAGTAGGAAGGTTTAGGATCTCTCTGGATTAATCTCTAAACCCCCAATTTTTGTTAGGATCACACATGCATAATTTGCAGAAAGAAATAACTATAAGTTTACAACTTAAAAGGAAATTAGAGGATTTTTTTATATAAATGTGACCCTTAAGATGACTGGAGAGGACTGCATAATCTATGCATGGTTTCTTTGGTGTATTAATGGAGATACATGCTTAGATTATGTACTTTTAATGATACTATTGTCCAAGGGATTATTTGTAATTAAAAAAATTTATGTGAAAGGTATTAGTATGATGATCGATGTCTTGGTTTACAAACTCATTAGGTTTGAATGGCCTATTCTATTTTAGCTCATAGGCGTTCTCAACTCTCCTTACAGCAGCATACCTACAACACAGCCATAAATCACCTGATTTTCATTTACAAGTTCAATATGGCTGCAAGACTCAAAACTACGATATACACAATCTTATCAAGTCTAATACTAGACCCCTTTGTCAAACAATTGAACAACTTCTTTATCATATCCATGAGAATTAAAGCTGTGTAATGGCTAATGATTCAATTAAGTGCATTAGCTAATGCCAAGTACCTGTCAAATGGCTGATGAGAAGATCATGAGCAAGGACTTCAAGTAATCAAAAGATGAAAATTACCCCACTGGGTACAGGCAAAGTAAATGTTGATGCTACTATGTTAGTGAATGCTTCAATTTTGAGAGTAGTAATTCAAGATGAAATGCAATCTGTCTTAAAGCTTGGACAAAGAAAAGTTTAAATCCAGTGATCCTTTAACGATAGAAAAATTTGCACCCACTAATAGTTTGTCTTTATGTTGTAGTAATTCCTCTCTTCCTCTTTCATTTGGGAGGTTTGATTCAGAAATGTATCCTTTATTTCTTATTAATGAAATAAGAAATAATTTTAAGCAATTTGGACAAAAAGCTTTGGACTAGCATATATAAATATATGCTAACCATATTTAAATGGTTAAAAATTAACCTTATTGATTTAGATCATAGTCCTAGAGACAAACATTTGGGGTTTAGATCTTTTGTTTTTGTACAGATAAATAGCCAGTGGTGGAGCTTAATGCTCTAAAACATTGAAAGAGAATCACAAGCAACATATGCAATTAGTGCTTTTAAAGTCCTACACATTCTTTCTTTTGTTCTTGCTCAATGACAAATAGTGCTTCCCCTATTTAATTTTAAGTGAGGTGGGTTCTTTCTAAAATCCTTGACAGCTCTTTCTCTCTCTATCAATGGCAGACAAGAAATTAGGGTTCTTCACTATAAAAGAAGAGGATTATGGAGGCATAAAGAAAGGGGAGGCACGTACTACTACAGAAAGAAGGAGCACCAAAGGGTAAGACCTTTCTTTTATTCTGCACTTTTATTTAGTTGCTTCTGAAATTTAATAATTTGTTAAGATAGAGAGAGGCTGGAACCACTACCGGTGAGTTTTTATCTTCAATTTAAGTTTGTTTATTAATTGTGATTAGGTTTTGATATTTTGTTTGGATTGGTTTCGATTTTGGTATTCAAATTAAGTTTTTCTCTTCGCTTTTCAGTTTGACATTTTAATCAACATGCCCTCAAGTTCAACCAGGTACCAATTTCGAATCGATCAGATTCCAGATCGCTTAGATCTATTTTGATTCTTTTGTTTTTGTTTTTGTCGGATCTAGAGTTTATCATCTGCTTTTTGGATGAATATATTACTTTTGTTTATTCGTGGTGTTAGTACTCTACTTTGAATGTTCCGATTTCAATGTATTTCTCCCTCAATTGTTCACATTCTAGATTTCGAAATCGGAATGATTGTGTTACTCGCTAATGGTGAAATAAGCCACATCACTTCAAAGTCACTGTAACTGATTATATGCTTTCAATTTTTTCAATTTGGTTCTAGATTTGGATTCAAAAATTAGGGCTAAGGAAATCAGGTTTTAATATGTGACTATTCTTTTTTTAATTTTTTCGGTAATAGATTTTTTTCAATCTATCTATTTTGGAATTAAATCATTCAAATTCTAATATGTGATTATTTTATTAGATATTCTTAGTAATAGGTTTGTTTAAATTCGTCTCTTTTGGATGTAAAACATTCAATTTCTTTCTCTGCAGAGATGAAGTGGAATCTTTCTTCAACTTGGAGTCTCTAATTTCATCAAAGCAAAGGTACCAATTTTTTTTCCTAATATTCTCCTAACTTTACCTCTCTTACATGTTTTGTTATTTGTAAGGGGGATTGAAATTGTGGGATTTTGAAATCTGAAAATATTTTGTTATTTTGTTTATACATTGTAGATTTTAGATGATATTTTTTAAAAAGATACTTTTAAGTCATGATTTTGTTATTTTTGATGTTGGGTTTTTTTGGGTTTTGCATGTTTTAAATTCTTAAATCTGAAAGAATGATGTTCTTTGTACAAAATTAATTGCTTTGTATGTTATGGTAGAGAATAATTTTCTCAGAGATTTACTTATCAAAAAAAGATAATTTTCTCAAGGATAGTATGATTTATGTTTGGGTATTTGGTTGGATTTAGGCATTTGGGTTAGATTTGGTTTTGATTCAGGTATTTGGGTTAGAAAATTAGAATTTGTTTAGTATTTGTTTTTGTTTTGGATATTAGGAATTGAATTGGTTTTGGGGCTGTTCTGTAACTAAGTTTACAATCTGCATAATGAGGGGACGAAAGAATTCAAAGCGTGGCCAATGTTGCCAATCATATCTTCTTTGTTGGCTACCGCTTCTCTGTCTACAATAATCTGTCACTAAACATGTATTTATACTTTTATGTCTTTCTTATAAGAGTTAATCTGTACTTTTTCCTATTTATTTATAGGACATCTATTGGATGTTTCTTTACATATATCTTTTTTTTATTTTTTTTAAATATAGTTGCTTAAGTGTATATTGCCATGATCAACACAAAGATTAATTAATCTTTTAGATGACTCTTGGAAGTAGTGAATCCAACTCTTAATATTTGTGTTTCTCCTCAAGAAATCTAAACATGTGCACATTCTCAAGGATTGATTCATTTATCTACAACTTTGCTCAGTTTTGAAACTCACAGATATATGACAAATAAGGATAAAGTAGAGTGTTTGGTGATAGATGATTTTACATAGTTCTTGACATTTTTTTTTTTAGTTCCATTGAGTCTTATAATAGGATGAAAAATGAAATAGTTGGGTATATTTCTAATCAATTAGATATAGGAAAGCAAATTTGATTAATTCTTTCCAGTTTAATTCTTTCATATAACTTTTAATTTTACTTCCATTGCTTCAGCCTTTCCCAGGAATTAAGGCTGTGATGACATGTAAGGAAAATTGCCCACTTAAAAACCTGCCACACTTACAATTTGAAAGTTACAAAACACCGCATGTTGCACCATTTGAGGCTTTAAGTTTTAAGTGTTATTAGGCACAAAGAGTGGAGAGAGAGAAAAAAAAACTAAGAAATCTGCCCCTAACTGCGTCAAGCGACAGTCCACGCCTCTGCCATCGTCAAACCCATTCCCTCCACCAGTATAGTCTCTGTTTTTTGGTTTTTTACTTTTATTTTTATTTTTTAATTTGGGGTCAAATCTGATTTAGGTCGGGGTATTTTGACTGGATTGGATTGCATTAAGCTTTTTGGCATAGATTTGGTTTTGAATAAGGAATTTGGGTTATGAATGGTTTTTAATATCCGTTATTTGTGTTGGATTTGGTTTTCCTTTCGGATAATTGGGTTCAATTTGTTTTATGTGTATCTCTACACTTTAAAGCTTTCATTTTATTTATTCTGTTTTAAATTTTTTGTTGAAACATTTTTTCCCTTTATAATTTTGTTTCCCATGTTTCTTTTCTAGCGTTGTTATCAAGTTTTTCCAGTATATACTTCTGTGTATTAGATTTTTTCCCCATATAGTTCCCAGATCACAGTGATTGTGTCAATTTTATTTTTAAATTGTATTTCATTGGTATACACACACTTTGTAATGTAGAATGAGATTGGCCATATTTGATCAATAGGGCTAAGATTTCCTATTTATTGATAACAGATGAAAACAAATACATATAAGACAGCCCTGAAATCCAAATATAGAGGAAACAAGAAGCTGAAAACAGAAAGAACAAGAAGCTGAATACAGTAGAGAAGTACAGAGCAATAGGTACATGCAGAGAAATTCAGAGCAATAAGTATGCAGATTGCAGAAAATGCAGACCAACAGGTGCAGAGAAATACAGACCGTGACAAATATTTTTAGATGTCAAATATTTGAGCTTCAAGTCCCAATATTTATTTATTTCAAATATTTGTTTAATGATGTGCTCCACCTGTTTTTTAAAAGAATAGAATCAATAAATTTTTCAGAAATTGTTGTTTCTTTTGAGAGACGAGTTTAACAATATGAACAATTTGAAGAACCCTTTACTCTTTTGCTATGGAATTGTTGTTTTAAATTTTAACGTGTTATCCTTTCTTATTTATCCATTCATATGCATTTAGTTTCTTGCTCTTTTCATGTTTGATGTATCTTAATTTGTTATAATATTTTGCTATCTTGGAAGGTCAGTCATGTTGTTCAAGTGTTTTCCACTAGAGTCACTAAAGTACATTCTCATGTTTGTAAGATTTCAATTTAATTTTTCAAAAGAATTTTAAAAATCTTTCACTAGGTGAATTTCTAAATGCTGCTCAATGACACTTTGTGTTTGTAAGGGCATTCAAAAATCAAACAAAGAGGTTCTTAAGAAGGTTTTTGAAAGCGTGAGAAGGATAGAAAAAAATCAGGTAATTTTAAATGTAACTAATTCACATTGACAGAATTAGAAATTTCTTCTGTACTCATTGCACCTTACAACTTTCTCAAACTTACATGATGCATGTCTTTGAATTATTTTAATTTATGCATTTATTATATTTGAATTTGGTGATTATTCCTCTACAAAATTAATTCTAATATAGATATTTTTTTGATCAATTAGTGTTAGGATATGAACGTTTTTTGGGTAAAATGGGTTATCCAGATTTAATATTGATCATCTTTGCTTTCTAATTTATAAATGTTGAATTATCAGTTTGAATTGGTACTAAATTCTTTCTAAGTGTGTCGAATAATTTTGACCGACATTGTGATTTTATGTAGCACTTAGAGAACTTGAATACTTTCACACTAAGAGAGCGTTTGGATTCGGCTGAAAAAAACTGCGTTTGCGTTTTGTCTGCTTTTTTTTTTCACGCGTTTTGGAGCGTTTTGAGTGTTGCGGCTACTGTTCATGTACTGTTCAATGAACAGTAGCCGCAAACTTTGACTTTTCAAATTTTTTTACCAATCACAGCACATCGTGTACTGTTCACGGACCCACAAATTTCACTTTTCAGCAACTTTTTCATTAAAAATGGGTCCCACGATACTATTCACACATTTAAAAATTATTTCGCTACAGTGTTTTTCAGTTTTCAGTTTCAGTTTTCAGTTTTCAGCTGTATCCAAACGGACCCTAAGTGTGCGTTTGGGAAGCGCGTTTGCGTTTCCCAAACGCACGTTTTGCGTTTTCAATTTTTTTTTTTTTTTTTTTTTTTTGTTTTGCACGAGTTTCTGGCCTTTTTTTACTGTTTATTTACTGTTAGGCAGCAATATTTGACTTTTTTCTGTGAACAGTGCATATTGTGCACTGTTCACGGACCCACAAATTACACTTTTCAGCAATTTTTTTATTAAAAATAGGTCCCACGGTACTATTCACACATTTAAAAATTATTTTGCTACAGTGTTTTTCAGTTTTCAGTTTCAGTTTTCAGTTTTCAGCTGTATCCAAACGGACCCTAAGTATCACCAAAGTACCGACCTATGATTTCTTAGTACTTTGGAAAGCTGTGGTATTATGCAACAACCTGATTTAGCTATTCAAGGGTCATTTTTCTTATTTTACAGTTTTCTTTTCATATTGAATAGTAAATCTAATTGGTATGAAATTTGACACGCGTGTTAAGAACATAAAGAATATGCAATCCAACAGTTCAATTTTCAAATATGTAATTATGTTAATTTTTTAGTGGGAGTTGTAGACATTGGTTATAAGCGAGTTTGTAGTCAAACTTTTTGCTTTGTACTATATTTATTTTAAAATATTATGAAAAAGGTTCTTGCAAACGTGAAGATGATTTTACACTTTGGTTTATGGTGGCCTATTGTTTCAACAATTACATGTTGGTGCACACACATGTTTAAAAAAAATTGACTTATGTGGGTGTGTAACCATTAACCAATGTATATTGAAGATTGAATTATATAATAGATTGAAGCATGTGATTATCAAAGGCAACTGCAAATATTCTAAACTAATTATTGCTACTAATTTTTTTTGCTTTATAATTTACATGTATAAATATAACCAAGCTAAAATATTACTTTTACTTTTGTGTGTATAAATATAACCAAGCTATCTTAGAATTTTTATCATATCATGTTTATTTTTACTTTGTTTTTCTTATTTATTGGATTTTCCTTGGTCAAGATTGAACTTGCATAATGTAAGCTTATCTAGGTTTAGGAATATTTTTTACATTGGCTGATGATATTTAATTTATGTTTAGTCGATGAAGAAATTATGAGATTAAACGCAATGTTCAAAGGCATGGTTGTTAACAACTTTGGACCTACAAGATTTAGAGATGAAGCAGGAAGTCATTAAGCAAGGAATAAAGTATTTGAAAGATTTTAATAAGTAGAACTTCTTTTTTATTTTAATTAATTATTATTTTTGAACAAATGCATTTCTTTATTTCTATTAATTATATGTATTCTTGTATTATGAGCAAGTCCAAGGACGAGGCTTTAGGTCTTATTCTTTTGGAATAACCTTTGAATTTCATAATTAATTGTTCTGTTTTGATGCTAAGCAAAAAAGTGAAGTTACCATGTCAGCTTTTCTGCTTATATAAATTGATAATTTTGTTTGATTGAACTTGGATCATTTGAATGTTTTTTTTTTTTTTTTTGACAATTTTCTTTACTGGGATGTGTTATAATTCAAATTTAATGTATATTTCCCATTATCCGTTTTTATTTTTCACTATTTCAGTGCTGTGTATGTGCTATACTCAATTTTCTTTACTAAATTTGCTGTGAAAAAAATGATTTGACTTAATTTCGATTCAATTTATTTTCCATTTTTATAATTATTCAATCTTTGCTATGAAGTGTCATAGTGTTCAGGTTTTTTCCCCCATTAATTTACATGTAAGGGCTTGCTGTGGCTTGAGCCACATTGTCTAAGGAAGTTAAAACACTTTAGTAAGAGTTATGTTTTGTTTATGTGTCCGTATGTATGTTTTATTCTTTGGTTGATTTATTAATTATTTCCCTTGATGTGCTATATCATAATAGGTTGTTGGTGGTTGCATTTTCATCATGATCGGAAGATGAAGATAGAAATTACCCTTATCAATGATAGAAATTACCCTAATACCTGCTGTGTCTTCGTCATTATCACAAGATGTAGATAGACTTTTTTTTTTCCTTCCCAAACCTCATCTTGCTTGACAAACCTTATATTTATCTATTTGTACCATATATATTTATCTTACATTTTAAATTGATTCTATAATTCATTATAACATTTGTATATGTTTATTGATTTCTTATGTATATAATTTTTATGTTAGGTTGTTCTATACAGCTTTTTTAGAATTGTTATAAAACATTGTTTCCGTAATTAAAGTTTAAATTCAAAATCCCTTTGAATATGCTTATGATGACTCCCTTTGTACTCCTACTGATGGTAACATTGATTTTCGGACAGTATATAGGGTTCCAGCAAGAAGGGCATAAGATATAGCTAGAGATTTGAGTTTTGCATTTGCTAGAGACTCTGCTTTGAGTTTGCTAGCAAGAAAAAGGGAAGGGGTAGCCATGGTTCATGGGGTTTTGGATGGTTCACTGACTACATTGTTTAGTTCCAAAGCCAAAGGAGTTGATGGATTTAGCAATTTTTGGAGAAGATTAATATGAACTAATTGTATGTGATTGATGACAGTATAGACTTCATTATTATTCATGTTTCTTTTTCATCATGCGGTTTAGTGGCTTCAAGAAAGTACAAATTTAAAAAAATCATGAATCTAAATATTTATGAGGATTGAAAAAATTGACTTAGGGAAAACAGTTTGTTTCCCATTGCTTTAAGTTTTACATTTAGTTTGCTTTATAAAGGTTCAATAGCGTCACTTAAATAATAAAATGCAATATATATATATATATATTTATTGTTTTATCTAATTCTATCCTCCTTGTGATAAACCCAAAAAGACAAAAAAGAAGTTGACCAATAGTATCACTATAATTAATCATTCCCGTATGGTAATACCAAAATACAATATATATGAGTTCATTAACTAATAGAGAGAGATTGGATTATTTTTTTCCATGTGGGGTTTGAACTTTTTTTTTCCTTTTCTACATTAAGCTAAGAGAGGAGGAGAGGAGGTGCAAATCCTAAACGTGTAAGTTAGGGACATCAAGAGATACCAATTGACCCAACAGTCACGGTGTGTGAGTTTTTATTGGGCATCTTAAATTACTAAATGCCTCAGGTTTGAGTGGAAGATTCCTTTTTATGCTTTGACATATGCTTAATACTTAAGTTATATATCAAAAGTGACATGTTGAATGTCCTGTTTAGATTGATTTATAATGTTCACCAGGCATTTTTGTAAGAAACGTTGTTGGAACAAACTGATAGGTTAGGATAGTCTGATTTCCCTTCTACTTATCTCATACTTCGTATTAGATTTTGTCAATTTACTATATTTGTGTTTCAATTGGCTCTGATTTGCATGCTTTAGCCAGCTTTTTTCTTTATAAATTGATTTTTTTAGCCAATTTTCCCTTCTACTTATTTCAAATCCGCATTAGTTATAGCTTATGAGATTTCAATTATAATTTTTTCTAGATCATGTGTTGATGCCAGGTTGGTCATTCTCTAAACAAGAGTGTGTGTCTGTGTTTTCATTTTCTTTTCACGAGCTTAAAAGGTGGTATTCTTTCTTTCTTGGTTGTCGCTGCTTGATTGGTGTTATTGCATATTAAAACCCATCGTATTTAGGAGGTATGCACTAATTTCTCAGGAACTCCTCACCGGTACTTTTTCTTATTCAAATTTGAATTAAAATCTGGCTGTTTATTCTCTCTCTTTGAATGATTTGGTCTCAGATTATAATATTTTTTTTTCCTGTTTTAGTAACATTATAATCTTTTCCAAATTGAAATTATTGTTTTCTTCATTTATTTACTGCCTTCTTTGAAATAGAAACATAGAAATAAATGACATAGATTTGATTAAATGGCGTGTTGTTGACAATTCAACCCATATGTTCAATGTTTTCTCGGGCTTTTTTTGCAGTATTTCTTTCATTTTTCTCTGCTGCAATTTAAAACTGCTATGATTTATTTTTTGAGCAATCGGAAATAATGGCATTTTTACCAAACTGATACCAAAGCAGTAGTAAAAGTGTTAAACTTGAAACTAAAATCTTGTGAACACATTAATGTTTTTGATTAGTCCATGGATCTTTATTTTTATGTTTGCTCTGCTTTGCAATCAATTTGGCTTATTTGTTTTTGTGCAATTTTACTATTCAGTGTAGCTCAATGATTACATTGAGTTGGTTTTGAAGGATTTGAGTTTTCTATTAGTGATGATTATGTAATCATTAATTTCAGTTTCAAATCAGGTTTTATATTTGGTTTGTGGTCTCTATAGCATTTATTCTTTTTTGGTGGTTCATTAACTAATAGAGATATAAAGGCGATTAAAAGTTTACCTATCCAAATAAATAAAAATTAAGAATTTGATGAAGCAAAATTTATATGAATTTTGTGACGTACCTAAAGTGTTAGTCTCATGACATCAATATCGGCTCGGCTATTCTCTTTCTTTTTATTTACTTTCTTACGAAATTTACCCTTCCCTTAAATGAGATATGCTTACTATTGTTCAATATTCACGTTCTTGTAATTTCAATCGACAACAAAGTCACATCTAGGCATGGTAAGAATATTTGTGGATTTCATATATGTAGAAGAATCTACTATAAAGCTGAAAAACGTAGATCTTTAGTATGCATTTGGATACAGCTTATTTTACTGAAAACTGAAAATAATAAAAAAATAATTTTTTTTACTGTTTATTACTGTTTGGTACTGTTCATTAACCTAAATTCACTGATCATGGCCAATGAACAGTGCATAACACGTTGGTTAAAAAAAAAAAAAAAAAAACGCCCCAAACGCAAACGTGGACGTGAATCCAAACTGACCTTTAGTTTACCCAAAAAAAAACGTAGGTCTTTATGTACTTTTTCTTAGGGAAGAAATCAAGGAGTTGCTTTGGAGGACATAAAACGGTAGTTTGTCATCCAACTTTGGGTTTAATAAGTGGACTTGCAAATGGTCAAGGAATAGTTGCAAGCACAAGCGTTCAATTGCAATAAATCGAATAATCGATACTTTTTTCTTTTTTTCTTTTTTTGTGAAAGTTTCAACCTATAGCATAGGTTCTTGATGATAATTTTTTATTATTAGACCAAGACATCAATCGGTTTTTGATGTAGGCAGGGATTGAACTCCAGATCTCTTATTCAACCATCAGAAATTTTACCAGTTGAGCTAACTGAAACCCGGATCAAATAATAGATACTAATTTTTTTGACTGTCATATTTAATAGATTTAAAAGTTACAATTTACTTAAAAAAAAAAAAAAAAAACCAATTTCATCTAGCTTAACCATATTGTTTATTCGGTGCCAAAATTTAAATAAATAAACTCATTAACCTTGTAGAAAAATTATCTTGTAGCCCTACGAATCAAGTTCCGGTGGTGGCCAACCCAGGAGCGAGTTCACCGAAAAAAATCCAGTCAAACATGAAGGTAACGGTGGAGGAAGGAAGCAATAAATGTAGAGAGCCATTAAATGCTGAAACAGTGAGTATGGGGAAGACATTACAAACAGAGGCTGTATTTACTCTAAACAGGACGTCAGTCTCAAATGAATTCAGACCAAATTCGAACCAGATTCCAGGTGAGGAAAATATTAATTCAGAGATATTACTTCCCAAATCAATCTCGTCTGCTGAGCTGTTTGTTATCCAAATAAGGGAAATCAATGAGGCCCTAATCAAGTTTGGAAAACAAACGGATGGGGAAATAAAGGCAAAAGAGGCAAGCAATGCTGAAATTACTCCTCAGAATCAATGTGATGAAGCAAAGGAAGGGAGTGGAGCACTTGAGGTAGGGTTGGTACAAGCACGTGGCCAACTTCAAGGGTATTGCCGTGTGCATGCACAATCTGTCCAACAGAACATTAACACAGCCTCTGGTAATGAACCAGATCAGTCCAATCAGCCTCCACACCGTGCCATTTGGAAACCTCCTCCATGGCCGATCCTGAAGGTGAACACTGATGATGCAATTTTTCGGGAACAAAATTATGTGGATGTTGTTTTGGATATGGGAGGTGGATTAGTGTTGTTTTGGAGATCGACTATTGATGTAATTGTGGAGGGTTCGGGCACAAATTATATCGATACAATGTTTCAAGAAGAAGATAGGGCAGGGATTGGAGTGATCATCCGAGAATGCCAAGGAAAAGGCTTGGCACACATGGTCGGAATCATCCCTCTCCCCCTAACTGTCATAGAGCTTGAAACTTTGGCTATATCGAAGGCTTTACAGTTTGATGCTGATCTGAGTTTAGAAGATGTCACCCCAGAGGGAGTTTCAGAGATTGCAATGAATGCTTTGAATGTAGATTCGCAGTCTTTGGAATCCTTTGGTTTACTTAGTCGTGATGTTAAATGTTTTGCAAGTTTATTTCATTGTATTAGGTTTTCACATGTTCGTAGAGAAGGATTGTTGTATTCTCACATTAAGAGAAACGACAATGGGGTTGCTCATAATCTGACTAAAAATGCATTATGCATACCAGATTTTCAAGTATGGATGGAAGATGTCCCATCTCATATTGGTTCGATTTTACAATTGGATGTAGTTGAATTTTATTAATAAAATCCATCAGTTTCTTTCTCAAAAAAAAAAAAAGTTCCTATTTTTTTTTCCAAAAAAAAAGGTAATCTCCAAAATTATTATTTTTAGAACCCAAAGTATCATATGACAAATTTGCATTAACCCACAATATTTGTGTGGGACGGATTATTGTCTAAGAAAAGCATTTCCAGTCATCAATTTTTTTTTACCCCTTTATTCTTCAACGCTCTTCTTACTTAAGAGATTTTGACTCAATAAAAATGAAGTGAGAGGGAAGACGATTTTTTATGTCATTATCTTGTATTTGAGTCAAGGATTTTGATAGTAAATCTGAGTGTAGTGTGAAGCTAGTGTTATTTTACTGCTGGAGTAGAAATATGAGGTTTCAAATAAGGTATTAAATTTAAATGTCGATTGGGGAAAAATAAAACTCATTTTTCCAAAGATTGAATGGTGATTAAGAAATTTGACCAATGAAAATCTCTATATTGCACTTTGCACCTACTCATCCATAAGTTCACATGGTCACTTGTGACATGTCAAGCTCATACATGCGGCTTTTACATGGAATACTAAGAGCTGCTATAACATACTTTTTGCCCTCCAAAGCGCAAAACTGAAACTTACCCCCACGAAATTCAATGGGTTTAGACCATGAAAAAACTTGGAGACAAATCGTGTTTACTTGCTATCGGTGAAGCAATTTCTTTAAGGAGTGTTTGTTTGGAGGTGAAATAGGGTGGATGAAAAAATTTGAAGAAAAAATGGGAAGAAATTTTTTTTGGAGTGTGTTTGATTGGGTAAAGAGGAAGGAAAATAAATGTTGGAGTCTGAGTGTTTTCTCTCTAGACCTGCCAAAAAGTTTTCTCCCAAAATGGAGAGAAAACTGAAGAGAGAAAATGAGACTGCTTAATGGACAAAAATACCATGTATACTTGCACTCTTTTTTTTTTTCTTTTTTTCTTTTTTTCCTTGCCTAGGCACGTTGCCTCTGCCAAATTTTTTCTTTCTTTCTTTCTTTTTTCTTTTTTTTTTCTTTTCCTTTCCTGGGCACGTTGTCTCTGCCATTTTTTTTTTCTTTTCCTTTTCTGGGCACGTTGCCTCTCCCAATTTTCTTTTTTTTTTCTTTTCCTTTCCTGGACGTTGCCTTCTTCCTTCTTCTTTTTTTAACTAGACATGATTTTTATTTTTTAATAAATTGGGTGATTTTTTTTTTTTTTGGTTGTTTGTCACTTTTTTGTTTTAATTGGCCATCATTTTTTAACTAGGGTATATGAGTAAATTTATACAAACTCATTTTTTTTTCATCCTTCCACTTTTCCACTCCTAACCAAACAAAAAGAAGAGAAATTAAAATCTTTTATATCCTCCCACTTTTCCACTCCTAACCAAACAAAAAGAAGAGAAATTAAAATCTTTTATATCCTCCCACTTTTCCATCCTTTCACTATTTTCTATCCTCTCACTTTTCCACCCGTCCAACTAAACGAACCCTTAGAGTACTCGCCCTTGATGTTTTTGTCTTTCCAAATGTTGCTTCTCGAACCCTTAGAGTACTCGCCCTTGATGTTTTTGTCTTTACCAAATGTTGCTTCTCTTGGGCTTGGTGTTCTCAAGTAAAGAAAATATTGATAAAATGTCCTGTTAGGAGTTAGGACATATGTGATTCAATGTTAGGAACATATGTCAAATATAGAATTGGCTAATTCTTTGACAAAACGTTCTTTACTTGTAACTGGGTAGATCTAGGATGTGTTTAATACTTCAAGGAACAAGGTTTCAAGGTAAGTGATAAAGCCATACAAATCTGTCCAAGAAACAAGTGAAGAAGTGCTGGTTTTTAAAGTTCGACATCTAGTATCTATCGAGGTTTAAAAAGCTGCTAAAGCCCGAAACTCGATAGCTAGCTCGATAGATACCCTATCTGTTGAGGTTTATGAAATTCAATTTTTCAGAGCTGATTTTCTTCCAATCCATGTGTATATGTTTGGGCTTTCTTTTCTCACAACCCTAAACATATATAAGGATTATTTTAAGGGCCGTCAAAGGTTACGCAAGTATGAAGCAAAGTTTTGTTCATACAAATTGTGATCGGAGACAGAATTTACCTTAGTTCATCTTTCTCTTGAAGAAGCTGCTGTGTTTGTACACCATAGGGTTTTATGACCAAGGAGTTTCGTGATCTTCATCGTGTGATGAACTAAAGAACTTTGCAGTCAACATATTTCTCAAGTTGGTGATTAAGTCGTGTATTGGGATCCGTGCATCGATTAGTTAGTCACGTACTGGGAGCCGTGCTAGTGCATTGAAAATGAGAGATTGTCACTATAAAACAAGTCCAATTGGGTATTGGGGTAAGGGTTCAACTGTAGGTTAGTATAAGGTACTGAGATTCCTTTACTTGTAACTGCTTGTTGTGATAATAGTGAATTCTCAGAAGTTGTGACCTTAAAATCACCCGATGGGGTTTTTGCCGTGTAGGTTTTCCCCATTTGTAAACAAATCACCGTGTAAATTTATTTTCCGCTGCATTTAGTTAATTGGTGATTTGTTTGTGCTACCACGCGTTTTGCATGTTAATTGAATTAATTAATTAACTTGGCTAAATCAATTGGTTAATTTATCACAAGGAGTCAATACATTCTTGGCCTATCATGTCATACCCCTTTTCAAGTGATACTTCATCTTCATCTTCACTGGTCATGGATGATGAGAAACTCCTTTCTCTCTTAAGTTCCAACCATCACTTTTCAAGATTTTAGCCAAATGACAAAATTTAGGCACGGTACTTTAGATGCTGTATTTTAGGTTTTCCTCTTAAGATTTAACCATATGGTTACTTTACTAAAAAATACACTTCCATCCCATAAGGAAAAAACCACATGGCAAAATTTTAAGAGAATAACCTAAATAACAACACCTAAGTACTATACCTAAGTCTTGCCCTTAGCCAAATACCTATGTTTTCTTCTTTATTTGCTAAAGAGGAGAAACCAACATGATGTGGCGTGAAAATGAGATGATGGAAAATCTAAATATTTCCACAAAAAAAAAAAAAAGAAGAAGAAGGATTTTTTCTCTCTTTCCTTTAATAATTTTTTTTAAATCTAGTTAATGGGAAAATTACAAATAAACCATTTTAGAAAAGTTTTGGCACCATTTTTATGGAAAATATAAAAAACTGTCAAGAAAATTAATTGTTTTTTTTCTCATAAAAAGTTTCTAAAAATAACCCTAAGGATATTCATTAACTTTTCCAAAATTTAGATATATATATAGAGAGAGATGCTACGTCTACAACATTTTTACAACATTTTTACAACAAATCACAAGTGGTTAGTTGTTATTGGTTCAAATTTGAAACTAACACTAAGATTACTTTTTTGCCCCAACAATAACAACCAGTAACAACCTGCCACTTAGGATTTGTTGTAAAAATATTATAGATATATCATTTCTCATATATATATATATATATATATATATATATATATATATAAAGAGCCTAACTGTTGTCCATTTAATGTTTTTATTTTAAAAAGTTTGGGTCTTTAAAGAATATGTGTAGGCTACATGACCTTGTAGTTTAGAAGCCTAAATAATTCGATTGGATTATATTTTTATGGAAAATATAAAAAACTGTCAAAAAATTAATTATTTTTTTCTTTTCTCATAGAAAGTTTCTAAAAATAACCCTAAAGATATTCATTAACTTTTCCAAAATTTAGATAAATAAATAAATATATATATATATATATATATATATATATTTATATAAAAAAGAGCCTAACTGTTGTCCATTTAATGTTTTTATTTTAAAAAGCTTGGGTCTTTAAAGAATATGTGTAGGCTACATGACCTTGTAGTTTAGAAGCCTAAATAATTCGATTGGCTTATATTTGGGCATTTCCTCCAATTTTGTGTAAATATGGAATGTTATTGGGAAAGCCTATTATGTGAGGAATGAGAGAAATAATGTGGGCCGTGAGACTTGATTCATTGAAGAAAATATATGGGTTTGAGTCTAATGTGTGATACAAGAGACACACGAGCTATAAGCCTATTTCATGATATAGATTTCCTACTTGCTTCATTTTCGGAGTTGTTTGTCTGCTTCATTCTTTTTTCCCGTATTTTTTAATTCTTTGAATAGATTGTCTCTTTGTCATAAGGTAGGTAGTCCACATAATTCATATATTCCTTGTGCAAGCTGTGACTTTTTTTTATTCTTTGCCTGGCACATCAGTTTAAAGGGGTTCTATCAATAAAGAAGATTAAGGCAAGCATGGCAGTTGTGAATTCCATGTATTTGTAAGATATAGTATGTTGTCTGGGTGCCAAGGAAGCAGGGACGGAGCTATTGTTGAAGGTGGGGGGCAATGGGCCCCCAGATTTTTTTTTTTTTTTTTAAATGTTAGTATATATATAATATACTACTTTTAGCAATTTGTTTCAATAAAATTGCACTTTACCCACTTAACAATATTATTGATATTTTTAAAAGTTATAAAAATAAAAAAAATTAGCCCAAGCCCAAATAACACCCCCAAAACAAACACACACACACACACCAAAAAAAAAAAAAAAAATCTTTAGCCAATTCTAACTAGCCTAGGATGGTTTTAAAACCGGTACAATGAAAGAACTGAAAAATGAATTGGTTATCGATTTTTTGATCGAACTGGGATCTAACCGATGGTCGAACCGATAACATCATAAATAATTTAATTATTAATTTAAAAAATATATATATACTTTAAGTTTTTAACTAAGAATATTCAAGTTAAACATATATATAATTTAAAAAATAATGTGAGTTTAGTTTTCATGTATTAAATTTAGGAAATAAAAATAACAAAACCCACAACTCATATAAAAGTTTATAACTGTTAAGAATCAAATTAACAATATAATATATATTTATTTATTTATTTATTTATTTATTATTATTATTATATATTTAATACTTATATATATACTAAGTACTGACATGGCCTTCTTCTTTTTTCTTGTTTTTTTTACCCTTCACTTATTTTTAATCTTGTAAAAGTTACTTTGCTTCTTTTACCATCTCATCAATACATGTACCACAAGTTTCTTTCACTAGGAGTAGATTTTTTAACAATTACTTTTACTTATGCTTTTCACATTCTCATAGCCACACATACATTCTAATTCTGTAAAAGTAAGCTCTACATGGCTCTAGGAGGTGGAGACAAGACATTGAAAAAGAAAAAAGAAACTGATGGTGTTATAAAATAGACCAACTCCTAAAACTCGTCCATATGGCTTGTCCTAAGGAAGAGTTGAGTGGCTTAGGGCATGTTCGTCCAAGGATAAGCTCGTCCGTCCGTGAAGTTGGTTGGACGAGCACCTTGCGTCCTGAATGTGTTCTCTGTTTTCTTGTCAGGCTACAAAACCGTTCCCCCAATAAATGGTTGTGGAAAACAGAGGCCAAATAATGTAACTTCCATGGCAGTTATGGAAGTTACCTCTGAGTCTTCCGAACTCCACAACGGTAGGAGAAACAACTGCCTCAGTCAAGCACTATAGAAGGACTCTTCAACAAGAGGGTAAGGCATTCGGACACTTCCACACAAATTGGAATTCCAAAAATACTAACTTTACCATCGAAGGACTCTTGGCCAATCTTCCCCGGTCTCCTCTGATTTTGTGTTTATCTTTTCAGGACATTCCAAGTAATATAAAGATCATCATCGCCCGAGACATTTCAACCTACTGATTTCTGTGTGTTCATTAGTTGGCGCCGTCTGTGGGAAAGAGTTTTGTTAGATTTTATCTTTGAATTCTACAATTCCTTTCTCTGACAAAAAGGCTGCAATGGTTCGAACAAGATCGAGGGCTACCAGCCCAGGCCATCAAGAGAGTAAGGATGCTTCTAGCAATCCCCATCGCGATCGCCAATCTGCGCCTGCCATGCAACCATCCTCTATTCAACATGTGCAATCCATGGCAGCCGCTATGGCAGAGTTAACTCGCCAAAACCAAGAACTGACAAGGGAGATTAATCTCAGGAGGCAGCGGCATGAGGCATATGGAGAAGAACAAGGCCAGAGCAAGGGAGATGGAAGAAATGTTGAGCCTGAAAGCCAATCAAGGGGCACCACATCAAGAAGGGTGCCACACTTGGAGAGAGAGATCGACCAGATGAGGAAGGTTATGGATGAGATGAGGGAGAACATTAGAAGAACAAATCTCGTAGAGGATCTAGTTCACCGAACAGACTCCCCCTTCACGACTTCCATCAATGGTCACCCCTTACCTCCAAAATTCAAGATGCCTTCCTTGGATTCGTATGATGGAGCGCATCACCCGTTTGATCACATTGCTACTTTTAAGACTACGATGCACCTTCAGGGGGTCCCGGATGAAATTATGTGTAGAGCCTTCCCTACCACCCTCAAAGGTCCGGCACGAGTGTGGTTCAGTAAAATACCCCCGAATTCGGTAAGTTCTTTCGAAGAGTTGAGCAAGTTGTTCGTTAATAACTTCATTGGGGGACAGAGACACAAGCGCTCCTCGTCCAGCCTGTTGACCATAGAACAAGGGGAGAATGAAAGTCTGCGATCCTTTATCACTTGTTTCAACAGGGAAGCCCTGACGGTGGATGAGGTGGATGATAAGCTACTATTGGCGGCCTTTCACAACAGGGTTAATTCTAATTTGTTCATCCACAAGCTTTATGAGAAGGAGCCTCACTCCATGGCTGAACTCATCCATTCAGCCCAGAACTTTATGAATGCAGAAGACACGATCATAGCCAAGAAGAGGAAGAGAGCTGAGAGAATGGAAGCAAACCCCATGCGCCACTCCGAGCAAGGCCCTCGTCCAAAAAAGAGACGGACGGAAGATAAAAAAGACCGAGATGGCAAAAGGGTTGGTCCTTCAGTAAGGAGTCAACAATACACGCCATTGAACACGCCGCTCAAGCAAGTCCTTATGCAAATCAAGGACGATCCTTCCTTGAAATGGCCGGAGAAAATGAAGGGAGACCCCAATAAGCGCAATAGAAATAAGTATTGTCGCTTCCATAGAGACCATAGGCATGATATGAACGAATGTTTTGATCTAAAACAGCAGATTGAGAATCTCATAAGGCAAGGAAAGTTCAGAAATTTCCTTGGACGAGACCACAAGAACTAGAAGTTGAAAGGGAAGGTGGAAGAATCGTCGCGACCACCGCTTGGAGAAATAAGGGTTATTATAGGAGGAAGTTTAGCAAGCCAATCATCCAAGTCAAAGAAAACATATCTTAAGGTAGTGTAGAACATTCAACTATCTGGACGAACGCCAAGGGCAAGGAACACGGAAGAACAAGCCATCACATTCACAGATGATGACGCTGAAAGAGTTCACCACCCCCATGATGATGCCATTGTCATCACTTTGCTCATTGCCGATTATACAACAAGAAGGGTGTTAGTGGACAACGAAAGCTTAGTAGATATTTTGTATTATCCAGCTTTTTAATAGATGAGGCTAGGACAAGACCTACTTTGTCTAGTGAACTCGCCCTTGGTAGGCTTTGGTGGAATGAAGGTGCAGCCTGTAGGCACAATTACATTACCTGTGGTGGTGGGGCATATCCGCAACAAGTAACCAGACATGTGAATTTCCTTGTGGTAGACTGTTCCTCCTCCTACAATGCTATAATTGGAAGACCGACTTTAAATAGTTGGAAGGTGGTTACGTCTACCTATCACCTGACAGTCAAGTTTCCAACAGAGTATGGAATAGGGCAAGTACATGGAGACCAGCTAGCAGCAAGAGAATGTTACCTGGCCATGTTGGCCATGGACGAACAAATCCAGACAATGAATATTGAAGAAAAGAGAATGGTGGCTGAACCTATTGAAGTGTTGGAAGATATTTCTTTAGACGAGAATAACCCTGAGAGGTGCACTAGGGTTAGAGCAGATTTAGAAGAGAAGATTAAGAAGGATCTTGTCCGATTCTTGAGGAAGAGTATTGATGTGTTTGCTTGGAGTCATGAGGATATGCCAGGTATAGACCCTAGTGTCATTACCCACCGTTTAAATGTGTATCCTTCCTCTAAGCTTGTACGATAGAAGAAAAGGGTGTTTGCTCCTGAGAGAGACAATGCTATTAAAGAAGACGTGCAGAAGTTGACCGTAGCAAAGTTCATTCGAGAAGTTTATTATCCAGACTGGTTGGCCAATGTAGTAATGGTCAAGAAGGCAAACGGTAAGTGGAGAATGTGTGTAGACTTCACCGATCTAAATAGGGCTTGCCCCAAGGACAGCTACCCGTTGCCATGCATTGACCAATTGGTAGATTCCACTGCGGGTCACAAGCTGCTTAGCTTTATGGATGCTTTCTCTGGATACAATCAGATAAGGATGGACGAGGCAGACCAAGAGAAGACATCCTTTGTCACAAGTCAAGGCTTATTCTGTTATAAGGTGATGCCCTTCGGTTTGAAGAACGCTGAGGCAACATATCAGAGGTTGGTTAACCACATGTTTCGTCCATAGATTGGGCGGAATGTAGAAGTCTACGTAGATGACATGCTGGTGAAAAGTCAGGACGAGGGAAAGCATCTGGACAACCTGCAGGAAACATTTGACACACTTAGGCAATACAACATGAGATTGAACCCCAGCAAGTGTGCTTTCGGAGTGTCAACAAGGAAATTCTTGGGGTTTATGGTTTCACATAGGGGGATTGAAGCAAATCCAAACAAGATCCAGGCGATACTGAACATGGAGCCTCCACGAAATATCAAAGAAGTCCAGTCTCTTACCGGACGAGTTGCTGCCCTCAACAGGTTTATCTCTAAAGCTACTGATAAATGTTTGCCATTTTTTAAGGTACTTAAAAAGGCATTTGAATGGATGGACGAGTGTCAAAAAGCCTTTCAAGACTTGAAAATCTACCTCACTACGGCTCCTTTACTAAGTCCATCCGTGCTGGGAGAGGAGTTGTATTTGTACTTAGTAGTGACCCCACATGCCATTAGTTCAGCATTGATAAGGGAGGAAGGAAGAGTGCAAAAGCCCGTGTACTATACAAGCAGAGCACTAAGAGGAGCGGAAGGACGATATCTGCTAATAGAGAAGTTGGCTTTTGCATTGATAACGGCTTCTAGGAAGCTAAGGCATTACTTCCAAGCTCATGTCATCAATGTCATGACCGATCATCCGCTCAAGAAAGCAATGAACGAGTTAGAAGCTGCAGGACGACTGATCCAATGGGCTGTCGAGCTTAGTGAATTTGACATCAGATATCAACCAAGGCATGTAATAAAAGCTCAAGCCCTGACAGATTTCATTGTGGAGTTTACCCCAAATTATGATGATTTAGATCAGATGGAAAACAGTAAGAAGTGGGTCGTCCATGTGGATGGCTCGTCTACACAACATGTAGGAGGAATAAGTGTGGTTCTACAATCCCCAGAAGGAGATAAACTGAAACACAAGGTTCGCTTGCAGTACCAAACCACTAATAATGAAGTTGAATATGAAACCCTCCTTAAAGGGCTGGAGTTGGCTAAGTCTGTAGAAGCGAAGTCAATACTCGTCTTGGGAGTTTCTCAGTTGATCATGGGCCAAGTAAATGGGACATATGAAGCTAAGGAAGAACGAATGAGGAAGTATCTTATTAGGGTGATGCGCCTTATGAAGAAATTTGAGGAAGCTGACTTCGTTCAAATCCCAAGGGAAAAGAATGTGGAAGCAAATACCTTAGCAAAGGAAGCATCAGCAAATGAAGCCATGGATGAGCTTGATGAGATTCAGTATATACCAAGTGTAGATATCCCCAAAGTACAACAGGTAGAGAGCAGAGGAAATTGGATAACCCCAATTGTATCATACCTGAAGGACGAACGACTTCTAGAAGAGAAAGACGAAGCTAGAAAGCTCAGAGTCCGATCGGCTAGATACGTCCTTATGGATGAGGTGTTGTATAGACGAGGTTTTTCTCAGCCCTATCTTAGGTGTTTAGCTCCAGATGAGGCGAACTATGTATTAAAAGAGGTTCACGAGGGAGCATGTGGCAATCACTCAGGAGCTAGGTCACTCGTCCATAAAGTCGTCCGCGTAGGCTACTACTGGCCAAATATGCAAGCTGATGCCAAGGCATATGTCAAGGTCTGCGATCAATGCCAACGGTTTAGTAACGTCCCCAGACAACCATTAGAATATCTTACCCCGATGATGGCCCCATGGCCTTTTGCACAATAGGGGCTAGATATCTTGGGTCCCTTTCCACTTAGGACGAGGCAGATGAAATTTTTAGTGGTGGGTATTGATTATTTCACCGAGTGGGTAGAAGCAGAACCCTTAGCAAGTATCACACAACAAAATGTCAAGAGCTTCATCTGGAAGAACATTGTGTGCAGGTTTGGGGTGCCCAGAATATTAGTGTCCGACAACGAATGACAATTTGACAATGCACTTTTCAAGGACTTCTGTGAACACTTCAAAATTCAAAATCATTATTCCTCGCCCGCCCACCCCCAAGCAAACGGTCAGGCCGAAGTTGCAAACCGATCCTTGTTGAAAATCATTAAGACTCGGCTTGAGGGGGCGAAGGAAGTATGGCCAGATGAGCTACCAGGTGTTCTATGGGCGTATAGGACGACAGTGAGAACCCCTACAGGGGAAACTCCTTTCAAGCTAGCCTATGGAAGCAAAGCAGTCATACCTGCAGAAGTGCACATGGCCAACCACAGGGTGACGATGTATCAGGATAAGGATAATGAGGAGCAACTCCGTTTAAACCTTGATTTAATAGATGAGGTAATGACAGACGCAAAACATAGGACGGCGAGGTAGAAAAACCTCATGGCTAGGCAGTATGATGCAATGGTGAAGCCAAGACAGTTCAACATAGGAGACCTCGTCCTGAAAAATATTTCTTTGGCAACCAAAAACCCAGCTCATGGGAACTGGGACCTAATTGGGAGGGACCTTACAAAGTTATCAATTGCAAAAGACAGGGATCCTACTACTTGGAAACTCTGGACGGGAGGAAGTTGGAGCACCCTTAGCATGTTGAACACCTGAGAAGGTATTACCAGTAAAGTCCCAGCCTGGACGAGCGTTACCTAGGACGAGCAGCTAAAAGTTTGTTTTGAAGTCTATTTAAATATAAGCTTTGTGCATGTGTTAATTTCCTAAAACTATATTAGTTTTTAAAGTTATGTGTCGTGAGCTATGGACGAGATTATGGAGTTTGTATTTATTAAATTCCCTAATGGCATTAGCTTCTAAGCACATGCCTCACCTATGAACAATATTTATGCTATATACATAATGTTGTGTGAATTCTTAGTATTTATATTGTTTTTATTCAAAATAATCAACAAGAAGGCTAAAAGCCCAAGACGAGTAAAATCTCTGAATATGGAGATGTAGCGTCTATAAGCTTCCCCAAGGGTAAAGCAAGGAAAAACAAGGCATATTCGTCCAGATAATGGACGAAGTAAAGCCCTTAGTACAACAATCCTACCCATGGATGAGGAAATGCATACATGAATATTTCATGTCAAGCAGAACGCCAACTATAACAATCCAATTATTTGGACGAGCAAAAAGTTAGGCTTATGGATGGAATGTAAAACCAGCTACCAAGTCTAAGGACGAACAAAGCTGAAGAAAAAAGTGTTGCCATCCCCAAAGACGAGCTATACTTGTAAAATAACTCGCAAAATTCAAAAGGATGAATGAATACAACTTCTATCATGGACGAGTCAAGAGTGAAACCAATGTTAAAAAAAAAATTAAAATAAATAAATAAATAAAAATTCGTCCACACAATGATAGAAAGAAAACAAACATTCATAAAGTCCAAAAAACCCTTGCTAAAATAAAAAGCCCAAAAGGCAATCGTTTAGAAACCCGTCCTAAAAGCATGGACGAGATAAAATGTACTTGGGTTACAATAAAAAGATCCAAAACAATGGATCAAACAAAAAAAGAAAAAGAAAAAGAAATACTAAAGATAACCTAAATGTAAAGGTCTCGTCTTTAAGAAAAGGGGCATTAGCATTGGGGTCGTCTTGAGGTGGCTGAGTGGTGGCATCATCTTCCACATTGACGTCCTCGAAGCTAGTTTGAAGAAGAGAACTGGTAGCAACAGTCAGGTTAAGCTTAATGGAGCTAAAGTCCACTTCAGGGAAATTTTCCATAGCATCCATTCTAAAATCCTCAAAGCCTGCTGCATAATTGGCGTCCAGAAGATTAGTGTATTGCTTGGACGCCTTGAATTCAGTCACTGCATCTTCCTTTTCCTTGGAAAGAAGAGTACTCAGCTCGTTGTTCTTTTTCTGTAGATGATCAAGACGAGTATCTTTTTCCACCACATCAGTTTTCAACTCCTCAATCAAGTTTTGTAGCTCCGTTGCCTTCTCCTTAGCCTTGGCAACTACCTCAACCCACTTCTTTGATTCTTCCTTCACCTCCTGAATCCTCGTCTCTAACAAGATCCTCGTCTTGTCTAATCTTGTGGCCTGCCTGGACGTTGCCATAAATTTTGACATAGCCTAAAAAAAAAAAAAAAAGATGAAAATGAAAGTTAGATGAAAATATATTTTTCAACAAAAAAAAAAAAAAAAAAAACGATTACATACCTTAAAAAGATCATGAACACTAGAATGTTCAAAATCCTTTAGAGACATGTCATAGCAAGTGTTTATGTCCTCATCTGAAACAGCTTTCTAAAAACGTTCCCAAGCCAGGTCTTCATTTTCAATAATGTTTGAAGGGAGCCGTTGTGGAAGCTGGGATGTGGATGGCACAATCGTCTTGGGCAGAGGAGTCTTAGACGGAGTGGTCTCAATTGGAGTGGACGAGTCCATGTCATTTATTTTGATGGACGATTGAGACACAGGAAGGTTGGGCTTGACTGTTTGGGACGACTCATGCTTAGCCTTTTTGCCTCGTCGGTTGGGGAGATTTCCCAAATCAAGGTTTTTAGATAAAGACCTCTTTTTGTCCCCAGCCAACGGACGAGCTTGAGACTGAGCCTCAGGACGACTCTCCTCACCTATAATTTCTTTCTCTTTATTTTCTTTCATTGTTGACATTCCTAAAGCAAAGAGCAATAACAATAAGTGACGAATTATAAATAGATCAGGAAATATGACAGGATGTTCAAATGACCATTAGATGGAAACTTACTTCTTCGCACTGTGACCTCGTGGGCAATAGCCTCGTCTAATGGTTCAGGACCAAGTCCCCACTTGGCAAGACGTCGTAGGGTAACCAAAGAATGAAAATCCCTATCAACGTAAAAACGAGCCCTGTGGACGCGGTCACGATGAAATTTACTTAAGGAAGGTCGTTTAACACCTGTAAAGCAAATAATAAACAAAGGTTAAAAACAAATAAGAAATAAGATAAAAGAAAGAGAAAGGTGAAAAAGGGGAGGGACGTACCTTCAGGACAAAGGTTCCCTAAGTCCCCAGAATAAGGGGCAAAAGGGTCCCTGCCAACGTCCACAGGGTTCCCTGCCCAAAAACTGGAGACAAAGATAAACTCTGTCTTCCAATTCCTGTCATACGAGGCCAAGGACTTGATTAATCTACAATCTTTACCCCTAGCTGTGAATTAGTAAAAGCCAAGGGATTGATTTATCTCTGAAGGTTTGTAACAAAAGAGGAACTCGTCCACAGTAAGAGGACGGTCCCCTCCAAATACTTCCATCCACAAAATTTGCATAGAGATAACTAATCTCCACGCATTAGGGTTGAATTGACATATAACTAAACCTAACCTAACCAATAACTCTCTAGCAAATGCGTTCAAAGGCAACCCAAAACCCCCCAAGAAATAAGCCTCATAGACACCTACTCCAAAACGGGGATTGTAACACCATTCTCCACGGATGGGCAACCTAGGGTTAAGCTCATCCGGGATCTGGTACCATGTCCTAAGATTATTAAGCTTTCGCTCACTCGTTTTGGAATGAATACCTACTGCACAACTATAGACGGTCTCATCTTCGTCCAAAGGACTAGACAGAGGGACACTGGACGGGGTGCCAGCTTAGGAACCGGAGGCTTTCCTAAGTTGTTCTTGGATAACTTCTAAAGGAAGCCCAAGGACACCAGAGGTATATCCCTCGTCCGTAGAACTCTCCTCACTACTATGGCTACTATTACTAGAACCACTATCACTAGTTGTATCATAATACTCGTCTATAGCTTTCTCTGTACTATTGCTAGACGAAGAAATAACAGTTTCAGACATTTTTTGGAAGCCAAAAACCTAAAGACGAGAAGGAAGAGAATACCTGGCTCTAGACGAGAGAGAACTATGGACGCGGAGAGACTTCTAGACGAGGCTCTAGACGAAGGAAAATTTCAGAAATGTAAAGGGTAGAGGAGGAATTCCACTATTTATAGACAGCTGACCTGGGTATTCGAAACGACACAACCAACCAGGATATGACACGTAGCTTACCCCTCGAAAAAATAAATCGACGAGACTGGTCACCAATAAAATTATGACACATGGCACATCTAACTGTGGACTTTAAATACGTATGTCCAGGGAAATGATGCCAAGCTACACATTCCCTTATACGATCCATGTGGACGAGGGGGCAACTGATGATGTTATAAAATAGACCAACTCCTAAAACTCGTCCATATGGCTCGTCCATATGGCTCGTCCTAAGGAAGAGTTGAGTGGCTTAGGGCATGTTCATCCAAGGATAAGCTCGTCCATCTGTGAAGTCGGTTGGACGAGCACCTTGCGTCCTGAACGTGTTCTCTGTTTTCCTGTCAGGCTACAAAACCGTTCCCCCAGTAAACGGTTGTGGAAAACAGAGGCCAAATAATGTAACTTCCATGGTGGTTATGAAAGTTACCTTCAAGTCTTCCGAACTCCACAACGGTAGGAGAAACAACTGCCTCAGTCAAGCACTATATAAGGACTCTTCGACAAGAGGGTAAGGCATTCGGACACTTCCACACAAATTGGAATTCCAAAAATACTGACTTTACCATCGGAGGATTCTTGGCCAGTCTTCCCCGGTCTCCTCTGATTTTGTGTTTATCTTTTCAGGACATTCCAAGTAATATAGAGATCATCAATGCTCGAGACATTTCAGCCTACTGATTTCTGTGTGTTCATCAGAAACATTCTCATAAGTACTCAACCTATCCCACTTTTTTCAAACTCTCATTTCTCCTTCCACAATCCACATCTCTTTTTGTTTTAAACGTTGGCTCTTGAAGTCTCTCATGTTTCTCAAGTCTGCTGCAAATTTCAAAATAAAAAAAAATAAAAAAAAATTCAATAAGTTGAAACGACTAAGGTAATCCACGATCCAGATAAAAAATAATCAAGTATCACATTTCAATTTCTAGTTCTTTACCTCATTCTATCTTTCTCTCTCTCTCTTTTTGAAGTCTTTGCATTTTCACGGTCTTGGATCATCATTCTTATAGTTTTTCATGGTGTATTTGAGAAAAAAAATGTTTTTTTCTTTTCTTTTTGCTACAAAATGCATGAGTTTCGACGTATTCTCTAAAACCGGTTCAACCATACCGGCTTCCTGATTTCTATGGTTAATCGGCCGATTCTCGATTAATTCGGGTTTTTTATTATTTTTCAATTTTTAATCATAACTAGACCGGATTAATGGCCAGTTTTCAATTGAACCGACCAAACCGTCCGATCCGGTCCAATTTTTAAAACTATGAATATAATATACTATTTTTAACAATTTATTTCAATAAAAATTGCACTTTACCCCCTCAATAATATTATTAATATTTTTAAAAACTAAAAACTAAAAAAAAAAAAAAAAATAGCCCAAACCCAAATAACACCCCCAAAACAAACACACGAGAGACCCCAAAAAAAAAAAAAAATCCTTAGCCGATTCTTTTTTTTTTCGGATGGGATTCCTGGAATCCTTAGCCGATTCTAAGTAGCCTAGGAGACTAGGAAAAAAAGAAAAAAGAAAACCTAACTTGCTAAATACTAGGACCTGGGAGTGGGCGGGGTTGGGCAGACGGCAGCGGAAGCAAACCAAACCAGAGCAGAGCAGAAGCAAAGTCGCAGACCAGATCAGCACCACGCCGCCACCACCAGTCCACCGCAGCACCACCCAAATTTGGTATTTATATCTAATCTCTCTTTTTTTGGATGATAATATTTTATTCCTCTCATATATGAGTCTCTAGAGACTAGTGCTTGGTTGATTTGATGATATGAGTTGTGAAAATAAAAAGAGAGGCAATGAGGTAGAGATAAGATTGAGAGTTCCACACTCTCCGAAAATAGAACAGTGGTGTGTTTGGTATTGTTATTCTGTTGTTTGTATTTTTTGAAAATACAGCTGTATGTAAAAAAGTGTGTAAAAATACGTGTAATATTGTGTAAAAATAACTCTGCCAAAGACTATATGAGGTTGTTTTTGTCCATGTGACTAGTTTCTATTAAAAAATTACAGATATTTTATTTTTTAAAATAATTAAAGAGATTATGGGTTTGTTTTAAATCCACTTATTTTACTAAAACTGAAAACTTTGTATAGGTAAAAGTTAAAAGTTAACTGAAATAGTACAATGAAACTCATAAATAATACCAAAAAATATAGTAAAATCTATAAATAATAGCAAAAATAAACTGAATAGTAGAATAAGCTGGCTTTCTAATTTTTGCCAAACACACTATTTGTAATTTTGAAATTTATTGGTTCGTTGTTGAGTACTTGTGTTGTGTGCACAGTGCTTGTGTGTATTTGTCTTTGTTGATGGTGGGAATTTCATAATTTTTTTTTTTTTATACTTTTGCCCCCTAACTCCAGTCCTGGTTCTGTCCCTGTAAGGAAGGATAAGAAAATGAGGGTAAAAAGTTTCAAATACTTGTGCCACATTGAACTAAGCCTTTGCAGAAGATGTTTCCCACTATCCAATTGATTGATTGAAGGTAAGTTCTATGAATGGGTGCCAATGAACTGTGGAACTTCAGTACATAAGAATGGGTGGAGGGTGAGGTTCTGGGTTTAAAAATAAAAATTTCTAGGGTGAATGTGTAACTTACCAATTATATAAAGAAAAAAGAAGTTGATTTGGTTTTGCCTCTTCCTCGTAGAAAGACAATTAAACAATTCCCAATCATGGGCCTTATATGAATAGGTGTTTCGAATGCAAAGAAGGAGGAGATGTTAGCATATCTAAATTAGCCATGGCAAGTAGGAAATCTTTCATCCAATTTCCTTCATTGTATGTTAGGTCTTTGGTTCTCACCAAATAGAAATCTTTGCTTATGAAAGTTCTTCGGACATCTCTAGCGTTAGGGTGTAGTTGATATCTAAGATTAGATGTCCTTCATTTATAATTTTTAATAGGCATGGCAGAATCAATATATCACCATATATTTTGTTCACAGTTGGTCCCAATCTTAGAAAAGGAGGGATGTGATAGGTTGATGACCAGCATGAAATTTAGTCACTATTATTATGAATGGATTTTTTTTTTTTTTTTTTTTTGATAAATAATAAAGATATATATTGAAGAAAACTACCTTATGCAGAAAAACATAAAGCAGAGAGAAAAATACAAAGGGAAAAGAAAGAGAAAAAAGAAAAAGAAAGGAAAAGATACTAAATACACAGGAGAGAGCTAAGGAACATAGGGAGAGAATCATTAGAGGTGAGTCTCCAATTCCTAGACCAGTCAAAGGATTTTTTAAGGCTTTGTTGTTACTGTATAAGGACTGATTTCATTGGAAGATGAGGACAAAGGATTTATCATTGAAAGATCAAGCCTATTTAGATAATCCATTTAGCGGCTACCTTTTCATGGCATGGTATCTACTGAAGGATGAGAGTTTAATGTCTTTTATGAATTGGATGCATCATTGCTCCTAATTTACCAGGTTCATTGGGATTAGAAGGTTGCCTGGGGAAAAGTTGCATTTGTCCAACAAAAGCAATTAAATTTTCTGTCTACTTTCACCCAAATTTTGAGTTTTGATAAAAGAGTTAAGACATTGTAACATCCATGAGTAGTAGGTAGCACCAATTGATGTATTATGAGGGGAAATAATCTTAAGATAGTTGGCAATATGCAAAAAATGCAACACTCAAAAGGAATGCATGAATTTGTTGAAGTGAATTGATAGTAGCTGCTCGGTGTAAAGCTGAAACAAAATGAATATGAGTTGAAGTTGTCTAAAGGTAAAAAGGAAGCTCAAAATGAATGTGGGTTAGGCCATGACCAAACATGATTGCCAAGGATCAGATCAAGGTCATGGCCTTAGATAGGGTTAGCCAATCCTAAGTGGTTAGAATGAAAGCTTTGTTAAGCATTTTGAAGTTTCCTTTGAAAATTAAGCTTTCTTAAAGATATAATCTTGGGCGTGAGGTATTTCCGTATTTGATTTCCTGCATTTTGTTTCTGTTTCTCTGTGATTTTTTATCTGTATTTGTTTCAAGTACAGTCTGTTCATCATCGTGAACATGATGTACTTTTTTATTAATGAAAATATCTATTACCTATCAAAAAATAAGGTGTAGCAAATAACAGGTGCAGGAGGTTTATTTGTTTTTTCACTTTGTTTTGGGTGGCTAGGTAAGGGGAGATGCAACGTCTTGTGCATGGATGGTTTTCCGTGTTTCATGTGGACATGCTTCTGAGCTTGAGTCTATTTCCTTGCATTATTTTCTTATTGAATCAGCTGTGTATTTTGTTATGGTTACCCTTCAAAATAAACTTGCTTTTTGCCTCTGTAATAGTTTTATGCATGGGACTACAACTGTTATCTCCATGAACTGGTGTCTACTTAAGAAGTAGTGATCTATGAACATACAAGACTCACTTCACTAGCATAAGTTCTTAACAGTTGAATTAATGTCTCAAGTTCCATGATTTGAGATATTTCTTACTGTATGAATTTCATAATTGGTCTCTTGCCTTTCCTTGGGGCCCCATCTTATGGTTAAATTGGTGAATTATCTATGGTTTTAAACTTAAAAATGAGCGTCAGGTCAAAATCTCCGAGCATGAATTTAGTATATGATCCTATCTATTTTGCTCTTAGTATACAGTCTTAACTAATTAAGAAGTCTTAGGAATGGTTTTCTAAATATGTTTCTCTCTCTTTGGGTATTGACAGTGCATAGGGCAAGGAACATCTGATAAGCATTAGCAAATGGCTACTTTTAGTAACTGCAATTTGGAATCTATCCAAAAACCTCAAGAAACATCTGATGATAATCATATGCCAATGGATGCTGCTGGTAACTCTAATTTGGAACCCGTCCAAAAGCCTCAAGTCATATACCGCTGTAAGAAATGTCGGAGAATAGTTGCTGTACAGGAGAACTTAGTTCCTCATGAGCGTGGTAAGGGAGAATCATGCTTTAAATGGCAAAAGAGAAGCGGTGATGCCTTGAAAAAGGAAAAGGAACCTGTTGAGTGCACCTCCATTTTTGTAGAGCCAATGAAATGGATGGAAACAGGTGATTTTTAAGTTCTTATCCTAATTTATTTCTGGACATATACATGTTCATAAAATAATAGCATAACACGGTTTTGGAATTGGCCAGTACAAGAAGGTAATGTGCAAGAGAGACTTCTGTGCATGGGCTGCAATGCCCGCTTGGGTTACTTCAACTGGGCAGGTATGCAATGCAGCTGTGGAGCTTGGGTTAATCCTGCATTTCAACTTCACAAAAGCCGACTAGATGAGTGCTATCTATGAAACAAGCCACTCTTATGGCTTTACAGCATAGTGGAAAATTCTAGTTATTATGTAAGTGAGAGAGGTTTGAGCTTTTGTTTTGTTGTTAGTTGCATATAGTTCATGAAAATAACTTCTTTTTTTCTTCTTTTTGTTTGCGATAGTTTATGAAAGCTTGGTATGTCCATTCCTCGATAAATACTACTTGAGTGGAAATATGCTATAATTGGTGATTAAATTGTTGAGAGTAATTACTTTCTAGTAGAGTATAAGAGGAGAGAGAGTCTGATTGGTCACAATAACAAGAGAGAGTGATTAAAACATGTGTTTTTTTATTTTTACAACCCATGAACAGTAGGGTTGTATATATACAACCTTACTGTTTATAGTTGGCAAAAAAATTTAGGTATCCATACCCTGGTAAAGCCCTCTTTTAGTGTCTTGGTTGGTAAAATAGCAACTGGAGGGGGTTTTACACCTCCAATGCTAATGCTCTCAGGTCCATGTTCTCTCCATCTAAGTTTTAGCCTTTAGGTCTATCTTTATTCTATCTAGGTTTTGAGCCTATTGTTATATTATTTAGGGGCCGTAGGCTTATATTCATGTTGCCTGGGATTGTTTATCACCTGTCTTGTTTTTTTGTCTTAGCCCTAGAGCCATTTTGACTTGTGTAGGGGCATTAGACATATATCTTATCAAGTCGGTAGAGGAGCTTTGGCTGATATAATTAATTTCTTCTCTTGCCTATTTCATAAATGCAAAACCTTCATCATAGTTTCGTGGAAAATCCTATGTAATTCGCATACCACCGAGAGTTTACAACGTCAAATTTGTATGCTCCCATCGAGAGAGAGATGTGGATTATAACAATGGAAATTGCACAAAATCAACATGAATCCTTTGTTTAAAAAAAAATTCCCTTTATGGCATAAATACCCTATATTGTATTTAGGTAATTAAGTTTGGTTTAAGAAGTATTGACGCGGATATTGATACAAACATGCAATTATATATTACAATTCTAAAAAATTTAGACCACCACCAAGTGTGGATATCTCGATTAATTAAAATATGTTTTAGGTATGTTTTTATTTATTTATTGCATATTTTATAATTATTTAAAGTTTTCAAAATAATTAGTGTAAAATTTTTGTAAGTATTTTTAAAATAAATTATATATTTTAATAAGAAAAATATTTATTTTTCTCCCAACATATCAATACATTGAGAACATGTAGGAGTATTCATGCTGTCACACGTGAGGGCCTTAGGCACGTTGACTTACTGGGTCCTTAAAAGTCAGTCCTTCGAAGTCTTTTGTTTTAGGGAAATACTCTATCCGCTACATTTTCAAAATACTTTCACAACAAATACTATGTGGTATGTTGTTATTTATGGTTAAAAAAATAATTTAAATTATGAATTCAAATTAAAACTAACAACAATTTGTCACCTAAAATTTGTTGTCAAATACTCACTTTATTGTCTTTAGACCAACTATAATTCAATTTATACTCCACTACACGCTATCAACTTTTTTTTTTTTTTAAATTAAAAAAAAAAACTCTAAATATTAATGGCAAAAATACACTTTTGATCACTACATTTTGGGCTAATTTCATTTTAATCCCCACTTGTTTTTTCTCAAATGTAGTCCCTAAAATCTTAAAAAAAAATAAAAAAAAAATTCTCATTTTAATCTCTACCGTCGTCTTACTAACGGAAATTGTTTACTTTGCAAACAAAATGCATTGTTGGTACACTAAATACTGGCGTAGCCATTAAAATAATAGTAAAATTTTTTAATTAACATTAAAAAAAAGTCCATTTCATCATTTACATAAATAAATAAACCACATTAGAAAAAAAAATTAATTTGAATTTCTAATTTTAAAAAATAAAAATATTATAATTATTTTTTTTTTTTTTATTCCTTTCATTATTTTGTGGGAAGAACATGTTCATATTTGTTGTGTTCTTTCCCAGAACATGACCCATTCTTAGCAAATTAATTATTATTTTCTTGTCTTTTTTTTTTGTACTTTCTTTATAACCAAACACATCAAAACTTAGATCAATAAAAATTAAACAAAATAGCATTTTATTAAGCACTTTTTTGGGAACCAAACGCAAAAAATTTTCATTCACAAACCCATAAAATTCTCACACACTAAAAAGAAAAACTTCAACCCCAAAACTTCCTTATCAAACCGGTTCCCCAACCCTTTTAAAACATTCTCAAACCTTCCTCTCTCTCTTCCAAAACTCTTAGATCTTTCTCTAACTTCATAGCAGAAAGCTTCGAGCTCTACCCAAGGGCGGCTCCAGTTGGAGCCCAAGGGGTTCAAATGAACCCCCTGTACTGAAACCAAAAAAAAAAAAAATATATATATATATATATATATATATATATATATATATATATATATATATATACTCTCTTTTTTGGTTTTGACCCCTAGAATAAAATTTTGAACACCTCGGTCCTATATTTTTTTTAAGCCCAGTTGAAAATAAGTTTGAATATAATTCTTTTAACAATATCTTGGTCTTTTTAAACACACACACACACACACACACAAAACAAAACAAAACAAAAAAAAAAAAAAAAAAAAAAAAAAAAAAAAAAACAAAACCAATCACAAACCAATTTGATATAAAATTTGGGAAAAAATTAATAAGCCTAACAACAAAAGTAGAAATTTGTTAATCTTAAACCTTAGAAAAAATTCACTTAGATCTTAAAAAAATTGAAATAAATCAATAAAATGGGAGATCAATTGATGAATGATTGCTTGGCTGTGTACATTGAAAGAGATATAGTTTGTAGGATTAATAATGAAGATATCATGCAACAAATTCAAAATATAAAATATCGTAGAAAGCAATTGTAAAACTTTATGTATTTTAGTTTTTTTTTTTTTTGGGTGATGTTGATATATTCAAGTTCTCTTTTATTTAAAATTTTGTATAATTTATGTTTCTTATTGACCCCCCTTAAAAATAATCCTAGAGTCGCCACTGGCTCTGCCTCCTTTGCTCATCGCCGCCTCCACCACCACAACCAGTGGTGGTGCTTTCTTTTCTTTCTCTAATCAACCCGCTCTCTCTCTTTCTATCTCTCGATTTCACCCAAACCTTGACCCAAATGTCTCAAGCTCCGCCTCTCTAAAACGCCGGTCCTGAAAAGCTAACGCCATGGTGTCCAATGTAAATGGCTTCCTCTTCAATCATCCTATTACATACCTCACTTCTCTCAGACTAGAATTCACTTCTCTCTCCCTATTTGAAGATTTCAAACCCTAAGGCTCTCACTCCCTCTCTTCGATCTGGTTTCTTAAGAGGCTCTCTCTCTTTCATCTCTCTATCTCTTAGCTTGGTGGTGGAGATCACAGTGGAGATAGGTGGTGGCGAATTCCAATGGTGGGTTTATGGGTTGTGATTTTTATTGATCTAGGCTTATGGGTTTGTAGCAGATTCTGATGGTGGAGATCAGTGGGATTTGGAGGAAGGTTCATTTCGAGAATGGTGAGATTTGTGGTTTTGGTAGTTGGTGTTGATTTTGTGAATAAAGAGGATGCAAATTTGTTGATTTTGGTTGTTGTATGTTGGTATTTTCCTTATGATTTTTGATTCATTTTAGATTTAGAGACTTGGAGTATGATTTTTTTTATTCATTTTAGATTTATATTTTGGTTGGAGTTACATAAAAGAATGTATAGATTTTCTTGTCGGCTTGAATTTTTGTGTTCGGTTGCCAAGAAAGTGCAAGAAAAAACAAGAAATTTTGATAAATTCTTACAATTTTAATCTCAACTTTTAAAATTGAAAAATTATTATTATTTCTTATTTTTTAAAACATATAATTGCTCAAAATTGAGAATCCAATTAAAATTTAATTATATTTTCTCTAAACTTTGGCTATATATATATATCAATCAGACTTGTTTATACCTCTTTATTGATAAAATATTCTTGCCAGAATCAGCATGCTATTATCAATATAAATGATTTGCTTACCAATATCACCATTGTTGATTTTGATAAGAACAAGAATTCAATTCCAGCATATTCATAAGCGCATGTAACGGATACTGCTTTTTATATGTGTTGGAATGTCTTTAAGCAAGTTTAGTCAAATCATGACTCTTGAGGCTTATAACTTGAAGTTCACTTTTGATAATTCTAATTGTATTTCCTTGACATAATTTTCCTTTTCAAATAGACATTATGAATTTAATAATGGTCCCAAGTGCAAGATTGTTGCAAAGTAATAACTAGATAAGTTTGAGGTTGAATCCACGAGAAAAAAGAGTTGAATAGCAAACCATAAGATGAAATAAAATTTAAAATAATAAAATTCAATTGAAGAGAAATTTTGATGGCTTGGTAAAAGAAATTTAAATTGAGGAAACATAACAATATTTTAAGGCATTAAGGTTTAGGGATCCATACACAACACATCTATTCATAGTCTTAACAATATTTATTTTATAAATCAACTAAAATTTACATGAATAACGATATTAGTAAGATAATTACGCAATAAGAACTCAAGAATTAATTTTCTAAGGTAGTTTTATAAATTTGATTGATTTTAGGTAAAACAAAACTAGTGAATTAATTCGCAAATAAATCAAAAAATTATACAAAGCTAAACACTTTCCTAAATAAGTAAATCAATAGAAAACACAAGAACATAAACAACATTGCATTAAAACCATAAAATTATTGTTAAGAACATAACAATAAATGGTTGGGTTTTACCCCTTGCCTTAGCAAGCCATTACATAAAATTAAAAAAAAAAAAAAAAAAAAAAAAAAACTCTAAGAAAACCTAATTTTCATTCTAAGCCCACTATCCTTTGAATTTTGCACTAAACAGACTTTAAATAGGCCAAGAAATCCTATTACAAGTTGGATTCACATTTGCTTCTCAAAAAAAAAAAAAAAAAAAAAAAGTTGGATTCACATTTGGAGAAAATTTCTGGTTTTCAGGCTTCATTTAACCTATGATTTTGGTCCATTTTAAGTCTGAATTCTAAGTTTTGGTAAACTACGAAGTTGTAGCCCTTTGGTTAGCTTTCCAGCCTAACTTAAATCACCACAATTGGATATCTGAGTCGAAAGTTACGCACAAAATACTGAAATACTACAAGTTGGATGGCTGGAATGTTCATCCGAATTGGACTTGAATTTGGTTCAAATTTCCTTTGATTCCTTACTCTAATTGGACTCCAATTTATAATTGGGTAGACCTTCTTTAATTTCATTATGGCACTTGTAAAAATAAGGTCTATTAGCCTTCTCTTTTGCACAAATTTGTTCATATCTTTCTTGCTACATTTAATTCCATTCTTCTATAATAATAGAAACTTATTCATGCATCAAAATTCATTTTAGGCACAAAATTAATTATCTAACATTATTCTAAAACTAAATATAAAATGCATGAATTAACACAAAATAAGGATAATGCTTTCTAATAATGATGTAATTATATAAATATGCAAAATTAAGCTATTATCAATAGAGATTCTAGAAAACTTTTATTTATTGTCTATAATTTAGAAATTATACTATAATTGCAACCTAGTGTAAAAAACTTTAAAACCCACATAGCGCAATCAATATCCATTCAAGTTTTCTTTTCGGATTAATTTGTCTTTTTTTATAACTAAGAAATTAATTAAAAAATAGAATTGAAGAATAAAATAATTAAAAAGTGTAAGACTCCGGAATTGAAAACATAATAAAGTATGAACATATCATATTCTATATATATAAACATATGAATTATTTACAAAATTAACTAATAGTAGTCACAACATATCATATTCACAATAAATAATAATTAAGAAGTGTGTCAAATACACTTGCATTTGTATGATCATAAAATCGCAACTTATCAACAAAAAGGGCACAAGCGCCCGCAATGGGCTTTGGGTTTCCCCAAATTCGTGAGAAGTACGCCTTGGCCTAGGGTGGACCATGACAAAGGGTGTAAATGGAATCGCCATCTAGATTAGGTCTAGGAACTGTAAATATAGCGTCATTGTGGAAGGACTGATCTTTACCAAAACACGTGTCTGGAGTTAGGGACGGAACCAGGATTCAAACTTAGGGGGGGGGGGGGGGGAGTTCTTTGTTTAAGAATTTTAAAAAGTTGGAATATTAATACTAGAAGTTGACAACGATGCATTATTAGCATTAATTTTTTATTTATTTTTTGTATTTTTTTTAAATCAATAATAGATATTTATAATTAAGAGTTCTGTAAGTCAATTGGTATGTCTTGATATTTTCAAGGTTTGACTGAGATTAGACCAATTCTTTATTCGATCCACATTATAATTATTATTTTTTTAAATCTATTTATTCTTTTCACATAATTCTATACGTAATAACTTCATAATGCTATATATAAAAGATTCTAAAAAAAAAAAAATACAAGAATTATAGTTAAAAGTTCAAATCCATATCTAGTATTACATTAATAAAATAACTAAAATAATGGTTAATTAACATCATGCACTAATATTCAACGAAAAAAATGGTGAGACAATTATTGGTGTCTTTGTTAAGGATTTTTTTTTAATAATTACTTGGTTAAGGTTGAGGTAGCATAAAGATGTGAGATCTTCTCCTTTAAAAAATTGCCATTTTGAAAAAGTAGTAAAAAAAAAAAAAAAAAAAAAAAGAGATCCGTTAAACAATCACATGATAATGAATGGTAACTTTGAGTCTTCAACTATGTAAATAATAAAACTTTTCCCATCACTACATTAATTTAGCTATGGCACAAAGTTTATTACCAATAAACTAATCGCATACATGCTCTGGTGGCAATTTAGGTAAGGCACATAGTAAATTGTTGTTATTTCACACGTGTATTACATTTATGCATGCATGCCAAGTGTGTCCCAAAGCTAATAAAATATTAAAATTTAATAAAATTCTATCATTAAAAATAAATAAAAATTTTCCACAAGTTGTCTCTGTGACTATGGGGTGGAGTCATTTGAGAGGGACAAAGAGCTCTCAAATGAGAGGTAGAAATTGGGTAAAGATTATTGGGTTTTTGTGATTTGTTTTGCTAGGATTTATAATTGGTTTGTTATAATTTTTTTTTTTTTTAATTAGACCATGTCCAAAGATTTTTTTTATTATCTGAATATGTGAATTGTTTTGTAGACTTTTCTTGTTGTCTGGATTTGTAAATTGTCCAAATGTTTAACTAAATGTTTTTTTTGATATTCTTGGGACAACTAGAAGGAATGATTTGATAATTTTTTTTTTTTTTTCATTTTTGGTTTGATGGGTCAGCTTGGAAAAGGGGGCCAAGTATATTAATTTTAGAGTCAAAAGTAAAATTTTTATGCTAATATATATACTAGAGAATTTTTTTTTTCAAAGGCTTTGGTGGGGGGGGGGGGGGGGGGGGGGGGGGTTGGCACCCATTAGCCCCTTGTTAGTTCCATCCTTGATTAGAGTAGATCCAGTTGATTGGGTGAGTGCAAATTTTGTAGGTGCTTATTAGCAAGCCACTAACTCAAAATTTTACACCACCATACCCATCAGCCAAAAGTTCTGATGGCCACCACCATAAATCATTGTCGAGAAGATGAAAGAAAAGTGGTGAGAAAAAAAAATAACGAATAAATAAACTTAGATCTGCAAAGGGATGATCAACCCACACAAGGTACTTTCATGCAGAAAAACAAAAAACTAAATCCATAAACCGTGGTGGTGGGTTCAACCAATGGTTGTTGACTCCAAAACCTTGATCCTCTTTCTCTCTCTCTCCCTTTCTCTAAAAACTGAATGTAGCTCTCTCTTTCTATGTCCCTCTCAATCGGATCCTTTGGTGGTTTTTTTTTTTTTTTTTTTTACGTGAGTTTACTGTTAAGTTTTTAATGGCAAAGTGACGGAAGTATCTATTTGGCGTATGTGTGAAGTTTAAGGAGTAAATTGGCGAAACTAAAAGTTATGACCATTTCTTTAAAGTTTAGGGAGTGTCAGAGCATTTTCCCGCATTTGAATAATAAAAAAAGACCTAAAAAAATACTAAGTTAACACTTTTTTAATAATCTTTTAAAAGTTGAAATCAACTTTTTGGATATAAATAAAATAAAACTATTTGAGTAGAAAAATGCTAAGGCATTACAAGTTTTAATACTTACAAATTGATGTAGTAATGCCTGTGATTGGTGAATTTCAACTACCTAATAAATTAATGTTTGAAATGTTCTTTAGTGATTGGTGATGTATTAGTTTGTAAGTTTTATGTAGTAAAAGTTGCATGTTGTAGTATCCATAGCATTACTCTAAAAAGTAATATAAAATAAAATCAACATTTGATATTTCAAATGAAAGAGAAATTCTATGAACATAACAAAATTTCACAATACCCTTATTTTTAATTATCGAGAGTTCCAATCTAATATTTTATTATTTTATTTTCATCCACGAAGAATTAACACATCAACTGTTGTGAAATTTCTTTTATGTCTACAGCATAACTCTTAAAAAATGGAGTATATAAAAACTCGGGCCCATGTTCATGACGCCCAGGCCTAATAAGAAAGTTGTTCGGGCCTACATTAGCCATTTGAGTTTGATTTGTGAAGGAACTCTCTCTCTATTAGCTATTTTCGAAATATAAGAAAAATTCTTGTATGACCTAAACAAAAAAATACCTAAACAAATGGGGGAGTGTCAGAGCATTTTCCCCCATTTGAATAATAAAAAAAAGACCTAAACAAATACTAAGTTAACACTTTTTTAATAATCTTTTAAAAGTTGAAATCAACTTTTTGGATATAAATAAAATAAAACTATTTGAGTAGAAAAATGTTAAGCCATTACAAGTTTTAATACTTACAAATTTAGTAATACATGTGATTGGTAAACTTCAACTACCTAATAAATGAATGTTTGAAATGTGTTTTAGTGATCGGTGATTTATCAATTTGTAAGTTTCATGTAGTAAAAGTTGCATGTTGTAGTACCCCTAGCATTACTCTAAAAAGTAATATAAAATAAAATCAACATTTGATATTTCAAATGAAAGAGAAATTCTATAAACATAACAAAATTTCACAATACCCTTATTTTTAACTATGGAGAGTTCCAATCTAATATTTTATTATTTTATTTTCATAAGAATTAACACATCAACTGTTGTGAAATTTCTTTTAATGTCTATAGCATAAGTCTTAAAAAATGGAGAATATAAAAACTCGGGCCCATGTTCATGACGCCTAAGCCTAATAAGAAAGTTGTTCAAGCTACATTAGCCATTTGAGTTTGATTTGTCAAGGAACTTCCTCTCTATTAGTTATTTTCGAAATATAAGAAAAAATCTTATATGAGACGATTTCATAAGACCAATATCTCGCTAATATATGGGTCCCACATGAGAGACTGACTCAGCACTTTCTTCTAAATATGGTGATGTAATGCTTCTTTAAGGAGCGATCACTTATCATCAAGAGCAGATAGGTAGATTAAAATTCTCTTAAAAAAAAAAAAAAAACACAATCACTATAATGTCACTTCCCAAGTACCTGTCTCTTTTGCTTTCCACACAAAGATCATCAACACAGTGTGCGCGGTTCGGTCGGTGCGTTTTTTTTTTCAAATTTATCACCGAACTGATAAAGATTGGTTTTTTCATAATTGGAACCGATGCACACCGCCTAGGGTCGGTTTTCCAACCTATAGCAGTGCGGTTTTTTGCGGTCGGTTTAGTTGGTTTGAAATATTAAAAAAAAACTGTTTTTTTTTTTTAATAATTAAAAAATTGGGCTTTCAAGTCCAATATCAATATATCAACCTGTTCAAGATTTCAAGTAAATACAAACTGTTTTTTATTTATTTAGCAACATAAAAAATCTAGTCACACATAAAACAGAAGCAAAAGAAAAGTCAAATTAAAAAAAGAGTAAAAATGCCAAATAATATTTTTCTACATCCAGCCAACACACAAAAAGTATATTCCAACTCATACTTATACCATAATTACTCATTACTCAATCAGACACTAAAAATATACATTACTCAATCTCAATATATATCAACTCAATAGAGGCAGAACCTAAACAACTAAAATCAGAATGCAATGCAAATAAAATTAATATGGACTTCCATGTAAAAATAAATAAATAAATAATTTTTTGACCAAAGAAATGCTTTACAATGAATATATACTACAACAAATAAACAAAAGCCAATGCCCTAATAGGTAGTATGGCAGTACCCATAGTTGTCAGTATTGTACGATACGCGATACGTATCGTATCGTTTGAAAAAAGTGTTGTATCGTTGATACGTATCGTAGGTGCATATGAATCGGACGATACAGTTGTATATATCGTACATATCGTGCATATCGTACGTATCGGTTGTATCGGACGATACATAAACAATTGGCTTAAATAGGCTTTTTTAACCAAAATTTCAGCCCAAATTTAGCCCAAAACGTTTTTCCATTTTTTTAAAAGCAAGTTGGGCTATTTTGGTAGTTTGGCCCAATACAAAAGCCTTTTTAATTTTTTTTTTTTTTTTTTTTAGCCCTAAAAAAATTGAACCACAATTAAATCTATTTACCCACCACATAGCCGCACCAGTCAGTAGTCACCCACACGTTTTTTCCTTTATATCTCAATTCTCAAGCTCTCAACTTTCCCAAAACCCCTTTGGCTTCCTCTCTATTTGTTTTCATCTTTTTACCTTTTAGATCATCAAGTTTCAGGAGATCTCTCATCAAGGGACCACAAGCTCCAAAGGACCACAATCTTGTCTTTTTCTTCTATTCCTTTTCCTAACCCAAAAGTCCCACACTCTCATATGCTACTAGAGCAAGACAACAACAACAACAAGTGCTGCCTCACGTTGGGTCAACTGTGTGTGTAAGGTTAGTTTTTCTTTTTTTTTAATAAAATTTTTTAATTAATTCTTTATACTATAAAATTATTGTAATTATTTATTGTTATTAACATATTATATTAGTTAATTTAGTTTAATATAACCGAGTGGCTTATAAAAAATTAGTTTAGTATAACTGAATATGTATCAATATATGTATATGAGAGTTTATATATAAATATTATATATATATATATATGTATATATATATATATATTTATATATGTATTTTGTAATGTTAATATTAATACTGTGAATTTGTGATAGTGTAACTGTGACTGTGATGCTTAATTTGTGTACATAAAAATTGTTGATTGACTATAAATTCATGTGTTCATATTTGCTTTTAGGTATATAAAAAAAATTGGGTGATAGGAGGAAAAGAAATAAGGAGAAAGATCCCACTTGGGATCATTGTCTACGTATCAATGATGATAAGACAAGTAGGCTTAAGCTTAAATGTAATTATTGCTCAAATGAATATTGGGGTGGAGTCATAAGAATGAAAAACCATTTGGCACATACACATAAGGATGTTAAACCATGCTTGAAGGTGCCCGAAGATGTTAAAAATTATTTTGCCAAACTTTTGGAAAACATTAAAAAAAAAAATGAGTAACTTAATGATGAGTTTGATGTTGAATGTCTTCAAGAAGATGAATTACAAAAGATTGGTGGTGATAATGCAAAAAAGGGAGCCATGGATGCATACTTAAAAGGGAAATCAAATTCTAAACAAGTGACTTTACCTTCCTTGGTGAAAGATCGTACTGCAACTTGTTTGGCTATTTGTAGATTTTTTTATGCTCATGCTATACCTTTTCATTTAGTTAAGAGCCCTTTATTTAAAAAAATGATGGATTCAGTTGCTAATTATGGCAAGGGATTGAAACTCCCTACTTATCATGAAACAAGGGTGACTTTCTTGAAAAAAGAGGTAGAAAATATGCACTTCACATTGGATAAGTATAAAAATGAGTGGAAAAAAATAGGTTGCACTTTAATGTCAGATGGATGGACGGATAATAGAGAGAGATCTATCACAAACTTCCTTGTCAATAGTCCAAAGGGAACAATTTTTCTTAAATCTATTGACACCTTCGATATTTCCAAGAATGTTGAAAATTTATTTCAATTGCTTGATTCTTTGGTGCAAGAAATTAGAGAGGAGAATGTGGTACAAGTAGTGACAGATAGTGCTTCGGCTTATGTTTCAGCTGGTGAAAAATTAATGGAAAAAAGACGTAAGATCTTTTGGAATCCTTGTGCTGCCCACTGTATTGATTTGATGCTTCATGACATTGGTGATTTGCCTGTGCATGCAAATACTATAAAAAAAGCAAAGAAGATCACTATTTTTATTTACCGTCATATTTGGGTGCTTGATTTGATGAGAAAATATACAAAAGGGAGGGAATTGGCAAGACAAGGTGTCACAAGATTTGCCACTGCCTACTTAACTTTGAAGAGTATATATCAACAAAAGATTGGATTAAGGTCTATGTTTGCATCTGAGGAATGGGCTAAGAGTCCCTATGCAAAGAAAAGTGATGGCATTAATGTCCAATTAATTGTCTTGAGTGATCCAAAGTTTTGGCCTGCTATTAAATTTTGCTTGAAATGTGTGATCCCGTTAGTAAAAGTTTTAAGGCTTGTAGATGGTGATGCAAAACCAGCAATGGGCTACATATATGAAGCTATGGATAGAGCAAAAAAGCAAATCCGAAAAAATTTTAATGATGTGCAAAGGAGATATAGACCTATATTGAGAATTATTGAAACTAGATGGGAGCTTCAACTTCATAGGCCTTTACATGCAGCAGCTTATTTTCTCAATCCTAAGTAAGTTCATTATTTGAATTGTTAAATATTTTAATCTTTATCTTTATATTTTGTATGCCTATTTATTTATAAGATATAAAACTGTGATAGGTTTCATTATGATCCCAACTTTGTTGCAAATGAAGAAGTGAGAGTTGGACTTTATGAAGTGATTGAAAGGATGTGTCCTACAACTTTGGAGAGGTGTAGGATTGATCTACAATTGGAGAAATTTGATAAAGCTGAGGGTTTGTTTGGAAAAGAAATGGCTATACTTACAAGAACAAAGAAGCAGCCAGGTATGTGCTATTGTTATTATCATTATTATTGATTATCATTATCATCTTAATGTAGCTTTTTATTTGTTGTTATCATAATTATATTGTAGCCCTTTACAATTTCTTTTGTTGGTAATATAGCATTGTGGTGGGAGTTATGGAGTACATTGCAAAGAGCTTCAAAATTTAGCTATACGTGTCTTAAGCCTAACTTGTAGTGCAACGGAATGTGAAAGAAATTGGAGTACTTTTGATCATGTACACACTAAAAAAAGAAATCGTCTTGAGCAACAAAGAGTGAATGCTTTGGTGTTTGTAAACTATAATATTAATTTGGAGTTGAGACAAATAAAGAGAGAAGAGAATGGTGACTCATATGATCCAATTTGTCTATCGGATATGGAATCTGATGATGAATGGATTACCGAAAAGGAAGAACCTTGCTTGCCAGAAGATACTTCATGGATGGACATTCATGAATGCTTTGAAGTTAATGAGGAAGGATGTAGTAGAAAAAGAAAGAGAGGTATAAATTTATATTAAATTGAAATTTTCTTTTCTATATTATGAATAAAATGCTAATTTTGACAATATATATTTTTTGTTATTATTTTTATAGGTCTAAGAAATTTGAATGCCAAAAAGAAAAGTAAAGAAAAAGTTATTGAAGTTGAAGAACCAGAAGAGATAGTGGATGTTGGAGATGATGAAGAAGATGTACAAGAAGATGCCAATGATGAAATGATTTTGCAAGATGATGAAGATGATAACTTCATTGACTTGGACTATGGAGATGATTTTGATTAGGCAGTGATGAATATGATTAGGAAAAAAAATATTTTGACTAATATAATATGTAGTGACTTTGAACTCTAATGAGTTTGGATATGGATATTTTTATCTTTTGGATATGGATGTTAAAAATATATTTCCATTTGGTTTATTTGGTTAGCTTAGTCAAATACTTTAACATAAGTGATAATTAAAGTAGTCATTATTTTCATATGTTTTAATTTTATAATAAATATATGTATATGTATAATGTTTTATAAATTTTATATAGTGTTTGTGTATGTTACGATACACGATACTATACAATACACGATACATAAAAATGAAAAAATGATTCACGATACGATTCACGATTTGACAACTATAGCAGTACCTAAGTAGTTCCACTAAGTAGCTCAAAATCGCCCAAGTCAAAAAATATAAAAATAAAAATATAAAAAAACTGAAAAAAAAAAATATCGAAAATACTAAGCAATATTTTGAATCATTAGTGATTATAGCTCAAAATCTTTCTCAGTGAATGATTGAAGAGTGATAACTCTCTCAGTCTCCCTCAAAATCAATTTGTTGGAAAAAAAAAAAAATGTCAGTACTCGTGGACTTAGAGTATAGAGAGAGAGAGAAGAAACGGATTAATTTTTTGTGACTGGCAGGGGGTGAGCACTGTGCCGCAGCTTCAGTGTTGCAGCAGCAGAGAGGCGAGAGAGTTCTGACTTCTGAGGTAGGTTATGTGAAAAGAACAAATTATATGCTTGTTAAAATTTGTAACCCTAAAGTAAAACTACGTCGTTTTATTGTTTTATTTATATTTTTTAAATAGCCCTGTTAAACTGAAACGTTCCGTCTCATTTAGTCATATATTAGGAAATAGGAATCATAGATTCATAGCATCATCGTCTTAATAGAACTGGACTGAAGCATTAACATATCGGTTCGGTACAAATATCGGTAATCTGAATTGATTTCCGATTGCATCACCGCACCGGCGTCGGAAAGACCACTAGTCTCCGCTTGCCGGCCTCGGCTCCTGCGGTCGGCTTCAGGTGCGGTGCGGTTTCTCGGCTCCCTTGCACACCCCTGGCACAACCGCCTCACTTTCAAAAATTTAACGCAGTACCCAAAAATCAATCACTAACCAAAAACCACAATTCAGAAAACCCAAAACCTAAACCCGCCAATCTTAATCTTTCGCAATGTCAGGCTGCTGCAAACACTGCCGCAGCAATTCCATTGTCCACGACGACACCTCGGCGAACCTGTTCTGCTCCTCGTGCGGCCTCGTCTCAGAATTCGACGGTTACGATGCTCAGATCGGAGGTCTCAACGGCCCAGAAGGCACCTTTGTCCGTGTCGGCACTTCAGGTACGGGCACTCAATACTCTTACAAAGAAATGAAAATCTACAATGCCCAAAACCTCATTGATGATATTGTCTACAAGTTTGCTTTATCTCCTTCCAAATGTAGTGACATCAAGACTATGATAGCCCAAATAACCGAAAACGAGTTCGGTCAAGGGCATTGGTTCCCAATTCTAATAGGGGCTTGTGCTTATATTGTTATGCGAAAAGATAACAAGTCTTTGCCGATTGCCGAGGTGGCTTCGGTTGTAGGGTGTGATATTTACGAATTAGGTAGGATGTTTGTGCGTGTGGTGGATTTTTTGGGCTTAAAAGGGTCAGAAGAGTTTCCGGAGTTTGATATTGTTGTGGCGTTTGAGAGGGCGGTGAGGAATTGTGGGAAGTTTTCGGGGTTGGGAAGGGATGTTGTTGACAGAATGCGGAAACAGGGTGTTTTTTTGATACAATGTGCGGTGCAGTGGTTCTTGACGACGGGGAGGAAGCCGTTGCCAGTGGTGGTGGCCGTTTTGGTTCTGGTGGCGGAGTTGAATGAGGTGGATTTGAGGATTGAGGATGTGGCGCCAGAGGTTCATGCTGCGGTGTCAACGTGTAGGTCGAGGTATAAGGAGTTGTTGGAATCGCTTGTGAAGGTTGCGCAAGTGTTGCCTTGGGGGAAGGATGTTACGGTTAAGAATGTTGTTAGGAATGCGCCGTTTGTGATTCAGTATATGGAGAGGAAGTCGATGGGGAAGCGTGGTGAGAAGAGGAAGGAGGTAGAAGAGAAGGGTGGTGGGATTGATTTGGGAGATGCGGTGACTGAGTGTTTGAGGAAAAATGTTGAGCATGGTACTAGTGGGAATTCTGTGGAAAATGATTCTCTGTATTTTGAGACTGAAGAGAATAGGGGGTTTGTAAGATCCGGGGGTGAGTCTTTTGATCAGATGAAGATTTCCCATGAATGTTTATCATTGATGTACACTGAATTTTTGAATGAGATGGGTCATGAAAAGTTTATGGAAGGGAGTGGTGAGGTTCCTCAAAGAAAAGGGATGAGAGGGTTTGAGTTCCTTGCATGTAGGGATTGGTGGGAGGGAAAATCGGAGCTGAGCAAAAAGCTTTTACTCAAGCAAATATTGGAGAAAGATGTAGGATTAGATGCTCTGCCTCCATCATTTGTTAATGGTTGCAAGGTTTATAAGAGAAGGAAAGAAAAGATAAATGCTGCTAAGTTGCGAATTAATAGAATTAAGCATCCATTAGGAACTGATTTGGTTGAGAGTGGTGATATTGGCCTTTCAGAATGTGTAAATGCTGGGAAGAAGAGAAGGGGAAAACGAGTTAAAGATATTGATTGGGAAGATTTTATTATTGAAGCTCTTCTCCTCCATGAAGTGAAAGAGGAGGAAATTGAGAAAGGGCATTACAATACCTTGCTGGACTTGCATGTGTTTAATGGTGGAATTTTGCCAGAGGTTACTGTGTGGAAGGCATGATAGCTGGAATGAACTTTTGTGCCTTTTGCAATTGCACAATCAAAGAGACATTTTTCAGCCAAAATTTTTGTTCAAATTTATACTGTGAGAAGAATTCAATATTTTTTTTGACACCCAATTTTGTAAATCAGTACATCCATATATATAAGTTTTTTTTGGAAAGATTCTTTCAATATATATATATATATATATATTTCTGCATATGTTTCTGCAATTTGATGTGGTCGAGTTTGTCTCTCTCTCTCTCTCTCTCTCACACACACACACACTTTTGAAACCACCAATTACTATGGAGTGACAGGAGGCAACAATTATTATGCTTAGTGTTAGGAAGCGTTCTCTATATTTTGGCATTGGCATAGGAGTTATTTTTGAAACATTGATAAGGGACATGGAAAATGCACTTATATTTTCTGTAAGCCATATAGAGTTGTCACCATATATTGTTTACTCAGTGTTGTGGCACGCTTAAGCTCAAAGCTCGAAGCCGCAAGCTCTCAACACTTTGCTAGGCAAAAAAAAGAAAGCTCATTTAATGAAGCACTCTTTAGGCTTGCTTTTTTTGAGCTTTTTGAAGAAGCACAAAACATGCCTAGGCACACTTTTTTTTTAAAAATATTTATTTTATTGCTAAAAAAGATATGGATCATAAAAATTAATTGCTTGATCTTGGAAGAAATGACATGGACCAATGATTTACTACACAACCACTATCCTGAGGGTGTTGTTCTTGTATTACACAAACAATTTTTTTATATGCATGTCATAAGATTCAAACAAGGTTAATTGTTGATTGAACCATATACATCATTTGATGACAACTATCATGGTTATGTACTTTTCTAAAGCACAAGTGACATATAAAATATTATGTTTAAAATTTCTATGACCAGATTATTTTGATGTTGACCATTGATAATTGTTTTCAATTTACTATATAAAATTTTAAGAATTGAAATAATTTAGGTGCTTATCAATAATAAGGAAAAAGAATTGAAATAACTTAGTTAAAATTTGAACTTACAAACATTATACAATTGCACTTACCTAAATAGGTAAAATATATAAATTTTGAGTGTTATTATTTTTTAATTTAATGTTATGAATATTTCTATTAGAAGTTATGAGATATAATATTTGAAAATTTTGCACTTTACTTCAATCAGGCGTGCACTTGCGCTTTGTGCCTAGGCTCCAAAATTCCTATGCGCTTGATGCTTTTATAAACTTCAGTTTACTCCATTCTTCAGTTTGAAATTAATTGAGTCTCTTTGATGGTTGTCTAGTTCTTCTTTGAGTGGACTTGATGTGTTTCTGACTCTAATACTTGATGTGAAGTATTTCTGGCTCAGATTTGAGTTGAAAGACTAGTTTATAGGGGTGCACTGCTGCATTTATGTAACCAAATCCTTGTTCAATTTGTTTTAGTTAATGTACATGTTGACACTCTAGAGTTAATTTCTTCTTTCCCTTTTTCTTTGGGTAATCCTTTAAAGTTTTTTTTTTTTTTTTTTTTTTTGGGAAATGATTGTTTACTTTATAACTAGTGTTATGTCTGGATTGGCTAAAATATAGAGAGGGGCCAGACCAACAACCCTTCAAGTCTTTTTAGATTCATCCTTGATGATATTTATTTTGTGAAACTTATGGGGACCTTTGAGATTGTTTTCACCTTCTCAGGTTGCCATTTGTAGACTTTAGTGACTGTTATAAAGGAAGAAGGAATGAATACTTAGCATGTCCTTTCTTTCAACTTCTTCTGGAGTCTCTACTTATCTCACCTTGAGATGCTCATCTCTGATTCCTCTCACCGCCGATGTCATTTTTCTTGGGCTTTCTATTGTTACCACTGCTCTTTCTCTCTCTTCATGAGGTTTTAGTGTTTTTAAAGTTTAAGTGAGGTTTGCGGTTTGAGTAGGCTGCCACCTGAATAAGCTTCAAAGTAACTTTCAAACAAATGCTAATGAACCTTTTATTTTTCCCTCTCTTCTTTTTAAAACCCTCTCTGCTGTTTGATAGTTGGCATCCTAGAATAAAGAAAAAAGTTGATGGATTCAAACCTTCTCAGCTGGACATGATCAGGAAATCCATTTTAGAATCTTTCTTTTAAGGAAAGAATGCTTATTCTGGTTAAAATATGAGGATAGACTACTTAGCCTGTAGGGTTGAAAAACCCTTAGATTACCCGATAATTGGTTCTGGTGGGTGGGGTCAGTTGCCTGTCGGAGCTTGATTAATAGTGAGGATTCTTGTACAGTATGCTTTGCGATGTGCAACTAATTTGAGTGAAGTTCTCTTACGTCATGAAAAAGAAAAAAAAAATGGTTCTTCTGCATATGTGTATTATTTTCATGATTTCTAGTGCTACCCAACCCAATTTTCATTGCATAATTATCAATACCCAATGTTTATTTTCTTTAGCCCATAGGGGTGAAAAACCCTTGAATTACCCAATAATTGGTTCTGGTGGGTGGGGTCAGTTGCCTGTAGGAGTTTGATTAATAGTGAGGATTCTTATATAGTATGCTTTGCGATGTGCAACTAATCTGAGTGAAGTTCTCTTACGTCATGAAAAAGAAAAAAAAAATGGTTCTTCTGCATGTGTGTATTATTTTCATGATTTCTAGTGCTACCCAACCCAATTTTCACTGCATAATTATCAATGCCCAATGTTTATTTTCTTTTAATATACCACATTTTGAAACTTCAGTAAAAACAAGATCTTGGAAATATAGTTTTACAGAGGAAAGGAAGGAAAAAGAGTTGCCTACAAGGAAATTCAAGAAGTAGGCCATTTTTTCTAGCGAAGAAAAAAAAAAAAAGTATACAATTTCTTACTGTTTTAGCAACCAACTAGACCATGAACTGCTTGATAGTTGATGTTTATTACCTGCCACCAGCAAATGCCTCGACTGGAAAAGTTTTGATGATGCCAGCGAGGCTCATGAATTGAATTTTTCCGGTGGGTGGGTCGTCAACACTTATTTGGCTAACTGGAGGCCACAGCATGAGCTCCTTAGCTTTGACTCCCTTTAACTTCTTGATCCGCTTTTTCTCAACATAACCAGTCATTTCAGTATAGTAACTCATGAGCTTGCTGATCATTTTGAAATTGCGTTTGAATTTCTTCTTCTGCAGGATCACAAAACCAACTTCAATCACGTCAGCAAGAGGGAGAAGTCCCAGAGGAAGTCCAAACTCTTCAAGGAAAGACACTGCCATTTGCATCCCATCTTGATGGTCCGTCTTGATGATTGCTTCTTCCTTCTCTGCCATGGCTGATGGAAATATCAATTACCTAAATTTGCTTATTTGATATGGCTACTTTGAGGTTAGGTGTTAATTTATATTGATATACTACATGCTTGAGACAAATAGAATGAAGAAACCAAGATGATCACCATTATATTCACCACCAAACTTATGGTTTGCCACTTTTAATTTTAAGTAGCATTTTGTTAATGTCTCAATTGTGATTATTTTGGCACATTTAATTTTCTGATGTATGCATTAGAAGCCTCATATGTGAAATTGGTACCTTGCTATTTCTTTTTAATAAGCAGTAATATGAGACTAAACTAAAGAGATATCAGTATGCGCTAGAAGCCTCATTGTATTAACCACCAAACTTATGGTTTGCCACTTTTAAGTAGCATTTTGTTAATGTCTCAATTGCGATTATTTTGGCACATTTAATTTCTGATCAGTATGCGCTGGAAGCAGTAATATGAGACTAAAATGTATTTCTTTTTAACAAGCAGTGATATGAGACTAAACTAAAGAGATAGCCCTCCCTCACCAAAACTCCCCTGCACCCATGGTTTGCTTACAGTCAATATTAAATTTAATGTGGCTGGAAGTGAAAAGTGATAATGACCTTCCTCACTATTCAATCACGCTAGATGTGTTTTTATTCCATATTGATGAGGATGAGAATTAACAACCTGTACTGGAAGATCTTCAAATTTTTCCTTGTAGCACTTTTGATTCGCAATTTCTATACATTAGCCCATTCAATATTAAAGCCTCCTCTCCTCCATAATCTTGCGATCTCCAATTTTCTTGTTGACCCAATTTTGCACCTCATTATTAGTTCAGGTTCACTGTTGAGTAGTTTGAGTTTGTGGATTTATGTTCTCTTTGGTTGCTGAGAAAATGAGAGTGAAGAAGAATAGAAATTGGAGATTCTGGAATATTTTGGGCAATGTTGGTTTTAATCTAAAATATGAAGCCTAACTATAAGCTTTATAAGTGTCAAATGGATAGGGAGATTCGTATTTTCTTTCATTTTTCAACAACTTCTTAGAAACCAAATGGGGTGTTTGAAGTTTTTGGCTTGGTTTCATTACATTCTTGTTGGTTTGATAAGCTTTTGATTTAATAGATTTTTGCTTAATTTTAAAATTTGCAATTACACTAGCAGTGCTCTTTTCTTAGCTTCAAGAGCAGCTTGAAGTAGAGGTCTAAGGCCTATATAGATGCATCTTTTGCATTTATGTGGTTTGGATGTGTTTTCATGCAGGTACTGACAAAACCTGAATATGTTTTTGTGGATGAATAGCAAGTGCCCATAATTAAGGGTTGAAATTGAAAATGTTTTCCAATCTTCCAAAATGTGTATGAATGGCAAGTACCCATAATTGAGGATTGAAATTGAAAATGTTTTCCAATTTTCCAAATCCAATAGCTTTCATATTATATTGTTCTAGAGAATTAATGAATTATTGCATTATGGTCAATGTACATATTTGGGCAGCTAGAAACTTAGAAGCATGGTTGGATACTTAGTACTGGTCAGGGTATGGTAGGTTGCTGGGGAAATAAGAGGGAAAGAGATGAATTATGAAATTGGCAGTGTTATGGTCACTTTCAAGTGAAATTTGAATATATAAAGCTCCTGTTTAGGCTAACAAACAATTCATGCTTTGTAACTAATGATGGTGAGAGGAACTTAGCTGGGGAGGTTAAAAATGAGGCTGTTATATTATTGTATTATGCTGGAATGGATTCAGAAGTAACATATATAATGAAATTCATACTTCTAATTTCAGGGTCATGGTTTCAGATTTCTAATATTTCCTATTCAAAAGTATTGGATCCTCAAGAAGCAGTCAAGGGTCCCAAATTGAGGTCCATATTCATACTTTTTCTTCCTCTCATCAACAGTTATGTATGTTCATTTGAAGATAAAAGATAAACTACATGATAATGACATTAAGGAGATATTGAATTTGCTCACTGTTTCTGAGCTACATTATATTTTGTGCAAGCTTGAGAAGGTCTGCTGGTGTGGGAATCAGACTCTGAAGGAGTTGTATCCAGAGTTTGCATGCTCTTTAGTTAGTGAGTCCTCAATTTCCTCAATGTTGGTTGAGCAACCAACTGTGGTAGTATGGAGCTGGGACATTTGTTTTCATTGAGACATAAATGATTGGGAGTTGGAGTCGGTGAATTCCTTTTTCAATCTTCTGTAGTCCAATATTCCCAGGAGTGAGGGTGGTGACAGACTGAAGGGGAGTGGTAAATTTGACATTCATTCGTACTACAGTTTTTTACATGGTGTTAGTGATATTTCCTTCCAATGGAAGATAATTTGATGTGTTAAGGCTCCACAGATGGTTTAGTTCTTCATATGGACAGCAGTGTGGGGGTAAGATCCTTATGATAATCTCATGAAGAGAGGCTTCATGTTAGTTGATTGGTGCTGTATGTGCTGGTGCAGCAGGGAGTCAGTGGATCATCTATTGATTCATTGCTCAGTTGCTCGTACATTGTAGAGTCATATTTTTAGTTCTTTTGGGATACAATGAGTGTTATCAAGACGGTCATGGATCTCTTGTTTGAGTGATGGAGTTGGTTAGGGAAACATCTTCAGATGACTGGAATTTAGTCCCCTTTTGTCTGATGTGGATCTTGTGGAGGGACTGTAACCAATGTACTTTTGAGGACATTGGATGTTTGTTGACTTAATGGCACTCTTTGTTGATTAGGACATTGTTTGGCTGGTTCTGAGCCTGGGGAATTACCCATAGTAATTCCATTGTTAAGTTTGAGGAGTCATTATACTTCTGTACATGATTAGTTATTTTTGTAATTTTTTAGGCTTCTTCGTGCTCTCACGAAGTAGTCTTTTCAATAAAAATATTCTTACTTATCAAGAAAAAAAAAAAAAAAAAAAAAGCATAAGAAGGTTTGCATTTATTGACATTTCTACTAGAATTATCTCATTTTGACTCAATTAATGTTGCTCCATTGTTTTAGTGCGTCTTGTTGTGGGAAGATTACTATGGTATGAATATGTTAAGAATGTATATGCTGTGCACATGTTTCTCTGGCATGCATCATCTGTCTGCTTCAGATTTCATTCTGGACTATGTTCAAGAATTTTGCATGTTTTCAATATAATTTACAGAAATTTTTAGTTAAAATAATCTATTCCCTTAATAAATGAGAGTAAAAGTTATCATAATCTGATAAAATTTATGTCTTAGAAGGAAAATGAAATAGCTTTTAATTTTGGACTCTTTAACTGCAACCTCTATTTGATCTGAATTGTGCTCTATTGCAATTTTTATTAGTTATCTGATGGATCTTCTATTCAAAGCTTCTTTTGAGGCTTCAGAACTGTAATTATTGTAGAAGAAAGTCGGATCTTCTTGAATCTCTTCTCCTTTCATTTGTAAATGGATTATGGTATAAATATGAAAATTCAGCAACATGTTCAATTTAGTTGGTTATGCCAGTGAGCATATATAACATTCAGCTTTTCCTGTTCATATAATTTGCAAAAATTTTAGAATGGGTTCATTTTTTCTATAATTAATGTGGCATGGCTCACTGTAGATGCTGGTGCAGAATCTCCCAGGTTTTCACAGGAAGACCTTTATGGCTAAAAATGATGAAAAGGCAGGAAGGGCCTCTATGGCTAAAAATGATAGGATGAGAAAGCTTTGGTTGGAGAAATTTTTCAACAAATCCTTCTAATTTGAAGTTGCTGGATACGTTGTGTGAAACATAGTAGTGGTACCATGGTATTGTTTAGGTTATTAATAATTATGGAACACTAATTGACATGTTTTGGAGTTATTATGGAATAATGTTATATTTTGGATTCATTAGTATTTTGATAATGTTATATTTTGTCCAGATATATTTTGCAGGTTCTGCTGTATTGGTTGAGAAATATTCTGCAGGTTCCTTCATTTTGAAATAGGCCATTAAGGACAAGATACTCTCCTTGGATTACCTGAACTTTCAGGTTGAAATATTGATTGCTGATTCTGAGCTGTCATTTAACAATGGGGTGATTGTTAAATGAAAATACTAACAGATACTCTCTCTCTCTCTTTCTTCATTACTACTGCTATATTAATTTTTGTAGGCCATTGAGTTGGTTGCAGAAAATTTTCACAGATTGTGGTTTTGGTGATTTGGCACTCACCTTCTACAAAAGTAGTAGAAGGAAACCTTTATGGAGGGGCTTTTACCTGGAATGGAATGCCTTTGCCAAGCAACAATTATATTGAGTTGAATTCTGCTGGTTCATGGTCTGTAGACTGTAGAGTTAGTATTGTATACTGTTATGGTGTAGGGGGTGAAGGTCAAAACTGGAATGGAATGATTGAAGTAGTTTGACTTAAGGGTGGGAGTCAAAACTCAGGGATTTTAACTTTTCCCTTCCGTCTTCTCTTATCTTTACCAAAGCAGTAGGAATAAACATTGTTCCAGAGGCTACATGTATTGGAATTATGCCAAAGTGATGATTTTGCTAAGTTCATCACGCAGAATAGCAGCTTAACTCTGCCACTTCCGCCTTTAATCTGGGAAAATCGGGGTTTGGGTTTGATATAGAAAGGGCTAGAGGCAATTACAGTTTGCTAGTGGAAATTATCCGGAATAAAATTAAGAGTTTAATTGACTTATAATTTATTCACAGATTTGATTTAATATAATCTTTAGATTGATGAGAGAGAGAAGGATTAAAGGGGCAAGTCAGAGTAATAGAGAGATGGTAAGGAAATCATATGATACCCTGAGCTGTCAATTCTCAGTAATCTATCAACCACATACAGTCAGTTACCTTAAAGGTTTATTGGACCAAATAGTCTTATTGAATTGAGTAGGGGCCAAAAGACTAGTTTTGGGGTACAATTGTGCATAATTCTTCTTTGACTAGCCCATTGCTACAACATCAGTCGAGCTGAACTATTCATTTTTTATGAGTATAGAATTTATCCAGCCAACTCCAATTTCTTTTTGTTATACCACTCAAATAAAAAATGTTGTTGGAATTATGATGATGCAAGGATCCATCAGTTAATGGTCATTTTGTGGTCGTTGTTTTGATTGTATAATACAACCTAGATGCTAGCCTGAAACTTACACATTTTTGCCTAAATCAATGAATATATATATATATATA